>CM034152.1:60200930-62600930 GCA_019776745.2 Taxus chinensis | reverse complement strand
TTTGAAGCTATGTGTAATAAAACGAAGAAGAATGGATGCCCCCAATGTTAGATTGGATGTACAAGGGCAAAATGCCGCGCATATGTGCAAGACGATGAAGATGCAAAGTTTCCCCCAACGTTAGATGGGAATATATAAAGGAAAACTCTTCACATGTAGAAGATATGAAAAATCAAGGCCACGAAGGATAAGTTCAACATGAGGATGAAATCAAACCAATAAAGTGCTAGAAAGGAGAGAGAGCATGCCCCCAGTGTAAGCTGACAAAGAAGCTGATGATAGAAAGAAGTAGAAGATTGTTTTATTTAAAGAAGGTCAAAGTTTCCCTCAAACATGATAAAAAGGAAATTTTTTACACATGGATGTTATGAAAAAAGAAGAAGAAAAAAAATATTATGAAAGGATATGGAAAATGTAGCTAGAAGACTCATGATGAAAAAGTGACTAACCAAAGGCACAAATCGTGAGACAAGATAAAAACTAAAGTAAGAGTATGACCAAGGTCCAAACAAAACTTGGTAACATACTATCCTGTTTTCTCCTAGAGATCCAGTGTGTGTATGTGGAAATGAATTAATTCTCGAAGTGAAGATTTAATAGACAAGTGAAGACACACTAGCCAATGTGTAGGAATGATTCATTTTGAAAGGTGATTTGTGAATGGAGGGTGGAAGAGAGCCATACATTGATCCAATGCCATCCAGACATCTATAGCTCCAATGGAGACGTATTTGATTCTAGTCACAACATTGCTCTATTGCCAGCCAGGCATCCATAGCCCCAGTAGAGATATTGGAAATACCTTAGGAGAGAGCTACATATTAATTTTTTTTTTGGTTTTTTTTTGTTTTTTTACTTTTTGAAAACTGATTTCATCTCTCTCGATTGTTTTGACAAGGGGTTAAGAACCACTGATGGCTTGATGGAAGGATATGGAAGTGATTGTGATGAAGACATTGGCTAGTGTACAAAAATACATCCAAAAGTTCTTCGCAACAAGTTTATTAAATATAGATAGTGATAGGATCTGTAAGAGGTCAGTCATTCTTTAATTTACCAAGGTGATGAAAGACCAAGGTCAAACATATACTATAGAGATAAATGTCAAAAAATTAGTGTGAATAGAATAACCAAAATATCATCGAAGGAACGAACATGGTGGATGACTTGCAGAGGAATGAAAAGAAAGGGGAGAAAGAACATCCATGTGTATGCAATACCTGATTGCAATGTTTGATTTTTGTACCTTTAATTTTTTTAATGTTTTAATGTTTTCTCATTTTTTGTATTTTTGAATTTGTTTTGATTTTTTTAGATTTTGGGAAATTGGGACCAACAATGTCACTCTGCGTGATAGGATCCAACAACGATGTTTACAATTTATTTGATAAGGGAGACTAGGAGTTTTTTCTTATCAAGAGTCAAATTATCTCCAATCTCGATGATCATGGTGAGCTCATATTCGATACGTGATTATGACTTATCTTGAACCATGGATTTTGCATGTGGGAGCTTGAGTTCCCTATCCACAAGTTTATGCACTTTGCAACATATTTGATGGTTGTGTTGGTGTGTATTCTTGAATCACAAATTATTTTTAACTTTATAGTTATTTGAATTGTTGGGAGATTTGGAGCTCTTTGAATTTTTTTATCTTAGCTTGATGAAGAAATTGTTTGGGTTTCATATAAGCTAATGAGTGATTCGTCTGATCCCGAGAAGTGGGAGAAGAAAGTGGACGTTTAGAATTGATGAGAGGAATGGTAGAGATGATGGTGGGCTTGCCACAATTGTTAATAGAAGGATAATATGATGGACGAAGAGGATATGTTCCGAGAATTGAAGATGAGGGGCTACTGGGAGGTGAGCCACATATAGAAGATGGAATTATATTAGGGTGTGGCCCAAGTATAGAAGATAAGGGGCTACCCAGAGGTGACCCAAAAATAGAAGATGGATGGCTACTAGGGTGTGGACCAAAAATAGAAGATAATGGGATACACGGTGGTGACCCATAAATAGAAGATTAAGGGCTACTAGGAGGTAGCCCAAGAATAGAAGATAAGGGGCTACCTGGAGGTGAACCAAAAATAGAAGATTAATGGCTACTAGGAGATGGCCCACATATAGAAGATGATGATGGGATACTAGGAGATGAAACAAGGTGTGATTGTGAATGAGGAATATTGATATGTAAAGAATGATTGGGTGATGAGAAGATAGGCCATGGATCAATGTAAGAACCATGCATTTCATCATGCATCGACGAATATGAAGATGGAAGATTAAGAGGAGGATCAAGTTTGATGATCTTAGGATCTTCCTCTGTTTTCTGAAAAAATGAATCAATATCTTCCCCACAATACGTGAACACATCGAGGTCAAAAGTGAATCCTTGCTTGTTATCCTCTAGAGGAATGTCAACATGTAGCCTTATGAATTATTCGATTTATTCTTCATTCTGAAAGAAATTGATTGGTATGAGTCGTTTTGTTCAACCATAGTAGGTTGATTGGAAGGAAGAGTTCCAACAAGTGTGGAAGATTTAAAATATGTTTGATGATGTAGATGAGAAGAAGGTTTGACCTTATTTTGTCTACCAATGAATTAGACAGTGCTTAAAAAAGATATCTTAGCACATCATTTCTTGTGAATCGTTATCGGTGGACACAAACATTGATATTTAGAAGATTGATGAAGATAAAATAAGGAACGATCGAAATGACAAAATGGCCAAAGAGGGATTGGATTTTGATTGATAGAAGAAGATGATTCAAGAGACGAAGTAGATTTGGATTTAGATGTCTCCTAAGTGGAGGAAGATGTGGATTTGGAATTGGTTGGTAGAGGTTTTCCTAGAAGATGGCATAGTGTAGGTAGACAAAGAGGATAATGTAGTCAGTTAGTGGATTGTGAGGTAGGTGTCGAATTGGATGATTGATTAGAAGTATTTTGAGTCACATGGATCTTCAATGGAGGAAGATGTCGTTGAGATGAATGATAAAGGGGATACTACAAAGAAAGGGAGGACCTCGACTCAAGATTTGAATTAGAGGAATGACAAGGAGAATTTGTGGTAACACAAATCCTTAGAGGAGGAAAATTTCATTTAGAAGATTGGTTATTCCTCAGAAGAAAATTGATTAGATGATGAAGCTCAGGAGACTGAGAGGAATCAGAAAGATAGTATGGATTATAATCATCAGAATATTGAGAGGACTCAAAAATATAGTTTGAATTAGAATCCTCATAATCATACTACCAACTATGAGACGAAGGTGGGGAAGGGGTAACTGAATGGTTTATCTAGCACAAATAACCAATCAAGGTTAGGTCATGATAGGCATATTTTGATGTGAATTCCTAAACATAGGTTCCTCATTATCGTAAGTGTGAGGAACCATGCGATAGTTGGTCATTGTTGGCATCGTTTGGTCCAAACGCCAAGACCTAGATAGTGTGATTGAACTCCTTCATGGTGAAGGAAGTTCCATGTGAATTTGGGCAACATAATAACAACCAACTAGACATTTTTCCAAAAAATAGGGGATGTTTGTGTGATTTTCCAAAGGGAATCTAAGGAAAACAAACATTTTAATGACACAATTTTGACAAATCAATAAGGTTTGCATAACAAGTTACAAGTTTAAATGTCAAAATGGTTGATCAAAATTTAGCAACACAAAGGATACAAAGGAAAAATTCATAATGCTCAAATTAATTCAAGAGTTGTTTAATATGAAATGCTTTTGCTAAGGTTTGAAGAATGTGTACTAGTACTACAAGGACCCTAGGAAAAATCAAGCAATGTGACGACTACAAATGTCACAAAGAATGTCCAACAATGGATAAATAATGAGGAACCAAAGGATCAAAGGATTTTTCCTAAAAAAACAAGTCTACAAGATGGATAATCAAAAGGAACAATCATGCAAGTTTGGAAAACCAATCCAATCTACAAGGAATTACTCCCTATGTAAAATGTGTCTCAATGGTAGGTTAACACAAGATGATCAACACAATATCCACACTTAAGTCAATTTTAAAATAAACAAGTCGTAAGTATTAACAAGGGGTTGAAGTGACTTCCCTTTCAAAGTATCAAAGTATACTATAACCAGTTTAGATGCAAACAAGGCCTAAATCCCAAAAAGTGGAAGTTACAAATGCGAGCAATGAAATAATACCACTTAGATACGTCAACCTAGATTTGTGGAAAAACAAGATATTAGTATAGAAATAATATTGATATGAAACGAACAATGTAACAACAACACTTTTCAAGGTTAAGGAAATGTTTGGAAGGAAACAAGGTCAAAGTATACCAAGGAGTTGTTAAGGTGCGGGAAACATAACAGTATAATCTAGACACTTAAATCAAGTTTACGAGAAACAAGATGTAAGTATAAAAAATATATCGAGGCGATGTGAACAACGTAACACCTTAAGGGAAGATCGATGATGAAGCAAGCCTAAATATAATTGAAATGTCTTGACATGGGTATCAAGACAAGGCTACTCAAGATATGAAGACGTACCAACACACTTTCAACGCTTACTATCCAATCTCAAGAAATGATGAATGTAAGCGGGTGCAAAAGTGGTGGACATAATCAATCAATAGCACTACATATGTTAATCCTCTTTTGATCAAAAATATCAAAAAGAGAGCAAAGGAGTAGACCAAGTGGGAGTGAAAAATACTTGGCGTTACTTCGGTAGAGTTTCGCCTTGTCTTATGGCGAGTGAAAAACTAAGACAAATTAATACTTCACAAATTTCGTGATGAATAACACTAGGCTCAAACTTTGATAGAATCTCCCCTTGTTCAACTAACAAGGTTTTGAATCTGAAAAAGTTATTGCTTCTTGAGAGCTCTTTGAAACACGATTGGGTTAAGGAAAAGTTGGCCTCTGTGTAAAATGGCTACCTAGGATTTTGTTCACAACACTCGTCAATTCTTTGCTAAAGGAGGTATGCACTTATAGGATTTCTCATAGAGAGGTGGACCATTACCCCATAATAAAATTAATGAACGGGGCCCCATACGGGAAACATGAAACTTATTTCAGATGGGTTTTCAACTAGTCAAGTAGGTAAGTGAGGCGCTTCCTGTTTCGTCTACTAGTTCCCTCAAGGTGTGGACTACTTTGGTGTTCCTGGGGTAATCCTCACAATTATTTTTATGGATTATGCCAAGGAACTTCCCCTAATTAAAGCGGATGAGCTGTAGCTCTTATCTAAACATGCAAATACAATGTTTTGAATAAAGTGATGTGTTGTTTTATCTTTTGATCTTAATGTGGTTTTGTACAATGTTGACAACCTACAACAAAATGCATTAGTATTGGTTTAGATCCTAATTCTTTGACAATTGAATTTTGGTCCTACACGCAAAGGTTAATAGTTTTCCATACGATCAAAATATCATGAAAGAGGATTAAACATTGTTTTTGATTCTCACAATCGTTCAAGACGGAAGAGAAGAACATACACAACAAGTAACCCCACTATATTGCAAATGGAAAAAATTGTAAATCAAATGACAAGGCAACTCATTTTAACCAACTGTTTTTCATTCCCTTAACCATGAATTTAATGAAGTGTTTGATAAATGCAAGAAGGCGTAGAGTTGTTTATGATTCCCAAGATCACCTAAAAGGTGTGAGGAAAGAGCATATGCAACTCTATCCTAAAAAGTAAAAGCATGACATTCATTAAAGATCATCAAACAAGTTACCAAAAACATGATTTGATGTACTCTACAAACAAAATTTAGCCTTAAAAATCTGCAAGATGTTAGAAATACGTATAGATAAAATCTTGTAAACCTCAAAAATAGAGCCCAAATTTTAACAAAAAATACTAACACGTATTTTGGATGGTAACATGACCTTGATAAAAATAGCGTAGCCTAAACAACAGATTCAGTTCCCAAACCACAAATACGTGGCTCTGAGACAAAAAAATCAGACAAATAAACAACTATGTGGTTAGAGAGATGCTTACATGAGACTTAACGACACAAATGTGGGTCTAATAGAAAAGGTAAAGACTGAAAGACACATAGAGCTGACACCTATACGGTTAAGAGAACCGTATACACTGACCTAGAAAATAAAACACAGAACAACCAGAAAATAGTGTAACGGTTACACAGCCTAGAGACACAATAGCATGGGGGTGGTCATGTCCAGTACAGTAGAGAGATAAACATAAATTGATAGAAAAAAAAAACAATAGTAGCACGACCAAGATTGAAACATATCGCGGGTCTGTCAACAGTTACACGCCCCTTTCAACATATACGTGACCCTTTGAAACGGTAGTGTGGGGCATTCTTGACACCTAGTGTGGGCACCTAGAAATGACATCAGGAATACATGAAATCATGACATAGAAAAACTCAAAAAGGTCAAAAAAATTTCTTTCTTAACCCAAAATTAATAACAACCACATCTCTTTGTAAACCTATAAGAGACACTCAACACATGTAAAGTTAGACAAAATGCATCAAGGAATTCAAGTTATTTAACATGTGCATAAAAGGGTTAGCCAAAATTGAGCTAAAACTTAAAAAGATTGAAATCAAATGCTTAGGAAAATGGAGTAAGTCACATCGGGCGTGCCATATGTGCTCATATATAAATTTACATTGCTAATCAAAGGAAGCTAACACCTAGTAGCTTCAAAGAAAATTCAAACCTACTATAGAACCATAAGATAAGAGCTTATAGGAAAATAACTTCTACAATGCATAAACAAATTAAAACCATTAATGTCAAGCCATTCCTACTCTTGTGATTGCTACCTAAAAATGAACCTATTTAGATCCCTTAGCAATCAAATTGATGTTGCTTATCTCAACAATGAAGATGAGATCTCACCAAGAAATGGCTACAAGGCCATTTTTGGATCTTCCCATGCTCTTCAATTTGAGAGAATGGATGCAAGATGGAGAAGCTATTTCCAACAATGGAGAATGGCTCAAATCAAAATGCCTATAGTTTTCACTAATGAAAATGAGGTGTAAGAAGAAAGGTAAGGAGGAGGGTTCCTTATATAGCTTGCCAATTTGGGCAAGGCTAGCAATTTTATGCATGTGGGATAAAGGTAAAGCAAGATTAGAAATGGATAAGCATGCTTTGGAAAAGGTAAGTTTGATTTAGAGGAGTTTAATTTTTCATTGGTAACTCATGGGAATTGGAAGGATATTTTAATTAATCAAAGGGTGATTAATTAATAGGTATGGGTAAGCTTATAGAAGATAATTAGAGGAAAATTACTATGATTTTGGAGATGTAAGAGGAGAATTTGATCTAATAAATGATGATTTATTGATTTAGAGTAGCGAGTGTAATTAATTAATAATAATTAATTAACCCAAGTAGAAACATATATTAATTAATGAAAGATCGTTAATCAACATCCTGAATGATAGGAAGTATAATTAATTAGTGATATGTAATTAATTAATGGGAATAGTTGGTAAATGGTGGTTTATTGATGAAGTGTCGTCAATTAACCAAAAGAGAGTAAAGATCATGGTTAATTAGAGAAGTGTTGTTAATTGACCCAATAAGAGGAGAAGGGGTTTTTATTTGATGAAGTGTTTTTAATTATCTAAATGATGTGAAAGAATATATTTAGTGCAATTTAAGTATTAAAATAGCTTGATCAAATTCGAGGTAGCTACAAGTATACACTATCAAACCACTTCCTGATGATGCACTCTTGCTCTATGGCTCATTCTTGATTGTTGAGGGGTCTTATATAAATGAACCTCACCTTCTTACACATACATTGGGAGAAACCCTCTTCTTTCCCCCCTCTTCATCATTATTACAGGAAATTGCATACATTTTTACGATAATTTTAATCACATTACTCTTTCACATTATTCATTCCATACATACATCTATTACCAGTTATCACATCTTTATACATACAATCCCATTTTCACACATTACCTATCTATCTATATCCTAATCAACATCATAATCCACTTGAAAATATAATCACATACACAATACAAATCAAAACAACAAATAAACATATGCACATCAATCATTACATCACATATCAAAGAACATCAAAACAACACAACCATGTCAATCACCCATCTATAATTTTTGTCAAAAATCATAGTTACAGAAATACAATCACTGAGGGGAAATCCCTCATACATTACTACATCAATATATGTCATATATCAACATCACTATCACTATGTACAACTACGGGAGCTTTAGAACTAGATGATTCACCGCTCAATCTATGCCGCTGGTCACAACCCCTATATATTTCCACCTTCCTGTGTAATAATGCCAGCTCAATCAACTACTCCATGAATTGGCCCTATAACTTGACATATTACGTGAACACATCCTGCGCTAGGGTTTTTCCTCCTATAACCTCCCTAGATTACTAAGTCTCCGCTCATGTCTCGTCACACTCACTCAACAACATGGTACATGTAGCCGTTGTTATGGCCACTAGCTCAAACAAGTGGGCATGCTCACCCTCAATCCAACATCCTTCCTCCCACGAGCACATCTGGGGGTACATTCTGCATCAATGTGCAGATCGATGTTCCCACAATCAAGGAGTAATAAACACCCCCTGTAACCATCCAAGCATAGCATTAGTTACTATGCATGATAACTAAAATTAACAAACTAAGTGACAAATCACAAATACCAACAATCTAATACACATTCTCTGCTATCATTGCTGTTATACCATCGTCATCAGAGAAATGTGTCTACCCCTCTAATCCTCCAATTAGTGGTGCTCCCACCACATCCACAACAACTATAAACAATAACACCCATCGGTGCACTACCCACCATGACCTATATGCATCGGTACATCATGCATCATCCACTTGTATCAGCTTAGTAGCCGCATCTTCCTCATCTGAACCAAGAGGAACTAACTATGCCCTTGTAGGTCCTAGTTTCACTCCTGGTATCCTCTACACTCTAGCGGATCGCACCCATACATACGGATATGGGGGAACATTATGAGTAATACCAAACTGATGTGATATACACTTTGCCTAACATAGCTCAATCACTCTAGGAAACCGATCCTCCAACAATATGGTACAAAGGATGCACCAAAGCTCTACTCCATCCTATGACCACCTTCCATAGGCTCAATATGGCCTTCATATAATATCACTTGGACCCATACGATCAAGCATACATATATAGGTAGTATTTTACAGTCTCCTACTATGCTTTCCTATCTACCTTGTGGCAAATATCTCATGCCTAGCCTAATCGGCTCATGGCCCACTGAGTGGCCTCAATATCACAATATGCTCATAGGCCCATACATGTAACAATGTGGTGGCTCTAAGTCTATCCCATGGCCCTCTTGTGTGAACATGTATAGATATATATAGGAATGCGCTAGTACACATCACGCATATGAAAATCTAGTCCCATCCTCCTCTATACGTCAGCAAATATTATGCATCTTATACAAGATGTTGAAACCACCACCCTCCACTACCACAAATGAAGCAATAACAACTACAATAAACTTTTGCAATCACGTAACACCTGATATCAGTATAGAATCCAAGATAATATGGGTCTATGTTTTTACTCATGTCCCTATAAAGTATCGCTTAATTTCTCTCATCTGCCTTTGAACATCCTCTACATCCATCACCTGAACTCTCCCACCCACAACTGACAACTTCGCAATATGTGATATACATCCTCTAAGGTCACAGTCATCTCCCCTGTAGGTAACCAAAATGTACAAGTATCTACACTCCACCTCTCACACAATGCAATAATCATATACATATTATAGGGTACCTCCCCCAATCTCACTATGTGCCATAGGATGGCACAGTCTAGTACATCCCACTCTATGTCAGATAAACCTGATCCTAACAACGTACTCAAGTTTTGACCTCCATGGTACTCCCTTGAATAAATATCCCTCTACAAAAAATAGAACACCAATAAAAAATGCAACATTAATACCCCATATACACGTAAAAACAACTACTCATAATACCAAAAAACATCAATTTTCACATTTCTCACATTCTGGGGTCAAAATTACCTCCTGAATCACCAACACCCAGGAGTAGGATGTGGGTGCCCAAGAGCAAGTCATCAGTTCCTAGATCTAGGCGATGACATCCCGAAGGACATTAGTGCCTTGGCCACTCTTTTCTAGGTCAGAAATGCCTAAAAATTCAAAAACTCAAATTTTACAAAAATTCACAAAATCGAACTCATTTCACCATTTTTTTGAAAATAATCATACTTACCAACTCAGCTATCGTCTACGACACCACGACCGCCACCACCATCTCAAATTTTCTCAATCTCACTGCTCTAATTTGCGGCATCCTCATGAGCTCAGAGCTCAAACTCACAATCAATCATGGTTCAAACAAAGTCATTCACTTTTTACCATTACTATATATAACAATTTTCATAATTCTGAATTTACTATAGTCATTATTGACACTCATTATTCCAAATAATATGCGACACACGATTTCTCTCCTATCTTGAGCTTCGGTACTCCATTTTCTTCCCCCCTTTTTTATCATTTGGTTCATAATTTCTCCTACCATCGTACTGAACACATTACTCAATACTATATTCCAATATTGCACACTTTTAATTCAACATAAACACAATTTTTTGACATCTACTATACTACATTTTACTCACCAACACATCATGTCACATATACTTTTGGTTTAGTGTTCATTCTTACGGGTAAGTGCACCAAGTTGGGGGGCCAAAAGGGGGTCTTAAGTGGACGCATTTTTCTGAAAAATAAAAAACTTCAACTTGTACGAGTTTTTTGAAATATTTAAATCAAAATTGGAAGATGTTGTAGAAATATGAATCATAGCATTTTGAGTCTAGTTTCTAAGCTACTAAATTTTATTGAAAACGGATAAGTTTAAGTGGGTCAAACAACTAAAATACCAACAGGTGATCCTGTTTTTGTTAAAAAAACATAATAGAGTGACTTTAGTGCCCCCACCATTTTTTGAGCATTATTGAGTATTTTTGAAAACCCTTTGGTAGAAAGATAGCTAGGAGCATCTAGTTTGTGTTAGAATTTTTTTAGATTTTTTTAACGAGTATTTTTTTATTTATGATTTTTCTAGTACATAAATTTTATGTTTTGAAAAATAACGGAGTTCCGACCATGCCCCCCTAACTACCTAAAAAATATCGAAAATTAGATTTTTTTTGAATAAGTATATAATTATGCCTAGTTTGTGCTAGTATAATTTGTTTTCAATTTCGATGACCCAAACAAAAGATACATGATGAAAGATAGACATATTTAATCTTCAAAAAATATCTATAAAAAGGCATAGTTAGAAAATAAATAATATGGAAACCTTAGATTAGTCAGAAAATTTTAAAAATTATATTTTTAGAAAGAAGAAACTCTGCTCTACATTGCGGTATAATTTTTTAAAAATGGATCGAGTGTTTTATTTTAATTTATCATAGAGGAAGTGGCATATTTTACATTTTCCTAAAAAAACATGCTTTTTGATGTGTTTATGTAGGTCCATGCCTCAGGGTTGGGGATCCAAACCGGATCCCAAGCCTTAAGGCATGTGCTGGAAAAGGTAATAAGCATAACGCGTACATGTTATGCTTTGTTTATATATTGTGGCCTCTTTTTTATTTATAGTAGACATAACACACACATGTTATAATGCGTACGCGTTATGCTTTAGTAAATCCCAAACCTAAGAATTTAAAATGCGGTCACGTTATAATAGAACATGTACGCATTTTTATTTTTTTTAAGGTTTTTGTCCACTTTTTGGCCCCCCAACTTCGGGCACTTACACTTACGAGGTCACTCTCCCTATCGCCAAAAGGGGGGCATACAATCACCATCACCCTACAATACCTCTCAGGCTACTAAATGATCATTACACATTCCTAATACATCATTATTGAAAATATGCTCATACAATATGCAAAATTTTCTACTACTTTCTATCTATTCCCACTGTAATGACCTAATTTGGGGAAAAAAATGGAAAATATATCCATAAGTAATCTATCAAATACATTCGATCTCAAAAAAATCATTTAATATTTGAATTAAATCAATCAATCGATACATCATCACTTCATTTTCATCCTAGATGACCTACAATAGGAAATCATTTTACATTCTCTATCGCTTCAAGATGACCTAATATGGAATTCATAAAACATTACACATATCGCGACACCCATGGAGTGGGGAAAATGAAACATCATTTCCTTTCCTATACTGCTCCTATGTGGGTTATTCAACATGGATTGAAATGGAACAAAATTTGGTCTTTAGCTGTTTGCAGTGGTTGGACATTTTGAGGATGTAGTCATAGTTGGAGGGTAAAAATAGACCTATCTCCCTAACACTCTTCCTCTGGTGGCAGGACAACAAAATCCTTCATTTTTTCACACATAAAATTGGGTTGGGAACTGATCACTCCCTACCCCTTTGAATCTCCATCAGCAACAAATTCAAAATATCTAAATCACTCGAAATAAAATTTTCAATTTCTCAAATTTCTCCTTACAATGGTTCGCCATCTCTATTTACGCCACATGTGGATCGACACACTGATCCATGGTTTTCCACGCTATATGTTCTTATTTTACATGTACTTCTGTAACATGGCTTCTCTGGAATTCTCACAAGTATGTTCCTTACTTCCCTTACACTACTTGAATTTAATTCAAATAACATAAGGGGGGGGGGGGAATTATAGACATAAAATCACACACATACTACTATTTTACTATATACCGCCAAGTATGTTGTTTTGTATACGGATCTTGAGTAAGAAAAATATTCACTTGTGACACACTTCCTAGTCCATCCACTTGCTTTTATTATTTCTATTATTTTTATCTCTCACATCTGTCACTTGTACACCCAATTTTGGTTAGGTCACAAGGATCTCTATATGTCAGTCTTCTCACATTTGTCATCAGTTATCTCAGGACACTAGTGCCCAGGTGCTCCTGTCCAACTTGGACGCTCCTATCCTTTGTTTTTGTTCACATTTTTGACATTTGTGGTTGGTCTTTTCAGTTTTCTTACTCCTATCCTGAGGTCCTAGTCAGCATGTCATGTCACTAGTGTCAAAATTCAAACAAGAGATCCCTATATAAATAAAACACACATACCATTATAAGGGTGGACAATTTTACTAAGGGCTATCTACTTACATACTATCAAACAAAATGCATTTTTGGGCTTATTACTTTACATACACTACATAGGAAGGGGAAATGTTGAATTTTATCCACACATTTTCCTTTTATATAACTAGAGCTTGCTATCTTGGTGTCATTGATGCGAGGGCAACCTAAGGAAAAAATTCTACACACACATAGAACTACATGGAGTCTGAGATGTAGTGTAATGCTCAGTCATAACTTCACTTTGTTGGGTGACCACATGGGTTGATGTGTTTTGGGGTTTTGCATGATATTATTAGTTTTGTAGATTACAAATGAACTCAGTGATCTTCTAGTGGCATATAGGAGATCAATAATGAAGGATAGCGGAACCATAACAACACTATAAAGATTAGGTTTTGACCCTCTATGCAATTAGAGGCACCAACAAAAGGTCTACAACGCCCCAGCTATCCTCACCCCTGCCTAGGCACCCATGTCTAGGATATTATTCAAGTTTTAGAATTCATATCGAGCATTTCTAGTACTCTTCCCAGCCTGTTCATCAGTTGTTCTAGTTTGGATGTACTTTGGGATAAGTGAAAATCATATAAGTTCCCTATCTCTCTCATTTACTTACATAGTTACATATATAGAAGTGCTTAGCATTTGTATTTTATTATACATCATTATAGTGACTCTAAAATTAGATTTAATAATAATATTCATATTTTATTAAATCAGGGACATGGTCTTTGTTTGGATAAATATATAATATATTATAACATGGGATTTGGAAGAACATTCTTGATTTTTATAATATATTGTATCTTTAGCTATAGGGTCAAGAAGATCTAGAAATATCAACATGAATAAAGAAATTTTATTAGAATCATGGATGTACTCTTCCGATACTGAAGTTTTAATGGTTCTCGAAAATGTTGGGTGGATAAATTGATTTTATTTAGCATGTTGTTGCCTTCCATGAAATCCTCTCCACAAAAACCTCGATTTGGACCTCAAGGATTCAAAGTGTCCACACCTATATGCTAAACAACTGAAGTGCATTTACCCTCCATGAAATTTACCTTAAAGTTCCTCATGAAATTTAAAACCATTCCGTGAAATAATTATACCCCGGTGGCTCGTAGCTAGTTTGCAATGGTCCAATGCTCAATGCACCATCATGAATCTCCCATACCTAGTGATAATCTTCTGCCCATTTTGTAAAGGAGGTGGCTGACATGATCCACATCAACAACGATCCACTATCGATTGTATTTGTTTGTTGAAAAAAAAAGGGAATATGCATATAACTTATCCATCATTCCTCTAACTAGAACATAGAGTTGATAAAAATATCAAATCTCACAAGCAATAACTAAACTTGGTAGGTAAATGTCATGACATGTTGTCACTAAACAATAAAGCGAGAGGGCAACTAAAAAAAATTGTATCATCAACATATTGGCATGATGGAATCCTTCCCATATCATCTCTTACCTGTTTGCACTCTTGATAGTTATATGCAGCCATAAGGTCAGTGTCATTCATGGGTGGCTGACTGCCTGTCCTACTATGCCTCTCACAAATAGTATGGTCAAATTGTTGAATGCTTAGCTTCACGTCAACTACAAATACAAATTTTATAATTTATAAACTATTGTGTTTTTCATATAAGAATATGAAGCATAAAATATTGTATAGTAATGATCAAAAATATAAATCAGTCACAACCCCTGCATATTTCGTTTTAATACATATACTTTTACTTCTAACATCAATCTTATTAAAGAGGTTTCATGGACCTGAAAAGTTAGAATTAAAAGTATTTTATTATACTTTAAAAGTATATTGTCATCCCGAATACATGCAGAAATTGTATTCATAAATTATTTTAATTAGAACACCTTAATATATGTCAAAATTGTTGGGTTATAATATCATCGAGAAATAGCTTATTTAGAAACCGTCAAGACTGCATGTTTTTTGGCTTATTATATATTATATTAAAAACAACAAGGCCCTAGAGACCACAAAGTGGGTTAATATTTTTGAGTGGATCATAACACCCATTTTGGTTAGGTCACAAGGATCTCTATAACTTCAGTCTTCTCCATTTGTCATCAGTTATCTCCGGACACTAGTGGGGGGGTCCCAGTGTCTCCTGTCCAACTTGTAACGCTCCTATCCTTGTTTTTGTTCACATTTTGACATTTTTGTGGTTGGGGTCTTATTCGTTTTTCTTACTCCTATCCTGAATGGTCCCTAGTCACATGGTCAAATGTCCACTAGTGTCAAAATTCAAACAAGAGCCCTATCTAATAAAACACACATACATTATAGGGTTGACAATTTTTACTAAGGGCTATCTACTTACATACTATCAAACCAAATGCATTTTTGGGCTATTACTTTACATACACTACATAGGAAGGGGCAATGTTGAATTTTATCCACACATTTTCCTTTTATATAACTAGAGCTCTGCTATCTGGTGTCATTGATGCGAGGGCAACCTAAGGAAAACATTCTACACACACATCAGAACTACATGGAGTCTGAGATGTAGTGTAATGCTCAGTCATAACTTCACTTTGTTGGGTGACCACATGGGTTGATGTGTTTTGGGGTTTTGCATGATATTATTAGTTTTGTAGATTACAAATGAACTCAAGTGATCTCTAGTGGCCTATAGGAGATCAATAATGAAGGGATAGCGGAACCATAACAAACACTATAAGATTAGGTTTTGCCCTCTATGCAATTAGAGGCCACCAACAAAAGGTCTACAACGCCCCAGATCATCCTCACCCCTGCCTAGGCACCCATGTCTAGGATATTATTCAAGTTTTAGAATTCCTATCGAGCATTCTAGTACTCTTCCCAGCTGTTCATCAGTGTTCTAGTTTGGATTGTATCTTTGGGATAAGTGAAAATCAGATAAGTTCCCTATCTCTCTCATTTACTTACATAGTTACATATATAGAAGTGCTTAGCATTTGTATTTTATTATACATCATTATAGTGACTCTAAAATTAGATTTAATAATAATATTCATATTTTATTAAATCAGGGACATGGTCTTTTGTTTTGGATAAATATATAATATATTATAACATGGGATTTTGGAAGAACATTCTTGATTTTTTATAATATATTGTATCTTTAGCTAATAGGGTCAAGAAGATCTAGAAATATCAACATGAATAAAGAAATTTTATTAGAATCATGGATGTACTCTTCCGATACTGAAGTTTTATGGTTCTCGAAAATGTTGGGTGGATAAAATTTGATTTTATTTAGCATGTTGTTGCCTTCCATGAAATCCTCCACAAAAACCTCGATTTGGACTCAAGGATTCAAAGTGTCCAACACCTATATGCTAAACAACTGAAGTGCATTTACCCTCCATGAAATTTACCTTAAAGTTCCTCATGAAATTTAAACCATTCCGTGAATAATTATACCCGGTGGCTCGTAGCTAGTTTGCAATGGTCCAATGCTCAATGCACCATCATGATCTCCCATACCTAGTGATAATCTTCTGCCCATTTTGTAAAGGAGGTGGCTGACAATGATCCACATCAACAACGATCCACTATCGATTGTATTTGTTTGTTTGAAAAAAAAAGGGAATATGCATATAACTTATCCATCATTTCCTCTACTAGGAACATAGAGTTGATAAAAATATCAAATCTCACAAGCAATAACTAAAACTTGGTAGGTAAATGTCATGACATGTTGTCACTAAACAATAAAGCGAGAGGGCACTAAAAAAAATTGTATCATCAACATATTGGCATGATGGAATCCTTCCCATATCATCTCTTACCTGTTTTGCACTCTTGATAGTTATATGCATGCCATAAGGTCAGTGTCATTCATGGGTGGCTGACTGCCTGTCCTACTATGCCTCTCACAAATAGTATGGTCAAATTGTTGAATGCTTAGCTTCACGTCAACTACAAATACAAATTTTATAATTTATAAACTATTGTGTTTTTCCATATAAGAATATGAGCATAAAATATTGTATAGTAATGATCAAAAATATAAATCAGTCACACCCCTGCATATTTCGTTTTATACATATACTTTTTACTTCTAACATCAATCTTATTAAAGAGGTTTCATGGACCTGAAAAGTTAGAATTAAAAGTAATTTTATTATACTTTTAAAAGTATATTGTCATCCCGAATACATGCAGAAATTGTATTCATAAATTATTTTAATTAGAACACCTTAATATATGTCAAAATTGTTGGGTTTATAATATCATGCGAGAAATAGCTTATTTAGAAACCTGTCAAAGACTGCATGTTTTTGGCTTATATATTATATTTAAAATACAAGCACGAGAGACCACAAAGTGGGTTATATTTTAGAGTGGATCATAACAACCCATCTTGTATATAACAAGGTAATCTCATTAGAGATCCGTTACACTACTGATGGCAACATTTAATGTAAGCTATATAAGCAAGATGATAGAGAAATAGTGGGAGTGTTGGGTGAAAGTTTATTCTCAATAAAGATAGTGATTTGCAATGGGTTTTTTACCTTCCAAGGTTTTCCCACTTATATCTTGTGTCACGGTGCTCATTTACTTTCTATTCATGATGTTTTCACTCTATAATCTACATTATAAATATCTTAATATATGATTTTAAATATTGCACTTCATAAACTATAATTGTTGGAAATTTATATTGTAGATTTATAATTTGTACCATTATCTATCCCTTAAATTTCCTAACAAAAATATCTTCCCAAATTTTTCACCTCTAAAAAATTAAAAATATATAAAACCAACACAACCTATCAAAGGTATACTAAAAATTTTGATCAATGGATAACATCAACTTATTTTCATATGGATAACCATTGGAGGGGCTCACTATCATTGGATTGGATAATGTGTTTCTAGTCTTAATTAATAACATTTCAACTTTTTAGAAAAAAAATATTAGTTAAGGTTTTGGGCCTAGGGTTTTCTCATTTTTCGTGGGATCTACACGATTCCTAAGGTGACAGGGTTTGTAACGAGTGAAGGGAAATTACAAAATTTACCCCTCCATTGATTGAGTTACCCCTCCATATGACTTAAAATAAACATGACACAACTTTTTTTTAAGATCCATATATCTTTTATGATGAAAGTGACTCATGTTACTCAATACTTTTTTCTTCATATCCATGCACTATCCTCGAAACATTCTCCCCTTTTTTCTTCCTTGATATATAAACTATTTTAATTACTATATTATTTTGGAAAGAGCATTTTGAGCCACAAATTCTATGTTATTTTTATGGGACATTCAAGTATCCAATTCATGCCTTTTTATTTGTTATTTTTATTCATTTCTACATCTTTTCCTACAAATTCTATGTTGTCCAATCATGTGAAAACATTGTGGTTGGGTTTTGACCTTCAAACCTATTGAATTTTTCTCTTTTATTTCTTTTTAATCTTTGAGTTCAAATTACACCCATGTGAATAATGGATTCTCAGTCTGAAACATTCCCCTGCCATTATGAGTGTCCATATGTTGGAGATACTCAATTATCGATTATTATTCATGCACCCCATGTTTTCTTACAATTACACCATATTTAAACTAAAAAGGGGGTTACAAAGTGCTCCAATAAGCAAGAATTTTGGTTGGGTCTCGAAGCTAGAGACACTGCAATGGAACACAATGCCCTTATTATCCCTCAACCACCTTTTTCTTCACACGATCTCATCCTCTCTTTATTTTTCGCTTGCTCAATTTTAATCCTTCGCTCCATCCCCTTTTGGCATTTCCATCGTACACTTCACGTACGATTGCTAGTATATATATTCAATAACATAGTTAGTGTAAATGTGAAAGGAAACACTTGCAAATCAATAAAAAATTAACATTGAAAAGGTTAACCCCAATACATGTGCAAGCATATATTAGCAATTTATTTGTGATAACTATCAAAGGAATCAAATTATTTCTCATATGATTTTTGTATGATTTTAATTGGTGTCTAAGTAATGAAAATTTGTTGCAATTTAATCCATAACTAGCAATCACACCAATGGGGTGCAATGCAAATGCCGATAGGGAAAAATATGATACTAAAAGTGAAATGAGGAGGAACCACATGATGTTAGAAATGAATAATTGAGTGTTGTGTATGAAATGAGACATAATAAATACAACCCAAGGAAAATAATACACCATTTTTTTAAATAGTACAAATACATTCTATTATTGGTGTATTAACAAAATTAGGGAACCGTTGAGGAAGAAAATATATGTAATGATCCCCTCTCTCAATATTTTGTAATAATGTAACTAGATTGATCCCCCTTTTCACTATTTAATGGGACAATTGTGAAGAACATAATAAAGAATGTGAGACCAATATCTCTTGACAACTTTAAAGAATCTTCATTTATAATATTCATGCTACTTTAAATTTATGAAATCAATCCTTATACTAAAAGGAGTACATTTACCAAATTTTAGATATGAGAAAGTAAATTAAATATAAATTTTTCAATTAAATATCCACCCTCATGTTGGTTCATATATAAATCCTTTGCACTTACTTACGAGCACCTTTAACATTTTTTGGTTATAATTACCAAGATGCATATGATGTTATTTTTTATTTAGGAAGGAGGCGTGTGGGCTCCTAGTCTCATCTAACATAGATTAAATAGAAGCATGTAGATAAAATTTAAATAAATCTCTAATTTTTCCTCAATTGTGGGCCCTTGACATGGATAGAAATTTTTTATTTATCAAAAAGGGGGAAGAAGACATAATAATATAACAGATTTTGTCTTATATAACCTGCATGGAAGTCATGATATGAAAAAGCACATTAAATGACAACATAGGTTTCAGATCTGGTCTTTCTGTTAATTCCCCGTCTCTTTGGTGGTCCCCTGTGTTTTCTTTCTAAGACACACCTCTCGTATTAGCCCCCTGGTATAAATCTCTTAGATTGTATAAAAAGGGAATTAAATTTATTGGGGGTTTGTTCTGCAAACATTCCTAAGATTGGATTTTTTGGGATGTTATTTTTTTAAAATTTCAACTTCTTCCTTCTGATGCAGAGCCTATCTAACAATTGATTGAATATATTCCTAATGAGAACTTGCATAAAATTGGGCTTACCTATGGCGTTTCTTGGTGGTGTGACTGGAATTGGCCTACTACTATGCCTTTTCACCGCTACAAGCCCTCCCTTAGATATTCCATGTTGTCTCCTAAAGTGGTTGATTTTGCTACACTTAATAGATGTTGGTGCCTTTCCTCTTCAGCTTATGTATGGATTCAACATTTTAAGAGGGTTTGGTATGCTCATGTCGAGTGAAAGAAAGCCCATTTTCTATGGTGCATCCTTCATCAAGGCCTTTTGGCTGGCACTTAACTCATCCATCTAGGGTTTCATCCCATCTGTCTGTGTTGTCAGTAGCTGGAATCTATTAAGCACATTTTTTGGTTTTTCCCTCGGGTGCAAATGGCTTGGAGATGGATTCATATCATTTTGCAACCCTTTTCTCCATATTTTTTCTCATGGAAAATAGATCTTCTAGGGGACTCAACCATGCTACCTGCAATTTACAACAAAATTTAGCACATCTTCATAACTGAAATCTGATTCACTCTGTGGAAAGATAGAAATAATACAGTTTTAAATAGTGTTACACTTGATTATGATTTCTCTATTACTAATAAAGTGGTTTAGATTTCTAATGTCATGCTTCAGATTCAAAATTAGGCCGAGAAGATCAAGCTCCAGGTGGAGCATCTCTAGCACCTCCTCAATCACTAGGGTTCAACCCTTGTGTTTTCAGTCAGGTTCCCCTAGATGCAACCCTGTGCCGACGTTTGCCATCCCCGCGCCATAGTTCACCCCCTCTGCCTCACAACTCTCTGCCTCCTGGCCATGATTGGGGGAAAGCCCATCACCTCCCGTAGAGTCCCTCTCCTTGGAGGAGATCTCCCCACTCTTGGAAACCTTTTCTTTTGCTTCCTATGACAGGTGGCTCTGGTTGGTTCTCTCTTGGATAGGGAAAGTTTCCTCGGCTGACGTTGGCCATTTCTCCTACTCGGCCTGATGAAAATTTTGGTGATAAACAAGATAATGGATGGGATGGGTGGGATCTTATTTTTTATGAGGTTCACCCATCTGGTTTGGGTTGGGGTGA
The DNA here is from genome assembly GCA_019776745.2 of Taxus chinensis. Taxonomy (NCBI): domain Eukaryota; kingdom Viridiplantae; phylum Streptophyta; class Pinopsida; order Cupressales; family Taxaceae; genus Taxus; species Taxus chinensis. The sequence continues at coordinate 62,579,526 of CM034152.1, read as the reverse complement.
CAAGGTTGACATCCCCCCTCCCCCCGCCACCTACTTCCATGTTCACGGATGCTGCTTGATTGTGCTACCATTTTTTGGTTGAAATTCACACTATATACTCAGTATTTTTTCTGCTATGGCTTCTCTAGAAAATTGTAGGTGGAAAATACCTGGCGAATATCCCCGGAACCAATTTCAGCGAAAGGTGAATTCGACAGTATTCCAAAACTGAATTTTTGCCATGTTTTTTGAGCCAGAGAAACCAGAGTTCCAGACACCGATGCACCTTTGATGCACAACAACACGACGTCAATAACAATTGATGCATGTCAACACAACATCAATTGACCCTCATTGACGCACGTCAACAGGACGTCAATTGACACTCAACAAGGGTTGAGTGACAAGTGTCAATAGGGATTGACTACGTGTCAACAAGGGTCATTGACGCGTTCCAATAGGGACCATTGACGCGTGTCAACTCATTGATGCGTGTCAATGACATCTTTGTTGACGTGCGTCAATGCCCCTGCTTGACGCACGTCAATGGACGTGCGTTAATGTTGATGCGTGTCAATGACCTCTGTTGACGTGCATCAAAGGCCTCTATTAACGTATGTTAATGGCCTCTTGTTGACACTCATCAATGACCCCTGTTGATGTGCGTCAACAGATTCCATTGACACGCATCAACAGAGGCCATTGACGTGCATCAATAGAGGCCATTGATGCTTTATTTGGCCTATAAATACCCTCCCGTCGGTCATTTTCTCATTTACACTTTCCGGCTCTAGATTTTTTTTACAGGAATCCATCATTGTCAAAGACACAAGCACAACTACAATGGTGACTTCAAGTGCTTCCCAACCGCAAGCTCAGGACAAAAATCAAGAAGAGAATCCAGTCCAATCCATGGGCAAGATCATCTACAGGAATCCTTTGTGCCCCCACATCCATATTGTTTTAAAGATGTCTTCTGAATATAAATATTTGATCGATGCATGTGAGTTTAGTGGGCTCGTTGACATGCCCCATTTCGAAACAGACCCAGATATTTTGAATTACCTTCTCTCATCCTATAATACAAAGGATGACATTTTTTTATGTTACTCTGAATGATGGCCGAATGTTTCAATTCGGTATCGACGAAAATGACATCCATCGGTTTACGGGCCTTCCATTCAGAAATTTACCAATTGTTACAACGAAGGCAACACTCGTGGAAGACGACAAGAAATATCTCGAATCAACATTTGGTTTCCATGTTGATTGTAAGTATAATTCATTTTCATTCATCATTTTTTATTCTATTTTTTATTGTGATACAATTTAGTGTTATAAATTTATATTAATTCCCACTTGTTTGGCATTTGCAGCTCATGTCAATAAATCCAGGTGTGGTGTGGATACGCAAGCAATTGCACACCACTTTCTTGCTGCAATGATTTCATTTTTTCAATCCAGAATAGTTTTGCAGGGTCGGCAAACAGATATACCAAACTGGGCCATTGCATACATAGTTGCCACTATCTCAAAACAAAAATTTGATTGGTGCACCTATCTATAAAAAAAATAAGAACTGACATAACAAATTCAAAGCTTTCAGAAAAACCTGTCATTTATTCCACAAACTATCTCCTTGGCCTTTATTACGAGGCACTTTTAAATTTAAAAGACAAACCAATTCCTACTTGCACTGACGAGGAGTTGATGAAGTTGTCAATTCCATTTGAAGAACAACAGGTATAAACTATTTAGTTTGTATTTCAATTTTCGACATTACACTGCATAGTTATTAACAATTTACGGTTTGCAGAGAAGATTTATTGAAGCCCTTCCCCGAAAAAAGGCGTTATCAAGAGGAAGAGGCCAACAACACGCTGAGGCTTTCGGAGATTCCTAATCTAAAATGGAAGCTCACTCCTCTCCAAACCCTCAACAGTTTGAACTCGATAAACACCAGAGAAGTAATACCTTCTCATATATTATTTACAAATTCCAAATTTGTATTTTTATTTTCCAATTTAAATTTTAACCAATTGAATTGACATAACATTCAATGTTGATGACATTGCAGGGACTTTGGACCATACGCGTGTTTCAAAAACTCAACCTTCTTCCCCAACTCACTCCGTACAGTCGCATGCATTCATATCTTCTCAACAACCACCAAATACTACTCCTACATGGCCACCCTTAGTACCACGAAAAGCTACCCCTCGACAACAAGGTACAACTTTTGAATACTACTTTGTTTAATTTCGTTGTTTTTTCCTTTTTGGATTGTTTTCTAGTTTTTCATGTTTTTTCTTGAACTTTTCAGCACATTGCAGTCCTTCTGTTCAAACAGCGGCACTGACCCCCCCTCAACCAATAATTTTTAAAATGCCAACCAGAGGAACAGGGAAAAAGAACATTGGTAAACGCATGCCAATTGCTCTGGCCCCTAGCGGGACACTAAACATTGCCTCCTCCTTTTGAATTCCAACCCTCTCTCACTTGGTGGCTTTCCCAGTGCAACGGGCATATCGGTTTTGAATAATATAAATTTAGATGAAGATTATTTGGGCATTGATAGCAATGACCCAACTGGTTTTTTCAATACCCGTGAGATGATTCAAGGCCAACAGGTATACTTCAATTTCAACATGCTTTACAATATTGAATTACATTTCAATTTAAATTTATTTATCTGAATCTTGATTAATTTTATCACAAACAGGATCAGGCCACCCAAAGGCAGAAACAAGTAGCAGTTGATCAGCCCGAAAGCCCCCATACTTCTCCAGCAAGATCATCTTCATCAGATACAGATGGTGAACAGTTGCTACCTTTTCCTTTGGAGAACTTAATTGGTTATGATTGTCAATCCCATGTCAGTGAGTTTATTCTACCTCATATCAATCAGCTCATAGAATGGGAGAGAAGGGCTAAAGTTCTTATCAATGAGATTATTAGTCATTTTGAAAATTATTGGCAAAGAGATAGTTTATACGCTGCAGTCCAGAATCAACCTGCGAAGATGGATTCCTTACTTACCCAAGTAAGAAGTGGGACTGTCACGTATAACAACAACTATAAAGATGACATTTTGGATAAGACATTAAACAAATTGGAAAATATTAGTGTTGAGGCCCAGGCATATTTTAACAAATGGTCTAAGGACAAGGATCTGGTAGCAGTTGCAAATGCCGAGAGAGATAGAGCGGTTGTAAGTACTATCACTTTCAAACAATTTTTCTTGTTAATTTGAAATTTTCATTTTTTAGTAATATGTTGAATTGACATTACTTTTTTTGTGTAGTTGAAATATGAAAATTTGAAGAGTCAAGCAAAGGTATTCCAAGTTCACTTGGAAACAGTGAAGAACAGTTTATCCACAGTGAAGAATTTGAAGGAAAATATTGTTTTGGTTAACAAACAAAACAATACACTAAAGTGGATAATTAAAGAGCACGGATTCGACCCTGAAATATTATTCAAAGCTAAGGCAGCAACTGATCCAAATTTGTTGTCCCATGGAGATGTGACAAAGCAAGAAGAAAGAATTTTAAAAAATCTGGACAGTGTTGTGGAAGATCTTATAAGTTCTGGGGTTATTTCTACCATTGGGGAAAGGGGTACAACCACAGGGGAAGAAACCATTGGGGAAAGGAGCATAGGAGTTGAAATGGATACAGAAAAAGAGAGTTGAAAATTTTTATTATTGAGTGTGGAAACTTTAAATATTGAGTCTATATTTGAAAATTTGTAACATTGAATGTTGTGGTCATGGTATTTGAATTTTATTATCTGGATTTGATAGCCTTTTAAAATTTGAAATACTATATAATCTTTAATTTTGATTGCATATGGATTTGATAGAATTTTTAGATTGTATATGGAGTTTATGCTTTTTGGTTTACTCTTAATGGTGATTGCATTAGATAGGGATGAATCATGATGACGTATGTTTCTTGTTTACTTGGATTATCATGAATTGTATGTGGACGTAGATTTAGCTTCAAGCACCATAATTCTTCTTCTCTAGACATTAGAATTATGATCATGATGATGATGAATGATGATAATGGATAATTGTTTTAAAAAAATGGAATGAATGATGATAATGATATGATATAATGATAGATATGGATGATGATCAAATTTATGTGGACGTAGATTTAGCTTCAAGCACGATAAGTATTCTTTTCTAGACATTTAAACTTATTTTAAGATAATTCTTCTTCTCTATACTTGTAATGATATGACCATGATGTCATTAGAATGGATATAGATGATAAATAAATGGAATGTGTTAAAATGGATATAGATGACATTAGAATGGATATAGATGACATTAGAATGGATTGTACTTGTAATGATATGATTATGAATTGTTTTAAAAAATGGAATTTTTTTAATAAATTTAAATTAGATAAATAATTGTTTTAATAATAATTGTAGTGTCAGGACTCAGGATTATGATAATGATATGGTGATGATATGATATATATGGATGATGATGAATTTTATGTGGACGTATATTATAAATTGTATAATGTATCGTGGATTATGAATTGTATAGTATGGAAATATCTTCCTCTGTAAAATTCAATTGTGTCATTTTATCCCACAAAGTTTAAAAAATATATCAAAGCATTTTGCAAATATAAAAAATAAATTAAACATAATTGTAAGAAATCAAGAAAGATGATATGATAGGGTTTAACTTACCTCTAGTGTTTTAGATTGTTGTGAAATCATCACTGGTAATGTGCTAGATCTTTGTTTTAAGAAAACTCAACATGAGAAATGGATTAGTAGATAGATGGGTGAGTTTCCTGACATTGTCAGTCCCGAGAAGTACCAGCTTCCTCGGATGGATGTCAACCCACGTTTTCAAAAAAAATAAAAAGATTGTATTTAAATAAATGTAAATATATAGACCTGTAACATCTTTAATGATAACAAGAGCTGAAAAAAATTTAAAGTGACAAACAATAAGATTAAGGTGAAGAAGATACCTATTTAAAGTTGAAACAATCCATTATCAATAGCTTCTTCAAACTCGATGTTCTCTTCTGTAGAGTGTGACGATGCGCCAATTCCACTCTCAACGTTGGGAACAGTTATACTTGTAGTTGTATTATTCACACCTCTTCTTTCGCAAAGGGAATTCCAATGCGCAATTTCTCTGTCGAAAGGAAAGGTTTCCATGGAGTATCGAGATACATAACACCTCATGCAACTTTCCAGATTTTTATCCAACCTGTTTCTCAGTTTTGATTTTATAAATGATAGTGCACTGAAAACCCTTTCGTCCTCCACAGACCCCAAAATCATTGTTTGGCATAACTCATATAATCTGAAATATTCACTGATATCTTCTTGTAAGATAGAACTTTGATAGATTCCTCGCCACAACCTTGTAATAGCACCACTTTCAGAAGGTTCATCTAAATTTTTATATTGGTTCCTCATTGTTGTTGCAAAATTTGTTGATTGAAATTTTAATAAATCAGCATTCAGTATACCTTTGATTTCCATACCCTTGAACTCTGAAGTCTTTGTGAAATGTTCCATTATTGTACCCATGGATTTATGGAAATGCTTTCTTACAAAGTCAGCACGACCACCTTCAGTATTCCAAAAATTAGGATTCATCACACCCATGGCTTCAAGAATTTTATCTTTGGAGAAACGTTCTCTAATTTCTGATGATAAGGATTCTGAAATTTTCTTAAGCTTTATTCTTGTTTCAACTATAACAGACTCAAAGAGATTACGTGTCACGGGAACATCTTCTCGTTCCGATCCTGTAATATCTTGACGTTTTTGCACAATGTGCAGTGGTATGTCCCTCCCATTAACAGTGATGCAGAGGTGATCGTGGATATTAAATCTCAAATAGTTACTAGGATTTTTAAGATCTAATAAAGCTTTCCAATTCTCAAAAATAGGTGTATCAAAACTATCTTGGGAACAATACAAGATATCAAGACTTTGACATACCATTTTTCTCATCCGTATAAAATCCACAATATAGATTAATCTTCCCTGTGCATGCTTCATCAGTGTATTGATCTATTGCAACATTGGAAGAATACCAACCAATGTAAGCAATGTCTCAAAATCAGTTAAACGGAACAACAAGTCCCTCGCCCTATCAACTTCATGATGGTATTTGTGCATGAAACCAACCAACGAAGGATACTCCTCACGAAATTTGCATGCAGGTTCATACAAGGAGATCCATCTAGTCTCAACATCTTTCAGAAGTTTTTTTCCATCTGTAATTCCAATTGCAAATTTCTGGAACTCAAGAAATCACTTTGGGCTGCTTGACATATAGGCATGAAGTTCTCTTATAAGGTCTTCTAATTTAGCAACATTTTCGTGGTTGCTTACCATTTTATACGCTAAATTCATTCTGTGATCCATACAGTGAATTGGTAGCATATATGGGGCCACTGTTGTTTGTAATCTAACACACAGCCCTGTTCGGTGACCCTGCATGACAGATGCACCATCTGCTCCAATGCATACCAACTTCGTAGCAATTTCATAATTAGTCATTCCAGCAATATCTTTCAAATGAGAAACAACTATTTTATGTAGGTTTTCGGCATTGCAGTTTTCAACCATTTTCATAACACCCAACAGATGAGGTGTCCTTATATGATTTTCTAAAGTATAGACGTGGATACATACCCATGCAGTGTTGTCGACTGCTGTCACTTCATCAATTGAAAGAGAGATAAACTTTGATTTTTTTACATTCTCTTTCAAATCTTCCTTCTCTATCATCGAAAGGCATTTTTCCATTTCCCATCCACTACTTTTAGACCAATGAGACTAAGGTACGTTCAGCATTCCATTATATTGATACAAAACTTTGAAATCGAGGAAATCTGAAATCGGTCTTCCTTTTTTTAGTATGTGAAATAGAGTAGAGAATTGTATGAGTTTTGCATGTAGATTTGTTTGATTCATCTTACCAATATGCGATGTGATCATTCCTCCCTTTTCCAAGAGATGTCTGTGTTTTTTCTACTCTACCTCATATTTCACTGTGTATCTAACATGCATGCATTCTTTTTCAGTTTTCCACCTGTGTGTTTTGATTTTCTGGCCATCCGCCCCCGTTACAGTCAAATATTGTTTTCCACAATGTTTTTCTATAGTGTCTAGCTTCATTTGCATTTTTTGTTGCTTTCCCAATTTCCACGTACATATTGTACATGTACATTCAGATGGGATCTCTTCAGAATTAGATGATTGTACAGGTTCGATAAATGAAAATTTAGCTTCGTAATCAAACTTGTATGACCTGTCAATGGTCCACATATTCTTCTTCATTTTCAATGTTTTACTTTTTTGAGTAGAATTTTGAGCAATATCACAATCACCTGGTTTCCTCTTTCTTGGACCAGGAATTTGAATTTTATTTCTGTGTTCCATTTTGCTGAGTATTTGTATGTGTGATATCTTGATGCACTTCTAGTTGCACCCCAACAGGAACAATATCTTCAAGATCTGGCATATTATCGTAGGTGTCATTTGTTTGATACTGTGCAGAATGCATGTCCACCTCAATAATACCTTCCACATAGTCAGTATTCTGATTCTTTGTGGTGGCATCTATATGGTTGGTATTTTCAATATCTGTATCCGCAGAGTTTCCAAAATACTTGAACAGTGATTTCTGATATTTCTTAGTTACTTTTAGGGTCTTCACATTCTTAGGACTAGCACCTTCCATTATTCTGAAGAGAGTCCTACGTCAGCAAAATAACCAAGTAGCGACTGCCTATTGCACGTCAACAACTAACCCTTTGTCGCACGTCAATAGTGTGTCAATAATCCCTATCACGCATCAACAAGGTGTCAACTGAAACTATCACATGTCACAAAGGCATCCACTATATGAGGTCTCTATCACACGTCAACTCTATCCCTTGTCACGCGTCAACTACCTATGCCCTGTCGCGCGTCAACTCTCTCTGTCGCGCGTCAACTCTATTCCTCTCATGTGTCAACTGCTTACCCCTTTGTCACGCATCTGTAATATCTCCTTGTCATGTGTCTGCAATACCTCTTTGTCACGCATCAACTATATCCCTGTCACGCGTCAACAACTAACCCTAACAGGCTAACAACAATCTCTGGTGCTTAAGAGTATGCGAGTTCAAACTTCACGGTATTGGTAATTTGGTAAGCTACTTGAGGTATACTACCCGGTGAATCACCTAGGTTTTTATAGGAGATTTTTTCAAATGAAGGTGAAGCCGACCCCCCAAAAAAATATACTGTATATTTTAGGCGAACAGGACACCGACCCGCTCCGAAAAAATCACCTTTTCAAATTTTCCTAAAATTAAATTTTTGCCATATTACGAATATTTGTTGTTTTTTTACGAAATTCTATCAGAAACGATTGGCATTGAAAGGGTAACATCCTTAACAACAATGTGTCTACAATATTAAAGTGATGAGAATGTGGTTTATTATCCCTTTAAACATCACATGCAGCATGGAAAATTTTCATGTTCATACAAACAACATTTCAGAAATTTATCAAAAACTTTGCAAATTGTAATTCCGATTTTTCCAGGATTGTAAAGTAGAGAAATCTAAAAAAATTTAGATCTTTCAAAATAATCACTTCAAACAATACTTATGAGATTCAAAATATGTGGAAAAATATAAAGAATAGTAAACAACGAGAAATAAATTTTAATGGTCAAATCTAAATTTATTTTATTTATTTCATGACAACAAATGAGGAGAAATTACAATCGACCGTAAACTCCAAAATATCAAGGGAAAATGATTGGAATTATTTTATTTGACATCAATATGACAAGAATAATCTTCAGATATGAAATCGCTAGAAATGGGCCACAGAAACCCTTCCAAAATACTTGCCAAATTTCCCAGGTAGGTCACTTCACTTGTGGGAGACACCTAACAACCCCAAATATGAAAATAACTAAAACCCTTGTTGAAGAATGATTGACCTCTTTCTCTAAATCTGAATTTCTGATTACTCTCCAAATCTAATCCAAAAATATGAATAACAAACTAGGGATATGGGTGGAAAACCCTCATCGAAGAATTCCCTACTAGCTAGGGATGGATCTCTCACCATCAAAGTTAGGGATCTTACAGAATCTGACCTCCACAAGAAAAAAGACTGAAAATAGTAATAGCTGAAAATAGTTGGATGTATGAATGATCTCCAAAAGAACACAAAGGTAGATTTATAACAATTTTCCTCCAAAACCCCAAGTCGCACCCCTTTGATAATTTTCTCATAAATATAAATATAACTTAAGTGAATTTATTGTGCACATGCTAAAAATTACACTTAAGTTTTACCAATGAAGAAATAAAACATAAAGTACCACCTAGTCTCCCAACACTTAAGTTAATGATGAAATATAACATAAAGTGAAGGTGGTATAAAAATAAATCCATACCCGATAGCCTCCAATGTCTCTAGCCTCTTGGGTATGATAAAAGCTAAGACATAAATAAGCCTCTAGACCTATGGTGTAAGAATGGGGACATTAAAGTCCTCCCTTACTGAATTTAGATTGCCCATAAACAAATGCAAACTACGATGTTGTAAAATTTTCTCACCCTCCCACGTAATATCCTCAAGTGGAAAATCCTTCCACCGCACTAGATACTTGGTAATAATTTTGTTTCTGAGCTTCCTTTGCGTCACCTTAATGATAGTCTCTTGTTCTAAGACAAGCTTCCCCTCATCGTCCAAAGGTGGAAAATTTGTAGAATAAACAATATGTTGTCCAAGTGCCCTTTTGAGGCGTGAAACATAAAACATGTTGTGGATCCTACTTTGTCATGGACTACTAACTCATATGAAACTAACTCAAACCTCCATACTATCCTGTATTGGCCATAGAATCGTGGTTCCAAATTCTCAACACCAATCTTCTTAAGTGACGATTGCATGTAGGGATGTAGTTGTAGAAAGACCAAATCCCTTATCTCAAAAGATATGTCAACCCTGTGTTTGTCTACATAAATATTTTTTTGATTTTGTGCTTTATGTAGATTCTCCTTGAGGGCCTTCATAATATCCTAGTTCTCCTGTAACTAATAAAATCTTTGGGATCTCAACTATATGATAATACCATGTCCATGAATGACGAGGCATCCTATTTGTATAATGCCCAAAAGAGATTCATGCCAATTCTTGTCTGGTACGTGGTATTGTAACAATACTCACCCATATGGAGCCATATAACCCATGCATGGTGATGTTTTGCAACATAGCTTCATAAATATCCCTCTATTCACTTATTAAGGATATATTTCTGCCCATTTGTTTATGGTTAATAGCTAGTACTAGGAGCTAACTTCATACCTGCAAGTCTAAAAATCTCCTACCAAAATGTGCTCATGAAAATCTTATCCTACTCACTAATAATGTTCTTAGGAAAGCCATGAATTCTAAAAAATCCTGGGAAAAATGTTTGAGCTAACCGTGGTGCCTTATGCCCATAATAATGATCTCAATATGCAATTATAATAGCTTTACCACTTCAAGGGGGCAACCTCCAAACCATGTAATAAGACTCCAATGCTTAAATGATGATGATCTACTACCTACAATCCCCTATATATACTATTCATATGTTATGGCCATCACCCAGGCCGACCTATTAAGCATGAGAAAATATAAATGATATGGTAAGCCACAATTTGGCTACTCATATCCTAATACAAGCAATAGGTTAAGGGCATAGCATGCCCTTCCCCTTCAAACCAAAATTTTCCTGAACGTTGAATAATCTTGGATGTTGTTGTAGAAAACCTTCATCCTCCCAAGTTGCATCTTCTATGCTCAGATTCTTCCTCTTGATCAAATATTGCTTAATGTCTCTGGTTCTTGGCCTCTTAGTACGTGTTTGTAGAATCTTCTTTGGTTCCAAAATGATTCTTCCTTCCTAGTCAAGTTCTGGTAACTCTGTCTGGGCTTCAAATTTCTGTCCAATAACCTTCTTCATGCATGAAACATGGAATACTGGGTGTATGTGTGAAGATGGAGGCAACTCTAGTTTATAAACAACACTGCCAATTTTCTGTAGAACCTGATAAGGGCCATAGTATTTAGGTGCAAGTTTTTTTCCTTTTTCTGTTGCTTTTGAGACATCTATTTGTAAGGTTGGAGACGTACAAAAACCCAGTCACCAATTTCAAAATTTCTTTCACTACGATGTTGATTTGCTTTTTGTTTCATCATGTTTTGTGCTAATGCTAAATTCTCCTTCAAACTAGCCAAAACCTGTTGTTGATGTTGACTGTGTTCCTCAACATCTCTGATCTTAGTTTGCACCCTCAATGAGGAAGTGATAGAAGGTGGTTAGTAACCATATAATGCTAAAAATGGGGTCATTTGAGAAGAGGTATGAAAAGATGTGTTATACCACCATTCTGTAAGTGGTATCCATTTAATCCATCTTTCTAACTTATCTGATACAAAACAACGTAGATACCCCTCTAAGCATTTGTTGACCACTTCCATTTTCCCATCATTTTGAGGATGATAAGATGAACCGTGAGCTAGCCGAGTACCCAAACATGAAAATAATTCTGTCTAAAAATTACTTGTGAAAATAGGATCACAATCACTTACAATTATCTTTGGGGTTCCATGTAGCCTTTGAACTGTCTCCAATAAAATAGCTGTGACTATACTAGCTGTAAATGGATGCGATAGGGCACAAAAATGGGAATATTTTGTGAGCCTATCCACAATCATGAAAATAACATTCTTACCCTCTGAACAAGGCAATTCGGTGATGAAATCCATGGAGACATCCTCCCATCTCTGGCTAGGAATTGGTAAGGGTTGCAACAAACTTGGTGTCTTAATTGTTTCCCCTTTGTTCTGTTGGCACACTAAACACTCTGATACAAAATTTTGTACATCCCCCTTGAGTCCTTCCCAAAATAATTCTCTTTTTATTCTATGATATGTCTTCAAAAACCCAAAGTGTCCTCCAACAGGCGAGGCATGTAGCTCTGTAAGAATCTTATGCTTCAACTCAGAATCTTTACTCAAGTATAACATGTCCTTGTACCATAGGGCATTACCTTTCCACTCAAATTTTTTAGATGCCATAGATCCTTGCTTGATATTCTATATTAGATATTGCGTATCCTTGTCTTGATCCCATTCCAATCTTGCTTCATCTACCCAATCGACCTTGAACATGGACATTGTAAATAGTAATGCATCTACGGATGTTTCCCTTCTAGACAACGCATCAACTACTACATTTTATTTACCCTTTTTGTATATGATTTCAAAATCATAACCCAATATTTTTGCTACCCACTTTTGTTGTTCCTCAGATGATAACCTTTGCTCCAAAAAGTATTTGAGACTATCATGATCAGTTTTTACCTTGAAGTGTCTACCCATGAGATAGGGCCTCCATTGCTTGACCGCATGGAGAATAGCCATCATTTATTTCTCATAGATATGTTTGAGAATATCTTTTCCTTTGAATTGGATACTCTCAAATGCAATTGGTCTTCCTTCTTGCATTAGAACTGCTCCAAATCCTGATCCTGAAGCATCACATTAAATAATGACGGTTTTTGAGAAGTTGGGAGTAGCCAAAATTGGGGTGTTGCACAAGGCTTCCTTCAGCTGCTCAAAGGATTTAGTGGCTAAGTCTATCCAATGGAAGGCATCCTTCTTTAGCAATGTTATGAGTGTGGTTTCTATTCTACCATATCCCCGCACAAATCTTCTATAGTACACTGTTAGTCCTAGGAAGCCACGAAGATTTTTGAGATTTTTGGGCCTTGACCATTCCGCCATAGCTTTTATCTTCTGAGGATCAACTTTGACACCTTCATGGGATACAATGTGACCCAAGTACACTACCTCTTGTACACCAAAAGAACATTTAGATGGCTTTGCATAGAGAGTATGTTTCTCCAAAACTTCCAACACTGTATTTACATGTTGTAAGTGTTCTTCCCATGTCTTACTATAAATCAATATGTCATCTAAGAAAACTAATACAAATTTCCTTTTAAATGGCCTGAAAATAGTGTTCATCAAGCTTTGAAAGGTTAAAGGTGCATTTGTAAGACCAAAAGGCATTACCAAAAAATCATAATGGCCCTCATGAGTCCTGAAAGCTGTTTTATGAACATCTTCCTCTTTTATTATAATTTGATGGTACCCCGAACAAATATCTAATTTTGTGAAATAAATAACACCATGTAATTCATCAAGTAAATCATCAATTACTGGAATAGGAAACTTATCTTTGATAGTGTATTTATTGAGTTCTCGGTAATCTGGACACATCCTCCATGTTTCATATTTCTTACATACCATGACCACCTGTGAAGAATATGCACTCTGGGTTAGGCCTGATGATACTTGCATTCAACATATCCTGAACCATTTTCTCGATCTCACTTTTCTGGGAATATGGGTATCTGTATGGTCTGATGTTAGGTGTTTGGCTCCATGGAATCAACTGAATGACTTGATCATGATCCCTAATTAGTGGTAGTCCCTTTGGAATTGCATCAAAAATAGATGAGTGAGCATCAACAATCTTCTAAAGATCGGGGTGGCATTGAAGACTCTGTATTTTGTACTTCTATGGAAAATAACTTTGCTATAAATCCATCTACTCCTTTTCTGAGAACCTTCTGTGTCTGATGAGAGCTAATAATCTGTGGAGACTTAGCTACCATCCCATTTAAATTGTATTTTCCTTCCATATGAATGAAATTGCATGAACAATTCTTGGAAATTCATCTCTATAGTACCTAAGGTTGTGAGCCATTGAACACCCAAAACAATATCTACCCCTCCCATAGAAATAGTAAACATAGGTGATTCTAACATGTAGTCTCCCATGGAAAGCTTGATACTATGACACTTTCCGGTGCACTTGACTATCCCACCATCTGTAATCATAACTTATATTTTTGGAGCTGGGTAAATAAAACAATTGAGGGGGGCAGCTAACTTACTATTTATGAAGTTATTAGTACTTCCCGAGTCAATCAACACTGTCACCTTCTATTTTTTGAGGTATCCAATAACCTTGAGTATTTGAAGAGTATTAATACTTGAGAATGCATGGCAAGAAATTATAGGTTGGTGATCCTCTACTTCCTCTTCTACTGGTTCCTCAGCCTCTCCTATAATTTCAGCATCCTCGTCATCCTCATTACCTTCGTCAATATAGAACAACTTCTTTTTCAGCACATTTGTGTCCCGGTCCATATTTTCTATCACAGTTAAAACATAATCCTTTTTTCTCTCTTTTCTTCCATTTGTTGAGGAGTCAGTCTAATTTTCCTAGAAAATGAAGGAGAAGAGATACTACGGTCTTTGGTGTTAATGAAAGGTGGCCTCCTACTATAAAGAAAATTTTCCTCTGCTTGACGTGTCATGATAATAGAATCAGAAAGCTTGAGTGGATTAAACATACATACCTCATGCTCAATGTGGTCCTTAAGACCCCCAAGAAATAGGTCATTCAGATTCTCTTCTGGTATATTCTCCACCCTTAAGGATAGGTTCTGGAATTGATGCACATAATCTTTGACTGATCCTTTTTGTCGTAACTTTGCTAATTGAATAAAGTAGTTCTATGAAACATTGGAACTATAGTGTAATTGCAACTCCTCGGTAAAAACTGTCCAAGTGACACCGAGACCATTCTTCTGCCTCTGAGCACATAACCATCGATACCAAACGAATTGGTCTGGTTCAAGATACAGGGATGCCAATGTCACATTTTGTCTTGATGGTGTTTGATGTATCTCAAAGAAGTTATCCATTTGATTTATCTAATTAAGGGGATCTTTACCATCGCATATCCACTTTCAGCACCATGTTCTGTGGTTGCAAATAAGTTGGATTCTGATTGGGCTAGAAAAGTGATCCAACATGGTTATTTTAACCATGATTTTGAACTGAATATCCTCCTTGGTTGATATGGGGTGGATTTGGGCCATACTGTTTACCATGTACATGTTGCATGATATCATCCAACTGATGATTGATTTGGGCTATGTCTCCTTTAGAGGCCATCTCAGATTGTACATTTTGCAGCTCATACTCAAGTTTGCTCCCCTTATGATCAACTGAAGTAAACCCTAGTGCTAAGGAATCTGTATTTACCCCTTATGAATCCATCTCTTCAATCACTATCCCATCTTTATCTGGGGTTTTACCCGGAGTAACCAGATTCTTTTTTGCTCTTATGGAAGGCCCCGCCATGATATCAAACCTTAGGGTTTAGGGTTTCAATACAAATTTGGCCAAACAGGAAAAAACACAGAGAAGATACTAATACTATTTTTTTCCGAGCTTTCCGAAAATGTAAAGAACTTGAAAAAATTCCACAATTTGCACCCTAGGGAGCGATTTTATGAAAAACCCTAAATTTGTAACAACTTGTGCAAAATAAATCAAAAATTCTGAAATTTTCAAGGAACCTTACTTGAAATGTTTCTCAACTCTGGTAAAAATATATCCCACCAATTCACTTTTGTTTGAAATATATCATGGAATTTTTTTTTAGGGTTTTTACCCTAATTTTGGCCTAGATCGCAGTTCTGATACCGCTTGTAATGAAATTACTAGTATGATTCAAATTATGAGCAGTAATAGAATACCAAATAACAAAATATTTCAGAATAATTATCTCAATATGCAATTATAATAGCTTCACCACTTCGAGGGGGGCAACCTCCAAACCATGTAATAAGACTCCAATGCTCAAATGATGATGAACTACTACCTACAATCCCCTATATATACTATTCATATGTTATAGCCATCACCCAGACCGACCTATTAAGCATGAGAAAGTATAAATGATATAATAAAATGACATGGTAAGCCACAATTTGGCTACTCATATCCTAATACAAGCAATAGGTTAAGGGCGTAGTAAAGGCATAGAAAAGAAATGGGCATACTTGGTCAATGGATCAACCACCACATAAATGCAATCATGCCCATGCATTGAGAGAAGGCCTATAATAAAATCCATAGATATGTTCTCCCATTTCTACTAAGGAATAGGACGAGGTTGTAGAAGTCCTGCTGGAAAAGAATGCTTGACCTTGGTTTGCAGACAAACCAAACACTCCCTAATATGGTTAAATACATCAACCTTTAACCAATTCCATGCAAATATCTCTCTGACATACTTGTAGGTATTAAAATACCCATGATGTCTTGCTAGAGGTGTATAATGCACTACTCAAAGGATCTTCTCCTTCATCTTGGACTCAGGTACAGGGAAAATCCTATCCTTATAGTATATGAGGTCATCCAAGATTCTGTATTTTTCATCCTCAATAATTTCATCCACAATCTCCCATGTAAATTGAGTTTTGGAATACTCAACAAGTATGCGAGCCTTCCAATCAGCTAAAATCTCTAACATAGACATAATCATAGAGGTAAGGTGATGCTTCCTAGATAATGCATCAACTAGCACATTATCCTTAACTTTTGTGTACTCTATGTCAAAATCATAATTTTATACATTGTTCACCCATCTATGTTGACGGTCATTAAGATTCTTTTTCCCTAGGAAATACCTCAAACAATTGTGATCCGCATGAACCAAAATTTACTGCCCATATGATACTACTTGAATTTGACCAATACATGCATAATGGTCGACATCTCCTTATCATAGATTGAGTATACCCTCTCCAAATTACTGTATTTATAACTCTCATAGGAA
Source organism: Taxus chinensis (assembly GCA_019776745.2). Classification (NCBI taxonomy): domain Eukaryota; kingdom Viridiplantae; phylum Streptophyta; class Pinopsida; order Cupressales; family Taxaceae; genus Taxus; species Taxus chinensis. The sequence goes on along the minus strand of CM034152.1, from coordinate 62,562,781 downwards.
ATGGGTTGTATATCTTGCATGAGTAATGATCCAATATGACCAAGTGAAATATGGTAATGCAAGAATAAGACGTGAGCTCATCACCTCCTTAAGGTGATCAAAAACCTATTGTGTTGATTATGACCAATAAAAATCCCCCTCCTTGTTCAAATATATCCAAGGTGTATTCAATTGAGAAAATTTATTCGCAAACCTCCTGTAGTAAGTGCATAGACCTAAGAACCCTCTCAACTGTTTCAAAGTCCTAGGTGGTGGCCAACCTAACATTACCTAAATATTTGCTCAGGCAACTTTGAATCTTTCCTTCTCTAATCACATGGGCCAATTATAAGAAATATTTCAACCAAAATCGCTCTTAGAAACCTTCACATATAGAGAATTAGTCTTTAGAATACCAAAAACCTCATCAAGATGTCTTATGTTATCCTCCCATGTCTTTGTATAGACCAAAATGTCATCGAAGAATACCAACACAATATTCTGAAGGCGGCGGTTGAACACATGGTTCATATAGGAATGAAATATAGTGGGTTCATTAGACAATCCAAACAACATCATAAGAAACTCAAATTGACAATAATGGCATCTAAAAGTTATCTTCTACACATCCTCCTCTCAGACCTTAATCTAATGGTATCCAGATCACAAATCTATTTTACAAAAATAGATTGCACCACATAGCTCATCCATCAACTCATCAATGTGAGGCACAAAATACTTATTCTTAATGGTTTTATTATTCAAGGAATAGTAATCTATGCACATCCACATGGTTCCATCCTTCTTCTTCACCAAAACTACCAAAGAAGCAAAGGGAATGGAACCCATCTTGATATGTCCCATGTCTAGAAGATCACACATGGTCCTCTTAATTCTATTCTTAAACTGTTTGGGTGACAATAAGGATTTGTGACTACGGGTTTATTATCCTCAATCTCAATCACATGCTCAAATCCTCTATCTGGAGGTACACCTAGAAGGTTACCACTGAAAACTACACTGTTCTTCTCCAGTAGGGATTGGACATCAACATGATAATCTGGTCTATCCTCACCTAAATTATTGGTCAAAACCAAGCACTAAAATACCCAATCCTCATCATTGTGCCTGAAAATCCTCTCCATTCATTTGATAGTGAAAAATCTAGGTGCATCTGAAGATAATCCTCTCAAGACCACATTCTTACCATCAGACTTAAACTTTAGCTCCATCGTCTGAAATTAAGTTTGGAACTCAACAAGTGAGTTGAGCCACTACACTCCCAACACTATGTTGGTCTCTCTAATACCAAAAATATAGAAATAATTGGTAATTTTATATTTACCCATAGTGATTTTCAATTGTGGGATCCTCTGTGTACATCTTATGGAATCCCCATTGGCAACAACAACATTAAATCCCTCGAATTTTTCCATATGTAGACCTCGTCTCTCCACCAAAGTGGCTTCAATAAAATTTTGGGTGGCCCTACTATCAATAAGAACTACCACATGTTGTATTTAAATGAATCCTCAAACTTTGAATGTATCCATAGACACAAAAACATGCATGTATCATCAATTTACTATGTAACTAGTATGTTGTTATATGCATAAATCCTAAGTAAGAAAAGTACACATTGGTGACACTTTCCCTTGTCTTTGTATGTTCTTTGATTGATTTCTATTATGAATATTTTTTGTATCTCTCATTTCTATATGCACTTATGGTCAAGTCACAGGGATCCATGTCTATCTATCTTGTCACATCTGTCATTTTTGGTCTCAAGAAATTAGCTCTCACTCTAGATACTAGTGTCCAAGCACTTGTGTCCCTTCTAGGTGCTCCTTTCCTCCTTGTTCTTTTTACATATTTTGTCATTTGTATTCAGCCATGTTTCTTTTCTTACCATTATTATTAGTCAGCCTTTGGTGTCACAAATGTTACACACACACACAACATACTGATTATTATTCTAGCTGGAAAATAAAAAAAGGGACTACCACATCTATATATTACTATTACCACTCAAAGGGGCTACATTCTGGGTTGTATAGCTTGCATAGAAAGGGAAGTGTTGAATTCCATACCACACATTTGCATTCTTAAATCAAATGCTAGATATATCATGTTATCTTAGACATCATTGGCATGAGGAAAAACCTAAGGATGACCATTTCACACACAAACACAAAGCACTACATGGGTTTTGAGATGTATTGTAGCACTTAGTACTAAGTTCACTCATCAGGTGGCTCGTCAAGGTCAGTTATGACTTTACATATTGCATATTTTTATTAAGAATCTAATATGTTTGTGAGCTTATGCAGAATCTAGGGTTTGTTTTTCAGGTTACAATTGCAATTGAAACCCTAACAAAAAAATCATAGCGAAAAAGAGTGAGTAATAGTGGATACCTTCTAACCCAAAAAATATCAGAACTTGAGCATTCACATAATCACTAGCACCTGGGGCACTCATGTCCTCATGTGGGTGCTTCTATCCTAGCATAGTTCTATGAGTTCCATAACCCTATGCAAGCCATTTTGACAATAGTTTCCAGCCAAATCTAGTACTCAGATACAGTCACGATCACTGCTAAATCACACAGGATCAACTAAGTCATCATTCACCCCTTGTGTATTTAGTTTTTTTTACATTATTGAATTCTTATTGCTTATACATTAATGTGTTTTATCATCTAAATATCATTTATTACAGTAGTTACTCTGAAATTAGATTTAATTCAAATTAGATTAAATCATTTCGTGAACCTCACTCTTCATCAAACTCCTTGCCCTAGGATCCACATCCCTCGTGGCTCAAAAATGGTGCCCATTCCTAGATCATCCTATGACCTTTATGAACATTCAACTCCAATTATTTCTGACACTTGTGCAGAATTTGAATTTTGTGCTTTCATCCATCCAAGAATCCCAAATTATCCACCCCATGTCATCCAATAAAATCCTTACATTCCAAGAATCTAATCTTGATGTTCTCTCAAGTCTTGGTTCTTGCTTTGTCTCTCCTATTCAAAAACTCAATGAATATTATCTCCCATCAACTACAGACATGAATGGTGCTCCATCCTCTTCTCCTTGTACTATGGTACATGATAGCACTAATGTAGATTCTTTGCATGATGAATTTTTTACCTATGAAAATATAGATGATAGTGATTATGCTTCTGATAATGATAATGCACATGTTAATGGTGATATTTCTTACATTAAAATTGTTTAATGTGAGACTTATACCTTCTATCTTTTCTACATCTAAAATTGTTTCCAATGATTAACATGTTGAAACTAATGATAATCTTAGTACATCTCCTACTATTCATGTTCATCATACACCCATTGACTTCCCACTTACTACACCTTTAGAGACTTCACATACATCCTCTGCTTCTACATCCCATTCCTCTCCTCAAGTCCTTATGATCACTCATAATGGAAAAATTCAAGCCCTCAATGTGTCTCTCATTGCCCAAACCATTCCTCTGTAATATATCCTTTCTCTCATGCATGTTGTTAGTGATCTATACAAGGTAAATTTCTATACCCTTGACCTTAGAGATATCAAATAATTCTTATGATTCTATTAAAAATAATACTCATTCACTTGAAATCTCATCCCTAAAAAAATTCACAATTTCTAGTTTTCCTAAAGGATTTCAATAAGCCTGCATTCTTCACAATTTGAATGGACAGGGAAATCCTTATTTTCATCTTGAATAGTTTTTTTATTAGCCATGTGCTTCATATTCCAATGATATATTGTTACTAAAATCTTTCCGTTATAGTCATAGTCTTATAGTATATCGCTCTTCATTTGTATACTCATTTACCTAGTGGATCTATTAGACACTAATTATGATATGGAGGATGCACTACCTTAGATGTTTCACTTCTAATAATGAGCCTAAAGTTACATATGAAAATTTATCTTATTTGCATTTGGGAAAGACAAAACTAATTCTAGATTATATTTTACACTTTAATTCTAGCATGCACCATTTAATTTTTTAGCTTATTAATCTAAAAATTCAATATATCTTTGGTCATGGCTTAATTAATCCTTTAAAGGAAAATTTGCTATATGATACATGTGATTCCTCTACTCTTCCTCTATTATAAAGTTATTTCCTTAGAAAAATACTTACTTGCAAATCATGTTCTGGTACTTATTTCTAGCTCTTCTTCTCCTCCCTGCCTACTAAGTAGAAAACTCTCCCATCTATTGAAATATTTTCGTGGTCACCATATCCTCCTCCACATAGGAATCCTTCCCCTCCATTAGCACATCGGAATCCACCTCAACCTTTCCCACCTCCCACCCGTGGACAATTATACTTCTCACATGTTACTAAACCACATGATATTTTACATATTTTATTTGATGAATGACTGATTCATTTACCTTCCAACTATCATCATCCCCTTCACTGACTGCACCACCATCGTGACCGCCCCTTTTATAATTTTCACTGCATTAATTTCCACCATGAAAATTATTGTTATGCCCTTCATGATATATTCAAAAAATTATAAGATAGGGGTGTCATTGCTTTCCAAACCCGACTCTCGTGATTTCGATCTCTCTCTCTCTCTCTCTCTCCTCTTCCATAAAGGCGAACCTTTGAAATTGTTAACTTGTCTCATTCCCCACCTCCTAAGGTCATTATTCGTCCTCCTCTTAATGTCATCATTCATCCACCTCCTCTAGATGTCCCACCCTCTTCCACATCCTCTTAACCTACCCCTATGGTTATTACTCCACAATGACTTCCTAAGTAGCCCACTTCTGCATCTCCCACCATGACACTTCTCACTTTTGACACGATTCTCCTCTCAACATCTAATTTGGTACCCACCTGCATATGATCCCGATTGTTTCACATGCTTCTTGATGTGTGCATCACTTGCCCTCTTAGCCTATGGTATATGATTCCCATCTCCATATCATTACACCGATGATGCACTCATGTTTTCATTATTCATACATAACCATTGAGGGTATTGTTACTTCAATGAACCTTACTCTCACATTGGGGGGGCAATCATCCTTTTTCCCCTCCATCTTCATCACATTCAATTATCTACATTGTTACACATCTCATCATCATAAAATTATCATTGCATCATTACTTTATTATCCTACATCCCTATATAATTATCTCATCGCATATCCATTTCTATCTATTTTCTATTTATCACTACATTTCATCACACATATATCTCTATCTACTACCTGATCTATTCTTCGTTATTATCCAAATGTAATTCTCATTCAACCAAATAATCAATGCTATATAATTATTTACACATCATCACTAATTTCAAAAATCAACATTATCTATCTAATCAACTATACCAATGATGTATACATAAACAACAAGATATTCATATTACTACTAGTGCCCCAAACAATCATCACATAGTACACAATAGATATCAACACGAGATAGGCCATCAATACTCATATATATAATCCAGAATCAAAGTTACAAAATATAATCTTTGGGGGGTAAGCTCTCATGCCTTAATACATCCTGCATTATACATCGTATGTCCTCCTTACTATCACTATCTACAATAGTTAGAGCTCTAGAACTCAAAGCTTCACCACTAAATGTATGTCGTCAATATCAAGCTTTGTGTCTCTCCATACGGCTTTGCAATATGACATTCTTTTCCACCTACTCTGAAAATCATCCGTGGATCTCCACATACCATGTAAACACATCCTAGGCTAGACCATCCCCACCCACAACCTATCTTTATCGCTCTGCCTCTGTGCGAGCCTCATCATGCTCACTCAAAAAAATCATACATGTGGTTGCCTTCATCGCCATAGGCTCAAAAAAATGGACATGCTTGATGGAAATTGAATCCACTCACTCTAACATCCCTCCATGTGCGAGCATGTCTGGGGGAACGTTCCTAGTCAACGTGCATATAGAGGTATCCACGATCAACATCCAATAAGCATCACCTGTAACCATATGAAAAACACCTCATATTAGTGAGTACACATAGTCATATTTATCAACCAAATTAATAAGTAAACCAATAAAAATGTAGATATTTACGCTCTTCTTGTGTCGCTGCTATACCATCTTCCTCAGGAGTGGGTGTGTGACCCCTAACTCCTCCAGCTTTTGGCTCACCTGTTGCATCTAAAACCATTGGAAACAATAACACCCATCATTGTGTCACCCACCACTAATTATATGCCTTGATACACCTCACATCATCCACCTGTACTGGCCCTATGGCCAGAACTACCTCATCTAGACCCGGGGGCACTAGTTGTGCTCATGTAGAGCCTAGCCTCCATCCTAGGTCTCACAGTCCTGGTAGACCAAGACATACATATGGCTTTGGGGGCATGTCCTAAGCCATCTCAAACTATCTAGATACCCACACACCCTGGAATAGCTCTACCACTCCTGAAAACCGGTCCTCCAACCACATAGTGCATCGAATGCACCACAACTAAAAATTGACCTTCACTCATGCTCCATAATCTCTATATGGCCTGTAGATAACCGCTTCAAGGCCTACATGCCCGCCCTTAGGGAAAATATATGTGGTCATTTCTAAGGCTCCTACTCCAAGTCCCCACCCACCTTGATGTAAAAATGAGGAGGCCGAGCCCAATCGGCTTTATATCCTCATGGATAGGTGATGTGATCATTTCATGTCCAATGGGAATGATCTAATAGGATGGTTATTCCTGAATACCACCACCATGTTCCTCCTATGAAAAATTAAGATGCAAATCTTTAAGTTTGTTAGAGAGTGGGTATGGTGAGGACATTACCCTCGTGACCCTATTTGAATATTTTAACCCTAGATTTTGTTCCTTGTAACCTCTAAAAAATATCATGCAACTTATACAAAATACTAACACCTAGTAGTTTAGAATTGCCACTAATGAGGCTTGTACAAGTGACAACTGAATTTCCTTGTAACCTAGTTGTAGAAACTCTAGACCTTACAATTGCAAACAATGCTATTCCATACATTTCAGCATGTACCCAAGACCCTATAAAATATCATTCTTACGGTCTCAAGTGGGTTGTTTTAGCGGGTGTTACAAAAGGTCTAGTAGAGATATCCATAATAGTATTGGAAAATATAAATAATAAAAATATGATGAAACCTCAATAAATTCCTATAAACATCCTCTAGTGTCACCTTCATCATCCCCTGTTAGAAATACCATTGATTTGGAATAGGGTTATCGAAGCTAAATAGAAGAAAGATTCTATCAATAAGTGGGTTCACAAATATATGGGGTACCTCCCAGAAAATAATGATAAGTACCACAAGATGATAGAGATTTCCTTTACTTAACCCATTTCCATACGAGTGTTAGAAAGTCATGGAGCATATTCAAATTATTATTAAACATTGAAATTCTTGTGTGGAACTCCCTACAAGTCTATAGATCTCTGTACATCATAAATCAATTAGCCACAAAACATAGTGATTAACATGTATACATGCTTCAAAATCAATGATTAAGGATAGATTACATTTAGCTTTATTAACTAACGAATACCAAGATGATTTGGCCCCTTAGAGAGTGATGAATGGAATGGAAATGTCATGTAAATGCTTTGTCTCTTATTTTGGATCTATATTGTCATGATAGGGACAGGAACTAGGTGCTTAGGGAATGGACCATACAAAAGTTTTATCCTAGTATAGCAGTTCTGTCTTGGCCAGAAATGATGGATATTTGTACACAATGTCTGCTAATTTTTCCTAATGATGATAAAACAGACACATTTCACAAAAAATTCCTAAATTTTACCATACATGTCATCTCTCAAGTCGTCTGTGCTAAGTAATTGACTGTCGTCACCCAAAACAATCTAACTTCAAGGCTAAACCTCCCTTGAACAAGTTTTATTTTTGTAAGTTGAGAGCTGCAAATCCATACACCTCACTACATTGGTTCATAATCCAAGTTACTATACACCTTTTTCATATTACTATATATTGTAGTTCCATTTTACTCCAGACTTTAGTCATTAATGTTCTCCTATGGATGCAACTATATACAGAGCAAATAATCACTTGATAATGCGTTATAATGAGCCTTGTCACTCTATTTGTGTCTCCCCATGAATTATCCTTCAAGTAGATTTTGGATATCGTCTAGCGCCGTACTCTAGAACCTTACATTAGAGTATATTTTTAATGTGTGTGGAGCAAGCATACATTAATGTCAATACCTACACATACTTTAGGTTTGACATTATTACATAGTTTGATATGCCTATTTCTAAAGATATTATCTATGTGGTGATCCTTGAACAGTCATTGCATATCAGCACAATGAGTGTGTTCTCCAGTTATAACCATTTCATTGAAAGGGGGTCCATAGGTACAATCAAGATCACATTATAGGATGACCCTCATGAGGAAAGCAATCACAATCGATCGACATATATCAAATACATTATTATCAGATTGTCTCTGAAGGCTCATATCAATATACTGCTTATATTTATTTTATAGGAAAATTGATACTGGTATTGTTATTTCCTTGTTTAGTGGTTTGGTCTAGGAAGGAAATGAGGTGATGTAAAGTTATGTGTGTGATATTTGGGATGAGTGAACTACTTTAGAATGATACGAGATTTCTTATGATCAAGTGACCAATGCAATGGGGAGAGACCAAGTAATGCTATACAGGATAGGGATACCTAGTTATTCATCACTCACATAGTCACCTAACTTATAGGGATTAAGCCAATATTGACATTATCAAGTGATAAATTGCCAAATTTAAGTTTCGTTGTGAATCCATCTAATACTAGGCATGTTTTAAAAACTCCCTTATTGTAGGAGTGCCCTTTATGATTTGTCATTACCTTTCCTAAACTAACATCCTATATGGGTAAGTCAATCGAGACAAACAATTTCAATCGGAACAACATGGTATATACAAGTTTCCTGACCCGAAATCAATCTTCAAATGTGTGTTACATCCAATATATGTTAGAATGAGTCCCTAAGTGATTGATTTTAAATTTCATACCTATGTCTCTAACACTCTTCCTCTCGGAAACAACAAAGACTCCAAAATCCTCTCACATGACTTCAACATCACCGGGTTGTGGAAAGGAAAAACTCAATGTACAATCATTCTATCACCTTTGACAATACATATAATACACCTCCAGTATTATTAGCACTTCTTTCATTTTTTCAATTTACTCCTTACAACGGTGTTTTATCTCTAGCTTATGTTGCAGAGGCTCAAAACGTTAATCCATGGTTCGCCATGCTATAAGTTTCTATATGGGGACGCGTAAGGGGCCACAAAATGGCTTCAAGGGGCCCTATTTTTTGTAGATATCCTGACTTTTTTTTCATAAGTTATGAAATTGTTGAACATCATGTGAAAGGGGTCAATGCCATAGATTGGGGACAAAACAAAGTGTGGGAGAAAAATAAGGAAAAGGGGGGAAATTAGGTTCATAAGAGAAAAACTAAATAATAAAAATACACATGGACAACGCATTTCTTAATGAATTCCTTTAGAGACAAGGGACATGATTTCTATTTTGAATCTCTCCTACAGGGTCAGTGAATTATGTAAGGCAAGTCTAAGAGAGGTAACATAAGGGAACATACACCAATAGTGTAATTGTAACTTGGCACTAGAAGACAATAATGGTCACATAGGACACTAGCACTCACTCTGGACAGTAGTGCTCAGGCACTCGTGTCACGTACTAGGTGCTCCTATCCTGTATGTAATTTTTTAGTCTTTAGTTACAAACCAGACTCCTAGTCCATTATAAGGCTTTGTATATTCACATTTGAAGATAGATAATTGAAGTAAAATATTGTATCAACATAATTCATATGTGTAGTTATATTGTTTCATGTGATTATGTTGAAAATTCTTCTAACATGAGATTTGATTTTTTCATGTTTTATCCTTGCATAGATATAATTTTACATCATTTTAAAGTATTCTAAAGGAGATACTACTTTCGACAATGATGCATGTTGTTATGATTGCTTGATTTTTTTTGAATGCTTGTGAATGATTTATAGAATGCCAATAATATCTTTTGTAATATCTATATAAATTTGTTTTAAGGACACCATTTCACACACAAACACACAAAACTACATGGATTATGAGATGTAATGCATCACTCGATACTAAGTTCACTCATCGAGTGTAGTCACAAGATCATGCACTTTAGGCATTATTTAGCCCGGTCTCATACTACTATCAAGAAGGTTCTTGAGTGAATAAAGTACTAATTAATCCCATCATTTGACCATCTTATTTTAACTTTTATTTTGTCATTCCCGCACTTTTTTATATACATACCCAATCCATTTTGGAACATTCCCATCATTTTAGCCTCAACTGGGGCGTCAAGGCCTATACTAGGGTGCCCTGGTCCCACATGAGGTGCCTTGATCCTTTTTCTACTTTCCCATCTCTTTTTGGGTGCTTTCTAGCCTTTTTTCATCCTTATCTTTTTCCTAGTTGGCCATGTCAAGATTAATTACGAAATTAGATCAATATAACCCTATAAATATAAAGTTATGAGACTTTAATGAGGGTCCTTGTTAAAGTAGGTATTTACCTTAGCTCATGTTCACCTAGGTACTTTATTTAATTTTATTGTATTTATCCTCACCCACTTATGTGTGTGGATATTTTTTTTCATCTTATTTAGATATTAGGAGATATTATCTAGTTGTTAGGTATAGTTCTTTCCTTGATCTATGGTATTGACTAGATCCTTGATGTCTAGTTCTCTCCTAAATCTATGGTCTTGACTAGTTCTTTAATGACTAGTTATTTCCTTGATTTATGGCTTGATCTACGAACTTGACTAGTTCTTAGACTGTTATTCCTTGCCTATTTAAGCAAGGCCTGTTCTCAATGTATTGCATTGAGTTCCATAATAATATATGATATTGTTGCTCATTTGTTTGCAAAGGTTTTATGTAAAGCTATTCTGGAAAATTGCTTTCATCTTATTGATCGTAGTGTTTGATTAACATCTATGTTCTTGGCTTGGTATGATTTGGTTATCGTTCCTTTCATGGTATCAGAGCTGGAGATTGTTGTTGACATCTGTCTGTAAGTTTTATTTTGCAAATAAATTCATTATATATGCATATATTTGAGATTTGGTCATATTTTGTTGCTTCATGTGGTTTTATGCAAAACAGAGGCTTCCATTGGATCCAGAAGGTGTGAAAACCCTAAGATCGACTGTAAACTCATCCATTTTTGTAGGCAGTCAGTTTTTGTTTTTTTGTTTTACAGAGAAGAACACTAGTTTGCCTCGAGATTCGTGCCCATAGGAGAAAACGTGTGATTATTTTTTAGGGCCGTTGGATTTTTTGAGATCAACACAGGGAAATATTCTGTTGCGGTGTATCTATCTCAGATTACGTGCAGGAAGGTTTCTAAGTAAAGAATAATCTTGCAAAGCTTGTAACTTTTGACTGATAACTCGGTTTGGAGTGCCATTTTTTTTGCAAAAGTGCTTGTTTTTTCATGATCTTTCCATTGGAGTTATTTATTTTGAGACTTGCACTATAATTATAAAGTTCCAAATATGGAGGAGTGTTGTAATCAATTGTGGACACAATTTCGGCTGAGCCCGACGTCCTAAACTTTTGGGAGTTGCAACTTGTACCTATCATGGATTTTGAGAATGATATTCTTTTCTCTGAAGTATGTGGACTTCAAGAGGATATTGTAAAATTTGTGGAAGAAAATAGATCACTTAAGAAGTGAAATTTTCTTTTGCAATCACTCATTCACAATAAGGATACAATAATACACTCCCTGCAGAAAAAACTTGCCAGCCTACAACATCACCATCATATTGTGGACAACCATATCCATGCTCCTAGTCCACTTGTAGTTGTTGCTCTTGTACCCATTGAAATTGATCTTCCAGTCTTTGAGCCTAAACCTACTTTTGATGCTTCTAAACATGTGAGTCTTGTTACTACATGTTCTTCTACATCTGTGCCTATTACAGTACCACATGTTGTGTATCCTACTTTTGCTCAGCTGCATGGCCTTTTTGAGAAGCATACCACTGTATTCAGTTCTTGTATGCTCCGTTCTATGGGTCTCACTAGTGGAGTCATTGGTAGACATTCATAGGGTATTTTTTTCTCTATTCCACATGTTAAGTGGAATTCTTGTCATGACATTGGTTTTCGAGAAGATACTTCTTTGGGATCACACATTGACAGAGCTCCTTTTTTTGTTCACTCGACTCTTTCTGAGGATCATGAGCGACACATGAGTTTTTCACCTTCACTCAGGCTTGAGAAACCTGAGATTTCATCTGTCAGACATGATCAACTTGACACACATTTTGATGTTCTTTTTCATGTACCCATTGTGCATTTTACACCAAGTCATATGCAAGCATCTTCTTCATCCATCCGTGTTGATTTGGGGTGGATATATGATCACTCATGGCAGTGACATAGGCATTCATTGAGAGGACTCTACAGGCATGGCTCCTCCACTATTTGACCTCTTGCTCCACTTTCTATACCTTATGCATTGTGATGCTTCTTGTTTTGAGCATTTTTCTTTAGCAGGTGTAGTGTATCTCTCTTGTTTGTTGAGAGATTTTGTATCTGTATTTTCGACACTTTTGGCATGTTAACAATATCTCTTATGGGGGATCTATTCTGGTGCATTCCAATGTTATTTTTTTAGTGTTCAAGTAGCTGCTTTGACAACTCATACAGATTTGTAGCATCACTCCACCTATTCAGCAGTATGGGAGTTCGGGTTTCATGTCCTTACCTTGTTACCTTGGTTTTTTTTGGATCGTGACACTCTGGAGTTTGTGTCCTTTCCTTGTTGCTTTGGTTATTGTTCTTGGATCGTGGCACATCTATTTGTAGAAATTGATTGAATTATGTTTGGTGTTTTTTTTTTACACTTTCGACATCACTCCGTTGACAGTTTCCTTGTATGGAGCTATTCTAGTGAAACCCAGTGTCAGTTGTTTTTGAGTTTTGTGATCGAGCAGTGGATTCAGACCATAGTGCACACTAAATTTATTCAACATTGTACAATTTTTTTGAGCTGAGATTCTTGGGATGCCTTGGAGCGGGTCTATACTCTCTTTACTTTGTTGTTACTAGTTTTGGGTACCTTGCGGTGTCCCTTTTTTCCCAGTTATTGTACGTGAGTACCTCATCAGGCCTAGTTGCCAGGACTCATACTATGGACATTCCACTTCTATTTTGGCCCCTAGCTTCACTTGAGGGGGGGTGTTAAAGTAGGTATTTACCTTAGCTCATGGTCACCTAGGTACTTTATTTACCTTTATTGTATTTATCCTCACCCACTTATGTGTGTGGATATTTCTTTTATCTTATTTAGATATTAGGAGATATTATCTAGTTGTTAGGTATAATTCTTTCCTTGATATATGGTATTGACTAGTTCTTTCCTTGATCTATGGTATTAACTAGATCCTTGATGTCTAGTTCTCTCTTAAATCTATGGTCTTGACTAGTTCTTTGATGACTAGTTATTTCCTTGATTTATGGCTTGATCTACAAACTTGACTAGTTCTTAGATTGTTATTCCTTGCCTATTTAAGCAAGGACTATTCTCAATGTATTGCATTGAGTTCCATAATAATATATTATATTGCTGCTCATTTGTTTGCAAAGGTTTTATGTAAATCTATTCTGGTGAATTACTTTTATCTTATTGATCGCGGTGTTTGATTAGCATCTGTGTTCTTGGCTTGGTACGATCTAGTTATCCTTCCTTTCAATCCTAACATCACTCTACTACTATCAATCACCTAAGGTGCATCCATCTATTGCATTTGCATCCATATAGTTCCATCATCAAGGCACAAGCTAGGAAGTTTGCATCACACTTCATAGGGGAGGGATTCTATTCTATTCCATGCACACATGTTATTACATTTTCTACATTTAGTTATTGCTCACTATTTCACAAAGTGCAAATGACAAAAGATCACCTAGGGAATGACATGCACACACTCACTAAAAGTACATTTGGGTCTGAAATGGAGTGCAACGTGCTTAATTTAGTAATCCCACTGTTGTGATAGCTGAGGTCAGTCCGACCCATTCATTTGCATCTTTTATTTTTGTAGGGATTTGATACTTCCTTTTGGGTTTTTTTACAAGTCAATCAACATCATCTTGCTAATCATTTGGTACATCCAACACAGTCCAAGAAATATAATGCAATAGATAGTGAAAGGTCACAAGATCATATTCCGGGCCTGAAAGAATCAAGTTTTGATACCTATTCAAAAACCAAGGGTGCCTATAACTTGCATACCAAGGTGCCCTGGGGTTTCCCCTAGTACCCATCTAGGGCGCTTCTATCCTTCTGATATCTTCCTAGACCCACCATTTTCAAGACCTTTGTGTGGCTAAACATGCTTACTAGAATTTATAATTAAAGATTTGACACCCTATGAATAGTCATCTATAATTATATGATTTCATTTCCTCACTTTATTCTTACACATTAGGGTTTTATTTCTATTAGTTCAATTATTTAATTACTTTATACAATTTTTGTGCACGTATTTACAATGCTTATGTCCTCCTAGATTAGGTTAACTATCATTATACTTCCTCCTAGTTTAATTCATTTTAGTTAATAATTTTGGTGAATCTGATTTGATGATTTTTCTCATGGCACAATCTAGGGCTTACATTTATATTCCATTACTCATGGCGGTTGTTTTGGATCTCTTACCCTTTTCCTTGATCTCCCTTCAGTTATCCCCATACATTCTTCCTATTGTCAGATGCTGATACCACCACCTCTATGGTTGATAACTTATTTAGTTCATATTTCCAGCTGTGGTCCTCTCCATGAAATCAATTCAGCCTCTAATAGTGAAAAATCCTATGATGAAGACACTAATGTTGACCAAGAACAACTTAATGTTATTACATGATTTTCACTCAATGACATTATGTGAAATACTTAGCTACCCATTACATATCCTCACATGTCATGCATGTTTTAATTTCCACTCAACAATCTCATGACACTGTCATAATTCTATCATGGATTTCTTCGGCTCCCAGTGAGGATAGAATCCACTTTCGCCCGTCTGATGATCTTCAGTCATGAGCTATTCTTATAACATGACCACCCCCTTATCACTCATCCAAGTCGGTACTAACAAATTGGGTGTCAAGCGTGACTCTTAGTCGAAAATGGATCTTTCATCAACATCTATAACATCACTTTTCTTCAACACATCAGGCATCTACAAAATCATATCTCACTCCTTCCAGGTATCTCTGTTTTCTGGTTCTCGATATTATCACCAAAGTCTCTAGTTTCTAGGTCATTGTTGCATTTACCCCCTTATTCACTATCTATCCCATACTACATGCAATTACATCCAACATGTCATGCTCATGCCTAAATGACTCTTAACTTTAAAGGCCACGGTGATCCTTTGGAACACCTCTATGAATTTTCATGTAGCTATGTCTTGATTATGTGGTTCCTTCTATACTATTCATGCACTGAGATTAAATTCCTCATAGTTTATCAAGGCTATTGTTTACGCATGTGGTATCGTATGAACCATCACTTTTCCATTCGGTATTATCTTTCATGCTATTTAGCTGATGAACGTTTCTTACACATTTTTCTATCGACATTCCCTCTAAGATTTCTTAGTGCTGGATCTGGCTCTAGATTAAAGGGTAAAATCCCAATGAACACTTCTCTCCACCATTTTGTCTTCTCTGATGTTCAAGAACATAATTCACATAACTTTGGGACCTCCCCGCACTACTGTCAAGTTGTGAATTATGGGCTACCAGACACTCCTTATGCATAGTTTTTTACCATAACTTCATAGACGAGCGTTCTCGTTTGATGTCATCTTTCTTGTTTGATCCAAAACTTATTAGTAATGACACTCTCCATAGCTTTGTGAAAACCTTGATAGCTTCTTGCTATTGATAATGGAATTACTTGATTATATGGGTGCTTATGATTTATCCTCCAGTCATTCCATCATAAACAACACCACCCTTCCATGTCCATTGATATAGTTTGATGCTTAAAGAGTTTAGACATCCAACCTACTAACAATGTTTATCTCCACTCCTAGGGACTATTCCAACTGATCTACCATATTGAGGACCGTTCCACCCTTACTTAAATGAGGATACCACTAAGTGTTTTACTGCAAATTGAGCACTTATTGACAATCCACACATTAGTACCTTACTAGTCGCCTCTACAACTTGACCCCTTCTCGACCCAAAGGGTGTATCTTTGATGAAAGTCCATCTTATTGTGACTGATCACCGATATTTTTGCATGGACATTCCACTGATGGGTGTTTTTGCATTACGACATCTCACTCAGCATTTGCATTGACATTTTCCTTAAATTGAAGTGCCATAACCCTTCCAACAGAAACATCTGTAAGATGCAAATAATAAAGTTAGCCCTCTTAGTCAAGGAGCCCATTACAAAAACTTTTAGATGCAGGTTTTATTCGCGATTCCTGACTATCACTAAATGAGTGCCACAATATTTTCCATTCATAAGCTCTCAAAATCTTCGATTGTTGCATTCATGAAAGCTTCATCACTGAGTCATTCATGATTTAAATCCAATCTCGATTCCCTAAGCTATAGTTTCCATCTAATCATTTACAAATCCACGCATGCTATTGGCTCCACTTCTACCAATAACTACTACCACTCGTTGACCCACCTTTGCACCTGTTAATTCATGTTTTAATAGTTGATTCTCCTTAGGGCCATCAGTTTCCCTACTTCTCAAAAATTGAGTACCCCTCCCACAATCTCTTGAGTGTTGTTAAGCTCCACATGACACAGTCGACCTACTATTTACCATGGTTGATACGGTCCCCCCTAATTCCTTCATTGGAAACATAGTTGTAGGGATGTGACCAAATGTTTATGATACTTTATATCGGATCTATGTACACAACACATTTTTTCTTTACCTATGAATCCTTCTCTACCTCCACTTATCAATGAGTAACCATTTAGGATGACATTTGCATGATAGATTTAGTTCCTTCCCCACCACCTATTACTATCACCTCTATCATTCCATATAAGGGACCTCTCCAACCCAAACATCACTCTATCATCTCCACCTTCCCAACATCATCCGCTTCAGTATGCTCACCATTCACTTGTACTCTCTTCATGAATAATTCTTATTAAGAGCATATACCACTTGATATTTCCTGAAATGCCACTTTATGTTCACACAATAGTCTTCTTTGACTTGGTTTTTCCTTCGAGGACCTTCATTCTCCTCTATACAATCCACATTTATATCATGAATCTTTTATTCTCAGCGCTGCATATGGGTTTCATGTTTTTCATCTTTTTGTCCACATTACACAGTACCCTACTCCCTCTCCACTTACTCTTGGCAACTCTGGGTTATATTATATTAGAGGAACACTCAATCCTACTCATATTAATATAGCATTTCCCATGCCCATTGGCTGATGGATGTTTGACCTTCACTCTCATTGGTATACTCTTGAGGGGCATAACATCTAGTTCCCCCCACCCAATCACTCGTGCATCTATCATCTTTGCGTTCTCACATAGGCATTCACATCACACGTCCTAGTACCATCATCACCCAATGACAAACTATTGTCCTTCGATTCACACTTGAGTGTTGAGGGATTACCATTACACTGAACCCTACACACTGCACTATAGACATTACAAATTTACACTTTATTTCACATATTGCACATCATACACCATCCATTCTACACTTAGTCAACATTATACATTATACTACATTATCATCATGCACACATTATTCATTCTATGGCATTAGGATATTTTACACAACACATTTATACATCATCTATATTCTACATACTACACTATTATGCATTATATATGAGCCTCGCTTTACATTTCATCCATAAATTATACATTATCACACATTAAATTGCATATTATACACATTACATGTAACACATCCTACACACCTTACATCTCCTACATTCCATTATACAAACCACGCATTTACATACCCTATTCATAACTTGGTAGTTTATACTAAGTTGTTTTCTATGTGTTGCACTCACCACCCTATGATGTAATTGAGTTCCTCAGTCTATACTCGACTGATGAGGGTTTATAAATAAAATGGAAATTTCACTCACCATACAAAATTTCATCATACGACATTCCTAGTCTATTGACATACACTTTAGGCTACATTGTCACTCACTATTTTTCATCTTGTAGTTGTATACACTTTAGGCTAAATCACCACCCTCTATTATTCATCTTATAGTGATATACACTTAGGGCTAAATCATCACTCTTCTTATTCCTCCTATAGTGGTATACGCCTTAGGCTAAATCAACACCCCCTATCATTCACATTATAATTATCTACGCTTTCATCGATTCATCAAGTCATGAGATACACTTTGGCTATAGGGTTCACGCACATCCTTTCTATATGTTGTATTTCATCTCTACACATATGCATTCACCACAACGTGCTAGACCAACCAACACTACTCGACCATTTCTCGATGACACACTCTCGTTTATGGTTCATTCTTGACTATTGAGGGGGAAAAAAAAATGAACCTCATTGCATGCACTTCTATCCACTCAGGGGCCACATGGCTCCTATCATTCCATCTTGCATTCCATTCCATCCATCCACAACATACTACATTGCCTTGGGGGAATTTACTCTTGTTTACTAGTGTTTTACATGATCACTTTGCTACACATGTTATATGGATTTCTTATATGTCATTATCTATATCATATAAACATGTGTTTTCATGGTTTTTTTAGTGTGATAGAAGATACATGACTTCTACACACGGTATGGATACTCACCTTCTAGAATTCCTATACTAGTTGCTGGTGGCATCCACATTTATCTCATTCATGTGCTATTGTTTCATTTTATACTTAACATGTTACATTACTTGATCATACACGCTTTGACATATTGGTTATTTCTTTAACATACTAACAAGTGCTCCATGTGCAACACTTTTTTTGCAGGATTACATGTTTCCATGACTACTTATTTGTTTGTCTGCACTTGTCTGCTATTGTTTTCTCCTTGTATGTAGGATTTTCCCTATGCTTTGTGTGCACATGTGTTTGTTATTTGCGGCCATGATGGCCTTGCGTGTCTTATGACATCGTGAGTGATGTCCCATGTTTGTAACCTACTTTGGGTGGCTTACTTGTTTTCTTATGTGTTTACATTTACTACATTGTCTGCGTAGCTTAGACATGTTTTCTATATGAATGAATTTTTTACTTTACATTTGTCTTTGGCTAGCCATCCTTATTTGTGCGTGCATTGGTTTCTTTCAAGCACATCCCATTTCCCCCTGCAGGGCATAGTTCAGAGTGTGGTAGGTCCTCTTTTGGGGCCACATTCTCATATCAATGACGTCGCATGCACCCCCAAAGAGGGGGGGAATAATTTGAGGGTTTACATACTAACACAATGCAGCTACACCGGTTCAGTACAATGCAATTTCCACCCTTGGTATTGTGAGTTTTCTACAGCGAGTGGGTTCATACCAGTCTACGAACCCCATACACAAAAAATTTTATAGGACATGGTGTTCTTAGCACTTATGGGAAGAAGTTATAGGATTAGAGGTTATAGTGGGTGTGCCTCCTTACACTACTTCAGCTAGTGGCATTGGATCACCCAAAAAACCAGGACGCTACAGAGATATCTTCACACACATTTCAATAGAAGTGGTCATAGTTTGGAGGAAACATAACATTTTCTCCCTATACTTCTTTAGCCAGGGTGGCGTGAGATCGCCCAAAAAACTCATCGTAGTATAGGATATATTTCTACACCATTTCTCTCGACATGGATCAGATGCACATGTTCCATTTACACTTTTAATTTCATGTATTTTATATTTGCGTATTTTACACATTTCTATACACTTGTGTATTTTACATAGTGTTTTTACATACATACATATTTGACTACTTGATCATTTTCTCCTTGCAGGTCCGGTCGTATGAGAAACAAATAATCGAATTAGGGGCAACAACAACAACATTCTGTGATGGCACACACCTTACTAACCATGAAGGTACACTACACACCGCAATAACTACACACACATTCTGACCTAGGTTCACTCTCATCACTTTTTATTTACACATTTTTCATCTTTAGATTTCGCACTCCTCCATCTTCTTTTTGTCATTTGATTCTTGACTCTAGTCCTTCGGTGTATTTATACTACACTCTCCATGGATATCAGGTACACACTTCTATCTACTTTATGTTACCGAGTTTTCAGATCACCAACATAAAGTGAGGGCAAAATGTAGTCACAAAATCAAGCACTTTAGACATTATTTAGCCTTGTCTCATACTACTATTTAGAAGGTTATTGAGTGAAGAAAGTACTAATTAATCCCATCTTTTGGCTATCTTAGTTTACCTTTTATTTCATCATTCCCGCACATTTTTATATACTTTCCCAATCTATTTGGGCACTTTCCCTTCATTTTAGCCTAAACCAAGGCGCCAAGGCCTGTACTGGTGTGCCCTTGTCCCACCTGGGGTGCCCCGATCCTTTTTATACTTCCTGTCTCTTTTTGGGATCTTTCTAGCCATTTTTCATCCTTGTCTTTTTCCTAGTTAGCCATATCGAGATTAATTACGAAATTAGATTAAGAGAACCCTATAAATATAAAGTTATGAGACCATAATGAGGGTCCTAACATACTCTACTACTATCACTCACCTAAGGTGTATCCATCTATTACATTTGCATCCACATAGCTCCATCATCAAGGCACAAACTAGGAAGTCTGCATCACACTTCATAGGGGGAGGGATTTTATTCTATTCCATGCACACATGTTATTACATTTTCTACATTTACTTATTACTCACTATTTCACAAAGTGTGACTGACACAAGATCACCTAGGGAACGACATGCACACACTCACCAGAAGTACATTTGGGTCTGAAATGTAGTGCAATGCACTCAATTTAGTAAGCCCACTATTGTGGCAGCTGAGGTCAATCTGACCCATTCATTTGCATATTTTATTTTTTTAGGGTTTTGATGCTTCCTTTTAGGTCTTTTGCAAGTCATTGTTTATCTTGGAATTTTTCTTACATTTGGCACAGTCCATATAATCTAGTGTGATAGATAACGAAGGTTACATGATATCTTTCAACCCTGAAAGAATCAAGTTATGACCTTTTTCAAAGACCAGGGCACCCCGGGGTGCCCCAGTACCCTCCTGGGTGCTCCAATCTACTTAGATCTTCCACATCCACCCTTTTTGGGACCTCTGTGTAATTGTTCCCGCTTTTGGAATTTCCTGTCATACCTATGACACTTTGTGAGAACCATCCATAATCAGTTGACTTCTTTCCTCACTTCATTCTTGTAAATTAGGGTTTCATTTCCATTATTTTAATTATTTAATTACTTTATATTTATTTAGTGCATTTATTCACAATGTTTATGTCCTCATTGATTAGATTAAATATCATTATAGTTTCCCTTATTTAGTTAATTTTAGTTAATCATCAAGTGACGTTTAGTCTGATTTCATATATTACATATTTTATTTAGATCTAATGTGTTTTTGAGCTTATGTAGATAGTTATGGTTTTTTTGTAGGTTATAGGTATGATTGAAACCCTAATCAAGAAATTAGAGTGACAAAGAGTGAATATAAGAAGATACCTTTCGACCCAAAAAAGATTAGATCCTGATCATATACACAGTCAATAGCACCAAGAATAGTCACAGTGCCAGGGTGCTTCTATCCTTCTAGGGGAACTTCTGTCTAATACATTACTGAGTTCTTGAACCCTCAGCGAGCCATTTTGACACTGTTTACAACTAGATATAGTACTCATATAGTCATAATCACTCTTAGATCACACAAAACCAACTAAGTCATCATTCCTCCCTTGTATTCTTAGGGTTTTACATTATTAAATGCTTATTGCTTGTATATCACTTCATTTTATCATCTAGATATCTAGTTACTTTGAAATTAGATTTAATTCAAATTAGATTAAATTATCCTTGTATGTGGGGTAACTAGATAATGTAGCTATGGTCTCAGTGGGGAAAGTCTCATCTATAGTTTTAACACCCACACTATCTAAAGTATCACTATCATCAAGCTCATGAGGCTCTACTATCTCCTCTCCCTCATCATCACTATCCTCATAGACCTCAATGTAGTGGGTCTTTCCCTTCTTAGATAAATTATGCCCATGTGACCATGACTTATGAAACTCAAAGCATAACTTCTTTTATCTCAATTCCCCCTAAGCTCTGGTGTAATGCCTAGATTCCTAGCTAAGTCCTGTCTACTATCATCCTATCTAGGTGGATGCATTTTTTGTTGAACTCTCGGTGGGAATCTAGATTTTGGAGTAGAAAAATCCAAATATCGATCTCTCTTTATATCCTCATGTAATAAAGAAGGCTCAAATTCCTTCACAAATCCATCCAAAGCATCTATCAACCCTACTATGAATAATGAAGTCAACCTCATCTCATATACATCAAGAACCATCACTGATAGTCTCTGAAAATATGTAATGTACACATCTAAGGAACTTTTTTGTCTCAAGTGAGTCAAATCCCTTAAGAATCTATTAGGATCTCTCCTATCAAATCTATGCTCCAAACTTTAAATGAAATTTTCATAGGTAGCAATGTGCATGTGCCCTTGTCTCACTAGTCCATGATGCCAACAATCATGTGCATCCTTTCAGATGTAGGATAAAAAATTTAATTGCATCCTCCTCTTGCATGTGATTCATCTCAAAATATGTCTTCAATTTTAGGACCCATGATCGTGAGGTACACTTCTTAAATCCATCAAATTATGGAATAGAAATATTCCCCAATTGCCTTTGCAATTCAGGTACTGACATATGATGGTATCTCTTGGGCTTGCTACGAATCTCCATCCTCCAATAATCTAGGAATGATATATTATATTTGAAACCCTTGTTTAAATATTTATATTTTTACTAGATATAATCCTCATCAATCACCCTTATTGGCTGCCCTACATGTGATGTTTCAAAATATTTCAAAAAAGAGGGCTCATAAAGACTCAAAGACTTGTTAGGAGAATGGAGGGATAATTAACTTGAATTATTTCTCTCACATTTTTCCTTATTGATCCCATATTTGATCTGATTTATGATCTATGTGAGTTGACTCAAGTAGAGGTTTCCTGTCTTGTTGTTTCACCATGTTGATGAACATTTTCTTCATAAAATCCTCATTGAGCTCTTCCACATTCTATTAATGATCTTCCATATTCTAACCATATTTTTGAGGTGTATTCCTCCTAGAATATACCTTCATTCAATACCCAATAGGATGGAAGAAATATTGCTCTGATGCTGCTGAAATATCCCTTTTAGGATATCTCTTTAAAACTCTGCAAACTGTAACTCCAATTTTTCCAGGACATCAAGGTACAAAAATTTAAAAAATATTATATCTTTCAAAATAACCACTTCCAACATACCCAAAAACTTCAAAAGATGTGGAAAATATAGAGAATAGTAAAAAACTGAGAAATAATTTTTAATGGGCAAATATGAATTTATTTTATGACAACAAATGAAGATAAAGTATAACTGACTGTAAACTATAAAATATCAAGGGAAAATGACTAGAATAATTTTCTTTGAATCAATATGACAAGAACAATATTCATAAATGAAATCTCCAAAAATGAGCCACATAAACCCTTCTAGAATGCTTGCCAAATTTCTTAGGTAGGTCATTCCACATGTGGGAGTCCCCTAACAAGCCCAAATCTAAAAATAACTGAAATCCTTGCTGAAGAATTGCTTTCCTCTTTCTCTGAATATGTATTTATGATTACTCTCCTAATTTGATCCTAATATCTGAATAACAAGCTAGGGATATGGTTAGAAAACCCTCACCGAAGAATGTTATACCAACTAGGGATGGATTTCTACTACCAAAGCTAGGGATCCTGTAGAATATGACCTCCACAAAAAATTTACTGAAAATAACAATAGCTGAAAATAGTTGGATGTATGAATGATCTCCAAAAGACACCAAAGGTATATTTGTAACATTTTTCCTCCAAAAACCCAAGTCGTACCTCTTTGTTAATTTTATCATAAACATAAATATAATTAAAGTGACTTTATTGTGCACATGCTTAAAATTACACTTAAGTTGTCCCAATGAAGAAATAAAACATAAAGTACAACCTAGTCACCCAACACTTAAGTTAATGAAGAAATATAACATAAAGTGAAGGTGGTATCAAAATAAATCCATACCTAATAGCCTTCAACATTTTTAACCTCTTAGGTATGACCAAAGCTAAGACAAAAATAAGTCTCTAGGCCTCTGGCATAGGAATGAAGACATTACATCCACATCCATGAAGTGGCAGAAATGATATTTTTTTTAGCTCCTCTTTCCACCCATTTTTAGACTTGATTATCCTTCTCCCTCATTCTTAAAATTTTGTATGTGATTGCTGTAATATTTTCTTGGGTGTTGCTACTTTTTTCTGCGATGGAGAGGTGTAAAAGTATTTAAATGGGGTTGTGTGTTGTAGAAAATATTGAAACACTTCCTTTTATCCACCATCTCTTTGAAATGTTGAAGATAAACTTGGATGGAGATGGTATGAATAAATACTTTGAGTTGGGGATGATATGTTGTGAATTTGGATGCTTTTTCCAACCTTCCTTTTTTTATCAAACATTACATATTTTCAGGCATGCCATTATATTCTTTCTCTCTCATTAGTCATAGTTGGTTTTATTATTGAATAGACTGGATTGCATTACTTTATGTTAGATTACCTTATATCTTTGTTTACATCCTTCAATTATCTCTCTCATGGAAGAGTATACATTTATTTTTGGGTGAACTGATGTATTCTTCTTAATATTGTTTCAGTTTAACATGTCACATCCTTGAAACAACCCTACAAGGGTGTACATATCTTGCATGGATAAATTTATTAAGCTACCTCATTGTTGTGTTACTAATAATTATTCCTATGGAAGAAATACAATTTCCTCTAGAAAAATATGCCATGAGTTCATTAAAGTTGGATTATGACTACTTTATTAATTATTACTTTCCTAAATCATGGTCAAGTATACATATGAAAAAAGTATGAAATAAATGTTTTTTGTGGATTGAATTATCTTTCTACATGGGATATATGAGGTGTTATGGGAGAGCTCCTTGGTGGAAAATTATAAAGCTGACTAGGTTGATATAAGGTTGTGTTTGTATGGTACAGTGGATTTTATAAATTTTATTTCTTTGTTCTTGTTGCAGTTGGATAATAATAAGGAATTTTCATGTTATATAAAGAAGGAATGTAAAAGGGTTCTTGACATATTTATGATCTAATGACTTTTGATACAGAAGAGGTGATAGTAGGCCAACATTATTGCTGACCACTATTGAATTTATGTTTTTGCAAAAAACAAGGAAGAAAATGTTTTCTTATACATTTTGTTAAGTGTTGGCTTCATGAATGCTACATAAATAGTGATTGTTCTATTATAAAATTGCAATAATAATGATACTAAAGGAATTTGTAGTTTTGGGATGTATGTATATATATATAACAAACATGTGATTATGAACTAGTGAGGATTGTATTGCCTCTCTTCCTTGGTTGTATCGCTCAAAGAAATACATATATAATTGAAGTTTTATTTTTTTGGAATGTGTATTGGTATCAATTATTGTTTTGCCTTTTTTACCGTCTACATTCTCCCAAGACGAGTAAGCTAGCTTGGAAGTGGTCCTTGAGTGGGTAAAGTAAATGGTTGGAATTTTTTATTGTTGGGTGAGTTTTTTGAGGGGTCATGTTCTCCTTACAAGGTTGGGCATGTTCCTAGATGAATTTAAATTTTATATCTCCTTCATGAGTCGAAACCAAGATGGAATAACATCCCCGACGAACAGGAAAACCATGAGTCCCTAATGAATTCCAATAACACTCCTCCATGAATTACACCAAGCTGGACTAGCATCCTCGATGAATAGGTGAACAACGAGCCTCCAATGATTTCCATACGAGTTCCTCCATAAGCCGCGACCAGATAGACTAGCATCTCCGTAGAATAGGAAAACCACAAGCCTCAAGTAGGACGTCGACTGACATAAACCACCCTGAAGGGATCGCGCTCAATGGGGTTTGAACATGGGTGGATCCGGACACAAACGTACACCTAAACCAATCCACCCAAACCCCATTGGCAATAAATGATTGATTTTATTCTCACTAATGAGCTTGGATAAAATTTGTACCTAGGTTTTAGAGAATTTATAAAAACATCTAACTTCCCTCATAACTAAAATGTTGGGTACTTTTATAAATGGAATTTTTATCTTCAAAAATAAATATTTAGGAAGCCATACTTGGAAGGCTGAATTGTATCTCTCATTATCATAAATTGAATAAACCTTCCTCACTTATGGTGCCCACTGGAAGTGATTAGGTGTAGCATAAATTTTATGATGGTGATCTAGTCATTTATTTTTACATGCCATGAAAGTCTATAATTAATATTTTTTTTCTCTATTATTTCAGTTATTTCTTCCTCTACTCAAATTTCATCACACATTACATTTAATAAGTTTCTTAGTTTACCAATATAATTAAATGAAATATATTAATACAATTTAAAGGAATTAAAAATTATGAAATTAAGTGTTAAAGTGTTTAGAAGTCCATTCTAGAATGTTGATTTAACATCAAATTATGTTGCCAATGGGGTGGGAGTGGAGCAGTGAAGTCACACGGGTGTGTGCTTTCCTGCCCGTGTTCAAATTCCTTGAGGCACAATCCTCTCTGTGGTGGTTTAACCACTTGATGTGGCTTCTCTTCTCGTTGCATTCACAACGTATTGGTTTATTCACTTGCTACAATTGTAGCATGCAGGTTTTTCTTCACTTTGGTCACTACTTCACTTGTTGTGGTCACTGCATTCTTGTTTGCTTCACTTGCTGCAGATGTTGCATCAGTGTTGCTTTACTCAAGCTACTGCTTCAATCCCGGTAGTCACCACATTCTTATTATGGATTTACTCTGGAGATTTCTTCACTCACTGTGGATGATGCATCACCATTATCAGTTATATGGCTACTTAATTCCGGTTCCTCATATTGGTTCCTATAATTGTAACAAAGGTTTTGGATCCTCTCAAAAATCCTTAAAAAATATACATAAAAATGTAGGTCCTTTCAAAAAACTCAATTCACCCTCTATCCAAAAACATCAAGTTAATTGAATTTATTTTATGCTCATGTGAAACACATACTAAGTTTTGGAAACTGAAACTATAGCTTTATATGGTCTCTCATGATCATAACCATCTCGCTTACAACATAAGGAGGATATATGCTTCTGTTATTTTAAGGAAGATTAGGAATGGATGTGATCTTGAAGAACTCTTAGCATTTTACAATAATGGTATTATGGAAGGAGATAATTAAGGTGTGTAGTCTTATACCAGGATTTGTTTTCCCCATGCAATGAATTGGATCCATTTCAAATTGGTAGAAGATATCTCTAGCCTATGTTATGGAATGTGGTGTTACCTCGACATTGATAAACATGAGATTAGTTATTCCTACCCATTTTCTATCTCATAATTTCATGTATCTTATACCATTTGTGATATATTCATTAGATTGTGATCCCTGTTTCTTCTATATTGGAAGGTTAGTGCACATTTGTGAGGTTGAAAACTTCCTGGTAAATGTTTACGATTTCATGAACTTGGATATAGAATTATATCTTAGAAACAAGACATATTTTGGGATGAACCAATGTTTTAAATCAATTTCCATTTATAGGCATCATCTCAACGTTCTAGTACATGGACATTTCATTTTTTCATTATGGCGTGTAAATTGGTCATACCTTGTATGTGCATGTGATTTTGAGAAAAGTCGTAATTATTAATATATTAATTAAAATAAATAAATAAATTTCTTTTAGCTGTAACAAGTGGGGGGAAAAATATATGAGTGTGACAACATATATGAAGACAATGAAGGAAAGAAAAATACTCAAGAAACGTGGATTGCATAAATCAGAAATTGCAAGAGACACGTAAGTTGTAAGATTTGTATTAAATTCATGAACAAAAAAATGTGAAAACATTTATCTCTTGCTCTATAGTGTTTTGAAATTTACGAGAAAGAAAGTCAAATATGCAAAGTAGAAGAAGATGACAATATGAAAGATAAGATTGAAGTGTGTATTTTTGAAAAAGAAACCAACTGTAACACATCAATACAAATGCTTAAAAGAGGAGCATAGCTTACATATAAAAGTTATTTTTTAAATAAGAGGCACATACAAATTACAAAAATACTTGTTTTTAGTGGAGTATGTATCAAAAAAGGAAGATGTGAATGTGGTTCAATTTTATGAATTGTTGTAAGGATGTAGTGATGGCATCCTTTCCCTTTCCTTCTTATTATGGTAGACATAAGAAGAGTGAGACATTTTTCAGTACTTCTTGAAAGATGAATGAGAAATGTAAACTTTTTTGAGGCTTCAGACTCTGGAGAACACTATAAAAGTTAGAGCTTGACATCTTATATCTCCTATGTCAAAAGTTTCTCTATCCAAAGTTTGTCCTCATACTTTATATATGGTGAGGGCTCATGCCATATACATTGGTAGTACTCTTTAAACTTTGTAGGAATTTAGGGGTGCTTGAATGTACAAGGGATCTTCAGGATTCAATTTTAGTCCATTGTATCTTTTGAATTCAATAACCACAAGAAGTAGGAGTTTTAGGGGCCTAGAACTAGTACAAGAATTGATGAGGCCATTCATTTCATTGACCAAGCCAACCTTGAACCATAAATTTGTTATAACGATCACCTTTTATCTAATGAATAGAAAAAATTTAGGTTATACCTTCTTGTCATCAATATATTTTTTGGATATTTACCTTGTGTACAAGGCATTGCAATGATGTATTTTACCACCTAAGGATCTAAATATTGTCTTATTGTGTTTTTCCACTAGATTTGTATTTTGTAAACAGGGGGATACGTCAAGAATTATAGAATTGAGCCAAAATAACCCATGAGTGTTTCCTAATCATTGAAATACGGTTCTAAATTTTGTATATTACACAAAAATAAGCCTATAAAAGGTATGGTCCCTTTTGACACAAGATAGTTCATCGAGTGATGGTTCTCTTAAATCCTTTCCAAAAGGTAGATCCATGCAAAAATACTACATACATTGACACATCTCTGATAGGAGCAGGTTTCCCTAGGTCTCCGATAAGAATGATCGGCCTTCCTCGAAAGGATGTCAATTTTTTGTGTGGGAAAGCTTCTAGAAGCTAGATATCAATATGAGTGAGTAATATTCCCCAAAAAACTCATTTTTTCTATTATAATGTATTGGAAATATATGAGACATTCTTACAAGCCACAAGTGATCATATTTCTAATGGCCTCATTTTTATGACAAGTATATAGGGGAAAACATGTATGGTAGTTGCTAAAATATTAAGCGTTACAACATCAATGAGAGTGAGGAGAAGGAGGGGAGATTTTTTTATTGGGGAGGTAGGGAGCCCATATTTCATTTCATCATGAGGAAATGCCTACATATCCCCATAGTTCCTTGAATGATAAAATTTAAATACATGAGGGTTTACAATTGCATGCAATGGTGAAGAATAATTGGAGAGAAGGTGAAAAATTAGGGGAGGAAGAAAAAGATGAGAGATGACCAAGTGTATGAGTATCCACAACACTTTTGTAAGGATTTTATCAAAATGTTATCAAATAGGTAGATGTAAAGACTGACTAAGTGAGCCTCAATATATAGGTTTTCTATAACCATGACCTTCATTCCAAACAACAAGAGTATTTTAGGTTATAATAAATCATCATCATGATTTATTGTGGGCGTTTTACTTGTGTACTTGGCATTGCAATTGGTTATTGACACACCCGAGGATCTCAACATTATCTTCTTATGTTGGTTGACCAGGTCTATTTTTGAAAACAAGTGAGGTGAAGTCAAGAATTATTTTTTCTATTTATAGAAAAGAAAGAGTCAGTTATTGAAATGTGGTTCTACATTTCATATATTTAGGAGAAACATGTAGAAATAAACCAATGAAATTTATGAGCCATATTGACATAAGATAGTTCACAAAGTGATGGATCTCTCAAATCCTTTCTGCAAGGTAGATCCATACAAAAATAATACATACATGGGCACAATAAGAGGAAGTTACTCCAGGCTCCGAATGAAAATTATTGACCTTCCCCAAAAGGGTTTCCTTTTTTCCCTTTTTAACATTTCCGTTTCAACTTGCCATTGATGGTTTCATGTCCACACTAATAGTCTTAACTGTGTAATTACAAATAGAGATATTAAAAATTGATACAAATGATTATCCTATTTAAGGAGATGTTTGTTGAGTATTAAATATTTCTTAAGAGTGACAAATTAATAAAACTTAAAATTTTAATGGACTTGTAACTATTTGGGATTTTTACAAGTAGTTTTTAATGTGTTTTGATAACATAAACATAAAAGTAATATAAATCAAAACATTTGTACACTAAATGAAAATAAAATATGTGTGCATATTGTGGAATAGGATTTATCATTGATGCAATACCCCATTAATGAAAAATTTAATGATAGAGTAGGGTTAGAGCATGTTGAGGATGATGACGACATGCATATTTAGTGATGTTCATGGTGATATCAGGTGTTTTAGTGAGAATGGCTTATTCTTGTAAGCCTAATTAGGTGACCTAGCTAGCCTAGGTGAAAATGCATGGTGGTGTGATATTCTTGGTGACATGAGAAGCATGTTGGAATGATAGAGAGAATTATTAGAGAGTTCTTGGGCACTCACATGAGTTTCAGGGTGTAGATACAGATGAATGACCATGTTCTAGGTGCTCATTTGGACCAGGTATGGCTGTTAGGAGGTATGATATTGAGTTGTGGTGCTATATAAGCTCATGAATGAAAGTAGGTAGTTAGTTTATGATGTACCAGGTATGTTAAGACATTTTTGAGAGTTTCCATGATGAGTTATAATGTTATTTAAACTGACCCTAGCCCTTACAATGCAAAAACCTAAGGGATAACAATGCAAGTCTCAATGGATGGAAAGATTAAGAGATATTTGTGAAATGGTGATGTTAGTATGGAATTTCATGGTGTTTTGGAAAAAAAATCATGTTGCTATGACGAGAATTTCACAAGATATGATGTTTTTGGTGAAACATGATTAAAAATAAGATCATTTCCAGCTCGAATTGGGTCTTCTAATGCTCACCCTGAATTTTGTTCTTTGCATGGAATTTTTTGTCTTTCAAGGATGTTTCTACATTAATTATAGAATTTTTTAAAGAATAATGAGGTCATTTAATCGTCACATGTATATGAGTGAATGTTAAGTAGAGAAACAACTTTTTATGAGTTTAAACCCTAGCTCAAAAGTGATAGGAGATAAAATTATCATAAGTGTCCATAATTGATTTATAATTAGATCATGGATGATGATTTTATGTTGTAGAGGAATCCTCTAGGTTTCCTCAAAGGTATGGTAGATTTTATGGTGATGAGTGGACCCCACTCAAATAGGCCATTTTATGAAGAAGTCCAATTTGGGACAAGGTTGTCCAAAGGAGTTGTAAAATAAATGACCATTATGGTTATTATGTGGATTTTTATTGTTGTACATGATGTTTTTAGGTCATGGTGATGTAGTTAAATGGTCAAGAATTCTTCATTTATGTTGAATGGTCAAAGAGTAGTTTTGGGGTAGTTTCAGGCAGTTTGTAGAGATAATATTGGTTAAAGGACTTCCACTTGGATTTGGAAGGATTTATAATATTTTATGGAAATAATATTTAGGGATATTTACAATGGTGTAATTTTAGTTTTAGGATGATTTTATTTAATGTGGTTTCCAGGATGATTTGTGAGCAAGAAGATTTATTTCTTTCCAGGACAAGACTACTTTTTTTTGAAAGAATGAGTTGGTTGGAACATGATATGGTTGACTTGATGATTTATACCACCTAGAGAGTGAAGAGGGGTGAATTTTAAATCTATTTAATCAATTTATAATTCTTGAAAGTGTCATCAAGGGTGCAAAACAATTGCATTTGTAAAACTATTTTTAGGCACCTTTTTTGGTGAATGCAAAATTTGATGTGGTTTGAATATATGATTGTTTTATGATGTATAACTTTATTAGAAGTGCTATAAAGGTTTTGGTATTTCTATTGAGTGGTGACATGTAATAGTTGAGTTCATATTAAGGGGTATTGAGGCCCAAAGGAAAAAGCAGGTTGTTGGAAACTATTGTTTTGAGAAGGTAATGAGCCAGTGGACACATTAAATGAAATAATCTAATTGGTTCATGTAAATTGTGACCATGGATGATGTTTAAATTTCATATTAATCTTGTATGGTCATTTTTATAGCTTTACTACAAATATTTTTGGCATGAGAGAATTTTTCTCATCCCAATGATGGGGTTTTGAGAGTTTTTGGTGCATGTTGAGTGTGTTTTGGCTTAGCCGACATACTTGGATCATATGTAACTATTGTGGTGATTCATATGGGATATTATTAAAATGATGAAGTTGAAATAATGGATGGAAACTGACATATTTTTAATTTGAATGAAGGAAAGCCTATAAAAATGATGTTTTGGGTGATATGTTGCGAATATTTTGGAAACCCTTTTATCTTCTTTTGAAGAAATATTGCTGCAAAGAAAACCCACCCTTGGGCCTAGAACAAAACCCCTAGAATTAAATTCTAGGTTAGTAGCTTGTGGTATTTTTATGAGGTGGATTTGAGTGAAGTAAATGATGGTGAATTTTTCTTGATGACGAGTTGATGAAGGAGGGAAAAATTGATGTCATGTGGTGGGTGTTAATTTAAGAGCATGCTAATGTCATTACTAGGTCTATGAAGTATTTTCAAGTCTGATAATGAGCTGAAGTCTAATGAAAAAAAGGAATATTTTATTGTGTATTCAAGAGGCATAGTTGATTACATTGATATCTCTTGATTGTATCTTGTGGTCATATTCCTGAAGGCATCAATTATTGTGACCTGATTTGAATATCAATAGAGAAAGGTTTTTATGTATATATTATGTTCTTATTGATATGTATGTATGAATCATTGTTATGGTGGAGTATGTTTCATGGTGAAGTATATTTGACTCTGATCAAGCATTAATTTATGTGCTTTATGAGGATGTAATAATGATGTTTGAAGTATAAAGTTGAAAGATTTTATTGGTGATTGATTAACCCCCCCTCCCTCAGTCATTGTCACTACCAAGAATTGGTATCAGAGCAGGCCCTTAGAAGCAACCTTATAAGCTAGAGAGAGATCTTTGGTGGTAAGTGCATGAAGTTGGGGGGCCAAAAAGCGGACAAGAATCTGAAAAAAACCAAAACACGCTCGCGTTTTAATTTGTTTGGCTCAGGAATTACTGAACCATAATGTGTACGCATTTTATACAAGTCAAAATGCATACGCATACAGTATGGACCATGCATATGTGTTTTGGTGTTTGTGTAAGTATGGACCATGCATATGTGTTTTGGTGGGGCATACTTTTATTATTTATTATACTTTAAATTTATTTTAGTAAATATAAGAAATTAGGGTCACTCTGCACCTTATGGAAGTGGTCTCGTAGCTCCAACAGTTATAATCTAGAAGATAGTTTTTCAAAATCTAATCTGGTCAGTACTTACTCATTTTCAGAATTTCAGCAAATGACCTAAAACTTTCAGGGCATATATATTGTAGTCGGTCTTTGTTTTGGGAAAGCATATAGTCATTTTTTAGGTTTTTTGACCTTCTAAAATGGATTTTGGCCCTACCACTGCTTGAATTGGTACTAATTTTTAAATTTGGTCCATAATTCACTTTAGTGACCATGAATTAACTCTATGATGTTTGTCTACTTCTTACTAAAAAGAGATCCTCACTTTGTAGATAGAGGATTGTTCCCTGAATGGGATTCCTGTCCTATGGCCAAAATGAGGTGATTGTAATGTGCCTCCTCCTTAAGGTGTGATAACACTACTAGGTGTTGAATGAGTTGTTATGAATAGTACCAAGTGAATTGCATCAAGTGAACTCAGATGATTGCTCATTCTTAGAAACATGGTGCTCCATATAAAGATCATCCCCTCACCTTTCCTAGCTCTAAAAGCATCCTTTCATGGAATCAAATTCATGATTCTCATACATGATTTTGCTCATATGTCTCTTATGGAGACAAAAGATGCCTTAATACTTCACAAATAATGGTCCTTGATAACTCGGTGACATGACTAGCTCATTTTAGCTTGTTCTGAAGGGTGTTCAATTAACTACAAAATGGCCAAAAATGCCTTTTTAGGCCTTCAAAGGAAGTAGTCTCTCATAAAAACTAAATGAGTCGATCGATCACCTTAAACACTATTCCCTACACACTGAAACACGCTGAATGATATTTTTAGGACTTTCCTTTGGGTGAGGGTTTATGATTTATGGTTTTAGGGTTTAGGGTTTAGGGCTAAGGGTTTAGGACTCAAGGTTTAGAGTTTAGGGTTTAAGGTTTAGTGTTTAAGGCTCATAGTTCAGATTTTAGGGTTTAGGGTTTAGGGCTCAGGGCTTAGGGTTCATGGTTTAGGGTTTAGAGGTTTAGAGTGGGTTTATGGTTCAGGGTTAAGGGTTGAGGGTTTATGGTTTAGGGCTCAAGGTTCAAGGTTTAGGGTTTAGGGGTCAAGGTTGAGGGTTTAGGGTTTATGGCTCAAGGTTCAGGGTTTAGGGTTTAGGGATCAGGGTTGAGGGTTTAGGGTTTAGGGTTTAAATTTGAGGGTTTAGGGTTTAGTTTTTAGGGTTTAGGGTTTAGGGTTTATGTTTGAGGGTTTAAGGTTTAGGGTTTTGGCTTAGGGCTTATGGCTTAGGGCCTAGGGTTTAGGGTTCAAGGTTTAGGGTTTAGGGGTTAGGGTTTAGGGTTTAGGGTTTAGGTTTTAGGGCTTAGGATTTAGGGTTAGAGTTTAGGGTTTAGGGCTTAGGGTTTAGATATAGGGTTTAGGGTTTAGTGCTTAGGGTTTAAGGTTTAGGGTTGAGGATTTAGGGTTTAGGGTTGAGGTTTAGGGTTTAGGAGTTAGGGTTTAAGGTTTAGGGTTGAGGATTTAGGGTTTATGGTTCAGGGTTTAGGAGTTAGGGTTTAAGGTTTAAAGGTCAGGGTTCAGGGTTTAGGGAAAAGGGTTTAGGTATTAGGGTTGAGGGTTTAGGGTTGAGAGTTGAGGGTTCAGGGTTTAGGGCTCAGGGTTTAAGGTTTAGGGTTTAGGTTTAGGGTTTACGGTTTAGGGTTTAGGAGTTAGGGTTTAAGGTTTAAAGGTCAGGGTTCAGGGTTTAGGGTAAAGGGTTCAAGGTTTAGGGTTTAAGGCTTGAGGTTTAGGGTTTAGGGTTTAAGGGTTTAGGTCCCAGAGTTCAGGGTTTAGGGTTTAGTGTTTTAGGGATTAGGGTTTAGGGCTTAGGGCTTAGGGTTTAGGGTTTAGTGCTTAGGGTTTAGAGGGGTTTAGGGGTTAGGGTTTAGGGTTTAGGGTTTCGGGTTTAGGATTTAGGGACATTTAGGATTTAACATTTAGGCCTTAAGGTTTAGGGTTTACGATTTAGGGCTCAGGGCTCAGGGTTTAGGGTTTAGGGGTTAGGGTGCATGGTTTAAGGTTTATGACTCAGGGTTCGGGGTTTAGGGGTTTAGAGTTAGTTACGGGTTTAAGGTTTAGGGGTTAGAGATCAGGGCTCTAGATTTAGGGTTTAGGGCTCAGGGTTTAAGGTTTAGGGTTTAGGGCTCAAGGATTAGGGTGTAGGGTTCAAGGCTTAAGGTTTAGGGTTTATGGTTTAGGGATTAGGGTTTAGGGTTCATGGTTCATGTTTTATGGCTTAAGGTTCGGGGTTCAGAGTTACTGGTTTAAGGTTTGGGGGTTAGAGCTCGGGGCTCTGGATTTAGTATTTAGGGTTTAGGGCTTAGGGCTCAGGGTTTAGGGTCTAGGGTCAAGGGTTTAGGGTTTAGGGTTTAGGGTTTAGTGTTTAGGGTTTAGGATTTATTATTTTGGTTTTAGGGTTTAGGGTTTATAGTTTAGGGTTTAGGTCTCATGGTTGAGGGTTAAGGGTTTAGGTCACAGAGTTCAGGGTTCATCGAATTTGTAGGCAGAACATTCAAAGAGAGTCATCAAAATTTGATGTTTTTCATCTGTTGATATTTTGAAGGAGGGAAATGTCATATTCCTGACTGTCCAATCCTTCTAAAGACCCCAGTAGTCCTCAATCCTTGGATGTACAGGGAGACACTGTTACTTGGCTTCCATTTATAATGATAGAGATATTTGTAAATTCATGTTATGACCTCTAAATCTATATGAATTTCAAGTTTCTTGGAAATCACATCACACCCTTCACTAGGATTGATGACTACCCCTATCTTTTTGTTCAGGGGATTTTGAAAACATCCATGGGTTTATCATATAAGGAATTATCAATGAATGGAAGGTCACTAAGTCGTAGGCCAGGTAACTCCCATTTAGAACTAAACAAGAAAGATTTACTAGGTGATTGATAACCCCTTAGTGTTCTTAGCCATTCCCCTATTTCTATGCTTATTTTGAACACTTTAGGAAGTTCTGTCAAATTTACTATCCATTCCAGTAGAACACTTGAACTTTATCTTTCTCCAGAGGAGAGGATACTACAGGAAATTCAATTATGATCCTACACCTCTGCATTGATATATTCTCTATGTTTCTTTTGTTTCCTTTAAGATTAATTTTTTTGTTGTGATGGTTATTTTTTCCAGCTTCCAATGGGTCATCCTGGCTTGCATAATACCATACATGGAAATATGAGAAATGTGAAATTTGTTTCAGAGTGTGAATAAATTTACATTCAAGAGCGCAAGTATATGTGGGGAGAAACAAGTTTGGAAGAGATGTGTAATATATGCATTACAAGGCACAAGGTAGATGTCATATCCATTTAGTTACTTGTCCCACCTCTCATAAACAAGGTAGTTCTATAAGCAGACTCAATGATGGTTCTAGGCACGAGACTAGGAAATATTGATGAAATATGGTTTGGGTTTAGGGTTTAGGGCTCATGGTTCAGGGTTTAAGGTTTAGGGTTTAGGGTTCAAGGTTCAGGGTTTAGTGTTTGGTTAGGTTTAGGGTTATGGTTTAGGGTTTAGGTTTTAGGTTTAGGGTTTAGGGTTTAGTGTTTATGGTTAGGGTTTATGGATTGAGGTTAAGGATTTAGGGTTATGGTTTAGGGTTTAGGGTTTAGGGTTTAGGTTTAGGGTTTAGTGTTTTAGGGTTAGGGTTTACAGATGGGTTACAGTTCAGGGGTTTATGGTTTAGGGTTTAGGGTTTAGGGTTTAGGATTTAATGTTTAGGGATTAAGGTTTAGGGTTTATGGTTTAGGGCTCGGGTTTAGGGTTTAGGTTTAGGGTTTAGGGTTAGGGCTTAGGGTATATGGTCTAGGGTTTAGGGTTTAGATTTTAGGGCTCAGGGATAAGGGTGTAGGGTTCAAGGCTTAGGGGTTTAGGAGGTTTAGGGTTTAGGGTTTAAGGGTTGGGGTTTAGGGTTTAGGATTTAGTTTTTATGGTTCAGGGTTTAGGGTTTAGCATTTAGGGCTCATGGTTCATGGTTTAGGTTTAGGGTTTAGGGATTATGGCTTAGGGTTTAGGGCTTAAGGCTTAGGGTTTAGGGCTCACGGGTAAGGGCTGAATGTTTAAGGTTTAGGGTTTAGGGTTTAGGTTTTAGGGTCTAGGGATCATGGTTAAAGGTTTAGGTTTAGGGTTTAGGGCTCAAGGTTTACAGTTTAGTGTTTAGGTTTATGGCCTATGGTTTAGGGTTTCAATTGTAGAAGTTAAATGCTAAAATATTTAGGTTGAATGCTGAAATCCTAAAAAATTACCTATGTACTGACCAGATTATACTTTAAAAAACTATCTCCTAAACCATGACTCATGGAGCTGTGAGACTAATTCCATAAGGTGCAGAGTGACCCTAATTTCTTATATTTACATAAATAAATTTAAAGTATAAGAAATAATTTAATATAATTTATAATAAATGAAAAACTAATAATTTAATGAAAATAGATACTTAAACATTTATTTATGTAAATAGAAGCATGTCAAAAGCATACATAATGCTTATACTACACAGAATATGTACGTGTTTTTTGTTTTCTCTTTTCCCAAGCCATGCCTCAAGGCTTGGGATCCAGTTTGGATCCCCAAGCCTGAGGCATGGACCTGCACAAACACAACAAACAACGAGTTTTTACAAGAAAATGTAAAAATGACACTTCCTCTATGATAAATCAAAATAAAACAATCAATCCATTTTAAAAAAATTATACCACGACGTAGAGCAGAGTCTCTTCTTTCTAAAAATATAATTTTTCAAATTTTCTGACTAATATAAGGTTTCCATATTATTTATTTTCTAACTATGCCTTTTATAGCTATTTTTTGAAGTGTAAATATGTCTATCTTTCATGGTGTATCTTTTTTTTGGGTGATCAAAATTTTAAAAAAATTATACTAGCCCAAACTAGGCATAATTCTATACATATTAAAAAAAAAATCTAATTTTTGATATTTTTTGAGGTAGTTAGGGGGGGCACGGTCGGAGCTCCGTTATTTTTCAAAACATAAAATTTTTGTACTAGAAAAATCATAAATAAAAAAATATTCACTAAAAAAATCTAAAAAAAATGGAGCCCAAACTAGATGCTCCTAGCTATCTTTCTACCAAAGGGTTTTCAAAAATACTAAATGGTGCTCAAAAAATGGTGGGGGGCACGAAAGTCACTCTATTATGTTTTTTAACAAAAACAGGAGCATCTGTTGGTATTTTAGTTGTTTGACCCACTTAAACTTATCTGTTTTCAATAAAATTTAGTAGCTTAGAAACTAGACTCAAAATTCTACGATTCATATTTCTACAACATCTTCCAATTTTGAGTGTAACTATTTCGAAAAACTCGTACAAGTTGAAGTTTTTTTTTTCTTCAGAAAAATGCGTCCACTTAAGACCCCCTTTTGGCCCCCCAACTTGGTGCACTCCATAATGTTACCTTTTTCATGCATAGGGACATCTTATAAAGTATTGAAAGAATGGAGAATCAAACAATAGAAGGTATGTAGACAAGTTCAATGGATATTATTTTTCTTGCAATAGTTTTGGACATAAGAAAATTGAGTGCAAGAGGAGACAAATGGAATGATTTAGGTGCCACAAGGTAGGGCACATTGCAAGGCTATGTGATATAGGGTAGTTGAATAAAGGAAATATAACCACGAATAATCATGACAATAAAAAAGGGACTCAAGGATCCAATCCAAAAGTCCAGGAGTACAAGAAGAATAAGGATGCTAGCTTAAGTGTTCAAGAGGATCTAAAACGTATGATTTATCAATAAAATAAATATCCTATATTGGATGAATAATCATAAAATAATGAGTCACTCGAGGATCCTAAATAAGGCTTCGGACCCTCTTAGGTCTCTCTTCTTGATTCTCCATGATGAAATATGCCTCTACTAGGCTTATTAGAGGTGAATTGGTTCAAATGAAACATTGGAGTGAGGGGGATATTTCTAGGTCAATTTTTTTATAATTCATGATGTCAAGGTATTTTGTGTCAATTTCCTAAGCATGCTATTATGTTTCTATATGGTTGATCAAGTTGTAGTATCCTAGGTTATAGTCCTTGGTCTCAAAGTGTGGTATGATTGTGTTCAAAAGTATGAGTTGGATTTGTCATGATGAAATGGTTTATCCCAGATGAATCAAATGGTTTATGAGTCAAGTTAGTGTCCTAAAGGAATTCCTTGTGTCATGACATCTATATGAAGAGTCTTATTGTTGTCAGGGTCCATGTCTAAGTAATGATTGTCCCAATAGAGATCTATGGTATCTCACAGTGTCAATTCTAAGTCAAAAGGTGTGTCATGAGTCTATCATAAGATTCAAGTGTTAGAATCAAGTGTGTTAAACATTCTATTATGTGTGTGAAGCTATGAAGAGGTTTCAAATGGTAATTCAAGGAGTGAGTAGTTTCTCCAAGTCTACATTGTCATTCACTGATGTGTTATGGTTATATAGTGATGTTTGAGTCCAAATGCTCTAAGTATTCTAATAGTATGAAGTGTTCATAATAATTTGAATTATTATAATTCTCTAAAAGGAAGGTTTGAATTTCATATGAGTCATCAAATGATGATTTGATCAAACAACTATCTTAGGATGGTCAATATGAGTGCTCATGATTTATGACTAGTACAAACCACAGAAGATTCATGTATGAAATTATTGATAATGTTTCTAAATAATGACAAAAGGATTCTTAGGACTTTCTAGTGTTTCTAATTGGTACTTAGAAAACTTATTCTGCTAAAAGAAATAAAATATGCTTCATGTGGGCATTTGTTTTGATAGCTTCCATCCTAACAAAATCTAAAGTGCATACTTGATCGGTATAGAGAAATGTTAAACCCTTGTTTTACAACTCTGAGTAAACCCCTGATCAATTTTCCATTCCAAAAATTGTAAAACTTCAACTACTTACAGGATTGTATTTGAATATACAAAGGACTTCTTCGCAAGGGTCAGTTCCAACAGTTATCGACAATCTTGCAAATAATTGCCAGGGGGT
The DNA here is from genome assembly GCA_019776745.2 of Taxus chinensis. Lineage (NCBI taxonomy): Eukaryota > Viridiplantae > Streptophyta > Pinopsida > Cupressales > Taxaceae > Taxus > Taxus chinensis. The sequence goes on along the minus strand of CM034152.1, from coordinate 62,521,912 downwards.
GTATTAAGAATAAAATTGCAATCTTGAAAATTGTGAAACTCGTGAGTGGAGTTGAGAAGAGGATACTTAACAGTGATATTGAGGCATGAAGCATATGAAAATAACGGAGCATTGAACAAACATATTAAATAAAAGTGTACTCTAAAAAAGTTTGAATGATTTTTGTTGGTTCACGGACCAAGAAAATTGATACATCAAAGAAACAATAATAAACAAATTTAGTTCTTGATATAGCTGCAATTTGGCATCATTGGAAAATAACACCTTAGTTATATTAGAAAGTGCACATGAGTTACAATCTATGTTGGAGTTGGACATTTCATTTCTGCAACTGAATTTGCAAAGTATGGCGTTGTACATATCAGTTTATTTTAGTAATTGTAATAACATAAATTCATGAAGCACTACAAAGCAAGTGAGTTAATCCAGCTGTTGGCCTCTTCTGCAGACATCCACTTTATAGAGCCCACTCGACACTGATTTTATGAGTTTTACCTACCGCGAGGAGGAGGACCAAACATTGTTTCTGACTGTGATATACCATCAAAAGACAACACCAATATTTTCGTGAACACTACAAGGTTTCTAGCTAATTTGTATAGGGACCTACCTGAACTTGTTTAAGATGTCACTGAAAAAAAAGCCAAAAAATTAAATTCTGTTGTTTGTGACAATTATGTCAAAGAGAATCTAAATATTTATTAATAAAATTATAAATTATGAAATGGAAAAAACCGTCCAGACCAATGCCATATTATGGGCCATGTGACTCCGGGAACACAGATCTCTTTTCCAAACACCTCTATAAATTACACGTCCTATCCAGATATTGGGGAGCATTTGCCACCAATTTTTCTTACGTAACTTTTCAGTCCAAAATCCACCCAATCTAGATGAGATCCATTCAACTAATCATTGAACCAAAACCCAAAAGGCCCTATGCGATTGGTGCAACAAAGACGCAGGCTCAGGTGCAAAATATGACAGCGATAACCATTCTCCAACACACACGCGAAATAAAACAGCCATGTGGCTCTGTCCGTGCGACCTCGCTTGGCCTCGACATTGTGAAAATGTGTGATTTGGATGTCGGCACCTTCTACAAGGTAAGATATTTTGGCATAGGAGAAAATAATTTGCTAGAAAAAATCTGCTAGGACTTTGATAATTTTGATACTTTCCAACAATGTCTTTAAAATTAGACATCTGCCCACGAATACAAATTTTAAATTGATTATTTCAAATTGACTTTTTAAAAAAAAATATATCGAATTGTATCATCTGCAATACGAAAGTGACGGCTAGACTAGAATTGCACCATACTCTTAGTCGATATGATTGATCACATATATTCTACCCACATAACTTATTTTCTTTTGATGAAAATGATCTTATATAATATTAGAAGAAACATTTTACAAGATTCTCTAACAAAATATGCGGTCGGTATGAAGCATAAATCGACAAACACACTAGGCCATGCTTATGGAAAGTTCAACAAAAAATTACAAATAGTTAAAAACAAAACCATTTAGAAGTGAACATACCTCATATTGACTTATCAATAGGACCCCTAAGGCAAGAGAAATAAAGATCTCCTTATATTTCATGACAATAGTCCATAGCAGCCTGCGGAGGAGCCAATGCAACTGGAGGTACTGGGTGAGGGCTATCCGGACTCAGGTCAGAGCTAGAGGACTCTTGCAACAGCTTGGTACCCACTTCCAGTCGGGCACGAATCTCAACACTCATATTTTCATATGTATTCGGGGGGAATCATTGACTTTTGATATTTCTCCCAAATTCAAAGAAATTACAGGGGTCGTATCTCTTGAATTCTTTTCCTAATTCCTCTGAAGATGGCTCTTCCTAAGTTTAGAATGCTCCTCCTTACTCTCCATATTCAGAAAATGACAACTAATATAATAAAAAAATGTGTAACGCGGTGTAGCTGCCTGTGTAGTCTCTTGTGATTAACTTAATTAAATCTCGATAGAAGTGAGGAATGAATCCACTAACTGAGAAACTATTCCCCACAGCTTCCCCGGCAGTAAATTTAACTGAAATGAAATAATTCACTACTCTATTTGATATCTAGAACTTTGATAATAAAACCATGTGCAGAACAGTGGCGAATCCAGTAGTGTATGACTTCAATTCTCCTCCTTCCTTTGTGTTCAGAGTGTGTATCCTTTTCAATTTTGGATAGTGCGAGTAGGAGAGGGACAACAGTCAAGTGACAAGATCTTGGTGTATGAATTCCTAGTGTGATTTTTGCAGGAATTATCGACCGATGTCATTCTAGAGGATCTACCTTCCTATGAAGAACACAACCTGCAACTCAGGGTTCAACCTACAAACGAGGGCACATATTTTTAGCTATATTATAGGAACAACAATGTGCCATTAATTTCTAATTAGGTTCTGAAAACAAAATTATTTTGAGGTTATTTATAGAATCTATGGCCTATTAATTATGAAGAAACACTAATTAATACGAGATAGAAACTGGTAATAAAAATTACGCAAGTCATGATAAAGGAACAAAACGTGTGGAGGACTGCCACCCTGAGGAGGGTGGCGGTTAAAAAGGGTGGCGGTGTCGTTACTGAATCTTCAAAACATGTTTCATAACAAGTCGTTAGCATTGATACACTTTAGTACAATTCTATACCGGTTAGTAGCTATTAGATTCATATGATGAAATATGCTCTGAAATTTCTCGAATCAATATAATATATATATTATTTTGAGTATTCATTGGTGTTGAAGTGCCTCAATCTTGAAGGAGATAAAGGGCACACTCACCTAAGGAGATTGGAGGGTTGATATTTCATGCATGATCATTATTTATGATAATTTTCAGTTCCAACACTTTGATTTGAATGGTTGTTCGAATATAGTATTCTATTTCTTTTCTTTAGTAAATTTCCTTTCTATCATTTTAATCCATGTGAGCACTTCAATTTGAGTTTGCAATTCAATTCAATTAAGTAGTTTCCTTTGAAGCATTTTATTACAAAAACCTTGTTTCAGTAGATTAGATGTATTTCATGGATTTTTTCTTTCATTTTAGTAGCTTAGAGTTGCATTTAATTTTCGTAGTATAAGAGAGAAACAATAGAACAATAACAAATAAAACCCCCCAAAAGAGAATCACCTCAACAAATGTGTTGCATCTAACTTCATACCATACATCCTTGGTTTGAGAATGACACCAACAATTGAATTTGTTGGTTAAATTATTGGAAGTTACAATGACCCATCATTTTTGGCACCGTTGTTGGGGACACTATAAGCATAACATGTCATTCTATTCATCTTAATTTCTATGGGTGTTAGTGAAGTTAAGTTATGCAGCCAGTAAGAGTCCTAAGCCTTGATTACACAAGAAATATTGATGCATAATCCACAAAACGTTCAAAGGAAATTTATACCTCATAATATTCAAAGAATATATCCAACCAGAGAACAGGTAGGGAACACTGAAAGTGAAACCAAATCTAATATAACTCCCAAGAGTGATACTGAAAAATCCACATCATCTTATTTAGAACCTAAGAAACTTTCTAAGATGGGAGACAATGGAAATGATGAGGACCGACCCTTGGGTAGGTCCTTTACTTAGCCCATTGTCCTAAATGAGGATGAGGATGCACATATGAAAAAAATTTCTACCTCCATCCTCCCTATCTTTCGAGGAATTTCCACAGAAGATCCAGACCAATTCTTGTTTGAATTCAAAATCATTTTCCAAACATATGACTACAAAACAGACAACCAAAAACTCAAAAATTTTCGTTCCACCCTCAAGGACTCTGCCATGAGGTGGTTTATGGGATTTCCCTCTAACTCCATTCATTCATGGGAACAAATGGAGACTTCCTTCTTGGAAAAATACTAGGACTACTGGAGGGGAAGTGATAAGAGGGAAGAGTTCTTTCAGATAAAGCAAAAATAAGATGAAAATTTAGAGGATTATCTGGATAAATTTCTTTTTCTCCATAGAAGGAGTGATTATGATTTAAATGTAGAAATCACTTAGATAGGTTTCCTTAAAGGACTTGATGATGAAAGAAAGGACTCCCTCTATCTCATGGGAGGAGGAGATGTACACAAACTCACCATGGCACAAATTGCTGAGTTATGTAGGAGTTACTCTAGAACAAGAGGTGGTATAAGATGAAGGAAAACATAAAAAAATGCCCCAGGTAACTCATAATTTCTAAAATAAATGGCTAACATGAAACAATATCTTTTCATAGTTAACTTCAACCATAGATGGGCTGAAAGCTAAGAACAATGTTGTAAAATAACCTTTAGACATATATTGTCCTAGGTGTAGGAAAAGGCATACCTTGAAAGAATATCCTTTGGATATCACATACATGTGCCTCATTTGTGATGTTCCTGACCATGATACCAACCATTGTACCCTCCTACCTCAGCTCAAAGAGATATTGAATTCCATAACTCAAGAAAATGCAAAGGTAAACTTTGTGCATAGATCAAATAACCAGACTTCTTATGCCCCTAGACTTTCTCAGAACCCCTGGATGATGCCATGGCCCAATCAGGCTCCTCCACCAACTTGGGGACAACCTGACTGGACACCACCAAACCAGATGGATTATCCACAGCCACCACCATGGGTGCCTCCATACAACCAGTAAGGTTGGGCACCACCAGCCAATACATTGCCATAGAAAAATCAATAATGAGAACCTCAACATAATTCTAATCAACCAAGGAGGTTTGCATAACAAAAAAAAGCTTTAATGCCGCTACCACATCAAAATTATCAGTAAGGGAAAATAATAGAAACTCAACTCATGGCCCAACTTTTCTCAAACCCCAAAAATCAATAAACAACTTCAACTAATGAAGCAGGGAAATGTGAGAAAAAGCAGGTGAATGCTATTAATAAGTTAAAGATGAGGTCTGGAAGTACAATAAATAATCCTTCTATAGTTATCACAAAAATACCTAAGGAACATGAGAGGATACCAGAGGAAACTAGACATATCCCACAAACACGAGCCACTGAGAGCAATTAAGGAAAAGATAAGAATATGCATGTTGCTCATTTTCTAGAAAGATTGAAAGAAGTACAAAATGAGGAAGAAACAACACTGGTTCATGAGTTGAAAAATATGAACATTGAGGTCCCAATTTTGAGATCAATAAGAGACATTCCCAAACTAAACCATAACATTAAAAACCATTGCATAAAGACACCAAGAAGGAAGATAAAATACCCAAAAAAAAATTAAAGTAGAAGGTAATCTAGCTGATCTTGCAACCAGAAAACTTCTCTCACCAAAAAATGGGGATCTTGGGAGTCCAGTCATTACTATTTGTGTAAATTGTTAATCGATATCTAATGTTTTGGTGGATCTTGGTGTTTCCATAAATGTCATAATAACAGATGTGTTCAATTTGTTGTCTTTGACATGATTGCAACCAAGCAATACTATCCTCCAATTGGCAGATTAGTCTATTATTGTACCAGATGGAGTAATTGAGGATGTTTTGGTCATGATTGAATCTTGGGGGTATCCTATAGATTTCATGGTCTTACAGCCTAAATCTCAGAACTTAGGATACCTAGTCATCTTAGGAAGACCCTGGTTAGCTACTGTTGTTGCATACATTGATTGTAGGTAAGGAAAAATGACTATTTCAAACAAGCAAAAAGTAAAGAATATTTCCATTTATCCTATTGCCTTACCTCATGTGGATGTTTATGAACATGTGTGGATAGATATTTCAGATACTTGTTAGGTTAATTATTATTTACCTTTATTAATTATGCATTGCATATTAATTAGGTTTATTTATTTATTGGTTATATGGTTATATTTCATAACCATCTAATTGTCTTTATTCTACATACGGTGTTGTTATATTGTTTTAACAATATATTGTTTGATTATATTTATTATTGGTTATGCTTCCCATATGATATTTTGGAAGCTTATGTAATCAAGGATATTTGTTGCACCTGTGCAACTCCATTTTCTTTGTGTATTCAGATGTACAATATATATAAATATTATAGCTCATACCATTGTAATTTGGTTTATTGAGATTAATAAAGTTTATCAGGCTTCTGCCCATGTTGCTTAGTTTACATTTGGTACCAGAGAAAGAATCTGGACCTGTGAAGCAGAGAAGGTGTGGAAAGAGAGAGCAACAGAGATAGAGGAGATTGGAGAAGTGTTTATAGCAATTGAGAGCCTGTGCAGCCTCCTGTAACCTCCCAGACCCCATCCCTGCCTTCCCACATCCTCTTATTTGTTCCAAGTGTTTAGAACACAAATTTTTTTTGCACTTGGTGCACCCAGCACCAGGAAAAATTTGTTGTAGGATAGATAAATTTATATATAAAATATATATAAAAATATTTATTTCCCCATTAGGGGTTTTATCTCTAATATTAGAGAGTGTTTAGTTACTATACATTATAAGTACTATATTTGGAGGTCTTGTCAAAGAGAGCTTTAGTTAACACAAGCTCCTGACCATCTGAGTTGAAGGCCCCCGCTATTGCACCATTTGACCGAGTTCTTGGAAGCTTCACCAGATGGATTGAGATGTTAAGTTAATGGAGTTACATGGTGATATTGGATTTGATACATCATGGTTTCCTGAGTTAGTGAAATCTTCCCAATAGTTGAGCCCAATGAAGTTTTGTTTACTCCACATGATCAGATTTGATACTTTGACATTGACCGAGCTACTCTGTCATTAAATACCATGTCAAGTTTTTTTAATTAATTTGCAGACTCCTTGTCAAGCATCCGAAAATGATTCAACGGTCCTTTGGCACGAGCTCATTCTGCATAAGCCCAACTCACCACCTTCAAATCAAAATTGGTCCTTCCAGGTGAGCCACGAGTCAATCCAATTGTTGATCCCAATACAAATAGGCATTGAACCTCCCTTGCTAAACATGGTGAAAATGTCCTAAACAAAAAATGACTAACAAAGTAGATCAACATTCAATGCACAAAGTCAAAATGGTGGAAAACAAATCATTCTAACAATCAATGAACCATACACATACAAAACCTGGTCAAAATCCTTTGGAACATCAACAAAAACAAAGAATGATAATAAAAACCGACCAGGAATTGCAAAAATCAAAGAAACAAAAAAAGGCTCATAAAAAATAAATCAAATGCATAGAGAAAAAAAAGAACATACAAAAGATCCATCAGATCCTTTACATAGCAAGGAAACCCTAAAATCACCTAACCCATTCCTCAGCCATGCAGTCACCACATGTGAAGCCCTCATGCCAAGTCACATTTTTCAAAGGTGAGTCATTTTTTTTTTTTCTTTAAATACAATTTGCTTCATTTTCATATATCAAGCGCTCATAAAGGTGCCTAGTCAGGTAAGTGAAAATGACTTGGGAGTGGGAGGTGCATGGTTCGACCCCCACCCCCAAATCATTTTTCAAACCAATTTTTGAAATTTAGTGGAAAAAATAGTGAAACTGCCAACTTTGGAGGATAATTTAGTGAAAAACCACCTCTAAACAAGCTAGTTATAACTAAACAGGCCTCTAAATTTTTTAGTGAGGAAAACCCTAATTTAAGGTAAAAAAATCTCCTATTAGGCCTATTTTTCCATTTCAGACAACATTTTCCAAAGGAAGACTGTCTAAAAACTTCATTTTGAGCTACTTTTTAATGGTTTTTTGCATTGAGGGTCATTGTGGGCTCCAGAGGCCACCAGGGCCCGAAAAATTTAAAAAATTTGCCTGCCATTCAATTTTTTTTCCAAATTTTTGAATGTAATTACATGCTTCAGTATATTGTACTAATTTTCAGGTTTCCATAGTCAACCGTAAACTTTGTAACTGCTCAGAAACTGGCAGAATATTGTAATAAAAAATAGTAAAAATTGGTTCTAAAACACTCATGAGATCCTAGATCTCATTCACAATTTCAGTATATACAGTGCCTCTGGGAAGCGCTTATGGGTAAAGCCGTCATGACTACTACTACACTTAACACCTAATATAGCTGCAACAACATCATCTGGGCATTGACCCTTTAAATCGATGGGGAGTAATAAGGTCACAGTGCACACACTATGAGCCATCCCATCCATCTGTGAATGATTGCATGACATAAATCCAGACTGAGAAATTATCCAAGTATATAGCAAAGTTATGCATGCGTATGAGGATATTTCTTTGAGCCAGGTGTCAATAATCACACAGACCCCTTTCAGTACTGTCTTGGTACCACATATTGAATTCTTTCACGTACATGTTAATGCCTCTTTCACGTACCGCCATGGTATATAGAAAGGGTGAGCTTCTTCCACGTACCACTGGGTATATCGGAAGGGCATGCATATATAGAAAGGTTCGGTATATCAGACTGACGGTATATAGATTGGAAGACCTTATACCTGAAGTGATAAGAGTCAAACCCTATCAATGATTTCTGCAAAATGGGCACCAATGCCCTCAAATTTTTTCTTCCAGATTCACAACTACTCAGAGGAAACAACTATGCTTCCTGGAAGACAAAAATCAAGACACAACTTGAGTTTGAAGAGATCTAGCCTGTTGTGACTGGTACTCTGACCAGATCAACAACTGATACAACACAACAATGACAGTTTGATAAAGAAGATCAGAAGGCCAAACTCATCATCTTGTTTGGAGTGTCTGACGATGTGCAACCCCACATTCGAGATGCCAAAACAGCCAAAGAAGCATGGGATAAATTGAGCACAGTATATGAGGCCAAAAACAAGAATGTCATACTAAATTTGTAGAGTCAGTTACACACACTGAAGTTCAAGCAGAATGAGAAAATTGAAGCTTTCTTAAGAAGAGTTATAGAGTTGAGGGCTTCACTTCTAGCCCTGGAGAAGTGGTCACAGATGATGCTCTCATTCCCATTGTTCTGAGAGCACTCCCCTCTTCTTACCACATTTTTGTAACAACACTAAACATGTCAGATACGACAGTTAGTTTTGACAAGCTGGTAAACCTACTGCAACAAGAGGAAGCCATGCATAATAAGGATGATGAAGAGGAGCAGACACTTTCTTCACATCAAAAATGGAAAGGAAAAGGTAAAGGAAAACCTAATTCCTATCAAAATTCCCAACATCAGAATCAGTATCAACATCAAGGGGACAAACAATAGAAGAAGCAATGTCCAATTTGTAAAAGAGGACATGACTTAAAATATTGTTGGTATAATACTTACAAGAAAGGTTCATCAAGAAACTCTGGACCTCCACAACAAAAATCTCACAAGGGACATTCAAACTACAATCAAGGGTAGAAAAAGGGGAACTGGAAAAGAAGACCCCATCAGCAAGGAAATATTGTTGAGCAAGAAGAACATTCAGATAATGAAGACTTCTTGTACACTGCTCGATCAAGTGAACCATCCATGTCATCTAGTGATGTCTGGTATGTTGATTCAAGAGCCACTCGACACATGACCAGCCACAGAGACTGGTTTACCTCAATGAGGGACACACCTTCAAAAAACCATGTTTCGTTGGGTGATGATTCTTCATATACAGTTCAGGGGATTGGGAACATTTCTCTACCCCTTGGTTCATGCAACTGTAGACTATCAAATGTCTTATATGTCCCTGGGTTGACAAAGAATCTACTTTCAGTCAGTCAACTCCTAGATCACAACTTAAAAATTGAATTTGATAGTCATTCCAACAAGAAAACATGTTTGATTCGAGACAAATCACGAGGCTCAAAAATAGTTGTAAAAGCCTCCAATGTGGGATGCATGTTCCAGCTTGATTTTTTCCACAGAGATGATCAAGCACTTGTGGCTAAGAACTCTACCTCAACACAGTTGTGGCATCAGAGACTTGGTCATGTTAGTTTCAAGTATCTTGAGACACTATACACCGGCGTAATATGGTACATGGGCTACCATCTCTTCAAAAGGATACAGACAAGTGTCCTCACTGCCTAGCAGGAAAACAACATAGAGCTTCATTCCAGAAGAGTACATATCAAGCTCATGGTAAGCTTGATCTAGTTCATACCAATCTTTGTGGTCTGATGCAACCAAGTCATTCTAGATTTCAGTACTTCATGCTATGTGTTGATGACTATTCAAGAAAAATGTGGATTTTTTGTCTTCACAAGAAAAGTGAAGCTTTTGAAACCTTCAAGAAGTTCAAAGTAGCTGTTGAGAATGAAACTGGTCATCACATCAGAACTCTCCACTCAGATTGAGGGGGGAATTCACCAGTAATGAGTTCAAATACTACCTACAAACTCATGGGATTCATCGACAAATGCCTCCTCCACACACACCACAGTAGAATGGTGTTGTTGAGAGAAGAAATCATACTATCATGGAAATGGTGTGATGCATGATCGATGATCTGGACTTGCAAAGACATTCTGGGTAGAAGAAGCAAAGACAATAGTGTATTTGTTGAACAGAGTGCCCATAGTTTCTCTTGATAGGAGTAACACCACAAGAAGCATGGTCAAAGCGGAAACCATCTATTGCACACCTTAGAGTATTCAGGTGCAAAGAAAGTATGCACATACCCAAGAAAAATAGAAATAAATTGGACATGAAGTCACAGAAACTCATCTTCATTGGGTATAGTGAAGAGAACTCTTGGGTATAGATTGATGGATCCAAAGACCAGAAAAGTCTACACCAGCAGAGATGTTGAGTTTTTTGAGAAGAAGGAAGCAGAGTCTCCTCCTCCAGACTCACCTGATGTAGATTCTTCACCAGTTGTAAAAATTGAAGCTGATGTTCCCACAGATGATGAAAGTGATGATGGGGATGATGGTGTTGATCTGATAGAACCATGACCCATGGGAATAGTTCAGCGTATGCCCAAGTGGTGTACTAGCACATTACGAGATGCAAGAATGGATGCTCCACCAGATACATCCACCCCTAGACCACAGACTCACAGTAAAGCAAGAGAAGAAGTTAAATTTTCTTTGATGAGTAGAGTTATTGAGTCTGATGAGCCCTCTACAGTCCAGGAATCCCTACAGTCAAAATCTTGGAAAGATGCCATGGACTCTGAATATCAGTCAGTAATGAAAAATAACACTTGGTAGCTTGTCGATCTTCCACTAGGGAAGAAACCCATTGGATGCAGATGGATATTCAAAATGAAGTACAAAGCAGATGGGACAATGGACAAGTATAAAGTGAGACTAGTAGCAAAGGGGTATGCACAAAAAGAAGGCATTGACTATGAGGAGACATTTTCTCCCACAACTAAGATCAAGATGATCAGGATGATCTTTTCTCTAGCTGCATAGTTTGGTTGGAAAGTCCATCAGATGGATGTAAAAAGTGCCTTCCTGAATGGATATTTACAAGAAGAAGTCTACATGACTCAACCTGAGGGATATGTAGTACTTGGTCAAGAAGAAAAGGTATGCATACTCAGGAAATATCTGTATGGCCTCAAACAGGCACCCCAGGCATGGTACATCAAAATTGATGAGCATCTTGTACAACATGGATTTGTTAGAAATCCATATGATCCCAATATTTACCTCAAAAATAAGGGGGGAGATTGTGATTGTTATTGTCTATGTCGATGATCTAGTCATCACTGGCAGTTCAGTGAGGATGATTGATGTAACAAAGAAATATCTTAATCGATCATTTGACATGACAGATCTCGGGCTAATGCACTATTGTCTTGGATTGGAAGTATGGTAGAAAGAGAATCACATATTTGTTTCTCATATGAAATATACCAAGAAAATGCTCAAGAAATTCAGGATGATGGATTACACACCAATTGCTACACCTATGGAGAATAGATTGCAGTTATCTCATTCAGATCCATCTCCTGAGGTAAATGCCACTCTCTATCGGCAGTTGATTGGGAGTCTCATTTACCTGACCTACACTAGACCAGATATCAACTTTGCAGTAAGCTATCTATCCAGGTTCATGTAGGAACCCAAAGTTTGTCATTGGAAAGAAGCAAGGCACATCTTGAGATATCTCAAAGGATCAATGGATCTTGGTCTAGAATACAAGAAGAATGACAAATTCTTCTTGTCAGGATATTCGGATTCAGATCATGTAGGAAATATTGATGACAGAAAATCCACTTCAGGATTTGTATTCTTTATGGGATCTAGACCAATATCATGGGGAAGCAAGAAACAACACTTTGTTTCTCGTTCTTCCATAGAAGCCAAGTATCATTCTATAGGAGAAGTTGTCTGTGAAGCGATTTGGCTACGTCACATACTAGAAGGACTTGGAATACCACAGGAAAAATGAACACCATGTATGTTGACAATGAAGGTGTTCTCAAACTTGTTTGCAATCCAGTTTTTCATGAAAGAACAAAGCACATTGAGGTACAGGTTCATTTCATACGTGAGCATGTGTTGAAGCACAACATCCAGCTTCAATTTTGTCCAATAGCTGAACAACGGGTAGATATCTTCACAAAGTCACTTGCACGTGACAAGTTTGAGTTGTTCAGAGAGTTCCTCTCCTCATCCCTTGAGAAAATGCACAATTAAGGGGGGGAATGTTAGGTTAATTATTATTTACCTTTATTAATTATGTATTGCATATTAATAGGTTTATTTATTTATTGGTTATATGGTTCATAACCATCTAATTGTCTTTATTCTGCATACGGGTGTTGTTATATTGTTTTAAAAATATAATTGTTTGATTATATTTATTATTGGTTATTCTTCCTAGATGATATTTTGGAAGCTTATGTAATCAAGGATATTGTTAACAATGTAACTTATTTGTCTTGTGTGTATTGATGTAAAATACCTATATGTATTGCAGCTCATACCAATGTAATTTGTTTGATTGAGATTAATAAAATCTACCAAGATTCCACTCCTATTGTTTAGTTTACATGATGGATACGATACCGAGGCTACAAAAACTAGAATTAAAGCTACGAAAATCCAAACTACATCTATAGAAATGACTGTTTCAAACTCAACGGATAACATCCCCCTGGTAAGTGACATTTGCATTAAAAATTGTGAAGAGAATTATCATCACCATGAAGAACATACAACGACTGATTTCCATTGCCCTCTAGCCAAAGTTGTATCCCTTGAAAACATGACTATTCTTCACATGTTACAGCCTCATGATTGTCCCTCGAACTCTTTGATTGCTGACATAAAACTTGCTATTTTGAGAGATACTAAACAAATAACTATTGAGGTAGGAAAGGAACTCACCATGGGAAACAATTTAGAGGACAACCAAGAGGCTAGAATCATAGATATCATGAGGAATCATTCTAGAGATTTTTCTTGGAATTACACTGATATGAAAAGGATTCATCCAAGCATCTGCACTCACCATATTTACACTGAGGATGTTAAACCAATTAGATAGCCACATCGAAGAATTAATTCGACACTTAGAGACATTGTCAAGAATGAAATAGATTTTTTTTTAGGGTAGGATTCATTTATCCATTATCTGATAGTCAGTGGGTATCAATGCTAGTTATAGTTCCCAAGAAAAATGGTAAATGGAGAATCTATATAGATTGAAGGGAGATTAACAAAGATACCAATAAAGATTACTTTCCCTTGCCCTTTATTGATCAAGTTTTGAACAATTTGGTAGGTAATGAATACTTCTCCTTCTTAGATGGTTTTAGTGGATATGACCAAATTAGTATATAACATGCTGATAAAGATAAGACCACCTTCACTTGTCCCTAGGGTACATTTGCATTTAGAGTTATACCATTTGGGCTTTGTAATGCACCTACAAGCTTCCAGAGAGAAATTTTAGCTATTTTTATAGACCTTTCTAGGGACAATTTTGAATTTTATATGGATGATTTTATTTTCCATGGGTCTAATTTTGAAGAATCTTTGTATAATATGAAAAAGTGTTAATTGTATGTGAGAAACAAAATATTTCCTTGAGTCATGAAAAATATTCAATAATGGTTGATCAGGGAATTGTCTTGAGTCATCATATTTCTTCTAAGGGCATCCAAGTTGATCCAAAGAAGATATAATTCATTACTAAATTTCCTACACTAACAAATCTGACTGATATAAAGAGTTTCCTTAGACATGCAGGATATTACAGACGATTTATCCAAGAGTTTAGTAAAATAGTTGCACCAATGTTTTCACTACCTGCCAAGGACTATGTTTTCAAATGGACTCCTCAATGTCAAGAAGCTTTTGAAATTATCAAGGAGAAATTAACCACTACCCCAGTTTTGAGAGGACCCAATTGGGGACAACCTTTTCATATTCACATTGATGCTTCTAACACAACAATGGGAGATGTTCTTGGAAAAAAGGATGAGGAAGAACACATGTATACCATCTATTTTATAAGGAAAAACCTGACCCCCATAGAGAATAACTACACCACTACGGAAAATGAATTTCTAGTTGTTGTTTACTCTCTGAATAAATTCATACACTACATTACTAGATATTAAACCTTTGTGTATATTGATCATTTAGCCATAAGATATTTTATGAATAAACTAGTAGTAGGGGGTATAATTATTAGGTGGTTACTTCTTTTGCAAGAATTTAATGCTACTATTATTGATAAGCTTGGAAAGGCCAATTTTTTTGTTGACTTCCGTTCAAGATTGAATGTTTCGGGAGAAGAGGAGGCTGTCCAAAATTAATTTCTAGCCGAGCATTTGTTTGCAGTATTGTCACAACCTCCATGGTTTGTTGATCATACCAACTACCTCACTATAAGGAAGTTTCCATCTTAATTTACCAATGGAAAACGTAAAGATATTATTCAAAAATAGTGCTTCATACAAATGGTGTGATGGAATTCTATTTAAGTGATGTAATGACATGGTTCTTCGTAGGTGTGTTCAAGAAGATGAGGTGTATGATATACTGCAAGCTTGTCATGATGAGCTTAGAGGAGGACATTATTTAGTTAAGAGGAAAATTCACGAGGTCCTTGGAGCTGGGTATTAATGGCCTTCTCTCCAAAAATATGTCTAAAAGTACGTGATGCATGTCAGTGAACGGGGAAGGCTACGTTGTCCACTGAAATGCCCCTTAATCCTCAACTGGTCTTGTTAAATTTTAAATCTTACCTTGAAAAGAAGATGTTAAAGTCAATTTAAAAAAAATTCTTCTGAGATCCTTTGCCTTAAATTATTTAGGAAATGTGTTCAAAGTTCTTGGAATCTCGAAAGCCTGAAATCCAATTTTTTTGGTTTTTCAGACTTTCAGTTTTTAGAGGTCTTTTTTGGTAAATTGTGATTTTTTCAAATTGGAGTTATGAAGTCCAAAAGTCCAAAGTTCTGAAATTTCAGAACTTTGGACTTTTGGGTTTCGGAACTCTATATTGTCATTTTGAGAAATTTCTTCCCGGAATTCCGAAGTTTGGAAATTTTGTAACTTCAGACTTTCAAGTTTCGGAAGTCTCCCACCTATTTTTCGATGTTTTCGCTTTCAGAGTTCCCACCAAGTGTTTTGATTAGAAAATCTCAGGTTTCAAAGTTTCCAATAATTTTGGAGTCTTCTAAAATTTAACTTCATAACTTTAGGGGTTTCAGAATTCAGGGTTCTATGAGCATTTAATTCTCACCAACCTTCACATGTGTCAGACTTCGAGCATTAATTTTGGGTTTTTGATATAAACTCAAGCTTTTACCTGTCATTTTAACCTAACTTCTTGCTCTGAAAATATGATTTTTTACTGCATTCTTATACTTTCGAGGCATCATTTTTGAGGTAATTTCATTTGGGTTATTTATTTTTGGTTTATGATATTTTCAGGGTTTTCTTCCTTAGTTATTCTCATTTGTTCTTCATTCTATTTAAAATGAAACCCTTGGCGTACACAATTTTTTCCTTGAAAACGTATCTTGATTTCCACAGTTACAAAATTCAACATGTGCAAGCATCTAAATCAGATTGCATTATAATTTTTCAAGATCTTTCCAAGGGTTTTACTTGCCTTTCGCACCCTTGGTGAAGTTCACAGTTTAGAATTTTGTTTTGGAGGTTCTTGCTTTTTAGAGTTCGGAAGTCTGATCTTTTGGAGTTCTACCTTTTCAGAGTTCAGAGGTCTCTTGCTTCAGAGTTCGGAGGTTCACTTTTTAAGAGTTTGGGGTTTCTATTTTTTGGAGGTTTTATCTTCGAGATTTCAGAGATTCCTTTTTCACACTTTCAGAAGTTTCAGTTTCAGAGGTTTGGAATCTTTTAATTTTCAGACATTTGAACTTCAACATTTTGGGACTTTTTGCAGTGTTTGTTGAAAAATTTCAAAGGCTTTTTTGGATTTCAAAACCCGAGCATTATGTTAGCTTCTTCGTCAAAAGGCAAAGAGAAAATAAAATATACAATCTTAAGGGTTTCTCCTCATTCTTTTCTCTCTTCATATTTAGGGAATATTGAAGATACTGATATAGGGAAGGTAGATTTTCTAGATTTCTGGGAAAGGTTGAGAGCTCCTAACAAGAAGTCCTGGATGCAGGCCATATAAGATAGTGGTCTTGCTCTCGCCGCTGGTTTTCCAGCATCCATGCACTACCCCCCAAATTTTTCTTGGCTGTAATATTGTCCCATTTTGATGAAGATTCTAGATTGGTGAAATATGTTGATGGCAAAGTTGTAATTCAGTTAGATTCTAATTTATTTGAATAATTTTTCAAGCTCCAAGATGTTGAATACTATGTTAAAATCTCACCTAAAGATGCAATTGAGCATTGGGACAAAGACACCAATTTGTGTACAAAGGTTATGATGAAGAGCTACTTGGCCAAGAGCGTAACCAAGTTTCTTAAGACATGTACCAATCAGAATTCATTCTAGAAGTAAACGATCTTATCATGTTGCTGAGTAGAGAATCATGCCTTGCTTCTGTAAAAGAGATTCAGGAATGGATGTTCTTGTACATTGCCACTATCAAGAAAAATAAAGAATTCATGTGATGGGGAAAGCATATCAGTATACTCGATTTGTTTTCAATTGAGTAAAGTCTTGTCTTCAAAGAAATTTTACATGACTTACTTCTTGGTCTATGTTGGCAGCTGCTATGGGAGAATTTAATGGGTTGAATACCAAAGGTGTTAGAAGTGCTTCCTAGATTCTTTATTTCTATCCTCAAATCATAATGGATGAGGGAAGAAGACATTTTTGTAGGGTCAATGATGCCTTCTTTGTTGTTCTCCTTTATTGTTTTGATAAATATTTATAAAATCGAAGGATTTATGATGAGGTTTTCAAAGAAGTATGAGAATGGGGAGTCATTTATCTATAGTTTCATACATTTACATACATCTGGATTCCTGGTTTTGTAGGTGCTCCCGGTAAGCTGCCAAGACGCCCTACTAAAAAATCGGTTTTGATAGAGTTGGTTCGAAAATTATTGGATTATCACAAAATCTAGAATAAACGGCATAAGGTGGGAATCCCCCCATTTTCCCATTTTTAGGTCGGTCGATATACTTGTGTCAGCATCTATAAAGCAAAGAATGTGGATGCTGAAATGTCTGAAGTAACCTTGTGAACTTTTCATCCTCAAACCAATTTTGATTACTAGGGAAAGCTCATTGAAATGGGTTTATCTAGTTCTCATGTCCCCTAGCTAGAGGATATATGGATTCACTATCGATATGAGTTCATTATCCATCAACAAGATTACAAAAGGTTGACTTTAGATGAGGTGAGACAGTTTGGTATTGCCAACATACCAAAGGAGATGGAGCATGAAGAATAAGTATTGGATGTAGTTTACAAGGATAACAACATTGCAAATAAACCATTTCCATGGATTGATTAGTACGTAGAAGAATTTTGTAATACTCAGGAGAGGGTGGGGCCCATTTTGTATAGAATATATAATTGGTTGGGTACCTTGGCAATTTCACCCAAAAGGACAAAAGCCCAACCAATAATGAGTCTTTCAACACCTACTAAAGGGAAAAATTCTATCCAAAGGCTCATATAGTCCCTAAGAATATCTCATTTGTTTTTGGAATTTCGTCTCTCTCCAAGGCTCATGTTTCTAAGGTTGTGTCTCCGGTCATACCAGTATCAAAACTTGTTGAAGTCACTGATTCCCCAAGTTTGTCATAGAATCTGCCATCCTCTCCCTCTTTACCATTATCACTTCCTCCATCATTCCCTTTCACTTATACACTCATTTCTTCTTTTCCATCCCCATCAATGGCCCAGGTATTTTCATCTCTTCCTTTCCTCTCAGTAGGGGAGATGATTGGGTCTCCAGTTTCCACTTCACTTCCTCTACAACTGTCATTTCCTTCCATCTCAACTTCTACCCTTGTTGTATCTACCCCTATGACTATTCTCACATCCACACCATCTATCATTACCACCTCCACTTCATTTCCAACTAATGTTAAAAGTGCTATGGTGTTGTCTAGCATTCCAGGTACTGAATTGGTCATTCCACTTCCTTCGGCATCTATTATACTAGAGTAGTTGTATCTCTAGACTCCAAAACAGAAGAAAAAAGTACCTCTGGTAGATGTAATAGATATAAGTGTGTTGGAACCTACTTTGAGGAGATAAGCCAAATGGGCAAAGATCATCTCCAACCTATCTGTAAATCAATCAGGAGAGAGGGTCATGGAAATTGTTACTCCTATTGAGGGAAAAACCAAAGAAACTATCACAACAGCTAACTACCAAATTTCCATATTTTCACTAAGAAAAGCAACACATGAAGGGGCCAATCAAGATGTGCAGATGGCTCTCATAAATTTGTTGGAATAGTATGATAAAGAAAAAGCATCTAAGGATGAATTAAAAGAAAAATTTGAGAAGCTCAGTTCCCTGTTGATAAAAGTAACACAACCTACTTCATCCACTGATATTTCAATTACTACTGCTTTGAAAATTTCTTCCACTCTGGATCATATTTCATATCATGAGATTGAGAAGATAGGTCAGAAGGGAAGATTAGTAAATGGATGGATAGAAACATACTCTAAGAAGCCAATCCTTTTATTAAAGAGGTTATTTAAATATATAATGATTTGCAGGCTGAAATAGCTTTTATTCATAGAATGGAAAAAACCTTGTCTGATGATAAACATAACTTGAATTTGAATTTGACTACATGGAGAAAAATCAGAGAAGAGGATCCAGATCTACTTCTTCAGGAGCAAGTAATCAATAATGTTTCTAATTTTTTTGAATTTCAAAAGGCTATGGAATTTAGGTCCCAGGTATTATAGGATTTGATAAAGAAATTGGTTGACAAGCATGTGGAAATAATGGATGCTCTAAACAATATCTCAAAAGAGTTTGATAATGTTAAGTGCAAGTTCTCAATGAGAACATTGATTCCCTTCCGGAGGATCAAATTAAGTCAAATTTTAAGGTTTTGGTAAAGAAGGGCGATGAGATGGCTAGGAATTTCAACACTGACTCCATTGACAGGTTGATTTCATGCCAAAATTTCACGGGTCGACTGAAGAAAGTGGTAAGAAAACTTAAAATAATTCCAGCAATGGTAGCAAGAGAGATCGAGACAACAAATGTGGTGAACCATTATGCATTAAGGCCAGAGGAAGGAGAAGTACAATGAATTATCCAGAGTTTCATTAAATACAAGCATCAGATGACTACTTGGGAAAAAGAACAAGAGAAGACAGAACAAGGGGAAGGAGTTGCAGGGCCAAGCTGAAGCCAGGCAGCCATGGGAGGATAGTTCTAAGCTCTGGATCAGTCCAAGTTGTAGCATTTATCAAGTCAAAACCTTACAACCGCTTTTCTATTTTTATGGGAGCTTGTCCCCTGAAACTTAATGATTTTCTATTTTTAGTCATTTATTGGTTAAGGTCCAGCTGTAATGGCTCAACCTAAGAACTTATAAATAATGAAGTGCATAAATGTTTAGAAGAGATAGATCATTTTGGAATTTACTCTTCAAGCTTGGAAGAGTGCTTTGAATATTTTGAATCCTTTCAATTACATTCACAACAATATTTTTCCATGGAGAATCTGATTTATTGTGTTAATAGTTGATCCATGTATGATTTTTGTATGCACAATTCCTAAGTGTAAGTGGTTAGTTGACCTTTATTTAAGAATATCTTATTTCATTTTATGGGAAAGTGATGTGATTATCTCGAATACCAGTCATGAAAAGATTGTTTTTCCTTCTGTTATAAAGTTACATTATCATTGGCTGTAATAAGTGAAAGGGACATTTGACATGTGCATGCCTTATATTGTTATGGTTGTTGATTGTGTATTCAATCAGATTTGATCTATCTGTTAGGTATACTTGGGGTCTTACAAGGGAGTTTATTTTTTTTTTCTGTGGTTTATTATTCACCCTGTCCAAATAGCACAAGTTGAAATAGATTGTGGTAGTTATTTTATCCTTTTTGAGTCAATCCATTCCGGTGTGAAAATCATATGATTATCTAGTTATACTTTTGGTGTATCACCGCATTTTCCTCATTTGTTATTTCTAACTCTGACCCTCGTGAAGTGAGTAGATTAGAATCATTTAAAGTGTTTTTGGCCTTGCACATCAATCTTAAATCTGGTGCCCCAAGTTTTATAGGATGTCGGCCTTCTCTATGGAGGTTCATCCCAAGGAAACAAGGTCCCACACTTTGAGGATGGTCCAACATTACACGACATCTTTCAGTAATTCAGCGGGTGCATCGATCCGCATGACAACGATTTTTGGCATGCCCAGTTGGAAAGAGTTGGTACTTATCTTCGCACTTACATGAATCAAAGTACATGAAGACTCCATTTCTCTATGATTTTAAGTCTCAGTGTAATGACTTATGTAGAATAATTCAGACACGAGATTCTTCTAAGAAAGGAAAATATCAGCATACCAAATTATCCCTGTCTCCAACAAGGAGACAGATAAGCAGACGGTTCAACATCATCTCGTAGGGGTCATTTAACTCCTCCTGATGGAAGGATTTCCTATACCAAGGAACAATCAACCCTTGGTAACCATGGTAGCCAATGCTTGTCCCTCCTTTTAATGCCAGCAACCCCTTGCTATTAGCCTAAAGAGATTCTATTCCCACAACTTCCCTAAAAAAATAACCATTTTATACTGGGGAAAGCAACGTTACCTCCTTTGGAGCACGTTTTAGATATAGCTGAGTATCTATGGAGTACATATTATTATAAAGGATAATGTGGCAGTTAGACTCCTTATTACTTCCTTTAAAGGTAAAGCACTTCAATGGTTCTCGAAGTTTCAATGTTGGTTCCATAAATACATAAAATGAGTTATGTGAGAAATTCTATAAGTAGTTTGTAGACAAGAGCAATCACTTTTCACTTATGGAACAACTCATGACCATAAAGGGATCCCCTCATGAATATATGAGTGATTTTGTTTTCCATCTTGAAAAGACTTGAAACATAATCCCAACACTCCTAAGGCCATATCCAAGTAATGCATTTCTATATTAGTTGCGGGTATTAAACAGTGACATAACAGTCATGATTCAATCCATTGGGGGAACTATTGTTCCTGATGTCTATGAAATTCCTATAAAATGCTAAAAATTATTTAATTCAAGCGGGAAATATCACGCTTAAGCCTCCCATGCCTCTTTTCACTATAAGTTACAGGGAAACAACCGGTCATTTCTCATGTTCCAACAACTTCCATTCAATCAATTGTGGACTGCATACTATTCCTTCAAATGTTCTAGCTGAATTGAAATCTTTTTTGTACAAGCTTTTGGGAATGAGATTGTGGCAATCAAAAGGAATTAGTCTCAATATACATCACCCATATCAATCCTAATACCAAACCGGTTGTCCTCCCTTTTCAAGGATTTAATCAACCACAAATCCAAGCTATGAATCAAGCTGCAAATGTTAAGCGTTTGAACTTTTGGAACCCTCTTGTTGTCAGTTCATCCAAAGCCATAGTACCTATCTAGTATAATCTTATCCAAGATTATGAATGGTGATATCCTTGTTCTCAGCCTCACAACCAAACTATTTTCCAAAATGGAGTTTTGAGTCAAGATCTTATTGTCCAAAGTATATCCTGCCTCACCTGAATCACCAGTCATATCAACTACATAAGAGAAACAAGATCAGCCTTCTGATGAAACCACACTACTAAATTAACAAACAGATGGTTTTTGCAGTTTGAAAACAAAATTCTTCCTCTATAGCAGCGAGTATGTGTTCTAAGAAGAGAGCAATGGAATCTCAACCTTCCAATTCTGATCAAGCATCCACTTCACAACCTCAACACAAGCAACGATTGATAAGGATGCAGGGAAGAAACCAACAGAAACATATGCTAATCAAGCTATAATGAAAGAAGGGTCTTTAGGTATCACAGTATCTAATAAGCATTTTTCAAAAGAGGATTCAAATTCCTAAAAGGGTTTTAAAAAAGTAGGGGTAATTCTATTTAGTATTATGGAACAAAAGAAGAAAACCAACCCGAGGGTCACTATGTGGGACGCACTCTCAATCCCTTCTCAAAGGAACTTGCTGCGAGAGGCTTTGAAAAGTTTTAGTACAACTGATAGATCATAAGGTCGTGGAAAAAAATGGAAACAAGTATGTGTCAACTAGAAGTAAAAGGCATTCCCAAGGCCAACAAACCACCACCATTTTATATCTCCCTGATCATTGAAAATCATTTGGTCCATAATTGCATGATCGATTTTGGAGCCAGTAGTTCTGTTATGCGCAAGCAGATTGCAGATCTATTTGTAATATTGTATAGTCCAATTTCAAGGGGTTTCATCTAGTTAAATGGTATATCATCTCAAACTGTTTTGCGCAGAATGTTTCAGTTCCTAGAATAGAGGTGCTTCTATCATTTCATTCTCTTGAGAAACAGATAAGGGTTCGGGCTAAGAGGAATACCTATTGAATGTTGGGAGGGTGTGCGCGTACCGTAGAGAGAGATCAGATCGATTGCGAAGAACTCCTTTTTGTCTAGGAAGGACTACCTGTAAGTAAGAATACAAGACCACCAGATTCTAGTTAGACAATAAATGAGGGAACTGCCTTAGGCCCAGGAAATATTGGACTTCCTTTCGAAGGTGGTCAGTTCCCCTGCTAATACGAATTAACACAAATTATAACAAAGAAGTTATTGCAAAATTACAATTTAATTACCTCGTTAAAAGAGTTAAGAAAAGGATGGTTTTGGTTTTGAGTCATAGTGACCGATGCTGGTCATTGTCACCGGTACTGGTTACTGATAACCGATATCGGTAGGGGTAGTGATTTAGGGGCTTTTAGTGAAGGTTGGCTATAAGGTGGATGTGGTGTTTATACGGCTTGGTAAATGATTGGGGATAGGTAACGGGGTGATGGAGAAGACTCAGAGAATATGGGGGGCTGTTCTTGGGGCAATGTAAGGGTAAAGGAATGACATTTAGATGTAGGGTGTTACCGGGTAGTGGATCTAGGAGTAGACTTATAATTACTGTGATTCATAAGTCCAAGAAATGTTATTAAAAGGACGTACAAGACACTACTTACTAGTTCCTGATGAAGATACAGGTCCAAGGATTGCGATGACGAAGGCAGGGCTCAGGTAGGATGATCTGATAATCAAAGATGAGCTATCTTCTCTCCCACTGCTTGGATGAGTGTCACTGGGCTCTAGTTACTCAGTTGCAGTCTTGGGCTTGATGTCCTTCTCTGTAAACTCTTTTCTTTCCTTCACTTGTCTCTGCTCTGTCAAGTGAATTCCGGATCTTTCAATGAATTCCCGATCCTTTGTTTTTGGTTTGGGGGAGGTCATTTACAGGGAACCGATGGCGGTTACGTAACCGACGGCGGTCGAGTAGGAATTGATGTCGGTTAAGTCAAAGTGAGCTATTTTTAGTAAAATAGCTAACTTTCCCTCCTTTTCTCCCGAGGAATTAGTTGTGGGCTTGGTCAAGTCATTATTAGGTTGATTTTGGTGTGGGTGAGGAGTAATTAGTCATGGGTGTGGATGTAGACCAAGTTATAGGTCTTAATTAGGTTAGTTTAGGGTTAGGACTAGGTCATGATGAGGTGGCGAAATGAGGTGGCAGGTTTGGAGATGTGGATTTATTAATTATAAGGTAATTAATAAATAATTGTGCAAGGTTTAGGTGGTGAGGCTAGGTTGTGAACTGAGATCCGGGGCACATGGTGTCGTAAGACACAAATTTGGTGTCTGCATTAGCCCCTTGTTGTCGTGTAGCTTGTCTTGTAAAGCTGCACTGACAATAATAAGAAGTGGTTACTCCTGTTAAGGGTATAGGTAATCCCCCTCAAATCTATCACAGATTGAGGTAATGTGAAATCAGGGATAGGGTTGATAAAGGGTAAATGGTGTTGAGATGATGGTAAGATGGTGGGGTAAGTTCAAGGAAGCAGACGCACGTTGAAATGCAGTAGTGCGACCAGGGTACATGATTTGAAGAGAAAACAAGAAATTCATAGGCAAAGGTCGATAGTTTATCCAAACAAGGGTGATATAATCCTGGTATCCAAGGCATAGGAAGTAGCTCCACGGGATATAACGGGTAAGGTACAGGAATGTTAGGGATGTTCGGCAGTACCAAATGGTTGGTTTGGTTGAGATAAATGTCACGGTCTCGGTCTAGGCAAATTTGGTTGACTGATCAAGTCAAGTACCCTAATCATGCTAAAACACGAACAAGTGAGCTCGATCGAACAAAAAGCTACATGATGGGTGGATAAAATTGTAATTTACAAGTTTTGGGTGAGGTATTTAATTGGTGCGGCCTTGGGTCGGGTCGATTGATTAGTGAGGGCCATGGGTCGAGCCTGATTGGTTGGTTGCGGCCTTGGGTCAGGCCTATTTGGTTGGGTGCGGCCTTGGGTCGGGCCTGATTGGTTGGTTGTGGCCTTGGGTCGGGCCAAATGGTTGGTTGCGGCCGTGGGTCGGGCCTTGGGTCCAAATGGTTGGTTGTGGCCTTGGGTCGGGCCTAATTGGTTGGTTGTGGCCTCGGGTCAGGCCTGATTGGTTGGTTGCGGCCTTGGGCGGGGCCCAATTGGTTGGTTGCGGCAGTGAATTGGGCCAATGAAGTCAAAAAAGGCTATTTAGCAAAGGAGGGTATAGGCGATGTGGTGAGAAAGGGAGATTGGTGAATAAGGGCAGAAATTGTGGTGAAATAGGCATGAAACCGATATCGGTTAGCTATGACTGGTATTAGTTAGATGACCGATATCGGTGTTTTAGGGCACAATATAACCGATATCAGTTATAGGTCAAAAATCTATAAAAAGAAAAATACGGCGTGTCATTGTCACATTGTCAATTTGATAACCAATACGGCTTGTCTGGATTTTAAATTGATTTTGTTGAGTTTTTGGGTTGAGTTGGCAGTAGTTGAGTGGAGGAGTGAGTGATTGGTAGGCCCCAGAGAGCAGAAGGCAAAATTTGATTGGTGGAGGACCCAGCTGAGGAGATTTGGAGCCATGGCACAGCCAGGAGGAGCAGGAGGTGCTGGAGGAGCTGGACCACCGCCACCTATCCCACCACGATGATGGGTAGTCGTACCGGCAAGCTCTGAACCCTTACCTATGTGAATTTAATGATTTTAAGCTAGATGTGGGTTTTGGGTAGGAATCCAAAATTTAATAAAATAATGAATAAATTGAAGTAATTTGTAAAATGGAGTGGGTAGGTAGGTTAGTTAGGCTAAAACGGTAGGGTGGGTAGGGTTGTAGGGTTTTCCTGTGGGTAAAAGGGGAAAAAAATAGGCAAAAGGTGTTTTGGGGGCTACGTCAGGTTCGGCTCTGGGATTGGACAGTGATCGATGTCGGTCACTAGGCGATCGACATCGGTCACCGAATAGTTTGTAAAAATTAGTTTTTTGGTAGACCGGCATCGATCGTATGTCGACCGGCGCCGGTGCATAGAATGTGGCTGGGGGGGGACCAGGTGGCGGGTCGAGGGTGACCGATACCGGTCATCATTTAGGTTTTGGTTTGTTTTTTGTTTTTTTTGTGTTTGTTGTTGTTTGTTGTTGTTGTTGTTGTTGTTGTTGTTTGTTTTTTGTTTTTTTTTTTTTTAGAGTTTTGTTTTGTTTTGGGGTTGAAAGGGCAGGAGGTCGAGGTGATAGATTACGTGGTGTGGATGAAGGAGGGGGTGTTAAATTGGCGGGGGTATAGTTAGATGGCTAGAGTAGATCGATTAGGTGGTAGGTAAGGCGGGAGGTAAGTAAAGGAGATATCGTAGATGTTTAGGGTAAAATAGGTGGGTATAGATGTGTAATCTATAGATTCGGGATGTGTTTGGGTGGGTAAGGGGGTATAGAGGGTTAAGGTAGTTGTTTTTGTAAAGGGTAGGTCTAATGAAGTGGGTTGTTTGTGCACACAAACCAGCAGCTCACGATGCGGGATTGGATGCCCCCTTTATTGAGGTGGATGCGGCCACATGTGTCTACAGCGCATTGGGCCATTATGCGAGAGGTGGGACTCGGCAAAGTCTAGCAGTATAGGGCTATGGATAGGGACCACAGCCTGATGGTTGCCCTCATCGAAAGATGGGATCCAGCAACCAACGTCTTCCATCTCCCTACTGGAGAGATGATGATTACCCTAGAGGATGTGTATCGCATCCTGAGACTTCTGATCGTAAGGGAGGCAGTGTTCCAGATGGATGTGGAAGATGGTGATGGACAACATCCTACATGTATTTGGGGATGCAGCCGCATTATTGACCTATCACAGCGTGAGCATTACCTATGGCGACATGTATCGCGCACACCGACATGGGACATGGATTGCCATGTTGATGATGATAGGTATCACATGCTTCACCCTCCCGAACTCAGAGGGAGGCCGCTTCACACGGGATTTGATGGGAGTGTTGCACGAGATGGTAGAGGAGCATACATGCTATGCCTGGGCACCAGTGTATCTGGTGTAGCTATACAGAGAGCTATGGGGTTATCACCGGATGAGGTGATTTGGTATTTGCTCTACATTTTTGTTTGACATTACTAGGCATACGAGCACATTATTTGTATACGACCAGTAGGGCTGCCCCAGCAGCCAGGGCCACAGATTGTTTACAGATATGGATTTCAGAGGTGGTTGGGGGTCATGGGCCAGCCACGAGTGGTACTCGCAGGACGGGATGTGGCCTACTACCGTCATATGTTAGAGGGCTTGACCGCACTAGACATTGTATGGAGGCCCTACAGAGGCCATCAGCCCTGAGGAGGAGCCCGAGCACAGATGCGTTGGATCCAGTATAGTTTCTGGATAGCTGGATGGAGGCCCGAAGAGCATGGAGAGGATACCCCTAGAGAGGATACGATGGCAGTTGGGCTTGTGACAAGATGAGCCACCTCCCTTCCCACAGTACCGGAGGGATGATGTAGAGGCCCCACTACCTGCACCACAGCCCGTTGACCTAGATTGGGTAGCAGAGAGGCCGGCAGACGATACAATGGATGATGCCGGAGTGACAAGGGCCTTTTTGGTTTTGTGGGCAGGGCAGAGAGCAGCTAGGAGAGCACAGCTTGCACAACCAGATTTAGCGGCTGTTATAGCAGAGAGGGACCGGCTCTTAGGACAGGGGTAGTTGTTACAGGGGCAGCTTGTTTCTGCACAGGCACAGATTGGGGTACTACAGGGGCAGTTAGCCCAGGAACAGGCGTAGGCACAGGTACAGCCACATGCACCACCACATGCACGGCACAGCCACAAGCACCACCACAGGCACAGGCACTGTCGTAGGCACAGGCACAGGTACAGGTATAGGTACAGGAACCGCCACAGGCACAAGGTGTACCGGCAGGGCAGGGGCCATTGCTATTAGGAGTCGGGGGACCAACCCCACCAGCCATGGTGGCACGGGCCCGCTATATGGAGGCGAGAGCGGAGGCTCAGTATTATCAGGACGTGCTTGATGGTACCGAGGCTGACTATCAGCCATATGCAGCACAACAGAGACGAGACCTCTCGGAGTCAGAGATCCTAGGGGGCATAGCCATAGCCGGTGGGTCAGTGACAAGGAGGAGGTGAGAGCCAGCGTAGGGGACCAGTAGGGAGAGGGGATGAGGGTGGTGGGGAGAGCTGAGACATCCCTGGAGCGGAGATGGGTTTTTGGATATTAGATATAGACACTGGTCTGCGAACCGGTTATGTATATAGAGGCCTGCGTGCCCACATATGATTTATTTATTCATTCTTGTTGTATATACCAGCCTGCGAGCCGGAGTACAGGTTGTATAGTTGATACCGGCCTGCGAGCCGAGTATATTTTTGACATGAGAGACCGGCCTGCGAGCCGAGTCGAGATTTTGACAGGGATAGCGGCCTGCGTGCCGGCTTTGTATTATTTTGAGCTCACAGAGGCCCCCATGCAGGGGAAGTTGTATATTTAAACATTGATATATATATATATATATATAGATGATGATTTTGATCCACATGGTGTGTACAAAATGTTTTATGTATTTTGTTGATGGTTGTTTTAATGTAGATAGATGATGAGTTGGATCCACATGGTGTGTATGCTGATGGGTTTGATGTAGATATTAAAATGTCGTATGTATTTTGTCGATGGTTTTTGAAATTTAATTTAGGGAGATGATGTGTTGGATCCACATGGTGTGTATGCTGATGGGTTTGATGTAGATATTAAAATGTCGTATGTAATTTGTCGATGGTTGTTTTAATGTAGATGGATGATGTTGATGAAATTGTGATGATATATATATATATATATATATATATATATGTGTGAGTGTGTGTGTGTGTTGATGTGATTCTGATGACAAATATTGATAATGGTGTTGTTATGCAGGAAAAAGAGGCGGGCACCACAAAAATTTGCAAAAAATAAAGAAAAGGCCCAGGTTTAAGCAAAAGGAGACATGTGACCGATATCGGTTAGCTAAACCGACGTTGGTAGATCAAGGACCGATATCGGTTAGGTAACTGATACCGGTTATGCCAAATACGAGGCTTTTCTAAAAATAGAAAAGTTTGGGCGGCAACTTAAGTTCTTATTTTTAGAGTCATGCAACAAGTTAAATACATGAATGCGATGCTGTTTGATGACTGATACAGGTAATTACATGAGAGAAGTGAGTGATAAGGAGGAAAGAGACATGTAAAGTGAGTGTGTGCTGAGATTAAGAAGGTAGAAAGGCAAGTTATATTTGAAGAGGGTGGTGAACATGGCTAAATGAGGAGAAGCATCCAGTAGGAAGAGATGAGAGGGAAGACAGGTTCCACCCCAAGCTGCTGCCTCCCAAGAGGTAAATTGTTTGGTTGTAATTTAATTCATGCATGTGTTATGAATAGAATGAGAGAAGGTAAGTGGATAGAGATGAGAAAGAAAAGGTGATAGGCAAGGGTTTGGGATGGGGTGAGTGTTATGGGGTAGGTAAGCAGGGGTTTCGCATATGTTTGTAAGTACAGAGAGGAGTAAACGAGCAAATAAATATCGTAGGTGGTGTTTTTAAGTAGGCTGTATAGGATTGACAATGACCGGTATCGTTTAGAGATAACCAGTATCGGTTATATATAACCGATACCGGTTACTATATGAAATTCCAGAATGTGAGAAAAAAACACTTAGGGATTTGATTTATTGAATGGTTGTGTGTCGTTTTGATGTATGTAGGCAGAGGTAGTGTTGAGGATGAATGATATTGTGTCAGCTTTGTTGTCACGAATCCGAGTGAATGTAACACCAGCTGAATGGGCATTGATAAACCGCGTTTGGGGTTAAGTGGGATCCGCTATTATTCACGAATCGCACGCAATCACGCTATGTTGTAGGTGTTGATTGAGAGATGGAATCCAGGAAAATAATACCTTCTATCTGCCAACAGGGGAGATGACAGTGACGCTTGGAAGATGTGTTTAGGATCTTGAGGCTCCCAATTACAGGAAGACCAGTGTATCAAGCGAGGGGCCGAGTGCGGCGCGGGGAGCAATAACAACAGTATTTAGTCCAGCTGCACGGAGATTTGACACAGCAAGGTTTGACATTCACTTATGGTATAATGAATTCAGCACACCCTGAAGCAACGAGGTTGGCAGTTGTATTAATGATAGCAGTGGGGTATTATGCATTACCGAGGGCAGATGGGGGAAGATTTCCAAAAGCATTGATGTGTATTATTTGGGAAATGATAGAAAGGAGTGTGACTTTTGCATGGGCACCCGCATATCTGGCGGAGCTATACAGGGGTTTATGGGCCTGCAGGTGAAAACACAGGACGACACTAGATTATTCATACTTATTACATTGTTGGGCCTATGAGCACATTGTTTGTGTGCGACTGATAGGCCGACCCGTCTAGTCGGGAGAGACAAGAGTGCAGAGGTTGGGATTCAGACGATGGGTCCAGACAGAACAAGAGGCAAGATCCCAGGCCGTGACAGATGACATCGAGTATTATAGGCAGGTGTGGGAGATGGTGACGATTGCGGATATCCGTTGGAGGCCTTACGGGAACTATATGGTGATGGAGAACATAGCTGAGGAGTTGAGGGGTGTAGAGCGATTGAGGTGGATCGCGGGGCACAGGCCAGGTGAGTACGAGAGGATTCCTCTAGATCGTGTGCGGTGAAAATTTGGATTTGTTCAGGATATACCCATGGCTTATAGACCATACATGAGGATCGATTCCGAGGCATCATTCTCACCTCCTCGGCCGACACCTCCAGAAGGACCAGAAGAGATAGCAGCCGATCGCAGGGTAATGGATGCAGGAGCGACAGAGGCTTATAGATTATGGTGGGTAACAGAGCTGCGAGGTTCACGTGAGAGGACTGATCATCTTGACATAGTTGTGATTATAGCGGAGAGAGATCGTCTGCAGGGTTTAGTTCATTAGCTCCAAACGTGGGTGAATGAGACAACGAGATTGTTAGCGGTTGCAGAGTCACAAGTGGAGAGACTAGAGGTGAGATTCTGCCACGCGAGAGGGCGTATTCATATGTTACAGGAGAGGTTGGCAGATCAGTGGGAGGAACCAATAGCAGTGGCACCTTTGAGGATGGAGAGGCCAGGCGAGCGGTGTCGACGATCACGATCATCACCTGGTTTGGGATGAGGCGCAAGAGTCTAAGTGAATTTCATAGAGGTATAAGAATAAATAAGGATGCCGACCTGCGCGTCGATAATAGAGAAGATGTATTTGTTTAACATCTAAATAAAACTGAATATGTATGTTGATTTGAGTTATGATAATAATAAGAATGGTTGTGTTTTGAATGTTTGTTTTGAAAAAAGGATAAAGATGAATGTGATCAAATAGAAATACACAAAAAGATTTATATTTACCACACATGATAGGTTATGGTAGGGGATGGTCGAGCTAACCTTGGGAGACCCCATGTCTCCTAAGTGCTGCCTACATAGCCCATTGCACAAAGCAAGGAGGGGCCTCAGACCGATGTAGTTCTCCCTTAGGATCAGGGAGAGGTGAATTCAGGCAATTTGGTTAGGGTTAGGCAATTTGTTGTTGGTGTTGGTAAGGGACTGGTGATGTTGGTGTAGGTATAGGTGAAACGAAAGTTAGCTTACGCAAGTAGTAGGGAATCGTGTCCTAATTAAGGTCAACACACAATCCTAGATTCGAGTAAAAGAGGTAAAATTGTCCCGTAGTTGAGAAGAGCTAAACAAACCACATATTAATGTAGGATGAGCCTGAATCCCTAGGTGCCTTGCATAGGCGAGAAGTCGATAGGTGAAAAGAGTCGTATAATCACAATATATCGGATATACGTCACGTCCCTTGAGTTTTGTTTCTTTGATGAATGGTGAGGTGAGGTAGCTGGTATAGCGGGGGTGCAGAGAACTTGTTATAAGGTGATTATTCTGACGAAAGAGAACCAAACCTAAATAGACAAGTCCATGACTCAAAAGTGCTTTGGAATACTGCTTTTTACTTTTCTGGATATAGACTGATCGATGCGGGAAGTCTACATGGGATATGTATTTTTTTGTTCTTGAGGTCTTCACGAAGCTGAGCAATGTGAGAAGCTTCTGATAGAGGCTGACTTTGTATAGCTGTCCTTCAAGGGAGCAGTCTATTTATAGTAGCAGATGTGGCTTTTGTGTATAGCTGTCCTTCGGGGGAGCAGTCTATTTAAAATAGCAAATGTGGCTTTGCATGTAGCTTTCCTTCGAGGGAGCAGTCTATGTATAACTTAGAGGTCTAGATGTCCGTTTGGCATGAAGCATCTAATTTTGTAGGAATTTTGACTCAAGAATATCCCATAAGCGTATAATTGAGAACGTGTTATTTTGATACTTTTAAGTCATGGACTAGACTAATAAGGGGAAGAAATCTTTAAGGGGAGGTTATGACCAAACCATGTGAGCTTGATTTTATTTTGAGATGCATGAAACAAAGTGTATGAGGTGGTAAATGAGCTCAAGGGACGAGCGCAAGGTAGATAAGAAGTGATATAACACTAAATTCAACAGTAGAATAGTCGAAGATGCAAGGCATTAAGGGGTTCAGGCTCAGGTTTACCATTAAGTGAAGCTAAACGATAAGTGCCTGATCCATAAATGTGAGTGATAATGTAAGGCTCAATCCAATTTGGAGCAAATTTTCCGCGTTTTCTCTTTTCTAGTTTGGTTACATGTTGATTCTCTGTGAGGACAAGATCACCAACTTTAAAGGTACGTTCATGAAGTCGCTTATCATAAGCACGCTTGATGCGCTTTTGATAGATTTGAAGGTGGTCAAGAGCTGTAAGATGACGCTCGTCAAGAAGCTCCAATTGGGCTAACCGCTCTTTGCGGAAATCATCATTGGTGAGAATATCCTGAAGAGATATTCTTAGGGAGGGTATTTGTATTTCGAGAGGTAAGACAGCCTCGGTACCATATACCAAAGAAAATGGGGTGGCATTAGTGGAGGTACGAATGCTGGTACGATAAGCCCAAAGGGCAAAGGGGATGTGATCAGGCCAATTTTTTCCAGAATCGTTAATGACTTTCATGAGAATTTTGGTCAGGGTTTTTTTAGAAGATTCAGATTGACCATTTGCTTGGGGATAGTAAGGTGATGAGAAACTAAGTTTGATACCAAAGTTGTCACAAAGGTCTTGTAACAACTTATTTTTGAAAGATTTTCCATTATCTGTTATCAGGCGATGAGGAACACCAAAACGACAGATAATATGATGATTAATGAATTCTACATTTTTTTCTTTTTTGGTTGAAATGAGTGGAATGGCCTCCACCCATTTAGTGTAATATTCGGTTGCTGTGATTATCCAACGGTGATGTTGCAAAGAGGATGGGTGAATCTCACCAATAAGGTCTAAACCCCATTGTGAGAAAGGCCAAAGATCTTGTGCGACCTGTAGCTGATGGCTAGGAGTATGTTGAAGGTTGACATGTTGTTGACACATAACACAATGCTTAACATATTCGTAGTAGTCGTTATTAAGAGTAGGCCAATAATAGCCTAGGCGAAGGATCCATTTGGCCATGACAAGGCCACTAAAATGTCCACAACAAATACCGTCATGGACTTGTTGGATGGTATAGGTGACCTCCGTGCCGGTTAGACATCGAAGGAGGATGCCATCAAAGCCACGTTTATAGAGGAGTTCCCCCATGACGACATAACGAGAAACACTTTTAAGAAAGGCACGTTTGTTGTTACTAGTAAGGTCAGGTGGGAGAACAAAGGTTGTAAGGTAGTCGTAAAATTGGTGATACCAGGTATCCTGCGAATTAGCAGACACACTATTTATCATACAAACATCCGGGGAGAGTAAGATGGGGCAAAGAGTTGTTGGACCAAGACAAATATGTCAGAGTCAGTTGGTGAGGCAGGAATTTGCGAGGCTAAGCAAGCCATAGTATCCGCAAATTTGTTAATGGAGCGGGGAATGGTTTGGATAGAATAATGAGTAAATAAGGTCAAAAGTGAATCCATGTAATGTTTGTACTTTTGAAGTTCCTCATTTTTATATCGGTAGATGCCCATAACTTGATTGACTACCAATTGAGAGTCGCCGAAAATATTAATAGATTTTACACCTAAGTGTAACGCAACCTAGAGACCCAAAACAAGGGCCTCGTATTCCGCGGTATTATTAGTGCAGGGGAAATCGAGCCAGAATGAAAGAGGCATAGGCTCAGCGTCAAGAGGAATGAGAACAATGCCGGCCCCTCCGCCGCGCTGGCATTTGGACCCATCGAAGAAGAGGGTCATTGGATACGACTCCTCACTGAGTGAAAGAGTGGCAATGAGTTCGTCAGGGAAAGTAAAATTGGTAAATTGCTCCCCAGGTAAAGGGGCTTCTGCGAGTTGGTCTGCGATAGTTTGTCCTTTGATTGATTTCTGGTGTACAAACTCAAGGTCGAGATCGGCGAGGAGCATAAGCCATCGGGCGATGCGTTGGTTTAGATGAGGTTTGGCATACATATAACGAATGGGGTCCATGTTGGTGATGAGAAAAGTTTTGTGATTCAAGAGGTAGTGTCGGAGTTTGGTGGCTACGAATGATAGGGCTAGGCACAACTTTTCTACATGTGTATACCTAGTCTCGTAATCTACTAGAGTACGACTTATGTAATAAATGGCTTGTTCTCGATGCTCAGAGTTACGATGGACTAGCATGGCTCCTACAGCATGGTCAGTGGCGGAAAGGTAAAGGTAGAAAGGACGATCGTCTTGAGGTGGGACAAGCACAGGTGGCTGCAAGAGATAGGCTTTAAGAGCCTCAAAGGCTTGGTGGCACTCTTCGCTCCATTGAAAGACAATGTCCTTTTTAAGGAGATGATGGAAAGGTTGACATCGATACGAGAGTTGTGAGATGAAATGTCGGATAGATTGGAGTTTTCCCTGCAAACTACGCAATTGTTTGAGGTTAGTGGGTGGGGGAATTTCTAGGATAGCTTTGACTTTAGCTGGATCGACCTCGATGCCATGCAAAGAGACAATAAAACCAAGGATTTTTCCCGAAAGGACACCAAAGACACAGTTCTTTGGTTGAAGATGAACACAATATTGTAACAGGCGATCGAAAATAATTGTTAAAACATCGAGATGTTCACAGCAATGTTTAGATTTTCCAAGAAGATCATCGACATAATCCTCAAGGATAGTGTGCATAATGTCATGAAAAATGTAAGTCATAGCCCGCTGATAGGTCGCACCAACATTCTTAAGGCCAAACAGCATGACACAATAACAAAAGGTTCCCCAAGGAGTTATGAAGGCGGTTTTATGTTGATCGGCCGGGGCTACCAAAATTTGATTGTATCCCGAGAAGCCATCCATGAGAGAAAGCATCTCATGGCCCGCAGTGAGATCAAAAAGTTGATCAATACTTGGGAGGGGGAATTCATCCTTCAGGCAAGCGAGGTTAAGGTCCCGGAAATCCGTACATATCCGAAGTCCCCCCGTTACCTTAGTAATAGGTACGATGTTAGAGATCCATTGAGGATAGTCAATAGGTAAGATGAAGGAAACAAAAAGGAGTCGTTGAAGCTCTTCTTTGACCAAGAGGGCAATGCGTGGATGCATTTTCCTCAGTTTCTGTTTAACTGGTTTAGAATCGAGTTTCAGGGTAATGTTATGGACAGTAATGTCAGGATCAATTCCTGGCATGTCAGCGTAGGACCAAGCAAAAGCTTGGTTGCGGGCACAGAGGAAGGTAGTGAAGCCAGTTTGTTCTGATGTGGTAAGAGATTGTCTGATCTTCAAAATGTGAGGATCGTCCTCGGTCTGGATGTTGATTTCTATAGTCAACTCATTCAACATGGTTTGAGTGTCAGATGGCAAGGTGCGTTGAATATAAGAGTCATCTGCACCAAGGTAAGTGAGGATGGATTCGTCATCCTGGCACTCAACAACATTAATTGAAGGTGAATCCTCTTCGATCATGTCTGGATACAGAAGGGGAAGAGAATATGGGTCTTCATTATCGCGTTGATAAGTGAGAGGACCCAAGAAGATAGCATTTATGAAAAAAAAAGTTAGGAGGGATAGATTCAGGGTCTATCGACTCTGTGGGTGACGATGGCAAAATGGGTGATGATGGTTTGGAAGGGGTGACTTCGTCGTCTTCCTAGATACAACGGATATGCGGTGTTTTCGGTGTAGGTGGTTCGAATAATCCAAGACCACTATGATCTTTGTGTTTGCATGTAGTTATGGGAATGATCGTATGTCGGCCTTGTTCATAAAGACCGAAACCGAAGCCCTTCCAAGCACAGCGTGTCAGGAAGGTGAGGGCGAAACGACGATTAGTTAGATATTGAAAATCAGATTGGAAGGGAACCACACCAAGGGGAGGTTCAGGAGTGACAGAGGATGTATCAACACCCCCATACGTTAGGTTGGTGCGGCAATTAGGTGGTCCGTAAGAGATTACTTCCCCCACACAACGGTCATAAGTAGGATGCGCATGTAACTGTCCGTACTCCTGTGGGGTATGGAACATGCTAACGTTATATAGGCGATACTCCCCCAACGTAAGGCGTTGAAAAACATCAACTAAGGGATCTAAGGTTGGGATATTGTCCGCGGGAAAGGAAGTGGTATTTGCGGCGGCGGTTTCATTGGCTGAAGGTGTAGGTGTGGTTGAGATGGATGGTTGAGGTGTGGTCGAAGTAGATGGTTAGGTTGGATGAATGGGTTTCTTAACTGGTACAAGCACATCATTAGGGCGATATAACATATTGCAGGTTTTGAAGGGGGGAGCGTCAGCTTTTACGGTGTAGGATTTCCCCTCATACTCGAATTTTATGCATCTATGTAAGGTGGAGGGAACGCATCCCATAGCCCGGATCCAAGGGCGGCCTAAAAACATGCTGTATTGGAATTCACCCTCAAGGACATAGAAGAGTTCGGGTAAGGTACGTGGCCCTACACGAATGTTAAGGATCACAGTGCCTAAGGTAGAAGTAATAGCATCGTTGAATGAACGCAGCATGGTGGGGTTGGCACACATGCAACTAGAAGGGATATTCATTTGTTGGAAGGATTTGAAAGAGATGATGTTTAGGCTAGCACCTCTGTCAATCATAACACGACGTACTCGGATGTCCCAGACGTAAGATGAGATGAAAAGAGCGGGGTCAGGATCTTTTGCACCAAAGTCAACAATTTTGTCTTCGGAGAAACTGACAACAGCGGTTTGTTGTACAGGGACAGAAGTGGTAGATTTTTTGGTGAGAGAAGCAACGTGGTTGGGTGTTAAGATGGAGGTAACGGGTAGGGTTTTGTTAGGTAAGACCTCTATCCCTTGAATGATTTCAACAAGAGCTTGTTGATGAGATTTAGAGGTTTGAATGAGATCATACAGTGTCATTTTTATAGGTGATTGGTGAAGCTGTTTGATCATAGTTCGGTGGGAAACTCCATCAAAGATGGGGTAGGCATGTCCATGAATAACCACTTTAGGTGGTGGTGCGATCGGGATGGTGGACGGAGAAAGAGAAGCCGTAGGTGTGCTTTCTTTAGCTTTCCCATTGTTTTTCTGCCCTCGAGTAGCAATACTAATCATGTTGATCTCGTGAACACGAGAGGAGGAAGCCGGTAGGGATAAGTCATTGTCTTCGAGAGGTGGGGTTGTAATAATGATAGATCTTGGTGAGACGGGGACAGGTGGTATAGGAGAGGGAATTGAAGCTAAAGGTTTCTCCCTTCGTAAGTTGTCTTTCTTAATCTTTCTATCTGAGAGAGGTGATTGACGAAGGATGGCTTTCAAAGCTTTACATCCCTCTACATCATGTCCTGGTGTGCGGTGGTAAGCGCAGATTTTAGACTCATCATATGTAATGATATTACTTGTATAAATCAGAACATATACAGAAGAATAATATAGGAGAACACAAAATTATAGATAAATGATGACAATATTCTCATATAATAGCTTTGCCACTTCGAGGGGGCAACCTCCAATACCACTTCGAGGGGGTAACCTCCAAACCATACAATAACACTCCAATACTCAATATGATGCTTAAATACAACCTTCTAACCCCAATCCAATAGATCTATATCCAAATAAGAATACCAATGTCGCGCTTTCCCACCAAGATGAAGATAAAAACTAACCCATACTAAACATTCTTCAAAATATTTTTTTTTAAATTGTATCCACCATTTTTTTGCATCAATTTCCCCATTACCATAGAAAATTGGTATATCCATGATGCATAAAAATTAGGGTTTCACAAACTTACTCCTTTGACCAATATTTTACCTGATTATTTCGTCAATCATTC
This sequence comes from Taxus chinensis, assembly GCA_019776745.2. NCBI lineage: Eukaryota > Viridiplantae > Streptophyta > Pinopsida > Cupressales > Taxaceae > Taxus > Taxus chinensis. The sequence continues at coordinate 62,483,714 of CM034152.1, read as the reverse complement.
AGCCTCAAATATGAAATCACAAAGATGTAACCCCTGCTAAAATTTTGAGAGATTTCCGAAAATGTAAGAAATTCAGAAAAAATCCTCAAATTGCGGCCTGTGGAGTAAAATAGTGAAAAACAATAAAACTGAAATAAATCTGTCAAAATAGATCCAAAAGTTCTGAAATTTCAGTGGTATCACTGTTTGATATGTTTCCAACAACCCAAAAAAAACAATCTCCTAATTCGTCATTATTCAGAAGATATAGATGAAACCTTAGAATTAGGGTTTCAACCCTAAAACGGACACAACTTTTTCAAATCAGCTCCAAAGAGTCTGAAATTTTTAGGTAAGATCACTTGAACTATGTATCCACTCCCCACAAAAAATATCTGAAAATTTCCAAGTATATCTCCAGATATAAATGAATCACCAAAATTAGGGTTTCATCCCACAAATTGCCCGGATCACTGCTCTGATACCACTTGATAAGAACCTTGCATATAATAAATCAATAAATTTCAGAAGATAACACAACACCAGATATATGGGGGGCCAAGATACCCTAATATGCAATATATTCATAATAATACCCTTAAGGTAGGGCAACACCATACAATGCTCCTTAAGGAAGGAGTAACTCCACAATCTCCTAAGATGGGAATCCACTTCGAGGGGGACACCTCCAATATATCTCTACTAAGTAGAAGACTCAACTCATACATACCTATCTCATAATGATACTCACATCCTTTAAATAGGATGGGTAACACCTAATCCCAATGTAGGCCGACCCATTACCCAATATAATTAATTCCTATGTGAGCCCCTATAACTAACTAAGGCGATGTGTGCCACATGTCAGCATCTCCATCAACCCATATACATTATAATATTATATCCCATGTGAACCCATACACATAACTAATGGGATGTGTGCCACATGTCAGCATCTCCATCAACCCATATATATTATATTATCATATCCCAGGTACATAGCATTGCCTCCCTCTTTGACATGTTTCGTCCCCGAAACATAAGAAGAAGCCATATAATGAGGGCGCTGTAAATTATTGCACACTTGTCGCCATGCTCGATCATCCAACCACCCATATGAAATCATAGGGGGTGATGCTACTCCAACCTGATTCCATATTCCCTGTGCTCATCTGATTCCCATCCTGGTCCATATGTGTCCTCCTCGGCATCCATGTATATCCATAATTATTATTCATGTGATTCAATGACATATAATTATTGTTCCATTGATTCCATGTATAAGCCAAAATTATTACTCCTCCCAATTCCCTGTATATCCATATAGATTGCTGCCCTTGTGTGGCCTGGCATGTCTCCATGATTTTTCCTGTACCTGATGATGTGGGTGTCTATATGGTGCAACCTTAGTATGCTCAACCTTAGCAATATTTCCTCCACTTTCTTTTCCTCTTCCAACTTGTTTGCTATTTCTTTTTTCTCTTGAGTAGAGAAAACTACTATTTTTTAATTTTTCATCATGTTCATCATCCTCTCCTTCTGATTCATCCTTATTCCCTTCTTCACCATCTTCAAATTCATCTTCATGATCCAATTTTACATTACTTTTTTCCTTGCTAAGTGTGATATCTTGCAATGTAATTTTCTTTCTCTTGTACCATAATTTCATGAACTTCTTTTGAAAATTAATATTAATTGTTCCCAAGCTCTCTAACCAAGGATATCCAAGAACAATATCCATACCATCCATATCTAAAGCATAAAAATCTGAATGTAAAACATATTTATCCATAGAAAACTTTAAATCTTCAAAAACCTGAATCTGCTTACCATCCATTTGAGATTCCTTGATATGATTGGCTTGCACCTGTAGATTTTGAGCTACATCCATATTGATGAAGTTATATTTGCTGCTAGGGTTTATGGAAACAATTACCTTTTTTCTTTGAATACACCCTTCAAACTGAAATATTGAAGCTTCCTTCTTTGGAGATGCACTATCATGCGTAACAACTTCTTCTTCTTCTTCTTCTTCTTCTTCTTGAAAAAAAATATGTTTCTTTTTTGTTTCCCATCTAGCTAAGAAAATATCCTCCATTTCCCTCTTTGACATGTTTCATCCCCGAAACATAAGAAGAAGCCATATAATGAGTGTGCTTTAAATTATTGCACACTTGTCGCCAAGCATCATAACCTATAGGTCGAGGTTTAGATGGATCATAAGGTCTAAGTGGGGGTAGGGAAATGGTCGCATTCTCCACCAACATATCCAGGATCTTAGCATAAGATCCTTTGAGCGGGTCAAATTCAGAGGAAGATGAAGCTATTGATTGGGTGGGTTTTGGTAATGTTTGGGTATGGTTGGTTCGTACGGGTGGTGGTTTAGACAAGGGGTTTTGATAATTGGATTTAACTAAATGTGGCTTCTTCAGCGTAGAAGTTATGTTTAGTTGGTTGGATGATGAGGCCATAGATGATGTGGTAGCAGGAAACAACCATGGAGAAAGAGGAGTGACAGCAAACAAATCCTTTGATGATGGAGTTTGTTTAGGGTTGATAGGTGGATAGGATCTCTGTATGGGTGTAGAAGGTGCAGGTCGTTTTAAAGAAAACGCAGGAGGTATGATGTATTGAGGCAAGGTGGAGGGGTGAGGTCCCAATATAGAAGGTAGGTGTGATGGCGAGGGTTTTAGTTGTGACAGAGGCAGGGATTGGATTTGATGAGATTGGGTTTGTCTCATAGGTGGATGGACGGCTTTATTTTTGGATAAATCTAATCGTTTAGGTGGGTGTGTTAAGCTGGGTATTGGTGAAGTCCCAAGCGTAGGGGGAGGTTTGGTTAGGTTAATAGAGGTGGATGAGGTATCCGGTGAGGATGAGGACATAGGCATTTTAAGCTTTTGTGAACACCTCGGGTATATGGTAGAGGTGTCCGGATCAATCATCTACATTTGAGTAGAGCATGGTGTACTCAAACGCTCCCATAGGACTCGTCTATCTTCTGAGGGATGAAAATATTCATGTGTGAATAGGAAATTTTGTATGGAAGAGAGGTGGGTTGTAATTCCGGTCCACTGTGGGTGTGATACAGGGGGTAAATGAGTCGCTGTATCAGTGGGTGTTAAGAGGTCCACTGGTCGCTGAAAAGATTTAGGCGATGAAGAAATAATAGGTAGGAGGGCATGTTTGAGGGAATCCGTCATGATTAAAGAATTTGGTGATGTCGGTTCGAGAGGTTTTTCTTCCAAGGATGAAAGAAAAAGTGGCGAGCCTTCTTCTTTTACAGCAAGAGTGGCGGAAGGAGATGTTTGGGAAATAGATAAGTTAGATAACATCCGCTCACAGTCTTGTAGGGATGTGGTGTAAGAAGACTCATTCGTGAGAAGAGGACTCTGGGCAGTTAATTCCTTTATGGGTAAAGGAATGGCAAGGTTATCGTCTTGTCTTGATGGTGGTGAAGCGGGTGCGGATTCCTGCATTAGTGATGAGGCTTGATTCATAATTTCCTCAATAGAGGCTTTTGGTTGGGAATCGAAAACTGCATGGATTTCATGAACAATCTCCTCGGCTAAGATATATTGGTTTATGTTGCTGTTAGAAGAGTGGTTTAGGAATGGTTTATTGAAGATTTTCAAATTTCGGTTAGCAGGGGCATTAGGATTATCGAGTGTTATATCCCCTGCGTCAACCATTTCATGCACTATGTTTTTCAACATCTTACAGTTTTCGTGACTGTGTCCCTTCACGCGGTGGAAGTTATAGAAGTCATTTTATTTGTACCAAGAAGGTATAGCGTGGGTGGAATCAAACCCGGAGTGAGGTTTAACAGGAGGTAAGGTGATAGCTCTTGCTTTGAGAAATTTTTCCAAGATGACACCATAAGTTTCTCCCAAGGGAGTGTAATTGATGGGCTCGGCTTTATACTTATAGGTGGTTTTTGGCGGGGTATTAGACGCTGCTTGGGATTTGACCATCACCGCGTGTACAACTCCTTTTGATTTCGAAGCAGTCGATGCGTGAGAATTGGTGGTGTTGGGTTTGTTGGTGGAGTCTTGGGTTTGGAAATTAGGGTTTTTATTGTGCAACCGCAATTTCTCTTCCTCTAAGGCTCGAATTTATAGTTTCCAAGCCATAGTAAAGGCCTCATCAAAGGTGCAGAAAGTTTGAATTTTTAGGGTAGGAGAAATGTGCTTAGCGCAGGCCCGCGTAAAGAGTTCGATGAGTTCGGCCTGAGGCAAGGCATAAGTAAGTTGATTGATGAGGCCCCGCCATCGTCCAACGAAATCTGCGATAGATTCGCTTCAAATTATTGGACGGCATAGAGGTCGGTGATAGATACTTTCTTAGCAATATTAATGGAGAAATGATCCAAGAAATATTGGGCTAATTGGTTAAAAGAGAAGATTGAGTGCTGGGTTAAAGCACTGTACCACTCCAAGGTGGGTCCTGATAAGGACATGGGAAAGGTGCGGAGTAGTAAGGCATCGTCATGAGCAATTAGATAGCGGGCATGTCTAAATGATCGTAAGTGTTGTTGAGGATCCTCCTTACTATTAAAACGAGTGAATTTTGGTAATTCCCATTGAGGAGGATATGAATGAAGGGGGACAGAAGGATGAATAGGCTCCCGACAAACTTGCTCGTACGTCAGGGTGCTACGGCTTCCTGAAACAGAAGCCTCCAGATTTTGCATCTTGTCCATCATTTGTTTGATGAAATCAATGGTTGGATGAGATAATGGTGCGGTTGTTGTAAAAGGTGGAGGATTGGGCCAAGGGCCACCACTAGACAATGGTGGGGCTAAATGTTGATAAGGTATTGAGGACGAATATGTTGAGGCGACCGAATAAGGATGTCCTATATAAGGTGTTGAAGCCACCGGATAAGTGTGTGGAAATGAAAAGGTGGGCGGAGCTTGAGAAGGAAAGCTCGTGTGGATAGGTGGCAGAGAGAAAGTTATGAAAGGGGCAATCTGCGAGAGAGACGAGGTAGGAGCAGTCGGCGGTAATGATACGTGGGGCCCCAGATTAACCAAAGGAAATCCAATCTGTGACGTATGAACCTCTAAAGCCACTGAGTTGGGAGACGGGGCTAAGGATGAAGAAGGTAAGGCGGAGTTATTAGGTGGAGAAGGAGCTAAATGAGTAGCTATACTAATAGGCATACCCACGAGAAGCTGACCGTCGGGTGTACGGTCAGGGGTATGAGACAAATAATACTGTACAGCACTAGGATTAGCATCCAAAATTTTTGCAAATTCCTTATCTCCTACAGGGATTTTGGGAACCTCACTGGTGTCCATAGGATTCCCCATAGGATGTGAAGGGGGTGATTCAGGAAAAGGCACGGAACAGGCATGTGAAACCATGGCTGCGGCTTGTTTCCGAGTGATAACAACCATGGACAAGAGTACACAGTAGGGATTCAATCTATCAGGAACAGAAACAACAAAAAAATGTTGGAATTGGTAGGTGGTTAGTTTATCGGGAACTGTGAAAAACAGTAACCGATATCGGTCTGATAACCGATGTCGGTCAGATTTTAGCCGGCGTCGGTCAGTTAACCGATGTCGGTAGGATAGGACCAGTGTAAGAAGCTGTAAGAAGTTGCTGATTTGGGGTTAACAATGCTTAGTATGCCTACCAAACTGTTCTGAAGTGATCACTGAAACAATGTATGATAGAGAAACAGAACTAAAAACAAGCAAGATGCACATGCAAATCAAGAGACTAACCCTAGGATTAGTTTTAATTATTGTGGGCTTATGCCTTAGATGCAAGATGATGTCAATCCTAAACAAAATACCTAAGGGGGATGTCAAGTTTGTTTTGGATTATAAGGTTACCTCAATCGGGCGGAGGAATACCGCGGAAAAGGGGGGATGTTTGAGCTGTTGTGTTGATTATGATGTGATTTGGTATGTGTTGTGCAGCGAAGGTAAGATTAATTTCTTGTCAATACCATGGATATCACCCCCACGTGTACGACCTGTTACTTAATCTATGTTCACTAGAATTAAAAACAGCAAGCAAACATGTGATGCACGTGTTTTAAAAGCCAAATCAAAAATGATATTCGATGAAGCAAAGGAGATGACTTCCACTAAAGCAAAGATGAAGAAGAAAGACAAATTCTTTTACCAAAATAACAAAATATCTTGTGAATATTTAGAAGAAGAAAATATCAAGTGTGCTCCCTATATGGAAGCAAGCAAGAAAGAAAGAAACCCAAGAAAGGGTCCCACCGGGTGTGCCAAAATGTTTCGCGCAGAATGTTTCAGTTCCTAGAATAGAGGTGCTTCTATCCTTTCATTCTCTTGAGAAACAGATAAGGGTTAGGGATAGGAGGAATACCTGTTGAATGTTGGGAGGGTGCACGCGTACCGTAGAGAGAGATCAGATCAATTGCGAAGAACTCCTTTTTGTCTAGGAAGGACTACCTGCAAGTAAGAATACAAGACCACCAGATTCTAGTTAGACAATAAATGAGGGAACTGCCTTAGGCCCAGGAAATATTGGACTTCCTTTCGAAGGTGGTCAGTTCCCCTGCTAATACGAATTAACACAAATTCTAACAAAGAAGTTATTGCAAAATTACAATTTCATTACCTCGTTAAAACAATAGAGGAAAGGCTGGTTTTGGTTTTGAATCACAGTGACCGATGCCGGTCATTGTCACCGGTACCAGTTGCTGATAACTGATATCGGTAGGGGCAGTGATTTAGGGGCTTTTAGTGAAGGTTGGCTATAAGGTGGCTATGGTGTTTATAAGGCTGGTAAATGATTGGGGATAGGTAATGGGGTGATGGAGAAGACTCAGAGAGTATGGGGGGCTATTTTTGGGGCAATGTAAGGGTAGAGGAATGACAGTTAAATGTAGGGTGTTACCGAGTAGTGGATCTAGGAGTATACTTATAATTACTGTGATTCAGAAGTCCAAGAAATGTTATTAAAAGAACGTACCAGACACTACTTACTAGTTCCTGATGAAGATACAGGTCCAAGGATTGTGATGACGAAGGCAGGGCTCAGGTAGGATGATCTGACAATCAAAGATGAGCTATCTTCTCTCCCAATGCTTGGATGAGTGTCACTGGGCTCTGGTTACTCAGTTGCAGTCTTGGGCTTGATGTCCTTCTCTGAAAACTCTTCTCTTTCCTTCACTTGTCTCTGCTCTGTCAAGTGAATTTCTGATCTTTTTCAATGAATTCTAGATCCTTTGTTTTTGGTTGGGGGAGGTCATTTACAGGGAACCGATGGCGGTTACGTAACCGACGGTGGTCGAGTAGGAACCGATGTCGGTTAAGTCAAAGTGGGATATTTTTAGTAGAATAGCCAACTTTCCCTCCTTTTCTCCCGAGGAACTATCAGAGTTATTAAGGGACTCCAACTTACTATTCATGCATGCCTCAGTTTGTCATTCACACAAGACATATCAGTTATTGATCTTCCTCCCCTCTTTTCCATTTGCTTGTCATGACATTTTATTGCCAAGATGGGTGGTTACCTTTCATCAGATTGGTCACATATGATCCTCAGAAACTTGGTACGAGATGAAGGTGACTATAAGGGCAGAACTAACTTTCCATAATCATGTGGAGCCTTACAGTGTTAGTCCCATAAATGAGAATTATGTCATTTGTGACCTAGAAGAAGAAGATGTTGATCATGAACCAACTACTCTCATAGAAGAATTTCCTTATACAATGTTTGACGAGGTAAGTGTAGATCATCAATATGATCCCTATGTTGATTTATTAGTGAAAGAAGAGTCTGGTTTTTTGTTTTTGGAGGAAACTAGATTAGGTACATACTACATTCATGAAGAAGGTATGATGATACCTCAACTAGTTAAAACACCAAACAGTTTCAAGGGACTTTGGAAATTGTTATTCGATGGCTCGAGGAGTAAAAAATGGATCCGATGCGGGAGTTATGTTGATTTCTCTAGAGGGATATAAACACTTCTCATCGTTTCAGATGTAATTCAGTTGCACCAATAATGTCACTGAATATGAGGCCATCATACAAGGAATTTAGCTAGCTTAAAAGAGAGGAAACAAGGCTCTGAGTGTCTTTGGAGACAATAAGTTGGTTGTACATCAAGCAACGACACACAATGCATTTAAAAATGATATCTTAAGATCATATAAGAATAAATTTTGGGACTTGATTGAAGATTTTGAAGCTTTAGGATTCATGCAATTCCCAGAAAGAAAAATCAAGATGCTAATAGGCTTGCTACAATTGGCTCGGAATACGACATACCGGTGGACATCATGAAGGAAGGGCAGAAAATGGTCAAAATGGTATTTCATCCCACAGTTCTGGATAATTTGAGTAGATGGCAGGTGTTTGACAGTGACAAAAAAATTGTCCTTTTCCTATAAGAAGAGGTGGAATTTGCTGTGAAACACCAAGATAAGTTGAAAAAATCATATGGAAACCAAATCATACAGTTGAAAGGAAATAAGCTACCAAAAGGCTTAGTTACTCTAGAATCCATTTTCAATTCAGATGACCAAGCGAAATGACAAAGCACAAACATGGTGGTCAAGGAAGACGATTTTGAGGAAGTCGAGGTGACAAGTGAAAAACTCTTAAAAATTGGTAAAGTATGTACTGCTGAAGAAAAAAAATATTTCATCGAATTGTGTCAAGAGTATCATGACATTTTTGCATGTAGCCATAAGGAATTGTGCGGTTTTAATCTCGGACTAGCACAACATACCATCGAGTTAGATCCTAATGCCAAACCAGTTTGTTAGAAAAAAAGACCAATTAATCCCAAAATCGAGCCAATAATGAGAAAAGAGCTAACTAAACTCATCAAGGCCTATATAATTTTTCCTACCAAGCAATCATCTTGGGTTGCCAATTTGGTGCCGGTATGAAAAAAAAATGGAGAAATTTGGCTATGTGTGGATTTCAAAGATCTGAACCATGCATCTTTGAAAGATCATTATCCACTCCCATCAATGGAAAAAATTATTCAAACAGTGGCAGGAGCTCATAGGTTTTCTTTGCTCGATGGGTATTTCAGTTATAATCAAATTTCGGTGCAAGAATCTGATCAATTTAAAATAACCTTCACCACCAAAAGGGGCACATCTGCTTATAACAAAAATTCCATCTAGATTGTCCAATGCTAGGGATACTTTTAAAAGAGCTATGGACATGGCGTTTAAAGGAATAATCAATGATATTATCTTGGTTTACCTAGATGATATAATTGTGTACTCTAAGCATGCGGGTGACCACATTACACATCTGAGGAAGGTGTTCCAAAGGTGTAGAGAATTTGGTGTTTCAATCAACCCTAAAAAATGTATTTTCACAGTACATGAGGGAAAGTTGTTAGGACATGTTGTTTTAGCAGAAGGGTTATCTATCAATCCAGCAATAATTCACTCAATTTTATCCCTCTCCCTTCCAAGCCACAAAAAGGGACTCCAAATTTTTCTAGGGCACCATAAATTTCATGCGGAGGTTCATTCCCCAATTCGCAGAATTAGCTAAACCAATGATAGCTATGCTGAAGAAAAATATTCCTTTCTTATGGAAAAAAGATGGGAAATAAAATTTCAAGGTCATCAAAATGGCCATTTCTTAGGATCCCACACTAAAGAACCCCAGGTTTGATAAATAATTTGTTCTCTATGTTTTCACAGATCACGAGATTATTTCAGGCATCCTTACCCAACAAAATGATGATTTGATGGAGCAACCAATTGATTTTTTAGCCAATCCCTCAAAGACTATGAACTCAAATATTCATTTTTTGAGAAACAAGTATTTACAGTTATTCGAGCTCTAAAGAAATTTAAGCATATGTTGTCCAACAAAAAAATTCACCTGATGGTTTCTCATCCTGGTGTCAAGGACTTTTTTTTAAACAAAGAGATGAACGAGAAGCATGCTAGATGGATCACAAAGGTGATGGAGTATGACATACACATCAAAGTCAATAAACTTGTCAGAGGTAAGGGTTTGTGTCAACAACTTGCTGCGGATATGGAAACCAAAAATGATGAAGATGTTATGCTCTTGAATACTGACGAAGGTGATGATCGAGTTGATTGGTTATCTAAAATGCAAAATTTCCTTCTCTCAAGAGTATATCCTTCAAACATGGATAAAGGACAAAGATGTACTTTCCGTCTCCAGTCTATTCCATATGTCATGGTGGATAATACCCTTTTTCGAAAGGATTTGAATGATGTTCTTCTTTGCTGCATGAAACTAGAATGTGTAAGCAAGATATTAGAAGAATTTCACAATGGCCTAGCTGGAGGACATTACTCTGCATGAATAACTGCTACCAAGATTATGTGGGCTAGTTACTATTGGTCAGATTTGTTCAAAGATGCCCATCTCTGGGTGAGGAAATGTAAGGAATGTTTCCTTTTCACCAAAAAGAAGAAGTTGACAGCTCTTCCAATGCACCCAATTCAAGTGGATCAACATTTCATTCAATGGGGGTTGGATTTCATCGAGATGATTAATCCTCCATCCAGTGACAAACATAAATGGGTTCTTACTATAACAAACTACTTTACTCAATGGACAGAGGTAGTCGCATTGAAAGAAAGCAACGAGAAGGAAGTCCTCAATTTCTTGGAAAATATAATGACAAGGTTCAGTGTTCCATTTATAGTTATTTCTGACAATGCAATGGATTTTCTTGGTCTGAAGTTGAGTGAATGGGTTGTTAAGAATGGGGTCTACCTCAAGATTTCATCCAATTACTATCCACAAGGAAATGGGTTGGTTGAGTCGAGCAACAAGAACCTTATAAGAATTATCAAACACACAATGGAAGCCAACAAGATGACTTGGCATAAACATCTTAATACTGTCATATGGGAAGATCGAATCACACATAAAAGAGCCATCAAAAATTCTCCTTTCATGCTTGTATATGGAAGAGAAGAAAAACTTCCACTCTCCTTGGAGTTACCTTCTTTGGAGTTAGCTCATCAGCTGGAGGCTATGTAGAATGATTCCTTGTCGGTAAGGTTTGTTGAACTCATGGAGTTGGAAGAAGTGCAAAACAAGGCTATGAGAACTTTGGAACAACATCAGGCTCAGGTTAAGAAATCCTTCGACAAGAAAATCACTGATAGAAATTTTCAAGAGGGATATTTAGTTCTCAAATGGGATGAAGATAGAGCCAAACCAGGAAGACATGCCAAGTTTGATGCCCTCTGGAGTAGACCATACATCATCACAAGTTGTAAAGAGGTGAATTCCTTTCGCCTATCTAGGCTCAATGGAGAAGAACTGCCCATTCATGTGAATGGGATACATCTCAAAGCTTGCTTTTGAGATTGTTCTACCCCCTATACAGTGCTCTTTTGTACCTCGCAAGTGCTTCACACATTTTTTGTTCTTTTTTCCTTTTCTTTTCTTTTTGTGTGTGTTCTTAATGTAGTTTGATTTTAGGACTCTTTTACCCAATGGTGTGTATAAGGCTACATGCCTTAAATATTAGCAGGAAAGCATTCCCTGGAGGTCGCCAAAAATGTTAACTTTTAAATCTTACCTTTAAATGAAGATGTTAAAGTCAATTTAAAAAATTTTCTTCTAAAATCCTTTCACCTTAAAATATTTAGGAAATGTGTTCAAAGTTCTCCGAGTTATGAAATCCTTTCAAAAATCCAAAATTTTGATTCCAAAGTTTCAAAATCCTGAAATCCTGAAAGTTTTTTAGCAGTTTCAGACTTTTAGAATTTAGAGGTCTCTTTTGGTAAATTGGGATTTTTTCAACTTGGAGTTCCAAAGTCAAAAACTCTAAAGTTCCAAAATTTTAGAACTTTCAGGTTTCAAAAGTCTTTTTCCCTTTTGAGGTTTCTCCGAAGAAGTTTTTGGAACTTTATTGTTTTCATTTTGATCAATATTTCTTTTCAGAGTTCTGAAGTCCAAAATTCTGAAGTTCCAAAATTTTGGAACTTCAGACTTTTGGGTTTTAGAAGTCTCCCACCTATTTTTCGAAGTTTTCACTTTCGGAGTTCTAAAGTCCAAAACTCCAAAGTTCCAAAATTTAAGAACTTCAGACTTTTGGGTTCTATGAGAATTTAATTCTCACCAACCTTTGCACATGTCAAATTTCAAGCATTAATTTCAGGTTTTCTATATAAACTCAAGTTTTTACTTGTCATTTTCACTTGACTTCTTGCTCTGAAAATCTAATTTTTTACTGCATTCTTGTAATTTTGAGGCGTCGTTTTCGAGGTAGTTTTGTTTGGGTTATTTATTTTTGGTTTATGATATTTTTAGGTTTTTCTTCCTTGTTTATTCTCATTTGTTCTTTCATTCTATTTTTTGAAATGAAACCCTTGGTATACACCATGTTTTCCTTGAAAGTGTCTCTTTATCTCCATAGTTACAAAATTCAACATGTCCAGGCATCCATCTCAGACTGCGTTATAGTATATCAAGATCTTTCCAAGTTTTTTACTTTCCTTTTGTGCCCTTAGAGAAGTTCATAGTTCACAAGTTTTTTTCGAAGGTTCTTGCTTTTCGGAGTTCGGAAGTATGTTCTTTCGAAGGTCCACCTTTGCGGAGTTTAGAGGTTTGTTTCTTCAGGGTTCGGAGGTTCACTTTTTTGGAGTTTGGGGTTTCTATTTTTTGAAGGTTTAATCTTCGAGATTTTGGAGATTCCTTTTTCAGACTTTCAGAAGTTCCAGTTTCAGAGGTTCAAAATATTTTAATTTTTGGACATTTGGACTTCAACATTTTGGGAATTTTTGTAGTGTTTGTTGTAAATTTTCAAAGGATTTTTTGGATTCTGAAACCTGAACTTGATGTCAATTTATTTGTCAAAAGGAAAAGAGAAAATTAAATATACATTCTTAAGGGTTGCTCCTCGTTCTTTCCTCTCTTCAGATTTAGGGAATATTGGAGATACTGATCTAGGGTAGGTGGATTTTCCATATTTTTGGGTAAGGTTGAGAGCTCCTAATAAGAAGTCCTAGATACATGCCATATATGATAGTGGTGTTTCTCTCACCATTGTTTTTTCAACATCCATGCAATTCCCTGAATTTGTCTTGGCCGCAACAGCCCATTTTGATGAAGATTCTAGATTGGTGAAAGATGCTAACGATAAGGTTGTAATTTGGTTGGATTCTGATTTCTTTGAATACTTGTTCAAGATCCTAGATGTTGAATACTATGCTACAATATCACCTGAATATGCAATTAAAAATTGTGACAAAGACACCGATTTGTGTACAAAGGTCATGATGAAGAGTTACTTGGCCAAGAGTGTCACCAAGTTTCCTAAGATAGTGTATCGATCAGATTTCATTCTAGAAGTAAACGATATTATCGTGTTGATGAGTATAGTATCATGCCTTGCTTCTGTAAAAGAGTTTTAGGAATGGATGTTGTTGTACATTGCCACTATCAAGAAAAACAAAGAATTCATACGATGGGGAGAGCATATCAGTAGCTCTATTTGTTTTTAATTGAGTAAAGTCTTGTCTTCCAAGAACTTTTACATGACTTCCTTCTTGAATTATGTTACAGCTACTATGGGAGAATTTAATGTGTTAAATACCAAAGGTGTTAGAAGTGCTTCTGAGATTTTTGATTTCTATCCTCAAATCACAATGGATGAGGGAAGCAAAAATTTTCATAGGGTTAATGATCCCTTCTTTGTTGTTCTCCTTTATCATTTTGATAAGGATTTGTACAATCAAAGTATTTCTGATGAGGCTTTCAAAGAAGTATAAGAATGGGGAGTCATTTATTTGTAGTTTTCTACATTTACACACATTCGGATTCCTAGTTTTGTAGATGCTCCTAGTAATCTGCCAAGATTCCCTACTGACAAATGGGTTTTTCTAGAATTGGTTCGGCAATTATTGGATTATCACAAAATCTAGAACAAATGACATAAGGCGGAAATCCAATTTCCCATTTCAATTGGTCGATATAATTGTGCCAGCATCTATAAAGCAAATAATGTGGATGCTGAAATGTCTAAAGTAACCTTACAAACCTTTCATCCTCGAACCAATTTTGATTACTAGGAAAAGTTCACTGAAACTGTTTTATCCAGTTCTCACGTGCCCCAACTAGAGGATATATGGATTCACTATCAGGATGAGTTCATTATCCGTCAATGAGATTATAAAAGGTTAACTTTGGACGAGGTGAGATAGTTTAGTATTTTTGAGATCCCAAAGGAGATAGAGGATGAAGAAGAAGTATGGGATGCAGTTTACAAGGATAACAGTATCTCCAATCAGCCATTTCCATGGATTTATTGGTACATAGAAGAATGTTGTAATACTAAGGAGAGGGTGGGGGCCATTTTGCAAAGAACATATAATTGGTTGGGTACCTTGGCAATTTCACCCAAAGGGACATAAGAAGCTCAACCAACAATGAGTCTTCCAACACCTACTAAAGGGAAAATTTCTATCCAAAGGGCTCATATATTCCCTAAGAATATCTCATTCGTTATTGGAAGTTCCTCTCTTTCTAAGGCTCTTGTTTCCAAGGTTGTGTCTCTGGTCATACCAGTATCAAAATTTGTTGAAGTCACCGATTCCCCAAGTTTGTCACAGAATCTGCCATCCTCTCCCTCTTTACCATTATCACTTCCTCCATCATTCCCTTTCACTTCTACACTCATTTCTTATTTTCCATCCCCATCAATGGCCCAGGTATTTTCATCTCTTCCTGTTCCTCTCAGTAGGGGAGATGATTGGGTCTCCAGTTTCCACTTCACTTCCTCTACAACTGTCATTTCCTTCCATCTCAACTTCTACCCTTGTTGTATCTACCCCTATGGCTATTCTCACATCCACACCATCTATCATTACCACCTCCACTTCATTTCCAACTAATGTTACAAGTGCTATGGTGTTGTCCAGCATTTCAAGTACTGAATTGGTCGTTCCACTTCCTTCGGCATCTATTATACTAGAGTAGCTGTATCTCTAGACTCCAAAACAGAAGAAGAAATTTCCTCTGGTGGATGTAATAGATCTAAGTGTATTGGAACCTACTCTGAGGAGACAAGCTAAATGGACAAAGATCATCTCCATCCTATCTGTACATCAATCAGGAGAGTGAGTCATGGAAATTGTCTACTCCTATTGAGGGAAAAACCAAAGAAACTATCACAACAGCTGACTACCAAGTTTCCATATTTTCACTAAGAAAAACAACACACGAAGGGGCCAATCAAGATGATGCACAGATGGCTCTCAGAAATTTGTTGGAATAGTATGATAAAGAAAAAGCATCTAAGGATGATTTAAAATAAAAATTTGAGAAGCTCAGTTCCCTGTTGAGAAAAGTAACACAACCTACTTCATCCACTGATATTTCAACTACTACTGCTTTGAAAATTTCTTCCACTCTAGATCATATTTCATATCATGAGATTGAGAAGATAGGTCAAAAGGGAATATTAGTAAATGGATGGATAGAAATCATACTCCAAGAAGAAAATCCTTTGATTAAAGAGTTTTTTTTTAAATATAATGATTTGTAGGCTGAAAGAGCTTCTATTCGTAGAATGGAAAAAGCCTTCTCTAAAGATAAACATAACTTGAATTTGAATTTGACTACATGGAGCAAAATCAGATAAGAGGATCCGGATCTACTTCTTCATGAGGAAGAAATCAATGATGTTTCTAAGATGTTCAAATTACAAAAAGGCTATGGAATTTAGGTCCCAGGTATTACAGGATTTGATAAAGAAA
This sequence comes from Taxus chinensis, assembly GCA_019776745.2. NCBI lineage: Eukaryota > Viridiplantae > Streptophyta > Pinopsida > Cupressales > Taxaceae > Taxus > Taxus chinensis. The sequence goes on along the minus strand of CM034152.1, from coordinate 62,468,011 downwards.
TTGGATGACAAGTGTGTGGAAATAATTAATACTCTAAATGATATCTCAGAAGAGTTTGATAATGTTAACTGCAAGTTCTTCAATGAGAACATTGATGTCCTTCTAGAGGATCAAATTAAGTCAAATTTCAAGGTTTTGGTGAAGAAGGACGATGAGATGGCTAGGAATTTTTATAGTTACTCCATTGATAGGTTGGTTTCATTTCAAAATTTTACAAGTCAACTGAAGAAGGTAGTAAGAAAACTTAAAAGAATTCTAGCAAAGGTAGAAAGAGAGATTGGGACAATAGATGTAGTAAACCATTACATGTGTAGGCTAGAGGAAGGAGAAATATAAGGAATTCTCAAGTGTTTCATTGAATATAAGCATCAAATGGCTACTTGGGAAAAAGAACAAGAGAAAATAGGAGTTGTAGGGCCAAGCTGAAGCTAGGCGGCCATGGGAGGATAGTTCCAAGATGTAGATCAGTCCAAGTTTTAGGGTTGATCGAGTCAAACCCTTGCAACCAATTTTTTATTTTTATGGGAGCTTGTTCCTTGGAACTTAATGATTTTCTATTTTTAGTAATTTGTTGGTTAAAGTCCACCTGTAATGGCTCAACCTAAGAACTTATAAATAGTTAAGTGCATAAAGTTTTTAGGAGGAGAGATCATTTTTATATGTTACTCTTTAAGATTGGAAGAGTGCTTTGAATACTTTGAATACTTTGAAGCCTTTCAATTACATTCAGAACAATATTTTTCTATGGAGAATCTGATTTATTGTGTTAATAGTTGATCAATGTATGCTTTGTGGATACACAATTCCTTAGTGTAAGTGGTTAGCTCACCTTTAGTTCAAAATATCTTATTTCATTTTATGGTAAAGTGATGTGATTATCTCAAATACCATTCGTGGAAAGATTGTTTTTCCTTATGTTATAAAGTTACATTATCATTGGCTATAATAAGTTAAAGGGATATTTGACATGTGCATACCTTATGTTGTTATGGTTTTTGATTGTGTATTCAATCGGATTTGATCTATCTGTTAGGTATACTTGGGGTCTTACAAGGGAATGTATGTTATTTTGTCTGTGGTTTATTATTTACCCTATCCAAATAACACAAGTTGAATTAGATTGTGGTAGTTATTTTATCCTTTATGAGTTAATCCATTTTGGTGTGAAGATCATATGATTATCTAGTTATACTTTTGGTGTATCACCACATTTTCATCATTTGTTATTTCTAACCTTGAGCCTCGTGAAGTGAGTAGATTAGAATCATTTAAAGTTTTCTTAGCCTTGCACATCAATATTACATCAGGTGCCCTAAGTTTTAGAGGAATTTTGCCTTCTCCAGAGGTTCATCCCAAGGAAACAAGGTCCCACACCTTAGGGTATGATCCAACATTGCATGTGATCTTTCAACAATTTAACGGGTGCACGATTCATGTGACAACATGTCTTAGGGCCATTTTGGAAGTAGGGAATTAATTTTGTTGGACCTTTTGACCCCCATCCTATGGAAAAGAGTACTTGCTGGTGTGCACTGACTATGATATAAATTGGGATGAAGTTCAAGCAATGACATCTGCAACAAGGATGTTGTAGCTGACTTTTTGTACAACCAGACCATTCTATGGTTTAGATTTCCCATAGCTATTATATCTGATCAAGGACCTCAATTCATCTCTAACATGATTGAGGCCTTCCTAAAGATCTACCAAGTCAAGCATCACACCCGTAATCTAATGGGCAGGTGGAAGTAAATAACAGAGAGATGGAGAACATCTTAACTAAAGTTGTCAATGCATACATGAAGAATTATTTGCCAAGGCTTCTTGAGTCAGTTTTGGCATACAACACCACCTGGAAAACCACCGCTATTTTTTCCCATATGAATTGGTATACAGGAAGAAACCACTGCTTCCTGTTGAATTTGAGTTGCAAAGCTAGCGAATAACACAAAATATTGGAATTGAACTCAATGAAGCTCAATGTGAGAGAGTGTTGTAATTGAATGAACTCGATGAAATGTAAATGAAGGCACAACAACAAGCTGTAATTATCCAACACCAGAGAAAATCCTGGCATGATGCTTGTATTAAGAATAAGAATTTTAATGAAGGAGAATGTGTCTTACTGTTTGACTCAAAGTATCAAAAATTCAAAGAAAATTTGAGAACAAGATGGTTGGGACCTTATCAAATTGAAATTTTTTATGATAATGGATCTGTGAGACTGTTACCTATTGATGGTGACAAAATAACTTTGTTGGTGAATATCCATCGACTGAGAATGTATAAACCACCCTAGGATAAGGATACTTTTACCAAAGACATACTATTGTGCAAATAAATTGATTCAGTGGAAGATTGCAGCTCTTCCCACCATGAGTAGTTTGTTTTAATTTAAATAAAGGAAGAAGATCATTGCCTCAATCCTCTTCCCTTTAGATTATAGTTTGTCTTGTTTTATTTCATTCTTTCAATAAAGGTTAGGAAGGAAAATTATTAAAATTGCATTAATCACAATTATTATTTTAACATAGGACGTGGAGCACCAACGGTCAGTGGGGAGTTGAGTTGGCAAGGTGAAGTGCATTCATCCCTTGCTACAGATATTTACTTTTTAGAACCCCCCATTGTATTTATTTAAAATTGAAAAATCATAGTTTCATTTTTAATGCAATCATTTCGGATGTCAGATCAAATCGCATGACGTGGAGTGGGAGATAATGAGTATTAGTGGGTAATTAAATGACATGTGTCACATTATTCTAAGAATGACATGTGGCATACACATTCATGATGATCGAACGGGAGCCATGTCAAGAATTGAACCCTTATGTCCCAATTAAGTATTATCACACTTTTTCACCGCCATTTTTGCTTTGCCTCAATGCTATTTGGAACTCAAAATATATTTCAATTTTCCACTACCACTGTTGCATGAAAATTTCTTTGTTTTCTTCAAAAAAACCTTCTCCATTTTTTTGTAATTCCATCTAGACTTGTCTAAGCACTGGGTCAGAAAAAGAAGTCATAACTAGAGTCTCTAGAGCCTCTTCTATGAAATGTTGTCATCCCACAAGTATACCATGACTCGGGTTAGTTGGATTTTATCCAAAATTTCGAGGGTTTTTTTTTAATATTTAGTTAATGAATTCCTAATAAATTTTGAACAAACCTTCTCTTGGGTAGGAGGTAAGAGAATTGAGATAAACAACCATATTGTTTCTACCATATCTAGTCTCCCATATTTTGGGATCAAAGTTGTGACTAATGCCCCGCTTAAGGATTTAATACAATTGTTTCATGATGAAGGGGAAGGTATTATAGATATAATACTTACTTCCTATGGTACTCAAAAAAGTATTAAGTGGGAAATTTTACCTAGTCACTGGAAAGAAGTTGCTACATGGGTTAACAAATATTTTATCTGTGATGGCCAGCCATCAGTGCTTGGAGATGACACATTAAAAATTATTACTCATTTGAAGAAGGGTCATACAAACCTTGAGTTGAAGGTAAATATTCCAGAGTATCTTGCGGATGTTTTCATAAAAGTGGGTCAAAATTACAAGAATGGAGGTGGTAGAGTTGCCTTTAAGCACCCAGGTCTCATCTAGTTAATATGTGCACATCAAGATTTTTACAGGCCTAAGAGGAAGATAGAACAAATGATTACATGGGAGTGTTTGAAACAAAAGAAAATCAAGAAGGAACCATCTCCCAGTGTTCATCCTAAGCTTGATTCGACTCCTCGGCCTTCAAACAAAGCCATGAAAGAATCTGTGAGTAAGGACAACTAGCCTTCTATGCCACAAGCTTCCAAAGGTAAGAATACTCTACCAACCCATGTTATTATGTCACTAAGACCAAGAAGGTCTTGTACTTCAAGGAGACTAGAATTTTCTTTGCCTACATTATTTAATGAGGGTTCTACCCCCATTTTGGAAGAGAGCGACGAGGTTGGAACTTCATCCATTGCTAGTGAACAATTGAAGGATGATGAATTCACAAAAACCATTCCTGAAGAACAGTTCCCTGACACTAATATGTCAGACATTTCTAAATCTTCAGAAACTATGTTTGTAGCTCTGAAAATACCTGTACCACCAGAAACAAAGAATGGAGCTCCAGAAATTGAAAAGAATTTGCAAGAATCGAATCAGAAATGAGGCACCATGAAGTAGTTTCACTCCAATGGAATTATGATAGCTCCAGTGATATCAAGAAAGAATTGATCATTAATTGAAGAACTTGCTCAAGAGAAACAAATCTTGCATAGAGGAAAGACAGTGGAATGTCTTGGCATGCTCATAAATGAATAGTAAAGGGGTACATATAGGGTGTTGAGTAACCCTAGTGCATGACACACATGAAACCCTAAAACTAACCCTAAACCTAACCCATGTAATATGACCCTCCAATATGAGAGGAGGACACATAGGATAACTCACACTAACACCCCCCCTTTATTGAAGCTGGGGTAGTGCCTGTGATGTGTCAGACGGAAGAGGAAAACACTCCTAAACAACTAAGAAAGATGTGTCAATGGGGCCCGGCAACTAAAGGCCTGATAAGGTGCCCATATACAAACAGAATCTTCCTAAAAGAAGAAGAAGAAAAGAATAACTACATAGCCCAAAGAAGATGAGCAGCTGCAAAAGACCTCACCCCAAGAAGAGATCGTAAGTGAAGAAACTTCATCTCAGTGAAGGGCTTGGTGAATAAATCTGCAATCTAATCAGCTGTCTGAATGTACTGAATGTCGAAGATACCATCATGAATAAGCTCCCGTATGAAGTGCATATGGATCTCAATGTGCTTCGTCCACTGATGTTGAACTGTATTTCTACAAATAGAGATTGTGCTCATGTTATCATAGTAGATAATGGTAGGCCATCGAAAGTGGATGCCAAACTCTATCAGAATACCCTGTAACCAAATAGCTTTTATGGCAGCATTAACTGCTCCTCTGCATTCTGCCTCTATAAATGATATCACAATTGCATTCTACCTCTTGCTAGACCAACTAATGGGACCCTGTTATCCCGTAAAATTGACAAGGGCAATTTTACCGATAACCATACCGAAAATTTTGTCTTGATCCCTCGATAGGGATCCCTCGCGTTCAAAACGATTTAAAAATTCCTTCTCGGGAAATCTAGCTTTCGAACTTAGTCTTTTTTGAGCCTTTTTGGCTGGGCGCATGGATTTTCACTATAACACCACATTTTGGTGCGCCCCTTTAAAAAGCCTTTGGCGCATGGTTTCCCATGTCAACACGTCTTTCGGTGCGCCAAAGCATGTTAAACCTTATTTGCGTGCGCCGAGGTGCATGCGCCTCGATGTTGACATATCATTTGTTGCTCCTCTTTCCCATGCGCCAAAGGGCGCATGCTTTCCTCTGTCAACAGTCGTTTTCGCGCGCCTTTTCAAAATAGTGGGTGGCACATTTATGACAAAGTTTTGATATATATAACAGTGCCCGCCCTGTCGTTTTCATTATTTCCATCGAGCACGTGATATCCCTGGACTTGTCAGCCCCTGCTCTGTCATTTTCATCAAGTTGTGGACCCGCTCAAGGATTTTGGCTATATTGTTAAGGTAAGAGGTTCATCCTCTTTTCATTTAGTTCTTGGTGTGTGCTTGCTTGCTGGTTTTCATCAGTTTTATTTGTGTCTGGCTTGTTTCCCTCCTTGAACTTTTTGTTTTCTTCCTCCTGCCTGGTCTGTGCTTTCTTTCTCCTCTCCCTCCCTCTTTCTGGATTTGATGGAAAAGGGAGGGATGGTTTTATTTTGGCTTGGTCTGATCCTATTTTATCAAACTAAGTGATGCCAAGCGTCCTTTCGAAGTGGAGGTTGAAATGAGAAAATGCTTAAAGTATTTCAAGTATTCCCCATGGCGCGTTGCCGCGTCATGTTGCACCTTAGACAGTCGCGCCCCTTGGCGCGTCTACCCAGCATGCTGCAGTTAAAATTCATGCGCCCCTAGGCGCACCCTTTCGGCCCGTAACACGCTCGAAACCCGCGCCTCCTTATATCCCTTTGGTGCATCTTTTACCCCTGTTGCATCCCTCTTCTATGCGCTAAAGGGCGCGCCCAGCTTCCATGCAACGCAAGGGCTATTTGTGCAAGTGTAAAGCCTCCAAGGCACGGGCGCACCTTCCGTTGCAAGTACATGATGTTGTGTAGCCCCCCCATGCGCCGCGCCATATACCTTCGGCGCGCCTTTTTTCCATGTTGCACAATCTTCCTGTGCGCCAAAGGGCGCACCAAACCCCAATGTTACATGCATTTCCTGTGCGCCCTTCTATAAAATGCAGTCTGCTTCATCCATGCGCCATGCGCCTTTGGTGCCAACTTAACCTCTGTTGCACCCTTTTCCTGTGCGCCTTGACTATTCAGCCTGTTATATACATTTTCCATGCGCCCTGCGCCCCGAGCCTTAAAAGTTCTAACTCTTTCTTCTGCTAGTGTTCCCATTGAAAATCAAATGACTAATTCAAGCTTCTTGGATTGGGTTTCACTCCTTCTACGTGCAGATCATCAGATAAGCCTTGAAGAACACATGTCTACGTCAAGCAAGAGACCCGCCAAACCAAGGGGAAAGGCTAAGCTGACAGAAGAAGAAATGAAGTATAAATACCAAAGGGTCAGAATGCCCGAATCACAGGCAGAGTGTAATATGGATGTCAGGGATTCTGAACTGGGCCACATTGACATAGAGGAATTCTGGGTACGGACTCAGAAAGTGACAAGGAGTCCATGGATGGATAAATTGATAGGCAGCGCCCTGCACTTCGTCGGTGGGATTCCTGTCAGTGCTGTTAATAACGAATTCATAATGGTGGTCGCCCAATCTTACAATGCAGACACGAGATGTGTCGAGGATAACAAGGGCGAGGTAGTTATAAACCTTACTGCTCGTCGCTTTGAGTTGATGCTTGGCATCCCTCATCACCGGAACTATGTGGCTGTTAGCCAGCAAGAATGTGTCAAGACCTGGGAGGAAAATGAGGACCTGTGCATGCAATTAATGAATGAAGTCTACCTCAAAAATAAGAAGGTAGTGACCCGGTGGCCCCAGACTATCCACCGAAGCGACTTCTCCGAAGAACTCAGTGACACCATCACTTTCCTGAGCAGAGTCTTCGGGCTTTCAGACGCCCACTACTTCCATAAATGGATGCTGCGGTACCTGGAGACAATGAACAAGAATTTGCCCGATCAGCGCTTTTGCTGGGGGGAAATAATAAGCAGCGCTATTTCAGAGCAGCTACAACAGTTTGCCACAACAGGAGTGTTTCATATGAACTCCTACGTAGTGTATGCTGCTGCGTCTGAAAGGGATTATCCAGGGCTGCACCGAAGTGGAACTTGGCCTCAAGCCAAAATATATGAATATTACCCAGAACTAAAGCTGGAGAATAGCATCCAACACTTTTCAAAAGTCAATGATGCTTTCTTCTATCACATTATATGCATGCTGCGACCGAAGTTGACTCATGGCCGCACCATCAAGAACACTGTTTCAGCTGTGGAGAAGTGGGGGGCCTTGTTCACCCAATTTCCCACATTCACCTATCTAAGGGCGGCCAATTTCTTGGGAGAGCCCACCAGGTTGCCAAGATATGCTAGACCAAAGCTGGTTCTATTGGAACTGTCAAGGCAGCTGGTCACATATCATGAGAAGTGCCAGAAAAGAAAGAAGGGTGGAACTCCTTTCCCCCTCACAGTAGGCCGATACACTTGTTCAACCTATCACAAGGCGAAAGAGATGTTTGCTGAGCTAGAATTGCTCAACCTGAAGCATGATTTCCCAGCAAGACCTACATTCGACCCAAGGGGCTGCTTGCCAAGGGCTAAGCTTGATCCTATCCATGTCCCTCAAATTGAGGACATTTACATCGACGTCATCCACGAGGTGGCACTCAGGAGAAAGGATCATTCGCGCTTGACAATAGCAGAAATTATTCAGTATGGAATGGCCATCGTCCCCAAAGGCTTCCAAACTTCGGAAGATGAAGTAGACAAGGTGTACAATAACACAGATGGGGACAATTGGCCCTTCCCGGCCATTGATAGAAGCAAGGCTCCTCAGACAATTGAGGAGAGGGTCAAAGAAACCATGCGGAGAACGGAGCGCTGGTGCCGTATGAATGGGTTGATCTACCTCGGTGTAGATTTTACAACTTCTCCTTTGGGTAATGCACCCCCAAGGTCAAAGAAGCAGCTAAAAGGCAAGGGTGCAGGAGGTGAATCAAGCACCAGTCAGGAGGAAGCCCCTGAAAGTCCTCTTCCCTCGGAGCCAGAACAGGGCATAACCTTGGAAGAGGAATTCGCGGAGGACGTTCCCGAAGGCCCATCCACTCAGGATGTCGGCATTGCTACAACTTCAGAGGTCCCTTCTATCCCTTCTTCTTCTCTTCCTCCCCTTCCTCAGGTGTCGGCAACCACTCCTTTGGTTGTGTCCTCTCCCCCTTCTTCTACCCTTTCCCCTGCCTCTTCGTCCATCTTCTCCTCTCTCGCTGATTTGTCTTCCTCCATTTCTTCCCTCATTTCCGGACTCCCTTCCCTTCCCATGTCTTCTGCAGCTGCGGTTTCCCTTCCTCCCATGGGCATGTCTTCGGCTATTCTTTCAATGCCGCCGCCGCGTGTCTCCACGTTCTTCCCCTCTTCTACCGTTGCTGCCTCCCCCTCTGTCTCTGGTCCTTCTTCAATAGGACCAGCTTGGATCTCTCAACAACTGAGCCAACCAAAGAGGAAATTCCCCATCGCTCCGATGGACTTTTCAATCATTCCGGCTAAAGGAGCAAAGAAGCACAAGCCGGTTACACGCTTTTCCAAGAGCGCTGCAGGTGAGAGGGTTATGGAAATTGCCTACCCCGATCCCACCAAAGAGAAAGAAGATCTGTCTCCGGCAGATTTCACAGTGACCCAAGTCACAATGGGGACATCCTCTGAAAGTCTTCAGGGGGAAGCTCGTTCCGCAGTTAATGCACTTTGTGAAAAGCTTCAAGAAGCCAAAGAAGAAAAGAGGCTACTGAAGGAGCAGAATAAATACCTGCTTCAAGCCCTACAGAAGATGGGAAGTGCACCTCCCACAACTGCCGCCGAGACTCCTGAGCTGCTCAGTCAGGAGAAGATCAATGAATATTCAAAGATCGGCGAGCAGGGTATGGCTGTTTCTGCTTGGAGGAGCCAAATCCTTAGGGATAGTGAAAAGGTGATCGCCGAGTATATCAGTTTATACCTGAACATCGAAAAGGCGAATAAGGAACTCCAAACATTAGCAAGTCCAGTGTCAGAGGAGCTCGAAAACGCAAGACTCCAACACGAGGCCTTCCAACAAATGTTCGACTGTTCAGTCGAAGATTTGGTCAAGTTTGGGGTATTCGGTCATCCAAGGACCCTCAACAAGACTATGTCCACTCTGGACTACAGGATAGATCAGCTCGAATTTGTGTTAGAGAAGATAGACAAGGTGAAGGAAGAGGCCCTGGATGCGATGCATCAAATGGAGAAGATTGTTCTATCTATGACTCCAGGGTTGCTCACTCCTTCCCTCACCTTGAGATCAGCTGACGATACTATCCGAATTTTCAAGGAGTTAGCTTCTCAAGGGACAGGGCCAGACGTCACTTTCGACATCGAATCCATCAACAACCTACTGGCCTGTAGAGACTTCATCGGGTCCCTAATCGAGGCGGGTAAAGACTATTCCAAGGTCCCCGAAAAGCTCATTGATGAGCGGGAAACTTGCGAAGCAATCAGTGAAAGGCACCAGGATCCATCACAGGATCAATTCGGGCCAATGATCAGCAAGTTCTTGGAATACCGCGCTCAGTTCCAAATAACATCACCTGAGCAGCATCAGAAACAAGCTACCCCTTTTCGGCTGCAGGATGATGATGACGAGTAGCTATTCTTCTTCTTCTGTTTCTTCTTCTCCCTCTTCTCCGACTTTCTTTTCGCAATATCTCAAGTATGTTGGTACAAACGATGACATCATCCATGTTGCATCATGGGATGATGTCATCCACTCAAAGATGTAAAAGTCAACATAACTTTAGATATTTTGTAAATATCTTGTAAGATATTTTTGTGTGTTGTTTGTTGGCTTTTGTCTTCTCTCCTCCTCATCTTCTATATATACAGGAATACTTGTTGTATTCGGTGTGAACATTTTTCAGATAGAAATAGAAGTGAGGAGAGAAAGACTTTGAGTTTTCTTGTAACAGAAAAGAACAGTAATACAATTATTCAGACTTTGTGCTCAATAGCTGTGTTATGCATTAGATCTTTCTTACGTTAGATCGGTATGTGTTTAATCTGTTGGATTCATATCTACTTTTCCGTCATTTGTTTATCAGTATTGCTTTGTTTATTTATGCAAGTAGGTTTGGCTCTGTTTACTACCAAGCCCAAAGCATAGATCTTCTGACCCTTCTGCTTTGGAATTCATTTCTTTTCTTCCGTCGGATCTGTTCTTTCTCTTCTCCTTCTTTTATTCCTTTCTCTTCGCAGCCTAGAACACTCTACTGGGATGAGATCCCAACCCCCGAAGGTAGAATCTGTGAGACTTGCATAGGTTCCTGCTAGTAGAAGTAGCAATAAACCAGTTTCGCTTTGCTGTCTCAAAGAGGGGCTAAGCCCTGCACACTGTTGGCTCGTCTATCCATAGATCTGTCCACGCGACAGATTTTCGGACCAACAGACCCGAACCAAGAGAGAAACTGTAGCCAGAAGTAGATTTCTGATAATCTAAGTCACCGGCTACATCACGCAGGAGGGTCTGATACCATGAAAAGAGTTTGCGAGAATCGAATCAGAAACGAGGCACCACGAAGTAGTTGCACTCCAACGGAATCGTGATAGCTCCAGCGATAGCAAGAAATAATTGATCAGTAATGGAAGAACTTGCTCAATAGAAATAAAGCTTGTATAGAGGAAAGAGAGCGGAGTGTCTTGGAATGCTCATAAATGAATAGTAAATGGGTACATATAGGGTGCTGAGTAACCCTAGTGCATGACACACATGAAACCCTAAACCTAACCCATGTGAGATGACCCTCCAATATGAGAGGAGGACACATAGGATAACTCACACTAATAGAAACCACTGCAATAGAGGTCGGTATTGCTGCAACGGAGGTTGGTCACCTGGAATCACATGAAGATGCAGTCCTGAAATAGTATCTGGATTAAATTATTTTTCTGAAGAAGAAATTAAAAGGTATGGAAGATACTCAATTGTCTATGTAAAATGAATTTTTTCACCGAACGGTGGGAAAAGTTAGAAAAACAATTGTCTTCAAAATAGAGGTTGATAGTTTAAAAAGATAAAAGAATATTGGATTACAAGCATGGAATGATTTTTCTGATTGTTGTGAAAAATTGTCTCTTCGCAAAAAGGAATTGGTCTAATAAAATAAGAAACTTAAGGAAGAAGTTGAGTCAGGATCAAACACTAAAAATAAATTGGAATCGGTTTTGAAGTCTTTTTGTCCTTTAGCTTGCAAAATTCTATCTTGTAGGAAACCTTCGTCTTTTTACAATATATTTATTCAAGAATAGGTTTATGCATGACAATTATAAAGGTTGTGATGTGGAGAGCCCCACGAGGCTCCAAATGGAAAATCGTTTTTAGAAATATATCAAAAGAGTACTCTAGAAATATAAAATCTATTGTTTGAATTCTATCTTCATAACATGTTGGTTACCAATGTCCCTAACTTCTTCATCAATTTGTCTATGGGGGAATTTCAATTGAAGGATTTTTCAGTCATTAGTTAGGAACCAAATTATATAGGGTGAGGAAAAAGATATTTTTAATCAAACAACCTGCACCATTGGTTTCTATATCAGGCCTACCCACCACAACGATGTTTCAATGAAAAAGGATTTCAGGTATTTGTATTTTTAGGTTGGCATTGGAAAGAATACTTCAAAGATTTTAGTCAAATGTTTTCATGATTTAGAGATTTATTGTCATTAGAATTTTGGTGAAGCTCTGAAGGCTTTTGAGAAAATATGGGATACTTTGATCTTACCATTAAAGATAATGGAAGTAATCTCTCCTAAAAACCTCAGTTGGAGTATGATGAAGGGAATGCGCTAGTTGTAATCATTAGGTAGTTGGAAGAGAAAGGTACAAAAGAATATAGTAATGAATGGGTTGGTATGTAGGTGAGACCTCCCCTTGTTCTTAGTCCCATGACTACTTGGAAGAGTAACACTACCCAATCTCATGAAAGTTTCAAAGCATGAGCGGATGTTATCCTAGAAATTTAGGGGTGTAAGGGAACAAGAAAGAAGTATGCAGACCAATTCGAGGAGTACAATATGGCACAACAACTTGGAAAAAGAGCAGGAAAAAGATGATTTTACATGAAGATATGTAAAAGGTAAAGTGCATGGGAGATGATAAGTGCATAAATTGACTTATTATATCATCTATATGACTATTTATTTGCTCCTAATTATGTTAATTAATGTATGGGGGATGTTCTAGATAGTTATATTCTTACTAAGATTGATGCATTTCTCTTGTTCTTGTCCCATGTGAACTAATGACCATAGAAGTTCCCAATGACTACTTTTATGAGTAATTTGATGACTGTGTAGATTGATAAAGTGCATCCTTTTCCAATTTTATGGAAGTAACAGTCAAGAAGACCAAGTCTTTTGCCACCATGTCATTCTAGAGGATTTTCCTATAGTAGCCTACAAATGAGGGCTCTATCTTTGGCTATATTACACAATGCCATTGAGATTTAATTAGGTTTTTATTTAGTTGAATCCATGACATATCATTGTGGAATTATCTATAACTAATTGTGTCTATAAAAACACGTTCTTGAAATTGTTTCATAGTTGTTAGTTGATACACTTAAGTATAGTTCTATACCAGTTAGTAGTTATTACAGTTTTATGATGAAATATGTTCTAAACTTGCTTGAATCAATATAATATATATGTTGTTTTGAGTATTTATTGGTGTTGAAGTACCTCAATCCTAAAGGAGAGAAAGGGCCCACTCACCTAAGGAGATTAGAGGGTTGATATTTCATGCATGATCATTATTTTTGATAAGTTTCAGTTCCAACACTTTGATTTGAATGGTTGTTCGGATGTAGTATTCTATTTCCTTTCTTTAGTAACTTTCCTTTCTGTCATTTTAATCCATGTGAGCATTTCAATTTGAGTGTGCAATTCAATTCAGTTAAGTAGTTTCCTTTGAAGCATTTTATTACAACAACATTGTTTCAATAGATTATATGTATTTCCTGGATTATGTCTTTCATTTCAGTAGCTTAGAGTTTCATTTACTTTTCGTAGTATAAGAGAGAAATAATAAAATGATAACTACTAAAAACCCCCAAAATAGAATCACCACAACAACTATGTTGCATCCAAATTCATTGCATAAAACCTAGGACACAACCCTCGTTTGAGAATGACACCAACAATTGAATCTAATGGTTAAATGAATCGAAGTTATAATGACCCATCAGTCGTATCCTTGCATGAACCCTTGAAGATGTGGATGGTCATGGATATGTGGTGTTTTTATTTCATTTCATCATATACAATGTTTATAATTGAATAAATGATCATAGACCTGTAGGTAGTGATTTGATGTAGTCTTTTATTTCCACCTAATTTCTATGTGCGCTGAAACCTCATTCAAATGGATTTAAATGATCACCCGAAGTCGGTGAAGCTACCAGGTCCCTCTTTATTATTTTCTTGACAAGATGTTAGCATGAATATTTATAATAACAAATAATAGAGCATACATTCAAGTGCAGATCATAACATACATCATACCATGAACCAAAAAGAATAACATATAAGATAACAATTAATACCAATTACACCATGTAATTACCATAATTAGACACATCAATAATCATAATCCATCATAATAATGTCTTACATAACATGAGATGAATACATCACCATATCTAGGCACGAGAACAAGCGTAAGTATCAAACCCTAAACCATAATAATACTCTCACACACTCAGACATGAATGTGGGGATGTAGTACATGGTACCAAAACAATGACATCCAACACACACACACACACACACACACACACACACACACATGTGGGTGTGGACTTTCCCTTCATTTCCCACGCACTCTACTAATAATAGGCGTTCCCAGAATAGATACATGCATGCTTTAAAAAATATCTAATAATAGACTATCCTATAAATAAATCTTTCTTTAAGCCTATTAATATCTCAATCCATGCATGATCCTTCATCTTCATTCTACATGTGCTTTATCGAAAAAAATACTTTCCTTAGCCACCAAGTCTCCTTACTTTTCTTGGTATTTGAATCATTACTTGATCGGAACTCTAACTTTTTTTTAATCCCGTAACTTGCAAAATTGGCTAAGTCCTAGAATCTTTCTTTTTGGGTGCAAGCCTTCCACGTACTACTTTACAATGCCTTGTGCGCATTTACAAACACTACTTGTGCACCATATTCCCCCACATGTTCTTTGTACTTAGCTATTTTTCCAGTCTAACATTACCCCACACTAATTACATTATTTTCCTCAGCAATGGGGTTGACTCATTTTGCAACTTCAAAGAATGAATGAATAAATAATATGTCTATAAAGAATGAAAAAATGAATCAATGGAAGAATTCCCAGCTCCCAATTTTCCTTCTTTAGTTTATCCTTCAACATTTTTAACATGGTGTCATACTCCACACTCCTGTATTTAATAATATTCTTATTTTTATCCTTCTCTGCAGTTGCATCCTCCTCGCTTAGCCCCTTAACACTTGTCTTCTCTTTTAATAGCATATGCACTAAGTCTTGGAAGTAGTACAATGAGGAGGGATATGTCCCTGTCACCTTGTCTTCAAATTGTGGGCGCATTTCCAAAATTTCATCTCTTATCTATTATATCATTTCTAAGATAACCTTTGTCTTGCACACTGCTCTTTCCTTCTCTTATGTTAGTCACTAGATATAATCTTCTTTATTCTTCATATCCTCTAACAATGTTCTAAGGGTGGCCCCCTTATCCAAATTTCTTTGATCCACCTCTTCCATTATGTTCATCAAGAAATTACTAGCATGTTCATCTATTAATTCTATGGTCTTTACTGTCACACGTGTTGCTTAAGGCACCTTATTCATTTTGTGCCTTATGCATGCTTCCTCATTGACAAAAAATTTAGGTTTATTCATATGCATCTACATAGCCCAACTCAACATATTTTTGTTACACATATTCATGACATTAGGTTCCATCATCTCCCATCCATATAACTGTTTAGAAGTGAGTGTACTTTAGAATATTACACATATAATATTTGTAGGGTCATTGACATACCCAAGGTTTGGAGTTCACAAGACCTCTTCTCCCTTGCGGCCACTAAATCTCCTTCTTATGGGTATATGTTTTTTTTCACTTGAGAACATGCCTTCTCCTTTCTCTCCTGATATGCTCTCCCGATGGCTCACCCACACTCTATTCTCTTTATGCATTCCCCCTACTAAGAACTTCCTACTCATGCTCGTGGGGTACTTCTTTGTTACAACAGGTCTCCTCTTCCCTGGGATCTTCTTCTCCTCCCACATTGATAACATGCAATGACTTTGTGTTGTGTGCAGCTTCATCTGAAAACCCTTCCTCCTCACTGTCACCCTAATGTACTAGCATATGCCTTCTCCTAGGCTTCTTTTTAGGGCTCAGATTGTCTGGTGATATTTATGGAGACCTCCTAAGTGGCTCTGAGGTCTCTGTGCCCCCAATTGGATCCTTGCTTCTTCTACGTATATTTCTCCTATGGGTATTTTTCAGCATACCACTATCTTCCTTCTCTATCTCCTTGGCTTCATAATCAACCATTACTTCTTCCTGCCTCAGAGGAGTATCCTTGCACATTCTCTTGATGCCCATATATTGTCTTCTTATCATGTTATGATTAAGCACATTGATATCCTCCTCCTCTTCTACTTCATCCTTAGTCTCTTAGTCCTCCTCTGACCTTAGAGGGGTAGCCTTGCACTCTTTTATTGTCCCAAATATTTGTTTACCCTTAGGTTGTTCTAGGAATTTAAATTCATCCTCGATGTATTTTACATTAACCAAATTAGGATTAAACCTCATATTTCACATATTTAAAAATATATTCACCGAAGCTTGGAAATAACACGTTGTAAATGAATATGGAAACTTACACCACATGCTATTTTTACGATCCTTCATTAAAAAATTCTCAATGCAATAATGCTAGCAAACTAAAAAGTCTTCCTTCCCATCCAATATCAAAGGCAAGTTACTTGGTATGTGCTATTCATGCTCAAATGCCTCATGCATTCTCCAGTACCACATCTCTAGTATGAGCTTATAGGTGCTCATTACCCCATCACAAGTGTAGTCTATGAATCTTTCATCCAATGACTTCTTCTCTAGTGGACATTCTTGTAGAGACAAAATCTTGCATTTTGGGTAACTATCTAATCCTGATTACATACTACTATTCATATGATTCCTAAGTAAAAATAGTACTAATTAACCTATGTCTTTGGCCACCTTTCTTTTCTTTCTGTTGTTACTTTCAGTCTCGCATCCTTAATTTCTCAGTATGTATTTTTACTCTTTGGCATTTTCTATCCTGGACACCAATGCCTAGCCTGGACAACAACCCCATCCAATCTTGTCCACTATGGGTGCCCCTATCCTCTTTGTACTTTAATTACAATTTTTTGTGTCCTTTCTAGCCATTTGATTATATTATCTTTTTGCTAGTCAATCTTTTCGGGGTTAATTACAAAATTCAAGCAAGGGATTCATATAAACATAAAGTTAGGTAATTATAATAAAGGACCAACCACTAAGCACTATCTATCACTACCTAAGGTTGCATCCATCAAGGCATTTAAGAGCTCTATTACATCCATCTATCTCCATCACAAGGGAAAAAGGCTGGTTTTCTACATCACACTTCATAGGAGGGGATTTCATTCTATTCTATGCACAAATTTACTACATTATACACCTAGCTTTTTGTTCACTATTCCAAGTGCGACACACACAAGAGAAATCTAGGTCATATTCTGCACACACACACACATAACTACATTTGGTTTGATAGGTAGTGCAACAATCAGTTGTAATTCCACCATTTTCACGGTTGAGGACTATCTGACCCCTAATTCTACATCTTTATTTTTTGGGATTTGATGTCTATTCGATGGTTTTGTAGGTTCATTCCTTATTACACTTTTTCAGTGACCTCAACAATCTCTGTGTGAATTCATAATGAGAAATGGAGAGCATCAGTGAAAATCTTATAACCTTTAGGATTCTAGTTTCTGAGCATTTCCGTAGACCCAGACACCCAGGAATAGGCCTATGGCGCCCACGGGCGCCCCAGTCCATTTCTAGGAACCCTAGTTGAGTAAAATCTTCCAAATCTACAATTTTACAAGCTCCAGTGCGATGGTTAGTGCTTTGCATTTTCTTATTTTCTAGCTCTGTGTACCTTCCATATCTTTATGAATTAGCTAAGGCTTCTTACCCTCTCTTTACACTTAGGGTTTTCACTTTGTTGCTTAGTTTTCGTGGGTTTATTTTCTATATTTCACTGTTATTCATTTATTTCTACCATAACATATAGATTATGTTTTCATTTTACATTTTAGCTTGATCATTTTAGTGAACCAGACATTTATATACTCTTGGATCTTTCTTTTTCTTCCATCATGGCTCATAAGGTCTGTCAAGTCTCTTTCCTTCAATTGAATCAAATGCAGCCATCTTGTAAAGATGCTCTCCAAAAAACTCTAGAGACTATGTATCTACCTATGAACATGTTTCCTGCTCAAGTCAATGTTATTTTCATTCATCTTTCAGAGGAATATCTTTCTTCCAAATCCAATCAATCTATTTGCAAATCCATTCAAACCCTTCATTCTTTACTCAAGATAAATTTCGTACTATGGAATCCATAATTACATCTCTAAAATATTAAATCCAACATCTCAAGGATGCTTCACAGGATCATGTTTGTTCTCCTTCTACATCTCATCTTCATTCTATGTCTTCTACATGTGCTCATATTAGTAAACCTCAAATCTTGTCGTTCCATGCGCATTTCAAGTTTGCAATCAATCCTAAGAAACAATATATTCTTGTGAAACTCATAACTCATCAATTAATCAACTTGCCATCTTCTCATGGTTATCCTCCTTATTGGCTTGCAAAATATCAAGGTCTTTTATATTTTAATTATCATCAAATCAATGGACATAGAGGCAATGATTTATATGCTTTACAATTAAGAATAAACCATCTTGAGTGCCAAGGTTTTATCTCATTTGCTACACAACATCCTGCTACATATTCAATGATTACATCCCAATGGACCCCTAAATCTTTTCCTTCTACATCTAATGAGCATCATGATATCACTTCTAAGATTCCTTCTTTGTAAATTCAAGTGTCGCCTATTTAATCCACTCAACCTCCTCTTAAGGATGATCTCACTCCTCCTCTGCTCAAGGAATTTGTGACACTGCCAAGTCAAACTAAGAAATCACCTCTCAATATTCGTTCTCTATCACCTCCTCCTACTAAGTCATCTACAATATTAAGAATTCAATCTAAGTAACCTCCTCTAAAAATCAACTCAACTTGGCCTCCACTCAATTATTCTATAGCGTTATCAAATAGGCCACCACTGTGCAAGGCTCTTGAACCATAACTACTCCAGTAACTAATCACCTTTTTCTAAGCAATTACTCCTTCTACTAATGGTCTAGACACATTTCAAACTTTTCCACCATCACATTGTCCTAATGTTTCTTCCACCACTCCACAACTGTTTAATCTCTAGTAGGTGACTTTTCTCACCTTATTACCCAATGATGCACTCTTGTGCTTTGGTTCACACTTGAATATTGAAGGCATCCTATACACATGAACCTCACACATTGCATAGTAGACACTACACATTACACATCCTCAAACATCCTACACATCTATACATACGCATCATTTTACTCTTATATCTACTATGCATCATTCACATTTTATTTTTTATACGTCTGCACGTTGTACACATTCTACACCCTACACTATTATAAATTTTACATCACACATGCTTCGTACTACCACACTTATATAACCTACACATCTTGCATTTCATACTACACATTACATGTGTTACACATCACATCACATTTCCTCAACACCACATCCACTACATATATTACACACTTTACTCATTTACTTCTACGTGTTGCACTCACTTCTCTATGATGCACTCTAGTCTCATGGTCCATACTGGATTATTGAGGGTATACATATCCAATGGAACTCATCATACTCACATGTTCAATCATTTAACATATGTGACATTCCTCATTATTACATTATTCAATTAGCTAGTGATATACGCTTTAAATTAAATCATCACTTCCCATAGCATATTTTCGTGATATACATCTTATGCTAAATACTCACTTATTCTAGTTCTTTTTGTGATACACGCTTTAGGCTATATAATCACTTCTTATAGAATCCTTTTGTGATATACGCTTTAAGCTAAATCATCACACATTTCTCACACCTCATCTCTATGTTGCATATCATCACTATACATTCACTACACCACGCTATATTCATCAACTCTTTTACACCACATGGTTCAAAAAATTTCCTGATGATGCACTCTCATTTTTTGTTCATTACTGAATATTGAGGGGGCATGATTGAATATTGAGGGGGCATGATGTTCTTATCATCTATTTTCCATTACATTACATCTATCCACAACATATTGCATATCTTGGTTACATTTACTATTTCTTACATTTACTTGTACATGTTCATCTTATTACACATGTTAGATAGATATCTTGTATGTCATTATATTTATCATACACATATGCACGTTCACTTTCCTTTCTAGTTGTAATCACATATTATATAGGTCCATTATGCGTAGCATGGATGATTGGCACAATACCTATTACTAGTCCCATAGTGGCTCCTAGGGGCATCCAATTGCGTACATGACTAGTGATATTGTTTCATAGCATACTACTTCATCAAATTATACACACTTTGACATACTTTTAATCTGTCTAACATGCTAATGAGTGCTTCATGTGCAACATTTTTTTTGTAGGACTATTTTCCTCCATGGTTTTCTGACATACTGTTTTCTCTTTCTTTTCTTTATTTCGAGATTTTCCCTATGTCTTGTTTACTCTCTATTTGTTTGTGTCCATAATGGAATTTATTGTATTGCACATCGTGAGTGATGTCCCATGTTTATAACTCAATTTTTTACGGTATAAATTGTCCTTTTTTGTGTTCACTTAGCTTACACATTACCTACTTAGCTTACATTTCATCTTATACATGCATGCTTGTCTTTTCTTGTACTAACACTTTTTTCATAGCCACTTATTTGCATGTGACTTGGTTTCTACCAAGCACACTCCCTCCCCATATAGGGCACACTATCAACAAAATGATTGGTCCTCTTTTGGGCCGCATACTCCTTTAGCAACGTCGCACGCACCCCAAATGAAAGGGGCATCATTTGGGTGAATCATTCACCCCATATAGAGTTATATATAACACGGTACCAGTACAACACACTTTTCGGGGTCAGAATTAGACTTGGGTCCATAGCAGAAAGGCCCTTCCTAGATGCCTATAACTAGGGGGCAATACAATCCAATTTTTAGTTTCGGGGCTCAGAATCAGAATTGGGTTCATTACATAGCATCCTTTCCTATATTTTTGAAACCAGGGGCAAATCACATAGTGGTTGGTACTTAATAACAGTCTACAGAACTCAACAAAAAATGGATTTTATAGGGTAGATAGTCCTTAACTCATGTGTTTATACACACCATCTGCAGTGTTTCTCTACATTGTGGGAATTGGTTAAAGGTTGGATGACGATACGAGACAATTATCCCTACCCTTCTTGCATTTCACTAGCATGAGATTGCCCAAAAAAATCATGCCTTGACACCATCTACAAGATCCTTTCTACACTCTTTCCTCATCACAGATCATGTGCACATGTTCATTTTTCACATTTTCAACATTTTTACACACATTTTATATAATTTTTATACATATACATGTGTATTTGATTACTTGATGGCTTCTCTTTTACAGTTCCATCCATATGGGAAGTAGTAGACATCATCATCATCATCAACATAAGATCAACACCAACATCTACATCGACAAAAAGTACAACATGACATATACACATACGTTTTCTCCCTAAGTTCATTTCATCACTTTTTACACTTTTTTCATATTTAGTCTCCATGCTCCATCTTTTTATCACTCCACACTTTGTCTTATAAATTAGCACACTATTTATACATGGTTATCAGGTATGCATCTCTATCTAATTTATGTTGCCAAGCGTTCTACTCAGCAACATAAAGTGGTGACAAATGTAGATACAAAATCACGCACTTTGGATAACTATCTAGTCCTGATTACATACTACTATTCATATGATTCCTTAGTAAGAAGAGTACTAATTAACACATCTCTTTGAACACCTTTCTTTATTTTATGTTGCTACTTTCAGCCTTGCACCCTTACTTGTTCAGTCTATCGTTTAACTCTTCAATATTTTCCATCTTGAACACCAGCTCCCAGTCAGGAGAACAACGTCAGGAACTCCTATCCCCTCTAGGCGCCCCTGTCATCTTTGTACTTACACCTTTTTTAGTCATTTATAGTTGTTCGAGCATGTTATATTTTTGTTAGTCATCCTTTCTGGGGTTAATTATGAAATTAAAGCAAGGTAATCATATAAATATAAAGTTATGTGATTCTAATAAAGGACCAAGCACTAAGCACTATCTATCACCACTTAAGGTTGTATCTATCAAGGAATTTAAGAGCTCCATTAAATCCATCTAGCTCCATCACAAGGGACAAAGGTTGGTTTTTTGTATCACACTTCATAAGAGGGGAGTACATTCTATTCCATGCACATATTTACTATATTCTACAACTAGGTACTTGCTCATTATTCCAAGTGTGACATGCATAAGAGCAACCTAGGGCACAATTCTACACACACTCATAGAACTACATTGGGTATGAGGTGTAGTGCATCAATCAGTTGTAAGTCCACCATTGTGGCAACCAAGGGCATTCTAACCCCTCATTATGTATCTTTAGTTTTTGGGATTTTATGTCTATTTGAGGGTTTTAGAGGTTCATTCCTTATTACATGTTTTCAGTGACCTTGGCAATCATTATGCGAATTCATAGCAAAAAAAATTGAGCATCAACGATCATCTTGTGACCTTACTACTACCATAACATATAGATTATGATTTCATTTTACATTTTATCTTAATCATTTTGGTGAACCTGATGTTTGAATACTCTTGGAGATTTATTTTTCTTCCATCATGGCTCCTAAGGTCTGTCAAGTCTCTTTATTTTAATTGATTCAAATGCACCCATAGATTATAAAGACACTCTCTAAAAAAATCTAGAGACTATGTATCTTCCTATCAACATGTTTCCTACTTAAGTCAATATTATTTTCAATCGTCTTTTAGTGGACTCACTTGCTTTCAAATCCAATCAATCTATTTGCAAATCCATTCAAACCATTCATTCCTTATTTTAAGATAAATTTCAGACTATGGAATCCATGATTACATATCTAAAATATGTTCATTAATTCAATGGGATTTACCTTCACATGTGTCACTTAAGGTGCATTCTTCATTATGCGCCTTATGCATGCTTCCTCGCTGACATTGAATTAAGGTTCATCCATATGCATCTGCATAGTCTATCTCAACATCTTTCTGGTATACATATTCACACCCTTGGAGTCCATATCTCCCATCCATATAGCTATTCGACAACGAGTGTACTCTAGAATCTTGCACGTATAATATTTATATAGTCACTAACATACCCAAAATCTGGCGTTCGCAAGACCTCTTATCCCATGCAACTACTAGATTTCCTTCATGAGGGTATATTTGTTTCTGTGCCTAAGAACATGCCTTCTCCTTTCTCTCTTGAGACACCCCCTGTTCACCTGATGGCTCACCCGCGCTCTGTGGTATTTCTTCATTCCCCCTAGTAGGACCTTCCTCCTCATGTTTGTAGGGTACTTCTTCATTATGACAGGTATCCTCTTCTGTGGGGTATTCTTCTCCTCCCACATTTACAACAGGTGATGAATCTTTATTGCGTGTAAATTCATTTGACAATCCTTCCTCCTCGATGTTAACCTAATGTACAAGCTTATGCCTTCTCCTAGAATTCTTTTTCAGGCTCGAATTGACTGGTGATGTTCTTGGTGATCTCCTAAGTGGCTCTGAGGTATTTCCACCACCATTTGGATCCTTGCATCTTCTACGTAGCTTTCTCGTATGGGTCTATTCCAGCATGCCACTATCTTCCTTCTCTATCCCCTCGACTTCATCATCAACCCTTACTTATTCCTTCCTTGGAGGAGTATCCTCACACATTCTCTTAATGCACATGGTCTATCTTCTTCTGGTGTTATGACCAAGCACGTTGTTATCCTCTTGCTCTTCCTCTTCTTACTTACTATCCTCCTCCTCCTCTAACCTTGGACATGTAACTTCGCACTCTTATTTTGTCCCAACTATTTGTTTACCCTTAGGTTGTTATGGGAATTGAAATTCATCCTCTATGTATTTTCCATTAACCAAATTAGGCTTAAACCTCATATTTCATGCATCTAAAAATATAATCACGGAAGCTTGGAAATAACACGTTGTAAATGCATATGGAAACTTACACCAAGGGCTCTTTTTACCATCCTTCATAAAATATCTCCCAATGCAGTAATGCTGGTAAACTACAAAGTCCTCCTTCCCATCCAATATCACAGGAAAGTTACTTGGGATGCGTCATTCATGCTTGAAAGTCTCATGCATTCTCTTGTACCACATATCTAGTCTGAGTTTATAGGCACATGTTACCCCATCCCATGTATAGTATGCAAATATTTTGGCCAATGACTTCTTCTCTTGCGGGTATTCCCATATCTTGTCCTTAGGGCCATCTAGAACACCAATCTCTGTAAACATAATAGATAAGAGGATCACACCCCATGTAATATTATCACCCACGCACATTTACTCAATGATTTCCTCTACAATGAATGAAAAATATTATACATTGTACCCTCCATCATTTTATTTGCAATGTGGATCCATTTCTTGTTCACTTGGCCCCATCTCTCCTAGTTATTGAACTTGGTTAAAAGATGTGTGACAATTTTAAAAACATGGTCAGTTACCTTTGAAATATCCATCGCATAATCTCCTTTCTAGTATGTCAGCTTAATAGTAGTGGCTTCCACACCTACTTCATCATCTATATCAGTGGAAATCTCTATACCCAAGCTCCATAACATTGTAAGCCTTCCAATTAATGGTGTGGTAATGCACACTCATCTTCTTACAAAGTAGAAAAAGTCCTTTTGGAATCTTGACATGAGCCAAAGGTAAAGTTGCTCTGGTTTTTTGAAATATGGAAACTCATACATTCGCAGTACTCCCACTTTTTCCAAGATCGTATAACTCTTGTCATTGTAAATAGGTCAATCATATTTAGTTCACTGATTGGTCTTCCTTACCAATTGTTTTTCTATCTGATCTTTTTTCAAATGGGTGTGATGATTCTACTCACACAATTTATTTTTTCAAATGTGATATTCCCAAACATGTCCCATAATCATGCCCTTTGGGTATTACATATAAGAAAATCTTTCCTAAGACATGTCCTCTACTTTCACTTCTAGGTCTTTCTTCCCTTTGTGGATGTTGTAGATGCTCTTCTAGGTGTCATATTTTACCTCCACAAATTACTCTTGCACTTCCTTACCTTTGTGTTACCTCTGTCTCCTCAAACCCACGTGCCCTAAATGTGAGTTATTCTATTCAAACACTAGCTTTGAAAACCAAACCCTTAAACTTCTATTCTCTTCTCTTCACATCTTTTCCTTACTCTCGCACTTTCCATGAAGGATCTCCACTTCAGGCCGTGCCAAATTATTTACAGGTTCAATAGATTTTCTTCTGTACTCGCACTTTGTACTTCTTTTTCTCTTAAAGGCTCAAAAACTCTAACATGCAAGGTAAGAATGAAATATCTTGCACTTATTTTATATATTTTTCAAAATTTCCCACATTAATTTCTCCTCACCTACCACCATACTTAGTTTTTATTATGATTCTTCACTTTTTCCACATTTTTTGTTACTTTCTCTCGCCCTCAACCATTATAACCTTCGGGTGCATCCCACTACTGAACATTCCAAAAACCTCCTTACGCACACATCTATAAACCATAATACATAATCCTATGTGCCTCATACCAAGTATTTCACCATGGTGTTTCCTAAATTGTGTTACACTACATAATCATTTTCTCATGCGTGGTCTTCATCCTGAGTGATTTCCTTAAGAGCACCTTCATACCTAGCACCTTTTCCTTCTATGAGAATACTTAAGGGAGCACCCTCAAACACGTTAACCTATATAAATAACAACGGAAATAATTTTATCTTTTGCACACTTTCACTTGGTTCACCCCCAAACTAAAATTATGTGTGGTCCTTTACGCATGAAATCAATAGATATTAATCAACTTCCTACGCGTAAGTGTGCTTATTACAAAAAAACAATGGAATACAATAGCAAAGCATAACAACGAATGGAGAGAAACACATGAAATGGAAAGCTAATCTAAATGGAAATACTACCATATTTAAAAACACAAAGAAGCCTTATTTATAGTATAGATGTAGTCACTTTCATTACCAACACCCTAGGCGCACTGACACCTCATCTAGTTGTAGGATGAATGCTCACTCGAAGAGCGCAAAGGTACCAGATCCCTCTTTTGATGCTTGATTTTTCAAGGAGTTAGCATGCATGATGATATATTACATAATCATAACAGTTAACTTGTGCACATCATAAAGGATTTAGATCACAACCATAAGAAAAGTAAACTAAAAAAGGATTAGGATCAAATTCACCATACAATAACTAGTAGAAGAAACATCAATGAAAAGTATCCATCCACAAATATCCATTATATTAACTCACCATGACACACAATAGCTAAATACCTACAAGTAGCATTAGAGTTATGCGCATAAGCATACCAACAACATAACCTTACTACAATTCAGTCTCTCTCAGCTATGAAAATCAATACATAGATAGGGGTGGGGAATTTCTCTTCACTGCCCATGCAATCTCAAAATAGGTTACATGCCAAAAATAGCCATGTGTGCATTACAAAGTAGTTATAGAATCATGCAAGCTTCGCCTAACAATAGATTATCTTCTATTTTTAACTCTAGATCTAATCCTATTATTAGTCTAAACTCTGCATGACACTTCATCCTCCTTCGCATGATATTTTTTCCCCAAAATAGATGTTGCTTCAACTAAATGTCTTCATAATTCAACCTTATCTCCAAAACCTTTCGTGACCACCACTCCAACCATTCATTTTCCAATTATAACTCGTTGCTCAAAATACGACCAATTCATGTAAGTGTTTTGCCTAGGCGCGAGCCTCCCACATGTTTTCTACTCTACTTCCATGCATGCCTTCACACCTACCTCTCACGCATTCAAAACTCTCATGCCGCTATACTTAGAATATTTTAGGGGTCCAACATTATCCCACACTATCTGGATTTCCACCATCGATAATTCTTTGATCACTAAATACAAAATCTTTTGAAGGAAAAAAAAATTTCAAAATTGAAAACTAAACATCGTACCACAATCCTGTAAGGCACCTAGAAGATCTATGGGAACTCAACATATACCCAATCAACTAATTTATTTTGTTCCTCCAAATCCTTTAAATCCTTCCCTGACGCAACCTCTAAAATCCCCGAAAATTGGTCAGGAGTAATCTCTTCAACTATACTTTTCAACTCCTTTATCACCATCACTAGCTCCACGCAAGTGCCATCAATAATTTCCATATGTTCCAGTATAGAACTCTGGAGCTCACTGACTCTCTGCTCAAGTTGATCTCACTTCACCTTAATTTAATCCTTCTACGTCATGGTCTCTATGATCAACTGAGTTCGCTCTATTTTGTTAGTTTGGGTTATTTCCTGTATAGCCTTTAAAACTACTTCCTCATCCACCAACCTACCCTCAATGAAGGTATCACACCTTTGGCATCTATTGAAGCCTCTATCTCCCTTCATGCTTACTTCCTTGAGCTAGGTGAGAAATTCCTCCATCTCAGTGATCCTTACTTAAACTATAGTCTTATTACTCTCCTTTTCCTTAGCGAGTTCTTTTTATTCTTCCCTGTGCCACTCTGAATATTAGCTAGTAACATTCCCACTAGATCCTCCAGGTACTCCATTTCATCTCCATAGTCCATTCTAGCCTGGATAACCAGAGAAGGACATTGCTCCAAGATCTTTTGTACCAACGTGTTAGTTATACCATAAGCTTCCTTAGTTCTTCACTGCTCACCTTTTAACCCCCTTTGTAGTCTCTTTTCCTCGTGTTACTTATCCTTCTTATTTACTACAACGGTGCAAATAGTGGTGCTAGCATCCAAATTCCTTCTTGTCACCTAGTTTATGTAAGGAATTGCATGACTGCTCATATGTCTGATGATTCAGGTCTATGGCCTTATATTTTTGTCCAGGATTATTCTTCAATAACATTGTTTCAATTGAGTGCTCACTCACCTTGAACTCAGTCTCTTCTAAGTGATTATGTAAGTTCCAACTACTCATCTTTCTTGTTCTATATGATCCTCCATTCTGATCCAATAGATCACATGCATGCAATCTCTTTATGGGAACTGTACTCTGGAAGTTCACGTGTAAAACCTTCATGGGATCATCCACAAAGTCCATATTCGGTGACCTTAGGGTCCACCATTTCCTTTGTGCCTTCTCTTTAGTGAGATTTTTCTTAGGGGAAAAAGTGATGGTACCTATTCCTAATCCATTTTCCTCCTTGATGATGAAATTTTCACCCATTTCCTTCTCCCCTTGCCCCTTTTTCTACACTAGTGTATTCTCCTTTACCGGGATCTTATTTGTCTCTTGAGTTATGGGAGCCTTCTTATTTTCACGTGCTTGCAATTCTAATTTTTCCCTTGCTTGCCTATCCTATTTTGTAAACTCATAGCCTAAATTTTATCTTAGTGAGGCAACCAATTTTTCCAAGTCTTCTTCTTATACCAACTCGCTCTCTATTTCAGAACTAGAGACAACTTCCACTCTAGCGCATTTAATTATTTGTTTCTCGGCTCTTCCCTACTGAGATGTCTCCGTACCCCCACTACTTCTTCTATGAGAATAAAACATTCTCTTATGAGAGGTATCAAGTTTCTCCTCTTCTTCATCACCTTCCTCTTCCTAATATTCTTCCTCACACACCTTCTAAATAAGTGGCACTATTGTTCCCCTTGGTTGTGGAAAGGTGGAGTCAGTAACCTCCACCTTGACTCCTCCTTGATTATTTTTCCATAATTACATAAACACCCTTTTAATAAGTCCTTAAAATATAACATATACTTGTGGGTGTAGATCCAAAGTGTCCGGCTCAAAAACGTCCAAGTATCTTGGCCTGGAGTCATATCTATAAGTTACGCGCAATGTGTGTAGATCTGAATGAAACTTGTCTGCATCATAGGTCAAATTTTGCACATCCTTGAGCCTATTGATGGAGCACATGAGGTATTTTACCAAGAATGTAAATGAAAGTTTGAACCATGGACCCATCTCACCATTAGCCATTATGAACTGAGCAAGGTTGAAATGTTGCACTACTGCAAATTTAACCTACTCTCCGACCACCATGGGAAATTCATGAAGAATGCGCCATTCATTTTCAAACGACCCTCATAATATGTCATACCATTTATTAACCCTAGCTTTGTATGTGCTTGTAATGGTACCATCACAAGTATATCTTTCAAACTATACTGCGGGGAATGGGTGTATCGATGGGTAAATCCACATGTTGTCCTTGGGCCCATCTTGAACCCTGATTTCCCAAAATATGATCAATAATAGGATTGATCCCCATGTGCTTTTAGCCCATTATTCATTATGTAAGTTTGCCTCCTCAATAATCCCATTTGTAAAGAACTGTTCTAGGTTGTAGTGTGCCCTCTTCGAAATCTTGTAGGCCACATACATAAATCTCTTGTTTATATATGTCTACCGCTCGAAAGCACCCAATTTATAGCTCACTAGCTGTGAAAAAACCCTAAGTGTGGGATCATGTAAATATGTGATGGTCTATGCCCTACCTCCCTTCTCGTAACTTAATTCCTCAGCAAGCACTTCAATTTTTTCTGTGGCATAAAATTCCAAGGCCATATCTTTTCTAGTGCTCTTAAGACATGTGAAACATTTAATTAATTACATGGTGAGTTGCATCATTCTCCCTGCAAAGTAAAAGAAATCCTCATGCACCCACAAAATTGTCCAT
This sequence comes from Taxus chinensis, assembly GCA_019776745.2. Taxonomy (NCBI): domain Eukaryota; kingdom Viridiplantae; phylum Streptophyta; class Pinopsida; order Cupressales; family Taxaceae; genus Taxus; species Taxus chinensis. Next base: position 62,438,479 of record CM034152.1, on the reverse strand, counting down.
TGGAAGAGATGTGTAGGTTTGGTGAAGAAAGGAATCTCCCACATTTGTAATCATTGATTAAAGGGTTTTCGGACTCATCTATACCTGGGAGGACTCTATACAAATCTACCCTCATCTTATTTTCATTCTTGTCTGTGCAATGATTTTACTCACTGATTTTGCATCGAGTGAGCTTTGATTTCAATATTTTTACCCTAATCACTCCATGGGGTACTAAATTTATGAATAAATGTCTTCCAAGGGTTCCTCTACAACCACATCAAGCCTCTTCGTCCTCAAATTCCATCCACTTGGTGTCATTCTTTTGTAAGTGTGTTCCCTAGATGTTTTATTTTAAAAACTTCCTTCCTACCCGAGCTCTACAAATCTAGACCACTTCGAATGTACACAACCTTCCTTCTCTTTGTTCTACTGTTGACTCTAACTTACTTGGATATAAGGTTTCACCTAGTATCTAATGCACCTCTCGTTCATATGATCTTTGTGTCACTTTAAAGTTTTTTACACTTAACTCACTCGGTAGCACAATTTTTCTTTAAGGGAAAGGTATTTAAATAACTACCATACACCTCTATTTATAATTTTTCCATGAACCTCATGTCCGTTCAACCCACCCATTTTAATTTAATTTTCACTAAAGTAATTTTTCCATTTTTGAAAACTTCCGCGACTCCACTTCACGCACTACAGTCATAATCTTCTAGTGTGCTATACTACTTCTCAGCCACAGACCTCTCCCACGCAGCTTCATGCGCCGAAGTAAAAAACCTCCGCACCATATCCCAAGTATTTCTCCATGCCCCTACCTACCTCATGTTACACTAAGCGATCATTTTCCCTGCGTGGTCTTCAATCAACTCAAATTTCTTCAAAACACCTTATGCACAACACTTGTAACATATTTTTCTCTTCTACGCCAACTTCCAGAAGAAACATGTATCAAGAGGAACCAATAATTCTCATTTATATATTTCAATTCACCCCACACTAAAAGTATGCATGGTCCTCTACACATTAAATCACTTAAATAGTAATCAGCTATTGGTGCGCAAGCATACTTATTACATGAAAACGCTGAACTAAACTGACAAAGAATAACAATAATGAAGGAAACACGTGTAAGGAAAATCGAATATAATGATGGAAATACTACCTTATTACAAACACCAAAAAGACTTATTTATAATAGGGCTTCAGCCTAATTCCATTGAAGTAACCGGGAAATTGTGTGCATTACAATGTCTGCAACTAAAAAGCACCTGAAACAAGTATATAATTCACAACATATGGTCCCAACCAATGCACTTGGAACTTCCCAGGGTGGCACAAAAACTTGGATTCATAAAGAAGAACCTATTGTATGACCTCCAATGTCTTATTTTTGATGTGTCTATCATGTCATGTCCTTCTCTATCTTCTAAATCCAACGTGCAATAGCCCACCACTCATCCAACTGCATTAGTTTTTCTATGTTGTCTTCAAGTGATTTCTCATCATCCAATCCTCCTACATGCACAATAGGTAGCGAGGGTAACATGAATACCACTTGCAAAACAGCCTCTGCACAAAACATTAATTGAAAGGGTGTGGCCTTATTCAACCTCGTGTAGGTTGTTCTATATGCCCAAAGTACAAGAAATAATTTATAACCCCAATCCTTCCTTCAACCATCACAAATATTTATCAAATTATGTCCCAATATCTTGTTGAAAGCATTAGTAGTCCCATTCACCTATAGGTGATAAGGTGTTGTCTTATGATGCTCCACCATAAATTAATCCAATAATATTCTAATGGTCTCATTAAGGAAATGAGTGCCCCTATCACTGGTCAAGCTCAATGGACATCCATACATTATGATAATATTTCCCATAATAACATTGTTGCAGTAGCTGCCACGCAATACGTTATAGACATCACTTCCGCACACCTTTTCAGATAGTTTGTACAAGTTAAAATATAGGGTGACCCAAGCCTATGCCCCGATGGGGAAATAGGACCCACAAAGTCAATTTCCCACTTCTCAAAAGGTTATACACTTGTTATAGGTCCTAAGGTCATTTCATCTCTATGTGTAGGCTTCCCAATGTGATAAAAATGATCACATGACTTGACATCTTCTTTACAATCCTTAGACAACATCTCCCACTAGAAACCAACCATCAATATTTTACGCACGGTAGCAGTCCCTACATAATGTCCACCTACAATTCCGCCATGATCTTCTTCCATAATAGCTTCACACTCATATTCAAGGACACACTAGGGTAAAACCTCATCATGTCCTATTTTTTACAAATCTCTACTGATCAACATATAAGTCACGACATGTATGGCAATATGATTCTTCTCAATACTCTTCATTCCCTTAGGCACTGCACTAGTTTGAAAAAATACTGCAATATCTTCCAAGTCTGAGGGCACATGATTCAATTTGAATATATGTGCATCCAACATTTTATCCTCAATTCTCGTCATGTCCTCAGCAGAATTAGTTCTTGACAAATGATTAGGCCCTAAGTTACTTTTTCCTGGCTTTACCACAACTGTAAAGTCAAACTCTTGAAACAACAGAATCCATCGGCATATGCACCCCTACAAAATAGGCTTACTAACTAGATACTTAAGTGTCTTGTGATCTATATAAAAGATAAATGATTTCACCAACAAGTATTTCCTAAACTTATGCATCATATAAATCATAGACAATGCTTCGTGCTCTGTGGTTGTGTAATTTTGCTTAGCTAGTGTCAACATTTTTCTTGCAAAAAACATAGGATGATCAAAAAACCCTTCTCCTGGATGGGATAATATTTCTCCAATAGCCATACCAAAGGCATCAACATACACATGAAAAGGTTTTTACCATGAAGGAAAGCATAAAATAGGTGCAGTAGTAAGCCTTTCCTTTAATATTTCAAACGCTACCTATTGTGCCTCTCCCCAATGAAACTTTCCTTTATTCTTCAACAATTCCTCCAAGGGCGCGACAATATTTTCATATCCTTTAATGAAATTTCTATAATAATATGTGTCCTAAGAACCTACACACCTCACTCTGATTGGTAGTCTCCTCCAGTCCTAAAATGATAGTGACCTTAGTCGGATCTGTAGTCAGGAAATAACACATCTAATATTACATTTATACTGCTGGGTATGTTAATTTATATATGGATCTTGCGTGATAAAAGTATTCACAAGTGACCTATTTCTAGGGTTTTTTTGATCAGTGAGTCAGTCATCCTGGTTATTTTTCTAGTTCAGTCGTCAGTTGTCTCTGTATTTTTTTCCATCTCTTAGAGTGTCTCAAATGTCGTAATCAAGTCAGTTGTCATCTTTTTGTCTACATCAGGGTGCCTAGGGTTACACTGGGGTGCCCCAGGGTGACCCAATCCATGATTTTAGGCACCAATGTCATCGTGATTGGTAGTCTTTATTTATTTATTCTAGGTCAGTCATAACGGTCACCCCATGTATTCCCTTAGGTCATAGTTGGTAGTTTCAGGTCACTAGTTTTTAAATTTAAGTAAGAGATCCCTATATAAACAAAGCATACTCACCACATTATGGGCACACATCACACACATCAAGGGAAGCTATCTATTAAGGCAAGGGACTATATTTGGGATTCTTCTACATTTGCATCACATCTCCATCACAAAAGCACAAAGGGGAAAGGGTTGTATTCTTTCCATTATATCCATTATTTTACATTTTACATTTAGCTATTTCCCCTTATTACTACGTCATTGGAGCTAGGGCACCCTAGGCACATAATTACACACACATTCACCATAACTACATTAGGGTCTGTAATGTAGTGTAACACTCAATAATAAGTCCACTAGTTTTGTGGTTGAGGACAAAATGACCACACTAACCTGTTGTATTGTAGGTCACTATTTAGTTCATCCGACGAATCCAGCATGACATACAAGAAGGGTTTCAAATCTCCTTGCGACACTACTGAACATAAATCTTGAGCTTTTTCATAGTTCCAAGTGCCTAGAATCCAGACTAGGGCATCTTGGGGTGCCCCTGTACACTCCCAAGTGCCTCAGTATAGACAGACAGTCAGATCCTACCCTTCCTAAAGTCATTCGTTCATAGCCTCCCCACTCTGCATACTATTCTGCCACAATCTAGTGCACAGTGAGGTAAGTTATTTACAAGGTTAGTAACATACCTCTCTCATTTCTATTATTCTAATTAATTCAAATACAAAAGAAAAATATCTAGTTCTAGCACTTTGATATAACACTTATTTTTTATTTAGATTAGCTCATAAAATAGTTAAAAATCCTATTTTTAGTTAATCATTTTGGTGAACCCAAAATTTTGACATTGTTCCATTTTTATTATATGTCATTAGCATAGCTCTTATTTTATTATTATGATGTCATATTTTAGTTTCAAACCCATTTATGATGAGGCTACCATCGCTGAAATTACAACTTTATATAGTACTCCTATGACCTTACCTAATGCCACTCAACAAATCATCCTAGAAGGTCAAATACATATGCCCACCAATCATGTTGATTCTCCTATCGGAATCTGCCTTGTTGATGACCCCATTACTTTTATTCGTTTTACACCATATCATCTGGTGGCCTATGATCCTTCTTATTCTTCTTATGATATGTCACTGGATGTTTTAGATCCTTCTATCATTTATTATCTATTAGGCATTTATTCCCAACCTAATATGCCTCCTACCTTTCCTCCGGCCACTCCCATCACTACTCCCATGTCTCCTAGCACTTCTCATTGTGCTTCCCTGACATCCTATTCTAGTTCATCAGCACATTCTTATTACCTTGATGATCCCATTGATAGTAGTATTTCGGCTGGCATTAACCATACCACTCCATCTATTGTTCCCAAGGAGTCCCCTTATTTCTACACTACTGAGAGTGCTTCACCTCTTCCATCTTCTTTTTCTCTTATTGCTTCTACTATAGTGCATGAGTCTTTGCCTTATGTTATTTATTATCATTATAATCCTACCTTACTTATGTTTCCTTCTTATACTTCACCCACACCCCATGTTACTTCTGGTAAAAGTTCCCCTTCATCATCTCATGTGGCTCCTTTGACTCACACTCCTCACATATATTTAGCTTTGAAGCCTACTATCTCCCCTCTTGATATACCTATGATCACACACAATGGAAATCTCCAATTTCTTAATACATTATTTCCATCTTCTTCAATTCCATCAAAAGACATCCTACCCCTCATGCATGTTGTAGGATAACTTCAGTATCAGGTTCACTATCTCACCTTAGAAAGTCGGGCTTACTATGCATTTATAGACAACAATTCCTATCATGGTAATCTTGTTCCCAAGAAAATTCATAACTTGGCCTTTCCTAAGGATTTCACCATGCCCACATTTACTTGTTTCAATGATATTGGTGACCCTCATTCTCATATTGCACATTATCACACTCTTATTGCCTCTCATTCCAATGATCGCCTATTACTTAAGGCCTTTCAGTTTAGTCTAGTTGATGATGCACTTCATTGGTATACACATCTCCCTTTTTGTTCTATTATCACTTTCTACGACATAAAGGATGTCTTCCTTCATAGGTTTATTATCAATACTGGTCCTAGGGTCACATACGATCACATTCCCACTCTCCATTAGGGCTCTTCTGAACCTATTCAGGATTACATCTTACACTTTAATGCATGCATGCATCAACTTATATTTCATCATAGTGATTTGGAAAATTAGTTCCTCTTCTGTCATGGTCTTATTTCTCCTCTAAAGAAACACTTATAGTATGATAATTGTGAGTCCTTTATCCTTTTGTGTTACAAGGTTATTAATCTAGAACATGACCTTCTTGCTTCTTCTCTAGTAGAGCCTTCCCCCAGTTCTCTGATTACTAGGCCCTATGCTCTTCCACTTACATCTCTAGTTCTACAACCTCAACAAACTCCACCTTTAGCTACAAATAAAACAAACCATGCTACTCCTACTCCACCTCCTCGCAAAAATCCAAAACAACCTCTCGCTCAACCCAAAGTGTAAAGGAAACAACCTCAGTCTCCTCCTCCATCTCCTACACATGTCTCCCCACCTCTGTGATCACTTACCACTACTGCTACTTCACCACCATACCATCAGCCTTTGTTTTTTTCACCTAATGTTTGACCTCACGATGTTTTATGTATTTTACTTACTGAGCAATTAATTTGGCTTCCTTCCAATCACCACCACCCTCCACACCATTTACAATGACAACATGATCAATATTACTGTAATTACCCCCATTTTAGTGGCCATTGCGATAACGATTTCCTTTCTTTATGTGAGAGGTTGCACCATTTAGAGGACACTAGTATCATATATTTTTCCTCTCATGAGCGATCCTTATCTCCTTCACCACGACAGCATCAACATACACCCTAGGTCTCCTACACCTGGTAATCAGTTTGTTTGTCAATCACCACCGGTGTGTGATCGCTATCCACCACCTCCATTGCTTCCACCTCCATATTCATTATATCCACCTCAGTCACACTATCAATCACATTCATCCCATGTGTTTCCACCGGTATCCACATATCCCATGGTCACTCCATATGACACACAATTTGGTCTCTACACTCATGCTCTATCTATTCCATATGCATCCACCTCCACCCATCATCCATGTCGTCAGTAGGTGATAATTATCACCTTACCCCACAATGACGCACTTGTGTTCTTATAGTTATTACATGACTGTTGAGGGATTAGTTTTAAGAACCTTTTATCATGTGCTTTGACATTCATCTAGTGCACCCCAATCATTTTTTTATGACGCACTCTTACTTATGTGGCTCATCCTTAACTACTGAGGGGTTTTACTACATGATCCTATTCATCCATACACTAGGGGGCATCGTTAATCCCCCCTCTTATTTTCATCACTTTATCATAATAGTGTTATATTACATTTTCACATCTTCATTATGATACATTTATCTATTTTAAGATTTATTCTATTATTACCATTACATTGCCTACACACTACATACTTTATTCATCTCATCAATCACATTACATTCATTATCTATATCATCATATTCTATCTACCATTATAACATCATCATAAAAATTTATATTCATCACATACACCACAATACATATGCTAGAACAATAACCATACAACCATACGATTTCCATTACATCACAAATAACAAAACATCTCAATTATCGATCGCATACATATCCAAAATAGGTGTCCATACATATAGTGTTCATACAATCATCATCACAACAACATGTTTCATCATTGGGGGGAAAGGCCCCTACATCATATCTGATCATTGCTATCACAATTCATCATCACTATTGTTATCATGTATCATGAAATCCCTCAAACTTGACGCTTCTCCACCGACGTGACGTCGCATTTCACGGCCCCAAAACTTTTCCACCTATCTACACAACATGGAAATATCCATGTTCTGATCCGAGAATTTCCACCTTAAATATAGATATCAGGTGAATGCATCTTGGGCCAAGGGAACACCACCTACCGCCTCTCAGGCATGACAAGTCTCCTCACATTCCTCATCCCTCTTGCTAAGAAACACCATACATATCGCCATTGCTATGGCCACTGGACCAAACAAATGGGAATGTTTGTGTGCGATGTCGTCCACGTGCTCTTGTATCCCCCCACATAACACATCACTAGGCATATTATGTGTCAGCGTGTGGATCGATGTGTCTACTATCAATGACCAATAGGTATCTCCTACATGCACAACATACAACCTCATGTTAGTCAACTGCATACAAATAACAACATAAACAATTTTTTAACCACATTAGTATACACAAATACTTACGAATCTGCCATCTCCGCTGGTACAGGGTCAGGGATGCCTCCCTCAATCTCTCCTAATAGTAACTCCATAGCACCTACAAATACTAGGTATAGCAACACCCATCGATGTGCTACCCACCATGCTCAATAATCCTCCATACTCCCCGCATCATTACCATCCATAGCCACTATCGCTGGGTCTACCACATCTAACCATGGTGCCACCAACTGCTCCGCCGTGGGCCCTGGCCTAAAACTTGCCCTCTTAGGGGATCTAGTGGTCCGTAGCCATATATATGGCTCTATGGTCACATCATGTGCCATCCTGAACTGTTGTGACACTCTCTCCACCTGAAATAGCTCCGCTACACCTGGAAAGTGATCCTATTTTCTATTCCTTACAACCTTGCTTTAACCTCTTGTCGTTACTTTCGACTTAGAGCCTGTTCTACTCACCACTCCCTATTTCACTGAAGGGGTGCATATCATTGGGGGTCCCCCTATAATCCCCCTTATGTCACCATGCATCCCAAAATCGTGAATCCAACACCTCACAACTTATACCATGATACTTCACCATCAGTCTCCCCTAATGATCTAATCTTGGGGCAACGATCATTTAACATTTTCCAAAACACCCTTACGTATCATAACTTATATATCCCCCACCTAATGACCTAACTTGAGGGAAACAAGTGACTAAAAACCATCTTACATGACATCTTATCAACTCCTAGCAACCTTCCCCTAATGACCTAACCTGGGGGAAATTAGCGAAAAACCTTGCCACTAGTAACCAACTAAAATCAACCAATCAAAATAAACACATTCAAATTAGACCATTCAAATTCACGAGCAGTTTCCTAGATGACGTAACTTGGGATTTACATTCACCATTCCATTCTAAGATGACATAACTTGGTATTTTATTCTATACTATGTGTTCACTTCTATATAACCTAACTTGGAAGCCATCTCATTCTCTATTGCGTCTGCTTCCTCATGACCTAACTTGGAAGCCATATCATTTTCTATCGTGCTCGCTTCCAGATGAAATAACTTGGAAGCCATCTCATTTTCTATCACACTCACTTCCAAATGACCTAACTTGGAATCCATATCATTCTCTATCACTTCCGCGTCCTCATGACCCAATTTGGAAGCTTTTTACATTGAGGTGACACCCATGAAGTGGGGGAAAGCGTGCCTTTCCCCTTATCACTCCTATATGGGTCGATTATTTAAACTAAATTCATCTGGATCCAAAATCACCACCTTTTTTATATGAGTCCATCTACAGTGGCTAGATCTTGGGGATGTAGTTAAATCTTAGAGAATAACACACTTTTCTCCCTACACTCTTCCTCTGGCATTAGGACGCCCAAATCATCCCATCATGTTATTCATATACAAGTGTTCGTGTTGGGAACTGATCACTTCCTACCCACCTATTTGATATTTAACCGCATCCAAAATCATCTAATCATCATTTTTCATTTTCCAAAATTCATCGTGACATTTACACTTTTATGTTACATAGATCGACTCATTGATCCATGGTTCAACATGCTTCTACTACACATCTGCACGTTCTTCTAAAACTTTGGCTTCTCTAGATTTTTCTCAGGTACGCATCTCTATCTACTTTATGTTACCGATATTTCCACTCACCAACATAAAGTGGGGGAAAATTTAGTAACAAAATCACACATCTACTATTATATTTATACCGTTGAGTATGTTAATTTATAGATGGATCTTGCGTGATAAAAGTATTAACTAGTGACCTATTTATAGGGTTTTTTTGGTCAATGAGTCAGACATCTTGGGTATTTGTCTAGTTCAGTCATCAGTTGTCTCTGTAGTTTTGGATATCTCTTAGAGTGTCTCAGATGTCGTAGTCATCTTGGTTTTTGTCTTTTTGTCTACATCAGGTTGCCTAGGGTTGCACTGGGGCACCCTGGGGTGTCCCATTCCATGATTTTAGGTACTTGTGTCATTGTGATTTTTTATTCTTAATTTATTTATTTGAGGTCATTCCTAACAGTCACCCCGTGTATTCCCCTAGGTCATAGTCGGAAACTTCATGTCACTAGTATAAAAAATTGAGCAAGATATCCCTATATAAACAAAGCATACTCATCACATTATGGGCGGACATCACACACATCAAGGGAATCTATCTACTAAGGAAAGGGAATGCGTTTGGGCTTCTTCTACATCTACATCATATCTCCATCACCCAAGCACAAGGGGGAAAGGGTTTTATTCTTTCCATTATATCCATTATTTTGCATTTTACATTTATCTATTGCTCATTATTACCACGTCATTGTTGCTAGGGAACCCTGGGCACAAAATTACACACACATGCACGAGAACTACATTAGGGTCTTTGATGTAGTGCAACACTCAACAATAAGTCCACTAGTTCGGTGATTGAGGATAGTCTGATGCCACTAACCTTTTGTTTTGTAGGTCACTATTCTGTTCATCCGGTGAATCCAACATGACCAATAGGTAGGGATTTAGATCTCCTTGCGACACTGCCAAACACAAATCCAAAGCTTTTTCACAGTTCCCAACACCCAGAACCCAGACCAGGGCACCCCGCGGTGCCCCAGTACACTCCCAGGCACCTCAGTATAGAAAGACAGTCAACTCCTACCCGTCCTAAAGTAATTAATTCATAGACTGCACAATTTGCATACCAGTCTGCCACATTCTAGCGGACAATGAGGTAATTTATTTACAAGGTTAGTAACATATCCCTTTCATTTCTATTATTCTAATTAATTCAAATACAAAAGAAAATATCTAGTTCTAGCAATTTGATATATCACTAATTTTTTATTTAGCTTAGCTCATAAAATAGCTAAAAAACCTATTTTTATTAATCAGGATCTACCAACAGAGATTCCTTACATATAATGTTCCCCAACAAAGTTCTAAAGGAAGTAGCAAAAATACACTTCTTAAGTTAAAATATATGCTCAATTGTCGGCACCTCTCAAACATCAATCTCAAATTGTCACAGTGAACCTTTACTAGCCCATAAACTGTCTAATCATCCAGGTAAACCTATAAAAAATTATGAATGAATTCCTCAAATGCTTGTATAACAATGCACAAAAAGACTATAGGTGCATTCTTCAATCCAAAGGGCATAACTGTGTACACAAAAATTCCCCATTCCCTGGTGAAAGTTATCTTTTCCTAATCTTCGTTAGCAATCCGCACCTAATGGTAACTTGAGAATCCATCTGTAAAAGAATAAATCTTACACCTTGCAACACCTTCTAATATTTATTTAGTAAAAGGTGTAGGAAAAGGATCTATGACACATGCACCATTCAATTCTCTATAATCCACAAAGATCCTTTTCCTATCATCCTTCTTTATGCTTATTACCATCGGGCTAACCCAATTTAACTCCTTAATGGGCTTAATGATTCTAGATTTCAACATCTTATCATTTTATGCCGTCATCTTGATCCATAAGTTAGGATTCATCCTACAAGGCCTCTTCCTAACCAGGCACATGCCTTCCTTTAACTTTATCCTCATCTTACCCAATGAGTGATGTACCCCTTTCAAATCATGATAGCCCCATGGAAATAAGTCTTGGAAGTCAGGAAACAACTCAATTATCTTTGCAACCTCTTGATCTGACCAATAATCACCAATAATGGCCTCTTTAGGTTCTATATTTGTCCCAATGCTGATCTTCTTTGTCTTCATAGGCTCGTGATATGCACATGCCTTCTCGTATGCATTGTCCAAGTCCTCACGTGCACCTTCTATGTGATCAACATCTAAATTCTCTACTTTCTCATCATCAATCATATAAACCATCTTCCCCTTTTATTTCTCTAAGCAGGCACACCCAAGTTTTTCCTCCTCTATTTATTCTACATCATCAAAGCGCACCTTAGAATCTAGATCTCCTAGCAGATCTAGGATGATCTCTTTCGCCTTTGTATTATTCCCCATAGTAAGACACTTTATAACCTACAAAGCTTCATAGAGTGGGGGTTTAGATGAAAAATAGTCAAAGGTCTGGATTGTACATGTAGTCAATTCTTTCCAATTCCCCATTTGTCTATTCAACTCCACAAGAACATACCATGCGCGCGCACAACCACGTAAGGTGGAATAGAACTTATGAACCTAGAGTAAAGTTAGAAATGTCTCATGTCCTCCCATCTAGGCTCTCTCACATATCTGAATGTGGTGCAAGGTAGAAGTCTTCACATGATATTCATATATAGAACAAGGTGCATTGCTCTAAAGAAACCTATTAGAGATGATGATTCTCACTTCTCACCACTCCAAAATATTATCTATGTTTGTGATCCACCAGTGTGTTGTTTCCCTGTATAGGGTATAAACCAGCATGTTTCTTTTATCTCTAGCATCACTCCACTAATCCTCCATCGCATGAAAAAATACATCAAGGTTCCCCTCGACAGTGTACCTTGGTACCTGGTTACTCCCCAAATCTCAAAAAATGTGCACCTTGATTACACATGTCAAGATACCTTTCATTTCTCTTCCAACCATCTCATAAGTTCCATGCACCTAATTATCATAGGAAACACTTGTAGTATCATTCATATACTGAGCATCATCCCACTGAATAATACCTTCCTTAGATAACTCAGTTACTTCTGGATCTCGAATGGTACGTATATAAATTCTATTCAGATCCTCTTCACTCAAAGGTTCTACATAAGGTGTAGATTTCCCATCTGTCAAAGGAATAATTATGTGCTCCTCCTTATTCTCAAAACTAATATAACCTTTATTGAAGCACATATCAATAGTATTCACATAACACCAGGGGTGCCCAAGTAACATTGGAAAACTATCTGCTTCTACAAGCACCAAGACCTCAAGGTCTACAGTAAATTTGGCCCCTTGAATAGTAATAATAACATCCTTCAAAACTCCAATGGGTGTTTATCTAGTCCTATTTTCCATATACAATACATTCGAAGATGGTTGCAACAGAACCAAAATGTAGTCACTTTCTTTACCAACACCCTAGGTGCACTACCACCTCATCCAGTTATAGGATGAACACTCACCCAAAGCATGAAAAGGTACCATGTCCCTCTTTCAATGCTATATTTTTCAAGGAGTTAGCATGCATGATGATATATTCCATAATCATAATAGTTAACGAGTGCATATCATAAAGGATTCTAATCACAACCATAAACAAAGTAAAATAAACAAGGATCACATTCGAATTCACCATACAATAACCGATAGAAGAAACATCAATGACATGTATCTATCTACAAAGATCCATTATATTAATTCACCATGCAACACAATAGATGGATACATACAAGTAACGTCATAGAGTAATGTGCATAAGCATACCAACAACATAACCTTACTACAATTCGGTCTCTCGCAGTCATGTAAATCAATACACACACACACACACACACACACAAGGGGTGGGTACTTTCCCTTCACTACCCTTGAACTATCAAAATAGGTTACATGCCACAAATAGCCATGTGTGCATTACAAAGTAACCCTAGAAGCATGTAAGATTCACCTAACAAAAGATTATCTTCTATTTTTAACTCTAGATCTAATCCTATTATTAGTCTGAACTTTGCATGACACTTCATCTTTCTTCACATGATATATTTTCCCAAAATAGACTTTGTTTCAACTACAATTCTTCATGCTTTAACCTTATCTCTAAAATCTTGTGTGACCGCCACTCCAACCATTCATCTTCTAATTATAACTTGTGGCTCAAAATACAACTAAGTCTTGTAAGTGTTTAGCCTAGATGTGAGCCTTGCACACATTATCTACTCTACTTTTGTGCGTGCCTTCACAAATCCCTCCCACGTATCCTAAAATATCACACTGCTATACTTAGCATATTTCAAGGGTCCAACAAGAGCTTTAACCTAATCCCATTGAAGAAATTGGTAAACATGGTGTCATCTAGTGCCTGTAACTAATAAGCACCTAATTCAAGTATCTTGTTTACTACAAAAGGTCCTAACCAATGCACTTTCAATTTCCCTAGTTGGAACACAAACTTGGAGTCATAGAGAAGGACCATCTTTCCAAATTTAAATATCTTGTGCTTAATGTGTCCATCATATCAGGATTTATATCTTGTTTTCTCATCCTTCTAACTCCAACATGTGATAGTAAACCACTCATCTAGTTACATCAGTATGTCATTACACTCATTTATGGCATGTCCATCATCTAATCCTCTTGTGCGTGTAATACGTAGGGATGGTAACTGAATTCCACTGGTAATACCACCTCTGTGCTAAACACCAACTGAAAAGGTGTGGCCTTATTCATCCTCTTATAAGTGGTCTTGTAAGCCCGAAGTATAGATGATAATTTATCATCCCAGTCTTTCTTTCTAACATCACATATTTTTGTCAAAGTATGTCCTAGAATCTTGTTGAAAGCCTCTGTAGTTCCATTAGCTTGTGGGTGATAAGGAGTAGTCTTATGGTATGCCACCATAAACTCTGCCAATAAAAATATGATTGTCTCATTAAGGAAATGAGTTCCCCTATCACTTGTCAAGCTCAATGGAAATCCAAACCTACTAATAATGTTTTCCCATAAGATTCTTGTTTTTGCTACTACCATGTAATCCATTGTAGGTGGTGCTTCTACCCACCTTGTCAGATAGTCTGTGCAAGTGATAATGTAGTGTGTATCAATCCTAGGCGCGGATGGTGAAATAGGATCTACAAAGTCAATATCCCACTTTTCAAAAGGATTTGCACTTGAAATAGGATCCAATGGCATATCATATCTATGTCTAAGCATCCAAAGGCACTAACATTGATTACATGCCTTGAAATATTCCTTAGTGTCTTTTTATAGGGTTTCCCACAAAATCCTAGCGATTATAATCTTGTGTTCTATAGCATCACCTACATAATTCTCTCCTACAATTTGACCATGACCCTCCTCCATAATGGCTTTGCACTCATGTTCTAATACACAATATCGCAAGCCTCATCATGACCTAGTTTACACAAATATCTCCCAATCAACTGATAAAGCACCACACGTATAGAAAGCTATTTTTTCTCCAGTGTCTTCATTCCTTTAGGTGCCAAGAAATTACATAAAACACGGCTATATCCTCCAAATCTATGGGCACATAGTTTAACATAAAAAATTATGCATTTGGTACTATGTCCTTAATGTTCTCCGCATCCTCTCTATAATTAATCCTTGACAAATGCTCGGGTCCTGAATTTCTCTTACTAGGCTTGAAAAAAATTGTGAAGTCAAACTCTTAAAACAAAAGTATCCATCTACATATGCACCCTTGTAAAATAGTATTGTTGATTAAGTACTTCAACACTATATGATTTGTATATAAAATAAACAAAATTTGTAATAAGTATCATCTAAACTTGTGATGTGGGTTTAGCATAGATAATTCCTCACGCTCAATAGTCGTGTAATTCTATTCCGTAAGTATCAACTTCTTTCTTACAAATAAAATTGGATAATCCACAATGCCTTCTCTAGATTATGCCAAAACTATGCCTATGGTTGTACCAAAGGCATCAATGTGAACATGAAAGTGTTTGGTCCATGAAGGAAAGTGTAAAATAGGTGTAGTAGTAAGCCACTACTTCATTTTCTCAAACACTTACTACCACGTGTTACCCCAATGAAAATTTCCTTTAGCTTTCAATAACTCTTCTAAACCCATGACAATATTTACATATCCTTATATAAATTTCCTATAGTAGCTCGTATATCCCAAGAATCTGCACACTTCACTTTGGTTGGTAGGTTCTTCTAAGCCAAGGATCACAACTATCTTGGTCGGGTCCACCAAAAATCCTTCCTTGTAAATTATATGCCCCATTAGAGTTCCAAAGGGTGTCGTAAAAATACACTTTTTAATATTGAAAGAGATGCTCAACTTCCTGCACCCTTCAAACATAAGCCTCAATTTTTCACAGTGATCTTTGACTAAGCCATACACAATCAAATCATCCAAATACACCTGTAATAATTTATGAATAAAATATTGAAAATATTGAACAACGATACATGAGAACACCGCTGGCACATTTTTCAATCCAAAGGGCATGATTGTATATGCAAAGATTCCCCACTCAGTGGTGAAATTTTTCTTCTCTGTATCTTCCTTCATGACGTGCACCTAGTGATAACCTGAAAACCCATCTGTAAAGGAACATATCTCATGCCCTACAAATCCTTTGATAATTTCTTATGTGAATGGGGTGGGAAAAGGATCAATTACACATGCAGCCTTGATTTCTCTATAATCATCACAAATCCTTATCCTCTCATCCTTCTTAATTCTTATGACCATGGGGCTAATCCATTCAGATTCCTCAAATGGATCAATAATTCCATACTTGAGCATTTTATCAATTTCTTCCTTTACCTTCACACGAAGGTTAGGATTCATCCTATAATGTCTATTCCATACTAGGAACATGCCTTATTTCAACTTGATTTTCATTTCTCCTAAAGAGGGATGTACTCCCTTTAGCTCATGATAGCCCCATGGAAACAAATCCTAGAAATCATGCAAGAGTTCAATAATTTTATCTACATCTTGCTCAGAACATTAATCATTGATAATTACTTCTTTAGGAGTGTCTTCTATACCCATGATAACCTTCTTAGTCTTCATGGGATCATGATAGGTGTGTTCATTCTCATCTGCAATATCCATAACCTCACGTGTACCTTTAATGCGGCTAACATCCAAATTCTGAACTTCCTCATCATCTTTCATGTACACCATTTTACATTTCTCTTTTTATTTCTAAGCACGACCTAGCTGCACTTCATATGTTTCTTCCTCATCCAAGAGCACCTCTAAATCAATTTCACCTATCAGCTCTAGCATGAGCTCTTCTTCCTTCATGCTATCTCCCACATAATGTGATTCATGATCTGTAGTGCTTCATGAACTGGAGGCCTAGTAGAAAAGTAATCAAAACTTGGAATAATACCTATGGTCATATTATGCCAATTCGTAGTCTCCCTTTTTATTTTTACACAGACATACCATACGTGTGTACATCTGTGTAATGTGGAGTATAAATTACATACCCAAAGTGATGGTGGTAAGGCCTCCTAGCCCTGTACCCAAAATATCTCACAATTCTGGACATGAAACGAGGTAGGGGAATTCCCATGAAATTCATATATTTGAGTAGGTGCATTGTTCCGTGTAAACCTAGCAGAATATGTGATTCTCATTTCTGGCCATTCTAATAGGTTATCTCTATGTGTTTCCCACTAGCATCATGTTGTCCCATAGAAAGTATAGACAAGCATGTTTCTTCTATCTCCTTCACTCTTCCATTGGGTTTCCATGGCCCATAGAACTGTATTAGGGTTTCCTTCACTAGTCTATCTTGGTACCTGGTTTCTTCCCATGCACCGAACCATGCACAACATGATCATCTAAGTAACTCTATTATTCATTTTGCACCCAACCATCTCATACGTTCCATACGTCTAGTTATCACAAGAAATTCTTGCAATGTCACTAAATTACTGAGCATCATCCCACTGTATCACTCCTTCCTTGATGGCTCAAGTACCTCAAGTTCCCATACCGTGTGTGCATAGATCCTATTAAAATATTCTTCACTCAAATGCTCAACATATGGAACATCCTTTACATCTGTCAGAGGTATAATGACATGCTCATCTTTGTTCTCAAAATTGATATACCCCTTATAAAAGTGTAAATCCACATTGTTAGCATAGCACCAGGGTCGCTCAAGTAGTGCTGAGAAGTTATCTGCTTCAGAAATCCCGAATACTTCAAATTCTCAAGAAAACTTGGCTCCCTGAATTGTAAAGAATTCATCCTTTAATACCCTAATAGGCATAACCCTAGTTTTGTTCACCATATGCAAAAAAATTAAAGATGAGTGTAATGGTTGTCTACCATATGATTCAATGCATCTAATGTGATTAAAATAACATCAAAACTTGTATCTATCAAGATGTTTCCAAAAATTCATCCATCAATGAATGCATCAAGTGTGATCTCCTTGTCAAATTTGTGACTCTGAGGGGGTAGATTTGTGTGAAGTGTTTTCCTCTTGTGCTTAGTTCTAGTGTGCGGTACCTTTTCTCATAGCCATTATCCTAACAAAGGGATGATGTTCTCCTAGCACAACATTCTACATAACTCTTTTAGGCTATACATGTCCTTCTGTGGGAGTTTAACTTTCCTTACATGTTCTCTCTTGTGCACCTACTCCTTCAAACATAATATATCTCTGTGCAGGTCCTTGATAGTACCCATATTATCTTAATAAAACTCCTTTTGATGGGAAGGATCTAGATACTTAGCATGGATCACCTCATCTTTCGTGATTAGTGGCTTGAACTTAGGAAGTTTACACACGAACGTAACCTCAGCATGAGTAGTAACTAAGACAATCTGTAACTGAGGATCTGGTGCTTTCTTTGGTATCCAATGATCGGAAACTACGTGTTATACCTTGATCATTCATGTGCCCTTGTATTTATTCTTATTCTTTCTCATGTGCTCATACAGATACGGGAAATATTCCAACTTATGTTGCTTTCTACACCATGAGAAAACTACAATCTGAGGTCAATCACGTTGATAATGATTAGGGGACCCCACAAGTATAACAGGTTCCTCTAGTATACCTTCCTTTACCATCACTATGTCCTCAGCCTCTATATCCTCCTTGGAATCCTCCATTCCTAGTATCCCCATTACTACACCCTTCATCGTTTTTTCCTTCTTGTTCCTTCGATCTACTCACTACACTTGTCTCGTACACACTTGTTTTAATGTCTTCATGGATATGATCAATCAATCTGAAGTTAGTTGTATCACGAGTATGGGTGTTGCAAATCTTTCAATACATGGAAACATTCTTTTGGATCATGTACTGCAAAATATGGAAATTCTAAACATCGCGGTCAAGATGAAAAACTTCACAATCTAGCAATAAGGTGTGAACTCACTTATGAGGGAAACTATCCTTGGTATGTCTTTCAACCACACAATCTGTGCACCATATACCACTACACATTTTATAAGCTAAGTTAGTAGACAACATCTCCACCTATTTCACCATGGATGTAATATGTTCCTTTAAGAATGGACTAACTCTAGTGTCCACACTTCTAACTACCTCAGCATGCAAAGCTACTCCTAAGGCCTCACACAGATTAGTATATGTCTTATGGGATAAATCTCTATGAAATAGAGTTAACAATCCTCCAACAAACTACTATGCATGTTGGCTTTGATGAATTTCATAATAAAATTTTGACATAAGGGTTTGAAAGTGCAAGTCATACTCACTCATGCTTTCAGATAAACCCTGCTTGATATCCTTGAGGGTGTTGATGATTTTCTGTTCGAATTCTATAATGTGAAATTCTGCCAAAAATGTAGTTTGCAAATAATCATAGTCCACCGCAGTTTAATGTGTATCATACTTCCTATACCAGCTATATGTGTTCCCTTAGATAGTATTGGAAAATTAGATTGCCTTTCTATCTGAAGATGTAATTCCTATAACACACCATAGTAGATCAAACTTGTGCATATGTTCCACTGCATCGTCAACAACATTATACTCCGGAAAGTGAAGAGACATATCATAATACACCTAAGGTTCCTAGTACGGTTAAAGAGGATGATTAGGTGGCTATTGCGGATGTGGACCCTATCCTCTAGATCCCAAACTGTACTTCCACCTGTATTTCCCCCTATTGATCCTCCTAATCTGTATAATCCTCCCGCAACCTTGCTATGAGGTACAGACCAGTTGATGTAATTCCTTGCATCCCAATTGTAGTATTGAACTAAACTCCCATAGTTTGCAAGGTTGGAACACACATAGTAGTACTCCTAATGTTCTGCGTGCCAATGTTATGCCCTAATGATGCATCTAAAAATAATCATGCAACCAATATTCTAAAAAATAGTGCATACTGCACTGTCATAGATGTTGTATGACACACTTTTGAATCTACTACAAAATTATACCTACACATCTCTGCTTGTTTGCCAATACTACCTTTCTTATCTATGACTACTTATAGATCTAGAACACCATGTACGAGGACTAGGTGGATAACTGGGATCAAATACACGTTTGCGGCCCTCAATCTCTCCTTTAACGCACTCTCATCCGAAGCCAAAGGTAAGTCTCTACTGTGCTTTCCTAAAGTTGGGAGATCTTGATGCTCCGGATCCTCATCTTCCACGAGTTCTTCAAAACCTTCATGAAACATCATCCTCCATAGATCCATTGAATCCTCAATGTCCCGCACCTTTTCCAGTTCCCTCTCCCTTGTTTCATAAAATCTGAGCTGTCTTGCTTCTCTCTATATATCTACCTCTAGCTATTCCATCTTTCACTGCACATGCTCTTGCCCCTACACATGGTGAGGGTTTAGATAGCCATAGGTAATTATTCCAAGTTATATTCCATCATTAATATCTCAATCACCAAATGGATAGTGCACAAATAAGATCCTCTGGGTTCATGTAAAAATTCAAACTCAGCTACCTTGGGACACAAATATGTCGAAATAATTTACTCCAAGGTATAATTGTGCACCACACCAAACCACCAATGATATGTGTCTCAAGTCTAATCTTCATATGAATTAAACAAAGTTTGGTAATATTCATGCCTCCAAATCCTCAACCTAAGTCTCCAAATTTTTTTTGATGCTTATGCTGATAGTTCCACTCATATATTTCTAATAGAATGAAGTTGAAAAAAATCTCATAAATCTCATGATAAAGATGATCTCCCACCCACTTGCATGCATTGAAATTAGGTCCATTACTATATCTAAAAACAAACTTATCTTGTTTGTCTCCTACCCAACTTTCAATGATCTCTAGAGTTAATCGATATGACATCTTCATGCAACATCCTGGAAAATGTTTGAAAAGAGGTCTCAAAAACAAAACCAAAATGTAGTATTTTATTTCAACCTAATTGTTATACACATTGGCACCTCATTCAGATAGATCTGAATGTTCACCCAAAGTGCACAAAGCTACCAAGTCCCTCCTTTGTATTCGCCTGATAATATGTTAGCATACATAATCATAATAACCAATAACATAACATACATCATACCATGAACCAAAAATCATAACAGACTAGATAACAATTAATACCAATTGCGCCATGTAGTTATCATAATCAGTCACATCAATAATCAAAATCCATCCTCTATAATCCATTATAATAAGTTCTTACATAAAAAAAGATGAATACATCACCATAGTTGGCATTAGAACATGCACAAGTATCAAACCCTAAACCATAACAATACTCTCAGCACTCATACATGAACGATGGGATGTAATATGTGGTACAAAAACAATAAAATCCAACATGTGTGTGTATGTGTGTATAGGGGTAGTGACTTTCCCTTCACCACCCATAAACTCTCCTAATAATAGGCATGCCCAAAATAGATACATGCATGCTTTAAAAAACAATGAATAATATACTATCCTTTAAATAAATATTGATTTAATCCTATTAATATCTCAATTTATGCATGACCCTTCATCTTCGTTCTACATGTGCTTTATCCAAAAATAGACTTTCCTTGGCCACCAAGTCTCCTTTCTTTTCTCTGAATCTGAATCATTGCTTGATCGACACTCCAACTTGTTTTTTCTATTTTTAGCATGTAACTTACAAAATCAGCTAATTCCTAGAATCTATCTTTTAGTGTGTGAGCCTTATGTGTGCCACTTTACTAGGCCTTACATGCATTTACACACCCCACTTGTGGACCATATTCCCCAACGCAATCTTCATACTTATCTATTTTTCCAGTCCAACATTTTCTTTTACGATGGGCTATGTGAACTTCTTAAGAGTATGGAACTTCAATCAATGTTACTATCACGGAAGTATTTTATTAAGCTTATTTCAAGTATGTAAATGTACAAACATGGTCATGGTTGCTTGGATAAAGCACTGTTGTTAGTCACAGGTATGTGAAATTTTTACATCAATGGGTGAGCATGGGAATGTGGTTATAACGTATGGAAAAAGGTACGAAATATTAATTCAGGTATGTTGACGAAGTTTGGAGTGTTATTTTGAAGGATTTTTACAATATACAATGTTTTTGGCCTTATCAAGTTCACAAAATGGAAAAACTAGTCAAAAATCAGCCCAGACACAACAAAACATATTTATGGAGGCCTGTTGAGGAAGGGGGAGCTATTTTTGACTTCGACTCAAGTGTTCTAAGTGGAAAGAAGGTTGTTTAGGTAGAGATAATAATGATTGTAGGTAATTTTAAAAAAGGATCAAAATTATGTAGGAGTAGATTTATAAGTGTGCATAAATCGGAGATCCACTTCATGATCATGATCTAAGTTACTATGAGCTAAAGATATGTCTTTTGTTGTGTTGATGCAGTGTTTCAAGGACAATGTATATGACTATTCTTGAAGATTCAGGGTGTTTTAGTATGATGGCACATGTTGAGGGGGAGCTTGAATTCACGTAATATCAAGGAGATGAAAGTAGAATGGTTTTAGGGTTTGTACGACTATTTTCTTGCATTGTATGTGAAATTTGCATGAAACCAGGGTACTATAGACCGTGAAGTTGAAAAATATATGCTATAGGTATGTGAAGAAATATTGAAGCAAGGGGATAAGGTTATGTCCCTCTAACATGATTGAAAGGTTTCAAGAAGGCCTTATACGGAAGAGTTGCAAGATGGTTTCTTGTATTGTTGTAAGGAAAACTACATATATGAATCATATCAGTCAGGGGGAGGATGTGTGTGCGATTCTAGAAGGTGTTATAGAGGTCTGCAGGGAATATGAGGTATGTTTTAGGTGTTTCTCTTTGAGGTCAATCATATCAAGGTCACATTTACATTATTCCATCCCAATATGACTGTCAAAATCTGAAAGAATGCTTTAGGATAGTGTCAAGTGTTTGTCATCCATCCATGCCAAGAATACAAAGTAAGAAGATTGTTTATATATTATTCTACTAGAAATTAATGCTTTAAGTCCAATGGGAGTCATAAGGATGTCTATGATCGGTTTATTATTCTTCTAAAGACTTAACAAATTTATCTAAAATGCACTCAAGGTTCATTTCAGGGAATTCAGTCCTAATGTAGTTTCTAGAACAAGATGTGGTTGTGTTAAGTCAAACTTGTTCTTTGACAAGATTATGTAAGCTTAAGAATTAAGGAAAAGATAGTATTTTTGAATTCTTTCAAACATTATTTTTGGCATGTTAATGAAGAGTATGCTTCAAAATTGGTCTGCTACAATGGTCTCTTGATGATGCATAAAGACAAATACATGGTTTTGGTGTGAAATGACATGTTTTGCATACTTGAATGATGGATGATGATGCTATACTTAAGAGAAGAGGTAATATGTTTCTTTATTCATGTTTATTGGCTTGTTTAATTACTTGTATGTGCTCTTCCCAGGGGAAGCATAGAGTTTTTATGCTTGAAAATGGTTAAAAATCAGTTCTTGTGAAGAATTTCATGTTCGTGAGCTAGAATGAGACATTTAGTTGATGTTTATAACCAAATTATGATCCCATGAAGCTGATGAAGGTGAATAACATGTTTGTGTCGTAATTCCTTTGTCATTAATGTATAAAGGGGGAGAATTTCAGGTGGTTTTCTATTAATGACAAAGGGAGATATTTTTGACGTGTTATGAAATAGGTGTTGTCATTGATACAAAACCTCATTAATGAAAAATTAAATGATGGAATGGGATTATAAAATGTTGAGGATGATGATGACATGAAAATTCAGTGGTGTTTATGGTGATATTAGGTGTTTTAGTGAGAATGACTTGTTCTTGCAAGCCTAATCAGGTGACCAAGCTAGCATAGGTGACAGTGCATGGTGGTTTGATTTTCTTGGTGACATGAGAACCATGTTGGCATGACGGATAACACTATTAGAGAGTGCTTGGGCACTCAAATGAGTTTTAGGGTGTAGATACATGTGAATGACCATGTTTTAGATGCTCATTTGGACCAGGTATGGCTGCTAGGAGGCATGAGTTTGAGTTATGGTGTTATATAAGATCATGAATGCATGTAGGAATATGATTCATGATGTACCAGGTATGTTAGGAACTTTTGGAGATTTTCCATGATGAGTTATAATGTTATTTTAGTTGACTTGAACCTTTATAATGCAAAACCCTAAGGGATAACTATACAAGTCTTTATTGATGGAAATATTGAGATATATTTTTGACATGGTGATGATTGGAGATCTTAGTATGGTGTGTTATAGTGATGTGGGAAAAATTTTAGGTTTTCATGATAATAATTTTTAAAGATATGATGTTTTTGGTGAAACAAGGTCAAGAACAATGCCATTTCCAGCACAAATTAGGTCCTATGATGCTCACCCTAAATTGTGTGATTTACATGGGAACTTGTGGATTTTAGGGATTTTTCTAAATTGATTATAGAAGGTTTCAAAATAATAACGATGTCATTTCATCATCACATTTTAATGAACAAATGTTAAGAAGGTAAGTAACTTTTTATGAGTTTGAAACCCTAGCTCAAAAGTGGTAGGAGAGAAAATTCTCCTAATTGGATAGAATTTCTTGCTAGTACATGGATGATGATTTTTTTTTATAGAGGACTCATCCAGGTTTCCCGAAAGGTATGGTAGAGATTATGGTGATGAGTTGATCCCACTCAAACATGTCAGTTTCTGAAGAATTTCAGTTTGGGACAAGGTTTTCCAAAGAATTTGTAAACAAAATGACCATTATGGTGAGTATGTAAGTTATTATTGTTTTCCATGATTTTTTTAGGTCATGGTGATGAATTTAAATGGCCCAGTATTCTAAATTTATGTTGACTAGTCAAAGAAAATTTTTGGGGTAGTTTCAGGCAGTTTGCATAGATTAACTATGTTGAAGGCTTGCCATTTGGATTTGGAAGGAATTCTAATATTTTATGGAAAGAGGATTAAGAGATATTTCAAATTTTATAATTTTGGTTTCAAGGTGAGTTTATTTTATGTGGTCTTTAGGTCAATTTGTGACAAAGAATATTTCTTTCTTTATAGGAAAGACATACTTTTGTTGAAAGAATGAGTTGGTCGGAGAAAGTGATGGTTGAGTTGATGCTTGATACCACCTATAAATTCAAGAGGGATTAATTTTTCATATATTGAATCCATTTTGAAGTATTGAAAGTGTCATAAAGGTTACAAACCAGTTGCATTTGTACAATTGCTTTTTTATGTACCTTATTTTGGTGAATGCAAAATTTTATGTAGTTTGAATATATGAATTTTAAATAATGTATAACTTACTTAGAAGTGTTCTAAAGGTTATAGGATTTATATTGAGTGGTCACATACAATAGTTTAGTTCATCTTAAGGGGTTTTGAGGCCCAAAGGAAAAATCAGGTTGTTGGAAACAACTATTTGGATAAGGTAATGAGCCAGTGGACCCATTAAATGAAATAATATGATTGGTTCATGTAAATTGAGACCATGGATGATTTTTAAATGTCATATTACTCATGTATTGTGATTTTTTAGATCTTGAATAAAAAATATTTTTGGCATGTGGAAATTTTTCTCATCTCAATGATGGGTTTTTGAGAATTTTTGATGGATGGTGAGTGATTATTGGCTTAGCCGACCAACTTGGGTCATATGTGAATGTTGTGGTGATTTACATGGAATTTTTTAAGATTACAAGGTTGAAATAATGGAGGGAAACTGACCTCTTTTGAATTTTAATGATGGAAAGCCTCTAAAAGTGATGTTTTGGGTGATATGTTGCGAATCTTTTGGAAACCCTTTTATCTTATTTTAAAGAACTCTTGTTGTAAAGAAAACCCACCCTTGGGCATAGCCAAAAAACCCTATAATTACATTCTAGGTTAGTATCTAGTGGTAATTTTATGAGGTGGATTTGAGCGAGTAAAGGATGGCGAAGTTTCCTTAATGGCGAGTTGATGAAGGAGGGCAGAATTGGTGTCATGTGTTGGGTGTTAATTTTAGAGCATGTTGATGTCATTACCAGGTGTCTAAAATATTTTCAAGTCTAATAATAAGCTGAATCATTATGCAAAAGAGGAATATATTCTTGTGTATTCAATAGGAAAAGTTGATTACATTGATATCTCTTGATTGCATCTTGTTGTCATTTTGCTGAAGGCATCAATTGTTGTTATCTGATTTGAATATCAATAAAGAATTTTTTTTGTTATTATTGAAATGTATGCATGAATCCTTGTTTTTTGGAGTATGTTTCATGGTGAAGTATATTTGATTGTGGACAAGCATTAATGTATGTGTTTCATAAGGATGTGTGTTTGATGTTTGAAGTATAAAGTATAAAGTTAAAAGATTTTATTGGTGAGTGATTAACTCCCACCCCCCCCCCCCCCCAAGTCATTGTCAATTATAACAAAAAATACATCAAAACATTAAAAAAATTGGTTTAATAAGATTAAATTTTAACATGTCATGTAATTTTGGTAGTAAATTGAATAAGTTCAAATATTATTAATAAAATATAGGTATAACATATAAGAACATAGGGGATAACAATTTTAAGTTTTATAAATGATGTAATGTGAGGTGAAATGTATTTTATCTTAAATTGTTTTAAGTTCATGTGATGAGGAGGATCAAACAACGTATTACAACTACAACATCATACCAAAAACACTACATATTACACCTTGATGGATGTCCAAACCTTGTCACAAAGCTTTAATTTTGTCAAAACCCGCAAGTATGTTGAAAGGTTAGTTGATCGAGTTGAGTATTAATTTTTTTACATTTGGTGAAATAATCTCAATGGCTCATGAGAATGAAAGTGAAAATTATGACATGACATAAAAATATATCATGTTCTATAATTTGGTCAAGCACTTTGTTGGAAGTGACAATGACTAAGAGGGGGTGAATATATTACCAATAAAACTTTCACTTTTTATATTTCAAATATAAAACACTCATCCACATGAAACACATACATTAATTCTTGATCACAATCAGATATACTTTATCAAATAAATAATCACAAGATATCAAAACCTTTCTTTATTGATATTCAAATCAAATCATAACCTTGTTTCCTTCAGCAATATAACAACAAGATATAATCATGAGATATCAATATAATCAACTATATCTATTGAATGAAAAATATTATATTAATATTTTACAAAATATTTCAACTCACTATCATACATGAAAATACATCAGTAATGATGATAAAAAATATGGTATTAGCACGCAAGCACATGACACCAAATCTGCCCTCCTTCATCAACTCGCCATCAAGAAAACTTCACCATTATTTTCTTCGCTCAAATCCACCTCATAACAAGACCACAATATATTGAAATATAATTTAATTCTAAAGTTTTTTGGATAATCCCAAGGGGGTTTTATTTGTAGAAAGAGTTATTAAAAAGAAGATAAAAGAGTTTCCAAAAGTTTAGCAACTTTACACCCAAAACGTCACTTATATAGGCTCTCCTTCATTCAAATTCAAAAGAGGTTAGTCTCCCTCCTTTAGCATGACCATAATAAATTTAAAAAATCCCATTATAATCACCATAATAGTCACATACGACCCAAGTAGGTTGGCCAAGCCAAAAAACCACACACCATGCACCAAAAATCCTCAAAACCCTACCATTGGGATGAGAAAAAGTCCCTCATGCCAAAAATATTTTTATTCAAGATCTAAAAAATAACCACACATGAGTAATATGAAATTTAAACATCATTAGTGGTCACAATTTTCATGAACCAATCAGATCATATCATTTAATGGGCCCATTAGCTCATAACCTTCTCAAAACACATGTTTACAGCACCATGTCATTACCTTTTATCCCCAAGACCATCCAAGATGATCTAAAATATGGCATGTGACCAGTAAATGGAATTCCTAGAACATATAGAACACTTATAAACAAGATATACACCATGAAACATCCAAATTATCAAACCACATCAAATTTTGTCTTCACCAAAACAAGCTTCACACAAAGTAGTTTTACAAATCCAATTGGTTAACACCCTTTATGCCACATTCAAGACATAAAAATGAATTAAATGGATTCCAAATTTATCCTTATTCACATTCCATGTGATATAAATCATCACACAATAAATTTCATGCACTAACCAACTCAATATTTCAGTAAAAGCAGTTTTGTCTTGAAAATCCAGCTACAAACTTCTTCACAAATTGACCTGAAAGACACATAAAGTGACCTCACCAAGACTCAATCCATACATCATTTTAAATCTATATGAATCATATTTTGATAACATATTGTAACTCCTTCCAAATCTACGTGGAAGGCCTTCAACCAAGCTGATCTCTATAAACTGTCTAACACTGCCCCAAAACTATCCTTTTACCAGTCAACATAAATGAAGCATACTAGACCACATAACTCCATCACTATGACCTAAAAACATCAATGAAATAAAAAAACTCACATACTCACCATAATTGTCATTTTGTTTGTAGCTCCTTTGGACAACCTTGTCCCAAAATGAACTTCTTCATAAACTTACATGTTTGAGTGGGGTCCACTCATCCCCATAAGATATACCATACATTTATAGAAACCTATAGGATTAATCTACATGAGCCAATCATCATTCATGTAATAGAAATAAATTATAGCCACATAGGATCATTTTCTCTCCTACCTCTTTTGAGCTAGGGTTTCAAACTCATAAAAAGTTGTTTTCCTTCTTAACATTCGTTCATAAAAACCTGACAATGAAATTGCCTCATTATATTTTTGAAACCTTTTAGACTCAATTAAAAAAAATTCCTAAAATCCAGAAGGTCCCATGCAAAGCACATAATTTAGGGTGAGCATCAAAAGAACTGATTCGAGTTGGAAATGGCTTTGTGCTTGACCTTGTTTCACCAAAAACATCATATCTTACAAAATACTCATAATGGAAACCTAAAAAATTTCCCACAGCACTATGACATACCTTAATAACATATCCAACAAACATAATGTCACAAATAGTTCTCAATCTTTCCAACCACTGAGACTTGCATAGCTAGCCCATGGGGTTTTGCACTATAAAGGCTAGGGTCAACTAAAATATTACTAAAAATCATCATAAAACACTCCAAAAGGTAATAACATACTTGGTACATCATAAATAAACTTTGTTTATGCATCCATGAGCTCGTATAACTCCAAAACTCAATCTCATACATTATAACAACCATACCTGGTCCAAATGACCACCTTAAACATGGTCACCAACCTGTATTAGCATCCTAAAACTTATGTAAGTGCCCAATCACTCCCAAAACATGCTCTCCATCATGTCCACATGATTCTCAAGTCACCAAGAATTTTATACCACCACGCACTGTCATCTAGGCTAGTTAGGTCACCTAATTGGGCTTGTAAGGACAAGCCAACCTCACTAAATCAACATGTGCAACTAAGAACATACATGAAACATTATAGTATAATCTTACTGACTCACCTTTGAAACTTCACTGCATCCAATTTTTCATTAGTGGGGTTTTTCATCAATTAAAACACCTATACAACAACATGCAACACACTTAAGGTCCATCTACTAAAGCTCCCATTTTGGCATTTAGATATTTGCAAGAACGTTTTAGCAAACCCATTTGGGAACATTATAATATCATTACATTCTAGGAGATAACATCTGTTAGGAATTTTTTTTTCAAACGGTTCACATGCCCTATATATGATTCAAATTTTTTCATACATATCAAATATGACACCTGCAACTACAACATTCAACAAAATAAAACTTTCTATTATGCCTCAATGGATATATGTTTGTTTCACTTAGTGAAACAATTTCAATGGATTATACTTGGGATTTATTATAATAGTTTGCATGGCCATAATAGGGTTTCATATGAATTTTTTCAGTTGTGGATTGATAAGGGCAATGTTATGCTAGAGTGAGAAAATTGTGGCTGCCAAAAGTTTTGTTTCAGATCATTTGAAAAAATGGGTAACATTAAAAAATATAATGTCTAATTTTTTGTGACACCATTTCTTAGGGATCAATAAGAATCTTATAAAGAAAACTATGAAAGTATTAATAATTTATAATTTAAAAACATAAACAAGAGTAAACGGCCATCGATGTTAAACAATGGATAGAATCATGAATACAAAATTTCCCTTCTTATACATATCAAATAGACAATCTCTAAAGTCATGAAATCTCCCACCAATATTATTCCATTAATAAACCAAACAATGTAGAACAATAGAAACAAATGCTTCATCTTCCCATGTTGAATCTTCAATGTCCAAATTTTTCCACTTGATCAAATTGGTGATGATATTTTTCATCAACTTATTATTGTATGTCTAGATGATTCCTTCAAGATATAAGATGGTGTTTCTCTCCTCATCAAGATTTGGTAACACTAAATGAGAATATGCCTTCTTCCCAATGAACTTTTTATAGAAATAAAAATGGAAAATTGGATGTATTTTGGTTGAATAAGGAAGCTCCAGTTTATATACCACACTACTAATTTATTGCAACATTTGATCAAGGCTATAGTGTTTAGATGAAATATTATTATATTTATTCTATTGTTTCAAACAAAAATTCTTATATGGATGTAATCGTAAAAAAAAAATTCCAACTTCAAAGTTACACTCACTATGGCATTTATCAACGTGTTACTGCATGCGGTTTTGTGTCATTTTCAAATTGTCTTCAAGGCTAGATAGGACCTTTTTTTGGTGTTGAATGTTTTTCTAAAATGCTATTACTTTAGGTTGGACCCTCAATTTAGAGGTGAGTTATTGTGGATAATAACCGTACAATGTTTTTCCCAAGAATGGGGACAATTTGGATGAGGTATGAAATGAAGTGTTATACCACCATTCTGCAAATGGTAGTCATTGAACCCATATCTCAAGATAACCTGAAGAAAATCATCGTATATACCCTTCCAAACATTTGTTTACCAACTCACTCTAGCCATCCAATTGGGGATGATAGGATGAACTATATCCAATTGAATACTCAAATATGAGAATAAATCAGTCAAAAATTTAGTAATAAATATATGATCATGATCACTTACTATAGTATTAGGTGTTCCATGTAGCTTCTAAACTGTATCCATAAAGGATATGATAACTTTATTCACTATAAATGGATGTGAAAAGGAACAAAAATTAGCATATTGATTGATTCTATCCACCACCAACATAATTACACTTTTACCTTCAGATTTCAATAATCCTATGATGAAATCCATAAAACCCTCTTCCCACCGCTCACTAGGAATAGATATTGGTTA
Organism: Taxus chinensis; assembly: GCA_019776745.2. Classification (NCBI taxonomy): domain Eukaryota; kingdom Viridiplantae; phylum Streptophyta; class Pinopsida; order Cupressales; family Taxaceae; genus Taxus; species Taxus chinensis. The sequence goes on along the minus strand of CM034152.1, from coordinate 62,407,221 downwards.
CAAAAATCCTAACGACTTAATAGCTTCTACCTTGTTACACTCACATGCCAATCATTTGTCCATAAATTTATGGACACCCACTTTCAACCCTTCCCAAAAGAAATCTTGATTAATTTTGTGATAAAAATTTTAGGAACCCAAAATGGCCTCCAATTGGAGAAGCATGGAGCTCTAGGAGAACCTAACTTTTAAGGGTAGATTTCAAGGCAAAAATAAAATCAATCCTTGTACCATAATGTATCCCCCTTCCATAATAAATTTTCTAGCATTCTCAAAATTTGTTAGAGATTTTAAATGAGAGTGTGGGTCTTTGTGTCTTTCATCCATTCTAATCTTACTTGATCTATCCAATTTGCATGTAATATGGACATGGCATATAAAATGCTTATGTGGACTCATCCCTACTAGATAGTGTATCAAATACCACATTTTCTTTTCCTTTATTATAGATGATCTCAAATTCATATCCTAACATCTTTATGACCCATCATTTTTGTTCTTCATATGATAATCGTCGCTCCATTGTTTGATTACATGAAAAATAATCATAATTTTATTTTTATAAGTTGGTGTTGATAGCTTCTTACCTTTGAGTTGATGGATCTCAAATGTTGTGGGGTTTCCCTAGATTAAATGAGTATTACACCTATGACACACCCTAAACATCACATTCAATAATGAAGGTTTTGGAGAAATATTTGGTAGGCAGAACTAGAGTGGTACACATGGCCACCTCAAATTTATGGGTTGTTACCTCACTCCAATGAAACGAATCTTTCTTCACTAATATTGTGAGTTATGCTACAATTCTACCATAACTCTTCATAAATATACTAACCCGTAAGCCTTAGAACCCCCTTAGGTTTTTTAGGGTTTTAGGAATCTTCCAGTCCACCATGGTTGGATCTTATGAGGATCCACTTTTACACCTTCATGATAAATGATATGATGTATTTTATCTCACTGACTCCAAAAGCACACTTGGAGGTATTGGCATAAATTTTTTGTTCAAGAGTCTTCAAGACCTTATTGATGTGAGGTAAATGGTCCTCCCAGGTCTTGTAGATTAATATACAATCAAAGAATACCAAGAAAAAAATTCATATAAACGGTTGAAAGATGGAATTCATCAAATTTTGGAATGTAGAGGATGCATTCATACAACCAAAAGGCATCACCAGAAATTCCTAGTGGCTATTATGTTTCTTAAATATTGTTTTATGAATATCTTCATTAGGAATGCAAATATTATGATATCTAGATCAAATATTTGATTTTGTAAAAAATAACACTATAACTCATCTAACAAATCCTTGATAACAAGAATATGAAATTGATAGTTTACTATGTATTTGTTTATATCACTATCTAGTCTAGACACGTGTGACAACATTCATCCTTATTTATCATCATCACTCGTGGTGAAGAGTAGGTACTCTGAATATGGTGAATAATACATGCTTCCAATATCTCATGTACCATCTTTTCAATCTCACTCTTCTATAGATAAGGATATCAATAAGGTTGAAGATTGGTTGGTTGGATTCCTGGTAATAGATAAATAACATGATCATGATTTATTTTGGGAGAAAACCCTTTCGACATATCCCCAAAAATAATTGAATTCCCATTAGTGATTGTTTATAGATCTGATGGTATAATACCTTTTGATGGTTGATATTTTAGGTAAACTAATTGTGCCACAAACCCATATGCACCCTTCTTAAGATTATTCTGATTTTTATGAGAACTTACCAATTGTGGAGATTCTTCCTCCATCCCTCGTAGCTCAAAATTCCTCCCTTCAAAATGGAACCACATGAACAATTCCTAGAAGTTCATCTCAATAGTTACCAATGTAGTAAGCAATTGAAACCTAAAGAAGATGTCCACACCTCCCATTGACATGTCATACATGCGGCCCTCTAGAAAGTAAACTCCCATGGATATTTTAATCTTATAGCACTTTTGATGAGCTTATTTCATAACAACTCATATTTTGTATTTTGATAAGAACATTGTAGCAATGTCTATGTATTTCCTTAGTACATTATTGAAAATCACTATTACAACCATGTACTTTTAGCATAATGAATAATTGATATTGTAGACACCAAATTTGTGTCACACTCCCCTTAGTCCCCTTTATTTAACTAACGTAACGTATTCACCTAACCATGACCCCTTACCCCACATTCATATTAATTTAATTACTTACAATTGAATTAATGTTCATCCTCACATTATTAATTATATTAATTACTTAAGTTAATTTACACCTCACCTAGCCACATCACCTAGACACCTCACCATGGAGTTATTTTTAGTCTATTAGTTAACTAAGATTGAATCTCTACTTATCTTAACCAACTGGAACTCTTTCAAACCCTAAAATTAAATTCTTATTCCTTCTCCAACAACACTCTCACTTATCTAAGTGTTAACCCTCACTTGAGACCCAAATTGACAATCAGAGCACGCCAAAAATAACAAAGATTTGCCTATTTTTGGCAAACCTAGGATTTCTCACCTTAACCGACGCCAGTCACCTTGACCATCATCGGTCACCTTATATACCATTTTGCAACCTTAAACTGAGGCTGGTCATTTTTGAGTTCAGAGAGTTCTATTACATTCAAGCATGAATCAGAGACTTATCAACATCCAGACAATGAGATATACTCAACCAAAGGTCTAAGAAAACACCTGATGATCAGTCCAAGGCATTAGAATATTCATTGGAACACTCTAGGAAGCATTTTCGTGGCACTAACCACAAACTTATTCATGGTTCAACCACTGCCTTCCTTCACCTACCAAAATTTCAAATGCAAGTAAGTATATTTGATTTTCATCATTATGTACTTTCTTAAAGTGTGGGTTCATTATCCTTTTGTTATTACATCTTATTCCTTCTTGTATTCCTCCATCCCTGCCTTCTTATCAATCTACTCCAACCACCCATGGCCTTTTGGCTCTCCATACCTGACCTCTATGCAATCTTGAGTCTCTTTGGTATTATTACGAACCCAACCATCCTTCCTTCATTCTCTGGGAAATCATAGAGAAGTATAAAACTAATTTTATTTAATTACCACTAAATTTCCCCTATCAATTCCTGCCACCTTAACTGTTGTCAGTCACCTATCTTTACCTGCATTGGTCACCAAACCAATGTCGGTCTCTATGTGATTTCATTCTTTTTAACCTACAAGCCCAAACAATCCTTAGTCTACCCAAACTTACCCCATATCTCACCACCTCCCCAAAACCTCACTAAAACCTCACCCAAACCTGATACCCACACCTCATAACAGACCTTCCCAACTCTCTGTATAGACATAGAGAGAGATTGGACACACACATTTGACATTATGCCATTTCCCATAATAACCGATATCAGTCATCCTAAACCACCATCGGCTATACCTGTACCGACATCAGTCACCTTGACCAGTGTTGGTCTCTGTGCCTAGTAAAATTGCCTTAGACCAGCAAGATTCTCAATAACCCAAAATAAACCAAAAATTCACTAAATCTTACCCAGACCCTGTCTGTGACCCTCAGACCACCTACCCAACCTAGAACTTGACCTGGGACCTTCACCAGTGAGTTATCAAGAATTTAATTGGATTGACACAGATAATAGTCTGAGACACCTAAATTAGAACACTAGCATTAGATTATTTTATTTACATGTTTAGTTATTTTATATTGAGTTATATATAAGTGGATTGAAAATCGTCGAGGAATTATCACACTTCCTGGATCTAGCTCACGCTAGGCAGTCCACTAAAATTTTCTATTAAGTGTATCTTGTGGTCTTGTGTTGTATTATAGGTAGTTCTTCTTAGCCAAAAGGAAGCTCACACAATCATCTTGGATCGGAAATCAGAAACGTGTGCACTCAACCTTCAACCGATGTAATAAAATGTATTCATCCTTAACTATTCACCTTATTTGTTTTATCGTACAACAATTCGGTGAAATATATATAGTTATATCTAATTGTCTTTATTTTGTGATATTATGTGTGCATTTATTCTTGTTATTCCAATAAATTGTTTGGATGATTATATGTGTTGATTCCACTTTTTTTTGTAAGTAATTTTTCATACGCAACAAATAAACCTATCCACAATAACTTGTCTATAGCCAAAGGACTTGTCCACAGCAAATCATTTGTAGCATAAGGAAATTACTCACAACAAAGAACATGTATTTATGAAGATCTTTTGAAACATGAATTGATTACACTTAATTCCTTACACACCATTGGAGAATTAGTTACAATAGAAACGTAGAAAATTAAGAAACAAATCAATCTTTCATTTGGTCATTGATTAAGAAATGATTGTTAGTTGAACACTTGTTGTATGTTTCAAACATGTGTTGAATCTCTTACTTGTTCTGTTGAAGACTCCTTGTTGTATTCTTCTTCTTCTCATGTGATGTAAATGATAAGACATAAAGGAAAGGTTTGGTTCCTTGTAATGAAAAAGTTATAAATTCATATTTGGAATTAGAGAAAAGAGTGAATAGAGTTAGAATACAATTAGAATAATCTCTTTTGTTCCTAAATGTAATGTTTAATGCAAATCAAAAAATAAAGCTGAGTTCTGTCATTTAGTTTTTAGTTGCACAGTTAGGAAGGGATTAGCACCCAAGTTAGGGCCCACTTGAGGTATGCTAAATCCCATCCATTGTTTCATTTCATGCATATTTACTTAGGAACAATATTCTCTTTGAATCTGCAACTTTGTTTCAGTAATAACATTTATCAATAGTTCATTTTCAATTCCGAGTTTTATTTTACTTTCCACAGTGTTATGTGACAATTATTTCCTTTCCAACCTCTTAGATAAATTATAAATTTGTACACAACACAGATAATATTTCAAGTCTACGCTCCCTAATCTGATAACTAAATGAATGTAACCCAATGTATAACATATTAATTACTGCAAGTTTATTTAGATTACCATTTTTGGGATCGTTGTCGAGAATATTGCCAAATTTATAGGAGTCTGTGAGGTTTTACATTTCTGAATTTCTTAGAACAAATTAGCTTGTATAAATTCCACCTTTAAACTTCCCCCACTAATGAATATTAATTTATTTGAGTCATTTGATGTATGCACCATCGTAGAGATGCCCATGATAGCTTCCTACCCAATCCTCAAATAGCAAAAATTACTTCTAATTCTGAAGAAGAAATATCCTCTTATGTACAGGGTTTGCTGATAGAACACTCCCTCCCAATTGATATTTTTGAGCAAAGAAGAGGCAAGGGAACCAAGAACATTTGACTTTCCTATCTTCAATAACAATCATCCTTCTCAAATGAAGAACATATCTCCATAAGTTCTTAATTTTCAAAGATTTATGAATAAATACCCAGACACTTTCTTGTTTGAGTTTGATGTCTTATGCAGGAGTTATGACTACACAACTGATGCACACAAGCTTAATTTGTTCCCTGTTACACTCAAGGATGCAACCTTGAGATCATTTATGGGCCTAGGAATAGATGTTGTTACTACTTGGTAGGGGATGAAAGACAAGTTTTTGACCAAGTACCAAGGCAAGCCAAGTAGCATAGAAGGAGATGAAATCTTCAAGATGGCACAAAAGTAAGATGAACCACTAGAAGATTACCTAGAGAGATTACTATTTTGTGTTCAAAATTCAAGACATACAAGGTTGCCTCCTGAGTCTCTCAAGGTACTTTTCTTAAAAGGACTCAGTGAGAAAGATATGGATCCTTTGGACTTAATATGAGTTGGAGACATCTCCAAAACCACTTTTGAGGAAAACATTTAAGCCTGTAGGAACTATCCTAGAGAAACCATGAAAATAATAAGAATTGCTAAATTAAAGGGTGGAACAAAAGCCAAAGGAATTGGAGAAATATCTAAACCAGAAATTGAAAACATGTTTAATAACATGAAACAAGAAATAGTTAATGACATGGTCACCCATCTTGATGTTCTACATGCAAAAAACAAGAGAGAGGATACATAGGCAACACTTTAAGATCTATGTCATTCTTGCGTAAGAAATAAATTTGATTACACATGCAGGGGACTGACCAACATTACATAAGGAAATGAGGATACACCAGAGTTCAAAATGATATAAATGGAGGATGGGAAATTTTTCTATGTTGCCTAAAGGAATCCGTGGCTGCCAATACAAGGAGGTATGCCACAAGATTCCATGTCATCTTTTCAAAATTGGTGTAGTAGTTCATATAACAATATGTAACCCCCATCTTATGCTAATATTCAACAAGGATGGGCTCCTTACTCTAACCAATACTAACAACCATGGAAACCTCAGTTCTCATGCTAATAGTGGCAACACCCCCCTTATTCTTGGTAGCAGCCTTAAAGAGGAGGTAAGTAATGGAGTAATCAACCTCATAACTACCAAAAAACCTACCAGAAACCTCTCTACCCACAATAGGAAGCTTTGATGCCAAACCCCCAATCTAGCTCTTAACCAAAAACTGCTCAATTTCCATCTTAACCAATAGATAACTGTACGACGGAAAAGTGACAAGTGAGCTTGGGAATCTACAAGCAACTCTTCCTCGCACCCGACCTCCCGAGGTCGTGTCGAGACAGCCGGTGGGGATGGAATATGGGTGGGGTACGGACAAACTAGTTAGGCAATCTAATGTCTTCAACACGCACTAGTGGAAATTGCGAATCTAAGGCAAAGAAGGCCCTCCTAACCTGAACTGGTGTGATAGATCGATCAGCAAGGATGACTGCTCGAAGGCTCCAATCAATATCGAGCTCTGGCGTGATTTGATCTATGGGTTGTGGTATACGTGGAAAATGGCATGGAATAGTTTCGTGTATGTATCCAGACAGGGTCATAGAGTGGATGATGGATGTAGTTGTTTTTATGGGCGGTTCTCTGGCCTAGTCCAGAATTCTTTAGCTTTGTTAGCCGCTATATCTAACAAGGATAATTGTGTGATGATGATAGGTGGAAGTGGAGTAGATCTGAATACTAGTGTGCATAGGCTAGTGTCTATGTTTGATTCACTTACGGATTCGTTGGGTTACGGGATTTGTGGATCGCAACCGTAGACTCTTGGTTGTTGTGGTCCTGCTATGGTCATGTATGAATTCAGTCCCTAATCCCTAGTATCCAATAATCATATGCTTTCTCAGCCTCTATATTCAAAATTAATCGTTGTGCGATCTTCTCAGAGTACCTCACAGGTGTTCTTGCAACCTGAATTCTTAGGCTAGTATCTATGTCTGTGAGAATGTCTCATGCGTCTGGCTGTGGGACCAAAGGATCACAACCGAACGTTTTCTCTCTTTCAAGCCCTTCTATAGTCATGTGGATATTTTTCTAGGGTAATCTATAATTTGGCTGATTTGACCAAAACGTGTGCGCTTGATTGTCTTCTATGTTTAATCCCCTCAACTGAGAGCTGATCTGTTGTAAGTCTGTTGTTGTTTGGAAGACTTGGATTCTAAGATTCTGGTCTATGTCAACTATTGCTATGACGAGATTGGGTTGAGGCATGATTGGATCAAATACGTATTCTCTGGGCTCCCTAGGTCCCGTGATTGTCATACAAAAGCAATAATGTAAACAAACTGCGATAAAGTGAACTTAACTACGTGAAATATATCTATAGCATATATGATTTCTCTATTTTTGTATTTTCTAATGAACTATTCGAATGAATTTAGCAACTAATTTAATACATCTAGAAATTGACAGCTAAGATAACAATTTAAAACAAACAAGATAACCGAGTATAGCTATTTGTCTGTGCAATTTGTAGATCTACTCTAAGCAATGAAATAACTGATCTAATCTATTTGCAAGACTATCGATCCTACCTCAGAAGTGAGGAATGAATCATAGTCTCTCAGAAACTATCAATCCCCACAACTTCCCCGGTAATATCGAAAGTAAAATTAACCGAAATAAAGAAATTGACTACTCTATTTGATATGATTTTAATTTAGAACTTTGAAAGCTAGAACCTGGATTCCGCAGAACAGTGGCGAATCCGATGGTCTGTGTGATTTTGTCCCCTCAATGTGATCTCCTCGTTCTTTCGTGATCACGTGGATCCAGAAAAGCGTGTAATTCTTGCATCAACAGAAGTAGATGTTGGAACAAGGGACAACTTTTAGAATACAGACTAAATACAATGCGAGTAGGAGAGGGATAGTGCAAGAGTACAGAGCTTGGCTTATGCAATTCCTAGCGGGATCTATTGCGAGTCATGCAACATAAAACATCCAGAACCTGAAACTATCCTGTTTGAGGAGCAAAACCTGCAACTTTAATGGCTTCCTATTGATAAACAGACTATCCTATTCCAATGGATTGGATGAAATAACAACAGCACTTGCACAAGATGGATATGTGGCTTACTAACAACAAAACAACGCTAACTAAGCATGCAATGAAAGAAACTAAGAATTCTAAGCAAAATGAAAACTAAATCTATTGCAAAGAGAAATTCAGAGGCAAATTTGAGGGGCCATTTTCTTGAGCACAAGCCATCTATTTATAGCATTTGGATTTACCCAAGGTAAAAACCAATTTGAACTCTTAAACTATAAACAATGGCAAAACACTATTCCAGGGAACCAGAATCATAAATGCAAGCTTATGGCGGTGAAAGAAAGCTGGTAAAACGTTGAAATTACGTGAGTCGTGTTAAAAGAGCTTTCTGGAAAATGAGTAAAGGACCTCTACCCTGAGCAGGGCGGTGGTTACAGGACCGCTGCCCTGTTCAGGGCAGCGGTCACGAGACCGCCGCCCAGGAAGGGCGGCGGTTTCATCACTGAAGAGCAAAAGGACAAGAAAAGAGGGGAAAAGGGAAAAACAAAGCATGCGGGGGCTAAGAGGGGTATGCGGGATGTTAACACGCACTTGGAGATCTTTTCCGGATCCCGAAAACCTTGCGAGGATACCTGTATCATCGATTGTGAGATACAACAAGAAACATGTGACCAAAACACAATAACCCTAATAATAAAGTTGCTCAGCCAGCCTATAACACTGAATCAACTCAATACTCTACTTATTCAATTGATTTCAATAATATCCATCCCTGTTCAGGAAGAGAACTTGTGCCACCAAGTGAGCCTACATTCACAAAGATACCAAATGAACTAAAGTTACTACAAGTTGATCTGCAACAAAGTTGGAAGACGTTGTAAGCTTATTTGTAATAACATGAATAGAATTCCATCAAAAGTATGATGTAATTCAACGGAACCCTATTCCTAGAAATATTGCAAGAGATAAAATCTAACCCTAAATTAGATTCTGATTCTGATTTCGTCAATCAATTGAAGAACCTTTGTGTAAAAATTCCACTCATTCAAGCCATCAAAGATGTGTCTATTTACAAAAAGTTGGTCAAGGATCTATATATGAAGAAGCCAAGAAGAAAAAGAAAGGATTCATCTACTATACAATTCATTGGATAGTTGGTTGAAATCATACTTGGAAATTTTGTGCAAACTAATTACATAAGTCCAGGAATTCCTTTAGTGAATGTTACTATCAATGGAACTACGCTAAAAAAATACATTGATTAACTAGGGGCAGTAATCAATTTTGTGACCAATAAAATCATGGATGACTTGAATTTGGAAAGACTAAGGCCAACAGCTACAATATTTCATAGATAGCATATGAATCACAGTTAGTGCAAGTTGATCCGCATCAAAACCATAAGACTCTGTAATCTGATCTGAAGTAATATGAATAGAATTCCAGCAAAAGTAAAATGCAAGTCATTAGACCCCTATTTCCAAAAAGATTACAAGAAAGAAAGTATGACCCTAAATCATATTTTTATTATGATTTTTTCAATCATTTGAAGGAAATTTTTGTAAAAAATCCACACATTCAAGCCATTAAAGACGTTCATATTTACAACAAGATGATCAAGGATCTATGTATCAAGAAGCTAGGAAGAAAAAGAAAAGATCCATCTACTGTACAAGTCATTGGAAGGTTTGATGACATCATGTTTGGAAACTCTATGTTACCTAAGTACATAGATCCAGGGATTTTTGATCAGGGGATCATTTTTGAAAGTTCCCTAAACATCCCTAAATGGTGTCAGTGTAGAAGATCATCTCGAGAGCTTTCCAACGACTATGAGAACGTGACAAATAGACATTGGGAGCTCTAGATATGTCCGGTCAAAGTTCAGTAAGCGGAAAAGTCAACTCTAGTCAACTGGTCAATATTGGACCAATCACACTACGACACGTGGCAAAAAGGTGTTGGAAAAATTGGAGGGTTTTTAACCACTAGTCATTGACAATCGTGGAATGGAATGGCGTGTCAGAACAAGAGGCTCAACTTTTATTACGGAGGGGAGCCCGGCCGCCATGTGGACTATGGTATTATCGCCGACATGGTGGGTCCACAAGCCACCACGTGGCTTGCCACCACGAATCGAATATGATCGATTTGCTTATCGAGAGAAGACAAGTGGACTAAATGATAACCGAGTTAATTATTTTCGATACCCCACGGTATGGGTCGAATTTTTATTTACTTGGTAAGTCCACTACACATTATTCCCAAATGCCACGTGTGTGTGTGTGTGTGTGTGTGTGTGTGTGTGTGTGTGTGTGTGTGTGTGTGTGTGTGTGTGTGTGTGTGTGTGTGTGTGTGTGTGTGTGTGTTCAAACATTAGTATAAACTGCAATATTCCACCTTACCCACATAACTCTCCTAACTGCCAACATATGCTATGACCACGTGGAAGGTGATGAAGCAGTTGTTAGGGGGCTTAAAGCTATGCATGGTATTAATCCACATGGAGATGGGGGCAGTTATGCCTCTAATGGTCCATTGACCACTATACATTTACGTGGGAAAATGCTTTAAAGCCTCAAACAAATTACATCCCACCAAATATGGGATTTAATCCCATTTTAACAAATGCCATCCAATTTGGGTTTAAATAAATGCATCTGCTAATATGGGTATTTGATCCCATTTTTCATGTACGGATAAGGTTTAAAAATAGCCTTAGGATTATATGTAATCCATTTTTTTAAGGGCCCTAAAATTGTATAAATAGGGTACCTAGTTCATTGTAATGAACACACACAAACACACACCCCAATCTTATTATTTGTTAAGCTTATTGTGGGGACACACAAACTCAGAGACAAGCTCATTCCTAGAGTGTTGGAGGTGAAGTCCAAGCCAAGAGGAGGATGAGAAATTGTAATTGTGTGAAGACCTATTTATTTAAATAGGCATTATTGTGGCTAGGAGTTATTAATACTACCTAGTCAGCCCATAGCGCCATGTAAATTATTGCAGAGCCTGGAATATCGACCGGAGAGCCATAGGGCGTTGTATTAGTGTCTGGAAGGCTGATCGAGAACCGGAGGTTTCCGAACAGTGGAGCTGGTGCCATAGAGCTTGCCGAATACACCAGGAAAGTGGAATTTGAGTGCTATCTTTCACCCTTGTCGTCTGAAGGTTTGGATATTCTTCTAAGAAAGTTTAAATAGTTTCCATTAGGTTTTCTTGTGAAATTACTATTGTAACTTACAAGTTTTTACTAGTGGAACGGTTCGACCACGAACCTAGAGATGTAGGTAATTGCTGAACTCCGTAATCAATCATTGTGTAATCGTCTTATTGTCTTGCATTTATTTTTAAATTGATTACTTAAAAGGAGAAAATTGTCGGCAAATAAACTAAAGCCTACAAGGGTCTTAGATCAAGTAGTAATAATCTGATTATTTTCAGATCAATTTTGGTGAATGTTACTATCAATGGAACTACAATTAAAAATACTATAATTGAATTATGGGCATCAATCAACATCATGAAAAAAAAATTCATGTATGATGTGAAGTTGGAAAGACTTGGGCCAACAAATACAATATTGCAACTAGAAGATAAATAAACAGTAAGGCCTAAAGGATTCCTTAAGGACATTGTTGTGGTGGTAGAATCTTGGGAATACCATATTGATTTCATTCTCCTACAACCAAAGGAAATTCTATAAGGTTACCCTCTTATACTAGGAAGGTCATGGCTGACCACTCTTGATGCATTTATAGGGTGGAAGTCTGATAACATGATCATATCAAATGGAAATGGTACCAAGAAACTTATACTCTATCATCCTACCCATCCATTGAATAATGATGATCAAACATTTTGGCTTGAAGAACCATAAATTGATCAATGATATGTCCAATAAATGACGATGTTGGAAACATTTTGCACTATTGAAGATCAGGAGGAATATGTTGTTCTCTCTAATATTATGCAAAACAAAAATGGAAGAAATGAAAAAATTGATGATAGATTGAGGTGCTTGAGTTTTTCTTTTAACCAAGTCTTACCACAAAAGAGCACCATGAGTATTCTAGGTAAAATTGTATTTTTCACTAACTTCTTCCTCATGACTGCATATTAAATTATGTTAATAAAAACATGTGTTCAATGTTGGACAATAAGAAAGATGTTGAATATACAACATGAGTAATTTTTGATTACTCTTCTTCAAGAACATAATGTTATCACATAATCACAGTACCCTCTATTTTCTTAGCATGTGAGTGTGTTAAGGAAAGCAATGTGATTGTGTAGCATGGAATTGCTTCAAGATGTGAGACCTTGTAGTTGAAGAAACTCTCCAGGAAAGGATGGTTCCCCTTCCTAATCTAGTGCAACATCTATTCTAATGGAAATAAATATAATCTCTACCTCTAACCTACAACTTCTAAGGGACTAAGGATAGAGAAATAACATGAAAATGAAAGAAATCAACACTACAAAGGTGATGCACCAAAATAAGGGTATGGAAAAGAGTCTCCAATGTGTGAAAATGAGAGCATAATGCAGAGTAGAGAGGGGTGAACAACTACCACAGTCCAACAACAACATTCACAACACTATTTTCGTGAAAACACGACAATAATAGATCTTGCAAAGTGAATACTAGAAGCACAATACACCTGAAAATGCAATTAACAGGCAATAAGAAGAAACAAACACAGACAATGGAAGATTGATATCCAAAAAAATTCATCTCTTGCTTCATTAGTATGCATAATTCATTTACACAGTAATAAGAAGGCCTGGATCAACATACAATAAGTCCAATATGAAGGTCTGCAACACATTGGTGTTCAAAAACACAAATGGTAGAGTTTTTTACAATAGCAATCCCCCCTCTCAAATGAGAGACCACTTCAATTTATAGCAAAATGGGAGAGGAAATAGATATGTGCAAACTTGGATTTTCCATTCTACCCACTTACAAGGTACCAAAAGTAGGTGCAAATGATGATGAGCCACCTGCAAAATCCATCCCACACTTATTTGTAACTTGTGACAAAATAAAATGGATGTCTATGCTCATTTATTACATCCTCAACCACATGAGAATCTCTATTGCAAACTAGGTTCATTTTATTTGATTTTATCCCTTGAAACTCCATGAATATTTTTATTTTTTTTTGCATAGAGATTGGAGACACAATTCTAACGAGTCCACTTTTACGTGATTTCATTGAGAAATGCAAAAGTTATGAGCATTTGAGTGTAGGTAGATATTTTTGTTTCCGAGGATTGGCTTCCACTCCACGGGACTGTGCATTAAAATGAGGTAGCTGGAAACAATAATTTTAATTTTCCCTCTCTTTATAATGTTTTCCATTATTTTAATAGTCTAGGGAATTTTAAAATCTTATAGGTCCCATCATTTTCTTTGTTTTTATAAGGGGGTGTAGGTTGTATTGTTAAACATTTACATTGGGGCTAGTTCGCCAAATGGTTCACCGAGTTGACACCCTACATGAGCTCCATCGACTACCTTTTGTATCAAGCCTTTGACTTTGCATGCATAAATGGATGCTTTTCTTATGAATTTTTGTGTGAGCTATTCCACCAGCTTGGACCCCTGAGTTACATTTGTGTTTGGTATGGCGTTGTTTAATGACCACCTTATCCAATGTACTCTAGCAAGCTCATCACATTGCCAACACACTCTTCAATTTTAGGTCATCATATCATTCGGGTGAATTCATCCCTATATTTCGAGTCGCTATCTAGTGTAGGGAACTCATTTCTTTCTAACTCATTCCTCCTATTCCTTTTGTGGCCGATTCTACCGCATCATGCCTAGCTCTCCCTCGCGGTATGATCCACCTTCACTCCAAGTTCTTGTTGGCTATCTCTGGGCCACATTACATTGCATGCCTCTTATCCTTTGATGCGGCTGAGCCGTGTTCTCCTTATACATGTCAAGCCCACACCCATTCCGATGAACTTGCCCACGCCTGTACTCGTTTAAGTCGATAATTTCGTGCCTTCAAGGCACACAAGTCCCAAGTTCTCTTAAAACTTCTGAGCCCTGATTGGCTGAAGTGTCAAGCCACCATGGCCCCCCTCGAGAACTGGACCCCCCAGATTCACCAATGTTGGATCGACAAGCCAACTCTATTTCCTTTCCTTTTCCATTTTATACTGATTCTTCTCTATGAGCTCCGCCATTTGCAGTTGATTTGTTGTTGTAACAACTCTGCCAGGAAATGTTTGAACCATCTCGACTCTTACCCCTTACTTACAAGCTCAACACTTAGATGCAAAGCTTGCCATGTAATTAATCCATTCCCATGCAGCTTGCAGTGAGATAACTCACTCCCTCCAGGCTATTTTGATGATCTTGCCATGAAGATGCCACCTGGGTTGTCTCCTTCAACTCAACACCATTATGCCAACTCGTCATGGCTTACACAACAATTCGGTGGGCACAATCCACAACTCGACACCATTAACTCGTTGGGGACTATCAAAACAACTTGTTCTTCTTTGTATGATATTTGCAAACCCTCCACTCTCAAGCCTTACCAATCTAACTCGCCATATATCCTATGTGGTGATGCAAACCCACTGACCAAATGTATCTCGAGCCGACTCATGTACGGGTTCCATCCCTGACAACATCATGAAACAACTCGACCCTCATGATTTTAGATCCATGGGCTTATGACTAGCTCAATCATCCGTTCCCATTGGCATAATGTGGTTCGCCATACAATGCTGGGAAGAGATTGATGAGCTCATAATATGACTTTCCCCTCCTTTAATAGCTTCACATGACCATAAAAAAACATCTAAGGAGCTTGGTGCACAACCCAACTCACCGAGTTGGGAGCAACCTCACCCATCAACTCAGCGAGCTGGCTAGAGGCTAAAGGCCAATTTTTAACTTCTTTTAATTTCCTCCAGATAATTTGCAAGATATGGGATTCTTTCAGTGATGGAGGGACCTTCTAAAAGTGATATAGATGCACCAAACAAATTATTACATTTCTTTCCATTTTTCCTACAAATGGGCATCGTCACTATCTTTTCCAACTTGAATAAGACTTACAACTTGATGAAATCCTAGAAGAGGAAAACATTCCTTTGATGAAATCCTTGGAGACACAGTTGATACCCTAAAACAATGGAATTTTTATGCTTTCTTTGAGTTGACATGTGAGCCCATTTGACAACCATAAGCAATTCAAGGCTCCCTGTTGTCCATTTTCATCGGGAGCTGAAAATGGATAATAAATTGGTGACTCATAGGGCCATCTTCCTACTAGATCAAGCATTACCATCTTCTATGCATACTTATACATTGGGCTTGGAGTCTTTCTTGATTATCCCAAGCTGATTTGGATTAAAATATGTACCTTTGAGACATTTGGAACATTTCTTGGGACTGAAACTGGTAGCCTGTTTCTTGCACTTCCCAACTCTTCATAAGAAAATCCTTGAATTTTTTTTGTGAGAGTGGAAAATTTCCTTGATTCTAAAATTCCTTCTCTCTGTTTCATTTCTCTGTAAATATGATCCAATGGGAATTAAGGATAAACTGTTGCAACTGTCCCCAAAATATGATCTTGTCAAGTATGAAGCACACTTAAACCGGTGATTGTTTGGCATACATAACTCATTGTAGAATATTTAGAGACATGAGCTGATTTTGGACATCGTGTAAATCTATTAAAATTTGATCTTTCTTTCTGGATAGGCTTCCTGGGACATGTTGAAGTGCTGGAACTATTCACACACAGGTTGGGATGTTTGCAAACACATGACACTGCCATCCACTACCACACTGCAAGCTTCCCCAAACTAATTTTTTCTTATTTACAATGGCATGAGGAACTCGACTACTGATGTGAAGGAGAAAAAGAATGAGAATACTAGAATCTGCTCCTTATCTAATTTTAGTTTCTTTGTATTTGAATTTTCTTGAGGATGACAACCGTCACTTGCAATTTTTAACTTCTTGCTGCAACATTCTTTACTCAAAAGCTTGATGAACTGTGCAAAGATCACACTATAAGAAATAGAACATGTGCCCAAGGAACTTAGGGAAATTGAAACATATTCTAACAACAAGACAATGTGTACAAGCACTTAGAGGAATGAAAATACTAAACCAATATGTATAAGGGTGAGAAGTCTTCCTTTAGTAACAATGTTTGAGGTAGATTCCATTGGCTGGGATCTATAGTTCTTCACCATCCAACTTGGCCAGTCAAAAAGCATTACTACTCTTGCACTCCATGATCATGTAGGGACCACTCCATATAACATCAAATTTGGAATGCTTCCAAAGTTTTTCTCGATCTGCATCCCACTTCAGCACTAAGTCTCCCTCTTGGAATGTCCTTGCCTTGGCCTTCTTATCAAATGACCTCTTGATCAATGCTTGATACTTCTCCATGATTTGCATTTCATGCTCTTTTTTTTCTTCTAACTCCATGAGTCATGTATACCTGATTTCCATGGGCTCAAACTCAGCTAACTCCAGCTGCCTGAGAAGTTCCAAGGCCAGTTATTTAAATGATATAGGAAGCCTTTTCTCCCTTCCGTAGACTAGCTTGTATGGAGAACTTCCTATAGACCTATTTGGTGTTATTCTATCAACCCATAAAGCTGATTTGAGTTGTGCGTCAGGTCCTATGGTTTTCATCAAGAGTCCTTCTTATGATTCTTAGAAAGTTTTTGTTTGTGGACTCAGCTTTCCCATTACCCAAGGGGTACAATAGTTAGATGAAGTTCTAAGATATATTCCATTCCTAATAGCCCACTCAATTATCTTTGTGCTAATAAATGCCAGAGCATTATCTGATATGATAGTGGAAGGTACACCAAACCTTGTGACTATCCCTTCATAGAAGTCCAGTATAATAGGCTCATTTTCCTCCTTGAGTGCTATTGCCTCAGTCCACTTGGTGAAATAATCTGTTTCTATGAGTATTCACTTGTGGTTTTGTCTTAAATTAGATTAATTACCCCAATGAAGTCAAATCCCCATTGCATGAATGGTTGATCTACTGATATTGGATGTAATGGAAGTGCTACTAACTTCTCCTTCCCTATGAAGAATGCACATTTCATACACTTCTTGATCCATACATATCAATATTTAAATAATGTGGGCCAATAGTAACCATATTTCATGATCTTGATAGTTATTACTCATGGAGCAAAATGGCCTCCTGATTCTCTGTTGTGGAACTCATGAAACACTTTATCGATATGATTTATTGGGACAAACCTTAAAAAAAATCCATTCACATCCTTCTTGAACAAGATGTCATCAATAAGAACATATGGAATGGATTGTAACCTAAAGTTTTTCTCTTTTCCTTACTGAACTCCAAAGGGCATAGACATGTTTGAAGATAATACGCCATATCTTGAGTCCAACATGGAGTGGGTACACCATCAGCTAGTTGTTCTTGATTATTTTTATCACCAAGACAACTTCTTTTTCATCATTTACTTCAACATATTCATTGGAAGTAAGTTGTGCATACAAACCTTTTTCACGAACCAGATTCATCACTTTGATTTCTATGTCATATTCCATCACATGGGTGATCCAACCTTCCTCTTTTATCATTCAAATCCTTGTTCAAGATAGAAATCATTTACCCCAGCATGAGACACTAACAATTGAATTTTATTGTTTGAGACTAAGTGTCTAAAATTCTTCAAGCTTCTTATAACATGGCGAGACATGATTTTCAATAAAAGAATACCTCACTCATAGTATTCCAAGATTTGATTGAAGAAATCTATGGGCTTTTCTCCAAACCTTCTTTATTCAATTGTACCAAGATAGCTGAAATTGTATCTAATCCACCAAAGGCATATATGATGAAGTCCTTGGAGAAATATTGGGTTGATAAGAGTTGGAGCTTGATATATTGCATGCTTGATGGCCTCAAAACTCTCCTTGCTTTCTAGTTGTCCATTTGAATGCAAGGCTTCTTCTTCAACATCATTATTCAATGGTTTGAACAAGAGTGGAAAAATCAGGCACAAATCTTTGGACAAAATTTGATCTCTCCCTAGAAAATCTGAAGAGCCTTCTTGTGACTTGGCAAATGGAAGAACATGGATAGCTTCAACTCTCTCAGGATCAATGGTTAACCCTTCCTTCAAAACAATGTGGCCTAATAGCTTGTCTTCATGTGCCAAGAATATACATTTTTGGGGATTCAAGGACACTCTAAATCTTCTGTACCTTTGGAAAACTTTTCTAAGGTGAAATAGGTGATCTGTTGCATTTTTGGAAAACACAATGATATCATCAAGATAAACCATCACCATCTTGTTAATCAACCCTTTGAATGTCATATCCATTGCTCTTTGGAATGTAGCTCTGGCATTTGATAGTCCAAATAGCATCTTCCTATAAGCATATGTGCCCAAATTTGTGGTGAAGGTTTTTTTGAACTGATCATCTTCTTTTACCATGATTTTATTATATCCTGAGTAGCCATCTAGTAATGAGAACCTTTCTGAACCGGCTACTACTTGCAAGATTTTCTCCATGGAAGGAAGTGGATAGTGGTCTTTGAGAGAATCTCTATTTAGATCCCAAAAATCCACACACAATCTGATTTATCCATTTATCTTCCTTCCAGGCACCAAGTTTGCAACCCAACTCGAGTGCTTGATTGGAAAAATGATGTTTGCCTCTATGATTTTATTCAATTCCTTTCTCATGAGAGGTTCAATATGAGGATTCACTGGTCTTTGTTTCTGTTTAATGGGCTTGGATTTCGGATCTAGCTCAATGGTATGTTGTGCCAATTTTGGATTAAAGCCTCTCAAATCTTTATAATTCCAAGAAAAGACATCTAGGAAATTCTTGACAAAGTTGGATAAAATCATACTTCTCTTGCTGAGTACTCACCTTGCCAATTTGTATTACATTACCTTCTCACCTTGAAATATAGGTTTCTGAATCCTCACCCTTGACTTGAATATTTTCTTTCTCTTTCTGGAATTGGTCATTGGGTTAAAGATTGACTCCAAAGTCACTAAGACCTTTTGGGAAATTTTTTTTCTCAACTGCACCACTTGATCACCATACTGTTGCTCCAATTTTTCTTGATTCCTAGCTAGAGAACTCAACTTCTTCTTGTAAAAAATTGATGATTTGTTGATCACTTTCGAAACACTTTTCCAACTTGTATTGTTATCTGAAACAACTGGCTTACAACCACTTTGATATGGGGCTGAGTTTTATCTTTCTTGATACTTTCCACAACATCAAATGATTCCCCAATTGCTACAAGCTTATCCATGCAACTCATTCTTTTTCCTTGGGATGGAAATTGATGTTAAAAGCTTCAAAGTATTCAATGAGATCCCATACCCAATTCTTGTAGCTTTTTAAAATATCATTCTTGGCAGATTTTGCCACCCTAACTTGGTGATTACAACTAGCTCACTATCTCTAAACACTTGCAAGTTCTTAATACCTTTCTTCCTTTCCCAATGCAATCCATGGATCAATGCTTCATACTCAGTTATGTTTGTTTGAACAAGTGAACTAGAAATAGAAAAGGCTGAGTAGTATTTTATACCTTGGTGATACAAGCATTGCTCACATCCTTCCAGCACCTTGTCTACTCCTTGAACCATCAAAGAATAGCTGTCATACTTCATTGTCATCTTTATCATCTAACTTGGTGATGCTAGGGAGAGGCAGAATTTCTTCATGCCAGAAATAGATTCCTAAATCAGCTTCTTCCAACTCCTTATATGAATCAAAATCATTCATTTTTTTTTCCCATTTATTTAGAGTCAAGTCTGGAATGCATCCTCAACTTTGGTATCTACTTCCTGAGTGCTTGGAAAATCCTCTTATCAAAAGCTGAGCAATTTGCATTGATTGGGCTTGGTACATGAGGCTCAATATGAAAGTTTGCAATTAGGTTCTGATCTGATTATAGCCTTTGCTCTCATATCTCATTCTAAATAACATGTGTGACCAATCAGTAGACAAGTAGCCTCCAATTTTAGCACAGTGAAGTCCCTTGACAAACATAGAGAAAAGAGTGGTGGCAAGTCTATGATTGACACATCTTTCAAGACTATGACATTTGGGCATACATGCAGTGTAAGGGTCAATCCTTTGATCACTCCAACTATTCCAACTTGTTCTCATCTAATTTACACTACACCTCTATAAATGAATTCATACTTAAGGCTAATCTGATCAGCTATCTACTTGGGCATCACAGAACTACTTTGCTCCTGAATCAATCATGTAATTGTGAACCAGATTATTTCCAATGATTAGAGATATATAGAATGGAGGAGGCTTAATGTTTTTACCTTGTTGAACCTCCTTGATTTCCTTCTTGTGGAGTTGCATTAGTGAGCACCTTTTCTTGATCCTTGGATAACTCATTTGATGTGGACCAATTTTCATGGCTAACTTGTAATAGATCTCTTTGGCCTAGGATAGCTAATGAATCCCACATTGATATATTTACGTTCATTTTCTTCTTCATTTTTTCAATGATATTGAAAGGAGATGAGATTTTCCTTCTACTGCCCTTTGCTTTTACACAATTTTTTCTTGCACATGAGCTTGCTACAACTGGCACATGGGCTGATTTAGAAGGTGGTTTGGGTTGATTTTGCACATTTGGGGGTGCACTTGATTGCTAACACCTTGTAGAGTGACGAATGGGTTGAGAAGCACTTGGATTGGACGACATTCCTTCTTCTATATTCCTCTTCTTAGACCTCGTGTTGGTTTCCACACCTTGAGAAGGAGACTTGATTAATCCACAGAAAATCCTTAGCTTGCTAATTCACCAATGTGATTTCACTTGGAGGTGTTTCTTGAGTGGTTGCTTTTGCTACTGAATTTCTTACTTGATTTGTTTCTCGAGGTCACACTAATTGTTAACACCATCAACGGCTTGATTTAGAGCACCATTGAAACATGTTGCCTGATTATGAGGTTGATTATATGGAAAGCACCATTCATACTCTTGTGCCATGTTGTTCTTAGTTGGAACCAAGGCTCTAGATGTATGAGAGTAGCATTAGGATTATAAGGTTGAAATGGCCTATGAGCAGGAGGTTGTCCTTGGTTTGGGTTTTGATTATCAACTTGAGCCAGGTGGCCTATTTGGCTGATACAATGGAGGTCTATTGGGTTGAGCTTGAGGCTGATATGATCTAAAAGTTTGAGATTTTTGGCTCTTAATTGTCACCAATTCATTTCCTAAGTTTTGCACAGCTGCTTCATAACCTCTTGAAGCTCATTTGAGGTGCTAGCAGAAGAAGAAGTAGAAGCTTCATTAGAATTCTGATTTTTTGGGGTAGGAATAGGAGATAATGTAGGTGTTTGACTAGGAGTTGTAGGATTCCCATTTCTGGATACAGAGGCATAGGTGGCCTAGGTGCAAGGCTTGAATTAAATAATTCTCTACTCTAATAGCTATGTCATAGGATGCAGGGTAATTTGTTCCTCCCATAGATTGTATCATCATAGCTATATAATAATTTTAAATCTTTTAAGAAGTAGAGAAAAACACCTTCAGCTAGCTAGCCTTCACTGACTATTGGAATCCTATCCCATGTTCTTTGGAAATAGAATTTAAACTATGTCATCTATTTGTTTTGAGCCCTCTTGATTATGGTCAATTGGACACAGATATCTTATAGACAAGAAAGGAGGGAAATAATATGCAAAGTGTCTAAACTTCTTGAAATGAGCCCTTACAATTTATAGAAGAAATTTTGAGAGACGATGGAGAAATTTGAACTCCAAAGTGTATGGAGTCCCATGTTTGCCTACATAATCCCTTGATGCTACCCATGCTTCTGGTACTTTGGTCTACATGCTGGGAAATTTTTTTTACCCATACTCCATTAATGAATCTTTCACCTACCCCCTATTGTTTATTGTTCCTTGAGAGTAAGTGGGATGCTACCCATAAAATTGACAAAAAAAAAAATTGATGGTGGTTGTTGATGATCCATTATGAATGGTCTAAGAACTCTAGTTGAACGAATAAATAGCCTATTAGGTGGAGGTGTTGAGAATTTTCTATTCGGTGGAGATGGAAACCTTTGAGCTCTTCTTCCCCTTCTTTCTCTACGCGAAGATAGCTGCAAGTATTCAAAAATACCTTCTTCTCTTGCTCTAGACCTTGTTTGAATTCTTCTCATAAATTTGAACCACTAACACTACTGAAACCACTTAAATGTGTCCCTTGGAGTCGCCAAATGTGCTACTACAGAGCCTCTTAAAGGTTGTAATTTACAACAAGAGCACAACAATCTTGCTACAATAAAATGAAAATTTCTTTGTTGTCCCACCGTGCATGCCACAATTGTTATCATCGAATCACAACACCCTTTGTTTTCTTATCATGTGAGTTTGTTAAGGAAAGCAGTGTGATTGTGTAGTTCATAGAATTGCTTCAAGGTGTGGGACCTAATGTTGGTTGTGGAGACCATTCAGACCAAATGTCTTATTTATATTTTTTAATGTATTAATTCTTTTTTCTGCATATTCCCTAAGCATACGTTGGTATAATATTAGTGTAATCACTACATAACCATTTGTTTTAGTTCTTCTTGTTTGGAAACTAAATGGTTACATTTGGTTAGAAGAGAAAAGGGCGTGGGAATGTATATATACATGCCAATGGTTATATTGGAAATGCATGAACGAGAGTGAGAGAGAAAGAAAAATCAGAGTAGCGGATTATACCGTTGAAAAACGTGAGATTAAAGTAACATGAGAAGAATAAAGAAACACCAAGAAAGAGAAGAGGGAGGGTAGTTTTGCTACATATCTGAAACTCTATATTTATGCATTGTGTTTGCATGTTGAAACATGTTTATTGTATTTTATTTGTTGTTGGATTAATAATAAAAAGGACTACTATTGTTGGTGGACGCAGCCCAGGAAAGGGTAAATCCCGTTAAATTTTTGTCATTGTTTTGTTTGTGTAATTTCATATTTCCTTTACTCTGTAATTAATATCTTCTTATTAAATTTGTCTCTTCATTCCTACTGGTGATTCCTAATACCTTGTTTGTTCTTCTTTGTATGATCTTTGTGACCTTATCCACCTCGGTCTTTCTGAGCTAACCTCCATGTCTTCTATGGCCATCTGAACCTGTCGATCTAATGTATCTTGAGCCGACTCACCTACAAGCTCCATCATTCATCGTTATGAAACAACTCGCCCTCCTGAGTACCAGTAACTAACTAGCTTGCCTCGACCATTCCCATTACCAATGTGGTTCACCATACAATGATGGGAAGATCTCAATGATCTCGTAATATGACTCGCCCTTCTTGTAATATCTTGGTGACCATAAAAATCATCCAGGGAGCTCGATACACAACCTAACTCACCGAGCTGGGAGTAATCTCGCCCATCAACTCGATGAGTTGGCTGGAGGCTAAAGGCCAATTTTTTAACTTCTTTGAGTTTACACCAGATCATTTGCAATACATGGGATTCTTCCAATGCTGGAAGGACCTTTTGAAAGTGTTATAGATGCCCTGGACCAATTATTAGATTTCTTGTCATGTTTCTTGCAAATGGGCCCCATCGCTCTCTTTTACAAATTGAATAAGACTTAAAACTTGATGAAAACCCAAAAGAGGAAAAAAATCCTCTAATGGATTTCAAAATCCCTGGAGACGTTGTTGATACCCTAAAACACTGGAATTTACATGCTTTCTTCAAGTTGACCTGTGGGCCCATTTGACAACCATAGGCAGTGCGAGGCTCCATGTTGTCCATTTTCACCAGGAGGTGAAAATGGATAACACATAATACAATATCTACTTGGGATTATAGTGATATGCATGGGATTCATCCTAGGCTTTGTACTCATATAATTTATATTAAATAAGAATGTAAACTAATCAAACAGCCACAGAGGTGCATGAACCCAACATTAAGAGAATTTGTGAAGGGTGAACTACAGAAGTGGCTAGATGCTAGATTCATATACCCTATAGTGCCCACATTTTCTAGCCTCAATTATCTGCTAAATTCTTCACCCATAGTTGTGACTTAACATGGATTTTGACATATTTTTGGACATTATGATATGTTGGTTTGCCTTCAAGGACATGTATGGTGATTTGGGGTGCGTAGCGCCAATTTGACTAGATTAGTAGATTGACACATTTTATTTGAGGTTGTGGATACTAACATTTTTCTATGCATTTTGGGCATAATTGATATACATTGGATAATTACTTTAGTCATATCTTGATTTTATAAAGTATTTGATGTGCTGATGAGGATACATGATGGCATTATGGTATGCCATTTTTATGTATTGCAATACCTAACGTATGATGAATTGTGTGAGATTGTTGCATTCCACATTGATGTTGTGATTTCCTTAATTTACATGTTTGAACCGATTCACTCATTGAGTAGTTAGTTTACTCTTGCATTGGACATGTGTGTTTAATGTGTGCAATGAGTGTGCAGGTGACAGGAGAACGTGGGTTTCAGGGTGGCTACACAAATTGTGCACAAGTGTCCCATGGGGCTAAGTCCTAACCATGTTAATTGTCTGATGTTGTATAGTTTGATTGTATTTTGGGCACCATGAGTGACCCTCATATGTGATGTAATATTTCATGTAAAATTTTAGTTTGTTTAGAATGTTTTATTATTGTTAAATAAATTAGGTTTAAGGGTTTAATGGTCCCCACTTGCATTAAGTTTTGGGTTTGGTTTATTTTTTATTAATTTGAGGGGACTAAGGTCAAATGTGAACCCTTGGGTGGGCCCCACATCCTCTACACTTGTGCCCATAAGTGCCAAACCCGAAATTGGGTTATTTATGGCATTTTAAGTTACCCCTTTTTAGTTTGGGAGTTCACTTAGCATGAAAATAAGGCTTGGACCCTACATAATAGGTAAGGGGGCTTAATTTCAAGGCATAATGGGAGTTTCCCTCTCATTTTGCCTCTCTTTGGTCACCATATATGTAAGATGGATTGGTATGTGTGTTTTGTAGAAAGTTGCACAATCTTTTTTTATTTTCATTTTGGGTATTTTGGGAAGGGATTGTTAAAAGTGAATTTATCTTTTCTTCTTTTTATTTTAGAATCTTTGACTTGGAGGGAAGAGAGGGGTGACACATGTCACCCCATCATTGGTGAGGAAATTGATTGGCTTCTCTTCAAATTCTCCTTCATGGAGGAGGAAAAAAAAACTTTTTTTTGGTTGATTTTTTTTCGAGCATTGGCTTGGTGCTTGAGGATTTTGGAGCTTGAGAATTGCTTGAGGAAGAAAGTTGGAAAATATTGTTTTGGAGAGCTCTTGGAGGTAGGCTCTTGAGCTCATTTTATGTTGTATATTTTTGCTAGATCTTAGCTTTCTCATAGTTAGAATGTTTGTTTAGTTGCTTGTATGGTTTGTTGCTTAAGTATGGTTGTTGTATTTATTTTTCTCCATCCATCATATGGTTTGATGGATGTTGGAGTTCTTTCGGGGAAGAGAGAGGGATTTTCCCTCTCAAACCTCATGGCTTGATGGGAAATCCATGTAGGTTCCTTTTACTCCCCTCATATGGTTTGAGGTGGGTAAGGTGGTTCATATGGTTTGAACCCCTTCCCCATTCTTGGAGAGGAAACCCAATGTGTTTGAAAATCCTCCCAAAAAGGACTTTGGTGAATGGATGGAGCAATAAGGAGGTTTTTGTGGATTCAAAGGAATAAGGAGGTTCAGAAGAATCTTGTGTGCATCCTATGGTTGGATCACACCTTTTGGCACTTTCGGGTATCTCTTCTACTCTTCCCCAATGGTGCGGATGAATATGGTTTTCACCTCCCTTATTTTATTTTTAAAATGTTGGTTTTTTCCTTAGTGCATGTTCTTGGCTTGTATGTGAAAATATTGTGGTGTTTGTCTCCCTAAAATCTTGTGCAAAAAGTTGTGGAAGTTAGATCTCTCTCCCATGAGCTTAGGGGAGGCTAACATGTCTTCCAACCTTGGAAAGGCATGTAATAACGCCTAAAGGTTGGGTGGTTAATCAAGCCTTGTTCTCTTGGGGTTGGAGTCTTGTGAAGCATTTGATGTTGGATTTCAAGGAGGTAGTTGGTTGGAGTCTCTTGTCACTTTGTTTTTCTCTTGTGTCCTTCTTCCTTGTGTGGATATTATTTTCATTGTAATCTCATGCATGTGGCTATTTGGAAAGTTCATTATCTTGGAAAGCATCCTCTTTAGGATTGGAAATTTACTTGTAATCTTGAATAACATTTGTAGTTGCGACCTTGCTCCATTGAACTCTTATGCATTATAAACATTTTGGATTTCATGGTGTGATTGTGATCTCGAGCTACTTCAAAAGTATTATGTCGTAAAAGGAATGATCCATTTATTTTGAATGCGATGGAGGTTCATTTTATAAAGAAAGATTGTTTAGTGGAAATATGTTTAAAAAAAAAAAGATGACATTATTTCATTGAATACCTCTCATGTGGAATATCTGAAATATTTAGTTAGCAAGAACACTGGAAGATAGATCTAGTCCTAATTTGGTGCTTGATTGTTGATCTTGGAAAGTGATGAAAATAGTTTTCTCCTTTCCATGAGAAACTTAAAGATTTGATTTTATTATAAACTTAACTTTGATCAAGTTCTCCTTCTTGCAATTTTCTGGATTCAATCCAATCTCTCCTTAGTTGAATCATTCAGACTACAAATTCCTTTTAACACTTGATCAATAAATTCAGCTTAATATCATATCAATGCCTAATCATATCCTAAAAGAATGCAGCTTGGGATAGTTTTTGTTATCATTTACATCTAAAATAAAAGAAATATATCTATGTATTTAAAATAGAGTTGACTCATACTATGTATTATATATAATATAATATAATATAAACATATGGTATTAAATAAGTATATCATATTATATATACTTAAACTTTTAAAATAAAATAAAATAAAAATTTATACTCCATAGTAGTCGGTGGAGGGATTGGGGTTAAGTTTTAAGCAAATGGGAAGTGGGGAGGGCCAAGCCCTCCCAAAACTATGCAGCTCCCATCCATGCACCCACCTCCACACTCCCCAATAGTGCTGCCCCCTCACCTTTCCCCTTCCCACGTACCTCTCCCTCCTCCACGCACCTAACTCCCTTTACACAATCATCCTCCCTTCCAACTCCCCCCTTCCACGCCACACTCCACCACGCGGGTCCCCTCACCCCTGTGCAAACCCCCTTCTCTCTGCACTATCCACACCCCCTCTCTTTGGATCCTCTTTCCCCTCGCCTCTGCCAAAAACCATAAGACCTCCCCAACACTACCGCCACCTCCACTCTCCTTCACGCGGCCGATGCCTACACTTTGAACCTATACCATGTAAACCCTACGTTTTTAATACAAGTTTTTCCTTCTGTAAAAAAAAAACTTTGATTCTTTTAATGTCTGGATATTTATATGCAGAGGTATTTACAAAATGATATGATCTCTATACCCACAACTGGATCTTCATCTGGTAGAAGAAGAATAATCAAATAAAGGAAAAACAAACAAGGGTCGAAACCCTAGATTCCTCCAAAAGCCAAAGCAAGGATGAAGTGAAATTTGAGAAGAATCTCATCCATCATAACTTGAAAATTTTAAATAAACAAGATCAAGAGGAAAATATAAGAGAAAAATTAGAATATCTCCATGGCCATGCATGGCCTCTCCTAACCCTGCCAATTACAAAATAAAGAAACTGAAAGAGAAAGGAAAAGGGGAAGGAAGAAGAAATCTTAAAGTCTTTTTAGGGTATGTTTAGGGTCGTTAGATCCAAGGGCCAAAATAAAAAGCATCTAAGGGTTTTCATTAAATCCTACACTACCTTTAAGTTGTGGGAATTTGGGGATTTAGAAAATAATCTAAAGGGGGTGTGTGGGGGTCAAGAAAATTGAAAGGAGTGTATAGACATTTTCATGTAACCTTAGAAAATGTTTAGCAGGGTAGCCTTGATAAGAATTAAATAAATAAATAAAAATTTGGGATAGTAATTAAGTAATTTGGGTAAATCTTTTTAGTCTAAAATATTTTTTTAATGGGTCGGATTAGTATTGTTAGCATGTACCTTTAAAAATGAAAAAATTACTTGAATTTTTAACTACCTTATTGGTCTGGTTTCCGATGTCTCGGGGTGGGGCTTTACATTTGGTATCAGAGCAAGGTTCGCACACACGGATGCTCTGGGTAAAACATTTAATTGGTTAGTAATGTTTTCATTGCATTAAAAGTAAAACAATTAAAATCATTTTCACTAAATTGTTCTATGGGTCAAATGTCTCTCAAGTAGCCACATGGAAGGAAAACACAATAAGTGGTACACAAATTTGATCACCTAATTTGTTTAAAACAATTAGTAAAAGTTAAGAAAAAGTTGTTATTAGTTAACGTGCAAAATGGCTTCTTGGTCCCCATAGTGGTGATCAATTTGGATAACCTTATTCCCTAATGACATAGGAAGTCACATCATCTTTTAAACCCAACTTATAAAATCATTTGATCATATAGTTAAAATCATTTTTCAGCTCATTTAATCGCATTTTTGTTTGGGACAACAACTTAAATTTAAGCAAATTCATTTTGGTTTGGACCGGTAAATTAGAGAGCGTTAATAGGAAATTAAAAATTTCAACTTCTAACATGTAGTATTTCTCCATGCCCATTGTCTGCAGTGATTAGATTCAAGAAAAAAGGAATAGAGAGTTATTTTTCCAAGTGTGTTTAGGAGGTCTCTAGACGTTTTTGTTCAAAATACAAACTTGTAAATAACACTAATTAGCTCCAGAAAATTAGTTCATAACTAGAGTTTTAGTCATTAGTTTTTCATTTTGTAAATTATGTCAGGTTCTCTATCTATAGGAGAACAGATTCAAGTTGTTATAACTCATTTTCGAGCTGGGATCATTTGTTTTCAAGACCCATTTTGTAGCCAATTTTCACTAAAAATCTGTTGAAAAGCAATAGTAAAAAAAAACTCTAATAGTTGGCTCTGAGAAAGTGCTTCCATTTCGACACCTATTCGCAAGTAATTAGAAATTTACATCTTGTTTGACTCTCTGTATAATAGATAATTGACTGGAAGCTTTGTTTCGCCATTTGGGTATTGGATACTTGTTTTGGTAGGATCTTTTTGTAGCCATTTTCTCTAGATCGTAGAACAAGAAAATTAGGTCTTAATAAAAAAATAGATTTCTTAGGACACCTTTGGAGGGTGAAACATGTTATAATATGGTTATTGTTTTAAGCTACGTGTTTCTAGGTTGAATGCTAAGACCCAAAATAAATTTTGTGCAACAAGTCATTTTGGAATGCTAACGACCTTGGTTAGGTTGATCTTTTTGGACATCGAAGAAGGTCTAGATTTCGGTTTCGAAAATAAGAATTAGGTAGAGATAAGAATGTGAAATTGTTACCTTGATATAAGGAATATTTTTATGGTGTTTGGTTGGTTGCTTCTTGTCTAGTGATCCTTTGTTTCTTGGGAATCTCAACTGCCATGTTAGAGGCGCCACCTTATATCTAATGAAACCTTTTGGTATGGGTGTAAAATAAATGATTGTATCTTGTATAGAACCACCCAATGTGATAAAATAGTATTTCACGTCTTGATACTTCATTACTATGAAATTTGAAATGATTTCGACTCCTCTTGTTTATGTTGCTAATCTTAATTTTATAACCCTTTTATAAGGAAATTTACCAAATGTTCATATGTTCTTGTTGTTACCTTTTCAAAATTGTGATTTAAAATTAAGTATAATTGGATGAAAATAATTGCTAACTTTTCTCTAAATAATAAATGATAAGGGAAAGGAAATTTAGTGTCCCTTTTTATACGGTGGTGTTGCTTGAAGTGATATTTCTTAGCTAATTTATCCTCTTCACGTAACGTAGGAATACATTGTGCTATTATAAAATGAATATAGTTTTCACAAACTCCAAATTCTCATCAAATCTCTTGGTATAACTTTTAGAGTTAACTTCGGAAATGATCTAGTTATTCTCTTAATCCTTTTGGAACTCGATAAAACCTATTTTCATACTATAACCACTTACTAATTTTGATTGAAATGTAACTTGGCTAAAACCTTCTTAACTTAGTAAGTACACATGTGATTTTAACTCTCCTCAAGTTGATTGAAAGTGTTCTTAGTTATTCATGTTTATAACACTCTTACTTACGTGTAGAAATAAGGGAATCACCCTCTGTCTAACCTCAACTCGTGGACTCAGAAGAACAATGATCATGCAAATTATATATATAATAATAATAACAAAGATCATTCATTCTCTCTCTCTTAGAAAGAAAATAAAATAAAATGAATTAGTGTTGAATAATTTCTTGGTTAGGCATTATGGTGTAACGATGATGGTGTTGACTGTGAAAGAACTATTAATGTGGCCCAATAAGGGTGAATGAAATATTCGTAATCCACAATATATATATATATATATATATATATATATATATATATATATATATATATATATATATATATATATATATATATATATATATCTATAAGCACAATTGTGTACACATACCTTATAAACAACAGTAGAAATGTGTAATTATGTGTGATTTTGGGAAAACTCATCAAATATATATAATTAAACAACGTTGGTTGGATAAACAATGTTATCATTGTTACCCCTTAAAAAAATTTAAATTTGAGGTGATCCTAAAAATATTGCTTCAAATGGGATAGGTGATGTTTACTATCTCCGTCTTGTGATATTCATATGGTTTACACATTAAATGGTTGGACTTTTGTAAGTAACTTAGGTATTATGTTGTCTCCCTAAATTTTTAGGTGAGAAAGTTAATATGAATGATTGAATGATTGCGATGATCTCGCAAACCAAATATGCCTCGGGCTATTGGACTCTTAGGGAACTATTTTATAAGATTTCATTCACATAGAAGAACTCTTAGTATGTTATTATAAGATAAATGATGTAAACCATTATTGCAAGGACTAACTATAATGACTGTTGTTGCAAATCAGCAGCACCCCAGGATGCAAGTCAGGTTTCCAAACTGATGTTTAGGGCATCCAGTGTGATTGCACAACATTGAAACCTCTCTCCAAGTGTGGGACTGACAAAGTGACAGAGGAATCTCCAGATTTGAGGCTGGTTCCTCAAATTCCTCTGATCAGATCTAGTGTTTTGCACAATTGCAGAGGTTCAAATCCTAATTTTACTTCAAGATTGCAAAGAGATAAAGAATAGAAAATGCAAAAAAATGAAATCTAAACTAATGATGGTGATGCACCAAACGAGTGGTGAGCGCTTCTTATTCCATGCAAATTGACACAAATTCATGAAATTGTAACATAAAAAATCATGCACATAGCTGATAAGCTGTAATCAGAGGGTCTGAAAATGAAGCAAATAAACACATACAAACAGAGGACTGAAAGCATTCACAGAGCTTGCATTATGATTTTCAACATGTAAAATCCCTTGTATTCCAACACCAAAGAGGCATAAACTTGTTACAATCCCTGGAAAATGTCTGATACTTGCCAAGATCCACTTGCTGGAGGTGAAAGACAGAAGCTTGCAATATGAAAAAAAAGTGTTCAAGCATTTGAAAAATGAGCCAAATCTGACTTTTACAGTGCACGGGTCGAACCCAGGAGAGAGAAAATGTGAAAAATGCATGGGACCCCATTCCTCATTAATTGAAAATGCATTAAAACGGCATGGGGGGCCTTGCAAACCCATACCCTGACCTTTTCGATCATACTGGAGAGAAATGCGACCCATTTTGCATTAAAATTGGTTGTTGAAACATCAGTTCTGTCCATGGGTGCCACGTACCAGAAGCGTTTTTTAATTTTATCCCTCCAAAACTAAACCAAAATTCAAAATTGAGCATAGAATCTTGTAGATAATTTCATTAGATTTCCGTTGATATAAAGAACGTGCAAATCTGAGCTCTGGATCGAAAGTTATGGAGGTCTAAAGTTCTAGGGAAAAAACAACCCAAAAAAACGGATCGACGGGCAAAAATTTTGAATTTTTTGACCCCTTTTTTGGTCTTTCGAAAAAATTTCAAAAAACTCCCGTGCGCCCCACCACCCAGGTGCCACGTGGCATAATTTGATTAGACACGGGCTCCTCCTGGCCACTTTCCCTTCATTTTTTTGCCTTTGGAATTTTTTTCCAAAAACCTTCCGCCGGGCCCCCGAGTTGGACACATGGCAGTACTTCCTTGGTTAGCTGTGCGAAAAGGGGGGGCGGGCTTTCCTCCGTGAATTTTCCTTTGACATTTTAACTTTGCGGAAAAAATTCCCAAGTCCTCTCGCGGCACGAACTCCCCGGCCACCTCTGCCACCTGTCATGTTTCTATTGGACTCGTGGCCAATACTCCAAAATTTGCCCTTAAAAAACTCGGGGCAAAAACACTTAGTAAAAATTCTACCCTCTCCTCTGCCAGGTCGATGGTGGAGACACGTGTCGATGTTTCATTGGCCCATGGGCCATGTGGACCAAAAGTTTACACTTGAAACTTTTGGCCAGACTTAGCCAAATTTCACATTTCTCCTCTGCCATCCGCGACCTTCCTCTGGACACATGGTGTGCTCCTATTCGGCCCGTGGGCCAAAATCTCAAGAAATTTGCCTTGCGCCATATACTTAGCCAATTTTTTACCTCACCTTTCTCCCTTATGACACGTGTCACAATCCATGATTGGTCCGTGGGCAATCGCGGGAAAAAAATTTCCATTTGATACCTACGCCAAAAACACTTGGAAAAATTTTTAAACTTCGCCTCTGAACCTCCGACCACTCCTCTGGACACGTGGCACGCTTCCTATCGGCTGCGGGCTTCCAAAGGGGAAAATTTCCCACAAAAACTTTACCGAAGCCATAACTTGAAAAATACGAGGAGTTAGGAGGGAAAACTTTACCTTTCTAGAAAGTTAAGAGAAATATCTCTATCTGATTGGTGCCATTTCTAGAAAGACTTGAGTGCCTTAAAATCAAAAAATAGGGACTGAGGCACAAGAGAGGAAAGAACACAAGGAGTTAGCCATAAAAAATGAGTAGGGGGCACATTTTGGCTAACAATTTTGGTGACTCAGAGGGGTCATCTGCCTGCTAGATGAAAGTACCAGTTGCCTGAAGAAGTCCATTGGGCATGGAGTCATCAAATTTTCTATTTGGAACCCCAACTGACTTAGAATGTTGCAAGGAGGAAGATGGAATATCATCTGATGGAAGAAAGAACTGCAAAACATCTCCAAGGATAGCAAGCTGTGCCAAAGCACTTAGGGAAAGAAAAACTAACCTACAGCAAAACAATGTGCACAAGCACTTGAAGGAATGGAAACCTAAGCTAATATTTACAAGGTAGGGAATTTCCCTTTAGAAACAATGCTTGAGATAGATTCCATTGACTGGAATATGCAGTTCTTCACCATCCAATGAAGCCAATTGGAAAGAATTGTTGTTCTTGCACTTAGTGATCATGTATGGGCCACTCCAAATGGCATCAAATTTTGAATGCCTTCCCAGTTTTTCTCTATCTGCATCCCATTTTAACACTAGATCTCCAACTTGGAAAGATCTAATCTTGGCCTTCCTGTCAAAGGTCTTCTTGATCAAAGCTTGATCCTTCTCCATTTCTTGGGATGCCTGATCTCTGATCTCTTGAAGCTCCATCAACTCTGCATATCTCACCTCCGCATATCTCACCTCCATGGGCCCAAACTCTAGCAACTCTAACTGTTTCATGAGTTCCAATGTTGGTAACTAAAGTGACATGGGCAAGATTGCTTCTCTTCCATAGACAAGCCTGAATGGAGAGCTACCTGTGGATCTCTTGGGAGTTATCCTATCAGCCCATAAGGCTGATTTCAGTTTGGTATGCCAAGACCTCTGATTCTCATCAAGAGTCCTCCTGATGATCCTCAACAAGTTCTTGTTTGTAGACTCCGCCTGGCCATTACCTTGAGGGTAATAGTTTGATGAAGTGCTTAGGTAGATCCCGTTCTTGACAGCCCACTCAGTCACCTTGGATCAAATGAATGCCAATGCATTATCTGAGATTATTGTAGCAGGTATGCCAAATCTGGTTACTATGCCCTCATAGAAGTCTAAGATGCTAGAATCATTTGCTTCTTTGAGTGCTACTGCTTCATTCCATTAGGTGAAGTAGTCCGTGGCTATCAAAATCCATTTGTGCCCTTGACTTGAATTGGGATTAATGACTCCAATGAATTCCAAACCCCATTGCATGAACGGCTAGTCAACTGAGATTGGATGCAATGGAAGTGTAGCAAGTCTTTCTTTTCCTGTGAAGAATGCACAATAATTACACCTCTTGATCCATGTAAAGCAATCACTGAATATCTTGGGCCAATAATAATTAGCCTTCATAATTTTTAGAGCTGTCACTCTCGGTCCAAAATGACCACCGGCTGGTCCACCATGGAACTCTTCCAACACCCTATGAATCTGATTTGTGCTAATGCATCTCAGCAGCACTCCATTCACATCTTTCTTCAACAAAACTCCATTAACAATGGCATATGGAACAGCCTGCACTCTGAAGTGTCTTCTTTGGGTCTTGTTCATCTCCAGAGGGCATAGGCCTATGCTTAGGAAATGCATTATACCTTGGGTCCAGCAAGGAGTGGGGACAACATTATCTTCTTCTTGAGTGCCACTTGGCTCATGGCTGTCTTGAACTGTCAAAACAGCCTCTTCTTCATTGCATACTTCTTTTTGCTTCCCCAAAATCAGCTGCTCACACAATCCTTTTCCTCTTACTAGCTTGGTGATCTTGATCTCAATGTCATACTCCATGACATGAGTGATCCAACCTGCCCTCTTCTCATTTAAATCTTTGTTGAGGAGGAAGTCTTTAACCCCAGCATGAGACATCAGCAACTGGACCTTGTTGTTTGAGACTAAATGCTTGAATTTCTTCAAGCTTCTAATTACTACAAGTACATGCTTCTCAATAAAATAATACCTCACCTCATAGTCATCTAGGCTCTGGCTGAAGAAAGCAATTGGTTGCTCATCATTGTCCTTGTTTTGCTGTACCAAAATGGCAGAAATAGTATCATTACCTCTAAATGCATAGAGGATGAAATCCTTAGAGAAATCCGGGTTGATGAGAGTTGGTGCTTGAGAGATGGCTTCTTTGATTGCTTCAAAACTCTCCTTGCCTTCTGCTGTCCACTTGAAAGCCATGCTTTTCTTTAACATTTTGGTGATAGGTTTGACAAGGGCTGCAAAATATGGTACAAACCTCCAAACAAAGTTTATCCTCCCCAAGAAACTCTGAAGGGCTTTCTTGTGGCTTGGCAATGGTAGTGCTCTTATGGCTTCAACCCTCTCTGGTTCAATTGCTAATCCTTCTTTGGAGACAATATGACCAAGGAGCTTCCCTTCATGTGCAAGAAAGATACACTTCTTAGGATTCAAAGACACTCCAAATCTCCTGCACCTTGTGAAGACTTGTCTCAAATGAGAGAGGTGGTCTGCTGCATTTTTGGAAAAAACAGTGATATCATCAAGGTAAATCAGCACCATGTTGTTAATCAAACCTTTGAACGCCATGTCCATTTCTCTTTGGAAGGTAGCACCAGCGTTGGACAGCCCAAATGGCATTTTCCTGTATGCATAAGTTCCCCATTTGGTTATGAAGGCTGTCTTGAACTGGTCTTATTCCTTCACCATAATCTGATTGTAGCCTGAATAGCCATCAAGTAGTGAAAATCTCTTGGAGCCAGCCACAACTTACAAGATCTGCTCCATGGAAGGGAGTGGGTAATGGTCCTTGAGAGATGCTCTATTCAAGTCTCTGAAGTCAACACACAATCTGATCTCTCCAATCTTCTTTCTGACTGGAACTAAGTTGGCAACCCAACTAGAATGCTTGATTGGGAATATGATTCTTGACTCAATCAACTTGTTCAATTCCTTCCTCATGAGAGGCTCCATATGAGGATTGACTGGCCTTTGTTTCTTCCTGATAGGCTTAGTATTTGGATCCAATTCAATGGTATGCTGAGCTAAGTTGGGATTGAAACCTTTCAAGTCTTCATAGCTCCAAGCAAACACATCAGGGAACTCTTGACACAGCTGTATGAACTCATACCTTTCTTGTTCAGTCGTCATCTTTCCAATTTGTAATAGTTTGTTCTCTTCCACCAAGATGGATACTAAATCCTCTCTCCTGACCTGAATGTTTGCTTTCTCTTTCCTAAACTGATCATTAGGATTGAAAATAGACTTCAAAGTGATAAGTCCCTTGGGTATCTTGTTAGTTCTTAGCTATACCACTTGGTCACAATACTGCTGTTCCAATTTTTCTTGATTCTTAGCTGAGCACTCAGCTTCTTCTTGCAAGAAATGGATGATTTTCTGGTCATTCTCAAATACTTTCCAACTGAAATTGTTATCCGGCACTGAAGGCCTCACAATCACATGGATGTTTGGGTATACCTTGTCTTGTTGAATGCTTTCCACAATGTCAAAGGCTGCCCCTACTGCTGCAAGCCTGTCAGCAGCTTGGTTTTCTTTCCTAGGAATGGATTTGATGCCAAAACCCTCAAAGTCTTCCATGAGGTCCCATACCCTGTTCTTGTAGCACTTAAGTAGATCATTCTTGGTAGCATGCTGTCCCTTGACCTAATTTACAATCAATTCACTGTCACCAAAGACCTGCAATTTCTTTATTCCTCTCTTGATTGCCGAATGCATCCCTTGCACCAAGGCTTCATATTCAGCAGTGTTATTGGAGCATGCAAACTGAAATCTAAAAGCTGAATAGTACTTTACTCCTTAAGGTGAAACAAGCATGGCTCCACCTCCTGCACCTTGTTTACTCCTTGATCCATCAAAAAATAGCTGCCATACCTCATTGTCATCCTTGTGGTTTGGCTTGGTGATGCTAGGAATGGGCTGATCTTCTTCATGTATGTAATAGACCCCTAGCTCAGATTCTTCTACTTCTTGATAAGGATCAAAAGCATGTACCTTGTTTTCCCATTCATCAAGAGTTAGATCTGGGATGCTTCCAACCTTGGTGTCAGCTTCATCAGTGCTTGGGTGATCTTCTTGATCAAATGCTGAACAATTAGCATTGATTTGACTTGGAGTGTAGGGCTCAATGTGAAAGTTTGCAATAGGTTCAGACCTGATTGTAGCTTTGGTTCCATACCTTGTTATGAATAGCATGTGTGACCAATCAGCCGAAAAATATCCCCCAATCTCGGCTGTGAAGTCCCTTGACAAGCATAGGGCAAAGAGTGGTGGAAGGTCTATAACTGATACATCTTGTAAAACAACAACATTTGGACATGCATGCAAGGTAAGACTCAAGTTTCTAATCACTCCAACTGTTGTTACTATTGTCCCATCCAGCTGCACTACCCCTTTAGATATGGTTTCATACTGGAGCCCTAGCTGATCAGCTATTTATTTAGGCATCACTGAGCTACTTGCCCCGGAATCTATCATGCAATTGTGCACTAACAGATTTCCAATGATTAATAAAACGTAGAAAGGAGGGGGCTTCAACATTTTACCTTGCTGTCCTCCATGATTCCCTTCAGGCTGGGCAGCGTTTGTGAGCACTTTCTCGTGCATCTGAACTTGCTGATTCGAAGTTGGCAAGTCCTTCATGGCAACTTGTAGCAAATCTCTTTGGCCTGGGATAGATAGGGATTCCCACATTGATATATTCACATTTTTCTTCTTCATCTGATCAATGATACTGAATGGTGATGAAGGATCTCTTTGCTGTCCCTTGGTTGGCACATTCACTCCTTGCATGTGGGCAGCAACAACTGGTATTTGAGTTGGCCTAGGAGCTGTTCTTGGCTGCCCTTGTGCATTTACATTTGGATTCTGCTTGCCAACCATTTGTGGAGCCATGGAAGGTTGTGGATTGGTTGGAGCTAATGGCTGCTCTTCTCCTAAATTCCTTCTTTTTGACCTTGTGTTGGCTGCAACACTTTGAGAAACTACTTGATTCATGCCACAAAAATCCTCTGCTTACCAATTTACCAATGTGGTGTCATTTGGAGCTGATCGCTATTGGAATGTTTCTTGTTGTTGGTTGTTTCCTTGACTACCCTCACCCTCCACACCAGTAGTTGTCACCATTAATGCTTGATTCAAAGCACCATTGAAGCACATGGATTGGTTATTTGCATGGAAAACACCAATCATACTCCTAAACAACGTTGTTTTGTGTTGGCACCAATGCCTTAGAGGTAGATATGGCATTTGGATTATAGGGCTGAAATGGCCTATTGGCAAGAGGCCTTGTTTGATTCACATTTGCAGCTGGATTAGGTGGTCTTTGTGATTGGTATGGCTTCCTGTTAGGCTAAGCTTGGGGCTGATAATAAGGTCTAAAACCTTGGGCTTGTTGCCTTTTGAGTGTGACCAACTCATTACCTAGGTTTTGCAATTGCTTCATGACTTCTTGAAGCTCATTTGGGGCACTTGGAGATGAAGTAGAAGCTTCATTTGAACTCTGATTTTTAGGAGTGGTAGAAGGAGCCAAATTAGGTGCTTGATTATTGTTTGGGCTCTCTAAACTTGGAAACAATGGCATGGGAGGTCTAGGGGCTAGTTTGCCAGCTTGGATCAAACAATTTTCAGCCCTAATGGCAATGCTATAAGCCATAGGGATAGTTATGCCTCCCATGGACTGAATCAACATAGAAATATCAGAATTTAGAGCTTTGAGATAGTAGAGAAAAGCACCTTCTGCTGTTGGCCTGACTACCACTGGAATTCTCTCCCAAGTCTTTTGAAATCTGAAGTTGAAATTAGTCAGCTGCTCATTGGGAGCTCTCTTGATGGTTGTCAGCTGCTCCAAAAGAGACAAGTTGTCTCCCTTCTCTCCAAATTTCTCATGAAGTGCTATACATAGCTAGTTCCAATTCATGATAGAACCAGCTCCAAGGCTCCTAAACCATTACAATGCTTTCCCCTTGAATGAAGATGCCAACAATTTGACAGCCACTTGCATCTCATTGATTTCATGAATTGCACAAAGGTTGGCAATATCTTTAACATGATCACCTGGAGTAGTCTGATTCTCTCCAGTGAAGTATGGAATGTTCTTCAAGGCTACAATTGGAATTGGATGTTGTGCATTGAGGGCAAGTGGGCTGCTTCCTGTGAAATTGACATAGGGGTTGTTTTGTGCCATTCTAATTGGTCTTAAAACCCTTGTTGATTGAATGAAAGGCCTACCAAGTGGAGGAGTTGAGAGAGTTCTGTTTGGTTGAGATGGAGACCTTTGAATCCTTCTTCCTCTTCACCTCTTCTTGGAGATAACTATAGGTATTCAAACAACACTTCTTCTTCTCCAACTCTTGACCTTGTAATGATTCTTCTCATGAGTTTTCAGGCCTGCACTGCTAAAACCAGCTGATTCTTCCCTTTGGAGTCGCCAGATGTGCAATTTGTAGCTCTTTTTAAGAAAGAAAATTGCATCAGATGCACATCAACTTTTATGCAATAAAAATGAGACCTCTAAGGTCCCACCGGGCGTAAAAAATCTGTTGTTGCAAATCAGCAGCACCCCAGGATGCAAGTCAGGTTTCCAAACTGATGTTTAGGGCATCCAGTGTGATTGCACAACATTGAAACCTCTCTCCAAGTGTGGGACTTGCAAAATGAGAGAGGAATATCTAGATTTGAGGTTGGTTCCTCAAACTCCTCTGATTAGATCTATTCTTTTCCACAAGTGTAGAGGTTTGAATTCTAATTTACTTCAAATTTCAAAGAGACAAAGGTAGAAAATGCAAAAAATTAAATCTAAACTAAAAGGTGATGCACCAAAGGAGTGGTGAGCACTTCTTGTTCATGAAAATTGACACAAATTAGAAATTGTAACATAAAACATCATGCACCTATTGATAAGCTGTAATCAAGGGTCTGAAATGAAGTAAATAACACATACAAAGGGATGAAAGCATTCACAGATCTTGCATTATGATTTTCAACATCAAAATCCTTGTATTCCAACACCAAAGAGGCAGAAAAACTTGTTACAATCCCTGGAAGGTCTGATACCTTGCCAAGATCACTTGCTGGAGGTGAAAATAGAAGCTTGCAATATAAAAAAGTGTTCCCCCTTTGAAAAATGAGCCAAATCTGGCTTTTACAGTGCACGGGTCGAACCCAGGAGAGAGAAAATGTGAAAAACATGGGAGCCATTCCTCATTGATTGCAAATGCATTAAAACAGCATGGGGGGCCTTACAAACCCATGCCCTAACATTTTTGACCATACTAGAGAGAAATGTGACCCATTTTGCATTAAAATTGGTTGTTGAAACGTAAGTTTTGTCCATGGGTGCATACTAGAAGTGGTTTTTAATTTTCTCCCTCCAAACTGAACTAAAATTAAAAATTGAGCATGGAATATTGTAGGGAATTTCATTAGATTTCCGTTGATATAAAGAACGTGTAAATCTGAGCTCTGGATCGAAAGTTATGGAGGTCTGAAGTTCTAGGGAAAAAAACAGACCAAAAATGGATCGGCGGGCAAAAATTTTGAAATTTTGACCCATTTTGGTCTTTGGAAAAAATTTCAAAAATCCCCCCGTGCCGCTACCACCCAAGTGCCATGTGGCATGATTTGATTGGGCGCGGGCTCCTCCTGGCCACTTTCCCTTCATTTTTTGCCTTGGAAAAATTTTACAAAAAGTTCCGCCGGCCCCCCGAGATGGACATGTGGCAAGTATTTTATTGGTTGCGCTGCGAAGGGGGCGGGCTTTCCTTTTTAAAATTTTGACATTTTAACTTTGGGGAAAAATTCCATTTTCCCCCCCGTGCCCCGCCAGTCCGAGACACGTGGCGATGCAGGATTGGCTGACAGGGGGCGCGGGCTCTTCCTTCTGTTTTGAAATTTTTTGGCAAAAACTTTGGAAAAAGTTTAAAAACTTCCCCCAGCTCCGAACCCTGCCCTGAGCTAGACACGTGGCATGCCCCCATTGGCCCGCGGGCCTCCCTCGAAAATTTGCCTACGCAGACACTTAACCAATTTTCCAAAATTTTCTCCCTGGGACACGTGGCACAATCCTATTGGCCGTGGGCAATGCGGGGAAATTTTTCCATTTGAGATTTTTGGCAAAACACTTGGTAAATTTCCCAAGTTCTCCTCTAAACCCCACCACTTCTTGGACACGTGGCACGTTCCTATTGGCTGCAGGCTTCCAAGAG
Source organism: Taxus chinensis (assembly GCA_019776745.2). Lineage (NCBI taxonomy): Eukaryota > Viridiplantae > Streptophyta > Pinopsida > Cupressales > Taxaceae > Taxus > Taxus chinensis. Next base: position 62,365,606 of record CM034152.1, on the reverse strand, counting down.
GAAAAATTTCCCACAAAAAACTCCGCCGAGCCATAACTTGAAAAATATGAGGAGTTAGGAGGAAAACTTTACCTTTCTAGAAAGCTAAGAGAGAGCTCTATCCATTGGTGCCATTTTTAGAAAGACTTGAGTGCCTAAAAATAAAAAAATGGGGACTGAGGCACAAGAGAGGCAAGAACACAAGGAGTTAGCCAGCAAAATGAGTAGGGGCACATTTTGGCTAACAATGACTAACTAGTTTTTCCACCTACCGTGGGTAGAGACGTCCTTTGTAATCAGTATAAACACTAGTTTTAAAAAATATATGTATATACATAAATAAATTGGAATTGTTTTGGGGTACTCTTTAAAACATGATTCCATTTGTTGTTCAATAGAGTGGTGAAATTAAAATTTCTTTGTGTAAAATGGATTCAATCCCTAGTTAATAAGTGTAATTTTATATTTTATTCTCTTGCAACCTAATGGGCCAAATTACGAAAAAATAATTGTTAAGTAAAAGTTAGCGTAAGTCAGATATCTTGAGAAGAATTAGACCTTACCTTGCCTTAAAGGAAAATGAGTGTTGATCTCTTGTATGCTTGAGGGAAGTATGAACGGAAAAGTTGGTGCATTCCGTCATGGGGATATATTGTAATTTTCACAAGTATGTTGATAAGATTCGAGAAACATTCTCTTTAAATGGATTTTGTTTTGTGAAACTCATTCATGTTTTCTTTTGATTGTAGTAATTAAGAAACGATAAAATTGAAGTAAAACTCTTCTTTTATCGTATCGAATTGGAAATTTGTGGTTTGTTGTTTCATTAAGGAATTGTGGCTTGTTGGGGTGTAGAAATTTCTAAAATTGCTTTGTCATAGTATGAAACTTTGGGAATCAAACTAGAAATCCAAACCTAACCTAGTAGTTGATTATATATATTCCACCCACAATTTGTTTTTATACTATCATTTAGTGAACAAAAAAATGGCCAAATTAAGTCAACTCCTTTAACTATGCTTGGTATCTTGCAAATCTTCATCCTTGATCTTAGTGAATAATGCAGATGTTTGTCCTATTTTTTTTTAAAGGGACTCGTGAACTTTATTTTTCAAAATTTAGAGTAATGATGAGTTAGGAGATGAAACCACATGGAACTTGGAAACTTTTTCTCTCTCATCGTGTGGTATTTGTGACACCTTGGATAGTTCCCTTGAGTGGGTTCTTACGCAATTAATATCCAAAACTTTTTAATTCCTTTTAAAACAACATGTTTGTTCTCTTTGCTCACCCATCATTATCTCTCTTTTAATTTTAGACCTTATGTAGTATATCCTCTTATTTGGACCCTTATAGGAAAGTTAGATGATGAGGCAAATGAATTGTTCTTATACAATTCACTTGGGTTAACATTATTCTATTTGAGATATACTTGTTCTTGGACCTTGTTACACTTAAAGAGACATGTTGTTAAGACAAAACAAAATAAATTATTTTAGTTCCTTTAAAAGTGACCTTAATGTTGGAATTACACTACGTGTGATCTTTTAAAGGTTTTAGACAATGAGGTGGATGATAGTTCCTTGGAAGAAATAAATTCCTTTAATTAAGATTAATCTAATTAAGAGAAAACACTTAGTACTTGACCAAGTTTGAATTGGTGGGACATGCTTGTTGTGTCCATTAATCACATGATATGATGTGATACCTCATAAGATCTTATCCCTACCTCTTCCAGTGACTTCCAGGAGGAAGTATAAGTTTAGGATAGGGGGATGTAGTTCCCACATTTTCTAGCCTTAATTATCTTCTAAATTCTTAACCCATAGTTGTGACTTAACATGGATTTTGAATATTTTTGGACATTATGATATGTTGGTTTGCCTTCATGGACATGTATGGTGATTTGGAGCGTGTAGCGCCAATTTGACTAGATTAGTAGATTGACACATTTTATTTGAGGTTCTGGATACTAACATTTTTATATGCATTTTGGGCCTAATTGATATATGTTGGATAACTAGTTTAGTCACATATATTGATTTTATAAAGTATTTGATTTGTTGATGAGGATACATGATGGCATTATGGTATGAAATTTTTATGTATTTCAATACCTAACATATGACGAATTGTGTGATATTTTTGCATTCCACATTGATTTTGTGATTTCCTTAATTTACATGTTTGAATTGATTAACTTAGTGAGTAGTTAGTTTACTCTTGTATTGGACATGTGTGTTCAATGTGTACAATGAGTGTGCAGGTGACATGGAACAGGAGGATGTGGGTTTCAGGGTGGCCACACAAATTGTGCATAAGCGTCCCATGGGGCTAAGTCCTAACTGTGTTAATTGTTCAAGGCTGCATAGTTTGATTGTATTTTGGGCACCATGAGTGACCCTCATATGTGATGTAATATGTCATGTAAAATTTTATTTTGTTTAGAATGTTTTATTATTGTTAAATAAATTAGGTTTGGGGGTTTAATGGTCCCCACTTGCATTAAGTTTTGGGTTTGGTTTATTTTGTATTAATTAGAGGGGATTTGGGTCACATGTGAACCCTTGGGTGGGCCCCACATCCTCTACACTTGTGCCGATAAGTGCCAAACCCGAAATTGAGTTATTTATGGCATTTTAAGTGACCCCCTTTTTAGTTTGGGAGTTCACTTAGCATGAAAATAAGCCTTGGACCCTACCTAATAGGTAGGGGGCTTAATTTCAAGGCATAATGGGAGTTTCCCTCTCATTTTTCCTCTCTTTGGTCACCATCTATGTAAGATGGATTGGTATGTGTGTTTTGTAGAAAGTTGCACAATCTTGTTTTATTTTCATTTTGGGTATTTTGGGAACGGATTGTTAAAAGTGAATTTATCTTTTCTTCTTTATATTTTGGAATCTTTGACTTGGAGGGAAGAGAGGGGTGACACATGTTACCTCGTCATTAGTGAGGAAATTGATTGGATTCTCTTCAAATTCTCCTTCATGGACGAGAAAAAAAAACTTTTTTTTGGTTGATGTTTTTTTTTAGCATTGGCTTCGTGCTTGAGGATTTTGGAGATTGAGAATTGCTTGAGGAAGAAAGTTGGAAAATCTTGTTTTGGAGAGCTCTTGGAAGTAGGCTCTTAAGCTCATTTTATGTTGTATGTTTTTTATAGATCTTAGCTTGCTCATAGTTGGAATGTTTATTTAGTTTTTTGTATGGTTTGTTGCTTAAGTATGGTTATTGTATTTATTTTTCTCCATTCATCATATGGTTTGATGAATGTTGGAATTCTTTAGGGGAAGAGAGAGGGATTTTCCCTCTCAAACCTCATGGCTTGATGGGCAAGCCATGTAGGTTCCTTTTACTCCCCTCATATGGTTTGAGGTGGGTAAGGTGGTTCATATGGTTTGAACCCCTTCCCCATTCTTGGAGAGGAAACCCAATGGGTTTGAAAATCATCCCAAGAAGGAATTTGGTGAATGGGTGGAGCAATAAGGAGGGTTTTGTGGATTCGGAGGAATAAGGAGGTTGAGAAGAATCTTGTGTGCATCCTATGGTTGGATCACACCTTTTGGCACTTTTGGGTATCTCTTCTACTCTTCCCCAATTGTGAGGATGAATATGGTTTTTACCTCCCTTCATTTATTTGTTAAATGTTGTGTTTTTCCTTAGTGCATGTTCTTGGCTTGTATGGGAAAATATTGTGGTGTTTGTCTCCCTAAAATCTTGTGTAAAAAGTTGTGGAAGTTAGCTCTCTCTCCCATGGGCTTGGGGGAGGCTAGCATGCCTTCCAACCTTGGAAAGGCATGTAATGATGTCTAAAGTTTGGGTGGTTAATCAAGCCTTGTTCTCTTGGGGTTGGATTCTTGTGAAGCATTCGATGTTGGAGTTCAAGTGGGTAGTTGGTTGGAGTCTCTTGTCACTTTGGTTTTCTCTTGTGTCCTTCTTCCTTATGTGGATATTATTCTCATTGTAATCTCATGCATGTGGCTATTTGGAAAGTTCATTGTCTTGGAAATCATCCTCTTTAAGATTGGAAATTTACTTGTAATCTTGAATAACAATTGTAGTTGCGACCTTGCTCCATTCTTGGAATGAGAAACTTGAATGTTGAACTCTTATGTATTATAAACATTTTGGAGTTCATGGTGTGATTGTGATCTCAAAATACTTCAAAAGTATTATGTTGTAAAAATAATGATACATTTATTTTGAATGTGATGGAGGTTCATTTTATAAAGAAAGATTGTTTAGTGGAAATATGTTTCAAAAAAAAGATGACATTATTTCATTGAATACCTCTCATGTGGAAAATCTGAAATATTTAGTTAGCAAGAACACTGGAAGATAGATCTAGTCCTAATTTGGTGCTTGAGTGGTTATCTTGGAATGGGATGAAAATAGTTTTCTCCTTTCCATGAGAAACTTAAAGATTTGATTTTATTATAAACTTAACTTTGATCATGTTCTCCTTCTTGCAATTTTCTGGATTCAATCCAATCTCGCCTTAGTTGAATCATTTTGGCTACAAATTCCTTCTAACACTTGATCAATAAATTCAGCTTAATATGGATGTATTGGAAATTAATAGTGATTTTTTTATACTACATATCAATGCCTAATCATATCCTAAAAGAATGCAACTTGGGATAGTTTTCGCTATCATTTACATCAAAAATAAAAGAAATATATCTATGTATTTAAAATAGAGTTGACTCATACTATGTATTATATTATATATAATATAATATAAACATATGGTATTAAATAAGTATATCATATTATATATACTTAAACTTTTAAAATAAAATAAAATAAAAATTTATACTCCATAGTAGTCGGTGGAGGGATTGGGGTTAAGTTTTAAGCAAATGGGAAGTGGGGAGGGCCGAGCCCTCCCTAAACTATGCAGCTCCCATCCACGCACCCACCTCCACACTCCCCAGTAGTGTTGCCCCCTCTCCTTTCCCCTTCCCACGTACCTCTCCCTCCTCCACGCACCTGACTCCCTCTACACAGTCGTCCTCCCTTCCAACTCCCCCCTTCTGCGCCACACTTCACCACGTCGGTACCCTCACCCTTATGGAAACCCCCTTCTCCCTACGTCGTCCACACCCCCTCTCTGTGGATCCTCTTTCCCCTCACCTCTACCGAAAACTGTAAGACCTCCCCAACACTACTGCCACCTCCACTCTCCTTCACGCGGTTGACGCCTACAGTTTGAACCTGTACCATGTAAACCCTACATTTTAATACAAGTTTTTCCTTCTGTAAAAAAACAATTTGATTCTTTTAATGCTTGAATATTTATATGCAGAGGTATTTACAAAATGATATGATCTCTATACCCACAACCATATCTTCATTTGGTAGAAGAATAATAATCAAATAAAGGAAAAACAAACAAGGATCGAAACCCTAGATTCCTCCAAAATCCAAAGCAAGGATGAAGTGAAATTTGAGAAGAATATCATCCATCATAACCTGCAAATTTTAAATAAACAAGATCAAGAGGAAAATACAATAGAAAACTCAGAATATCTCCATGGCCATGCATGGCCTCTCCCAACCCTGCCAATTACAAAATAAAGAAAATGAAAGAGAAAAGAAAAGGGGAAGGAAGAAGAAATCTTAAAGTCTTTTTAAAGTATGTTTAGGGTTGTCAGATCCAAGGGCAAAAATAAAAAGCATCAAAGGGTTCTCATTAAATCCTACACTACCTTTAAGTTGTGGGAATTTGGGGATTTAGAAAATAATCTAAAGGGGGTGTGTGGGGGTCAAGAAAATTGAAAGGAGTGTATAGAGCTTTTCATATAACATTAGAAAATGTTTAGCAGGGTAGCCTTGATAAGAATTAAATAAATAAAATTGGTTTTGGGCTAGTAATAAGTAATTTGGGTAAATATTTTTAGTCTAAAATATTTTGGTAACGGGTCGGATTAGTATTGTTAGCATGTACCTTTAAAAATAAAATTACTTGAATTTTTAACTACCTTATCGGTCTGGTTTCCGGTGTCCCGGGGCAGGGTTTTACATACCCCATATCAGACAGCTAGTGGGTATCACCTCTGGCAATTGTATCAAAGAAGATTGGGAAATGGAAAATCTTTTTGGATTACAAAGAACTAAATTCGTCCACACAAAAAAGACCACTTCCCATTTCCCTTCATTGGTGAAGTGTTTGATACCCAAGCTGGTAAAAAGTAGTTCTCCTTTCTTAATGGATAAAATGGTTATAATTAGACTCCAGATTTCACTAAACGACCAAGATAATACTACATTCACATGTCCATGGGGGATATTTTCCTATTTAGTCCTTCCTATTTATCTTGTGTAATGCACCTTCCACATTCCAGAGGGAAGACTTTAATATCTTATTTGATTTGACAAATGATTGCATGGAAGTCTATATGAATGACTTCACTATTCTTGACAGTACTTTTGAGGATGCTATGAAAAATTTGGATAAGGTGTTAAGAAGATGCAAGGATCACAATTTATCCCTGAGCAATGAGAAGTTTTATATGATGATGTCAGAGGGTATAGTGTTGGGTACCTTTCCTCAGCAATAATTCAAGTAGATACAACAAAAGTGTCTGTCATAATCAACCTTCCCACACCAAGAAAACAAAAATGATATTAGAATATTTTTAGGCCATGTTAGATATTACATAAGGTTTATAAAAGACTTCAACAAAAGTGTAGTGCCACTTTTTGCATTGCTGGGAAAGAATGTTGATTTTATATGGACTTAATGTTGTGAAAGAAATTTTCAAACTTTAAAAGAGATGTTAACTACTACTCCTGTGTTGAGAGGACCTGGCTAGAACCCGTCTTTTCACATCCAAATAGATGCATCAGATCATGTTATTGGATTTGTCATAGGTCAAAAATATGGTAGTCTGAATTATGCAATATATTATGCCAACAAGAATTTTCAACATGCAAAATTGAAATATACAGTAACAGAAAAAGAACTCCTAGAAGTAGTATATTCCATAAACAAATTTAGACATTATATTACAGGATACCCAGTGTTTATTCACATTGATCATTTTGCAATCAAGTATCTAGTAAAAAAACTAATTGTAAGCAACATAATCATAATGTGGTTGTTCCTCTTGCAAGAATTTGATGTCACCATAGTGGAAAATCTTGGAAAAGATAATGTGGTGGAAAATTTCCTCTCAAGGATGGAGACCAACAGTGAAGAGAAAGTAGTTGATGTTTCATTTCCAAATGAGCACATGTTTGTAATTTTTAAAAGAACACCCCGGTATTTAGACATAGCCAACTACTTGTTCTTAGGTAAAACACCTCCACATTTTTTATCCTTTGAGAAAAGGTATTTAGTTGAAAAGAGTTTACCCTTTTCTTGGATAGTCGGACTTCTCTTTTATACAAGTTAAGATCAAGTAATGAGAAGGTGTATAGATGATGAGGATATATTTGATGTTCTCATAGCCTGCCACAATGAACCTTGTGGAAAGAATTTTTATACAAAGAGAACAACACAGAAGGTGTTGACTACTAGCTACTATTGGCCAAATTTACATAAGGATACAACACTATACACTAAGAGATGTGAAAAATGCAGGGGAATGGTAAAACCCACTAAGTCTAATGAGATGTTATTGCAACCTCAATTGGTCCTGCAACCTTTTGATAACTGGGGCTTAGATTTTATTGACCTTATAGACCCTCCATCTCAGCAGAAAGAGTATATCATGGTATGTACAAATTACCTAACCAACTGGACAAAGGTAAAATCATTTCCAAACTAGAACAGTGAGAAGGTGGCTAAATTATTGTATGAGAACATCTTTACCAACTATGGAGTCCCAAGGGAGATTGTGACAAACTAGGGTACACAGTTTACAGCTGATGTGATTGCTGATTTGGTTAATGAATATGAAATCGAGCATAGAAAATATACATCATACCATCCCCAATCTAATGGCCAAGAAGAGATTACAAATAGAGAGATAGAGGTCATATTGACAAAGACTATATCACTCCACATAAGAGACTGGGTAGAAAGGCTTCCAGAAGTAGTTTTGGCATTCAATACAACACGTAATATAACAACTGAATTCACACCATTTGAGCTATTATATGGCAAGACTATTGTTTTTCTGATATAATTTGAGCATAAGACATTGGAAAATACACTTGAGCCAAGAATAGACTTATCAGAAGCTCAGAGATAGAGAATTATCCAACTCAATGATTTGGATGAATTCAAAAAGCAAGCAATTCATAACATAGAGCTAGTGAAAAAATAAAGAATCAAATGACATGGTGAGTATATTAAAACAAGACAACTCTAGGAAGGTTACTGGGCACTTTTTTTGACTCAAAATATAAGGATCACGTAGGGAAGCTCAGAACAAGGTGATTAGTCCCCTATGAAATTGAGAAGATCTTCCCTAATGGAGTTGTGAAGCTTACTACTATTGATCCCTTGATATTCAAGTTGTTGGTGAATGGCCATAGGTTAAGATTGTATAAAAATCCAGTTGATAAAGGCTCATTCATGGAATTGTTCAGAGGAGATTAGAGAAGAATGGATAAAGAGACATTAAAATTAGCCTCAGAGGTTGAGCCTGTTGGTTCACCTTTTACGATTGCAGAGAATTGATGAGAATTCAGTAGCCTTAGAACATTCAGGTTGTTGAATACTTCAAGGCTAAATAAAATTGTTGAGATATAACTTTCTATGTGATCATCAACATTTTGCTAACCCATTTCTATATATAAATTTTTTTGTTTTACAGTTTTCCATCACAAAGAGAGAGTGCGATGACCAAGATTTCAACTTGCAACCACAAGAAATAAGATCATGTTTGTTTGAATAGTTTGGCAGAACTCGTGGTTACATAACGAACATCAAGGAAGAATGCACAAGTGAATATTATAAAAATAATGATTGGACCCCAACCAAATGGAGTTCCCTCTCCGGGAAGCATCTATTTTTAGTAAGGAGTAGTCAACACAAGTTAAGACCATGTCTATAGTATTGTAGGGCACTAACATGCAACCAAAACTCCAGTTCAATAAAGTATACACATTAATCATTGCAAGCCACAATGAGACAAGTGCATAAATTTATTACTTTAACAAAGCATGATTCGATTAATTGTATTTAATTATGAGTTATGCCAAGTCATAATGCATGTGACACATTAAAATACTGAAGCCTTTTAGTTATGATGTGTCCACTTAAGCCCTCCACATAAGCCAACATGTCACATCATTTTTCTTCATGTCACATCCACTTAATGATTAATCACCGCTAAAATTATTGTTTGTCCCCTTGGTAATAAATTTCAAAGCAATGAAAATCCATCAACACAATTCATTTTTGCAAATTACTTTCAAGGAAAAATTGTTTAGTTGTATTTTGCACCTAGGAGAAGTTGTGTATCTGCCATGGAAGGTGACTTGATCAAATATGAACTTTATACACATTTGCAACTTTCTGAATCTTCATGAGGTTGTGTAGTACTTTGAGAATCATGGTCAGATGCAATACATTAACAAATTTTAGGGCTTTGATGAAGTAGTTGTGGAAGATTTTGCAAATACCCTAACCAATGGAGAGGTAAAGGTAAAAGGGTTAACAATCAGGGTAAGTGATGAGATTTTAGTAGAATTCATTGGTTTACTAGCTCAAGGAGAGCCATTTCTAAAAAAAAAGATGACCTAGAAGCAGCAAGAAGAGAATTTTCAAACAATGATGAAGAGTTCATCTCAAACTGCAAAGGTACTTTTAGAACATCTCTCAAACCCTTATGGGCACAAGATGCCAATTTTTTCATTCAATATTTTACTCATGAAAGGAGATATTCAAGGTTAAATACAATGCATTTCAAATTGTTAAATCATTTGAAAAGCAATCATCAAGTGAAGGTTCCAAATTTATTTCATGAGACGCTTAATAAAATGAGCAAAAAGGTTCAGAGGGGCAGGACATGCCTATCACATCACTGTCTAATAACCTTAGTAGTCAAGCACACTTTGCAGAGGGATCACCCTCAAATATCATGGGATGACTTTTTGAAAGTGAACAATAATGAAACCTTGTTGGGAAAGAGGAGAAAAAGGAGAAATAACACTGAAATTTCTACTTCACATATGCCATAAGTTGCACCACCCTCTTCCCCACCTCAAGAACCATTAAATTTTGAAATTTTTCCTTCCACAGAAGAAACCCCTACACCTATTTCACCAGAGAGAATATATGTTGTTGAACCTTTATTGGAATTTTCCTCCCCTGAAACCTCCACTTCCAAAACCAAAAGGAAATATACTCATTCTACTCCAAAACAAACTAGGTGTTCATATAGGCTTAGGAAAAAAAGGATAAAAACCTCCAGTTCAAGACAATCTCAACTCATCTCATTAGATAGTGGTTTAGAAGCCATAGAAGAAAATTATGAGCCCAAACCATTGGAAAAAGAGCATAGAGATATTGCTCCCGCAATAACTCAAGAGCTAGAATACCATGAATAACTAATGAAATGAAAAGAAGAACTAAATCAAAATGAGGGAATAGTTCATGATGTAGAGATTCATGAAGTGAGACAAGTAGAAGAGGCAGTGGAAAGAGGAAATGAACAAGAGAAAATGACTGTAGATGGTGTTAATGAATAAGTCATTGAGAAAGTTGTTGAACAACTACAAAATGATAGTCTGTAATAGGCCAATGTAGAACCAATGTAGCCCCCAACTATTATTCATGAAATCATAAAGGAACCTGAAAACCCATCTTGCAGTGAGATGGGAACACAAACGATGGGGCCCATTATTGAAAATATGTTGCTACAAAGGGATGCTTACATTAATAGGCTCAAGAAGAAATGGGAAAAGGATAAAAAATACCTTATCTATAAACATAAGGAGGAAATGGAAGACAAAGACAAAGATATTACGAGGTTGAAACAAAAACAAGAGGAAATAGTGCAGGTAGCATTTGAAATGTTGAGTTACAAACCCCCATCAAATGTCTATGTCATATACCTAAAAGAAAAGATGTTGTACCACAATTTTACTTGCATAAATTTTAATGTGATATATGACATTAGATCATAAAGGAATTTCTTTACTTTGTATTAGCATATTGCACATGAACTGCAAAATTTATTATGTGAGCTATATTTGCATTATTATGCCCTTTCATATGACAGAGATTGGATCCCAATTTTTTATATTGAGGATGTACATGTTAAGGTATTATGTTCTTATCTTTCCAATGAAATTGAAAGAGCTAAGCAAATGGAGGCATGTAGAAATTTGGAGAAAGTCACACCACTATACATCAGAGAAGAGGTAACAACATCAGATGAAATTGCTGAAGAATATGACAGGTATATGAAAGTGGATGAAATCAGAAACAAAGTGTTGAGAATGAGGATGGAAGCTCACAAAAAAGTCGGGAACATGATCAATGAACATGGAGTTCAAGTTATAATGGTATGCAGAGCCAGATGGGTAGAGTTATCTCCTGCACTCCAAAGGAAATAAATGCACTCATATCCAAATATACTTCTAATGTTACGTAAGGTGAACAAGTATATTGAAATAGCAAATGAATGTGAGGATAATTGGTTTCCTATAGCTTATCATCCTCCAATCTTTCATTTCTTAACTGCACCTTGGACAAAAAATTTATCAATCAATCAGAGAGTGCAAGAAAGAGTCTGGGACAACTTAAAGAGGAATTATGGATATTTTTTATCAAAAGAGGAAGGAACATGAACACCCATAGATTTTAGGAAAGAATGCAATTTCCAGCAGAGAAAGTATGAAGCTCTTGAATGAAGACTTTCAAGCATTTAAGCCTGGGGTGTATGAGCTTCTTTCACAATAACTCATCTTTTGTATTTTGATTTAAGACCATTGTAGCCATGTCTATGCATTTCCTAAGTACATTACTGAACACCACTATTACAACCATGAACTTTTGACATAATGACTACTTGTTATAATTATATCTAATTCTCTTTATTTTTTGATATTATGTGTGCATTTATTATTATTATTCCAATAAATTGTTTGGATCATTATATGTGTTGATGTCAATCTTGGTTGTAAACAATTTTTCATATGTGGCAAAGGAACTTGTCTGCAACAGCTCATCAGCAGCCAAAGAACTTTTCCACAGCAACTCATCAGCAGCATAAGGAAATCATTCACAACAAAGAACTCACATTTATGAAGATTTTTTTGAAACATGAAGTGATGACACTTAAGTCCTTACGCGCCATTGGAGAAGTAGTTACAACAAAAACATGGGAAATTGAGAAATAAATCAATATTTGATTTGGTCATTGGTTAAGAACTAATGAAGAACTGATTGTTAGTTGAACACTTGTTGTATGTTTCAAACACGTGTTAAATATCTCATTTGTTCTGTTGAAGACTCCTTTTTGTATTCTTCTTCTTCTCACGTGTGGTAAATGATAAGATATAAAATAAAGGGTTAGTGCCTTATAACAAGAAAGTTATAAATTCAAATTTGGAATTAGAGAAAAGAGTGAATAGAGTTAGAAGAGAATCATAGTAATCTCTTTTGTTCCTAGATGTAATATTTTATGCAAATCAATAAATAAATCTAAGTTATGTCATTTAGTTTTTAGTTGCAGAGTTAGGAAGGGATTAACACCCAAGTTAGGGCCCACTTGAGGTCTGCTAAATCCCCTCCATTGTTTCATTTCATGTATATTTCCTTAGGAACAATCTTCTCTTTGAATCTACAACTTTGTTTCAGTAATAACATTTAGCAATAGTTCATTTTTAATTATAAGTTTTATTTTACTTTCAACATTGTTATATGACAATGATTTCCTTTTTAACTTCTTAGATCAACTATAACTGTGTATACAACACAAATAATATTTCAAGTTTGCACTCCCTGGTCTGATAAGTAAATGAATATAACCCAATGTACAACATATTAATTGTTGCAAGTCGATTTCTACCACCAAATTTCCTAAACAACTAACTTCACATCCATCTACCGCCATGACTTGAAACTCCGGGGTTGGATAAATAAAATAATTTAAGCGCAAGGCCAACTTATGCTTAATGAAGTTGGGAGTACTATAAGAGTCAATCAATATCATCACCCTTTGTTTCTTCACGAAAAAAAACCACCTTAAGGGTTATTGAGGTGTTAAGGCCCAAAACTACATGCCAAGAGATAGTTGCTTGAGATTCTTCAACCTCAATCTCAGGAACCTCTTCCTCTTCACCTAAAGTTTCATCTTCTTCTTCTTCCTCTTTATGCCCTTCAATGTAGAATAATTTCTTCTTAGCACATATATGTCCTTCGCTCCATTTGTTCTCACAACTAAAACATATCCCTTTTGCTTCTTTATATTCAATTTGTTGAGGATTCAACTGAATAGGTTGAGGGAATGATGGTACCAAGGTTTTACCATCTCTAATGTTAGTGAAGTTTTTCCTCTTCATGGCGAGGAATTTTTCCTCTGTCCTACTGCCATGATAATAGAGTCAAAAACAATGAATGGATCAACATTTTGTACCTCATGTTGGATGTGATCCTTGAGACCTCCTAGAAATAAATCATTCAGATTATCATCTGTAATTGTATCCACATGCAATGATTAGTTTTGGAATTGCTCAATAAAATCATTTACTAATATCATTTGTTGTAAATTTTCCAATTGGCTGAAATAGTTCTCGTCCAAACTACTACTATAGTGCATTTGCATCTCCTCCATAAAAACTAGCCAAGTGACATTGAGAGCCTTATTCGTCTTTTGAGCACATAACCAATGATACCAAGTGAATTATTTTGGTTCTAGATATAATGATGTCATAGTAACATTTTACCCACTTGGGATCTAATGTAGATCAAAGAAATTCTCCATTTGGGTGATCCAATTGAGTGGGTCCTTGTCATCAAACTTACACATGTCCACCTTTGGGAGTAGGTTCTTCGGCCTCAAATTAAAGCTCACTCCATATGAATGGAATGTAGTATGTGAATCACAATTTGTATTTCCATTCGATCCACCTTGAGCTATGTGAGAAGCTAACAACTCAATATTTTCAGATATCCTATTCATATCTCCTTGCATTGCCTCCACCTCTCCATGTATGTTATGACCCATTTCCTCCATATTTCCCTTCAAATTTTGCATGTTGTCCTCAAGAGGTTGGATTTGTTCATTCACATAGGAATAAATAGCATCATAATTTCTACCCATTTCCGAATCCGATTCAAATTTTTCTTGGAGACCGGAGTAGCAGAACCTTTCCCTTGGCCTCTAGTTTATCTCCACATCATGGTGATTAGGGTTTACATTTTGTTGTTGATTTTTTCCATAATCGAATCTCTGATACCACCTATAATGAAAATACTTAGATTGATTTGAATATCAATAGCAATATAACACCAAAGAACACCAAAATATAGATAGATGATGACGATATGTAAGTAGAATGACTTATTCACTTCGAGAAGGTAACCTCTAAACCATATAATATGACTCAAGTGTTGAATATCATGATAATCTACTACTCTCTAACTCCTATATATATCGTACTATGTTATGCAAGACACCAAGGTCAACCTACTAAGCATATGAAAACATAAATAAATATGATATGACATGATAAGAGATTATGTTAGCCACAAGTTGGTTATCCATATCTCGATAGATGAACTAGGATTTCAAATACAAATGCACGTTGAAAAAAAGCTTTGGAGTTTTAGCACTTGCAATTTCGCTCAACCACTAGGGGAGTGCTCCTAGGAGCATAACTCCTCATGATATCCGACCACTAGGCTCTCCTCCCACAATGTCAATGAGCCGCTCACAGAGTCGCATCTCTACCTCCCTCCTCAATATAGACGTTGGAGTCCACCTGCTCACAATAAGTATTTTGTTAAGTTGTCTTAATCATATCTAAATAGAAATTGGAGTCCCTGTTCCCACTCTACTTGTTGGGAGGTGATTTCGCTTCTTATCATACATGGTAATTAGGATGGTTTGGGCCAAATCAATCGTTGAGAAAGCCCTCTTCTTGTGTTGTTATCCCTCCTCATGATGATCTACCACCTCCTCCTGATGTTGTTTCTTGTGTTTAATATGATCTAGTGTTATTTTGGATTTTCTTAGCAATGCTTATATGATTTGAGACTCTTTTTGTGGCTTTGAATACCAACGGTCTTCCTTCTTTGAAATTTATGATGTCTATTACTATTACTATTACTATTAATATAATAATAATAATAATAATAATAATAATGTGTGGGCTTTTAATAGCAACTTCCCACCTTTTATTGTTAACCATCAATTTATGGTTTATTAAGAAATATGATGATGCTATTTTGATTAAAAATTTGACGAGATATACGATTAAGATGACGATAACAACGATATTACTAATAATATTAATAAAATTATAACAATAGTGAATTTGAAGAGTAATTTGAACATCGCATCACCCCACATCAAACTTGCATTTCTTACATAAATGAATCTTCTATATAATTATTACGAACCTCTAAACACTTCCCGGGTTTTAGTACACTATAATTTTGCTGCATTTGCTGCATTTGTATTTTATGAGCATCGCAATCTAATCTAACATACTAATGATTCGGCTGAATATCATTTAAACAGCCTACCAAATGATAAAAAACCGTTTTACAGTTGCAGCACAAAACAAGCCTTATATGAGGCAAGACAATGCCGAAGGCAGTGTGGCGGAGTCTGGTTAATTTTGCGCGTTTTAATGGCAAAAGAGGCAAACACCACTTCAAAAATGCCTAAAAAATGAAAAAATTGGGCAAACAAATAGAGAATAGATATAAGGAATTCACTGCCAAAAACTTTAGAACAGCGAAACAATATTATTGAAGTTTATATAGAAGAAGCTTGTCAATTATAGATTTTAACTGTGAGAGGTCTCACAATCAAAATTAAATATGACAAGATTCTTCGAATCTTCTACAGCAAGAACAGCATCACCAACCAGGATGCCGCTCTTGCCATTGATCAACAGCCGGACTGGCCGAGAACAAGGAACCAATAGCTCTTCTCCTTCCCAGGAGGAGAGTGATGGATTCTTCGACCAGACTAAAAAATGAAAAAATTGGGCAAACAAATAGAGAATAGATATAAGGAATTCACTGCCAAAAACAACCACAACCTCAACCTCCTCTGAGGTCGAATTCGACCACCAACAGAGCCAGCATGAGAGCTAGCTTTGTCGGCCTGTATGAAAAAGAGGAAGAAGAAGAAGAAGATCCATTCAGCAACATCCCTGAACAGTTTAGACAAAGGAAGATGGGTGTGGTGCGTTGTTTCCAGTGGGTCAGCCTTATTGTTATTGCCATTGTATTTGTTTTCAGCCTCACATTGAAATGTTTCAAAGAGAAGACCTGGTTGGATCTTCATGTGTGGAAATGGTGCTTGTTGCTGATGGCTCTGTTCTGTGGAAGGCTTGTGGCTGGATGGATTGTGCATGTTATTGTGTTCTTTGTGGAGAATAACTTTTTGCTGAGGAAGAGGGTGTTGTACTTTGTTTATGCTTTAAGGGTGGTTGTGGAGAATTGTCTCTGGTTGGGATTGGTCCTCATTCCATGGCATGTTTGGTTTGTCCACAAAATTGAGTTGCAAATGCCAGAGAGTCAGCCCTTAACTATTGTTAACAAGTAAGTGGTTTTGTAGTCGGTTTTGTTTTGCTAAAGAAATCTCACAGGGCCTTAGGTAGCATGTTTAGTTTCTGTTAAATTTTGAGAAATGAATTCAGATGATCTTTTGAGACTGTTTTATTTCATAAGCCCTTATTTTTGTATTCATCTATATGAAATATATGTCAGAATCTCGAAAAAAGAATTCAGATTCAATTATATCTGTGAGGAAAGTTTAATACTAGTATTTTCAGTAATCTTTTGATTCAATCCATAGATCTTAGATAGTTACAGTAAAGAAGTTATAGAATTTTGCAAAAAATAGTTTATATATCCTTGAAATGAAAAATGTTTTGTTTAAGTTATATTCTTTAATTTTTAATGTCCCAGAGATTTTACAAGGTTTTAAGTTGTAACATTAATTGAATTTCTAAAGTGAACCTCTGTAGTCTTATAAATTGCAGTCAAGTGGAGAAAAGTGTTATTACAATCTTCTGTTCATAAACATTTATTTCATTTTAACAGGGTCCTGGTGTGTTTGCTAGTAAGCAACATTTTATGGGTGGTGAAGATCTTGGTAGTAAAGGTTATGGCATGTAACTTTCATGTGACGACCTATTTCGATCGGATACAAAACTGTATTGTTAACCAGTATCTTCTCGCAGCATTAACCGGCCCTCCATTGATAGAATTAGATGATCAGTATAAAAAGACCGCAAATCATGGTGAGCAGACACAGCCCCAGGAAGCAGCCAAGCCAAATGAGACGTGGAGCAGGATATCAGATAAATGTAATATATCCCCTGTTAAAAGCAGTGGTAGATTTCATAAGCTTAAATCAATCATACGCAATCAAGGGCCCGAGGAGGAAAAACATTCATGTGAAGAAATCAAAATCGAGGATCTGCACAAGCTCAGCCAGAAGAATATCTCCGCTTGGAATATGAAGAAATTGATGTTAATCTTCAAACACCATGGAGAGCTATCTCTGTTTGATGAATCATACGAAGAAGCTCCTAATGAAGAGAAGTATTTTGAGTGGAAGGCTCGCAGAGCTACCAGTCAAGTCTTCCAAAATGTAGTCAGGCCTGGTGAAAAGTGAGGTTTCATACTTAGTCTATAAGAATTTAAGAGCAAAAAATTAGGTAGTATATATGAAAGGTAAGAGCAAAAAATTAGGTAGTATATATGAAAGGTAATCATGCTATATGGCTTTCTGTCTTCGTAGGACCTCAGAAAAAGTTTGAGATTCAAATTTAGTGTTATGAATTACAGTTTAATTGAAATAGTTGGAAAAAAAATGTACAAATTATTGAGTGATCATTTGGTTTAGTTACATAGATCCTGCATGAGGTCACATAATATTGATAAAAAATCAATTTTTCATGATGTTTTGATTGGTGTTTTTTTATCTTGCTAGTTACATAACTCTAGAGGATTTGATGAGATTCCTTCCGGAAGACCTGGCAAAGAGGGCAATGGCCCATTTTGAAGATGCCAAAGACACAAATAAAGTCACTAAGAAGGCCCTCAAGGACTGGGCAGTAAGTAATCCCTATAATCCACTTATTTTTCATCAAATTTTTCCTATAGCACAGTGTTAAAGTTGGAAAGCTTTGGTCAGTTGGCGAAGTTATTTTACAAAACCCAGGTCTCTTATTAACTTAAAAAAAAAAACAGACTTAGACATATGTTTACTCGGCATTGTAATTCGTTATATTTAATCCATAACATGGACAGAAATGTCGATGTCTATGTAGTTCAGTGATTCTCAATCAAAAAACAAAATCAGATTAGAAAAATGATATATACAAAATATTAAGATAATACAAAATAAATAACCAGAATGTTTGTAAAACAAAATTGCTCATAAAATGCTTTTTAAAAGGCGTAGAAGATAAATGCTAGATGCAGAGTCTCAGATTTAAATTGACAGAATAGATAACCTATTGGAAATTTGCAGATGAAAAGTGTTTTCAGAGAGAGAAAAATGCTTTCCCTCACCATGAATGACACAGATTCTGCAGTGAACAATTTAAATATGATGGTGGATGTGTTCGTGGGCATAAGCATTGTACTAATGTGGCTTCTCATACTTGGGCTCATTACATCACACATTATTGTATATGTAGTTTCCCAAGTACTGCTTTTCACATTTTTATTTCAAGATACCTGCAAGTCAGTTTTCGAATCAATAGTGTTTTTGTTCGTGAGGCATCCTTATGATGTCGGTGATCGATGCACCATCGATGGGGAGGAGGTAAGAGTATTATAGTTCAATAATAAAATTTCTATTTCTAATTTCAAAATAAATCTCAAATGTTGTTATCTGACAGAATTTCATTATTCTAGCTAATTGTGAGTGAGATGAACATCTTATCAACGGTGTTTCTAAAAACCAATAATGAGAAGGTTTGGTATCCCAATGCCTTGCTTTCCAAAGTACCCATAGGAAACTTTTTCAGGAGCAATGACATTGGAGAGGAGGTGGAGTTCGCCATTCCAATTACAACACCAGCCAAGAAGATTTCTGAGATGACAAAAAGAATGGACAAGTAATGATGCTGATATTTTTATTTTTTTTGTTTAAGCATGATGTTATCTTTCACTATATTATTTGGAGCTAAAACTTATAATTACATGTATCACATTTAAATTAGAGTAGCAAAACATGTGTAATTGTGTGTAGAAGGTTTTTTTGGCCAATCAAGCAAAAGTCATATATAAAAATAAGTAAATAAAGAGAAGTGCAAAGAAAAAAAAATCATTATTGGAGAAAACATTCAAGGTTCAGACTATTAAACCAATCCAGGTCTCGAACTGTGCAGATCAATCAACATCTTTTTCTTCTTTCTGGCTTTCTATTTCTTGCATCCTTGTACAGAAGAGCCTAACCAATTATTTTCAGTCTGCTAAGGCTAAAACTGAATGTCTGCTTCGTTCAATTTCTTTGTATTTGAATTTTAAAACTGAATGTCTGCTTCGTTCAATTTCTTTGTATAATTTTATAGTAGTTTAAAGCACCAACCTAGTTTTTTTTTAGAATTTTAATTTTGTCAAAGTGAGTTTAGATTACACAATTGAAACAAATAGATATAGTTGTTAACTGGCCTAACGTATGGTACTTTTCTTTAAATTATGTTGCAGCTATATAACGAGAAAGAAAGATTACTGGCACCCAGGGGCACAGGTTGTGGTGAAGGAGATCTATGACATGAACAAGATGAAGATGGCAATGTGGGTCAGGCATAAAATAAATTGTCAAGAGAGAGCTTTGAGACTTGAAAGGAGGACTGAGTTGATTTCTGAGATGATCAAAATTTTCAAGGAGCTGGATATTTAGTATTGGTTATAACAAATATCAACCTCTGAAAGATCAGAATTTTCAAGGAGATGATCAGAATTTTCCTTCCTTTCTCAATTTATATTTCCTTCCTTTCTGAATTTGTGTGCACAGGCCAATTTATGTCACTCTTTATAATTTGTAATTGCCATTTTCTGATATCATTGTGATGGTTTGTTTAAATTTTACACTTTTCCCTAAAGTATTCAGTTGGAAAGGGGACTTAATATTGTATTGTTATGAAAGTATTAACAGTTATAATTCCCATAAATTGAATAGATGGACCAGTAAAATAAATATCCACAAATTATTGATACCATTCTATGTATCATCATTTCAGATACCCCTTTCGTAAGTTGCAGTAACACATACAACTGAAAATCTTATTTGTAAACAACAGTTATTAGAAAAGGCTGCTGGAAAAGGCATGATATGTTTATTTATTAAAACATTGATCTTTTGGATGTAACTTACCAGATCTATGGTTAGATCTGGTGACTATTTTCTGCTTGCCCCATGTATTCCTAATACAGAGTTTGATTGACATTCTATTGTTCATCTTGGGCAACTGATATGCCTCTTTACATTTATCTTGCACATAAGTATTATATTCATGCATCTAATACTTTCTTCTCTGTATTTTTTTGGGTATGTGGTTATGTCTTATTCAAGTTTCACTCCTTCGATATTGTTGGATGCATTTTTTCAGTACCCTGGAGAGCTTTTAATTGTCTATGCAATCTCTCTCAAACGAGAAAAGAAAAGTGCAAGGCTCACTTTAGTATGCTTTCCTGCAGGTAATCAAATGCACCTGTTCTGCCTTACCCGATCCAAAGAAATTATTATGATTACACATCTTTCTGTTGCACTTTGAAAGTGAGAAATTAAGTCTCTTTTTTCAAGTTGGTGCATATATCGTATGCGATACACTAGCAATACAATCCAATATTACGGAAAGTAAAATCAAATTCATATATTTGTTTTGAATTATAATCAAATACTTAGATTTCTAGCAGTAATGTGTCCTTGAATATATTAAATCAGTACATTTAGATTCCTCTTATACTGTTGTATTAATTCAATTCTGGATATTTAATCTACTTTGTCATGCATTCACTAATTTTTCCAATAATTCTGTGTTATTCAGCTTACCCAGTGCTAAAAAGGTGAAAGATGAGCATGCATAAAAGGGTCTAGAGATAACAGGAAACAAGATACGGTGGAATTTGACTGTCCAGAAATTACAGAAGATATATAAATCCATTTGGGTTCTGATTTAATAAAGAAGAAATAAACTGCTTAAAGTACAATAATCACCCCTAGTGTCCATCATCAAACCCAAAACTGTGTAAGATTATTCTCTCTGGATAGATTTAACTGCCTACTGCTATGGCTGAGCTCCTGTGTTATTGTAATCCAGACATTAAGCAGGTCCTTCATTGCAGCAGATGATTGGAAATTTCATTGATGCAAAACATATTTGCTAGGTGAATATATGATATTGAGTATATAAGATGAAGCCCAGGACTTGAGTGGCACCTTATTCACTTTGCCGGATAAAAACTATACCATGATCAAAAGGTAAAACAAATCATACATAATAACATGCTGATGGAACCAGTAGAAAATAAGGCAGTTCTATGTTGTTAGGATAATGACCCTCCTATGATGACCGCATGCTACTAATATAGCTCTTGAAGCTTCAAATATAATGACTAGAATAGAAATCCTTTCAGTAAAACAAATTGGATACGTTGCAATAGTTGCTATATTTTGTTGAACAGGTTAGTAGATGGCTGTTGAAAAACTACTCTATATGAGAATTGAGCTTAAATAACAGGTTTGAAATGTGAAATGACCAAGGGCGTAGTGATTTCTGATTGTCATACTGTTTTGGGGAATCTATAGCATCCTCCTTTAGGGAAGGAAGATTTAGGATGGACAATAAGACATACTAGAAGAAAAGTGATGGATGGTTTATATTCACGAAGTTGTAAAACCAGCATCTAGACTCACAAGTGGTGGCCGAGGAAGCTGTACAATTAGTTCATATACTTATCCTTGTTGTTTAACTACAAATATGTAAAAGCAATGTAAAACAATGATTTAGAGAAGGTAAAAAACATTGAGAGAGTGAAGCATAGGAAAGATAACAAAACGAGAATAGAAAACACTAATACTAATATGTTCTATCTTCTACTACCTACATCTAAAGAACCATTGATAACAATATGAAAATCAAAAACATCATTAATCTGTACGTTTTGTACATGACATATGCTTAAAGGAGATGCATGGCTATCTATCTTCCATTAACTACATCTAAAAAAAGTTAAAACCATTTCGACGTAGGTGAAATCATGCCATGTCCAATGGTGTATGCTGCTCAAGGTTTGCTATGCATTTGGAGGGCTCCACATCCAATCTATTATCTGCCCAAAAAAACATGCACTATTGTAAAAGTCTGTGGGGGTATTTGGTGAAGGTGGACTAATGATCTTGGAAGTATTATGGACTTAGGGAGGTGGTTGTGTATTACTGTAGACCTTAAAACATGAGTCATCATTGTCGCAAACCATGAGAATCGACTTGTAGACTGTAAAACATCAGTTGACATAATTGCAAGCCATGAGAACGGGTTTGGCGCTATCGTTTGGACTTATATTTAAAGAATCCACCTAGATCAAACATATTCTAATTCAAAATGGAAAGCCCAAAACTCTTAAAGGAGAAGGCAGAAGTTAGATCACAGTGTAACGCAGAATTTAGATCACAGTGTAACCTTTCTCATATGTAAAGCAGAAAATTTTGCAACGGGTGGCATAAGGTGGCGAAGGAAGTGCTTTTGTTTGTCTTGTAATTGTGGAGAACAGAATTTCAGCATGTTTGAAGGTCGAGACGCAATTTATTTTGAGTCTTCTTTCTAGGACAAGAACAATGGACCTGAGATCTTTCAAGTAGAGAAGTTTGAAATGTGAGCATATATAAAGCAGCGAGGAATCTCAAGTTCAGAAAATGTAACTGTCAGATACTCCATGCAAGCTGCACCAATTACAACTGAAATATGTTGATGATGACAGGAGATGAACTGTAGGTAAGAGTTATGATAACAATTGTGGCAGAGACGTTACTAATGGAGGAGATAGGGGATCATGTAGCTGTAGCAGTCACCTAATAGAAAGGTCACAGGAAATAAGCGATACAGTATTCTCAGAATTTGCTCCTTTTTCAGGCCATTCAAAAGGCTTCTCTATGAATCTGTCTGTACGTTTTATCATCTTTGAGGGCGCATCAATGGGCTTGAGATTCCAAGTTGTGTTGGTCAAACTGGATTTGGTTTTTCGTTGTGGTATTAAAAAAATAGAGCCCAAAATTTCAGGTGTTTTTGTAAACATGCATGCTGCTGGTTTGGCCATTGAGGGATCCTACTCTGTGGTTTTCCAATCTGGATATGTGGATGGATACTGACTTGGAAGAAATGAGAAAGGGAGGGTTTGATGGTCTCTCAACATGGGATCTCACCATTTTGGGGCGAGATGCCATCCTATAATGTTCATTGTTGGGGAAGCTTCCAAAAATGATTGGGATTTATTGTTAAACTAGTCATGGCTGTTCTAAACTTAGGCACGCTCTTCCTTCGGGAGGTTGAGCCGGGATTATGTTTTTACCTAAGGTTGAAAGGTAGGGAGGCGAGTTTGTTGTATCTTCTTGGCTTAAACCTCTTGTTCTAGATAAGGGAGAAGACCTCATAGACTAGTGTTATTGGATGATGATTATGCTAGCTAACAAGGCGTGGCGGGTTCACTGTGTGCTCCTAATGGTCCCATAGCTATAATTCTATGGTGGAAATAATGGACCAAGTGTTTACTAGTATTGATTGCATTTTTGGTAGGGACTTTGACATGGTTGAGTAGGATGGTGTCTAGATTAGAGATTATGAAATGATATTTCATTATGAAGAAATGTCACATTTGAATAACAAAAAAGGGAACCTTGGTATGATTAACATAGTGTGGTTCTAAAAGAATTTTGACCATGCAAGGTATTATACTTGGTGCGATATATAAGTGTGAAGGAATCAAATTCACACTAGGCTTGATAAATTCTACATAAATTCACGTATTGTTATCCAATTCTCGACGTCATGGCAGTGCTCTAATTTTACCTATGGCTTTAACATCATACCCTACATATGTGCATATCACAAGGTCCTAATCCTCTATAATGCCACACGACTCATATGGTATTAGTAATATATACTATATGTCATAATTTTTAGTAATGAGAACTAAAGATGGTGAAATGATGAGTAGTTATGAAGAAAATTTGCCAACCATTGTAACAGCCCAACCGATCCTTCATCTTCCTAGAAGGACCATTTTTTATCGAGGGGAGGGGGGCTAAGAGAAAAAGAAAGCTTATCATATAGTTGTCTAGTAGAGATTTCACAAAAAGGTGGACCCTTTACCCAATGAGTTTTGGGCCAAAGGATTTCATCATTTTCAAAAGTGATATTATTGGGGAGGGGACCAATAACCATTTAAAGAATAGTATAAGTTCTTAATTGAGTTGGGGAATTCATATTCCCTTTTGGTTTCCTCATAGGTTAAAATTCGGCTATTGTCACTAATTTCTTTCATAATTCTTATTCCCTTTTAGTTCCGAGAAATTGTTGAATAATCTCTCGATTTGGTGAGAGGCGAGTCGTTATATTTTAGGATCCACCAGATGGACCTATATTCTTCACACCTCATCCCCTACGATGAGAAAAGGGCTTTCTAACCACTAACTCTTTTATCTTCCCCCAAGCCTTCTAAATGGAGGCAAAGATAAGGGAGTCTATGGTCTTAATTGACAATGAGCCTAGGATTATATCAGCCATGTGTATTTTTTTCTAGATGGTTTTACCTTTAGGGTATCCTTCCCTAACGTTATGTATAACCAACACTTTATATGGTTCATTTCCCTAAACAACCCTCAAAATCTATTTGACTAATACGGAGATACATGAAGCTATAGGTTTTTAAGCCCCACACCCCCTAATACTTTTGGTTTAAAAAAAATTCTCCAAGCCACAACATGTCTTTTTAAATTTCCCCGGCCATTTGAACATATAAATTCCCTTATAATTTTATGAACTTTTCCCATTTGTGAGTTTCCAAAAAACCAACAAGATGCATGGAGAATGACGAGAGGACCTTTTGGAAAACTTGAATTCTCCCCAACAATGACAACAAGTTCCCTTGCCATTTGGTCATTTTCTTGTTGATTTTATTGAAAATATAATCTCATGTTTATTTGGAGGGGATGAGGGTGAAGGGACTCCCCAGGTATCTGGCCATTTTTTGAAGGGGGGTCATGCCCACCCTATGGCTGAGAACTACACAGAAGGATATTCCTCCCATCCGAGAACCAAATATTTATGAGTTGAGATCATTAAGCTAGAGGCATAGCAATAAAGGTTTTTCAATATTTTCTTAAAGTTATTTTCTTTAAGTGCAGAAAATATAGTAGATTCATTAGCAAATAACACATCAATAAGCTCTTATTTATCGAGTAAGAAGATACCTTTCACTACGAGGAGGGGGAGGGCAAGCGAGGAATTTCTCAAGAGGAAACAAAAAGCTTTTGTAGTTATAAAAAAGGGTTGAAGCTAAGGGACAACCCTATATTACAAACCTTTACAACTATAAAGGTTCAATTAGTTCGCTATTGATCTCAACTTGTGCAACAACTTCAAAGAATAGGACATTGACAATAATACCAAAATTATCTTTAAATCATGTGGCTTTTAACATAAGGCCATTCTATCATAGGCTTTTTGAAAATCAAGTAAGGTCATGCATACATTTTGCTTGCTTTCCTTCACCTAATACATGCCTTTACAACTGGTAATTAGGTTTTCAATTATTTATCTACCCTCCACAAACTGTGGTAGAGATGATACTATTCATTAGGGGAGATATTCTTCTGGCAAGGATCTTAGCCAAAAAATTGTAAGAGACAAGCATGGAAGAGATTAGGTCTCCAATTTTTATTTTTCTTAGGGTCCCTTCTTTTGGGATAAATTTGAATACCCCTCTATTGATATTTTCCCCCAAATAGTCCACTTGAATAGTTTCCTTGTACATTTCTAGCTTCAAGCACGAGCTAGGCTTTATTTTTTTTTAGTAAAATTTTACAAGAATCCAATAAATCGTAGGGGATTTTTTATTTTTAAGTGAGTCAATTACTGAAACAATTTCATCCTGAGATATTTAATTCCCCAATCCCATTAACGGCAATGGGAGATAGTTTGGTCAGAATGCATTAGCTATAAGGGTGTGTCCACTCACATCACTCATAAAGAGGGAGGAGTAAAAGGTAAAAAGGGCATTTTTAATTTCTTCCATATCTTCTATGATACTCCTTCCCATGTCAACTGCCTTGATTTTATCTCGGTTTTGCTTAGATTGCAATATTTTGAAACAATACTCTATGCCCTCATCCCCTTCTCTCAACCATATCAAACGAGACCTGTTTTAAGCCCTTATAGCCAGTCATTGTTATTAAATCTTGTGATGATGTTTAATATTGACAAGCTCGTTCAACAAATATGGGTTTTATGGTTCCTCTTGGATTGTTTCTTCCGTTTTTATTAGCTACTCTTAGACCCGTATTTGTTCCCTAGATCTCAAAATTACTTTTGGATGACCATAAGTTCTCAATAATATCCTACATAGATTAACCGAGTTTTCCTAAGATGACACCTTTGAGGTCACTATCAATCCTTTTGGTTAGGATCTATACAGGTTGCATTCTCTCTGAACAATCATCATCTTAAGGTGCAAGGTATTTATTTTGTATAGTCCTTTCCATATTTTCCTTCTTTGGACAATAAGTTGTCATTAAAGTTGGCACTTATTTCTATAGGGGAGTGATCTGATAGATTATACGGGAGGATAGAAGTTCATCATTAGATGTCTATTTTTTGCACTATCGTGAATAATTTTTAATTGAGGTAAAATCTATCCAGTTTGGAGTAAACCTTTCTAATCCTTTATCGATTATTACACTAAGTAAACCATATATTTTTGTTCATACTCTTTTCCCATCCAGGGGGACCTTGATTTTTTTAGGATTCTTATAGATTTGGCCCAGAAGAATTACTCATTTCCTGTCCACAAGGCTTTCCCTCCACATTTGTATTACTTATTTTCAATCATATTAAAGTCACCTCCTATAATCCAAGAGATATAAAGAAGGAAATTTCCCATGATTCAAGTATGTCTTTATAGTCATATTGTGCATATATTAAGCATATGCTAAAGGAGTATTTTTCTAACTTAAAAGTAGTGAGTTAGGTGGCGATGATCCATACTTAGTTAGTCTCTTAGTCTAGTATTTATTTATGAGTAAGACATCCCCCCACCCTTTCCAATGGTTTCTGAAGAGGGGGAACCCAAACCTATATATTTTAAAGACAATTATAAGGCTATACGAACTCTTTAACCTCTTCTAGTAGCAAGGAGTCCATTTCTTGTCTAGAGTTTCTAAACTGCCTAACAATGGGTTTTCTATCCATACATCTAGCATATGACATTCCAACTAAGGATTCTCATGAATGTGGTCCGTGAGTTGGTTCCCTAACATTATTTACAGGATGATTTAGGGGGATTTTATTTTGATACAATCTATCAAAACATTAGGGGACATTGGTTTCTTTCAACATTGTTTCTGATCCCCTTGGCCAATATTCCTTCTTTTCTTATATCCATCCATCTTGCGAGATTCAGGATAAACATACAAAACATAAGATTCTATATTTTTGTCTTATAAAGCTCGTCGTTGAATTTTCACATGTTTGATATATCACATTTAAGATTGTAGGCTTCTCTATCCCTTGCTTCCATGTAAGGGGGCTAGTGAAGTTCATATCCTTCCTTGGAGAATCAACCCCGTAATTTATCGGAGAGGAGGGGGGAAATATTTTCTTTGTCATTATTTTAAAAATCATTTTTTTAAAAAATTCAACCACATTCAATGGTTTTAAGTTGGGGGTTTTCACCAATTCTGCAAGAACAGCCTCATATTATTCTAAAAATTGACCTGCATCATGAAGGGGAGGTTAGATCTCCTCATTTTTTTGTACTGGGGGCAATTGAGGGGATGGGCATGCCCAAATTTCCATTTCTTCCATGCAACTCAATTCATTGTTCTTGTATTTGGGGGGTATCGTGGGATAACTAATTTTCAAGGCCTCATGTAGAGCCTCTTTTGCTTCTATTGAGTTTGTGTTTTCTTAAGGGGTAGTAGTGGCTGGGATAATCACATCCAACCCACTAAATTCAAAGTGGCTAAGGATAATTTCTTTATTCTTTATATTTTTAATAATGGGCAGTTCTTTTTAATATGTCCATCTTTTTACACAAAAAACATGCTTTCAGACCTCCTATCCCAATCGAGGGGCAAGAGAAGATCATATCGGGGCATCCAAGTGAGATTACATTATTAAGAAGTTCCCCCAATTTAAGAGCAATAAGAATACAAGGATTCATGTTGGCGATATTTAATTTGGTTTCTTTAATTTTGGGAACTTCAACTATTAGTTTTAGGGAATTAAGAAAAATGCATAGGCACGCTTTGAAGTTCAATCCATTTTAGGATCGTTTTAGCATAAATCTCTTAACAACCCATGTTCAAGTTCCAAGGGAGGGATTTGAACAAGGGTTTCCTACGTTCGACAATGTTTTACTAATAGCTCGTCTTTGCATATTAGAGGTTTTGAACACACCAAAAATAACCCATATTTGCACCATTCTATATAAAAGAATACCTTCCCATTTTCCCCCAAGCCGAATCAATATAATTATCAAAAAACCTTCTAGAGGAGAGTTTGTCATAATTCAGAAAAACAAATAAGATTCCCAAGTTTTTTAGCCTAATTTCTTCACTATGCATACATTTACACATATCCATATTATGGCTAGCATGCAGGTGAAGGGACAATGAAGGACCTTTCCTGGTTCTCACTCTCTTTTTGGTCCATCCTGAGCATTTATAGCTTGTGGGTCATAGTTGATAAATTATGCTCCCATAGAGATAAATGCCACTTCTTCCTATCAAATTGCTTCATTAAAATATTTTTTTGGTTGTCCAATCATTTAGAATTCCTTTGATTTTGGACTTTACCGATTATTGATGCCTACACCAGTATTGAAATTGTTGGAAGCAAAATGGAATGAGAGGGGGGAGGGGTTAACCAGTCCTTCAAAAAACCTTAAACAATTTGAAATTAACTTTCATACGCCATTAACATTCAACAATGCATTAATGTGATCATAACAATACGCAACAACCATCCACAGTAGCATAGACAAGGAGTACATAAGCACACAAGATGTTAGTGGGAAACCCTCAAGGGGAAGAAAACCCACTGAAACTCTACTAATATTACTCACAACAAAGTACAAAGTGAATATTACACATCACAAGATATTTCTTTAGTGAGGCACCAACCCCACAAGGAGCACTAGCCCCTAAACCCTTGGTGATATTACTCACAACAAGAGACTTGGATCAATATGACTCATAACACAAGATTTTGATAAGAAGATAACTGAATATATGATTCCAACACTCAATTGATGGTGATAACAATATTAATCTCCAAACTCCTTCAAACCTTCTTCAAACACACCTCCTTCTAAGTTGCTTTAGCTTGCACTTTCATGACCTGATTTTATCACAAACCATTACACACATGATCTATAACACTCTTCATACATTTGATCACTTCATCATCTCTTATTTCATTCACTTGAACCTCTCACACACTCACAAGTAGCTCACATTTTTCCCTCTCAAAGCACTAGTTCAAATTTGAACCAAAACATTTGCTTTATACCCTTCTCAACCGAAAAATCTGAGACAATTTGATCCTTTCCAAAGAGATCGATCAATAAAACTTTAAAACATAACATTACACTCATACAAATTCATATTATGGATCTATATAGGTCGGTAATGCAAAAAAACACCAAACAAGCCCAAAAAGGACTCAAAACCCCATCACCTAACTCATCAAAGGCATCCAAACTCATCACCATGATTAGTAAAACCTCCAAAGGCCTCACACATGTCAAATATGACATAAAAATCATATGTGGTCATACATTAACTTGAACCAATCAAATTATTCACAACACTAACAAGAAGGACCATTTCCTTCACAAAACAATTGTTTCCAGGAACCAATCTTCACCTAACATGCTCTAGATCACACCATAGCACCTAAAATATGAAATGTATCAACTCATTGGAAATAAAATGACCTGTAGATCACATCCATGATTTTTAGGCCTCTTGAAACATCCATCAATGCAAACCACACTTACATTCCTCTTCACCAAACTAAGGTTTGTAGAAAGCAATTTTATAAAATTAATTGGTTTTCACCCTTGCTTCCACTTTCAAGGCCTCCAAATTCCTTCATGAGGAACAAAAATCATCCTGCTTCACTCTCTAATAGATAACAAGCATCATCTAAACCAAAACATGAAACTTCTACATCCATCTTCTGAGCTAAGGCAATCCAGTCCTAAAACAATAAGACTTAGTCATCACAAACTGATTCGGTTCACCTAGAAAATCACCTAATCATGAGAAAAACCATACATCATTGTAAATATCTCTTAATCTAATTTCTATAATATCTTACATTTCCTTCCAAATCCAGTGGAAGGCCTTCAACCAGGTCAATCTCTGCAACTGTTCAAAACTACCTTTTACAATCCCAAAAACTAGTCTTCAGAAATAGGGAACACTTTTACTTCTAGGACCTCAACCATGACCTAAAACTATCATGGACATGTATAAAAACTCCTAGGATCAAAACAATGTCAATTTATTTCACACCTTCTTTTGACAACTTTGCCACAAGCTGAACATCTTCAAAAACTTTCCAATTTGGGTAGGGCCCGCATACATTCACATGATCTACCATACCTTTCTGGAAATATGGAGGATTCCTCCACAACCTATAATCTTCACATTTTCTAAATGAAATAAAACAGGCTTAGTATAATCAACTTTCTCCAAGTCTCTATTGACCTAGGGATTCAAAGCCATAAAATGTAGTTAACTTCTTAACGGTTGTTCATAAAAAATGACAATAAAACCACCTCATTAATTTTGTGAAATTATATTATCTAAATTTAAAAACATCCATGAAATCCTCTAGGTACCATGCACAACACACAATTCACAACAAGCGTAAAAAGTTACAATTCGAGCTGGAAAACACACTATCAAACTA
Source organism: Taxus chinensis (assembly GCA_019776745.2). Lineage (NCBI taxonomy): Eukaryota > Viridiplantae > Streptophyta > Pinopsida > Cupressales > Taxaceae > Taxus > Taxus chinensis. Next base: position 62,334,328 of record CM034152.1, on the reverse strand, counting down.
CCTATTTCACCAAAAACATCATAACTTGAAAAATATTCATCATGGAAACATGAGATTTTTCCCACAACATCATGACACACCCTATTAATATCTCCAATTCTCACCAAGTCATAAATAGTTGTGCATCTTCACCACCACTAGGGCTTGCATGACTAGCTCTTAGTGTTTTGCATGGTTTAAGCTAGCTCATAGTATAAGAACCTCATAACTCATCATCAAACCTCTAGAAAAGGCCCTAACACACTTGAGAAATCATGTCTCATTGCTCTTCATTCCTCCATGAGCACACGTGGCTCTATTTACCATGCACCATCACCTAGGCTAGCTAGGTCACCTGACAAGGTTTGCTAGACCAAGCCAATATCATTGAATCCACTCATGGATTCATGAAACAACTTGAATATCCATGTCATCAAAATACTAGGAACATTTTATTAATCTTCCATAATCTTATTTTTCATTAATGGGATTTTGTATCAATGACAACACCTGAACTTACACATGCCATTAATCACCCCCTTTGTCAATTATGGAAAACCACCTAGTGTTCTCCCCCTTTTTACATTAGTGAAAAAGCATACATGTACATGCATGTTCTTCATCTTTCTCAGCCTTTTTAGATGTCCTTCTTTCATGAAAATAATAATCAAATCCATCATCCTTGCATGCAAATATGTCTTACCTTCTTAATCTTTGTTTTTAGACCTCTCTTTCACCATGGAAGCACTATAGCCCCCCTTGGGTTTATACCATCCTCTTATAAGTTTAAATTGAAAAACTAGCTCACATACATTTCTTATTTTCCATGGAGATGACTCAACCTCATTACCTTTTTCCACAAACTTTTTCTCAGTCTTCTTTACCTTTTGCATGCATGATATAGTTTACTTGACCATACAACCTTCTTTTTTGACAATATACCTACAAACATGACTAATACAACCTTTCTAGAACTTCTAAACACCTTGGATCATATAAATCACTTGCTTTATGATCAAAACAAACTCCCCTTTACTTGAGAATATTCCTCAGCCCTGTAGCATACATCCTTATCCTTGCAACACTGTAGAATTTTTTTAAAAGATCAACATACAAACACTACAAGCATTCTTGACTTCACATTTCAAGGATAGAGGGCACATAAACTTCCCCTCAACCTTATTCACCATCACCAAACATCATGAGTTTTTCATACACTTATATTTCAAGAACAGTCAAATTCTTGTCCTCAACTCACTATAGCAACTCAGGAAAGTATAACTCCAAACATACCTTTAGTATTTTAATGCACTATCTCATATCAAATTTTTTTATCTTACCATACTAGGGCTTCTTGTCACCTAAATTATCTATATCAAGGACATCAACGGCTCTCCTTATCTCAGTAGGTTTGTTTAGACCTGTAGGTTATCTTTTTCACGTCTTTATCAGTTAAACAATGCTTTGTCACAATATCCTTGTGATTTAGATTACTCCTACCATTTCTCTAACTGTGTAGATCATTTCCAAGAGGAAACTAATCTTATAAATTACATCATCTTACTATGAACTTGTTCATGACACTACCACAAACATTATTGACCCATACACAGGCTTATCACAACATATATCCTTATGAGAAAATCACCTTGCAGTAGGCGACAAGGTGAGTTGCAGTAGGCGACCACTCACCTTACAGTAAGCGAAAACGTGCATGAGATTGGAGGCCACAATGGAGTCCTAGGTTAAAAGCACAGGGATGCATGCAATCAAGCACAAAGCGCGTAAGCGACAAGGTACAAATTGTTCAATATACTAAAAATTACATCTCACAACGCAAAAGAGAAGGCTCTCTTTCCGCAATGATGTGACAGACGCGTCCACTAGCCACAGACGAAGAAGAGCGCTGCAAAAACGAGCCAAAAAATGGCCCGGAAAGCCCAATAACCTTGTAAAAGCACCTTGAAAAAAAACCCCCTTCCTGGGAACAATTTTTTTTGTTTTTGTAATTTTTCCGCTTTTACAATGTCTCGACAATGATAAAAAAACAAAAAAACCAAAAAAAAACTAGAAGGGAGCAAAAAGGGTATAGGAGTCCAAGGAGGGTGAGCAGCTCAGCCGCCTGGCCGAGTTCGCTCGGTGGGCGAGCTGGTGAGAACGACTTGTCGGGGTGGGTGGAGAGCCGAGTTGGCAGAGACAGTGGAGTGGGGTGAATGCCAAGGTAGTTGGGACCTAGGTCGCATTGGATGATGGAGTAGTCGTTGAAGCCGAGTCAAATGGTCGTGTCAGGAGTTGAGCACATCAAGGAGTCTAGCGAGATGCCCGCGGTGAAAAGGTGTCAGCGGGAGGCAGGTGTGCAGAACGAAAAGCTACCTGAGGAGATTCCAATGGTGATGGAATCCAAGGCACGGCGAGGCAAGTTCAACGTTGTGTAAAGGTGCATACATGGATTGAACCAAGGCGAGAGCATGGGGTACCAACGTCGAGTCGGTTCGAGGAGGCCAACCAAAAGCACCAACCAAATGCGAACAGAGGGGCAGAAGGGAGCCGAGACAAAGCACTGTCGGTGAGCACAGAGCTGAATCATAAAGTAACTCGAGGGCACAAAGGAGACTGCATAGTCGGGTGGAGATCCAAGCACAACACGAGGAAGCATAGTCAGAGAAAATCATCCAAGGCCGAGTTAAGAATAGTAATGCCGATTCAACCTACAAAGGAAAATGAAGAGCCCGAGTAGTTGAAGAGCCAATACAAAAACCATGCAGAGAATCCAATGCAAACGCCAGAAAGGAGCCGAACAATGATGAGCCAGATGCAGACATGGCGAGCAAGAAGGAACCTGGAGCAGATCGGAGGCAAGCAGATAGCTCGAGGAGCGAGCAAGATCAACCAAGAGCTGGACCGATGCAACAGCAGGCGGATACACAGGTGGAGGAGTCGAGGTTGCGGTGCAGAGAAAAGGGCGAACAATCAACAAAGGAGGCCGAGCCAGAAGCCAAGGCAGGAAGAGAGCCAACGAGCCAATGGAGGAGCTGGAGTCGAGCAGTTGAAGATTGATAAGACAAACTGAAGCAAGCACCAAATAACACACGTCCGGAACGATGAACAAACCCGAGTAGGCGAGCTAGAAATGATGCACACTTGAGTGGAGAGGTGAACGGGTGAGCTAGGGGAGCCAACTCGGTTCCCGCTCGGCAAGCTGAGGCCGATTTAGGCCTGGTACACCTCAACAACCTTCAAAAAAACCTCAAAACTAGAAAGAACAACAGCTGCAAGGACTAAAATCTCTGGAAAACAACTCCAAACATGCATACAAAGGCTTGGAAGGTAAACCCACATGCACACAATCACTTGAAAAACACGAACACACCCAAACACGAGACCGGAACCCATGAACAAGGTATAAAAACCTAGAATCAATGCAAGTAACCGCACGACGGAATAACCATTACGAAAAACGTTGCGAGAGATTTGTATATCACAAACTGAAAACCAGAAACACATGAAAACACCGAAGAGTGCATGAATCCAAAACACGTGCTTTGATACCATGAAAGAGGGTTCGAAAACCCGAAACCCAAGGATCACAAGGGATGATGCGAACATCCACGGATGTGCGAACGACAACGTGAATAAATCTCAGGAGGAGCGAGCATCAACTAAAAGTGCATGAAAAGATTCGACAAATAGGTAGAACCTCGTTAAGCCACAAAACTATCTCTATCTCATAGATTAGAAAATAGTGTATAAATAGGAGGTGTTGAGTAACCCCCAGTGTTGCAATCATGAAAAATTGAGTGGAGAGGGGGAGTTACATTCCCACAATAGAAAAGTAGCTTCCAATGACGCATATGACGCACTAACGCGTAAGAGAATCCCATAATGACCCCTAAGTGACACATAGACCTACGATCTCACCTAAGTGAGATGACTCGCCTAATGATGCGGAATGGTGACTCACACCAAAAACGTTCTCTTGAATACATTCGCAAGGCTCCTGCAAATTTTCACTTTGTCTTGAATAATTATCTTTAGTGTAAATTGGCTCCACGTTTTCCCCACGATCTTCCTCCATTTTAGAGAGGTCATCTTCAAAATGGAGAATATCCATATGAGATTCAAGAACCTTCCTTCTCTTACACTTATGATCTTCCTCACAAAGCATGAAAGAGAAATTCATATATCCACCTTCCCTCTCATCAACCAAAGTACTAGGGAAGTCATCAAGCTCATCCATTTGTTCTATCTCAACAACAAACATTGACGTATTAAAGTGAGCAACGCAAGTTGATTCATACATGTCTTGCATTTCCATGGCCCGAGTCAAGAACTCAAGACTGATTTGAGGGTATTCAATTTCTTCTGCAACCTTCAAGATGTCTTGTATAGATAACTCTTCCGAGTTTGCAATATACTCATATTCTTCCTCATTGGAAAAAACTTTGCATTGTGCCTCTGGGGGATGATTGAAAATCTAATCTATACATGTCCATGATTTATCTGCAACATCTTTATTCACCTTCTCTATGCTTTTTGTCACCCAAGGATCACATAATTGCAAGCATGAGCATACTTGATTCAAAAAACCTTCTAATAGAGAGAAGAGGTCCATGCTTTGTGGGAAGGTCTGTAGCGCCCACTATTTCACACACAAAGACAACACGACAATTAACGGATAATTTTTTTTTTTTTACTTACTTGAAGATAAAATGACATTATATGTGATCACAATGGCTACAACTAACTCTCAAAAATCTTGACACAACCTTAACCACCTAGGTACAAGGGGAATACGATGCCCATCACGAACAATACACTCTCCTTTATGACAAGACATGGCATAATGGTACAAGAACATGACACATTTACGGTTAGGATATCCCACGGTGAAAATTCTCTTAAGGTTATTTATTTTACTAAAACACAACTTTCAATTTTTAACTTACGCTCTAGGAGATTCAGGGTATGATCCGTATAATTATTCTTAAAAAATTAGATTCCTTTCCTTTATACTAAAGACATATGGCTTTGGATAAAACTTTCCGAATGAGGATCATCTTTAATATGACAGTTATTTGTTTAATCAGTTATTAGATTAACTCTAAGGGGGGGTGGGGTAAACCAATTCCCACAAGGTTATCTAAACAACACATGCTACAGAATATCGTTTCAACCTCCATTGCACAAGGAGACGAGTGTAAGCTCTAATTGAGGGATGTACCATTCTAGGTTCGAAACAATAACCTCCTTTGTGCAAGGATCAAAATTTTATCATTACTTAAGAAGGGTTACAAAGTCCAAAGCAAGGATTAAGGGAAAAAGGTCAAGTAGAATTCATCGTCATGATCTCATTAGTTATCAACCAGTTTTTTCTGAGTCTAAGAATTTATCAAGAATTGTTAAAGTTTCATTTAGGCTTTGCTTGATTAAGTTTGACAAAATAATACAATTAGGTTTCAAAATAGATGAGTCGGACTTATGGTTTCTTAACCATTCCCCCTACTTACTAATACCTAGGATTCTCCCAAAAGATAAATATTGATTACACTTTAATATCATTTATCATTTCACAACAATAAGGATAAGGTTTATCAGTTTATCTTAGGGTGGAAGGTAAATCCTTTTACACAAGTAAATAGTTCCTCTTCTTCCACTTAAAGCTCGGGATTTTATCAACGAGATCACAAATTCCTATATTTTATTTATTTATTCATTTATTTGTTTGTTCATTTATTTATTTTTGATTAAATTTTACTAGGATTGTCAACCCACTTGATTATGCCTCGAATTACATTGGTGCCATGACCAAAGAGGGTTACTATACAAAAATTTTAACTTGAAAGAATATTTTACTAAAACTTATTAAAAAAAACTAAACGTGGGTACAACAACTCTATCTGGAACACGGCACACAAACCAAAGGTGTCAAAAGATTCGATTGAACTTGATTGGGGAATAAGAAAGCAACAAAATTGGTCAAACCACGCTACATTATTTTCAATATTTCTATTATATCAAAAAATTACTCATAATAAGGTGATGATCAAATTTTATTCCTCACAAAAATGTTTACAAGTTTTGTTGCAAAAGGATAAGACAACCTTACTTCACAAATAAAGAAAAATCCAAGGCAAGAGGCCTTCTAAACTCCTCTACAAGCACCATTCCAAGATTTACAACACTTTAGACATTCATACAAGGAAATTCATAAATCAAACCGATGAAACCTTTACAAATCTTTCCTTTATCTACTCGCAAACTCCATCTGCACAAGTATTAACTTGAGTCAGTTCGCAAGAGCTGAGCATGATAAGACTACCCATTGTAACATTGTGCTAACATTTAACAATATCATGAAAGGAACATTATATTTTGAGAAAGGATCAAAGCACAAACCACTAATCAAATTCTTTAAACGAGATAAAAAAATTCACCAACCAACAAGAAGGAAGCCAAATATTCCAGTAAGAACAATATCTCAACTAATCAAGGCAAGACCTTATAGGTTAGAAACAAAAGGTCAAGAGTATTAGGATTTCAATCATGTAATCCTATAGATTACGTGATTGAAATCTAATACTCAATCCATCAGGTCAAGAGTATTGGGATTTCAATCAGGTAATACTATAGATTACGTGATTGAAATCTAATACTCAATCCATCCATCCAAAAAAAATCCTTGAGAAATCAAAACATACTAGTTACGATCATAGACGTAAAAAAAAAGGTAAATCAATCCTTCAAGAAGTGGGGTTTTCATTAGCCTAAAAACTAGAGCAACCAAACGAGTGCAAGAAGGGAAAATCCATCACGTGATCAAAGGAGTTTAAATATGAAGTTCAACCCACGAACTATATTCTCTCATCGAAAAGAGACTCCACAAGGTAATGATTAGAGAAGAAAGGTAGCTAACAAAACCCAAAATGGGCATTACCCAACAACCAAGATACTTGATATAACAAAGCACGGGACATCGGAAAGCCTCCCAAATTTCAAGTCCGTTTAAGCAAAGATTAGCATTAAATCATCCTTTCGAGATTCATAGCCTTATGGGTTAATTCTTACAACTTAACCATACAATGTTTTTTACAAACTTTCAAGGAATGATACAAGTAATAATAGTCATAGTCATTTTATGTTACCGTTAAAAAAAGATAGAATCAACAAACCTTAACTCATTCATAATTTAAACAACTTTTAGAGCACATATAATATAGCATCTAAGAAAGTTCAAGTCATGGCCTTAGTTATGAATAAAGATAAAACCACTTTAACTTCATTAATAGACTCATTCTACTCAAATCCTATTGGACATAGTTCACTCGAGGAGGTCGCAAATGAAAGAGTAACTATGCATAACTTAAATTTCATTCAAAGTCTTCGTGAGAGGAAAACATTTCTTTCCATCACAGGGACGGGAGACCGACATAAGCATCCCATACAGTCAACTTGACCATGCAAGGTAATATTTTTTCACCGCACACAAGTTTGTAGTTCAACAGTGACATCAAATCACATAAACCATTAATGCTTAGATGGAGATCTAACTCAGCCCAACTGAAAGATTCAGGGTTCAAACTAAACCCAATCCCCATTAATTTTTCCAATTGTAAGGCCTTAGGTCCTTACCCAACTAACTTCAAATCCCCATTAATTTTTCCAACTGACAAAAGGGGTTACTCTTCAAATCTGGAAACCTTTAAGACATAGTTAGACCAAGCCTGATATTGGAATACAAGTCTTGAAATTTTTCTAATAAGCATCACAAAATCAGAGCACCCAGTTTTTGTTCTAAGGAGGAATCCTTTACTAATTACTATAGCAATACTTGGAGATGTAAAAAGAGTAGTTTTTTCTAAAATCTTTCCAACAGCAATCACTTTTTGTAATACCAACCAGTAGAGAAAAGTCTCGGCTTAGAGATCATGAAATATAAACTTCCTACTATCATTATTCACACACAAACTATTCACATACTTTGAAATGAAAGAGCTAAACAAAAAAGTGAATAGTTGTGAATGAATAGAGCTAATATATAACTATTTCAAGCAAAAAAAGAGAGTTATTAATGCTATTTACATTCATATCTCATTGCATCCAAGATTTTACCAACATTCTAAGGAGCTCTGCATTTGTATCATCAAATTCTATGACCAATCTTCCCTATGGGAAAATGAGTGCAAGAATGCCAATCCGTAATACAACTCATAACCAATAAATATAAAAGGTGAAATCCCCTTTTTTTTCTTTGAAAACCAGTCATTCAAAACCAGAGATTCAGAAGAAGAAACAAAATGACAGCCAACATACCCAAGGCGATTAAAAACAACCACAAATCTCATTCAAGACGCCATTGCAGGAAAGAGAAACATTCATTTCATGGAATTATAAAAGATAGCAAAAAATTTGCAATGGTAAGACTTATCATGCCTGAATGGAGCTTCCACAATTCGCCCATCCGCCAATTGGGCCTACAACTAAAACCCCGAGTCGAATTTATTTTCCGCAAGTTTGCTGAAGATGATAATAAGGAGCAAAACCAAGAGTGCGGTTTGCTTTCCCAAGGCACACAGACCCACAAAACGTGTCAGGCACAATTCCTTCAATAAGTATTGAAGATCATTAAAGGAGTGACAAGAAATTCCACCCATTCACTAGCTAACAACAACACAAGGATATTTTCTTTTTGGAACCCACAAATTGGGAACAGGTTGTTGCTAAAGTGGTGAAGGGTGGTGGGTGAAAGGGTTAAATTTGTGCATTAACTAATAGCCCCTTCAAAACTTGCGCCACACACAACTTCCTTCCACTTCCACGTACTCACAAGTCAGAGACCAAGGAAGAAAGGAACCCAAATAATCCTACGCCAACCAAGAATATTAAATTGCATACATACTGACAAGTTGGAGGGAGAAAAAATCAAATTCTCCTTTAATTTAAACGATTAAAAACAACACGCATGAAGGCCTAATTGACCAAGGGGGAGAAAACTAGAGGTTGACTCTTCAAAAGCGAACATGAGACAACGACCAACCACGGTGCCACGACAGGGTAATCCCTTCTTTAGCACAGAAGGAGGCTCGGTATACGGGAGCGATCAAAATGATACAACAAAATAACATAGAGATAATTAATATTAATATCGATAACAATCGACAATAACATAATACTAATAAAAAATTGTCGATCGACCATTAAATTAATAATATCATTATTATCATTCTTATTATTAATTTTTTTACAACTTAAAGCTAATTATTATTCATATTAATAATGACCGACAGTCAAGCTTAACAATTTGAGAACACGATTTTCTTTTAATAGGAAAATCGTAAAGGACGCTGCGGGGGCCAACAACTAGGAACATCGACAATGACACGAGAGGCACGAGGAAGAGGGAGGATGTTAATTATTCTCTGCAACAAGGTCAAAGCCAACTAATGATCAACGGAAGAACAACAACGTTCAATGCTTAGCAACAAGGCCACCGAAGTATGAACTGGAGTAACGTCGAACGGGGCATTACAAGGTCACTAATTTGAGTTAAAAATCCATATCATCCTCTTGATGGGAAGCATAGGACCATGTTGGGGCGGTAATGTGGGAATTATTTTCCATTCTATTTTGATCATCCATTATTGAATCTTCTTGTTTTTATGGAACATGCAAGTTTTTGTGATAATCGATGTTATGTCCCTTGGGTGAGAATGACGAAATTATCTCCTCGAAGAGGTTTTGCTAAAATTTCCCATTTTCCTTGTCTTCAAGAAGGGGATTGACCTCTTCCATTTGGTCATCCATGATAGTATAGAGGATAGAATTTGATTCTTTAATTGTCTCCCTCTCGTATTTCAACATTTCTTTATCACTTGAAACGTCAAATTTGGAAAGAAAATTATCCATGAATTCCTTGCATTCGTCATCTTGAGTCGAAGGTGAAGGATGGATTACTTGCACTTCTTCATGATTGATGGATTCTTCAGCAAGAATCTTCCTCATCCAAGTTCATTGTTTCATCCATAGGTTGTGCGTCGAGCCAGAATGAGTCGATGAATGGTGGTTCAACCTCCATGCTTTCTTCATTGTTCTCCACAAAGGTATTGATTTTATTTTCATCAGAGGGCTCAAGGATACAATCTTCTTCGGTAGTGTCTAAGAACCTTCTAGGGATGAACACCCTATAGTATGAACGGTCCTTGAGGTATTCCTCTATAGGATAAATCTCTTCTTCTTCTCCCTTGTTATGGAGTGCTTCGATTTTCTTGTACATTTCTTACAAAGCTTCATCATATTTCATAATTCCAAGGTAGATTTAAGGATCATAATTTCCTTGTAAGGTGCTCACAATTCTTTGCACATAGTGAATCTTCAAGGCTCCCATTTCATCATTTCTATATGCAAGGAAATCATCCCAAGTGAGGGTGATGAAAGACATGGCTCTGAATTTTTCATTCAGCTATACATGATTGAGATTATTACCTTCACCATATTTTTAAACTTTATGAATCTCATACAACATCTTGTACCTCCTTTGCATCTTTTTCATCGGTCTCTTGGATACTTGATCATCAGCCACAACAATTCCCATTTTTCTTCCTTTAACAAAGATCTTCTTGAATTGTGACCACCAAGATTTAATGACAATTTCTTCACAAGCAACAATTTTCCTAATTCTACATCATTGTTCCTTGATGTTTTCTGGGGGATTGACACTAGCCTCCTTTATCTTACCTACTTGTTGATTTTTGCTTAAAATGAGAGATATTTATTCTATTCTTGAATTCTCTTTTCTACAAGAATCATTTTGGAACCATGGTTGATTGACGATTTGCATTTCTCGAGTGCCATTTTCTTCTTCTTCACTGTCACTCATTGGTACTTCATTCCAGTATGGAAATTTCTTCATTTTTGTAGAGGGAAACGAATGTGACAGGGATTCATTCCTTAACGGAGTTGCCTTCAAAAATGATTTTTCTTTGAAATCTGATTTTTTTGTTTTGTTTTTTGAATATATTCTTTTTTAATTTTTTTGAGTAGAGATCATTTTTCTGTGCACTTAGGAAATCTCTCCCCAACGAAGTTGCCAAAAAATGTTGGTGAGAAAAACATTCAATTGGGAAAATTAGGTGTCTCCACCAACATTCATGGGGCTATGCCCCTCTGTGTCGAATGGTGCAGCTCCCATTATTGAATGTAACTAATCTAATCCTAAAATAAATACTATGGGTTGGCCAAATAGGTTGGGGATCACACAGGGACACTCCACTAAACATGTGGCAAAGTGCTTGTACGAGGTACAAAGGAGTAAGTCTCAACAATGAGGAGGGAAGGAGAAAAATCAGGAGAGGAAGGTTACTGCCATGAGTAGGCCAATTGTAGAGTTCACACCTAATAACCAAAGTAGTTCAACATTCAATATAGAGGAAAAACAAAATGAAGCTAGTGGGACCAATGATCTAAAACACAAAGTTATTTAGATTCATCTATTGAGGAATCAAAGTTCCAACTTACAATACACCATTTCCTTTAAAATAACCACAATATTACAAGTCTTCCACCTTGAGTGGGAGTAACAAGAAGATTTTTGTTATCCAAAATAAGCTCATGCTTATAATGTCAATGATGAGAGGAAACCATGCGCACATTTCTTCCACAAATTCATATGTGCTTCAATCGGCAAAAACTCCTTTGATTGACATATTTCACAAGTTGTACGATACAAGGGAAAAGAAGAAATGTCTTCATCAAGATAGGAAGCCTTTATTTCATGTCCCCTGGTCCATACAAATGCTAAAGAATATCCTTCTAACTCCTACATATTTTGCAAAATTTTCGGGATCCGATGGGCATGTAGAAAGACATCCCAATTTATAGCCAAATGTGGGCCGACTCTTTGCCTACCCCCCACATGACTTTTCATTGTCTCATTCAACTTGAGAATGTGGACCGGTGGGCCTAGGGAAACATTTTGGCACTTAACATTTTTTGCTAAAAGCCCAAATTTACAATGTATGAGCCTTATGAAGCCCACTTAAGTGAATGAGATCAAAGAAACAACTAATTAAGACCAACGCAAGGGACACGTGGCCATGTTCAAGGTCAAAGCGCTGAAGTGGGCTGTCGGAGGAACTTTGGAACTCTAACTTTTGTTTCGCAAAAGTGTCAAGGTCATAAAATTGGCCTCAGCTCTGTTGACACCCAGAAATGCCATGTGTGAAGCCTCTATCAAGAGCGGAAAGGCGGGCTGCCGGAGGAAGTTTAGAACTTTAACCTTTTTGTTCTAAAAAGTGTAAAAGTTGTAGAATGACCCGCGACTCCACCAGGCATGGAAAAGGTCAAATATTGAGCCCGCATCGAGGTCAAAGCGGAAAAGCGGGGTGACAGAGGAAAGTTGGAAATTTTTCCCTTTTCTTGAAGAGGCGTAAAGTCACAAAATGATCCACGGCCCTGAAAAGACCTAGTGCGCTTGAGTCTGGCCATCATGGCAGCACGTAATTGGCCGTGGGCTAGCAGGCCGATGCGGAGGCAAAATGAGAAATTTTTCACAAAGGCTTTTTGTTTAAAAAGATCAAAAGTAAAAAGGAAGTCCATGCCTCTGATCGACCCCCAAAGCAGTGCCCGATTGGATGCGGGATGTCGGGAGCCACGGAATTTTTAGGGCAAATTTTCCCAAAGTTCAAAATGAGCGTTTAACAGTTAGCCATTGTTTATAGAACGTCCAATTTGAAGTAAATTTTTAAAGGCAGCCATATCTTTTGACTGGGAGCTCAGATTTGAGCAAGAAAAGACTTTTTGTAAAGGGCTCGATCTCCTCTATGCCATGGAAGCATAAAATATAATTTTTTAATAAATTTTAAGTGGGTGGAAATTTAATGAAAATGATCTGCAGTCTTTTGCAGAGCAAACTGGTAATTAGAGCAAACTGGTAATTCTTTAACAAGATCAAATTTTATTCGATCCTCCAATTTGATCTTCTCCTTTGTCAACATGTCAAATAGACATGGAGACTTGATTTATTTATATGGATTTAGGAAGGGTTCCAAGATTCAATTATTTAGAAAGAGTTGCAATTGAAGTTTTTACATCATTGGACAACAGAACGACTACACAAGTTTGATTTTGATTTTACCAAGTTCTGAAAGATCTTTCTTAAGTGTTATAGCCAAATTGAGTTCCTTAGGACTTACTATGTCTAAATTTTAATGTTTCATTTTTCATTTCAAGTTGTAGGTTTGAGCTGTTCATTTTTAGATAAATTATTGCCAGATTTAAAAACAAAACAGAGATCAATCTCTAAGAATCTATTAAACATTTTCCATCCTCCAAGTGTGGGAATTCATTTCCATTCTAGTCTAATACATTTAATTGATTCAAACAACCATTTAATAGCCAATATGCAAAGTCTGATTTCCAAATTTCAACTCATTTCAAACAGAACAGAACACTGTCTTTTCTTCACACACATTCTTCTTTCCAACAGAAATTTCAAATCACAATAGATGGTCAATTCCAATGCAACAATGCAAGTTGAGAAAGATGGTGCATTCCTTTATTGATTTCCAAAATACAACTTTGCAACCTTCCCTTTTCTTTTTGATTTCAAATACAGTATACAAAATATATAAAATCCTTTCACATTCTTTCCAAAAAATAGAGAATAGAATATAACACCTTTACATTTCACATTTCAATTTCAATCTTTCATTACCAATATAAGTATCTTCTCAAATCAAATAACATATAGATCATCCACTTCAAGTGGGAAAGGTTAAAATGAGTTTTAAAACAACAAGGCCCTATCAAACTATCCATTTTTATTGCTCCATAACAACAACATGCTAGTTTTCTTCATCTTACAATTGATCACAACAAGAATAGGGGGAAATGCAAAGCTCTCCACCCAGCCAAGACATCCAATGAGAAGGTAGAAGTCATCCTTCCTCATTGGCCCCCGAGCCCCAACCATAATGAAATAAGAGATGTAAATCAACTCATGGCAACAATGGCTTCCACAAACACACATGCATCATTTTCATATTAAAAACACAATTCAAGAAGAATGTGGTTCACAACTACATTAAATCCATACAAAAAAACTGAGGCTTCATAAAACAAGCCAAAAAAAAGGAACTATGGGGGAAGCTACTTATGCCTCCCAATGGGAAATGGGAGTCCACCTGAACAACCCGCCAATATAATTCACCTCACATATCCTTATGCGCCCCCCCTCCTAAATTCCTCCTTATGCCGCCCCAAAGTTTCTCCCTTATGCCCCCCAAGAGTAAGAAATGAAAGCTATTTATTTTCCATGGTGGATCCCAATTTCAAACTCCCTCCACAATAAAATTGATGCCATTTGCATTCCCTTATGCCCCCCCAAATGAAATCCCCATAGTCTTCTCCTACACCATATCCTAGGCAGTTTACCCAGACCAACCAACAACACACAAACATTCACCATTTCATATATGCATAAAAGAGAAGAAGCATTTTTAAAGGGTCGAGTTTCCTACCTCTCGATAACGGATTTTGTTCCAAGAACACAAGCTTTCAAATGCCAAAATGCAGTCCAAGATCAGCAAAAAACAAGCATGCAATGATCTCCAATCTCCTTCTACAAGCAAGAACTCCAAAACAACAAGAAATTCACCCCAAGAGAAGTATGCCAAAGGTTTAACAACCCAACACAAAGAAAGGAGTTCGAATTTTAAAGGAGAGGGAAGAGAAGAGGATGATGTGGATCCATGTGGGATGCCACATCACACTTCCTCAACCTCAAAACAAAATTCAACATCATTTCCCATGCACAATAAATAAAATGAAAAATTTACTTACACACTCCAAAACAAACCCATACCCCCAAAAGGACTGAATTTAAAACATGTAAGAGAAGTGCAATTAAAACTTACATTATGTCATTTCAAAATGCATTATAAAAGCCTAATTTTAACCTCCAAACCATAGGTATGGTTGGTGAATAATTTTAAGAGGTGTGGGACAAGTTTAACTTGTGCCACAAGCCTCCAAATATAGCTTCCAAGGATAAATTCAAATTCCCAAGAGGATGAAGTGTTTCATACTCCAAAATCTATCTTACATTCCCTTACACATCACTTACACCTTCTTACACATTCTTACCAAATTACATTTAAGAGCAACAACTTCATTAATTACATTCTTATGACATGTTTGATTTATTCATTTTAACAATGTGGTTACTCATAACATTTACCACAATTTAATAATTAAAGAAAAGGGTAACACATCACTTAAAACCACATACAAACATTAATAAAAAGGAACCAAAATAAAGAAATACATAAATTCCCTTGGTCACATTTTAAAGGTGATTCCCCCTCATGGGAATCCCTAACAAACACAAACACACAAACAATTACAGTTGCCATGGTGACCTTGTTGAATTCATCTAGAATTCTAATATGGTTGGTATCCAATCCCCCGACATTGTTGTGATATATTAACCTGCAAAACATAAATACCTCTTTCGGCCTCATTGCCATATCAGAACATCCAAAATGATATAAACAACATCTCAAGATCATTTATACATATGAATCACAACAACATCAAGAAATCAACATTATCATTTTCAATTTATATCACAACTATATCATCATTGAATAATTTCCATACTAGATCTACTCACAATATCCAATATCACATGTCAAAACAACATCCATAATATGTCCATGTCAAACAGTATATCATCATCCACATATTAAAATGTCTCTAATAATCATCATGCATCATAACTAAATCAAGATCAACCAAAAATCCATGGTCTAACATCTAACATCCTACTAAATCAAAACATAATAATTTCCATGATAAGATCAACAGTATCAAGATCAGTATATCTAAAAGTGTCAAAGGGAAGTGGGCACTACAGAATATTGACTTCATTTGCTTTCTGAAGCAGAAATTTATCACCTGGAAACTCCGCTCATTCAAGAACCTATCCTCGACAATGAAAACCCATCCACATCCTTTTATGGCTCTTCCCAGAGCTCTTCTGTTTCCTTCTTGGAACTATATCCCCCTTCATTTGCAATAATGGGATGTTATTCCTGAAGCAACACTCAAATCCTTACCCCTCTTTTATGGAAATGATTCTATGAACCAAGTCGATCAAATTCAAGATGTATCTAATCTATTTGCAATACATAACATCATAGAGGAGAACATATCTCTAAGATTGGTTGTTTCTTCTCTCAAATGAAAAGCTTTAAACTGCTACAGAAACTTGGGCAAAATCAATTTATTCATGTGATCAGTTGGAAGAAAAGTTGAACTACCGATTTAAGGAGAACACATACATTATCTCTCTTAGAACATCTCAACACCATAAAGCAAACCCCCATATAGTATGTTTTAAAATTCAACACTAGATTTATAAAGACTTGGGAAAGAATTCCTCAAGAATATCGAGCCCTACTAGGTATGGCATTTTTATTCTACCTAAGAGTTTTTTATTTTGATATTTCTATTATTATTAAGTCTCTTGGGGGTAGTACTCTTCCTCAAGCCTTTGACATATCTATTTAAGCAGAGAAGAGACTCATTCAAGCTAGTGTCAGGAAGCCCATCCCTTCCTCCCCCTCTTTCCCACACCCAACAACATTCCCTCAATTTTCCATGAACCTATTGAAGCCCCTCCCTACCTGCCTCCTTTACAAAACTTTGTTGTTATCCCAATCATCCCTTTTTTCATGTAGAAGACTCCCCTACCACCACCCAAAGCTTTTCCCACCCCCCATACCTTTCATCATGAATCAATGGGAGGTCATGGAAACTTACAATATTTCTTTGTTAAGTTCTCAACTTTGTTAAGACCAGGACACGAGCCCAAAATGGTGGATAGAGGTGTTTTCCACTTCCATGATGAGGAGGACATCCCGTAAATTCAACCACCAACAAAATGGTTTGTAGTTAAGTGCCCTACAACTATCCTATGACATTAAAGAGATGCAAATTTTGTAAGGAGGTTGTTGTATAATAATGTGACCAAGTGTCCTTATCCAAAAGGATACCATAAGAAGACATATGATCTCGAGTCAAAGATATTACATGATAGTGGGCTATTGATACAATTTTATAAAAAGGTTAGACTTAAGTGCCCACGCCTCATAACTCCCATTATCGCCCGACATTTTTATTTTTAATAACGAGCAAAGAAACAATTGAAGTCAGATATTAATCAGCAATTTTTCTTGGTTAAGAAAGATTACAGGAAGTTTCAGAAGACAGATAGGTTGTTTCGAGGATTTATATCCTCCATTTTGATACATAAAGGTTGCTTATCAAAGCTCCATTCAGCCCCTACCACTGTGATGAACTTTGAGTAAATCTATGATTTTGATTTAGTTAACTATAATTTTATGGGGATTTAGCTACATATACAACTTTGAAACAATATGTACCTTAAAACTAGAAAATTAAGGTGAGATCTAGCTTCCATTAACACAAAATAATATCTTATTGTACGTTTTATGAACCCAAAAAACATGGAAAAGATATTCCAAGCTAGATTTAGTTTTTCAAAGGTTGCACTTCTTATGAGATATTGGAGTGATTTTTAATTTGTATGAGAAAATCTGTTCTAAGATGTCAATAATGGATAACATTATTTTCCCTTCCTCTAGAATTTGAAATAAGGCAACATTTGGGATCATAGGAGATCCACTAGAACTCAAGAGGATAGAGAAAAGTGATAACCTATTGCCAAATTTGTGTTAACACTTGCTTGGAAAAGTACTTCCAAATAAGTCAAAAAAAACAAAATTCTTAATGTACAAAAGCAAACAATTAATTTTGTAAGCCTTATTTTTAAGTTTTATATGTTTCGTATTTGCAAACATTTTATCAGAGATTCTTCAAAGGTGGCTAGTTTAATGGAGGAAAGAAATTGAACACTTAAAAAAAACAATATCTAAAAAATATGAAAACTATGTTGAGGAACAATGGAAACATTTTCATCACAAGAAATAAATTCTTTGTTTCAGACAACAAAAACTGAGAGAACTTTGACGAAAAGCAGTATGGTTAGAGCAGAGCTATGTGAGGAAATATAGAAAGAATTCCTATGTTCCACAGAGGGCACAAAATATTTGCTCAAAATACTATACTATAATAAAAAAACTCTAAAATATTTGTTTACTTGAGAATAAATAGGAAATTCCCTCTCAAACAAATCTCACCTTACATAAACTAGCAATCATGTGTTTGGTGTGTGATGTGAACGCCGAAAGGGGTGGTAGGGGAAGTGAATCGTTGTGGAAAATGAATTAAATAAGAGAAGACATAGGTGGTTACTGAAATATGAAAAAGAATTAAAACGAGGGAAAAACGTGTAGTTAACGAAGCAATTACATGATAAGAGTCATTGAAATGCAAAAATGTGAAAATAGAATTTGAACTTGCGTTCTCGAATGTTGATCAAGAGTTAGAGGAAAAAAACTTGTTGTGGAGTGGAACCTTGTTTTCAAAAGATTGTTCTTAGTGTAATTGAAGTGGAGAAGCCTTTCCATAAGTTAGTACCAAATGAGTGGCCAAGATACAATGTGATGTCCCTGACAGGAGGTAATTGACCAAGGTCACCAACAAAAATGATGGATATTTTACCAAATACAAATGTTTTGAAGTCAAGGAAAGATTCATGAAGAAGCAAATCAATCTTCAATAGTAAATTGGGACCAACGAATCTCATTCCATCTATGAAAATATATTGAACGTGTTTGAGAGTCTTGAAGAGATGCAAGGGCCTGTCCTTCAAGTGGTTTGATATCTTTAATTGGAATGTGCAGGTAGGCATGTATTTTTAATGCAGAGATATTGAAGGCGATGACTCCCGTAGGTGCAAGCACTAGAAGAGGTAAATAATTTGTATATGTTATTGACGATAATGTTGACATGATAGTATTTATGAGATATGATTTACCTGTCCCGTCTATACCTTGAATTATCAATTGAAGCGGTGGCAATTGTTCTATGTGCATGAAGTGCTGAAGAATAGTATCAAAAGTTATTTTTTTGTTCATGTGACAAAAGAAGAGAAGCGGTGTGGAAGTTGAGTGATTGCATGCTTCACTGAAAGACGACCCGATATTTAGTAAAGGAAGAGTTATATGATGACCAAACAAATTGTAATGTATGTCAAATTTTCGGTGGCCTAGCAGGTCTAGGCTATCATGGGTCATATGATTTTGGAGATGCAATTGTGAAAGAAGTTCCCATTCATCCATTATAAAGGATGATGTTGTCATTTCATCTTCACCTATAGATTCCTCTCCTAAAGATTTCTCGTGCTAAATGGGTTCTTGTTTGACATGCCATGGGTGAAAATTATTCCGTAGCAGCTCCTAATTTGAAGTAATCTCCTCGCATGTGTTCCCTATGTTTGGAGAAATATTTTTAAATGGCTTGTATTAAAGGAATTCACTCTAATAAAAAAATCAAAAGGCACAGAATCTTGAGCAGAAATATGAAAAAATCTAGGAGACAGGCGGAAAATAGAAGGTATAGTACGCAGCTTCCATTTGTCTTTAACATGTTGTGCACTATAAGACCAATACCGGGAAACCTCAATAAGTGAAATAGAGTCCATAGTTGATGGTCGTTTCATGTAAGAATTAATAAAATGAGATGATTGGCTGGCTTGTTGTTCTGTTAAAGCAATACACCACAACACCTTTTTCTGTACATTCAAAGAGACAATATAACGAGTGGAACATGAACAACATATGACAAGTTCATGTGCACTCGTTTCATGCTCAATAACACTATCTGTTAGCATTTTCCGAAAGGAAGCATGTGATGGTTGGTCAGGGTCGGAACAATCTGAATATCTAGACAACATTTGATGGTAGGATTCAGATCATTGTCTAGCCTTGGAAGCATATTTTATAATGCACTTTAATATTGCATGTTTTGATAGTACAAAGTGACATTCAATATTGGCTCTCCAGATGAACAAAATTGTTTGATTATTTATGTTTAGCCTGTCATCATTCCTGGAAGGCAGATATTGAACTTTCCCATCATCGCCAACAAGCAATTCAGATTGTGTCCACATTTCCCAAGGGGCGTTGTATTGACATTGGAGTCCTTTTTTTTTGGCATAAATATGTTTGCTCCGAGCATTAGGTTTGGTGTTGATCTCGATTCAATAGCCTTCCAAGTCTAAGAGAGGGTTGAAAGCTAGTATTAGTGATGCGTTTAAGAGGCAAGGGTTGTCTTGGATGCATCTATGAATATATTCTATTCACATCTACTTTTTGACCAATAAGAACGCGTTCCACGAAGATTGTTTCCAAATCGCATCAAATTTCGTGGGAGGCAATTTTCAGGGTTATCATAAAGTATTTACTGTAGATCCCCTATTGCAGGAGGGAAACCTTTTTCGATGTCTTGTTTTATGAAAACAACTGTTTAGCTTGGCTTCGGTGACACATGATGAGGTTGAGCAAAAAATACTTGAATCTTGGGTAGCTCCCAAAACGATCATCGTAGCAGTGCATCAAATACAAGGCGTATTCGTGAAGTTGAACTCCCCTCATGCGTGGTTGTTTAAACATGGCTATTCCTGTCAGGAACAAAGGTGGGAATGCCATAGAAAACAACCCTTTAGTGTTGTATTCTAGTGTTGTATTCATTAATAGGAGAGAGATTAGCTTCTGGCCATGGTAGAGAGTAGGGTGAATCATGGGAAAATGTATGTAAGAAACGTTGCATTTCTTATTGTTTGGTTCCAGTATTAGGAAGTATTGGCACAAACGATGATGGGAAATCATCTGAACCAGGTGAAGTATAACCATCAAAGTCAATCACATTTGAATTGTGTTCTTGCGGTACAGGGATATCCAAATCACCAGATTTCAACATGGAAGAGATATTTGTGTCCTCACATGGCAATGAAGAAAGAGAGTCATTGTTAATTAAAACATATCTATAATATGGATCATGTGCAATATTAAATTGCAGGGCCTCCAAAACACGCGGCCTGCTCACAAAGAAAGCATCCTTTGTTCGTTTTGTCCCTTACTTTTGTATAAGCAAATTAATGTCCAACTCCTCGAGACGTCTAGGCAAGTACTTTGCAATAGATGAAATGTTTTGGGGGAAGCTAATAGTGTGCACTGTGTATTTGTATTGACCGCCGCGTGTTTAACATAGTAGAATGTTGCAGATGGAACTAATAGAATAATAATGAGTGTTTGTACATGTGGTTTGTGTCAGTGGAAGCGATTCAATATGAAAAGTTTGTGTAAAAGCTGCATGATAAAAACAAAAGGATGGTCCTGAAATCTATAGGAATAACCAGATATTTGAAGCACTTATTGTAGGGTTGGTGGGCGCCATTGTTACACTGAATTCATTGATTGTGGGGTGCAAATAAATATTGGTGATAGGGGAGGGCATCCGTTGAAGTGCCAAAACCCATACAGGGTCTTATGACAAACTACACAGTACCAGTCTTGCTCATGTTATTCGTTGCGGTAGATAACTGGCTTTTTTGCAGTGAAACACAAGGAAGTTGGTTACTGCAGATCTCAAATATGACGCACATGTTCACACATGCTATGTGAAGTGATGGTAAATCATGAAGGATACCGGGCCCTTGAAAATTAAAAGTTAAAAGGCACGTTCTTCAATATTGCTCCAATGTTTGACGTTATCAGCCCCGTTTAGTGCTACTTTAAGACCCAACTCGCTGGTGTGCTATTTTACAAATGGGGTATGTCGAAGATTCTTAAATATCTCCCACGTAATTATAACCAAACCATTTCATATACGAATGCGCTTAGATAAAGGGATACATTCACAATAACTTCCAGATGTCTGCAAATTTTTTTCAACCCATCTTACAAATATAGAAGCCTATAAAAAGAATTAAGGAAACAAGGCTCTCTAGTTCTATCTTTGTTGTTTTCTCGCACGTTTCACTGCAATATGAAAAACCAAAAAGATTTCGTGAATTCAATTTCGATAAGAAGAAGAGAAGAACTTACAGGGGAATTACAGTTTTGCCCTACAACGGAGCAAGTTGCTGATATTTTTACCAAAGCTCTACCTATATCCAGTTTTGTTGCTTTGAGGAATCAATTGGGGACTCATCTCCATTTCACATGCAGGGGGGAGATTGAAGGATGCATGTTCAAACTGCAAGTTCCTCTGCAGTTCCACCCGCCACCACTGCAGCTCTCACATCCTACGTTGACGGTCATAATGAGTGTTGTACACTACTAGCAATCGCACGTGAGGTGTGCGATGATAATGCCGAAAGAGAGATAATGGTGAGGGGTAACGGAAATTGAAGTAGATAATGAAGCACTTTGTATCAATCGAAGTTGGTGACAACAAGTAAATACATGTCGATGATAAAGTTAGCAGCACCATAAAGAAGACATGTTTCAACCCACAAATTTGCGCAAAGCATGACTTTGTGGTAGATGCGGAGAAATAGTTTATTAGAAACCCATCTTTGACTTTCTTGAGGGCAACAACATCCTGAGCACAGATGGGTTAGAGACGGAGCGCGTTGTAAAGAGCATGAGCTTTGTTCTGCACGCCCTCACCTTTAAAACTCACATCATTCTCGCCCACTACCACTCCATTGACAACACACTGCTTTTGTCACTCGCCGATGCCACTTGATCTATCTCGCTGCTCCACCTCGAACATCTTCTTGTTCATTTTTCTTTCCACAATTGCGTGTGCTTGGGTTTTACGTGGATGTTTTCCAGGTTTATAGCCCCTTTTGTCGTATGGAAAAGCATGAAATTTCCGGGCATGGGGTCGGTGGGGAAGCTCGAGTTCATGCCCAAAGTAAAATCACGAAGACCTGTTCAAATGAATACACCCGCTCAAAGGAATGTGTTTATGGACTTCATGTCGCTGTAATAGTTACTGTCATCGTCACCACATGTAGTATAGCTTTAAAATTTTCGTATTTGTTGTTTTTTTCTACATATATTTAATAGAAAAATAAAAGTTGAATGGGAAAAATAGACTCATGTCAAAAAACAATCCACCTCCGTGAGGTGCTCTTCAAAATCCAAAGCAGAACATGGCGAGTGACACATCCTAAGCAGCATTTTTTGACCTATCGT
Organism: Taxus chinensis; assembly: GCA_019776745.2. Lineage (NCBI taxonomy): Eukaryota > Viridiplantae > Streptophyta > Pinopsida > Cupressales > Taxaceae > Taxus > Taxus chinensis. The sequence continues at coordinate 62,311,220 of CM034152.1, read as the reverse complement.
TTTCCTTGCATGATAATAGAAACAATTTATTTCAAATCATTAGATCAAATCATCGGATTAGGTCGCCACATCATCTAAGGGCAGGGACAAGTTGGATCAGAAAGACCCTGAACCTCCATAATAGTTTTGGGGCTCCGCACTTGTCACTGCTAAATTTTGGGCTAACATGGACATTGACAAAGATTACTATACCAGATTTTTATGCAGAAATGTGTTTCATGTGTACAACGGAGGAGTTTCCATACTCCGTTGAACAACTGATCATGATCGTCAATGGTCTATCGCTTGTCAGAGGTAGGGGGCTTTCCCCCAGTGAATACATCTTTCGGCGTGATGAACCACAACCGTGTACTGTAGTTCATGATGGGGTCTAACATTGCTCCTCTAACGGCATGGACTATGCCCCCTGCACGATGTGATTTGACTATCTCTCAGAAGTCAGGGGCCCACCAACAATGAAACTAAACAGTAACACCCATTCCCATTTTTTGTAGGTGAAAGTGAACGATAAACTGACAACAACAAGCTGACAATATCATACACCATGTTCCCTCTCACCAGACACACTCTCTAACTTTGCAATCATGACATCGACAAGGAACAATGACTGCATAATTGACCATCGTACAGTGGAAAATAATTTCAGCTAGAGGAGCCGTACATCATCAACATAACATATTTTTAATTTGATCTAACGTAGGATGACGCAGGGTAACTCAAATTAAAGAATTTTTTGTTACAAGGAGCTTGTCCAATGATCTATGGCATGATAAGATTCAAAATAGTGTTCATGGCGATGTATGAATTGTGATGTGTATGGTGGGAACCAAGCCTGGAATTTCAACTTTATGGTGCCAAATTTATTGACAGCTAAGCTCTTTTATGTCGACATAATTGGAATTTTTGTATAAACAAATTTTGTAAGAATTATGAAGTTTTATATTTTCTAATGATATGTGTATTTGTTAAATCAATAAAACAAAATATACGGTCTATAATTTTTTTCAATTTTATTATAAATCTATATTATAATAACTAATTCTTAATATAATTTATTTATTTGGATGGTTCCACAATTGTATATACACATGAAGTAAGTATGATTTTACGAAGATACATAGTAGACATTGCAAATCACAAAGCAGACGAAGATGAGGCCGCTCGCCTCTCCACTCGAACAAGAAGCTCGTTCTTCATAGTCACACTAAGACTTGGAATCGAGTCTGCATTGTGATGGGGATCCACTCTTAAGAGAAAGCTACGAATAACAGAGACAAAAATATATTTCATGTGGATAAATGCTATTTCTCTTCCCAAATAGATGCACGCACCAAACTGAAACATAGCAAACTTGAATGGACTTTGCAGAAAAAAAAACATCGTCTTCCATCCACCTATCTGGCTTGAACTCCATGCAGTCTGCGACCCAGATGGTCTCTATCCTACCCATTGCATAAGGATGTAAGTCACCCAGCTAGCCTTCGTCAAAAACATGTCATCTGGAAGGAAATCATCTTCCACTGCATATTTTGAGTCATTCTGAAAAGGAAGGTAGAGCTTCATTGATTCACATAGTGCATCATGCAGGCATTACATCCCTTTCACAATATCGTACGAGTAGTTGAAGTCTACACAAGAAATATTGACGTTTATCGTGAATTTACATGTATTTAATCTATCCATCGGCTAAACCTTTCACCGTTGACGGAAAACGGCGATAACAGTGCCACATTGGGTTGACCACACAACATTGGCATTAACTGCACACAACCAAATTTTTATTATTATGTCGTTGATGCATAGAGTGTCAGAATGAGCAAGGTTAAACCCATATACAATCAGACTGAAAACACACCTTCAGCGTAACTATATTCATTTTTTTGCAATATAAATTTAGATATTGATGCTTTAACTCAAGGATCTATGACTTAATAAAAGAAAAAATGAGATATATGATAAAATTCAAATAAAACTAATAAACCAAAATGAATAAATTTTGTTATAAATGTAGTTGTAAATAAATAACACATTATTATTTAAGTTTAGATACATATTATTTGAGAGCGACATAAAAAATTAAATTGTCAATTTTCCTTTAGACAAGTAGGTTTGTTCATCAAATTTCAGGCCTAGTGATCTAAATTATTTATCGTATGAATATATATAATTTTAATTTCATTCTTAATCAATTTTATTTTAGTCTTAATCAGATTTATCTAATAATAGTCTCATAAAATGAATTATGAAAAACTCATGCATTAGAAAAAATTGTGTATTTCTTGTTGATGGATATTGATGTTTAAATGTCCATATAGATATTTATTAGCATGGAAAATTTGAAGAACATGATTTCATTGGTTATATTATGCATTATATATTTGGATAGCCATATTGAATTGGCTAAGTAAAATTTATGTATGACATACAAATATTTCAATTAAATGTATGTGAACGAAGACACTATAATTCTCAAGGCAAAGAATCCTTTAATAGTGAGGGGATAAAACCTCAATGCTCGTAAATTGTGGTTGTAGAAAATAAATATGAGATTTCTTTTGCATTGCATAGAATTAAGTCTATCTGATTTCCCCTTTTCACGTTGTATAAGAGATTGTTGTTAAACTGTCATAATATTTAATAATAAACAAGGAAAAATAATTATTTAGTGATTAAGAAAAATCAAAATTCCAGAATTTGTTAGCTTTTTATTTTTTTGTGTAAGAGATGACCTAGAATATGTAACCTTAACTTCCACGCTACCACGTATGTTGCATGAGTTTAATTGTAATGTTAATGTGCTACCTCAATATCATAATGTAATCATTTCATAAAGAATTATGAGAAACTACATTTGTTAACCACGTATCTAATACAAATATCTTTAGCACTTAACATGTATATAACACTTGTCATGGTTAAGGCTTTGAAGAAAGGCACACAACATTCATTCTCACACGCGGTCTTCAATGAAATCAGTGAACAAATGAGCGATGCAGGATTTGAAGAAGATACAGTCCAGATTTATACCCTCATGAATCGAGCCCTCCTAGATAGATATGGATCAAATTTCTTGAGTGTTATTGTGTTAAATTATTTCAGAGAATATATGGAATAAATGTATTTTCATTTTTCTTATGAATATTAATTTTCATAGATTTAAATATGATTTCTTACAGTGTAGTTGGCTGAACTGTAATCTACAATCTGTGAGGGCTCTTCACACTGTCTTCATACAGGAAATCACACTGGTCAATGTCCTCGACCACTCATTTGTAGATAGAGTTGGAAGAGTACACGAGATCGCCAACTAAAGAGGAGATCAAATTATTTGGTTGCAGAGCAACAACTCTTGTACTCACATACACCAATGTTCTCCTTTCGACCTGAAGAAGGCAAGGGCATCACAATACAATTCAACACCGACACCGCAACGGAAGGGAAGAGCTGCGCCATCCTCTGCCTCCACCTGGACCCTGCAACTTCCAACCAAACGGGTCCGTTTCCTTGATTGTGTATGAATCCCCAATGGGTTGCCTTATATTGTCCTCCACATAAGAAGATGCCATCGGTTCAGACTCAATGGTGATGCACAGTATCTTGGCCGCACTACTACTACAGCCATACATGTGTTAAAATCCAACAGTGACATATCACCCTGGCACTGCGCGAGCCCATGGACATATCCAGTGTGTGAGTCCACTGCAGATAATTTCTAACCTTCCAATGGTTGACAATGCAAACAATAAGAGTCGTAGGATTTTTTCAGAGGGGGTCAGGCTTTCTCCCAGAGAACACGCCTTTCGGTGTAATGATTTTAAAATTAAATTTATTGAAATATCAATGGATCATATTAAAATATTAATATGTCGACGATGTATGGCTTGCATTCTATTTGATGCTGTCGTGTCTGCTGTCAGAGGGTGGAAGCCTCCGCCCCATAGTGAAACGCCTTCGGCATAATTATTCGTCCTCAAAGATTGACGGTTGTACATTATTCGTATTCTACGTTTTTATCCCTTGCTCAATTTCTATCACCTATCTGTTTGACCTGTTTCAGACCCCTCCCAGCCTCAACCCATATTATGTAGTCACGCCTTTCAACGTAATAAGATGGAGTCTCCTAGAGAGCTACAAATTACAATTGAGATCTAAATATGGTAGTCATCTACTAAAAAGGAATAAAACTAGTCGAGGAAAAGAATAAAACACAATCATTTACCATGCAAGACATGCCAAATTCTAATATGACATATTTTAAGAACCTGTGATCTAATATTTTCTCCAAGGTGATTGTGATTTCCTCCTTGATTCAAGCGGAAACCAAGGAGAAAATTCTCATTTTTCTAATTTAAATGGGGAGCCTAAGTTGGATGGTATTTTGATTCAGTTTTCAAATCAGTTGGATCACATAGTTTAATATTGTTTAAGTTTACATATGTTATATAGTCTTAAAGGCTCCATATGTGTTACAATTTGACATGCCAAATTGTTTGTTTTAATGGAGCATCTATTCTTGTGCATGTGGTAATCCAAAAATATCTTTGATGGACTATTAAGAAAACTTCTATGTTAAATCTAAAATGAAAATTCAATGTACGTGGAATAGGCCGGACGCCACGGAGGATGTGATAGAGAGAGAGGAGCTCCAGCTTGGCCACATGGAGGAACTGGCCCAGCTGCAGCTTGTCCGTGAGAATGAGATCGTGGTGCTCCTCCGCCAACGACACAAGTGGCCTGAGATAAAATGATGAAATGAGGTGGAGATCCATAAAAAAAAAGTATTGGGCTAGACTTAGTTTTCATGAGATTTCTTTAATATAGTGAAGGACAAGACCATGTGTCGAGCATGAATCGTTCCATTTTGTGATGAAATGATGTGGAGATCCATGAATAAAAATTATTGGGCTAGACTTAGTCTTCATTGATTGACTAAGTGATTCTGCAATTCTTCATTTTGATTAAAGGATATTTTCTTCTAGAGATAGCAATCTTCAAAAACTGTGAAAACTCCTCGATTCAAGAAGGAGAGAAGGATCCATGCAAGGAAGGCAAGGCATGAGTGTGGTTTACATATGCACATATGTAGTAATTCTTTGTTTTGAATAATACACTCTTTAGCAGCATATAGATGTGGATCAGATCAATTAAATTGGCTTGCATGCAGAGAATAAAGGAATTACCATCTAAAGTGATCAGGGGATCATTTTTTAACTTCCCTAAACATCCCTAAATTTTTTCAGTGCAGAAGATCATTTCGAGAGCTTTCCAACAACTGTAAGAACGTGACAAACAAACATTGGGAGCTCTAGTTATGTCCGGTCAAAGCTCAGTCAACAAGAAAGTCAACTACGGTCAACGAGTCAATTTTGGACCAATGGCACTATGACACGTGAACCTCGATTTTGCATTTCAAGTTTGAATTTGCATTGCATGTGGATAACTAGCTCAGTCGAGCTATTTCTAGCTCGGTGGGGTGATCAACTCCCCGCCGAGTTGATCACATTATATTACTACATGGATCAAGTTATTTCCACATAGACCGAATGGATTATTTTCCACATAGTTATCTACCCAAAATGCTCGGGATTGAATCATATTCCATATACTTGGGCGACCACATAGCTCGGCCCATATGGGCGGTCCAACAACCAACAGAACCAGCGCATCAACCAACTCAACAAACCAAGCAGAGGAAGCTTCCATGTGGAGAGGAGGTGAAGCGGTGAGCCATGCATGGAGAAGACCACGTAGTCAAAGTGGTGGGCCAAAGGCCCATGCATGGAGATCCACGTGAATGAAGGAGTGGCTAAGGTTTTAAAAAACCTTATCAAAACCAAACACCACCAACATGGGTGTTTATCCCATCAAATATGTATGTCGTCGTACATGGGATTAATATCTGATCCAAAATGCTAAGCGGAAAGGCTAATATTAGCCTAAGGATATTTTTTAAAGCATTATTTAAGGGGCCCTATTTGGGTATAAATAGGGGACCCATTGCATTGTAATGGGACACACACCGACACAACGGAGAAGCTCATTTCTAGAGCTCGGAAACAGACACATTAGCCCAAGAAGCTTATTATTTTTAAGCTTATTTGTGGGATGTGTCAGAATTAGTAATAGGGAAATTTTAATATAGTTTTGTAAAACTATATTAAATTCCTAAAAATTACTATAGACAAATATTGTCTATTGGCCTATTACTTTTTAGGCAATATTAGATGGAATATTTGTGATTGGGAGTAAAATGTAAACTACCCAATAGGCCCATTGAGCCACACTAAATCACTTACAAAGCTTGGATTGTCGACCGGAGTGGTGGAAGGCGCATTGACAACGTCGGGAAGGCCGATCGAAGCCAAAGGAAATTGTGCATCAGGAAGGTGAAGAACAATTCGACTGATCATTGGAAATTCTACGAAGGACTGGAGCAATGATAGGAAAGTGAAATTCCATTAGGTTTTCTTGTAAAAGTATTGTTGTAACTTACAAGTTTTGACTAGTGGAATGGTTCGAAAGAACCCGGAGATGTAGGCAATTGCTGAACTCCGTAATAAATCATTGTGCAATCGTCTTTATTGTCTTGCATTAATTTTTAAATTGATTACTAAAAAGGAACAAATTGTTGACAATTAATTAAAGCCTACAAGGGTCTGAGATTAGGTAGATAAAAAATTGATTATTTTCGGATCATAAAGCTAGAGCTCATGGCTTGATTTAGTGTGGTCCTAGAAAATCAATTAATATTCTCTTAAGTTGGCTATACGAAAACTTCAATTATTTCAATTTGCAAGGTTCCCTAGGGTCCACACAACTCCTCTCAATAAGTCAAGGGTAGGTGATGTTTTGCGTTCACTCTAGGTAGTCAATCATTTTGTTTTCATAAAAAAAATTCCTTACTTCAAAGTTCAAACTCGGGATTATAAAAACCCTTGTCAGGAACTGAAGCAAATATCATGCATTATGATTGCTATTGTGATTTATCTTATTACTTGTATTTTCATTGCCACTGCAGACCACCTTTATTCCCTTAACATTCATTATTAATTTGGATGAATAGAATCTTAAGCCGTGACCAAGATCAAGATAAGGATCACCAATGACACGCAATAATAACTTAAATATGAAAATGAATGTAACAGACAGTGAGATCATTGCCTAGTAAGGATCCATTCTTACTCCTCAGAAAAAATCAAGAATGGATATCAAATGTATCATGACAAAAATGATAAGGAAAGCCACGTCCCCTAAAACCTCAAACTCTTCCTAGTATAGTGATGGAAATAAACATTACAAGCTTTAGTATAACTCTATAAAGGAAATAAGATTATGACCCTTAATCACATCTTGGCATGTAACTGGTTTTGTGCAAAGCTATAGATAAACTAATTGTAATAAATCCTTTTGTTTTATGTCATCTTGACCATAGGTGGTCTAAAATGATAGGAGTTGAGTCTTGACCTGAATCTCTACCATCTCAAATGATGTAGCTTGACTTTTCTCAATCCGTCCACATTTTTAATGCGTGAAATCTACATCCAAGTATATTGCGTATAAAGAGTTGTATTTTCGTCCTTATTGCTTTCAATCAATCTTCTAAAGAACAAAGTCTAATGATAAGTTAACTATCCATTCTCTGTAATCCAGGAATCATATAAATACACCTCTTCAAGGCCCAACGTAAGTTAATAAATCCAATTGTTTTTCTTGATAATAATTCAAATCATGTATGCTAATTCAACTCTATAAACACAAAAAAGAATATAAGGTTGGAAAAGTTGAAGAATGTATGTTGATTTAATGATGCCTTCAAAAAATATTTTCTCTCAAACTATGCTGGAAATTCTCTCTTTAACACACAATAAACATATTCACCTGACTTGACAATTAAAGCATCAATCTTTCATAAATTGCATTACTCTGTCTCTACTATTCATGTTGCTTCCATGTCACAACCAAAGGATCTAATCTTCCATGTCGTTGTAAGAAAATATGACCATATAAAAATACAAACCTCCAAGGATAACATTCTCATACTGAGGTGGTGATTGAAGGGCCTCAATTGGTTTTGAAAATTCATAATATCTGATTTTTCCCCATTCAGTGTAGAAAATCTGCAGTCTTAAATAGCGAACAACATAAAAGAAATAATATAAACTTGCATAAAAACGGATTAAACACCAATCCAACACTGTTGTGCCTAATTAAATGTATTCCGTGAATTCTGTCACATGTGTAGTTAGAAAAAAAATTTAAGTTCTCCTTTTTTTTACTAGCATTAGGTCCTTCACAAAATGGTTAGTAGTTTCAAAAATATTCACAATATCATAGGAAAATAACAATGAAAAATGCTTGTAAATCAACTAACTACCATCAAACTTTGCAAAAAAAATGGCAGAAGGTTTTCTAAGTCTGCAATAGATCTCTCTCTCGTAGATACAATGGGGACACCTCAGGTCTATGCCTATACCTATTTTGAGGTGAACCTCCGGGGTTAAAAGGTTGGTTCCTTATTGGTGTTCACTAAACTGTTTTCTGGGAGTTTAAGGGCAAAAGATGACTATAAATTTAAATAATACTAGGGTGATACACCAAATTTGAGATGAGAACTTGACTGAGTGACATACACAACTGATTTGTGAAGAATTCTTTAGGTGCACAAACCAATTAATACTTTCTACAGGAAATAAGGGTAAAACACTTAATTTGTGCTGAGGGAGAATCACAACAGCACTAGTAAGCTAATATGCACAATAAGATTTAGCAGGAAATGATAAATTTGTAGCATGGTAAAGTGATTAATCAGGGAATATTGATTCACAAGATTAATATTGACATACACAAGACTACAGAATAACTTGGAAAGGCAAGAATAATTCACACTCAGAGGGAAAAACTGGCAGAAATTGCTTCAGTGCTCATATCAAAAGTTCTCTGGGAAAAATCTCTGAAAAATTCCCCCCCTTTTGTGCTTTGCAAGAGCACACAATATATAGCAAAAGTTCACCCCCTTCCTAAAATAGCCTAAAAGCTGTACTCACCCATGTATCCTAATTTTACCCTTTATTTAATAATAAATAAAGGAATAAAATAATACAAACTAAAGTATGTGATAAAAATAGGAATTATTAGCCTTAGCTACAGTATAGTCAAACTGAAGTTGACTATTCTATTTTTAAGAAAGAAAGGTGAATAGTTTGCTAAAATTACAAATTGCTTGCTAGGCAAGTCTTCTTTCTTTGCACATGAAAACTCGTCATCTTCTTTGTTCTATCCTGTTGTGAAGGCATGCAAAATATCATCTCCTGTGTGTAGGCAAAAGGATGCAACCTTTAGCAATATTTTCACAATAAAATTGAAGTGGGGACCACCTTGATTTGTTTGAAATTTTGGATGTTGCCACCTTTGTGGACTAGGAAATTTGCATGTGTTTTTGATAAAAGGGGACCACCCTTGGTCATTGGCATGCATAGTTTATAATTCACCTTTTCGGTGATCATGGCACATAATGTGTTTTGATTTTTTGCATTGGTATTATAGTTTCAGAATTTTGAAAAAGTCCCCTGTAATGATTAATTGAGGGTCCACGTGGGCTGGCCCCCCCTCTATGATGACTCACCCTTTTGCGAACTTTAGCCTATGGTAACTTAACCTTGGGCGGTTTGGCTTGGATTTTGTGAAGTGTTTGGGGCCTTTGATCTTTGTACTGGCATGCATGATGCCGTCGATTCTCCATCTGCAATTAGGGTTTCGAACCCCGTCATTAATTATGGTCAGTGGCATTTAATTGGGGCTTATCACTTCAGAACCTATGTGGACCGATCACCGTTCGATCTTCCACTTGGCATTTGGTGATCGGTTGATCCTTAACCATGGGTTAGGGTTTTGAAACCCTAGTTCGATGCAAGGTTTAGACACTTGCGCTTCACACTTGGTCATTTCATTTGGTTTTTCATTTTGTAGGAAAAGCCCTGGCAATATTTTTCTTCGCTCTACATTTTTTACGAAAGCATGGAGATCTTGGAGGTCTTCGAGCCTGTATTTTCTGTTTTGGAGACCTTCAACGCCATTTGATTACGAATGGGTGTGCATTTTTTAGGAGCTCAAAGGTATTCTTGTAAATTTCATTTCCTATAGCTGGACTTGTAGATTGGCTTTTCTCTTTTGAGAATGATCTAAAGATCATTTAATCTATTTACTTGTTATTTATGCTTTGTGGACCATTCGAATGACTGCCTTGCTTCTGGTTTTTCGATTCAGTTGCTAATGAACTCAAATACGAGTTAGCAGAGGGAAGTGCCACCATCATTTTGCTTGTTTGTTTTGTTTTCGTCCTCGGACACGGTGAGTTCCAACATTGTTTTCTATTTTCCTTTCGAGCTCGAGTTTTAGCTCTGCAACTCTAAAACATGGAAATACCAGTAATAATCTTCGCAAATACTTTGCATGTGAAGTCTCTCTCCTGCTTCTGTAGTGAACTTTCAAACTCTGATTTATTAAGGCTCCTTTCTGTGCATGAGTTTGATATTTTATAGATATGGCTCATTATTTGGAAGTGTTAACTTTGTTTTTGTGTTTTTCATTTTATACTCAAACTCTGTCTGTTCTTCTTTTGATAGATACATACCTGGTAGTTTGTCATTTACTCCTCCATTCTGTAGATGCATAGTTTGTAAATTCTTTCTCTTCATGCAATGAGAAAACTGTAACCATTGATTATTTGCAAGTGTAAAAGAAGTGTAAAGGACTTGGACTACCTTTTGTAGATATAACCATTTTATTTCAAATTTGACTGCAAAAGTTCCTTTGGTACTTATCAAATTATGTATTGGGAATCCACTCCATCCTTCCTGTAGATGCATATTTGTAATTTATGACTCGTTCCTTCATTCTGTAGAGGTAAAAATGCTTGTTTTTGAGTAATTTCTCACTGTAGATGCATGCTTGACTTGTTGAACTCTGTTCTGGAAAGCATGCTTTGATTGAATACTTGTTCAGCTTTGTAAGCTTATTTCTTCAGTTGGAACATGAATATCATATTTATATTCTATAGCTTTGAGAGTTCACTTGGAATAATGACTTTATGGAAATTGTATACTATTTCTTTGTTGGAAACATGATAGCATTCCATTATGTATAATGAAATACATGCTCCTTTTCTGGAAAATGAAGAAAATACCTATTTTCCTTTTCTGTAATGAATTTTCCTTTTTTAGAAGTCATGGTAGCACCTGTATTTCAAATTTTGCATTAAAATATCATTTCTATTTTTCTAGAAAAGTCCATTTTGTAAGGGGAAACTCTGGAAAAAAATTTCCAGAATCCTTCTCTCTCAAAATTCTTATGATTTAACCATTCTAAAAAGATATAAACATCTCTCTTGCTTGTCTGATTACTTGAATGAGCTGTCCATGCTGGCTTTACTTGATTCATTGCAACTTCTGAAAATTGTGAAGTAGTTGCCCTTTGATTCACACTTGAATTTGGAAATTAAAAAGAACTTTTGATAGCTGTAGCATGATGAAAATCTGGAATACCTGTATGTTTCATTTGATCATGATATCAACTTAGAAGTGATGAAACATGTACTTTTCTTGACTGTTTTTATTCCCTTTGAAGCTCAGATAGTTTAGAAAGCATGTAGTAGCTTAAAAAACATGTATTTCAATTTTGTTTTAAATCAAAAGTCAATTTTACAAGGGGAGACTCTGGCAAAAAAATTCAGAATCCTCTTTTCTCTCTCCCTTTTCAGATTTCCAATCTTGATTTGAAAAGTATGTCTTTCTTGACCCATTCTGATGCTTAATGCTTCCTACAAATCATCTGAAATTGATGCTTATTCCCTTATAGTCAATGTTTTCCTCTTAACCAGATAAATTGATTTCATTCAATGTTGCACCCTGTTCTTGCAAAATTCAGAAATAAGTTAGAAATAAATAGGTTTTTTGGCCTCTCTTGTATGCATGTAGTTTATTTCTTCTTCTTTCCTTCTTCTGCAAGTTCTTTTCCAACTTCCTTCATGTGCTATTTTCCACATCCTTTTCTTTTACAAGCTACTCCAGCTTCTGCCTTTTCTAACACAATCCTTAGCTTCTTTGATTTTCTCTTACCATTCATTTCACTTAATGTACTCTACTTTTTCCTTTGCTGCTAGCCTATCTGTATCTCTTTCTCATCCTGTGTCATGCATTTCTGTATTTCTTTCCTTCAAGTACCATTAGATACATTGAACTTAGAATATGTATTTGCTTTAGAACATGAGTATTGGAATAACATTGTACCCTGAGCTCAAAATTTGACAGATACTACTCTTGTCTTGCAGGTAAAAGAAAATGGAGATGGAAGTGAAAGATGGAAGAGTTGAGATGGAGATGGAGATGATGAGGAGCAGGGATAGAAGACAGAAAGGCAATGATGGGTTCCTTTTTACTCCTCTACTCTTGTTCTTTAGCACATGTAGTATTCTCATTTCCATGTATATGATGAGGCACTTAGTCATATCCCACGGCTTGAGTGGGAAAACTTATGATCGCTTATGAATAAAGCATTAAATTGAAATAATGAGTTGATTATCTCTTTCTACATTCATTTTTCCTTTGATTGTACAATGATGTAGGAAACTCAATATCTCAATAAAATGAATTAACATAAGGGATAATCTTAAAGTGAATACCTGTAACTTCCACTGCATAACCATTGAATGAGATGTGCCTCCTTGTATGTTGTTTGAACTGTCTTAGCCTATGCCTTTCAACTTGACTCCTTCCTGCTACTTACATTTAGACATTATTGTCACCATTTGTTTGTCAGTATTTTCTTGACGTAAGTAGTAGGAAAGGAGTCAGTTGTAATCATTTATGAAAGTGTAGATGGATGCAATCTCATTAATCACAAACAACTTAATGAACATAGGATAATAAATCTAACAGGCACCAAGATAATAACCGTGAATCTGATTACTTGAAAACTACCACTATGTCTGTTGTTCCAAAACTATACACCTCACATACTCTGCTAATCCGGTGTCTTCATCAAGATAACACAGCTGTCCTTTGGGGCTTGTGTTCTTTTGATGAGGATATTCGTGAAATTATAGACTATGTGATATGTTACATATTGTAACATCACACATAGCTACAGATTTCACTTAATCTCTTTCACAAATAAACAGTAACAAAATAATCTTATGTAAATTCCCTTAGCTTAGGTATACTTCACCAAGGCTATCCATTGTAACAAAGTTTTGAGTTTCCCATTTTTGCGTCATGCATAGGCACTCACAGTCATGCACAAGTGCCCCTCTATCATTTTTCACACAGTCAATGCTGCATGGGCACTCACAGTAATGCACAGGATTCTTTTCCCTATAGATGCTCAAAAATATCTTCCCACCATGCACCCCAAAATTTACAAAGAAAACTACAAAAATAAACAATGCTAACACCATTTCCACCTACTTAGCTAGGGCTCTAAGTCTAGGAATGTAACATTAATATATAAGCTTAAAAGAATGCCTAATTAGTATGGAAACAATGCAAAAACTAACTAAACATGCCTACTAATATGATCAATTACCTAACATGGGCCTAAATAGACCTAAGGGGCAATCAAATGGTTATGGTTGCTACTCAAACAATGGTGAAATGACCTCTCCAAATGACTTGTTAAGTCACTTTAGATTATTCATCTACTAACCTTGTTGAAGGTTTTAAGCAAGGATTAGACTTGGCTTAGAAATCATATGTATTATATGAGATGTAAATCAAAGCATGGTGTGTAAAATATAAAGGAATGAGGTGCGCTCTTTTTATAGTTTTCGTTTTGGGAGAAACTTATATTTTGGTGCATGTGGGACTAAAAGTCTCAAATTAGATTAGAATTGTTAATCATGATTAGGCCTTGCTAATTACAATTAGTGAATTACCAAGTGATTAAGAGGTATGGAGCCTTAATCGACCGCTTAGGGTCAACTAGGAGGCTAGGATAAGCTTTGAAGATTGTTGAGATGTTGTGTAGGTGAATGGGGTGATTTTGAGTGGTTGGAAAAGGGGTTTGAGTCAATACTAGGGTATATTGACCAAAATAAGGGGAAAATAGGCTTAATTAGTTAATAAACGCTAATTGTCTGTTTTGAAGAGTATTTCGACTTACGATTCTTCGTAAAGTGGCACCCTGAATGAAAATGGGAGTTGGTGATCAATGAAGTGCTTGTTAACTGAACAAAGTGACAATAAATGTTAGTTAATTAGTAAAGATCACTAATTATAACGGAATTGGGAAGAATAAGAGTGATTTATGTTTGTTTTGGAAATAAGATAGCAAAAGTAAAATTTAGGTGTCTACATTGTTTGCCTGTGTTAGTGATTCATTTTATGTGCTATCTACTTCAGATTCAGATGCAAGTATGTGGCATTATCGGCTAGGTCATATGAGTGAATAAAGGAATGTAGATCTTAAAAGAAAAGGGTAAGTTACCATATTTGAAACATGTAGATCTTGATTTCTGTGAGAATTGAATATTTGTAAAGCAGAAGAAATTGATATTTCTTAAGGTTGTGAAAACAAAGAAGGAACAAAAGTCAGATCTTGTTCATTCAGATGTTTAGGGACCAGTTCAGGTTTCTTCTCTTAGAGGATCCCAATATTATGTGAATTTCATTGATGATGCCACAAGAAAGGTATAGGTTTATTCTATTAATCAGAAATATGATGTTTTTGAGACTTTTGAAAGATGGAAAGCTCTTGTGTAAAATGAAACAATTTTAAAGTTAAAGTGTCTTATATCTGACAATGGTGGTGAGTATTGCAGTAAGGCTTTCAATGATTACTATCCAGTGAATGGAATAAGTAGAGAAAGAATGGTTCCTAGATTTCCATGGGAGAATGGCATTGCTGAAAGAATGAACAGAATAATCATGGAACATGCTAGAAGCATGATACTACATGTTGGTTTTCCTTTAAATTTTTTGGCAAAAGCAATAGATACGAATGTATATTTAATTAATTGTGGGCCTTCAAGTGCACTGGATGGTGGAATACCATAAAAAGTGTGGACTGGAAAAGAGGTAGATCTTTCTTTTCTTAGAGTATTTGGTTCAGAATCTTTTGTGCATGTTGATAAGGAAAATAGGAAGAAATTGGATGCTAAATCCAAAAGATGAACTTTCATTGGTTATGGTTCTGGTGATTTTAGATTTCAGTTTTTGGATTTAGAAGATATTAAGATTGTTAGGAGCCATAACATTGATTGGAATGAAAAGAGAATGTACAGGGATCAGGTTTTTGTATCCAAGAATGAACCGGGAGAAGATTTTGTCGATAAAGATGCATTCTCGGATTTAAAAACAAAATCCGTAGACACCGGTGTCAGTCAGAGTAGAATCAATGTCAGTTGGGTAAATCGGCGTCAACTACACAGGACCAGAATTGGTTGTGTGAACTGATGTCGGCTACAGAGGAACCAACGTCCGTTAAAGGTGACTAACATTGGTCACTGTCAGAGATTGACACGAATGTGCAACAGGAACATAATGAGCCCTAGGCACCCCAAATCTCAGTGAGAAGGTCACAAAGGGTAAGTAGACCTCCAGAAAGATTCACTCCTACATTATATTATTTATTATTGAATGATAATGGTGAACCTGAGTGTTTTGAAGAAGCAATTCAGCAGAATACCCACATGTAGTGGGAGCATGACATGAATAAGGATATGGACCCTTCAGAAAAGAATCAAACGTGGGATTTAGTCAAGTTGCTAACATGTAAGAGGACATTTCAGAATAAGTGGGTTTACATGATCAAGGAGGAAGAGGGTGGAAATAAGAGATATAAAGCAAGGCTTGTGGTAAAAGGATTTGTACATAAAGTAGGTATTAACTTTGGTGAAATATTTTCTCTTGTTGTTAAAATGACTTCCCTTTGTATTGTTCTTAGTTTGGTTGCAGAAGAAGATTTTCATTTAGAACAGCTTGATGTTAAGACGACTTTCCTTCATGGTGATTTAGAGGAAGAGATCTATATGAATCACCCACTTGGTTATGAAGTCAAGGGTAAGGAGAAACTTGTGTGTAGATTGAAAAAGAGCTTGTATGGGCTCAAGCAAGCTCCAAGGAAATGGCATATGAGGTTTGATAGTTTCATGCATGAGTATGGTTATATGAGATGTGAATCTAACCATTGTGTCTATTTCAAGAAGCTTGGAAATGGGAGCTATATTATTTTTTATTGTATGTGGATGATATGCTTATTACAGGATCTAGTATGCAAGGCATTGGTGAGATTAAAGAAAATTTAGCTCACACATTTACAATGAAGGATTTGGGAGTTGCAAAGTAAATCCTTGGCATGCAAATTCAAAGAGACTGGAAGAACAAGAATTTGTATTTGTCTCATGAGGATTATATCAATAATGTGTTGAAAATATTTAAAATGCGGGATGCAAAACCCGTAAGTACACCTATGGCTGGACACTTGAAATTGAGCAAAGATCAATGTCTTACATCACATGAGGAGTTCGAGTACATGGCACAATTTCCATATGATTTAGCAATTGGAAGTCTTATGTATGTTATTGTTTGTACCAAACCAAACATTGCACAAGCAGTGGGAGTTGTGAGCAGATTTATGGCCAATCCAAGTAAAGAGCATTAGAAAGCATTCCAATGGATTCTCAGGTATTTAAGAGGGACATCCAATATGCAGTTATGTTATGAAGGGTTAGATACTTCTTTATATGGCTATGTTGATTCAGATATGGCTGGAGATTTGGATGATAGGAGAACACCAAAGGATATGTATTCATAGTAGGTGGGACGACAGTTAGATGGATTTCAAGATTGCAGAAGGTTGTGGCCTTGTCTACTACAGAGGCTGAGTATGTTGCAACTATAGAGGCTAGAAAAGAGATAATATAGATGAGAAGGTTCATGGAAGAGTTGGGAAATGAGAAAGAGGATTGCAAGTTATACAGTGATAGTCAAATTGTGATTCATCTGGTAAAGAACTTAACATTTCATTTAAGAACAAAACACATTCAGTTGAGATATCACTTCATACGACATGTGTTGGAGGATGAGCAGTTGAAGTTGGATAAAATTCATACAAATGAGAACCTTGTAGATATGCTAACGAAGTCATTGGAAAAGAAGAAGTTGGAGATTCACTCCACTTCTATTGGTCTTTGAGTTTGAGACTTGAAGAGGGAGAAACAAGCCAAGGAAAATGATTCAAGGATGGAGTTGTATGTGCAGTGTAAAAATTTATCTCCAAGTGTGAGATTGTTGAGTTGTGGAGCTTAATTGCTTCACATTAGCATGATTTACAAACTTGCTGGAATACACAGTAACCGGCGTCGGGCACCTGGGGATCGGTATCGGTTAAGGAAAGGAGGAGCCTGCATCAGTTAGGGTAATCGGCATTGGTTTCTTGTGTATGAATTTTTATATTTAACTCACATGAATTATATTTGATCTTTGTTGTAAAGTTTGTCGAATGGTTATAAACGCATAGCTAAGGTGTCTTAAGTTGGTATATGTATAAAGGTATGAGAATTAGGGTTTAGAGGTTGGTGAATTGCATTTTTTGAATGTAAGTTTCCTGGGAGAGAAAGAAAGAGTAGCTGGTGAGGAGAAAACATTGTGAATCCTGTGAGGTGTGGAAGATCATAGATCTTCATTGTATTTCCTTTATAAAGCATTGACTAATAAGATTGGTTGTTTCTTGGTGGACGTAGCCCACACTGGGTCAACCACGTTATAACTGGTGTTATCTTTCTCTTATTTATTTTATCTTCTGCTTAAATTTTGTTTTTATTGTTGGTATGATCTAGAATTGATTATAGATTTGAACAACACTGGTTTATGGTTTAACCCCAACATTTTCTTGCCTTGGGATGCAACATTCAAATGGCTAAGACTTTGGGCTATCGTCAAAGTTGCTTACATATCCCAAACTGGTTGAAATCTTACCCTTGGAGATGGATCAGCCGTGGCGAGTAATGCAAATTTTTGGGAATTCCTTTTGCCTTTGGTCCAATGACTCCGCCACTTTGTGGAAATATGTTATTAACAAAGTGGAGCTTAAGGTGTCCTGGTGGTCTTCAAAACATCTATCCTTGGCTGGTAAATTCCAAATTTGTAATAAGATTCTTTCTGCCACCCATGTGTATTAATATGCTTGTTGGTTCCCTTCTTGCTCTTCGTTCACCAAACTTGCTAAGTTGTTGTGGGAATTTTTATGGTGTAAAACTAGATTTCACAAAGTGGCCTCTGTGGTGTGTTGTCTCCCTTGTGCACAAGGTAGTATGGGAATCATTGATGTCTACAGGAGAAGTGTGGCTCTTTGTTCTAAATGGGTGGTTTGATGTTTTTCAAGTAACCAGGATTGGAAAATATTGTTACAACATGACATTATGTCCAGAGCTCCATATGGAAAGAAATGTTGGAATAATATCAGGTTCCATACGCTTATTATCACTAAGGTTCCTATCAAAATCACCGACATTTTTGTTGCCAAAAGTATCTGGTAAGATTTTGATATTTTCAAGCGATGGATGCAATGGATTGGAGATGGTTTTTGCATAGGGATTTCTTTCAATTTTGAGAACCTTTAGTGGTCTCCCATCATCACCGATTATAATCTTTTACTTGCAGAAAATTTGGGCATTAAAGCTCTCTGGTTTTCTCGCAAGGGCATTCATACCATTTAGGATTTGGTTACATGCAGAGATTGGGTTCCTTGGCCTGAGCATAAATCTAAATTCAATCTTTCCAATTCCTACCTCCCCTTAATCTATAAAATTTAGGAACTTTTTCCTGATGTTATGCTCCACAAGTTGGGGCTTAAACCCCCAGAGTCTTGGTGGTGTGATTGGCAGTGGAAGCAAGAAATTTATTTCCTTCGCTACAATGCTAGAACAACCTACCATTTTTTGAGTCCACTCTCACCCGCCATTGTCAAGCTCAATGCCCAATGGGGTTTACAATCTGCGCATTCCACTTGGCTTCGTAGGCTTTCCCATACTTGGAATCCTCTTCTTGAGCCCAAAGTTAATCAATTCCTTTGGTGTCTGGTCTATCAAGTTCTTCCTATGGGTGAACATCTCAGTCATATCGGCATCCCTAATCCTAAATGCCCCTTCTATGCCTGCCCTGAGTCATTTAAACACATATTTTGGTCATGTTCTCATGCCCAAGCCATATGTACTTGGATCCAATCCTTATTCTATCCCTACCTTCCTGGATTCTTTCATTGGCATCTTACTTTATTTGGAGATTTTAGTCCTTGGCCTCATTATATTGATACTCTTTAGAAATTGTTTTGTGCCTATATTTTGTTTCATATTTGGAAAGCTCGCAATGCTTTAATCTTCCATCATGATCAATCTGTTTCTTTTTTTTCCACTAATGAAAAAGTGGTGATATTTTATACTATTTACATACAGATTCAAGCTCAAGCTGCGAAGGCTACCCTGGAGTTCACTCATTTACAGGAGCTTCTGAATCACTGGGGGAGTATGCCTTGCATTATGAATAAGGTCCCATCAGATCCTCTGCCACCACCACCTCGTCCTTTGCTGCCACGATGACCACCACCTATGGGACCGCGTCGTAGAAGCCTCTCACGCAGCTACCATTATGCCTCTCCTCGAGGCTGCCCTTTAGCTCTGTCCTCATTTGGACCTGGTTAGAGCCCCCCTCTAAGGGGGAAAGGTGTTGCTAATTCTCCGCGATGGGGATCTTTGTTGCCGAGAATGCATATTATATCTAGTTAGCCTCCCTCTGGATGGGGAATTATGTTTCCTTTACAAATGCAGATGTTAGACCATGATGGTTGGCAGGTGGATCCTCCTTTGGTCCTTTACAAATGCAGATGTTAGACCAAACCCAATAGTGGAGTGTTTATCCCTCCTCAAGATGACCCTCCTCCTCCTCCTCCTGGTGCTGCAGCATGTGCTTAATTCTGTTGGTGTGATTTATTTCATGTGCTTTTTATTATCCCTCTCGGCATTTTACTGTCGCTGACGTGGTATTTTCTATTTTGTTGTTTCCCTCGTGACCTGTTTTATGGGACCGTGAGTTTTCCGGTCGCCTCTGCTAATATAACTCTTTTTATTTTAATTTAATATAAATGGTAGTTCCAATAGCAAAAATATATTAAAATACAAAACCTTTGACATTCATATTAACACAATTGTAGAACCCCTGACATTGTAAATACTAGTTTATATTATTTTTGTGATGAATGCCATCAAAATAGAATGGTGGGGTCAACTCATTGAATTTGGATCGACATACGCATTATTATCCTTATGAAGCATATCAATCGGAGATGCATAATTACATTATATCCCATGTTAAAAGAGGATGATTGTATTGGTTGGGGTTAGTTTTTACAAATAGAGCATAATCAATCGGAGATGCATAATTACATTATATCCCATGTTATATTCCTGAATTTTACTTTTGCTTAGATTTTAATTATGTGAGATCAATTTAACCCTACAATTATTAATAATTATTATATTGATTTTTTTTTAGGTTGTTTTAGCAGAAACATTATTTTACATCAAAATCTAATACATTAATTCATAAACATTATACATCAAATTCAAAATTATTCAAAACAATAAACACATATCTAATTTTCATAAATGAATATTATAGAAATATCAGTAATCTAAAATAGGTGGTTTTATACATATACGTTTGATTGAATTCTTAGCATGTCTTGAGGTGGAAAAGAATTTAAAATGCAGAACTTTCATTAGTGGGTGTATTCTATTATAGCATTAAATTTTTTTGTAACTTTTAATTAAAGAATTTTAAAAGGACAATTTAGGTTTGAGGCTTCAAAAAATGTGCTCTCTTATCTAAATTTACTATGGAATTCTGTAATTCGATCTCCTTCATTAAAACTTTAATCAATTTAGGTTTGAAAAAAAATGTGCTCTCTTATAATAACTCTTTATAAGTATAATAGAAAGGATTGAATATTTTGAGGGGCTTGTGTTATCTCTTTATAATTTTGGACTTATTAAGTTCTTTGCAACCAACAAACTAAGTATAATGCATGTCCTCAACTTTTTTTAATGTTTGTATTGTATTGGAAAACCACATTAGTAAAATTATATGTAATATAAGGAATATTCATGTATAATTGTCACTCGCAATATAATTTTATTATTTATTAAATATGTTATTTTTAGTTCTGTATTTTTTTTCAGATTTTATTAAGCAAAATGATACTATAAAAATATCTTTAAAATCTACAATTATTTTAACAAATTGTAATATAGTTTATCTATATTAATCTGATTTGTACACAAATTTATAAAAAAAAAAAAAAGAAACTGCCATTTCCACTTAGATACATGGATTTCAACAAATTACAAATATTTAACCTTAAATTTGAGGAGATATTTATCTCAACACAAACATGGCTGCTATATTCACAATAATTAGCGAATAGATTTTAATTAAATCTTTAAAATAATAAAATTGTTTGAGTTTCTACTAACTTCTATTTATAATTTAAACTTACATTTTAAAACAGACAAATCCTTAACATATAATTAATACATAGAGAGGAGGATCATTAAGTGTATTACAACAAATGAAAATTTCCTCCTATATAAATATTTCAAGCCTAGAATGTTAGGAGTGAGACCCTCATAATTTGCATGCCTTACTCATCTGAAAGATCATTTCGATTGTAAACCACTTCATCTCATATGCTATATATGCCATTTATAAAGCATACAAATAAATAAACTGCCATTCAATGTATATTCTAGTCATGCATCTTTCATTGTTATGTTATGAAGCGTGTTTTTGTTCACTCACGGTTTATATGATTTAATTAACAACGTGCATATCTTGTATGATTTTAGAAAAATTATAAAATAAAGAATTACACTAATCAAAAAGATGTATCTTGTACAAATGGATGGAACCATTCACCACTAATAAAAAAGATGTCACAAATGGTTTGTTTCAAAGAGAAAACGGATAGTGAACATGAAGTTAGTATCTTACAAATTTATGGTTTTTCGTGTTAACGATATTTCTTTACATAAAAAGATAAACAAGATGAGGTTAAATAACTTGCACAAATAAGACACTCTAATGAGAAAACATTATGAGCACCATATAAGCGTAACATGTTGCGGTAAAAAATAAAATTTCAAGTGAAATGGGTCTATAATACAAGATGTACCATATAAGGTGAACGAAAAGTATTTGAATCTTAACAACGAAGATTAAGAATTTAGGAGATCATCTAATATGTGTATTTATGCGGTTATTTTTAAATTCATTTGAATTTTTTGTCCATCAACGTCTAGTATTTCTAATGTTTGTCTGTGTTTCTTTCTCAAAATACTTTTATTTCTTCACACGTTTCTAAAAATGTTTTGTTCCCTAACAACTGCCTAAAAGTTCGTTTATGCACATACTCCCACAACTTCTTGGATAACTAAAAATAACTTTGACTTGGGTGAAAATGCAACTCTAGAACTTTGAAGATTGAATATATTAATGTAAAATTCTCTGAGAACGCATTGTAGCAAAAAGTTCCCGAGAAAAGAACATTGTAAAGTAATTATATTATCGATGTTTTTGGGCCATACTTCATGACCCGTGAGCCACAAACACTACAAGAAAATGGCTACCATATCCACAAATTTTTCACAAATTTGTTGTGGATATTTTATCTATAATTGTGAATCCAAATTTGTGGACTCCACCCACAATTATTTTGTGGAAACTGCAATTGTGAAATAATTTGTGAAAATTCCACACATTAATAATTGTAACAATTTTCACAATTATAATTATTGTGATAGTTTTCACAATTTTAAATATGCTGTGGATCCACAAATTTAAAATTGCGACATGTGATACAACAACAATTTGACAACTAAATTAGCAATTAAAATTGTAAATATTAGCACAAAATTATGAATTTTAGAAAGTAATATTTTATATTAGTTTGAAAAATGAAAAATATTTACAATAAGTATATTAAATTTTTTCAAAAATAATACAATTTTAAGAGTATGTATACATTAAAATATGTAAAACCTTCAATTTTTAATTCTTATAATAAAATTTTATTTTTTAAAATCAAATTTAAATCTAACGTCCAATCAAATTTAATAATAGTTATATTCATAATTAATTTCAATAATTCAAAAAAAATTTAATTTCAATAATTAAGTTTTAAATATCAACATGCAACAGACAAAAATATAACATTTCAGAATTTTAACATTTTAAATAATTTATTGATTAAGTTATATAATAATTATAAATATTAAAAATCTATTACATTATAATAATTGAAAATATTTTGAATTAATATATTTTTTAAAAATAAACTAAATTATAATATCAATAACATATACTAAACATAAAAATACTAATAATTATATTTTTAACTGTCTTTATAAAATTAGTGTTTAAATTTTATAAATATAGATATATTCCAGAAAGAATTTTTATAATCATAATTACATACATGAGAAAATAGATGATTTTATAAGTGTCATTCAAAATTTTCTATTTAGCATAATTTTAAAGAACTATTTCCGGTTTAAATTGAAGTTGTGTAATACAAGTGGTTGAGCATTTTTATTTGTATTGTTGTATTTTTGTACTTGAACTTTTGGTTAGTGCGATTGATGAATGTAACTTTGTTACATTTTGGTGATTTTATTCCTCCTTCTTTAAGTATGTTAATCTTTAAGTTTGATGATATATTTTTTAAGTTATGAAGAAAATATAATATGAAAAATTATAAGTTTACAAATAAAAATTAAAAATTAATTTGAAAAAATATATATTCAAGAGAAAAAAACCAATTAAAACCATGCTTAACACAACATCTTTTCCCGAATATTTTTTCAAATTTTTTGTTGCCAAACACCCATTAATTACTCAGACATTATTCTTCTACTATCACAATACTACTCTGATTAAAAGACCTCTGTAAAATTCTCGCCAACAAACAACCTTCAGAGGGTATATCTTCCATATTAAAACAATCGCTACTTAATCCCTCGTCTGTAACGAGGACCAAAAACTATATAGTGAATCCCCCAGACTCTTTATTACTTTGCATTCGCTTCATAATGTAACAGATGAAAACAATCCCAACCGCTCTTCATAGCTCCTTTTCTGGTACGAGCCTCAAATCTGCAACACGGAACCCTTGAAATATGAAGCTCAAAACCATAGAAAAATAAAAACTAATCAATCGTATTACTATAGGAAACATAGTCTTTGTGAAAAATCTAACATTTGAATGTTCTTGAACTATGATATCTCCTTCAAATAGATCTTTATGGTAGAAGCGTATGTGATCTCCTTCCCACAGATTGCCAGCATGCACAGATCGCCAACATATGCATTTACAGATCTCATTAATAAATATCACCGAAGTGGATGCAATTCACCCGGATTGCATTCTAATTCACATGGATTACAATATTTAATTCACACAAATCAAGAGTCCCCATGCATTGGATCATATTCACGTAGATCACGGGATTTAATTCACAAACATCACTATTCTCTAGGCATGGAATCAGATTTTTGAGAATATTTTGCAAAGAATGTGGTGGGGTTATGCATGCATGTCTTCAGTCTTTAAAATTTGAACACTCAAAATAAGATTCTTAAAAGAAAACCAATGATTATCTTCCATGCGTGATGGTCTCTTTCAACACTATTAAATTTATACAAATTTATTATTAGCTTATTATTAGTGACATAATTCAATCTCATAATAATTATGTCTAACTCAAATTGTATCGCATATTAATTTGTTGTAGAATATATTTAAAAAATCAATATAAAACAACATATAGGAGATGGGCGATTATATTCTACTTGAGGTTTTAGTTAAGATACTTTTTTGGATAATAGACTCTTAAAAGTGAAAAAAGATTTAGTTTTTATTTAAGCATTAAAAATAGAGTCAAAATTTGACATCATGATACATTAAAGAGTATACATTATTAAGAACTAGAGTTTATATATATATACATATATTCAACATTTTAGAGTATGTATAATATTTGTTTTAAAATTTTAAAATCATGTAAAACATTGAATTGTTTAACATAATTTTATTTTGAAATATCTATTTTTTGTCAAATTATGAAAAGAAAATGTAAATTTTATACGATGTAATTTCAGTAATGTGGATATTTCACAATTTTAAATATGAATTTTATAAAATAGTGTGAAAATGTTTTCAAATCATTAGAAATTGTGATTTCTCCACAATACAATATTATGAATGTGGATTTTTAACAAATGTAAATGATACTTTTATGAAATTGTGAATGATTTACATTATATTTTTATATAAGTTATCTGTTTAATGTTGATAATTCACAAAATTTCCACAAAATAATATAATTGTGGATAACAATGTGAATAAATTAGCCTAATTCTAGTAGTGAAAGCGTGTCCACGAAGTCAATAATCTAGTTCTTAGCAAAAATAAATAAAATTAGTATAAAGTGCATAAAAGCTTGAAGCTTCTGTCTATAATATCTCTATTCAAAACTTGACAAAAGCTCCGACCTTCTATGCAATTCATCAAGAATAAATTCAACGTTATCATCCAGTGAAAATAGCCATTCTAAAATTAAAATCTTTCCACACTGGTTTTTTGAGAAAATCTCTTCTCTATAGATTTTAAATTTGTGTTTCAAAATCTAAAGTGGTTTAAAGTCTTTACTAAAACTCTCTTATCAACGTGGCAGGGCTAGGTAATTTATTACTAACCTAGAAAGCTTGGAAACAATCCTAATATGTACATAGTTTTTCCTGTAAGCTACCTTTTCTACATTATGGACACCGGAAGCCTAAAATCATTTACTCTAATATTTAGTGTGCCTTAATTTACTAGGGAAGATGAAAATTCTCTCTTTTCCTTATACAAAAGCAGATGGAACAAATTATAAGTTACTAGGGCATCAATTTAGATATTAGGTCATTCATTTTCAAATTATTGTTCTACTCCAAGTGTGGAGTCTTAGTCAAATCTTTATAAATTCATCTTAACAAACTCAGAAAGTGAATTTGGAAATGCTTACCAAGCTTATGAGATTCTATTTATGGAAAATAATACAACGAATCTTATGGAATGGAAAAGATGTGAAAGCTCTTTATGTGATAATTTGAAAGAACCTTTCCTTATCTGCCTTTACTTTAGCAATGATGGTACAACTAGACAACTGCTAGAATGAAAAACTAAAATGAACCATAATAACCAACATGCTTAGTTATCAAGTTTGGCTGCTTATCCCACTTCTTATTATATGTGACACTACTGTGCATAGTCATTATTAATTTTTACTATATGGAGCTAAGTTCTAGGAAATTATTCCGAAGTGATTTACCAGTTCGAAATGCATTGTTAATGTTTTGGTAGTGCCAAAATGACTTAGACGCCTATTAGAAATGTCCCGTAAATAACACACCCATTTGTGGGGTGTTTTTGGAAGGAATACAATCATTATTTGCAGGCATTTGGGTGTTTTTCAATGCTTGAAAAAAACTCAAAAAAAAAATAGAAGCACAAGAAAAACTAAAACTAAACTAAACTTCCGTAAACTCCACCCCCCTCATTAGTCGAATCAAGTAAAAAAACATATAAAAAAGTGTATTCGATTTTAATGAATGTCATGAATGATAAGTGTATATTTTTATAGACTTAAAAGGACTATTATGCATTTTTTGTATGTATTTTTATTCTTAATAATTTATTGTATAAATGTTTTTGTATGTATTTCTATTCTTAATAATTTATTGTATATATGTGTTTGTGTGGTTTTGTCTCCAAGGGTTCTTGGGAAATTGATGTTTCAAGTTTTCTTATCCATTTTTGAATAATGTTGAAATCGCATAATTTGTTTCCAAGGATTGATTAAAGATTGACTTTTTCAACTTTTTTGATCTATTTTTGTGTAGCGGAGATATAGATTAATAGTAACAATTTTTTTCAAATCAACTGGTGCACCTATAGTTCAAAATTTCATATTCAACAAAAACTCAATAGGGAAAATTTTACTTGGGTTCATGTTTGTTGAAAACTCAACCAAAAAATAAGAGAATAAGCTATATATTCAATCATAATAACCTTAAATAACATGTAAAAATATTGTCAAAACATAAAGAAATGAACTTCAATAACACAAGTCTATTTTCTATTAGATTTATAGAAACAAATTAGAGTGCATATCTTATTATCATATGACGATTGATTATCATCACTAAAAATTAATAATCACACCAAAAAATAACACATTTTATTCCCCTTCCCCATCTCCATCAAATTGAAAGTGGATGGTAAACCCATTCTCATGATAACAACCATCATCAAGTATGTCATCCCCCATCACTCTTGCTACATTTAATGTTGTGTCTACTCTCTCCATTTCCCAACCTCCCCATTTGTAAACGTGGGTTCCACATTGGTGGAAATTTAGTCAACATATGGGTCGATATCATCCAAGTCAATTGCGCCATTAGGCTCCTTTCCCTACACTTATTTGATGTGAAGGACAAAAAATTTAATTGTGCAAAGACAAGGTTATTGACACACTCTTTGCAATCAACTTGTTTGTGCTTCTTGGTGTAAATGGTCTCAAAACAAGTTTCAAATTTCAATTGCACTCATGCCCAAAAAATGCTACAAAATGACACAAGACACAGATGACTAGCCTTTGAAGAGCTATGTTGAGCACCATAATATTCCCATAAAGAATCTATAAATAGTTGTAGTTATAATTTGTAAGGAAACTAAAATTACATTTATTAAGAAGTATATGGATAAATGACCCTAATTTTGTCACATGTATGTTGGGTTATTCTCTGTCAGATGCATAAAGCCTAAGAAAAATTCTTTCTTTGCACCCTTGTAAACTTGGAAGCCTGTAACTCATCTTGAATTTTCATCTTTAAGAAGTTTGTTAGACGTCGTCCTCTCTATGCATTGGGTTGAGACTGGCCATAACCTCCTTATCAAACAGAGAAGAATAATGAGAATTTTATTTGTCAAGTAGTACCTTGTTTGCATGTATTGGTTTAGGTGGAGTGATTAAGCCATCTCTAATCAAGTATACGTCAAATGGGATCCTATTTTCTTGTAGTCATCCCATAATAATGTTTGACAATCTCATAAAGAGAAGCCTTTAACATGTTATCTTAGACAACCAACTAATAGAATTGGAATAATTATTTTGCCATAAAACAAAAGTATGATTGTTGAAAATTGAAAATAAGAAAAATTTGAAAAAAAAAAAAAAAAAGGAAAAGGAAATCAAAGAATTACATATCTCTTTTGTGCTAACCAAAAACAAATCATCAAAAACTACCCTCATGACCTTTTCCCACAGTAAGCTAAGTCTTGGGGATGGGGGGGGGGGGGGGGGGGGGGGGGGGCGCGGGGGGGGATGGGGGGGGGGGGCAACAAGATGGAGGGGGACGAGGTTGTTGAGATGGTGACAAATACCAATATTTTTGGGAAAGCGGGGGAATGACTATTATAATAATATAAAAATAATTAATATTTAAATATTTTAACTTTATTCAGTGAAATTTATGGGTTTAAAACTTTGTCTATTGTTTTTTTGGGTACATTTGGGATTAGGGTTCCATGTTTATGGTTAAAAAATAGTTTTTTGAAATTTAAAATGTTAGAAATTTTAAAAATTATTTAATCTTTTTGGGAATGACCCCTCCAACATATAGAGGTCGTAAGCACATCAATAACACAAGACACAACAATTTTCGAAACCGCGTGGGGTCGAGCCATGTAAGACCACTAGCATCAAGTATTTGCATCTTTATGGACTGCAGGAACAACACAAGCTTCAATCTCTTGGCACATTTCCAACATAAGATATCAATGCCAATCCAAAGTAATCCAAGGTCCACTGGTATGTTGATGCACGACCTCAGCCTTAAATTGAAAAGTCTATCATGTGACGTGACTGAGTATTCCTACTCATGCTATAATGAAAATATCTATTAAGTTGGGGGACTTAAGTCATCAGTCCATCTTTGTTAAAATAAATATCTTCTTCGCTCACAAAGTTATGAAGAATGTCAACTTCTTTTTTCCTGTCGATTGCCCACCTCGTCGTTATGGTTCTGCTGGACAAAAAATTATCAAGTTTATCTTGTTGGAACTAGGTTTCCAAGCTCTTCAATGTCGTGCTACATTTTCTGAAAGGCGGCTCTTGGAATACAAACTAACAATACAAATTGTTTGTATGCCATACATTTAGTGCAACTTTTGTGCATAGATTTAATCCTCCTAGGTCATTGACTCCAGTAAAACAACATATGGTTTTTCCTGCTATTACTGTGACAACATAGAGGCCTGCAAGATGAACCAAAACATAATTAACTGACCTGTCCTAGTTCATTGATCCATATTTCATAAAATACCATTGTGTTTCTTTATATTTAGCTACAAAAGATTCTTAATACTGATTCATTATTATTTCTTACTCCAGATGTAGGATTCCTTTGTGAATCCCCTATTTTTACACCTCGAAATGGTTTGGACAACCATGGTATATGTAATTTATCAACCATACGATATCTATTAATTCACAATATATTATGATTTAACCTCAAACCATTATTCTACGTACTTGTTTATAGGGTAATATACCATAATTTAAATGCATATTTTTGTTATTGTTATTCACATTAAATTGGAGTAAGTACATCTTGGTTTACGATATTATTTTGAAAGTAAACAAATATATATCTCCATGAATACCATCCATTATATGTGACAACTCTATACTTAATAATTGAATGGAAATATTATTTTTCTCGCTCTCTAATTTTTAGCCTTATCTTGATGATTATGTTATTTTATTAAAGAGAAATATATATAATATCCAACTCTTCCTCCTTTAGATTCTTATTAATATTTTTTCAAAAGGTAAAATTAATTCCATGTCAGTGTTTATGTTGACCCATTAAATGAAAGGTTTCAAGGATACTATGAACAAGGAATGCAAATATATTAAATCCATAAATATCATTATATATCGTTATTCTATTTTTATGTGTTAAAGAAAGAATGATTTTTTTAATTATACGAACTTCCAAATACGACTAGTACAAATGAAAACATCTACAACAGACCATACATCAAAAGACAATCTTGTAGGAGCTTGTTGCAGTGAAATTGTATTATGTGATAACTTACCCCAAGTATTTTGTTCATTTCATGTAAACTTACTGCAAAAGTTAGAATACATGCAAGCTTTTGAATGGTAATAAAATATGTAATGGAGGTACTGAAATCTTGTAGCTCCCCACATTAATGTTTTCTCTATGCATTTGTTTCACATCTTGAAAATGATGTCTTCAAATTATTTTCACTATTATATTTAAGATCCTATTTATTTGTTTCCTTCCTGGTTATTGCTTTGACATTTATGTGTTGGCTGCAATTTTCCTTTTTTGTGTGTGGCATCTCCAATAGTGAAGCATAAAACACAAAACAAACTTTCTTCTGCTTTCCAACATGCACTCAGCCCGTTTGGGCATGTTCCTTCTACGATGGCAGGATTCAATGTTAAATGAATTACATCTATTGTCTTTCCTCTGGCTCGGCAATACAACAAGGCTATAAAACCTACATATGTTGGGACTCCATGCATTTGACACCCCGCACAATTGCAATGCCCATCATTTTTTTCCTTCTTTACAACCTCTTGCACCAAATTTTATTGAGGACAATAATGGCACACATGTTTCATTTTGCATGCAAGGAAGTGTGTCCTTGCCTCTTCTTCTTTATCTCTAGAACAATAATTGGCTTTGGATACTATTCTCCACCACTTCGCATACAAATCTAGCCTTCCTCTACTGATGCTTCTTATTCAAGGCACTGCTGGTACTAGAAAATCATACCTCACTAACAATATCAAGTATTCATTTTCCTCTGCGTCGCCCCTAGGCCTTTCACCTCTCCCTTTACTCACCCCAAATGGAGTTGTAGCTTTCAACATTTTGGCTTCTAATATACATGCCAACCTACGCATACCTACCAAAGAACTCAATCTCTTTGAGGGTTAGGATTTTTCATCTTTTCAAGACTTCCTTAAACATATCCAATATATTCTAATTGATGAAATGAGTTTCATCGGCCCAAAGTTGCTCAACAATATTGACTACCACCTTCGTGAAACTTTCCCATACTCCAATACATCTGAATTTGGAAACAGATCTGTCATCCTTGTTGGGGACCTTGGTCAACTTCCTCCTATCATGGAAATTCCTCTGTATGTCAGTAACTCCTATGAGGTTAACCTTTGGAAAGAATTCACCATTGCCATCTCCTTAAATGTTATCTTCAGGGAACATGGTTCCACTCCTGCAAAGGTATCATTTTGGAACTTTCTTCTCAACATTCATAATTTTGTCCCTCTATTGCAAGATTGTGAGCTCCTCATATCAAGAACAAATACTTGACTTTCTAAACAAGAAATCATTGAGTTTAAAGATGTCCCCCATATTTTTTCTAAAAACGACCTGGTCAACAACCACAACCTTCAAATGTTGAAGTCCCTTTACTCACCCATTATCAAATCAATTTCTTAAAACACCACGCATGCTGACTCAGAAGCTTTTGATGACGATAAATTGCAACACAAATTTTTTCTCTGCAAGAACCAGAAAGTCATGCTTTCTTCTAACTTATGGGTGGATATAGGTCTAATCAATGGCGTTACCGGATCTATCATCGACATTGTTTAGGAGTACTCCTCTACTCCACCCTCTCTGACTCTCTTCTTCGTCGTCAAGTTTGATCTATACACCAGCCCTCATTGGGATACAATAATTCCCTCCATGTTCCTATTCCACCAATTGCTCAGAGGAAACCAGAAGAAAAACTTAACACTCGAAATGGCTTGGGTATTTCCAATCCACAAATCTCAAGGGCTAACTTTGCAATGGAAAAACTATTGACACTGCAAGCACATAAAGACAAGGACTGTCCTTTACAGATATATCGAGAGATCCCTCACTGTTTCCCCTTAGAATGTCCACTTCATTTTCATTCGACCGTTACTCCATAATGTCCTCCACACCTCTCTTTCTATCATGCTTATAAGAGGAATATCATCTTCGTCACCTTCATTCCTCTCTCCCCTCTTAATCCACATTGCTCATTACCTCTCTTGCTGCTTTGTTGCTTTTCATCTCGTAATTTTTTTCTCCTTATTGTTTTCAAGAAATTCCTCCCGCAATTTTTTTACCACCTACATTTACATTTCTGCTCTATTATATGTTTCCCTTATTTTACTTTCGGTGTTTTCATCACACACTTTGCCCTGCTTCCATCCGCTTCGAATTTTTTCACATGAATATTCAGGATGACCCTTGTCTGTTAGTTTCAGCTCAAGTGCTTACAGTTTCACTGTTGCAGGATTTGGAGGAGCTAATAAATTGTGTTCAACGACACACGAAGTGTTCCGAGAATACTTGTCTTCGAAAAAAAATATCCGTCTCCAGTGTCAATACAACGCACCTTGGGAGAATAGAGCCACTTCTTTATTGTTTGTTGATGAAAGTGCTTCACTTAAATACCTCCCTTCAAGGAATGATGATAGATTGAACACACAAAATCTAGCAATGTTATCCATATGGAGAGCCAATATCGATTGTCAACCTGTGCTATCTTGCCATGCTGTCCTTAAATACATTGCTAAGTATGCTTCCAAAGCAGTACAAAGGTTAGAAACATACCACCAAATGCTTTCTAGATTGTCGAGAGGTTTAGATCCTAATCTTCCTACACATTTAGCCATAAAAAATGTTAACTGAGAGTGTGGTTGAACATGACATTAGCACACAAGAAACATGCCACATGCTCCTCATATTACCACTTATAATGTGCAGTCGCACTTTTGTGACACTAAATGTAGGCAGAAAAATCTTAAGAAGATTGGTTGAAGAAGAGTGTGAGGATGCAGAAACATCCCTGCTTTTAGATGCATACAGGGTCTAACCTTCATACATGGAAAGCCTTCCACTCATTAAAGTTGCACGTGATTAGAGTTACAGCAAATACCACAAGAAAAATAGGTGGAAAATTTGTACCCATCCAGCTATTGTTTAGGTGTTCCCCAAATTTCAATGTGTTCCATCTAAGGACTCCCCCTCTTTTGAACTTTTCTGTTGGTCTGAACTCCTTCTATACAAACCTTTCCGCAACATTTCTAATGATATTGGTTCAACACCTCAACAAACCATTTATAATTAGAGCTTGTTCAGATACAATTATTGGCCCTAGCATATTGCACGGCGTGAATCTAATCCATCCCACACCTCCGGCAGTGACACTGAGTCTGAGGTCGAGCTCCCCCTTCCTGTTGAGCAACTATATGATTTGTAACTTTTGGCTCGATTCCACCCCGGTAACACTTCATTCCTTGACAACATGAAAATCCTAAGACTTAGTGAATTTGACACCCTTCACAATTGGAGTGCAAATGGTATTCCTATTGCTCCACAGTCTCTTGGTGCCACTTTCATTGAAGATAATAAGGCAAACCATATTTCAGCTTCCTTCGTGGACAGAGTCGACCCTCCAACTTCAGGCTTATCTCCAGAACAACAAAAAGCTTTCAACATAGTTATTCAACACTTCACGCACAGATCTAGCCTTCCTCCACTGAGACTTATTATACAAGGGACTGCAGGTACTAGTAAATCATTCCTCATTAACATTTTAAAGTCTTCATTTACCTCTTCATCCAGCCAAGGCCTTTCCCCTCTCCTTTTGCAAGCCTCTGGATTCCCATTAAAGAACTCAAACCCTTAGAGGACCAAGCTTTATCATCTCTTCAAGACTCCCTCAAGCACATCGAATACATTTTAATTGATGAAATGAATTTCGTCGGGCCAAAATTGCTTTCCATAATCGACTACCGTCTTAGGGAGGCTTTCCCACACTTCAAAGATTCAACATTTGGAGGTAGATCTATGATCCTTGTTGGAGACCTCGGTCAGCTTCCTCCGGTTATGGAGATCCCACTTTATGCCAGCAAGTCTGACGGAGCTACCCTCTGGCACGAATTCAACATATTTGTCTCCCTTCATTCAATCTTCCGACAAGAAAGCTCTAATCCAACACAGACATCATCCTGAAACTTGCTTCTTAACATTTGTAATGCCATCCCTCTAATCCAAGACTAAGAAGCTCTTATGTCAAGATCTGATTCCTCCCTTTCCGAATGGGAAAGCATTGAATTTAAAGAAGGCCCTCATATTTTCGCTCAGAATGACCTTATGGACTCGCACAACCTTTTTATGTTGAAGTCCCTTAACTCTCCTATAGCCAGATCAATTTCTGAAAAGACCAGACGTTCTACATCTAGCGATACCGAAGACGATTAGTTGAAGCCCAAGGTTCTTCTCTGCATCAATTACAAAGTAATGCTTTCCACAAACTTGTGGGTTAAGCAAGGTCTCGTCAATGGCACTACTAGTTCTATCATCGACATAGTCTATGAGATATCCTCCGGCCCTCCAAGTCTGCCTCTTTTTGTCGTCATCAAAGTTAATCGTTACACAGGACCTCCCTGGGATTCGAACAACCCCTTACATGTTCCTATTCCTCCCATTTCTAGAGGAGGCCGCAGACAACTACCGCTAAAATGGCTTGGGCTTTTTCTATCCACAAATCTCAAGGACTTACACTACAGCTTGCTACAGTGGACATTGGTAAAACTGAAACACAAGGCCTAACATTCACTGCTATCTCAAGAGTTTTGTCTCTTTCTTCCCTTTGTATTTCTCCAACTTTCTCTTTCTCCCGCTACTCTCGCATGTCCTCCACTCCCCTTCTACAGTCCAGGCTACAAGAGGAATTTCACCTTCACTTCGTTCCCTCTTCTCTCCCTCACCCCGTCTAGCCCTCATCTTAGCTCCTTATAGCAATCAGGTAGTCACGGTCCCAAACCTTCTTTGTAACAGTCATGCATGTATATATCGCATGTATTTTGTATCGATAACACCTTTTGGTTCGGATTTCTATTACATGCAACTATTTTAAACAACATATTTGATCTACGTTTGTTTAAAAATATGTTCTATGTTTCATGCATCGGTCTGCTACTATCCTATCTAATATAGCAAATGTATTTGTTCTACCTCGCTATTATTCTTTTATATTTATCATTCAACATCTTGTTGCTTTTTTTTCCCACTTTTCTTAATTTCACCATATCCCCACCACACTATATAATCTTCTACTCTAAACATATTTGATCTATGTTTGTTTACGAATATGTTCAAAGTTTCATGTTGCGCTCTACTTCTACCCTTTCTAATACAGCTAATGTTTTTGTTTTACCTCACTTTTATTCTTTTATATTTATCGTTCAAGATCTTTTTGCTTGTGTTTTTCAACTAATTTTTCTTATTTTCACCATATCCCCACCACACTATACAATCTTCCACTCTAATATACATTAAATTTCCTTTTATTTTGCATTATATCCCCACCTCACTCTATAATCTTCTACTCTAATATACGTTAAATTTCTTTTTATTTTCCATTATTTTAGATTTCCTCCGCTTCTTTTCCTTATTTCACTCCTACCATTGCTTACGTTTATGGGATATTTTCCTTTTTAACACTCTCCACTTTCCTTCAATTTTCCCACTTTTCTTTCCCTCCTCCATTTCCTTTTCCCTTTTACAATTCTTTTATCCTTTCCATCTAATACATTCTTATTCTCTACTTCCTTCTCCTTGTTCCCTTCCTTTCACCATCGTTGTCACGTGAAAAATACATGAATGAAAAGTTATAAATAAGGTGATAATTAAATACCCACATGTCCCACGCCTATCTTATGTTTGGAATAGTTCTTACCAAAATTATTATTGTTAGATGTGATTGGCATTATTATCTTCATGTCACTTATATCATTCATGTGAGTGCAAGTTGTGTTTAAAGAGTCAAAATAGAAAATGTGGGATATTCATAAGGTTGCTCGTTCAAAACCCAAACACAATGCTTGCCTCTTAGTTCTCTCCCTTTCAATTATAAGGTTGAATAAATGTAGGATGGAAAGAAATGTTCAAACAAACATCTCTGAATAAAACTTACAATTTTTGCCCCCAGTTGGCAGGAGAGTGTTAAAACATGGATTGGGAGGTTATGAGCCCCCTCCATAATGGAACTGTACAAGTAGCAGAGTAGTTTAGAAACAAAACTTGCATGGTTGACATTTCCACAATCAAAGGAATCAAAAAATGATGGGGGAAACCTTTCTGAAACATTTATTTTGTTGAAACCAGGAACATACAAAGCAAACAATATTTTTGGAAATCGTATATATTGGATAAAATGGAGGTGGGGCAAGTTACTCTTAACAATGGTGTCCTTTATGATGTGAAAGTACCTAGAATAATTTTCAATTTAAGGGGAACTATATTTTTTGTGTTTTAATGTATTTTTTAGATAGGGACACGTGGACTAGACATACAATCCCAAGTCAAGTCGTTGCAGTTGTTGAATTTGATATCCACAAAACAAAGGGCCGATCATGAGGTATTATGTC
Source organism: Taxus chinensis (assembly GCA_019776745.2). Lineage (NCBI taxonomy): Eukaryota > Viridiplantae > Streptophyta > Pinopsida > Cupressales > Taxaceae > Taxus > Taxus chinensis. The sequence goes on along the minus strand of CM034152.1, from coordinate 62,274,598 downwards.
ATCTTTATAGATCGTTATCTTACGTCATTATCCATTCTCTTATAGGTAGTAATAGGTATCATTTGTAAGAGTTTACCTTGTGAATTTGTAGGCAAGACTAAATATCCTTAACATTCCAGGTTCGTAACACCAGATAAGCTCTACAAAAAAGAATTTGAGTTAGCTACATATTTTGTCCTAGAGCTGGCCTTTGTTTGTGGCTTCGTGAAACTTAGAATCCATATCTAATTTAATCTTTAAAAGCGTAAGGGTCTCCTATCTTGGTCAACTTCTTTTTTTTAGCCATTATTTCTATCTCTATTGTTGGAGCCATTGTCATTGTCATAAAGATTCCTCGCAACACCATTAATACTAACATATCGTTGTTTGTTTAGTGATGAGGTCATTGCTTATTGACGAGGTCAAAATTTCTACCACTTTTTGCTACACGAAAAGAATTACAAATCCATCTTGACTACTACACCTAATACAACTATGAAAAAGTCATTTTGGCCACTTCTAAACATTTACCTCTCTATAGTCATCAATTCTTACAACTCCACCACCATGACATTAATGTGGATGATTTACAAAATCTATTATTATCAGTATTTATTATTGCAAGTTGTATCCCCTCTAGCTACACAATATCACATTATTTCGATTACAAATATTCAACAATATAAAATATCATTTCTAGACTTGATGGCCCTACATTAACCAAAAAATATGGAAACATTTACAATATTCTTAAATGCATGTGAATCCAAGTCAAAGGTGATCCTAAAAATGGCAAACATGCAGGAAATTTGTTATTTTATATCGTGGTATTGGCCGGGAATGTTTAACATTTTTCAGTAGTGTTTTTATCGATCGGACACATGAGGCCACCTAAACGGCCACATGACATCTATATTTTAAAAAATGTGCCAAAAAGTAGGTTTCGTAGACAGTACTAAAAAGAAGATTACGTGGACGACGCCGATTTATTTGATCGATGTCCTGGCATGGATGCCCCTTACTTGAATTATTGCTCGTAATTGTAATCTAGTGCTCAATTAAGTACACTTTTCAATAAAAAAAACAAAACAATTAAAAATATTTTTAAAATTATAAATATAAACAACCATAATATTGTGAACGAACAAAATTTTAAAATATAAAAACTATCCTCAAATACATATATAAAATAGTCAAACATAATATTTTTATAAAATAAATACAAGCGGATGTTTGTTAGGAAAAAATGTTTTGCATAAATTTAAAAAATTATTGTAAACATTAATAAAATAATCAATTTTATTCTATTAATGAATATTGAGAGATTATGCAAACAAGCTTGATTAAAATATATATTCACGCAGTTTAATTATATAAAAAAAAAAGTTTCAATCAAATTTATGGAAGAAGAAAAAATTATTTTAAAGTCCATGAGACTACCAAAGACAATGAATAAGAATATAAGATAAAATTTTGAATTTCTAAAAATGTTTTGTTCCCTAACAGTTGCCTAAAAGCTCGTTTATTGCACATACTCCCACAAATTCTTGGATAACTAAAAATAACTTCGACTTGGGTGAAAATGCAGCTCTAGAACTTTGAAAATTGAATATATTAATGTAAAAATTCTCTGAGAACAATTTGTAACAAAACATTCCCGAGAAAAGAACATTGTAAAGTAATTAGATTATCGATGTTTTTGGGCCATACTTCATGACCCATGAGCCACAAAGCGTGTCCACGAAGTCAATAATCTAGTTCTTAGCAAAAAAAAACAAAAAGCAGTATAAAGTGCATAAAATCTTGAAGCTTCTGTCCATAATATCTCTTTTCAAAACTTGACAAAAGCTCGTAAACACCGCACGAAAAGTATTTGAACCCTCCACAATATGAATTCCCTTCCTTTCACCATCGTTTTCGCTCACGTCTTCCTCGTCTTCTTCCTCTTCACTAGTGCCTCCATAGCCTTCCTACAACTATATATTTTGCATATATTTACACACATTATCGTACCTTTGTTTTAATGGCATATGTGAGAATCTTGTTTCCCCCTTACACCGTCAACCAAAGCATCTCGGTCAACGCATAATTTGTTGGTTTCCCCTTGCACTAACACCTTTAGGCATAATAACAACTGGCGATTTCATTGCTTATTTTCTCGGACGCAGCAAAGGAATATTAAATATTATTTTCTCGACATAATAAATGCTAACATCTTTCAGCGTAATAACAGTTGGCAATTCCAAAAAGGTGCAAAAATGGATTTTATGAAAATAAAAAAAATATTGCCATCAATGCATAGAGCTCAAGAAAATATGCACTTTTAGAGAAAACGACACCTGAAATAGAGCCACAAAATGAAAGTTATGGCACATGCAAGTTTTTGCTGCTACATCTTCCCAGACCTTTTCCGAAAATGGCAATTTTTTTTTCCTTGTGATTTTTCCACCAAAAACCATAAAATGGAAAAAATTGCCATAAAAGGAAAGAAACGTTGTGTTTTCTCAGTGGTGGTTTTCGTGAGTTTTTCCACACTTTTTGCAAATCACACCAAACCCACGTGTAAGGCAAAGAGAAATGAGTAATCTTTTTCATTATCTGTCCACATTACGTATCACTTTTACGTATTTAGGGAGACTGGCATGAATGAAATGATACTTACACTTGTTACATCAAAATTACTTTCACGCATTTACCAACGTATCTATCTATTCCCCCGCACAACGTTCAAAATTGCACTCATCACAACCCTTCCGAGGGCTTCCAACCTATCAAAAAAGGGCAAGTTAAAATTTGGCTGTAAAAAAAAATTCAAAACCTATAAATCATTGGACAATCTGTAAGTGTATTATTTTATTCAAATTGTCAAAAGAAGGGTTGTGTGTTAAAATGGTCAACTACTCTGTCATTTTAATTTGTAAATCCTGATAAAATATTTAGTTGCAAACACAAAATTTGGATGTTGGGCAATGGGAATATCGAGATTAAATATAATACAAACATAAGTATATGATTTTTTCAAATTTCCATCCCATGTATCAAATCATATGACAAGAGTTGATGCAGATATTTAGAGCTTAGTGGTCGTTAGTTATATTGGCAATGCCTCAACATGATATTTAGAGCTTATCTGTCGCTAGGTAACCTTGGTTGGACCAGGGTAAATTTTAAGACCCAAGTAAAGTCTATTAGATTTTGTCATTATAAACAACTGTTTGCTTAACTTAGCGGCTTCTAGGTTCTAACTATAGTGATATTTGGCCATATTTCTCTTGGATTAATCAAAAGGATTAATAATACAATTTTACTAAACAAATTTTTTCTAAAAATGTGATTTTTTTGTGAAAAAATGGACATATTTATAGTCTTAGTAGTCACTAGATAAATTGGTAATACATCAACATGACCATGGTAAATTTTAGAGCTTAGCAGTTGCTAGGTAACTTTGGCTAGATCATCGTGATATTTTAAGACCTAAAGCAAATTCCATTAGATTTTTTCATTGTAAACAACTCTTTGCATAGCTTAGTGGTCCGTTACCCTACAACCCATATTGATATTTAGTAATGATGTATATATATGAAGGTGAATTTTACAAATATTAAATTTCTCACTAATGAAAATTTGAATTAAAACATTTGGTTATTGGCTGTAAATGCTAGGTGAAATGACCCTTAAAAGTAATTTGAACCTTTAAAATTTAGGCAAATTAGTCATATCCATATACTTAAAATTTTCACAAAATTTTACAAAACTAGAATATTCATGAATTAATGAAGATTCACCACTAAAAATTTTCCCTACGTGAAACCCACAACCTATGAGATGGAAATAGTGGACAATATCAATTAACCGTGAAGGCTTGAAGTATAAATTATGTAAGCCAAGGATCATATCAATGTCGAGTTAGAGGATCACTACATTGGAACCTATTGGCTTGAGCCTAATGTGAATCAAAGGGATGTTCTTATCATTTAACATGCACATTAAGCAAAGTGAGTTTGAAAAGATAGTGGAAGGTACAGTAATAATGGCATTCATAGAGGTGGCATATAGAAAATCAAAGTCTGAGTTTGAGTTAATAGTTTTGGATAGTTTGCTTTTGTTTTTGTTGTCTAAATGCTCGAGCGTCTAGAAGCGCATTAACACACCCTAACACATTTAGACCAGTATAATTGATCTTACTCATTACTTGTGTGCTTAATGTTGTAAGAAACAAACTATTAAGCAACCTTTTCATATAGTTAAATGAGTTCTATCTAATAATATGTACTTGTTTTAGGTTGAGTTTTAATAATAGCGTTATAATAAAATGAGATCCTATGTAGGGGGTATAGATGTATTGTTCTTAGATGTAATTGATTCTAAAATAATGTTATAAATAAAATCAGACACATAATGTAAGTTCTATAGATATTGTTATAAAACATGTCATTGATGTAAAAAAAATGATATCTCAACGACCTAAAAAATGTTTTTAGTTTTAATAAACATTCATTTTTTTTAAAAAAATCTTTCAATTAAAAAAGGTTCTTTATTTTTGTGACGTGGTTACTTAATCTACTCTTGTCATGCGAAGTGCGAAATATTTATTAGTACTTTTCATCATCAAAGGGTTGGTCCAATATTTACCCTTCAGAGTGAAATTTAGACTAGCCCTTCAAATTTGATCACTTCCCCCCGCGCAACCATCGTTATATATGAAGAAGTCAAATCACATACATCTAGACCTCAAACAATAATCACCAAAATCTGTTAAAAAATGACTTGACTCACTACCATCCTCATCATTGCAGACGTCAAACAAACCCAGATCAGGATAGTCGACGATACTTAAATAGGAAGCGCACGGTTTGGATTGATGCACGACGGTACTATTGTCCTTGTTCCTCGGGGCTTTTTTTTCCTTTTACACACGCACTTTCCATTCCTTATCAATATATCTAGTATGTAGTTTTGAAGCCCAAAAAGAAGAAGAGAAAATTACAAACAAATTTGGGGGGGCAAAGGATTATGCTATCCTCCCCAATTGACTTAAGAATTTAGGAACTCACACCTATGAGAATCCTGACAAATAATATCCCCTCTCCTTCTAAACTATGATCTAAATCTTCAAACCTTGTGTTCTCATGTTCATCTTTAGATCTTTCAACTTAACTAATTGTTTTGCATTAGCAAAAAGATTCTCAGGCATTGATTCTTTTCACCATGATTCCACTTTAGGCCTCTTAGAAAAACTATAATTCATATACAAATGACCAAGTTCATGACACCTATGACAACAAAATGATATACCCTCGTAGTCAATGCTTTGGACCCATACTCTATCCTGCACTTTCAGGTTCATAGTAGCGAGTAAATCACTAGAGGTTTCAATGATTACCTAGATTTTAGCATAAGAAGGATGAGAGAAAATGAGATTATTTGGGTTGGCTAAGATGAAAGGCCCCAGAGAAATCCCTAAAACAATAAAGCTACGCAGATTCCAGAATTGAAATGGCAAATGAGGAAATCTCACCCAAATAGGCCTAGTTTTAAAAGGCTTGGTGAGGGGATTAAAATCCATAAACCAACGTTTAATCAAGAGAAAATAATTTCCCCAAAGCCAAGTATGTATTTGCCACATTTCAAAATATCCTCATTAACATCAACAATTACCATAAAATACCTTTAGCGTAGGGAACGATCGATTTGCATGGTACCCTTGAAAAATGACCTCCACCTCTTATAGATCCATTGGTTGAGTTTGGCTAGAGGAGGAGAAAAACCATTGAATCTACAAATAAGGGCATGATTAGACATGAGCAAAACCTTGTTTTTCACTATGATAGACAAGACTTTTTTATCACAATAATTTTATAAAATATCTACAATATAAGAGAATTGTAGAATATTTGTCATATCTCTATGAATACAATTTCATTATTTTTTTTTATGTTAAATTGAAGATGTTCCACACTTTAAAAAACAATGATAGTAATTTGTAGATAACTCACATATCCTATCTTTCGTAACAAAAAATCCACAATTTTTAATTTATTTTAATAGAATCACCCACCATAGTTAATCTTGTAACTTTTTTTTATAAAAGAGTAATATTAAATTATATTAATACTAATATTACATTGAAAATTTATATAATTTAGCAAAACTTATATAAAATGAAAATAAAAATACTATAGAGATCCAATCATTACAATATATATTTATGGTAGCATCAAAAGTTTAATTATTATTATTATGGGTAAATAGTTTTGAAGGGAATTACGAGCTCCTTTTACTACAATTAATTCAAAATATTTTCACAATTGTAAAAGAATATATATATATATATATATATATATATATATATATATATATATATATATATATATAATGAACTCATTTAATTTTTAAGTTGTAATCCAAAATTTAATTGTATGTATAAAAATTTATTCAAAACTCATATCTCTAACATTCCTCATAGAAAAATGACATATTTTTTGAAAATATTACCTTCAGAAGATTCTTTGTCTTCGTTGACTTCATAGAACATCTTGTAACTCCTTTCCATTTGTTTCATCCAGTTCTTACCTTTTTCCTCATTAGCAAGTCCCATTTTCTTTCCTTTAGTAGTAGTCCGCTTGAACTAAAGCCACCAAAATTTTACAATAGGTTCTTCACAAAAAACGATTTTCTTCATTCTACATAGTATTTCCTTGATGTTTGGAGACATGCCGCTAGCCTTCTTTCCCTACCCTAATTACAGATTTTTTCTTGAAGCAAAAGACCTTTTTGTTTTTCTTGAATTCTGATCCTTGCAAGCACTAGTCCAAAATGATGGTTAATCAAACATTTTCATTTCCTAACAATCGTCTTCTTTTCTTCTTCAATGTCACACATTGGTACTGACGTCCAATCTTGAAACTTTTTCATTGTGGTGCTAGAAATGAATGTCACACAAAATCGTTCCTTGATGGAGAAACCTTAAAAATTTGTTTTTGGCTTGAAATCTGATTTTTGCTTTTGGAATATATATATTTTATTTTTCATAGATCCATATGGGTGTATTTGGGTAGATATCTTCCCAGTAGAGTCACCAAAAACTATTGGTGAAATAATTTGTCGTATGACTAATTAGGTGTTTTTTAGAAATGCTCACGGGGCTTACGCACTTCCTTCTTGTGTATGGGGAGGCTCCCATTATTGAATGTAACTAATCTAATCCTAAAATAAATACTATTGGTTGGCCAAATAGGTTGGGGATCACACAGGGACACTCCACTAAACTTGTGGCAAAGTGCTTGTACGAGGTACAAAGGAGTAAGTCTCAACAATGAGGAGGGAAGGAGAAAAATCAGGAGAGGAAGGTTACTGCCATGAGTAGGCCAATTGTAGAGTTCACACCTAATAACCAGAGTAGTTCAGCATTCAATATAGAGGAAAACACAATGAAGCTAGTGGGACCAATGATCTAAAACAAAAAGTTATTTAGATTCATCTATTGAGGAATCAAAGTTCCTCTCCAATATTGTACTTGCAAAGTGCATAAAAAGGGAGAAGTAGAGTAATCACAACATGTTTATAACAACTATGCTTATAACGTCAATGATGAGAGGAAACCATGCACACAAATTTGCACACATTCATATATATTGAAGGCAAAAACTCCTTCTTTGATTGACATTTACACAAGTTGTACAATACAAGGGAAAAGAAGAAAGTATTTGGAAGAAATGTAGCCTTTATTTCATGTGCACTGGTGATACAAAGCTCAACAATATTCACTATTGCTACAGAATACAAAATTTTCAAGATCCTTTGGAATGTAGAAGACATCCCAATTAATAGCAATGTGAATTAACTCTTTGCCTACCCCCCACATGACTCTTCATTGTCTCATTCAACTTGTGACTTTTCACCTTCCTAGGAAGTGAGAAATAAGTTCCCTTTTTATAAATTAAAGGGACTTTTACAATGTTACCTTATGAAGTCACTTAAGTGAATGAGACAAAATACAATGATTATGCCCAATGAAGAATTAGAAATGGAAGAGAAAGGAAAGGGAGAAAGAGAGAAGGAAGGAGGGGTTGTCACATTTGATGAAGAAGTTCTCTGCAATGAAGAACTTTACTGAATCATGCCTCCTGATTGGGGGTCTCTGGAGTGGGTTCCTTTTCCTTGAATTATTTATTGAATTGAGTTAAAAACAGTCAGACTGACATTACATTTGTGCGTATTAAAGCAGTCTGCAGTCTGCGAGGCTGTCATTCCATTCAAATCATTACCCACGACTTCTTTATATCCACAATTTTTCCACGCTTATCATGACTTGGAAGTTTTTTTGAAGACTTTGAAAAAACTTTTAATCCACAACTTTTCCACGCTTTCGAAGACTTTGAAAAAACTTTTAATCCACAACTTTTCCACGCTTATCATGACTTGGAAGTTGGAAAAGCTTATAAAAGTGTCCTTGATGCACAAGCAATTCCATTCAGAGTTTCTTTTTCTCTCTAAATGTTTTAAGATGGGGATGCTCAACCACATCTTTTCGGTGGCCTTCTTCTTCTTCTTCTTCTTGGCCATGGCTACCACCTGTTGCTGCTTCGGATGTCATGAGGAGGAAAGAAGTGGTCTCTCCTATTTCAAAGGAGGCCTCAATGATTCATGGTACATGCTGGAATCACCTGCAACCTCCGCACTGGCCACATGGAGGGGTTTAGACTGTTGTTCATGGGAGGGAATCACCTGCAACCCCCAAACTGGCCACGTGGTTCGTATGGATCTGAGCAACTTTGGGTTTTATATATGTATAAGGAATTCAGGCACCCAATATTTCAATGGTTTATTGCAACTGCAGCATTTGGAGTACCTCGACCTCAGCCAGATTCACTTCTACCCTCTTCCCATCCCTTCACAGCTCACCATGCTCAGCAAATTGACGCATTTGAAATTGTGACATTGTGGGTTTACGGGCCGAATTCCAAGTTTCATGGGCAACATGTCTGGTTTGAAATATTTGGCCCTCTCCTACAACTTTGACTTGGAGATCGGCCAGTTGGGTGAATGGATTGGAAATTTAAGAGGGTTGGATACCCTGGGGTTGAGTGGTGTGAATCTGAGTACAACAGAAGGTGATCGCGTGGTAGAGAATATTGTTGTGTCCCTCGCTAATCTTACAACACTTAGGATGTCTAAGTGTGGTGTTTCAGGTACAATTTTATCTTCTCTTGCAAACCTCACCTCCCTCTCCCGTCTCTACCTTGCTATGAATGACTTCACTCACCATCCATTTCCCAAATGGATTTCAAATCTTACATCTTTGGTTTCCCTCTCGCTCTTTGATAGCGGTCTCCGAGGTCCCATCCCTTCTCCCCTGCTAAGCCTGCCACATTTGAGAAACCTTTGGTTGTCCTACAACCCTGAACTCAAAGTAAACCTGTTTTCCATTGTCCAACACTCTCGCCAGCTAGAGATGCTTGATCTTAGCGAGTCAAATGTGGCAGGAGTGATTCCTCCTTCCATTGGAAATCTTTCGAGACTTCAAAGCTTACTTCTTTCAGGCAACTCTCTAACAGGTATCATTCCACGAACACTAGCATTACAAAAGTTTTCTGAACTTGACCTTCGGTAGAACCAATTAAACGGAAGCTTTCCATCTAATTTTGGAAACCTCTCATCCTTGGTTTGGCTTGATCTCAGCAATAACTCTCTGAGTGGCATAATCCCACCTTCCTTAGAGCAGCTCTCCTTACTCCAAAGTCTTTCCTTAGACCACAACAACTTCCATGGAACTTTCTTACTCTCTATACTTGCAAATCTCACAAAGCTTTATTACTTAGATCTTTCAAGCAATAATATGTTGACTGTAAAAGTCAATGGCTTTTGGATCCCTAAATTTCAGCTTCAACTTTTGGGTTTGAGTTCTTGTAATATGGAAGGTGATTTCCCCATTTTCATCTCAACTCAATATGACATTGAGTATCTAGACTTGTCCAACAACAGTCTTAAGGGAGACATTCCAAATTGGTTGTGGGATGTTACATATTTGTACAATCTGCAGTTTTTGGACTTGTCAATGAATTTATTTGATAGATTTGCTCCAGCAGAAATTGGAAAAAACCAACAGCCTCTCACGTTTCTTTCATTGGCAAAGAATAACCTTCATGGTGGCATTCCACATTCTATTTATGAAGGGCAGTTGGAGGTTCTTGACTTATCAAATAACAAACTTTCTGGTAAGATTTCTGAGAGTATTGGGAACTTCTCATCAACATTACAGGTGTTGAATCTTGAAAACAATCTTTTTCAAGGTGAGATTAGGAGCATGCCTTGTCTTCAAACACTAAAATTGGTAGGTAACAGGCTAAAAGGTCAGATTCCATCCTCTCTTCAAAATTGTAGCTCTTTAGAGATTCTAGATTTAGGAAATAATAGCATGCAAGGAGAAATCCTAAATTGGATACAAAAGTTGATTGGTCTTCAAATTTTAGTTTTAAGATACAATAGATTTGAAGGTGGGATACCATTACAACTATCAAAATTGCAAAATCTTCAAGTCTTGATTTTGTCAAATAACCGATTCTCTGGAAATATTCCAAGCAATTTTGGAAATTTGAAAGCAATGACAAAGCAGACACAAAATACAGAAGTCCTTGAATATAATTCAAATTCAGTATCACATTCTTATGTAGAGAAACTTGAAATCAACACCAAAGGCCAATTTCTAGAGTATGCAAGATCTTTGGCATTGATTAGATGCCTCGATCTCTCAAATAACAAATTTTCAGGTGATATTCCTCATGAAATTGGTTTCCTTAAGGGTCTAAGGATTCTCAATTTTTCAAGAAATCAACTCAGTGGTAAAATCCCAAATTCTTTTGAAAATCTTGTGCAATTGGAGTCACTTGACATTTCAAGGAACAATCTCAGAGGAGCTTTTCCCATAGAACTTCAACTCCTCACATTCTTGAGCTACTTGGACATATCTCATAATAATCTTTCGGGAAGAATACCACAAGGAGGTCAGCTGTTAACATTTAATGCAAGTTCATTCTCAAACAATGGGAATCTTTGTGGAATTCAAATCAACATAAGTTGTTCATCCTCTTCTATTTCTCCAAAGAGTAGTGATGATGAAGATGCAATTGAAGAACAATGGGATGAAGACATATGGTGGGAGGTGGTACTTGGATTGAGTTTTGGATTTGGGTTTGCAATAATTATAGGAGTGTTATGCTTCAACAAAAAATGGAAATCTAGATGCTTCAAAATCATGGATGACATTATTGTCATTCTTGATGAAAGAGTTAGAACAAAGATGTTTTAGTAAGTATTGTTTTTCCTTCTCATTTCTCTTCTCCTCAGAATGCTTTCTTCCTCTCTCTACTTATTTGTATTGTCAATGTAACTAAATTTTGTAAGTATTTGTATTGTATTCTTATTGGTTGGGGCCAAAATAAAATGGTTCTACATATAGTATGAACTAGAAATTTTATATTCAAGCATTTATTTAAATTTTTTTTTAAAAAAAACTTTAAAAAAAAAAATTTTAATAATTTTTTTTCGATGATAAAATTTACAAATATAAATTTCACATAACACAAGTAGCCTAGTTTTTAAGGAGAGTTTATTTTTCATTTTGAAGTGTTGAGTACGTTAAAAGCAGCCAGACTGACATATCATTCAAATACATTTGCGCGTATTAAAAGCAGTCTGCCCCATTAATAGCAGTCTGCAGTCTGTGAGGCATTCAAATCATTCCCCACGACTTCTTTACATTGTCCACGCTTTAGAAGACTGAGAAAACTTTTAATCCACAACATTTCCACGCTTATCATGACTTGGAAGTTGGAAAAGCTTATAAAAGGCTCCATGCACAAGCAATTCCATTCAGAGTCTCTCTAAATATTTCAAGATGAGGATGCTCAACTACATGTTTTCGGTGGCCACCTGTTGCTGCTGCTCCGGATGTCATCACGACAAAAGAAGCGGTCTCTCCTATTTCAAAGGAAGCCTCAATGATTCATGTTACATGCTGGAATCACCTGCAACCTCCGCACTGGCCACGTGAAGGGGTTTAGACTGTTGTTCATGGGAGGGAATCACCTGTAACCCCCACACTGGCCACGTGGTTTGTATGGATCTGAGCAACTTTAGGTATTATATATGTATAAGGAATTCAAGCACCCAATTTTTCAATGGTTTATTGCAGCATTTGGAGCACCTCGTCCTCAGCCAGATTCACTTCTACCCTCTTCCCATCCCTTCATAGCTCGCCATGCTCAACAGATTGACGTATTTTTGCTTGATTGAATGTGGGTTCACGGGCCCAAATCCAAGTTTCATGGGCAACATGTCTGGTTTGAAATATCTGGACGTCTCCTACAACTTTGACTTGGAGAGAGGGCAGTTGGGCGAATGGATTGGAAATTTAAGAGGGTTGGAGACCCTGGGGTTGGGTGGTGTGAATCTGAGTACAACAGGAGGTGATCGCGTGGTACACAATATTGCTGCATCACTCGCCAATCTTACAACACTTTCTATGATTGAGTGTGGTGTTTCAGGGACAATTCTATCTTCTCTTGCAAACCTCACCTCTCTACCTTGCTGGCAATGACTTCACTCACCAGCCATTTCCCAACTGGATTTCAAATCTTACATCCTTGGTTTCCCTCTCACTTTCGCAAGTTAAGCCTACCACATTTGAGAAACCTTTGGTTGCAGTCTCGCAGGTCCCATCTCTTCTCGCCTGTTAAGCCTACCACATTTGAGAAACCTTTGGTTGTCCTACAACCTTGACCTCAAAGTAAACTTGTTTTCCATTGTCCAACACTCTCGCCAGCTCGAGATGCTTGACCTTAGCTGGTCAAATGTGGCAGGAGTGATTCCTCCTTCGATTGGAAATCTTTCGACACTTCAAAGCTTGCATCTTTCAGGCAACTCTCTAACAGGTAGCATTCTGTGGACACTAGGAGTACAAAAGTTGCCTGAACTTGACCTTGGGTCGAACCAATTAAACGGAAGCTTGCCATCTAGTTTTGGAAACCTCTCATCCTTGGTTTGGCTTGATCTCAGCAATAACTTTCTGAGTGGCATAATCCCACCTTCCATAGAGCAACTCTCCTCACTCATAAGTCTTTCCTTAGACCACAACAACTTCCATGGGACTTTCTTACTCTCTGTATTAGCGAATCTCACAGAGCTTACTCAATTATATCTTTCAAGCAATAATATGTTGACTGTAAAAGTCAATGGCTTTTGGATCCCTAAATTTCAGCTTCAACGTTTGGGTTTGAGATCTTGTAATATGGAAGGTGATTTCCCCATTTTCATCTCAACTCAATATGACATTGAGTATCTAGAATTGTCCAACAACAGTCTTAAGGGAGACATTCCAAATTGTTTGTGGGATGTTACATATTTGTACAATCTGCAGTTTTTGGACTTGTCAATGAATTTATTTGATAGATTTGCTCCAGCAAAAATTGGAAAAAACCAACAGCCTCTTGTGTTTCTATCATTGGCAAAGAATAACCTTCATGGTGGCATTCCACATTCTATTTATGAAGGGCAGTTGGAGGTTCTTGACTTATCAAATAACAAACTTTCTGGTAAGATTTCTGAGAGTATTGGGAACTTCTCATCAACATTATAGGTGTTGAATCTTGAAAACAATCTTTTTCAAGGTGAGATTAGGAGCATGCCTTGTCTTCAAACACTAAAATTGGGAGGTAACAAGGTAGAAGGTCAGATTCCATCCTCTCTTCAAAATTGTAGCTCTTTAGAGATTCTAGATTTAGGAAATAATAGCATGCAAGGAGAAATCCCAAATTGGATAAAAAAGTTGACTGGTCTTCAAATTTTAGTTTTAAGATACAATAGATTTGAAGGTGGGATACCATTACAACTATCAAAATTGCAAAATCTTCAAGTCTTGATTTTGTCAAATAACCGATTCTCTGGAAATATTCCAAGCAATTTTGGAAACTTGAAAGCAATGACAAAGCAGACACAAAATACAAAAGTCCTTGAATATGATTCAAATTCAATATCACATTCTTATGTAGAGAAACTTGTAATCAACACCAAAGGCCAATTTCTAGAGTATGAAAGATCTTTGGCATTGATTAGATGCCTTGATCTCTCAAATAACAACTTTTCAAGTGATATTCCTCACGAAATTGGTTTCCTTAAGGGTCTAAGGATTCTCAATTTTTCAAGAAATCAACTCAGTGGTAAAATCCCAATTTTTTTTGAAAATTTTGTGTAGTTGGAGTCACTTGACATTTCAAGGAACAATCTCAGAGGAGCTTTTCATGTAGAACTTCAACTCCTCACATTCTTGAGCTACCTGGACATATCTCATAATAATCTTTCAGGAAGAATACCACAAGGAGGTCAGTTTTTAACATTTAATGCAAGTTCATTCTCAAACAATGGGAATCTTTGTGGACTTCCAATCAACATAAATTGTTCATCCTCTTATATTTCTCCAAAGAGTAGTGATGATGAAGATGCAATTGAAGAAGAGTGAGATGAAGACGTATGGTTGGAGGTGGTACTTGAATTGAGTTTTGGATTTGGGTTTGCAATAATTATATGAGTTATGCTTCAACAAAAAGTGGAGATCTAGATGCTTCAAAATGATGGATGACATTATTGTCCTTCTTGATGAAACACTTAGAAAAAAGATGTTTTATTAAGTATTGTTTTTCCTTGCCCTTTCTTTTCTCCTCAAAATGCTTTCTTCCTCTCTCTACTTATTTGTATTGTCAATGTAACTAAATTTTTTAAGTGTTTGTATTGTATTCTTATTGGTTGGTGCCATGATAAAATGGTTCTACACATAATATGAACTAGAAATATTCTATTCAAGCATTTATTTAAATCTTTCTTTTTTTAATTAAAACTTCAAAAGGTTTTTTTTTATAATATGTTTTTTTCGATAATAAATTTCTAAATATAAATTTCACATAATAGAGGTAGCCTAGTTTTTAAGGAGAGTATTTTTCTTTCACAATGTTCATTTAACCATCATGCTAGTTTTAAATAGGTATTCCTTATCCTTGCATGCAATCCACTCAAGTGTAAGTTCATGTATGCAATTTTTTACTAAAAAACTTTATTAATAGTTACTCCATGCAACACATGCATGCATATGTACTTTCAAATAGAATATTCATGTATGTATTTCTAAAAATTAATCGAAAATTAAACTAGCAATTGCACATGAGTTGTGTGATGGGAATGCCAAAAGGCCCAAGGGATGTGTGGTGTAATCTACCATATGATGAATGAAGCCAGAGGGGAAGAAATAAGGTGAATCTGTAGAAGAGCGGTGGCATAAGCAAATGATGGTTACGATGAAAAGTGAGTATATGATTGGGCATCATGGAGAAAGAGTAAAGACGTAAATATGAATTCCCGAAAGAGAAAATAATGAAGGGAAAGGAAAAGGAAGTGATGTTGGATGTTGGGAACATGTGAATATATATGGAAACTGAGAACTAAAAATTTTATAATCTTTTTCTTAGTCTTGTGAAAGTAA
Organism: Taxus chinensis; assembly: GCA_019776745.2. NCBI lineage: Eukaryota > Viridiplantae > Streptophyta > Pinopsida > Cupressales > Taxaceae > Taxus > Taxus chinensis. The sequence goes on along the minus strand of CM034152.1, from coordinate 62,259,090 downwards.
TAAAAGTAGTTATTTTTTAACACAAAGAAAAATATAAAGAAACATTTTTTTATACAAGTAGGAAATGATGAAGTGGTGATAGAGGAGCCTCCTCATCTTTCCTGCTTTTCAGAAGAGTTCCAAAAGAAATTTTAGAGTAACATTTGAAAGAAAAAAAAAGTGAAATGAGGTCTTTAAGGTGGGGACTCTAGACATTGTGTGAATGTCAAGCATTCACAACAAAAACAAAATCCTTCTGTAATATAGTTCAATATATACACAAGCCTTGGACGACAATAAAATCAACCATTACTTACACAATTTATATTCTCTTTTCAATCTTTTTTTCACACATATTAGCAACAATGACCCATTTAAATATCAATTAAAAAAATAAAATGAACCACAAATTTTGTTTTACCTAGATTATCTTGAATTAGAATATGACATTGTACTAAATGAATTAAAGTCAGTTTTAACATCTATTAAAATCTTCAAAAATGGTGAAATATGTAATGCAGAAATCGATTCTTTACCTTGTATATTGTACGGTACTAAGGAATCACAATTGCTATGTTGGGATATACTGGAGCCTTGTAGAAAGGAGATTAAACATCATGCAACATTAAGTCGAAGACCAAAGGAAGAATTTTTAATGATATTCAATGCGTGCAGAGTTGAGTAGTGCTTTGAAAGTGATCCGGAGTTATAACCCCACATCTTCTTCGTATTAACAATAACAGTGACATGCAATTGTATATAGTCTGTGGTTTCAAGGTGGCTTGTATGAACTATCTAACACGTCCCTTACAACGACATCTCAGGGATTTACGTGGGTTGTTTTGACAACTGGCTGGGCAACGGGCAGATTTCAAAACGAGAAGTAGAACTAGGAGTGGGTAGTAAGGGTTAAATATGATGGCCACTTATTCATGTCAAACAATTTTTGAGTGCCAGTAAATTTCTAATATTTTCCTTTAAAAATGTAAAATAATATTATTTTTAGTCCTTTATATTTATTTAATTATTTTCAATATGTATTAATATAATTTACATATAAATTTATATGAAAATTGTTAGTGACATTTTAAGTGCGCAAGTCTTATGTGACAAATATTTTACATATTTGTAAGTATTTTATGATTAAATTTACATAAAACATCTAAACAACCATCAAATTTGACCCCTTGTGGGAAGACCTATGTTATATATCACTAGTGTGATAACTTTGCTAGCGTGGTGTCTTAGCCGGTTGATTCAAATTGAAAAAGAAAAATAGACGTGATTCTCGTTTAGTGGATGATCTCCTAGTTGATTGGTCTCTATCATGTGATGTTGTATGGATCAACAATTCTTCCTTCCTACACTTCATTTCACAAAACTTCTTATTATATCAAGTGATAATGTGTGCCTTTTATATAATATACAATTGGCCTCTGCGCAATGGTACGCGTGGACATCTAATGCAATTAAGGAATAACATTAACATTGTGTGGAGTTTATTTGTGTAATTTTATAGTACTTTTAATTACACGAATTTTCATTTTTCCCATTTGAATGGATAAAATCAAATGTGGTGGGTAATTTTTTGCATGAGACTTGTTTTAAGTGGACAAAGAGACTTAGGTTGTTGCTAAGTTAGTGGATTGATAACTATAATTATTTCACATTTAATGGATACATCGATGAACCCGGGTAATCGTGTCAACACCCGCCCTCCAAAAATTAGGGAGGCCAAAAGAAGGTGGTCTTAAAAAATAAAAATTATTGTGTACTTGACAGACTTCAATGTTAGGGAAACGAGTGATGAATTTGTTGATAACGTCCTTGCCCAAGCGGGATCCTTCAGATCCAATAATTCACAGCAATGACAAATCATACTCTACCACGATGGGTGAATACATGTTATGATAAAGAATGAAATCACATAAGTACACATGGATCAACATTTTTTTGTCCAACTAGTTTGGAGAAGCCCCAAAATATGAGGTTTCATTGACTCATTCATCATGTAACTCTTTTGGTGGTTGATTCCCCCTAAGTTTCAAGTAAATTTATACAAATTCATGTCTTTGGTGGAAAAATAAATGTAAATGTAGTAAATAATTGGTTAGATTCCTATATTTCTACAAATCCCATTTATGAAAAAGAGAACATAAAGATTGCACATATGAAAGTCTCTTCACCTATCAAGAGATTGTGCATTTTCAAATGAAGAGAAGATCAATTCTTTAATTCTAAAATCCTCGTCACCTATCAAGAAGTGGTGGAAATCCCACACTTTGTGTGAGGAAGCCCAGAAAGAAAAAAATCCTAAAGTAAGTTGGGTTTCATGACTATTTTTATGAAGATGCTATATACTTATAATGGCAATAATTGTATGAAGGACATGATTAATTTTTCCTAGACTTCATTGACTACTTCCATGACTCATATGTGCATAGATGTCACTCTGTACCATTTTATGCACCTCAACATCTCTGCTAACTTGAATTTGGGCATCACCACCATGCAATTATCCTTTGCAATGGAGATCACTCTGTAGAAAAACATGTACGCATGAAACATCAGTATAATGCACAAATACACATCTTTTTTCTCACTGGAATCATTTTGATTTTTTCCCTGTGTCAACATCAACCCTGCCACCATTGAAATATGGTTTCTTTGAGTCTGGATGAATCCTTTGCTCTTTCCCATCATGCCTGAAAAATACAGAAGCTTTGTTGTGTCGTCTTTTTTTATGTCAACAAATGGGAAATCATTGACACATGACTATTAGAGATCATGTAGGGTACAAATGCATCCATCTTCTTACTGTTTAAGGGTTCGATTCGTAGTATGTATGAAAAATATGGGTAATTACTATTATCCCCAATTAACCCGTCAAGATTAGTTTGGGAGACCCTTTAAAAAAGGAATTAGCCATTTAAAAGAAGAAAATACGGGTCATTAATTTTCACCGCAGGCACTAGTCATTGTAGTTTAAAAAAACTGCCAACGTCTCAACCATTTAAAATTTTGAAAACCTTGTTGGATGTTCAAATGGGCATCAAATTCAACGTGAGTTAGCAGGGACACGCAATGGGTTTTGAGGTGAACAGATGACATGGATCGCATGGCACAATTCCACTATTCCTCATAGCTTTTGAGCCCGATGTATGTGATACCCACGGAATAAACCAGGTAGGATAAATCATCAATACAGAGTGGGGGTCAAGGTAGGTCAATGGGACACGTGACAGAATGTGAAGGATCCACATGATGAAGATCCAGCAGTCGAGAGAGGACGCTTGTTGTCATTCTAGCGCATGTTGATGGCCCCAGGTGGACGCAAGTTCGCAGATTAAATGGCGAAGGATAAATCTTTCGGGTTCGGGACAATCAGTGGAAGGTCGACAAACACACAACATATAAAACTAGCAATCGTACGCGAAATGTATGATGGAAACGCCGAAGGGAATCTTTCGAAGGATTTATATTGGAAGGAGAGAAACATTGAGAAAAGAAGAGGGTGAATATAAAGAGGTTAGAGGGTGGAAAAGTGTGGGGGAACTGAAAATAAATAGTAGAGACAATGTGAAACTCAAATGAAGAACAATATGACGTCGTATATGGAAATCCTTTGAATGAAACAAATAGTGTTGTTCAAGACATTGCAGAAACAATTTATAGGTATGTATGTGAATGTAAGGAATGACAGAATATTATTGCGAAAGTGAAAATGTGTTTGTAGTTTTATTCATATCATTTAGGGATGTGAAGATGTGGAGTGTAAGTGACATCTAGAGGTGGCGACGCCATGTGAAGTTCCCCCCATCAAGAATTGGGGCGACACCGTTATTTAACAATCACCCCCCCCAAAAAAAGGGCAGGTGTGGGTGGTTGTGAATTTTGATTCAACTTACATGTCCCATGGTGCTTTGTAGAGAAAATGTATGCCTATTCATTTTTTCGGAGCAAATCTTGTTCAAAGCCTTTGGTTTGGCGTTAAACATGGTTCAACAGTTATTCCAGGTCAGAAAGAGTATTGATAACCATTATCTGTTGTGTGTTTAATATGCATAGGTGCTCTTCAATGCAACATTGAATATATTCTATCCATCATGCTAAGGGTCGGGGATTCCATGCATAAACAAACTGGTCAAAGTACTTTTTCATAGATTGAATAAAAGATATGTCATCCTATTTTAGTGTCTCAACATTCAACACATGTGGAAGCCACAAAAGGTCGTGTACATTTGCAGAGCCTTGATGTTGCCACTCAAACTTGTAAGAGGGGGGGATCATATATTCAAGATTGTAATTGACTAAACAAAATAGAGAAGGGAAATAACTCTTACTTGCGTCAATAGTCACGAGCCTGAAGGTGTTTTTGCAAGAATTTTTCACATAATATTATGAATCTTTGATGAAGGAATGCAAAAACACGATGGGTGGTTCGAAACAACGTTAAGGTTTCTTTGCTTTGCGCACCACGAGCGTCAATAGGTCTAGAGCCAAACATAATCTTATGCATGTCTGGCCATTTGGTGTTAGATGCACTTAAAGTAAAGAATAGTACGGGGGGGGGGTTTGTTCAATGATGTTAGAGAGATCACCTCTACTTTTTGACAAAAAATAACACGCTCCTCACAATAATTTCGTGTAGACATCATTGAAAAAACATGCAACATGAGACAACAAATTTTTTTTTGGAGTAAAGACATCATTCAATGTGAGGTCTTTCTTTCAACTTAAGAGCAGAAACATAATCAAATCTCAAGTTTGAAACAATCATGTTTTGTTTTCCTAATCCCTGGGCAAAGTGAACTTTGAGTGACCAACCAGTATAAGAATACAAAGATAGAATACAAAACGTAAAATTACACAATGCAAAAGTAAAATTATATCCTGAGGTCGTCTTTGGTGCGGGAAGTAATCATTATCGACGCTAGCGAAGTTAAAATTTGAATAGTAAACAATGGCTAATAATATGTTGACATGGTTAAAGAGCTTGTGAACAAGTAGAATGCAAAATAGTTGTATAATCTATTTTGACACACCTTTTTTTTAATTTCCATCTTTGCCTAATAACAAATTATTATTATTAATTTTAATCACAATTCTCCCAATAGCAATGCTAGCAATAGCAATAGTTTCCTTGGAAGTTGCGAGTTTATCCCAATTCTCACCCTGAAAATTTAAAAAGTTTATTAAAAATAAAGAATAATAGTCCACGAAAAAAAGATGAATGTTCAAAAATTTATATCTTGATCTAATTCAGGAAGCTCAAGCAAGCATTTTGAACAAATACAAACAAGAGATACAATTTGTTATGCTACATTTCATAACATTTCATCAAAATTGGTAATTCCCATCTACTTATGTGCATTCTATATATTTATAATGTTGGAGAAAAAATTAACAGATCCATGCCATCTCATTCACATTAAGCAAAAATAGAGTTCGTTTACAAAATTTAATTTCCTTTGCAGTAATTATCTTCATTTTTTGGTAAACGGATGCACACAGAAGTTGTGGAGTACATTCAGACATATCTTTCAAACAAAGCTATCCCAAAAATATACAGATCGAACCTCTCCTAGCTAGCATCGCAATGTTATCTCCCAATTTTTCATTATTCAGTTCCAAATCAGTCTTTCTTCCATAGCTTGCATGCATCCACTTCAGGCCTTCTGATTAGTAGCTATCGTCTGTTTCTCCCTCACTCCAAGACATGAATGGCCACCTCCAAATAATTTCTTGGAGACCAAATTCTTTCTCCCATGAGAATTTTTTTAGGGGGGCTGTGCTTTCCCCTTACAGTACACAAGGACTCTTTTAAAGACAAAAATTGTGTTGCTTAAGATGCTCAGCTTGTTAACCAAGCGCCCGATCCCAAGATCCCAAATAGACTTTGAGATTAGACCAAATGACATTATACTGTTCTGAAGCGGAAATAAAATCTCAAAGACCTTACTATATGGAATAAGAACCGCTTCTGCCTGTGGATCCCAAATTTGCTCTGATTTATATCCCCTAACTTAAACGTTGGACTGATTATCATGCAATAAATAAAACTTTAACTGCTTGCTCAATTGCTCCAAAGCTTCCAGCTAGCACTAGACACTGGTTGGAAGGAAACCCTTGTTGCAAACTTGGAGACATGCAAGACCTTTTATGACCCCACTAACAACTCCTGACAGAAAGAAATCCGATGAATCTGCACTCCCGACCTATGAAACAAGGCAAATGTCCACATAAACAATAAAATCCTAGCAGAAAATGAAACTCGTACTGATTTCCAGTGCATAGGTAAACCAAAATCATTCAGACATTACAATAAGGAAATTATTCATAGGATCCATAATGCTATTACCAATAGGTCATGCCATACCTCGAAAATGAGTAGCCTAAGCGTTAAAAGAGCATCAACACAGAGTTTCCCACTTCCTAGATGTCCTCTTCTAGCTTCTGTTTTTATAATCTTCAAGTAAAAATACTTGTTTATAACCTAAAATGAAATAATTTGCATGTGTTCTTGGTAAAATAACAATATACACGAACCATTCACCTAATATCATGGACCATTCAGGAGAAAAGTAAGATAGTATACCTAAAGAAGAAGTGAAAGAAAATGCCCCACTACTACAGATGTGTCCTCTGACTGCAAAAAAGTAGGTAAAAAATCACCATTGAAAACTAATTTTGTCGCTGAATGACTCAAGAGGGGTCCTTAATGTGAAAAAGTGATCCTATATCAAAAGGAATTATTTTGAATGTGCATGCTTCATCTGAACATGGATCTAGACCTAGTATTACTACTCTTAAGCACCTTACTATCCTAGGGTGAAATTCCTCAGCAACCTCAGATGGTGACAAAAAAGTTCCAAAACTAAACTTTCTTAGCAAGATTGACTGCCGTTGCAATAAAAATTTATTCTCAGATACAATTCTGAACAGATGGGATTGACAATTGTTGCAATAAAAATGCCCTTCTGCACAAGAAACAAGAAAAAATCCATTATTGTGAAGGACACAAGGTTTTAGATGATCTAATTTTATGCTAATCAACTTTAATATTTAGTTATTTGTGGATCGCTGTATTGGGTTCTTGCTCTCTGCTTTTTTATTGGAAAACTTGTTAGGCTTGTAATCTATGTTTTGAATAATTTATTGGTGATATACACCTCCAAAATCTAATATTTTTTTTCGGGGTTTCCAAAAAATTTGATATCCTACATGTGGGATTGTAGATTTTTTGTCATCAGAGCCTGAATGAAGCGATTTTTTTGGATTTGTAATCATGGTTTATTGGACAATTCGTTTATCAGCTTACTTAGTATGATACAATGTAGCACCACTTCCTCTACTATGCAGCCTGTCATATGCTAGAGATGAACCAAATCCTGCTCCATATATTATATAGACAAATTTGAGATCACTTGAATCTACTTCGTTATAAATACTTTTTTCTATGATCTATACCGCTAGAAAAAAGATAAGTACTTTTTAGATTTACACAATTCTTCACAAGAAGCAACATATTTTATCATAGCATTAGAAATATAATACAGAATAGTGCGGCTGGCAATATTTTGAACCAATTTTAGGTAATAAGGAGCATTTGTTGGCTCATACCACAAGCAGTAAGCAATTCTCTTGCATCAATTGCAAACTCATCTCCATATCTTGTAGCTAAAATGCCAAGCAAGGCCTGTAGCTCTGGTACTTCTGCACATCTTGTTGTAGCAAAGCTCAAGCTTGACTTTAATGAACATTTACTCATTAAAGCAAGATAGAAACCACCTTAAAGAATAAAGATTTGAGACATAATTATTATTGAGAATAAGGACTTGTAGTTGCTGCTCAAATTCAGTGTTATATTGGAAAGCGACATCATGAAAGTTAATCATAGAAATAAATACCACGAGGATATAGTCAGCTCCAAGAAAATATAGAGATTTGAAATTTTTCTAGCAAATTGTGGTAAAAAGTTCGCAACGTAACATTCTTTATCATATGCAATACCTAATAATAGTAATAACAGTTATAATATTCCTTTATTGTATGCATCCTTAATTTATTTTTTATCACATTAAAAAATTTGACCATTTTCACCTATCAGGAATTTCCTTCCAGAATCCATGGTGAAAGTTAAATAAATGAAAAAAATATGATCACAAAAGCCTATAAACCTACTTTAAGTTATGAAGCAGTTTTAATCGCCCAACATTCATGCCTAGGATTTATTGTTTTAGCCTTTCTTATTAGCAAACTTGGTTGGAGATGCCAGACTTAACACTTATTTACTTACATTGATGACTGAATTATTTAATTCTACGAGCTGCAGGGGACTACCTTCTATGTTAACTACACGATTACCTAATGGGAAAAAAATGCAAATCAAGGATGTAGTTTTAGTCCCCTAATATGGTAACATATTCGCACGGTGATGTGGTATACTTTCCCCCATCGATAAGTCTTGGCTCTCTTAACCACCGTCCCAAGTACTTGGAGAAGTTTGCGTAGACAGGCCCAGACAAAAATGTGAGAACATCAATGGAAACCAATATTCATCCAAACTATGATTTAATATTAACCTCATATGCAATCTGACCAATTGTTCCTGATCTCCTATAATGCAGAAGAAACTAAGAAGAAAATTAAACATGGCTCAATGCTGGCAAAGAGTTTTACAAAACAAAAGGTAAAGATTTTTGGGCACAAAGGGTTTGCGCAGAAATTACGAGTAAAGCCACCATCCCAACACAGGAAAAGCAAGGCATATTAAACAATCACCCAAAGGAAAAAACTACTAACTTGCTTCCTACAATAATGACCACCACAAAAATCCCTTGCCCTGTAAATTATAAACCATTTGAATGGGACGCAAATTATTGTAGGCAGATACCCATATGGAGGGACAAAAAACTCACCAACAGCCTCATATGCTCTGAAAGTAAACTTTCTTAGCAGGATTGATAGATGTTGCAATCAAAAATTATTCTAAGATACAATTCTAAACAGAAGGGAACATAATATTATTTTTAGGAGCCAAAAGGAAAGGAAACAAAGGTATCCATGGAATATCGTGAACTGTACTTTTGGAAGCACTAAAAAACATATTGTACGCAATTTAATATATCTGATATAACAGATTTCATTTTCCTCCATTATAAATTTAAAACTTGTGCAAAAATTAAAGAAAATTCTCTGACAAAAAAATCTGAGAATGAAATTTGGCATCATAAATATCCTCACCTCTCATTTTGAATAAGCTCTAGAGGTAAACACAATTGATAGAAGTTCAGCGCAAAATGAATTCTGAAACATCATCCCTAAGATCATCAAGGGTCAAAAAGAAGATCTCAAGAAACCCATCTCAATTGTAGAGGTCAAGATTCCCTCTTCAATATATATAGGGACCAAGCTCCAGAGCTGGATGGCTTCCCAGCTATGTTCTTCCAACATTATTGGGATCCCTTAGGCGAGGAGCTACCGGGAGTGGTTGACGAAGCTAGGGTCTCTCAAGACATCCTCAAGAGTCAGAGTAATACCTTTGTCACACTCATCCCTTAAGTAGAAAAAATCCAGTAAACCAGAAGGTTTCAAACCCATATCTCTGTGCAACACAGTTTAGAAGGTCATCTCCAGAGTTATATCTAATATGCTAGAGAAAACCATACTATAGATCATCTCTAAAAAAAATTCATACCCACATGAATAAATGTTATCCAACAACAGATCTATTATAAAAATTCATGCTCACATGTGCAGCTTGGATAAAAGACCAAAACCCCCCTTTTCACACGTTGGTAAAGAATGGACAAACCGAGGGTTTCACGCAGAGGAACAACGATGAGACAAATCTTGCAGAGACATAAGTGGTATATTAACGGGAATGGGCACTTTGAATGTCTTAATCAATACACCAACTACTGGAGATAAAAGATAAAGAGCAGGAAAATGAAGTGGTAGCCATCCAGAGAATGGTGTTGCCTGGGCATGTAATTGAACTGTTTCTTGACCAAAACAGAGCGTTTTATCATCATCGGCTACAGAAAAATAAATTGACAGATGGGTCTGTTGGGTATCATTTCAGATGTCCCAGGATTCGACATTGGAGCCATTTTCAAGCAGATTGGACACGCAATCAAAGTTGGGCACCATTGCTGCTTTTTAATCAGATCTTCGCCATGGTTTCGTTTCTTTCCTTCCTCTCTAGAAATAATGCCAAGACAGGGAAAATGCCAATGAATTAAACAGGAGAAGAATCAGTCACAATCCCAAGTAGAAAATGCAGCGTACAAAGGGACTCTTTTCCTTTTCTCTTTCTCCTGCTCCTACTGCTGCTACTGATAGATGCTCCAAACCCTGTTCTCACCGCTGCAAAAGTTATATCCTAGACTTCTTAATCAATTGGAAAACACGGAAGGCATGCATAAATCAGTGCTATGAACGCAAACAGCGTTACCGGGATGACATCGCAGAGAGGTGACAGAGCTGTTGAACTCTGCATGCGAGGACAGGTGCTACCCCTGTGGAATACTCCAAGCGAGTGAACATTAACCCTTGGATTTCAACGAATTTCTTCTAAACTCCTCTCCACCGTTGATTATTTGGATGTGTCAGATAAAACAGGTCTTAGTTCACTACAAGAACGCCTCCGGCGTAAAAATGGTGGTAGTTGCGGGTCAAGTCCCACAAAATCTGGGTTTGCAATTCCTCCATGTTAGGATGTGATTCCATATTCTTGATGAGAGTCAGTTTTGAATGTTTCCAGCCCTGCAGATTCAAAGTTGCATACACTTCATTCGCCAGCGTGGTTTTACCAGCTCCACCTATGGCGTACACTATCACACCCACAACTGGCTTGTCATTATCCAACTGAAGGAGTTTAATCACTTCACTAATCTTGTACTTAATGCCCAGTAAAGCAACCAAAAGTTAAAATAATATTTGATAAGTTTGGCGTGGACAAAGAGCATGTCGATAATATAAGGATTGAGTGTACCAAGTGCGGATAACATACCTTCAGTGCTCTCATCATGAATTTATAATACATCATTCACAATCTTGTTCACCACTAGCTCTCTGTCGTCACTAAGTTGCACCAAAATAATAAAATCAATTAATGCAGAATATAAGAATTGATGACTAAAGAGAACGAGTTTTTAATACTTACTCATTATTGTTCACCTCGTAGCCTTTTCTCAAGGAAATTTCGTTGAGTGCCCTGTTCCATTCTGCAAGCTTTTCGAAGGTGTGTCTATCTTCGAGTACATAATTCACAAAGGCATCAACATGCTTTCCTTTCCCTTCAACCACCCATAGGAGGTGAGAAGGCTTAACACCATAGAAGACAGGTATAATCGTGGTGCGAGTTTTGAGCATAAGCGAGAGCTCGGCCAAGCACCAAGAGGATTGCGCATAATTCTCTGAGAAGATGGCAATATGAGCCAGAGCACTACTCATTGCAATATGAGCCAGAGCATTACTCATTGCAATATGAACCAGAGCACTACTCATTGCGGCTTCTAATTCTGAAGGTATCTCATCTCCTGCTTCAAGTCAGTGCACATCTAGACAAACATTTAGTTCCTTGGAAGCAAGTGTGTCATAAATAGCTTTGGCGAGGGTGTCCTTCACATCCGTTCCTCGGTGATTGATGAATACATCGCAACGAGGCTTCGGTGCAGATGGAGAAGAAACTTGATGTGGTGACAATTCGTGAAAAGCATTCACTGGTATAGAGCGAATATTTCTGCGCATCTTACAGAAATGGCCATCGGCTATTTCTAAAAAAAATTAAATACGAAATACGTGTCATGTTGGAGGAGGTTTACCCCACTTTGAAATACGCCTTTCGTCGTTGTCAGAGAGTATAAGAAAATGATTTAGTAGCAAAAACTTGATGTGGTTTACCCTTGGATTTCAACGAATTTCTTCTGAACTCCTCTCCACCGTTGATTATTTGGATGTGTCAGATAAAACAGGTCTTAGTTCACTACAAGAACGCCTCCGGCGTAAACATACCCTACCCCCTGCAGGATTTGAACTTGTGACCTCTATTTCAAGAGCACATGTTCTTCACCATTAGGCCAACTCAGGTGTACAGTTAAACGAAATCAATCAAATTTGATGAATCGTCAAGTCCATGGGGGAAATATGCAAGGCTACAGTTAAATGATTCATCAACGTAACTAATAAAAATAAAACATGTGGCGAAAGGGAAAGTAGGCAAAGGCAATTCCTGAGGTTGCCACGTGTCATCTTCCTATTAAACATGTCATGTAAAACTTTAAACAACCATAACTTTCACCATGTAACTCTAAATCTTAAAAAATTGGTGTCGTTGGAAATCTTATTCTAATCATTACTTATCTATTTCTTTCTACATCCTCATTCATTTCAAATAAAAATAACCATTTCCACAGTGCATGCAATCTATAATATTATACCATTACTACCATGTACACATCACACTCATCACATCATATGTCAATGCACATCAACAACACATATGATATCAATGTCCCTATATATACATACATATAGCTCGTCAAAAAAATATAAGTTTCAAAATTCAATCATTGGGGGTCAAGCTCCCATGTATAACTACAACATCAACAATATATCATACATCATCCTCGTTATCACTATATATAATAGCGGGAGCGCTATAACTAGAAGCTTCACCGTTCACTCTACGTCGCTGATCTCAGCCTCTATATCTATCCAACTGACTCTGTAATATATAAATATCGGTCCTCTACTCTGCAAATTGACCTTGTAGCTCCATATATTTAGCAAACACATCTTGAGCTAGGGATCCTCCTCCAACGACCAATCTAGCTCACTCAATCTTTACACGAGCCCCATCGCACTCGCTCAATAATACAATATATTTGGATGCTTCTATAGCCAATGGCTTGAAAAAATGGGCATGCTTGCCTACAATAGCATCAACTCTCTCTAGCATACTACCTCCCATGAGCACATTTGGAGGCACATTCCGCATCAACATGTGTATCGACGAATCTACAATCAATGACCAATAGGCATCACCTGCAATCACAAAAACCACCATTAGTCATTACACACCTTCGAAATATCTAATCAATAAACAAAAACTAAAAAATAACAATGTAATATACTTACACTCATCTTGTGTCACTGCCACACCATCTACATGGGAGGTAGGTTCCCGTCCCTCAACTCCTCCAGCTTCTGCTCTGTTGGCTGCATCGACCACTACTGGAAATAGCAACACCCATCGATGTGTCTCTCACCACTCATTATAGGCTTGGGTGCACCCCGCGTCGTCGACCTGTACAGGCTCTATAGCCGCATCCACCTCATTTGGACTAGGATCCACTAGTCGTGCTCCTGTCGAGCTGACATTGACCCTGCTCGTCTCTCTGCTCTAGTGGATCTCAACCATATATATGGCTCTAGGGGAACATCCTGGGCCATGCCAAATTATCTTGATACTCGCTCACCCTGGAACAACTCTGTCACCCCTAGGAAGTGATCCTCTAACCACACTGTGCACCTAATGCACCACAACTCTATATCATCCTCTACCCATCCACCATAGTCTCTATACGGTTTCCATATAATGGCTCCAAGGCCCATCTAATCTAGCATCGACCTATAGGTGGTCGTGTCGATCCTCCTACTATGGGTGCCTACCCATCTTGATGCAAATATCTCAAGTCTACCCCACTCAACTCGTGGCCCACTGAGTGGCCTCAATATTGCAATGTGTTGATACGCCCATACGTACAACAACGGCGTGGTTCCTAGGCCACCCCCAATATCCTCTTGAATAAATCGATACAAATCTCTATATAATTGGGCCAACACACACCGCGCTCATGTGTACCTAGTCCCATGCTCCTCTATACCACGACAAATATCATGCATCTTGTACAATATACTAACTTCGCCACTCTCCACTGCCACTGATGATGATAAAATCACTGTAATAAACTTCCACAATCATTGAACACTGGATCTCACTATTGCATCTAAATTGATATGAGTCTCTACCTGTAATCGTGTGCCTATGAAGTTAGGTCATCTAGAAGTAATAGAAATCTAAATTGGAACGCACGTTAATGTAGGAGTGGGTGAAATGAGACGTCATTTCCTTTCCTATATTGCTCCTATATGGGTTCTTCAATCAAGAATAATATGGAACAACACAGAACTAAATTTGGTCTCTATTCGTCTGCAGCAGTTGGACCTTTTGGGGATGTATTCATGGATGGAGAGAAAAACTGGACCTCTTTCCCCAACACTCTTCCTCTAGCAGTAGGATGCCCAAATCCTCCCATTAACAAACAAAATCGGGTTGGGAATTGATCATTCCCTACCTCTTTTATTTCCTTTGGCAATAATTCAAAATATCCCAAATCTCCAAATCATCTCTATTATATCTCCAAGTGCTCCTTAAGACAATTCGCTATCTCCACATATGCCACATGGGTCAAAACGTTGATCCATGGTTCACCACACTACAAGTTACTATACTTTGCATGCACTTTGCAACATGGCTTCTCTGGACTTTATACAGGTATGTTTCATACTTCCTTTACACTACTTGAACTTAATTCAAATAGCATAAAGACGGGAAAATGTAGACACAAAATCACGCACATATTACTATTTTACTATGTCATCAAGTATGTTGTTATATGCATGGATCTTAAGTAATAAAAGTATTCACTGGTGACACAATCCTTTGTCCATCTATTTGTTTTGATTGTCTCTACTGTCTTGCTCTCTCACATCTATCATTTATGTACCCAGTTTTGGTCAAGTCACAAAGATCCCTATTTGTCTGTATTTTCACATCTATCGCCATTTATCCCAAGACACTAGCACCCATTCTGGAAACTAGCGCCCAGGCGCTCCTATCCATTCTCAGCTCACCTATCCTCTTTGTTCTTTGTACACTTTTTGACATTTGTGGTCAGCCTTTCTAGTTATCTTATCCCTTTCCGAAGCTCATATTCAACCTTTTGGGTCACTAGTGTTGATATTCAAACAAGAGATCCATATATATGCATAACATACACTATATAATTCTAGCTGACAATTCTAAGGGGCAATATCGTCTACATACTATCACTACCATTACAAGGGACTGCATTTTTGGGATGCATACACTGCATTGGAAGGGGAAGTGCTTAATTACATATCACACAGTTACATCTTATCTAGCCATATCTCATTATCTTAGCGTCATTGGCGTGTGGGAAACCTAAGGACACTATTACACTCATAAGCACAAAGAACTACATGGATTCTGAGTTCACTCATTGGGTGACCGTTGGGGTCAGTCTGAATTCAAATATTACATCCTCATTTCAATTTGATGTGTTTGTGAGCTTGTGTAGGTAGCTACTGTTTGTGTTGCAGGTTACAAGTACCCTCAACGATCCAAGTGTGAATATCAGGTGATCAACATGAAGTGACAGTGAAACCCTAGTGAAATAGAAGAAAGAAGATTTTAACCTTCTGTGCAGTCACTAACATCTGGGACCACTGTCCAGTGTCAGGAACCTGTGTTCGGTATTATTCTCAGAATCCATATTTTATAGAGAGAAGTTGTGACACAATTCCATCCCTGTTCAACACTTTACACCACCCAGATTGGTTCTAGATTCTGTAGAATTCAACTAAGTCATATTTTTCTCTCATTTGCTTATAGCATTGCATTTTGAGTGCCTAGCCTTTGTATATCTATTATATTTTAGCATATCAATTACTATGTAATTAGATATAATTATATTTTATTAAATCAGGATGGAGGATTAAGATGGTTTTTGGATAACACGGTTAGTAAGATAAGAAGAGGTTACATATTGTGTGGATTTTGAAGGTGTTGATATAGAAGTGGTTGAACTTGTTGGAAATGCGGATGGGATTGAAACATAACTTTCAATTGAATCGATGGAGATGTCCATTTGGTAGAGACTTTAAAGGATGATGTGGATGTAGAAGTGGATTAAGATGTCGATGTGGGTATAGATATAGTTGAAGATGTGGGTGTGAAAGTATATATAAATGTAGGCATAGATGTAGAGGTAGATTCTTAGATGGATGTAGGGATGGATGTGGGTATAGTAGTCGTGGATGTATTAGATGTGGGTGTAGTAGATGTGGATGTAGTAGATGTGGATAAGGGTACGGATGTAGATATGATTGTAGATGTATGCATAGATGTTGAAGTAGGCATGGGTGTAATAGATGTGGGTACAATAGATGAGGGTGTAATGGATGTGGGTGGTGATGCTGAAACCTAACTTAGAGTATTGATCATATGGGCGTCAGGAGCTTGATAAATAAGAGAATTATCTTGGTTGTTTTGTGGGTAATTGGGGAATGGTTTCTTAAAGACATCATATGGTTGGCTAGGAGGAGCGTTAGGATTGTCCAATTCGAGGTCCCCATGATCAATAAGCCATTGCACTAGGTCCTTGAAGGTACGACACTTTTTGATATCATGACCACAAACTTGATGATGTTTGCAATAATGGTATCATGGTACCATGTGGGTTTGGGATGCGAATCATCAATGGGGTGGATGGGAGGAAGTTGGATAAGGCGCACAACCATGAGTTTTTCTAAGATAGAGCTGTAAAATTATTCGAGAGAAGTATAGTTGGGATTTGGTCGAAGAGTCCTTTGTGGAGGCTCGACATAAGATGTGGATGCGGAAGAAGATTTGACGACATTGAAATTTGTCGCATTTTTGGATTTATCATTATGGGAGAATGGTTTGGTGAATTTTGTCTTGGGTTTGTTGGAGTGAAGCTTGACAAGGACTTGCTCAAGGGCGCGTAGTTCTAATTTACGGGACCTGGTAAACACTCCCTCGAAATTTTGAAAGGACTGAATTTGGAGGGTGGATGAGATATGTTTCACACATGATCTAGAGAAGAGTTCGATTAGTTTGGTTTGGGGCGATGAGAAAGATAGATGATTGATAATTTCATGCCACCTAGCAACGAAATCAGCAATTGATTCATCGTCAAATTTTTTGATGGCGTAGAGATAAGTGATGGTGATCTTGTTTGTTATATTGATGGAAAATTTCTCTAAGAATAGTTGAGTAAGTTGAGTGAAATATAAAAGGGAATGTTGGGGAATGCCATATACCAATCCAGGACATGTCCATCCAATGACATAGGAAAAGTGTGAAGATATGGTGGAACAAATGGGGACACCAACCTTATTCTTTACTCTAAGTGTTGCAGACACTAAATGGCCAGATCTCCACAATATTATGTATGGTGAATGCCCTAATGATCCTCAATCCACACAATGTTGGAGAACCCTTAACATTTATCTCTAACCCTGATCGAGTATCAACATACCTACATCATAGATTCACAATATTTTGTGAATAAATACTACAAAAGGAACTTGGATCAGTATACTTTTGGTATAGGTAATACAATCTACTTATATTTAAGTTTGATCTAAACTAAATAAAATTGTATTTATGTTCCCTCATCTCTCAGGTATGAATGGTAACATAGAGGCTCCAAACATGTCCACTATTTATTGTGGCTTGAAAATGCTCCTAAAGTTGATGTTATAGACTAGGAGGAAGCATCAACTATTGAGGGAAAGAAACAATACTTTGATAAGTTCGTGTCTACCTAGAACCCCTTCCCAGATTGTAACTGGTTGGATTTTGTGGCGTAGGTCACTAATAGATGACCCTTGTTTACTACGAATAAACAAAAAATTAACTTCCTCCCCACTTGTAGACCTTGAAGAACTAATTAATCATGTTCAGTGCCACACTAAATGTTCAAATAAAACATGTTTTCATAGAAAGCAATCGTGACTACAGTGTAGGTACAACGCCCTCTAGGCCACGCAGCATACTTCATCTTTGATCATTGAAAGTGATGGTAAAATTAAGTACCTCCCTTCTATAAATGATGATATATTGAATGTCCACAACCAAACTATGATATCCATATGGAGATAAAATGTCAATTTCTAACTAGTGCTTTCCTACCATGCCTTTCTTAAGTATATTGCAAAATATGCTTCAAAATCATATCAACGTTTAGAAATCTATCACCAAATGCTATCTATAATTTCAAGAGATGCTAACACTGCTTCTCCAACACATATTAAAATCTGTTAAAATTCTTTATAGAGAGAATTTTTGAACATGACATAAGCGCATAAGAAACATACCACATGCTCCAAAAATTGTCACTTGTTATGTGAAGTCATTCATTTGTTTCATTATATGTTGGAAAAAAATTGAGACATGTCTTTGAAAATGAAACCCATGTGCAAGAACAACCATTTTGTTAGATACGTATAGATTTCAACCTACAAGCATGGAATACCTACCTCTTATTTTAGGTTGCTCAAGATTAGAGCTACAACAATAACTATAAAGGTGATAAATGGAAACTGTGATTAATCCAATCAATTGTTTGGGTCCAGCCAATATTTTTAGATGTTCCAAATCAGGAATAAACATCCTATGACATTTTCGATTGGTTAGAACTCCTTTTATACAATCCTTTTAGAAATATTGTCTATGAATTTGGGTCAACCCTGGATGACATCAATCTCACTTGGGACTTGTTCAAGCACAACTACAAAGAATGGCATGTTTTACAAACTCCCACAGGACACATGATATGTTATAGATGTTAGTTCATACTCTAAAGTCAAATGCAGTATTAAATAGGAAACATTGCATGAATGGAAAGTTTCGACACAACTTTTTCCAGGAAACAACACAGGTCTTAACAGTCTTGAAATGTTGGGAAAATGAGAATTTGACATACACAATAATTGGAACATTTATGATGTTCCACCTCATTTACAATTAATTGGTCCATCATACATTGAGAAAAAATGTAGACACAATTAACACCAACATGGAGGCCATACCACCAATTTCCACATTTCTTTTGTCTTCAGAACAAAAACTAGGTCTTGATACCATAATACACCATTTGGAAAACAAATCCCATCTACCTGCACTAAAACTAATAATTCAAGGAACAACTAGAAAAATAAAATCATATTTGATAAATAAAATCATGAATTCATCCACAACAGCATCAACCACATCTCCCTCACCTCTCCTTCTACTTGCCCCTACCAGTGTTTCAGCATTCAACATCTCCACATCCATAATCCATGTAGGCCTTTGTGTTCCAATAAAAGAAATAAAATACCTTGAAGGCCATGCATTATCATCTTTTAAAGAGTCACTAAAACATATAGAATATATTCTTATTAATGAAATGAGTTTCATTGGCCCAAAGTTGCTAGGAAAAAATTGACTACATGTTTCACAAGGCTTTCCCATATTATAAAATAGCTAAATTTGGGAACAAATATGTTATCCTCCTCAGCAACCTCGGCTAATTACCACCGGTTATGGACACTCCTCTTTATACATGTAATTCATATTGAGCTAGCCTTTGAAAGGGATTCCATTCTTCCATTACCTTGGAAATAATATTTTGGCAACAAGGGACCACCACTACACAAGTTTCATTTCAGAAATTACTGCTCCACATGCAAGATTCAACTCCTCTTATTAAGGACTGGGAAATCCTAATGTCTCACAATGACTTACACCTAACTCAACAGGAGATCAACATTTTCAAGGATGCACCACATTTTTTGAAAAAAAATAAATTGGTGGACTCCCACAACCTTTAAAGTTTGAAAGCATTTAACATTCCAATCGCCCAATCTATTATTCAAGGTAACAGATGAGATGCACTAGGAGATCCTGATGATGATCAATTGCAACACAAATTTCTTCTATGTAAACAACAAAAAATCATGCTTATTGCTAATTTATGGGTTGACGTAGGCCTTGTAAATGGTGCTACAAGAACAATCACCGACATTATTTACAACACGTCAATGCCACCACCAACAATGGCCTTTATGTTGGGATCCCTCCAACCTGTTACATATGCCACCACCATACAATGGCCCTATGTTGAAGAGGGAATCAAAGAAACCTGTTACAAATTCTAAATACCCCCTGCTTGAAGAGGGAATCGAAGAAAATTTCAAATTAAAATGGCTTGAGGACTAACCATCCACAAGTCGTAAGGACTTACTTTTCATAAATCAACTGTCAACATTAGAAACACTGAAAGACAAGGTCTGACATTCACAATTTTCTCTAGAGTTCCCTCAACACTTGAAAATATGCACATTTCCCCTCCTTTTTCATTTCAAAGGTACTCAAAAATGGCGCACGCATCTACACTTGAAGCAAGAAGAAAGGAGGAGTCAAGAATAATTTCACTTAACCAAAACAACCCATCATAAATACTAGACTTTACTTTGATAGCATTGCCACTGCTACTTTACTCAACACTACTTGTATCCAAAGTGGAAGTCTTCATGTATTCATGTTTAGTGCAAATAAAATTGTCCACAAAAGACAACCACTCATGATATTATGTTTGCAAATGTATATGTATGAATTTGTAACAAATTTGAAATGTACAAATAAACCTTTCAATGTAATGTTTCATCTATATTCCTACTCTAACACTATTAATCACACTTGTTATCAAGAGTACATTTAAGGATTTTTCAACAAAAAACCAATGAAACCACCATCTCAAACACGTTGCAACACTAAAATGAAATTTTCACCCCAAATAATTACAAACCATATCAACTATGAAAGTAATTAATGTATCCCTCTAAATATAATAGCTTATACCGTTCAGTGTTCACATAGCATAGTACACATGCGATTACTACTTATAAACATATGTAATTATTTTATAATAAAAATAATAATGCCATTCATATACATCATGTAGAACCTTTATTCTCAAACCCATCAACATAAAAAATTTTTTTTACTTAAGCTCAATAAACCTTAAAAAAAGACACTATAGCGAAGTTCATAATATACAAATGTGTATCCAAAAAAAAAAGTGAAGCTCGTAATGTATGCACGGACTGAGCTTATTCAATTAGACATTTTCTATAGTTGTTGGGTACTGGGTACTTGTTATGTGATTCAGTTGGTTAGAGTAGGAGCATATTACATTTGTTTATTACAAAACAAATGTTTGTGCACACTTTTCTTGTTTCCATTTAAGACATGAATGATTTTCATTTTTTTACATATTTTTTGTGGGATTTTATTTTTGTTTCACAATCCATTTCAATCAGGTTTCATGGTTGATACAAGTTTCTTTGGGGTAGCCTCAAGGTTTATTCATTCAACCCCAAAGATCATATGTAGATCAGAGTTCTCCATACTCCTTCCTTGGCAAGAAATTAATGTTTTTGGGACAATTTGCAAGTCCTATTCATAACTCCCAACAAATCAACTTCCAAGAGAGATTCAAATTGTTCTAGGTCATTTCTAAGTCCATGCAGATCTAAGGGTATGAATTTCATGTTTTTAGATCATCCTTTCATGTTTTTCAAGCTTGACTCCAAGCCCAATGGTTTCTCAAAAGGTAACCGATCTTCTATATAACAAGAAGATATCCCCAATGAGTCACCAATTTTTTGTCCAAAATATTCCCCAGGCTATTTTGACAACTTACAAATTCAATATTTGGATTTAGGTGTTTTATGTTTTGGAAATTTGTGCAACATTTTATGTTATTATTCCATGGAATCCGAGAAGTTAGTATTCTGTGGGTTCTCCTCATGGTTTTATTATTAAAATTCCCTTTGAAATAAGTGATAAATTTACTATTAACAACGTAAGAAATCATATGGAATCTTAGTCTAAAAATTATGATCCCATAGATAAAATCTATGTATCTCCCATATGGTCTACCATTGGAGGGGATCAATTATGGATGATTGTTTGCGCACTACCTGTTTTCTTGCAATTACTCAAGCTTAAAATTAAAATGGGAGGTACAAATTTCTATAGCAAAAAATCATTGCAGTTGGGTATCAAAATTTGAATCTATTAGATTTTCCATATTTTTTATTTTAGCTTTGTTAAGTATAAATTGCACTAGCGTGAAAAATACAAGTGATATTGAGACGATAAAGTGGTGCATGGACAGTAGACATTATATGGGTAGGATCAATTTTAACCATCTAGTAGGTGTAGGATGTGAAGGTATTTAATTCTCATGTTTTTGTTTCCAACACTTCACTCATGTCTTTGTATTATCTAGCAACCGTCCAATCAAAAATCTTAACACCAAAAAAAAATACAATAAAAATATATAGACCTTTTTTACACTTTTTTTTCTTTTAATTATATAAAGGGCATGGTCAGTTGTCACTTCCCTAGAGCTGACAGACATGTTAACAATGTTAACTAAGTGGCCCCTTTATATGGTCAAAAAAGATATTATTTTTTATTA
Source organism: Taxus chinensis (assembly GCA_019776745.2). NCBI lineage: Eukaryota > Viridiplantae > Streptophyta > Pinopsida > Cupressales > Taxaceae > Taxus > Taxus chinensis. The sequence goes on along the minus strand of CM034152.1, from coordinate 62,236,741 downwards.
CTTGGAGTCATGACACTCAATACTTATTTCATTATATCATATCTCAATACTTATTTCATTATATCATATCCACTCCTGAAATATTCTCCCCTTGTTATATCCCTTATATGGAAAATATTTTAATTGGACCTTTTAGATATATGTCGAAATATCTTCCCAAATTTATCACTTCAAAAAAAAAAAAATTTAATACAACTAAACCAATCCATAAAAGTTAGAATATTAAAAAAAATTATGGTTCTATCAATGTTGCAGATAACTAACTCTTTTTAAACCATGAAGAGGTCCTCGCATCCATCCACATATAAATTTTCTTCTTTTGGATTTGTAGTACGATTAACTTTGGTTATCATGGAAAGGTAATACCCTTTATTATTACATTTTCCACATTTAGTTTTTTTAACCTTTTTCATCTCAATCATATTTCTAATGTGTTGAAATTTTTTCTTATTAAATACTATAAGGATATGTCAAGAAACACTTCATTATTAACTTTTGAAAATAATGTCAATACCATGTTGTACAAGTTCAAACATCATCTCTTGTCCTAAAAATATTGAAATTTTTGGGCCTAATATAGCATATTAGTGTTGATGTTGACCCACATATCCAAAATCCTTTGAAGAAAATTTAAAATATTTTTTCTTGCTTTGCGTATTCCTTTTTAATTAAGACAATAGCGATTTACGATTTCCTAAGCTTACTCAGCAAAATAGTTCATGTCTATAAAACATGTTCAACTCCAATTTTGAAACAAAAGGGTGACAGAAATGAAAAATGTGGTATATTACGAATAAATTTTAACATGTTTTCTAAGGGTTGTAATTAAACCATATCTATTTCATATCTATTTTTTGTATTTTGAGAACAAATTGTAACCATAAAGAAAATTGTGTTCAGTATCTTGATTCTTGAAAAAGATTTTCAAAACAATGTTTGATATGAAAATCCTTATTCACCAGCTTGAACATAAGAGTTGTTGACTCATATCGAAGTACCCTTTTCATACTTTCATTTCAGGAATCCTAGGTGGTAAGTGGTGTAATGGGAAAAAGGTAGAGATATTTGTTTTCTTTAACACGTGAAACTTGAAATTAAGAACAATTTCATAATGTGATTAGTTGAGTATCTTACTTCTCAATAGTTGGATTCTTGATTATGTTTTCCAGTGTGAATGATGGAAAGTGATTTCCTAAGCTCTCCTTTGTATAATAGCACCCAAACTAAGGGCCTAGACATCCATAACTCAAACAACACTAATTGCATTTGTTGACGCCCTATTTTCTTTGTAATAAAGAGGATAAGATGAATGATGAAGATTTTTTTGGAGAGCATGGAAAGTAACAATAAAAGTTTGATGGAATCAAACATATGAAATTTTTGTATTTATAGGTTATGGAAAAGAAGACTCTTTGAACCCTCTAAGAGTGGGGATAATGTGGACATCAAGGTCAATGACTGAATCTCTCCCCCCTAAGCATGGGTCATTGCAGTCCATCGATGCTTACGAAGAGCTTAGATTTTGAAATAGGTAAGTCATCAACTATGTTGCATCCCCTTATATGCTCCTACATTATGTGAATGGTTATGCTTTCTGGTGGGAATGTTAGCAATTTCATTCATAACATCCCATGGATTTGGTTTAGGTTTTCTAGTTTTATTTTGAGATAGTACTTCAGTGTTTTTTTGTATCAATGTTGGAGAAGAGAATTTCTCTCAATATCCATATGCTAACTATGTCAGCCAATAGATATGCTTCCAAGTGGTCTAGTTCCTTCACTGCAACCACACCTCACAACAATGCATAATTTACCCTTCCCACTTGAACAAGACTGCATCAACATAGGAGTTTTCTCTGAGAGATATAATAACATGTGTCTTCTCAATTCAAATTCATGAAGTAAGTTAATTGTTTATCTATTTTAATAGCAAGCCATGATGAAATTTTATGAATTCCTATCGTGAACCAACCTCTCCACCTAGAACACTGACATGGTTGATGGAATGATGTCGACCTCTCCACCCTTCACCTTTGGTTGTTGCTTCATTGTATGCGTGTTTTTTCCTTCTCAATCTTTCACCAATGTTAAAGATTCATTTTTTTTAATTATTGCTATATGATTTTGGCTTCTACAATAGCTAGAGCTATTTTTTGATTGATTGTGTGTCAAAATTTAATGTTCACTATGTTCCCATTTATACAGTGTATATTTTCTTCAAATATTTGAAAAGTTATCAAATTTTTGTTTCAATATGATGATTAATTACATTCCATGTTGACATATAAATTATCAAATGGTTAAATATAGAAAATATGTATATAGTTTTAGAATTTATAACATTTAATGATTCAATAGATATGTCTCTTTATTCTCAGTAGTTGGGTTCTTGATTATGATTTCCATTGGGAATTATGGTTAGTGATATGAGGCAATATATCTTCCTAAATCTCTCGTTTAAGAAAGAGCACCAACTCAAGGGCTTGCACATCAAAAACTCCAACAAAATTAACAATGTTATCCTCTTCAGTGTAGTTTGCAATTCAAGTGCAATTGCTAGTTTATTATATCAATCAACATTTTGAACATTTATAGACTTGGGATCCAAGGTTGCATCCTTTCTTCGTAAAACAGGACAATTGTTTATTGGTGATATAAAGAATGTATTCCATTATCTAATTTCTCTTAAACTACAACATACTAAGGTTTTGTCCTCTTCTCCGAAAAGTTTGTTATTCCAACCCTTGTTCAATACTTTTAAGATGCACATGATATGAGAATGTGATTGTGCTTATCCAACACATACATCCATTATTACTTCGTTTGCAAATGTGTGAGGGTTTGTTGTAAAGGGACAGTTGTGGTGGGTTTATTGTCCATGTTGCAACACGAGAAACAAAAGAGGGTTGTATTGAGAATTATCACACCCCTCAATCACTTCAATGTTCTTTGGGAAATTTGGTCGTATATTACAAATATAACTATTTTCCAATTAAAAATTCTATTTAGTTGCATATATCAATTATATTTTGAACTCCACTTTTTTAGATATCAGCACAATTTTGAATATTGCTTACAGATTACATGTGTATGTGTCTATGTAGAAAGATAAGAGGTATTCAGGCATTGGGACATGTTGGCATCCATCCCCTACCTTTAGGGACCCGCCATAGAGGTAATTTTCTTTTTTCAATGTAAAATATTTCAATATTTTTTAGTACCATCTTGATTGTAACAAGTCTACTATGAATATTGACCTGTGGGAGGATGATCGTGTTGGGATGAGTTGATGTCCTTTGATTGCTTCCACAGGCTCATTGCAGAGCAATATATTTATATTTTGTTATTTAAATTGATTTCAAGAAATTACATTATATTCTAAAAATTTATTACATATCCATATTTCACAATTCACAAATGTACATCAAGTAATGCCAAATTAGTAAGATGTAAAAATTTGTTTAATTTATATTTTATTTTACTTGTGTTGAGTAAATTATAACATAAAAGAACCTTTATAATTTTTAGATTGTATATTTGTCGATCGAGAAACCATCAATTGTAGTTGAGACTCTCGATATCGATGATGAAGACGAGGATCCCTATTGTGATGATATCATGTGAAGAGGTTGTCAAGGACAATGTGAATGACATCTATAATGTATCCCGACACTATTTCTTTTATCGTGTTATTTAAAAGGGAGTTTTTATTTTACTCTCTTGGCATTATACTATTATAACATTTTTTAAAAAGTTGACTTGATGTGCAAATTCATCCTAACACACAATACTAATAACACTTCATGTAATAGTAAATTAGAATTGAATTCTAACCAAAAATATTACCTGTTCAATTTGGTAGTACGTATTTGAAAACCCAATCCAAACAAGAAAATTAATTGAGACGATTACCACTGCAAACCAAGGAAAGTTTCCAAAGTTCCTTTTCAATCTAAACTCAAAGAAAATATAAAAAATCACAAATACCTAGAAAAATAGCAAATTGATCACAACATTAGCTCCATGAGTTAAAAAAATTCATATGTTGGTTATTGATGCTTATTGAAAATCTAGCCCTTTAAGGAAACCTCCAATCTAATTTTAAATGTTCTTGTGAAAAACATCTCATGATAATACACTATACAAGAATGAGCAATTTTCTCTTTACTTCACAAACCCATATTTTTGTAATGTTTCATATTATATTGAATTAATAGAACGATATTCAATTTAATGTCAAATGCAATCTGGGATGAAAATTTCACCTAAACCCAAAAAATAAATTGGGAAGATGTGTGTGAGATAACATGTATTATTTAAACCCCAATAAAAATGAGCAGTCATGCATTGGCCTCTAAAGCAATTGTCACTACTTCCTTATTAAAAGACCAAACAAGCAAACATACAAATTTTATACATTAAAAAAAAAAACACAAACATTGTTTCATTGGACATGATAACATGTAGAAAAATTTAATGTTTCTAGCATGGGATAAAGAAGACTCCTTAGAAGCTTCATTACTCGTGTCTTAACTTTATATGGTCTTAGAAAAATATTTGTATTTGATTTTCAAAAAAAAAGTGCGAGAAATTTTACTCAAAACTGCATATGCTAGCAAAGAGTGTAATTATCTAGACCTTCAAAATAAGCCCAATAGGGCAATGATCACTACCATTCACATCTGGACGTGTGTAAGTGTCATATATAGCGTTGACCATCAAGTTTGAAACAAGAAAGTAGTCGAGACGCCAACCTAATAAGGAAAATACAAAGTAATTTGTCGATAAATTTCATGCAAATTGGCATTCAATACAGTATGACTAAATATCAAATCACAAAATGGGGGCAATTGTTTGTACCAAGGCTTTACATCTTTCAAATGTTGACATGAATAACTGAGAACTACTATCTTAAGAATTGCAAGAGCATTAGAGGCAACAATTTTTCATTATGTAATTCATATGTGATAATTTTCTAGTAATTCATAAATAGTAAAAATCTCTTCAATAGTTTTGATGTGTACCAAATCAGTTTGTGCAAATAAAGTTTTATCTTTTAAATGGGAACCAAACCTAAAATATAAAGGCATGCATTCAACTACCACTTCTATTTGTAGGATAGGAAATAGAATTCCTTATTTAGATATAGTGATAAGCAAAAACCATCTTCTTAAGCTCAAATATACATAAATCAAAAGTACTACTAAAAGCCACAAATTTATTTATTGCATTCAAAGCTTGTAAAAATCACTTTTACCCTGATAGTAATAGCATGTGTCTTTTATTACTCCTAGAGCATAATTTATGGGATAGATAACGAACTTTTCAAGCAACAAAATAATGTTTTTTTTTCTTAGCCAAGCTTGTCCTTTGTTGCCTATCTCACCATTTACAACTTTACAAACCCACAAAGTCTCCACATACTCTAAAGCACCCTCACAACCTGCATAGTTCGCAAAATAGAATAGGGATTGCAGACAACACAACATGCTAACATCCATCCTTTTTGTGCACCAAACATGCCTTATGACCTCCTACAATCTTATGGAAAGGCTTAATCCAAGAAATCATGCAAACCACTTCAAGATTCACTTTGTGTTCTTGCATTTAAAAAACCTTTAGCACTCACCATGACATGACATTCATTATTAATTTGGATGAATAGAATCTTAAGCCGTGACCAAGATCAAGATAAGGATCACCAATGACACGCAATAATAACTTAAATATGAAAATGAATGTAACAAACAATGAGATCATTGCCTAGTAAGGATCCATTCTTACTCCTCAGAAAAAATCAAGAATGGATATCAAATGTATCATGACAAAAATGTTTAGGAAGCCACGTCCCCTAAACCTCAAACTCTTCCTAGTATAGTGATGGAAAGAAACATTACAAGCTCTAGTATAACTCTTTAGAGAAAATAACATTATGGCCCTTAATCACATCTTGGCATGTAACTGGTTTTGTGCAAAGCTATAGATAAACTAACTATAGTAAATCCTTTTGTTTTATGTCATCTTGACCATAGGTGGTCTAAAATGATAGGAGTTGAGTTTTAACCTGAATCTCTACCATCTCAAATGATGTAGCTTGACTTTTCTCAATCCGTCCACATTTTTAATGCGTGAAATCTATATCCAAGTATATTGCGTCTAAAGAGTTGTATTTTCGTCCTTATTGCTTTCAATCAGTCTTCTAAAGAACAAAGTCTAATGATAAGTTCCCTATCCATTCTCTATAATCCAGGAATCATATAAATACACCTCTTCAAGGCCCAGCATAAGTTAATAAATCCAATTGTTTTTCTTGATAATAATTCAAATCATGTATGCTAATTCAATTCTATAAACACATAAAAGAATAAGGTTGGAAAAGTTAAAGAATGTATGTTGATTTAATGATGCCTTCAAAAAATATTTTCTCTCAAACTATGTTGGAAATTCTCTCTTTAACACACAATAAACATGTTCACCTAACTTGACAATTAAAGCATCAATCTTTCATAAATTGCATTGATCTATCTCTATTATTCATGTTGTTGCCATGTCACAACCAAAGGATCTAATCTTCCATGTCATTGTAAGAAAATATGACCATATAAAAATACAAACCTCCAAGGATAACATTCTCCTACTGAGGTGGTGATTGAAGGGCCTCAATTGGTTTTGAAAAATCATAATATCTGATTTTTCCCCATGCAGTGTAGAAAATCTGCAGTCTTAAAAAGTGAACAACATAAAATAAATAATATAAACTTGCATAAAAACGGATTAAACACCAATCCAACATTGTTGTGCCTAATTAAATGTATTCCTTGAATTCTGTCACACGTGTAGTTAGAAAAAAATTTAAGTCCTCCTTTTTTTGACTAGCATTAGGTCCTTCACAAAATGGTTAGTAGTTTCAAAAATATTCACAATATCATAGGAAAATAACAAAGAAAAATGCTTGTAAATCAACTAACTACCATCAAACTTTGCAAAAACAAGGTTTATTCCCAATTTATCCAAGTTCTTTTTAATGAAAAGACTAAAATTTCTTTTGATTCCCAAGATCACACTAGGTGCAAGGGAAGAGGATACACAAAGTTTAGCCTTGATTTCTTTGTTAATTAAAAAATATCTTAAACTAAAAGATCAAACACATGCAAAAAATGAATTTTTATTCTTTTAAGCACAAAATGAATGATAATTGTTCCTACTTACTCCAAAGAAGTAAAAAGAATGGTTTAGAGCAGCTTGTGGTTCTCAAGATCACACTAGGTGCAAGAGAAGAGCATACACAACTCTATTTCAAACTCAATAAAAGTATGCAAACACAATCACTCCTTAAAATCTAACCCAATTTTCTCAAAAACCCTTTATCAAACCCAAGGAAAATTTTGTTAAGAATATTTCTCTAAAATCAATAATTTGACAAAAACAACATCTAAAACACCTTAAAAACTGTTAGGAATCATAAAATTGAAGTTCTTGAATTTTGAGAAAAGTTTACCTTGATGCACAGACGACCCTACTAGTACACAGGCATTCACAGTCATGCACATGTGCTCACAGTCATACATAGGCACTCATAGTCATGCACAGGCGCCCCTCTGTCATTTTTCACACAGTCAATGGTGCATGGTCACTCACAGTAATGCACAGGCTTCTTTTCCCTGTAGATGCTCAAAAATATCTTCCCACCATGCACCCCAAAATTTACAAAGAAAACTACAAAACTAAAAAACGCTAACACTATTTCCACCTAATTAGCTAGGGCCCTAAGTCTAGGAATGTAACATTAATATATAAGCTTAAAATAATGCCTAATTAGTATGGAAACAATGTAAAAACTAACTAAACATGCCTACTAATATGATCAATTACCTAACATGGGCCTAAATAGACCTAAGGGGCAATCAAATGGTTATGGTTACTACTCAAACAATGGTGAAATGACCTCTCCAAATGACTTGTTAAGTCACTTTAGATTATTCATCTACTAACCTTGTTGAAGGTTTTAAGCAAGGATTAGACTTGGCTTAGAAATCATATGTATTATATGAGATGTAAATTAAAGCATGGTCTGTAAAATATAAAGGAATGAGATGTGCTCTTTTTATAGTTTTCCTTTTGGGAGAAAATTATATTTTGGTGCATGTGGGACTAAAAGTCCCAAATTAAATTAGAATTGTTAATCATGATTAGGCTTTGCTAATTACAATTAGTGAATTACCAAGTGATTAAGAGGTATGGAGCCTTAATCGATCGCTTAGGGTCAACTAGGAGGCTAGGATAAGCTTTTAAGATTGTTGAGATGTTGTGAAGGTGAATGGGGTGATTTTGAGTGGTTGGAAGAGGGGTTTGAGTCAATACTAGGGTATATTGACCAAAACAAGGAAAAAATAGGCTTAATTAGTTAATAAATGCTAATTGTCTGTTTTGAAGAGTATTTCGACTTACGATTCTCTGTAAAGTGGCACCCTGAATGAAAATGAGAGTTGGTGATCAGTGAAGTGTTTGTTAACCGACCAAAGTGACAAGAAATGTTAGTTAATTAGTAAAGATCACTAATTATAACGGAATTGGGAAGAATAAGAGTGATTTACGTGTGTTTTAGCAATAAGATTGCAAAAGCAGAATTTAGGTGTCTACATTGTCTACCTGTGTTACTGATTCATTTTATGTGCTATCTACTTCAGATTTAGATGCAATCATGTGGCATTATCGGCTAGGCCATATGAGTGAAAAAGGAATACAAATCTTAAAGCCAAAGGGTAAGTTATCAGATTTGAAACAAGTAGATCTTGATTTCTATGAGCATTGTGTATTTGGAAAGTAGGAGAAAGTGATATTTATTAAGGTTGGGGCAACAAAGAATGCGCATAAATTGTAGCTTGTTCATATAGATGTATGGGGACCAGCTCAAGTAGCATCTCTTAGATGATCTCAGTATTATGTGACTTTGATTGATGATGTTACAAGAAAGGTATGTGTTTATTGTATTAAGCATAAATATGATGTTTTTGAGACTTTTAAAATACAGAAATCCCTTGTGAAAAATGAAAGTAATTTGAAGTTTAAGTGTCTTAGATATGACAATAGTAGTGTGTACTGCAATAAGGCTTTCAATGATTATTGTTTAGTGAATGGAATAAGAAGAGAAATAACGGTTCCTAGAACTCCACATGAGAATGGAGTTACAGAAAGAATGAACAGAATAATCATGGAATGTGCTAGAAACATGAGATTACATGTCGGTTTGCCTTTGAATTTTTTGGCAGAAGCAGTAGATACAACAGTATACTTGATTAACTGTAGACCTTCAAGTACAATGGATGGTGGAATACCGGAAGAAGCATGGACTGGAAAAGAGATATATCATTATTTTCTTAGAGTATTTGGTTCAGAAGCTTTTGTGCATGTTGATAAGGAAAATAGAAATAAATTGGATGCTAAATCCAAGAGATGTACTTTCATTGGTTATGGTTCTGGTGATTTTTGACTTCGGTTTTGGGATTTGAAAGATACTAAGATTGTTAGGAGCTATAACATTGATTGGAATGAAAAGAGAATGTACATGGATTAGGTTTTCGTACCCAAGAATGAACCGAGTGAAGATTTTGTTGAGAAAAGTGCATTCTCGGATTTAAATCAAAAATCCACAGACATCAGCATTGGTCAAGGTGACAGGTGTCAGTAAGAGTAGGACCGATGTTGGTAAGGTGAACCAACGTTGACTACCGAGGAACCGACTTCGGTTACAAGTGACCAATGTCGGTCACTATTAGAGATTGATAAGAATGTGCAATAGGCAAAAAATGAGCCCCATGTATCTGAAATCTCAGTGAGAAGGTCACAAAGGGTAAGTAGACCTCCAAAAATATTTACTCCTTCATTATCTTATTTATTATTGACTGGTAATGGTGAACCCGAGTGTTTTAAAGAAGCAATGCAACATGATACCCATATGTAGTGGGAGCATAACATGGATGAGGAGATTTACTCCTTGGAAAAGAATCAGACATGGGATTTAGTCAAGGTTCTAGAAGGTAAGAGGACATTGCAGAAACAGTGGGTTTACGGGATCAAGAAGGAAGAGAGTGGAAAGAAAAGATACAAAGCAAGGCTTGTGGTAAAAGTATTTGCATAGAAAGTAGGTATTGATTTTGGTGAAATATTTTCTCCTGTTGTTAAAATGAATTCCATTCGTAATGTTCTAAGTTTAGTTGCAGCAGAAGATTTGAATTTAGAACAGCTTGATGTTAAAATGAATTTCCTTCACGGTGATTTGGAGGAAGATATTTATATGCAACAGTCACTTGGGTATGAATTCAAGGGTAAGGAGAAACTTGTGTGAATGTTGAAAAAGAGCTTGTATGGGCTCAATCAAGCTCAAAGGAAATGGTATATGAGGTTTGATAGTTTCATGCATGACCATGGTTATAAGAAATGTGAATCTGACCATTGTGTTTATTTCAAGAAGCTTGGAAATGAGAGCTATCTTATTTTGTTACTGTACGTGGATGATATGCTTATTCTAGGATCTATATGCAGGACACTGGTGAGCTTAAACAAAAGTTAGCTCACACATTTGCAATGAAGGATTTGGCATGAAAATTCACAGAGACATGAAGAACATGAATTTGTATGTGTCTCAGGAACATTATACCAATAAGGTTTTGGAAAGATTTAAAATACAGGATGTAAAATATGTAAGTACACCTATGGTTGGAAACTTCAAATTGAACAAATATAAGTTTCCTACATCACATGAAGAGGTTGAGTGCATGGCATGAGTTCCATATGCTTAAGCAGTTGGAAGTCTTATGTATGTTATGGTTTGTACCAGACCAGACATTGCATACGCAGTGTGAGTTGTGAGTAGGTTTATGGTCAATCTAGGTAAAGAGCATTGGAAAACAATCCAATGGATTCCTAGGTATTTGAGAGTGACATCTGACATGCATTTATGATATAAAGGGTCGTATTTTTTTTACAGGGCTATGTTGATTCAGATATGGCTAGAGATTGGGATGACAAGAGGAACACCACTGGATATGTTTTCACAGTAGGTGGGATGACAGTTAGCTGGATTTTGAGATTGCATGTTGTACATTTATATTCAAAGTGTTATTCATCTAGAAAATAAATCAATGTTTCATTCAAAAATGAAACACATTTAGTTGAGATATCACTTCATATGACAGGTGTTGGAGGATGGGCAGCTGAAGTTGGAGAAAATTTATACCAATGAAAACCCTGTGGATGTGCTAACGAAGGTATCAGTCAAAGCAAGTAGGAGCCAACATCGGTTAGTGTAACTGGCGTCGGTTTCTTGTGTGTGGAAATTTATATTTAAGTCAAGGAATTATATTTAATCTTTGTTGTAAAGTTGATCTAATGGGGTTAAACACATAGCTAAGGTACCCTAGGTTTTATATGTATAAAGGCATGAGAATTAGGGTTAGAAATAAGAAGAATTACATTTTTTGAATGTAAGTTTCCTTGGAGAGAAAGAAAGAGTAGTTGGTGAGGAGAAAGCATTGTACATCTTGTGAGGTGTGGAAGACTATCGATCTTCATTATATTTCCTCTGTAAAGCACCGAATAATAAGATTAGCCATTTCTTGGTGGACATAGCCCCCACTAAGTGAACCACGCTATATCTGGTGTTATCTTTCTCTTGTATATTTTATCTTCTGGTTGAATTTCGTGTTTATTTCTTGTATGCTTTAATTAGTTATAAATTTGTACAACATTGGTTTATGGTTTAACGCCAACACATTATATCATCATAAATGATGTTGATATCTAATAATGATACTATGATTAGTTAACGTGAATCAACAACATGTTACAATACGATAGAACCTATCATAAGATGAATTCAATCACTTATTGTAAACATATAACTAATAATAAACGAAGCAAAACTATCATGAAACTACATTCATGTCATTTATATCTTGTTTGTGCCAGCTTTGGATGGCTACGAGAAAGATAACAATCACGTAATGATGCAAGTCATTATGTGAACATTACCTTTCTTATAGGGATCTAAAGATGGGATTGACATGATCCAACCAATCTAAATATCGATTCATGATCTATGTAGCCTTAGAAACTTAAACTTAAATCTTAAGTAACGCAATGTGATCCAGATAACTATGTAGAGATGGTAGTGTGGTCAATGAGACGAGTTTCATTTGAATTGTGTGCAGTCACGAAAATAAGGATTCAAAGCATTGCTAGAAAAGGTTTTCCTAAATAGTGTAACTAGTTGATTACACTGTCAGTTCACCGTGTTCCTAACTTATTGTGTGAGATGCCAGATGAAATTTAGTTAACTAATTTTTAGGTAGACACTTAGGAACATAACTTAGTTATCAGAACCTATTATGAAGGTTTAACCAATTGTATACTAGTTATACACACTTGGTTAGAGTGAATGAAGGGGGATCAGGTAGATCTAATTGACCCTTACAGCTGTACATGGTTAGGTTGTTATCAAATGAATTGTAAACTTTATTTTATGTTGGATTATATTTGTTATAAGCTATAAATCATTGAAGGCATTAAATGTGACTAAGGGGTTTGTTTAAAAAAAAATCCCTTAATTTGGAGTAAAAATAACAAGGGTGTTATACTTTTTTAATTCAGATGTTCACGAAATGTGTAAATTTCTCCTCCCTTCTTTTATAAAATATGACTTTAGCTTTTATTTTATCTACTAACATGTTTTATATTGATGAATAATTGTTTTATTTACCAAAAAAAATTATATGCTCATTACATTCTACTATATATTGTGAAAATTAAGAAGAAAAATTACATTCCAATGGTCAATGAAATGTCAACTTGTAGTTTACTCTTTTTTATTAATGATTAATGTTATTACCACTATAATTTGGTTCAAAACCAGGTTGATATCCAATTTTTTTTGGGGTTTTATATTTAGTAATGGAAATAGTGGCGTAAAATCTTGATGACAAGTTTGGAATAATTTTAAGCCGTTAAGAGTTACTCTTCTACCTTCATTTCGGGCAACGTCATTATCACCACCGACTGCTCTTTTGTCTTTAGTTTGAGTAATGTTTTCGACTCCATCGAAGGTGAAAAAAGTGGACACGGTTGGTTCTGCAAGTTCCATGCATCTTGGATATACTTCTACCACTCTAACACTCCTCATTTATTCTGAAATCAATCCCACATAGATTAACTAGTCTTGCACATGACAATATATTATGATCGATATGCCAATAGGGGTAATGTCACACTGGAGGTGGCCCTCTCACTAACATAATCTTTGATTAGTTGTGTGATACGTATGTTTGGTTCCTTGCGACCCACGTCGAATATGTCTCTTCAATACATCTTGAAATTTCTTCAACAACCCTATACATTTTACTTGCCTTATTATCAATGGAGAACATATCTCTTCAGTGCATCTTGAACTTGTTTCAACGACTCTACAAACCCTTGTAGTTCTATTATCGACGTAATATTACACCTCATTTTAGTGAATGGTCTATACAATATGCCTACTAAAAACTTTTTATTCTACAACCAATGGAAATATATAAACAATAATAAATTATTTACAAGATAAATTTAAAAAGTATTAAAGGAGAACATAGAGATATTAAAATCTTTGGAAAAAAGAACTATAATAAAAGTAAAGATTAAAAAAATAAAAAGTAGAAAAGGCTCAACTTATATTTGAAAAGTAGTTGGATATTTTGTCCACGTCAAAGAAGATTGCAACAGGGATATGTACGTCCTATACAACCACCACAAAAATCACTCATCCATAATATACTAGCAATCGCACAAGAGCAGTGCGATGTGAACGCCGAAAGGATGTGGTGGTGGAAACGTTGGTGGAAAAGGGAACAAAAGGAAGAAGCATAGTTGTATTAGTTAAGGTATTTTATTTGTCAGTTATATGGAGGAAGCGGGAGTGGAATAGAAGATAAAATTAGTACATTGGGTGGTGCCATAGTATGTGGCAATGTTAGGGAGGAGTAACTATTTGTGGTGATTGTATAAAGGAAAGTACTTGAAATGCGATTGAGGAGAATGGAAAAAACCAATAGACCTATTGATGTCATATATCAAAAGGCATTGGAGTTAAGGATTGTAAATGGATGGTGTTCAATTTTTTAGAGAAGAAAAAGACATGAATGAAAAGTTATAAATAAGGTGATAATTAAATACCCACATGTCTCATACCTATCTTATGTTTGGAATAGTTTCTTACCAAAATTATTATTGTTAGATGTGATTGACATTATTATCTTCATGTCGCTTGTATCATTCATGCGAGTGCAAGTTGTGTTTAAAGAGTCAAAATAGAAAATGAGAGATATTCAAAAGGTTGCTCGTTCAAAACCCAACCACAATGCTTGCCTCTTGGTTCTCTCCCTTTCAATTATAAGGTTGAGTAAATGTAGGATAGAAAGAAATGTTCAAACAAACATCTCCGAATAAAACTTACAATTTTTGCCCCCAGTTGGCAGGAGAGTGTTAAAACATGGATTGGGAGGTTATGAGCCCCCTCCATAATGGAACTGTACAAGTAGCAGAGTAGTTTAGAAACCAAACTTGCATGATCAACATTTCCACAATCAGAGGAATCAAAAAATGATGGGGGAAACCTTTCTGAAACATTTATTTTGTTGAAACCAGGAACATACAAACCAAACAATATTTTTGGAAATCGTATAAATTGGATAAAATGGGGGTGGAGCAAGTTACTCTCAACAATGGCATCCTTTATGATGTGAAAGTAGCTAGAATACTTTTCAATTTAAGGGGAATTATATTGTTTGTGTTTTAATGTATTTTTGAGATAGGGACACGTGGACTAGACATACAATCCCAAGTCAAGTCGTTGCAGTTGTTGAATTTGATATCCACAAAACAAAGGGCCGATCATGAGGTATTATGTCATCTTTATAGATCGTTATCTTATGTCATTCTCCATTCTCTTGTAGGTAATAATAGGTATCATTTGTAAGAGTTTACCTTGTGAATTTGTAGACAAGACTAAATATCCTTAACATTCCAGGTTCGTAACACCAGATAAGCTCTACAGAAAAGAATTTGAGTTACCTACATATTTTTTCCTAGAGCTGGCCTTTGTTTGTGGCTTCGTGAAACTTAGAATCCATATCTAATGTAATCTTTAAAAGCGTAAGGGTCTCCTATCTTGGTCAACGTCTATTTTTTAGCCATTATTTCTATCCCTGTTGTTGGAACCATTGTCATTGTCATAAAGATTCCTCGCAACACCATTAATACTAACATATCACTGTTTGTTTAGTGATGAGGTCATTGTTTATTGACGAGGTCAAAAGTTCTACCACTTTTTGCTACGCGAAAAGAATTACAAATCCATCTTGACTACTTCACCTAATACTACTATGAAAAAGTCATTTTGGCCACTTCTGAACATTTACCTATTTATAGTCATCAATTCTTAGAGCTCCACCACCATGACATTAATGTGGATGATTTACAAAAATCTATTATTATCTATATTTATTATTGCAGTTGTATCCCCTCTAGCTACACAATGTCACATTATTTCGATTACAAATATTCAACAATATAAAATATCATTTCTAGACTTGATGGCCCTGCATTAACCAAAAAAGATGGAAACATTTTACAATATTCTTAAATGCATGTGAATCCAAGTCAAAGGTGATCCTAAAAATGGCAAACATGCAGGAAATTTGTTATTTTATATCGTGGTATTGGCCGGGAATGTTTTACATTTTTCAGTAGTGTTTTTATCAATCCAACACATGAGGCCACCTAAACGGCCACATGACATCTATATTTAAAAAAGAAAGCATGCCACAGAAAGTAGGTTTCGTAGATAGTACTAAAAGAAGATTACGTGGACGATGCCGATTTATTTGATCGATGTCCCGGCATGGATGCCCCTTAGTTGAATTCTTGCTCGTAATTGTAATCTAGTGCTCAATTAAGTACACTTTTCAATAAAAAAAACAAAACGATTAAAAATATTTTAAAATTATAAATATAAACAACCATAATATTGTGAACGAACAAAATTTTAAAATATAAAAACTATCCTCAAATACATATATAAATAGTAAAACATAATATTTTTATAAAATAAATACAAGCGGATGTTTGTTAGGAAAAAATGTTTTGCATAAATTTAAAAAATTATTGTAAACATTAATTAAATAATCAATTTTATTCTATTAATGAATATTGGGAGATGATGCAAACAAGGTTGATTAAAATATATATTCACGCAATTTTATTATATATAAAAAAAGTTTCAATCAAATTTATGGAAGAAGAAGAAAATATTTTAAAGTCCATGAGACAACCAAAGACAGCGAATAAGAATATAAGATAAAATTTTGAATTTCTAAAAATGTTTTGTTCCCTAACAGCTGCCTAAAAGTTCGTTTATGCACATACTCCCACAACTTCTTGGATAACTAAAAATAACTTCGACTTGGGTGAAAATGCAACTCTAGAACTTTGAAAATTGAATATATTAATGTAAAATTCTCTGAGAACACATTGTAGCAAAAAGTTCCCGAGAAAAGAACATTGTAAAGTAATTAGATTATCGATGTTTTTGGGCCATACTTCATGACCCGTGAGCCACAAAGCGTGTCCACGAAGTCAATAATCTAGTTCTTAGCAAAAATAAATAAAAGCAGTATAAAGTGCATAAAAGCTTGAAGCTTCTGTCCATAATATCTCTATTCAAAACTTGACAAAAGCTCTGACCTTCTATGCAGTTCATCAAGAATAAATTCAACGTTATCTTCCAGTGAAAATAGCCATTCTAAAATTAAAATCTTTCCACACAGGTTTTTCAAGCAAATCTCTTCTCTATAGGTTTTAAATCTGTGTTTCAAAATCTAAAGCGGTTTAAAGTCTTTACTAAAATCTCTCTTTTCAACGTGGCAGGGCTAGGTAATTTATTACTAACCTAGAAAGCTTGGAAACAATCCTAATATGTACATAGTTTTTCCTGTAAGCTACCTTTTCTACATTATGGACACCGGAAGCCTAAAATCATTTACTCTAATATTTAGTGTGCCTTAATTTACTAGGGAAAATGAAAATTCTCTCTTTTCCTTATACAAAAGCAGATGGAACAAATTATAAGTTACTAGGGCATCATCTTGGATTTTCCTCTCCATAATTTTCGTAAATACCGCGCGAAAAGTATTTGAACCCTCCACAATACGAATTCCCTTCCTTTCACCATCGTTGTCGCGTGAAAAATACATGAATGAAAAGTTATAAATAAGGTGGTAATTAAATACCCACATGTCCCACGCCTATCTCATGTTTGGAATAGTTCTTACCAAAATTATTATTGTTATATGTGATTGGCATTATTATCTTCATGTCGCTTGTATCATTCATGTGAGTGCAAGTTGTGTTTAAAGAGTCAAAATAGAAAATGTGGGATATTCATAAGGTTGCTCATTCAAAACCCAAACACAATGCTTGCCTCTTGGTTCTCTCCCTTTCAATTATAAGGTTGAGTAAATGTAGGATAGAAAGAAATGTTCAAACAAACATCTCTGAATAAAACTTACAATTTTTGCCCCCAGTTGGCGGAAGAGTGTTAAAACATGGATTGGGAGGTTATGAGCCCCCTCCATAATGGAGCTATACAAGAAGCGGAGTAGTTTAGAAACCAAACTTGCACGATAAAAATTTCAACAATCAGAGGTATCAAAAAATGATGGGGGAAACCTTTCTGAAACATTTATTTTGTTGAAACCAGGAACATACAAACCAAACAATATTTTTGGAAATCGTATAAATTGGATAAAATGGGGGTGGAGCAAGTTACTCTCAACACTGGCGTCCTTTATGATGTGAAAGTACCTAGAATACCTTTCAATTTAAGGGGAACTATATTGTTTGTGTTTTAATGTATTTTTTAGATAGGGACACGTGGATTAGACGTACAATCCCAAGTCAAGTCGTTGCAATTGTTGAATTTGATATCCACAAAACAAAGGGCCGATCATGACGTATTATATCATCTTTATACATCATTATCTTATGTCATTATCCATTCTCTTGTAAGTAATAATAGGTATCATTTGTAAGAGTTTACCTTGTGAATTTGTAGACAAGACTAAATATCCTTAACATTCCAGGTTCGTAACACCAAATAAGCTCTACATAAAATAAATTGAGTTACCTACATATTTTGTCCTAGAGTTGGCCTTTGTTTGTGGCTTTGTGAAACCTAGAATCCATATCTAATGTAATATTTAAAAGCGTAAGGGTCTCCTATCTTGGTAAACTTCTATTTTTTAGCCATTATTTCTATCCTTGTTGTTGGAGCCATTGTCATTATCATAAAGATTCCTCGCAACACCATCAATACTAGCATATCACTGTTTGTTTAGTGCTGAGGTCATTGTTTATTGAAGAGGTCAAATTTTCTACCACTTTTTGCTACACGAAAAGAATCACAAATCCATCTTGGCTACTTCACCTAATAGTACTATGAAAAAGTCATTTTGGCCACTTCTGAACATTTACCTATTTATAGTCATCAATTATTAGAGCTCCACCACCATGACATTAATGTGGATGATTTACAAAATCTATTATTATCAGTATTTATTATTGCAGTTGTATCCCCTCTAGCTACACAGTGTCACATTATTTCAATTACAAATATTCAACAATATAAAATATCATTTCTAGACTTGATGGCCTTGTATTAACCAAAAAAGATGAAAACATTTTACAATATTCTTAAATGCATGTGAATCCAAGTCAAAGGTGATCCTAAAAATGGCAAACATGCAGGAAATTTGTTATTTTATATCGTGGTATTGGTTGGGAATGTTTTGCATTTTTCGGTAGTGTTTTTATCAATTGGACACATGAGGCCACCTAAATGGTCGTGCATGACATCTATATTTAAAAAAATGTGCCAAAAAGTAGGTTTCGTAGACATTACTAAAAGAAGATTATGTGGACAACGCCAATTTATTTGATCGATGTCCTGGCATGGATGCCCCTTACTTGAATTCTTGCTTGTAATTGTAATCTAGTGCTCAATTAAGTACACTTTTCAATAAAAAAAAACAAAACAATTTAAAATATTTTAAAATTATAAATATAAACAACCATAATATTGTGAACGAACAAAATTTTAAAATATAAAAACTATCCTCAAATACATATATAAATAGTCAAACATAATATTTTTATAAAATAAATACAAGTGGATGTTTGTTAGGAAAAAAATGTTTTGCATAAATTTAAAAAATTATTGTAAACATTAATAAATTAATCAATTTTATTCTATTAATGAATATTGGGAGATTATGCAAACAAGCTTGATTAAAATATATATTCACGCAATTTTATTATATATAAAAAAAAGTTTCAATCAAATTTATGGAAGAAGAAGAAAATATTTTAAAGTCCATGAGACTACCAAAGACAGCGGTTAAAAATATAAGTTAAAATTTTGAATTTCTAAAAATATTTTGTTCCCTAACAGCTGCCTAAAAGTCCGTTTATGCACATACTCCCACAACTTCTTGGATAACTAAAAATAACTTCTACTTGGGTGAAAATGCAACTCTAGAACTTTGAAAATTGAATATATTAATGTAAAATTCTCTGAGAACAAATTGTAGCAAAATGTTCCCGAGAAAAGAACATTGTAAAGTAATTATATTATCGATGTTTTTGGGCCATACTTCATGATCCGTGAGCCAAAAAGCGTGTCCACGAAATCAATAATCTAGTTCTTAGCAAAAAAAATTAAAGCAGTATAAAGTGCATAACATCTTGAAGCTTCTATCCATAATATCTCTATTCAAAACTTGAAAAAAGATCCGACCTTCTATGTAATTCATCAAGAATAAATTCAACGTTATCGTCCAGTGAAAATAGCCATTCTAAAATTAAAATCTTTCCACACAGGTTTTTCGAGCAAATTTCTTCTCTATAGATTTTAAATCTGTGTTTCAAAATCTAAAGCAATTTGAAGTCTTTACTAAAATATCTCTTTTCAACATGGCAAGGCTAGGTAATTTATTACTAACCTAGAAAGCTTGGAAACAATCCTAATATGTACATAGTTTTTCCTATAAGCTACCTTTTCTACATTATGGACACCGGAAACCTAAAATCATTTACTCTAATATTTAGTGTGCCTTAATTTACTAGGGAAAATGAAAATTCTCTCCTTTCCTTATACAAAAGCAGATGGAATAAATTATAAGTTACTAGGGCATCATTTTAGATATCAAGTAATTCATTTTCAAATTATTGTTCTACTCCAGGTGTGGAGTCTTAGTCAAATCTTTATAAATTCATCTTAAAAAACTCAGAAAGTGAATTTAGAAACGCTTAACAAGCTTATGAGATTCTGTTGATGGAAAATAATACAATGAATCTTAGAGAATGGAAAAGATGTGAAATCTCTTTATGTGATAATTTGAAAGAACCTTGCCTTATTTGCCTTTACTTTAGCAATGATGGTATAACTAGACAACTGCTAGAATGAAAAACTAAAATGAACCATCATAACCAACATGCTTAGTTATCAAGTTGGGCTGCTTATCCCACGTCTTATTATATGTGACACTACTGTGCATAGTCAGTATTAATTTTTACTATATGGAGCTAAGTTCTAGGAAATTATTCTAAAGTGATTTACCGGTTTGAAATGCATTGTTAATGTTTTGGTAGTGCCAAAACGACTTAGACGCCTATTAGAAATGTCCCAAAAATAACACACCCATTAGGGGGGTGTTTTTGGAAGGAATACAAGCATTATTGCAGGCATTTGGGCGTTTTCAGTGCTTCAAAAAACTTTTAAAAAAATAGAAGGAAAGAAAAACTAGAAGTAAACTAAACTTCCATAAACTCCACCCCCTCATTAGTCAAATCAAGTCAAAAACATATCAAAAAGTGTATACGGTTTTAATGAATGCCATGAATTATAAGTGTATCTTTTATGGACTTAAAAGGAATATTATGCATTTTTGTATGTATTTCTATTCTTAATAATTTATTGTATAGATGTTTTTGTTTGTATTTCTATTCTTAATAATTTATTGTATATATGTGTTTGTGTGGTTTTGTCTCCAAGGGTTCTTGGGAAATTGATGTTTCAAGTTTTCTTATCCATTTTTGAATAATGTTGAAATAGCATAATTTGTTTCCAAGGATTGCTTAAAGATTGACTTTTCAATTTTTTTGATCCGTTTTTGTGTAGTGGAGATATAGATTAACAGTAACAATTTTTTTCAAATCAATTGGTGCACCTATAGTTCAAAATTTCATATTCAACAAAAACTCAACACGGAAAATTTTACTTGGATTCATGTTCGTTGAAAAATCGCCAAAAAACAGAGAAATAAGCTATATATTCAATCATAATAACCTTAAATAACATGTAAAATATTGTCAAAACATAAGAAGTGAACTTCAATAACACAAGCCTATTTTATGTTAGATTTAAGGGAAAAAATAGAGTACATATCTTATTATCATATGATGATTGATTATCATCACTAAAAATTAATAATCACACAAAAAAAAACATTTTATTCCCCTTCCCCATCTCCGTCAAATTGAAAGTGGATGGTAAACCATTCTCATGATAAAAACCATCATCAAGTATGTCATCCCCCATCACTCTTGCTACATTAAATGTTGTTTCTACTCTCTCCATTTTGCGACCTCCCCATTGGTAAACATGGGTTCCACATTGGTGGAAATCTAGTCAAAATATGGGTCAATGTCATCCAAGTCAATTGTGCCGTTAGGCTCCTTTCCCTACACTTGTTTGATGTGAAAGAAAAAAATCAATTGTGCAATGACAAGGTTATTGACGCACTCTTGCATTAACTTGTTGTGCTTCTTGGTGTAAATGGTCTCAAACAAGTTTCAAATTTCAATTGCACTCATGCCCAAAAATGCTACAAAATGACACAAGACACAGATGACTAGCCTTTGAAGAGTTATGTTGAGCACCATAATATTCCCATCAAGAATCTATAAATAGGGTAGTTATAATTTGTAAGTAAACTAAAATTTCATTTATTAACAAGTATACAGATAAATGACCCTAATTTTGTCACATGTATGTTGGGTTATTCTCTGTCAAATACATAAAGCCTAAGAAAAAGTCTTTCTTTGCACCCTTGTAAACTTGGAAGCTGCAACTCATCTTGAATTTCATCTTTAAGAAGTTTGTCAGATGTCGTCCTCTCTATGCATGGGTTGAGACCGGCCATAATCTCCTTATCAACAAAGAAGAATAATGAGAATTTTATTTGTCAAGTAGTACCTTGTTGCATGTATTGGTTAAGTGGAGTGATTAAGCCATCTCTAATCAAGTATACGCCAAATGGGCTCCCATTTTCTTGTATTCATCCCATAATAATGGTTTATGGTCTCATAGAGAGAATCCTTTGACATGCTATCTTAGACAACCAACCAATAGAATTAGAACAATTGTTTTTTCATAAAACAAAAGTTTGAATGTTGAAAATTTAAAAAAAAGCAAAATTTGAAAAAATAACAAAAAAGGAAAAGAAAATCAAAGAATTATAGATCTCTTTTGTGCTAACCAAAAACAAATCATCAAAAACTACCTTCATGACATTTTCCCACAGTAAGCTAAGTCCTGGGGATGGGGGGGGGGGGGTGCGGCAATAGGATGGAGGGGGACGAGGTTGTTGAGATGGTGACAAATGCCAATATTTTTGGGAAAGCGGGGGAATGACTATTATAATAATATTAAAAAATTATATATTTAAATATTTTAACTTTATTCAGTGAAATTTATGGGTTTAAACTTTTTCTATTGTTTTTTTGGGTACATTTGGGATTAGGGTTCCATGTTTATGGTTAAAAAATAGTTTTTTGAAATTTAAAATGTTAGAAATTTTAAAAATTATTTAATCTTTTTGGGAATGACCCCTCCAACATATAGAGGTTGTAAGCACATCAATAACACAAGACACAACAATATTCAAACCGCGTGGGGTTGAGCCATGTAATACCACTAGCATCAAGTATTTACATCTTTGTGGACTGCAGGAACAACACAGGCTTCAATCTCTTGGCACATTTCCAATGTAAGATATCAGTGCCAATCCAAAGTAATCCAAGGCTTTTCCTTTACCACCACTTCCACTGGTATTTTGATGCACGACCTTAGCCTTAAATTGAAAAGTCTATCATGTGACATGACTGAGTATTCCTGCTCATGCTATAATGAAAATATCTATTAAGTTGGGGGACTTAAGTCGTCAGTCCATCTCTGTTAAAATAAATATCTTCTTCGCTCACAAAGTTATGAAGAATGTCAACTTCTTTTTCCTATCGATTGCCCACCTCATCATTATGGTTCTGTTGGCCAAAAAATTATCAAGTTTATCTTGTTGGAACTAGGTTTCCAAGCTCTTCAATGTCGTGCTACATTTTCTGAAAGGTGGCTCTTGGAATAGAAACTAACAATATAATTTTTTTTGTATGCAATACATTTAGTGCAGCTTCTGTGCATAGATTTAATCCTCCTAGGTCATTGACTCCAGTAAAACAGCATATGGTTTTTCCTGCTATTATCGTGACAACATAGAGGCCTGCAAGATGAACCAAAACATAATTAACTGACCTGTCCTATTTCATTGATCCATCTTTCATAAAATATCATCGTGTTTCTTTATATTTAGCTACAAAAGATTCTTAATACTGATTCATTATTATTTCTTACTCCATATGTAGGATTCCTTTGTGAATCCCCTATTTTTACACCTCGAAATGGTTTGGACAACCATGGTATATGTAATTTATCAACCATAAGATATCTATTAATTCACAATATATTATGATTTAACCTCAAACCATTATTCTACGTACTTCTTTATAGGGTAATATACCATAATTTAAATGCATATTTTTGTTATTGTTATTCACATTAAATTGGAGTAAGTACATCTTGGTTTACGATATTATTTTGAAAACTTAAATAAATATATATCTCCATGAATACCATCCATTATATGTGACAACTCTATACTTAATACTTGAATGGAAATATTATTTTTCTCGCTCTCTAATTCTTAGCCTTATCTTGATGATTATGTTATTTTATTAAAGAGAAATATATATAATATCCAACTCTTCCTCCTTTATATTCTTATTAATATCTTTTCAAAAGGTAAAATTAATTCCATGTCAGTGTTTATGTTGACGCATTAAATGAAAGGCTTCAAGGATACTATGAACAAGGAATGCAAATATATTAAATCCACAAATATCATTATATTATGTAGTTATTCTATTTTTACGTGTTAAAGAAAGAATGATTTTTTTATTTATACGAACTTCCAAATACGACTAGTACAAATGAAAGCATCTACAACAGACCATACATCAAAAGACAATCTTGTAGGAGCTTGTTGTAGTGAAATTGTATTATGTGATAACTTACCCCAAGTATTTTGGTCATTTCCTGTAAACTTACTGCAAAAGTTAGAATACATGCAAGCTTTTGATTGGTAATAAAATATGTAATGGGCGTACTGAAATCTTGTAGCTCCCCACATTAATGTTTTCTCTATGCATTTGTTTCACATCTTGAAAATGATGTCTTCAAATTATTTTCACTGTTATATTTAAGATCCTATTTATTTGTTTCCTTCCTGGTTATTGCTTTGACATTTATGTGTCGGCTGCAATTTTCCTTTTTTGTGTCTGTCATCTCCAATAGTGAAGCATAAAACATAGAGAAAACTTTCTTCTACTTTCAAATATGCACTAGGCCTATTTGGGCATGTTCCTTCTACGATGGCAGGATTCAATGTTAAATGAATGACATCTATTGTCTTTCCTTCGGCTCGGCAACACAACAAGGCTACACATTCTGCATATGTTGGGACTCCATGCATTTGACACCCTGCAAAATTGCAATGCCCATCCTTTTTTGCCTTCTTTACAACCTCTTGCACCAAATTTTATTAAGGACAGTAATGGCACACATGTTTCATTTTGCATGCAAGGAAGTTTGTCCTTGCCTCTTCTTCGTTATCTCTAGAACAAAAATTGGCTTTGGATACTATTCTCCACCACTTCGCATACAAATCTAGCCTTCCTCTATTGATGCTTCTTATTCAAGGCATTGTTGGTACTAGAAAATCATACCTCACTAACAATATCAAGTACTCATTCTCCTCTGCGTCGCCCCTAGGCCTTTCACCTCTCCCTTTACTCACCCCAAATGGAGCTATAGCTTTCAACATTTTTGCTTCTAATATACATGTCAACCTATGCATGCCTACCAAAGAACTCAATCTCTTTAAGGGTCGAGAATTTTCATCTTTTCAAGACTTCCTTAAACATATCCAATATATTCTAATTGATTAAATGAGTTTCGTTGTCCCAAAGTTGCTCAACATTATTGACTACCACCTTCGTGAAACTTTCCCATACTCCAATACATCTGAATTTGGAAACAGATCTGTCATCCTTGTTGGGGACCTTGGTCAACTTCCTCTTGTCATGGACATTCCTCTGTATGTCAGTAACTCATATGAGGTTAAACTTTGGAAAGAATTCACCATTGCCATCTCCTTAAATGCTATCTTCAAGGAACATGGTTCCACTCCTATAAAGGTATCATTTCGGAACTTTCTTCTCAACATTCGTAATGTTGTCCCTCTATTGCAAGATTGTGAGCTCCTCATGTAAAGAACAAATACTTTCTGCTAACTTATGGGTGGATATAGGTCTTGTCAATGGCGTTACTAGATCTATCATCGACATTGTTTACAAGTACTCCTCTACTCCACCTTCTCTGACTCTCTTCTTTGTCATCAAGTTTGATCAATACACGAGCCCTCATTGGGATGCAATAATTCCCTCCATGTTCCTATTCCACCAATTTCCAGAGGAAACCAAAGAAAAATTACGCTCAAATGGCTTGGATATTTCCAATCCACAAATCTCAAGGGCTAACTCTACAATAGGAAACTATTGACATTACAGGCACATAAAGACAATGACTATCCTTTACAGATATATCGAGAGATCCTTCACTCTCTCCCCTTAGAATGTCTGCTCCATTTTCATTCTGTCGTTACTCCAGAATGTCCTCCACACCTCTCTTTTTGTCATGCCTATAAGAGGAATATCATCTTCGTCACCTTCATTCCTCTCTTCCCTCTTAATCCACATTGGTCATTACCTCTCTTCCTGCTCTGTTGCTTTTCATCTCGTAATTTTTTTCTCCTTAATGTTTTCAAGAAATTCCTCCCGCAATTTTTTTACCACCTACATTTACATTTCTGCTCTATTATATGTTTCAGTTTCCTTCTCCATACTCCCTTATTTTACTTTCGGCATTTTCATCGCACACCTCGCTATTATTCTTTTATATTTATCGTTCAACATCTTGTTGCTTTTTTTTTTCCCACTTTTCTTAATTTCACCATATCCCCACCACACTATATAATCTTCTACTCTAAACATATTTGATCTATGTTTGTTTACAAATATGTTCAAAGTTTCATGTTGCGCTCTACTTCTACCCTTTCTAATACATCCAATGTTTTTTTTTACCTCACTTTTATTCTTTTATATTTATCATTCAAGATCTTTTTGCTTGTGTTTTTAACTAGTTTTTCTTATTTTCACCATATCGCCACCACACTATATAATCTTCTACTCTAATATACGTTAAATTTCCTTTTATTTTCCATTATATCCCCACCACACTCTATAATCTTCTACTCTAATATACGTTAAATTTCTTTTTATTTTAGATTTCCTCCGCTTCTTTTCCTTATTTCACTCCTACCATTGCTTACGTTTACGGGATATTTTCCTTTTTAACACTCTCCACTTTCCTTCACTTTTCCCACTTTTCTTTCCCTCCTCCATTTCCTTTTCCCTTTTACAATTCTTTTATCCTTTCTGTCTAATGCATTCTTCTTCTCTACTTCCTTCTCCTTGTTCCCTTCCTTTCACCATCGTTGTCGCGCGAAAAAGACATGAATGAAAAGTTATAAATAAGGTGGTAATTAAATACCCACATGTCCCACGCCTATCTTATGTTTGGAATAGTTCTTACCAAAATTATTATTGTTAGATGTGATTGGCATTATTATCTTCATGTCATTTGTATCATTCATGTGAGTGCAAGTTGTGTTTAAAGAGTCAAAATAGAAAATGTGGGATATTCATAAGGTTGCTCGTTCAAAACCCAAACACAATGCTTGTCTCTTGGTTCTCTCCCTTTAATTTATAAGGTTGAGTAAATGTAGGATAGAAACAAATTTTCAAACAAACATTTCCGAATAAAACTTACATTTTTTGCCCCCAGTTGGCAGGAGAGTGTTGAAACATGGATTGGGAGGTTATGAGCCCCCTCCATAATGGAACTGTATAGGTAGCGGAGTAGTTTAGAAACCAAACTTGCACGATCAACATTTTCACAAGCAGAGGTATCAAAAAATGATGGGGGAAACCTTTCTAAAACATTTATTTTGTTGAAACCATGAACATACAAACCAAATAATATTTTTGGAAATCGTATAAATTGGATAAAATGGGGGTGGAGCAAGTTACTCTCAACAATGACATCCTTTATGATGTGAAAGTAGCTAGAATAATTTTCAATTTAAGGGGAATTATACTGTTTGTGTTTTAATGTATTTTTGAGATAGGGACACGTGGACTAGACGTACAATCCCAAGTCAAGTCGTTGCAGTTGTTGAATTTTATATCCACAAAACAAAGGGCCGATCATGAGGTATTGTGTCATCTTTATAGATCGTTATCTTATGTCATTCTCCATTCTCTCGTAGGTAATAATAGGTATCATTTGTAAGAGTTTACCTTGTGAATTTGTAGACAAGACTAAATATCCTTAACATTCCAGGTTCGTAACACCAAATAAGCTCTACATAAAACAATTTGAGTTACCTACATATTTTGTCCTAGAGATGGCCTTTGTTTGTGGCTTCGTGAAACTTAGAATCCATATCTAATGTAATCTTTAAAAGCGTAAGGGTCTCCTATCTTGGTCAACTTCTATTTTTTAGCCATTATTTCTATCCATGTTGTTGGAACCATTGTCATTGTCATAAAGATTCCTCGCAACACCATTAATACTAACATATCACTATTTGTTTAGTGATGAGGTCATTGTTTATTGACGAAGTCAAAAGTTCTAACACTTTTTGCTACGCGAAAAGAATTACAAATCCATCTTGACTAATTCACCTAATAAAACTATGAAAAATTCATTTTGGCCACTTCTGAACATTTACCTCTCTATAGTCATCAATTCTTAGAGCTCCACCACCATGACATTAATGTGGATGATTTACAAAATCTATTATTATCAGTATTTATTATTGCAGTTGTATCCCCTCTAGCTACACAGTGTCACATTATTTCAATTACAAATATTCAACAATATAAAATATCATTTCTAGACTTGATGGCCCTGCATTAACCAAAAAAGATGGAAACATTTTACAATATTCTTAAATGCATGTGAATCCAAGTCAAAGGCGATCCTAAAAATGGCAAACATGCAGGAAATTTGTTATTTTATATCGTGGTATTGGCCGGGAATGTTTTACATTTTTCGATAGGTTTTTTATTGATCGGACACATGAGGCCACCTAAACGGCCACATGACATCTATATTTTAAAAAACATGCCAGAAAGTAGGTTTCGTAGACAGTACTAAAAGAAGATTACATGGACGACACCGATTTATTTGATCGATGTCCTGGCATGGATGCCCCTTAGTTGAATTCTTGCTCGTAATTGTAATCTAGTGCTCAATTAAGTACACTTTTCAATAAAAAAACAAAACGATTAAAAATATTTTAAAATTATAAATATAAACAACCATAATATTGTGAACGAACAAAATTTTAAAATATAAAAACTATATTCAAATACATATATAAATAGTAAAACATAATATTTTTATAAAATAAATACAAGCGGATGTTTGTTAGGAAAAAATGTTTTGCATAAATTTAAAAAATTATTGTAAACATTAATTAAATAATCAATTTTATTCTATTAATGAATATTGGGAGATGATGCAAACAAGGTTGATTAAAATATATATTCACGCAGTTTTATTATATATAAAAAAAAGTTTCAATCAAATTTATGGAAGAAGAAGAAAATATTTTAAAGTCCGGGAAGATGTAAGGCAGAGAGAAATGAGTAATGTTTTTCATTATCTGTCCACATTACGTATCACTTGTACGTATTTAGGGAGACTAGCATGAATGAAATGATACTTACACTTGTTACATCAAAATTACTTTTACGCATTTACCAACGTATCTATCTATTCCCCCGGGCCCCGCGCCCCACCATTATGTCGCAGAAGCAATAATACTGTCCTCCAATAATCATGTCCTTCCGCAAGTTATGAGACCACTACACCCAAGATAGACGTGTGGACGACTGAGATCAGTTTGGTCGGCGATACGGAAAATGAAGCGGACGGTTTGGAGTGATGCACGACGGTACAGCTTGTCAGAGCCCCTCGGGCTTTCTAACTTAAAACACGCCTTTCGGCGTAATTACAAGATATTAATTATAGTGGAAGCCCAAAAAGAAGATGAGGAACTTACAACAAAAAAAGGGGGGCAAAGGATTTGATATAGTTATGAATTGATTAATATTTTAGTAACTCACAACTATGAGGATGATGACAAATAATTATAGAAGTTGCGGCGAGGATAGTATCACCCCAAAATGCCTCGAAAAACTTCATGCCCATTTTGAAGACGGATTGTATGTTCTAAAAAGAATCCTTTTTAAATTATT
Source organism: Taxus chinensis (assembly GCA_019776745.2). NCBI lineage: Eukaryota > Viridiplantae > Streptophyta > Pinopsida > Cupressales > Taxaceae > Taxus > Taxus chinensis. The sequence continues at coordinate 62,206,877 of CM034152.1, read as the reverse complement.
AGTGAAAATCAAATCAGTCATTGTGTATGTTCAATTTAACAGTTTAGGTTTAGAAAAATAACAGTTCAATCTAACGTTTTCCTTATATTTTAACAGTTCGGGACAACAATAAAATCATAGACTTTTAGACTTTTTAAGAAAAATGATTGTCCAAACAAATTCGTGACCACTCTGTTGTGGACAGTCAATTTTCATCGTTGCAGAAATCACGGAGAAGAATATACAATTTACGCCGCAGTACATAATATGGTTATTCGAAATCTTTTAATTCTTATTACATGACATGGCCACTCCAAAACAGGAAACTCTCCAACCATTACATGCCACGTGTACCGTAGAGATGTGTCCGTGCTTCAACATCCTAAAAATCTTGTCGTTGTTGTCTCTGTCACTTGTCAAAAAGGGGGAGTTTTCCGCTTGTAAAAACATCTTTCCCCGTAATTATGCAATATATACTTAAACTAGCAATTGCGCATGAGTTGCAAGTTACACTGGATGTGCAAGATTTTTGTCTGTCAATTGGGAATATTAAAAAAGGAAAAATGAAAACTATGTGCTGTAAACAGCAAGACAGCTCGAATAAAATAGCCAAAATTTGACATATTCCAACAAGACATCTCAAAGAGAGACACCTCCCGTGTAAAAATGAAGTTAAACCCATAATCAATAAATAAAAACACTATCATTATAATTCCCTTAAAATTAGGTTTACAGAATCCATTTTTATTTTTATTGTTAAATATGTTGAGTTTCCAATTTAAAAAGAATCGTTGTGTGGACTATGTGGGGCAAGCGCTTTAGAAAGTATAAGTAATTTCGGGGAGGTTTTCCAACTGAAAATTTCCATGGAGATTTTTCATCAAATAACACAAACAATATAAATAAAATATAATTCTTGTTTTGAAGTATTGAGTACGTTAAAAGCAGTCTCACATTCCATTCAAATACATTTGCGCGTATTACACGTTTGAAAATAATCATTGCATTCACTCCCACGACTTCTTTACATTTTCCACGCTTTCGAAGACTTCGAAAAAAAAATTAATCCACTACTTTTCCACGCTTATCACGACTTGGAAAGCTTCATCATATTTCATAATTTCAAGGTAGATTTAAGGATCATAATTTCCTTGTAAGGTGCTCGCAATTCTTTGCACATACTCAATCTTCAAGGCTCCCATTTCGTCATTTCTATATGCAAAGAAATCATCCCAAGCGAGGGTGATGAAAGACATGGCTCCGAGTTTTTCATTCAGCTATACATGATTGAGATTATTACCTTCAGCGTATTTTTCAACTCCATGAACTTCATACAACATCTTGTACCTTTTTTTGCGTCTTTTTCATCGATCTCTTGGATACTTGATCATCGGCCACAACAATTCCCATTTTTCTTCCCTTAACAAAGATCTTCTTGAATTGTGACCACCAGGATTTAATGACAGTTTCTTCGCAAGCAACAATTTTCCTAATTCTAGATCGTTGTTCCTTGATGTTTTCTGGGGGATTGACACTAGCCTCCTTTATCTTACCTACTTGTTGATTTTTGGTTAAAACGAGAGATATTTATTCTATTCTTGAATTCTCTTTTCTACAACAATCGGTTTGGAACCATGGTTGATTGACGATTTGCATTTCTCGGGCACCATTTTCTTCTTCTTCACTATCACTCATTGGTACTTCATTCCAGTATGGAAATTTCTTCATTTTTGCTACGAGAAACGAATGTGACAGGGATTCGTTCCTCGATAGAGTTGCCTTCAAAAATGATTTTTCTTTGAAATCTAATTTTTTTGTTTTGTTTTTTGAATATATACTTTTTAAAAATTTTTGAGCAAAGATCATTTTTGTGTGCACTTAGGGAATCTCTCCCCAACAAAGTTGTCAAAAAATGTTGGTGAGAAAAAAATTCAATTGGAAAAATTAGGTGTCTCCACCAACATTCATGGGGCTATGCCCCTCTGTGTCAAATGGTGCAGCTCCCATTATTGAATGTAACTAATCTAATCCTAAAATAAATACTGTGTTGCCCAAATAGGTTGGGGATAACACAGGGACACTCCATTGAACCTGTGGCAAAGTGCTTGTACGGGGTAGAAGGGAGGAAGTCTCAACGATGAGGAGGGAAGGAGAAAAATTAGGAGAGGAAGGTTACTGCCATGAGTAGGCCAATTTTAGAGTTCACACCTAATAACCAGAGTAGTTCAACATTCAATATAGAGGAAAACACAATGAAGCTAGTGGGACCAATGATCTAAAACAAAAAGTTATTTAGATTCATCTATTGAGGAATCAAATTTCCTCTCCAATATTGTACTTGCAAAGTGCATAAAAAGGGAGCACATTCATATATCTTGAAGGCAAAAACTCCTTCTTTGATTGACATTTACACAAGTTGTACAATACAAGGGAAAAGAAGAAAGTATTTGGAAGAAATGTAGCCTTTATTTCATGTGCACTGGTGATACAAAGCTCAACAATATCCACTATTGCTACAGAATACAAAATTTTCAAGATCCTTTGGAATGTAGAAGACATCCCAATTTATAGCAATGTGAATTAACTCTTTGCCTACCCCCCCACATGACTCTTCATCGTCTCATTCAACTTGTGACTTTTCACCTTCCTAGGAAGTGAGAAATAAGTTCCCTTTTTATAAATTAAAGGGACTTTTACAATGTTACCTTATGAATTCACTTAAGTGAATGAGACAAAATACAATGATTATGCCCAACGAAGAATTAGAAATGGAAGAGAAAGGAAAGGGAGAAAGAGAGAAGGAAGGAGGGGTTGTCACATTTGATGAAGAAGTTCTCTGCAATGAAGAACTTTACTGAATCATACCTCCTGATTGGGGGTCTCTGGAGTGGGTTCCTTTTCCTTGAATTATTTATTGAATTGAGTTATCGTAGCTGTCAACTTATCTTCCCTTGGAATGCAAATACAACCCAACACCTTGGTCCATGCCTCGGGATTACCACTGATCATTTTATATTGATGAAGCCATTCTTCGTGATCCATTGTAATTGTGGCAATACAACTCATGATACCGGTCAGGGACTCTAAATTGTCTTTATTAAAGGAAAGAGAGTCCCCTGCCTACTTCTTGACCATCTCTTCAAATGCAATGTTGAGTCACCTCTCCTCTTATCAAAATTATTATGAAAAAAATTGTAAATAATAAAATAAATAACTTTAGCTTCTACTTGGATTTCAGGGCTAAAATTAAAACCCATTTGGATTCTTATCACTTCAATAAAAAAAATTTACGAATTTTAACAACTAAAATTAGAATCCATGTAAATTTTAACTCGTAAAATTGCATTAAATTAGATTTTTTCTAGCTAAATTAAAGAAAATGTGCATCTATACATTGAAACACCCACACTAACTATGTCACTGACAGATACATCGCAGATATTCTTGGCTAGATTTCAGCGCCAAGAGTTTTATCTCATGCACAATATGCATTTAGATCTACTACACAAAAATGATGTATAACCAAACTAGAGAATACTCCATTAAACACACTCACCCTTCATAATCCTCCATGAATCTATCCACAACCCTCTTCCTTAACTCCTTAGGCATATAGTTGAGTCATATTGTTGTGAGAACTATAAATATAACATTCTTGTTGGCTTCCACATCAATGCTATTGAAAAATAGTTAGATAGAAGATACCAATGATGACTTCAAGAAATGATTTCAATGGACAAAGAAGCTTATATCTATCTATTAGCCCCCTCTGCAAAGAGTTGCAAAGAGATCCTCTCCTTTACCTTGCATTTTGTCATCTCATATATGTCCAATCAACCTTTATATTAGAAAGCAACTTGACACTTAACTTGGTTCTTATTTGCAAGGGTTATAATGTGTATAATCCTCAAGTGATTCTACCTTTATTTTTCCTCAAATTAAGCCCCAACAACCTTTTTCTTGAGCCCCTTCTCCATTGTATGCAAACCAATCTAATCCAATCATTTAGGAAAAACGTAATTAAACCCATAATCAATAAATAAAAACACTAGCATTATAATTCCCTAAAAATCAGGGTTACCTAGGCAATCCGTTTTTATTTTTATTATTAAATATGTTGATGGGTTTCCTATTAAAAAAAACCGTTGTGAGGACTTTGTGTTCATATGGCAATGGCGCATAATTCGGGGAGGTTTTCCAATCCGGATGTGACAACTGAAAATCGATCCGTGTTCCACCGACATAAATAACCGGCTATATAAATAGGGGAGAGACACCATTAGTTGAGCGGGGTCCAATTGTGGATATAGTGTCTTGAATACAAAACACCCAATAGTTGTCATCAAGGTACTTAATGATTAGTCATTTTTGACATGACAACACTCAATCATATCATGACATGTAGGATTTGCCTTTTTGAAAATTTAAATTTTCAACCATTTTCACTCATGATCAAGTATAGGTCGCAACCAAAATGTAGTGTAACTAAAATTTACAATTTTAAATAAATTCAAAATATATTTTTCCCTCCAATTCAATATTCAAAAAAATATGTGTAATTTAAAAAAATCTTAAACTACGTGCTGGTGAAAAAATCAGGTTCCCACATTTTATAGAATTTATTTTGTGGGCCCCCTAACATAGGGTGCACCACTACTGGTGTCTCTCCCCTAACACTTGAGTCGTATCGTCTTTTCAGGAAATATAAATAAAATATAATTCTTCTTGTTGAAGTATTGAGTACGGCCACTGCCAGACTGACATTACATTAGCGCGTATTAAAAGCAGTCTGCGAGGCTGTCATTCCATTCAAATCATTCGAAGACTTTGAAAAAACTTTTAATCCACAACTTTTCCACGCTTATCATGACTTGGAAGTTGGAAAAGCTTATAAAAGTTGTCCTCGATGCACAAGCAATTCCATTCAGAGTTTCTTTGTCTCTCTAAATATTTTAAGATGAGGATGCTCAACCACATCTTTTCGCTGGCCGCCTTTTTCTTGCTGGCCATGGTTTCCACCTGCTACTGCTTCGGATGTCATGAGGAGGAAAGAAGTGGTCTCTCCTATTTCAAAGGAGGCCTCAATGATTCATGGTACATGCTGGAATCACCTGCAACCTCCGCACTGGCCACGTGGAGGGGTTTAGACTGCTGTTCATGGGAGGGAATCACCTGCAACCCCCACACTGGCCACGTGGTTCGTATGGATCTGAGCAACTTTGGGGATTGGTTAAGTGTGAGGAATTCAAGCACCCAATTTTTCAATTGTTTATTGCAACTGCAGCATTTGGAGTACCTCGACCTCAGGTGGATTGACTTCAACCCTCTTCCCATCCCTTCACAGCTCGCCATGCTCCACAGATTGACTCATTTGAGCTTGCGATATTGTGGGTTTACTGGCCGAATTCCAAGTTTCATGGGCAACATGTCTGCTTTGAAATATCTGGACCTCTCCTACAACTTTTACTTGGAGATCGGCCAGTTGGGCGAATGGATTGGAAATTTAAGAGGGTTGGAGACCCTGAAGTTGAGTGGTGTGAATCTGAGTACAACAGAAGGTGATCGCGTGGTAGAGAATATTGCTGTGTCCCTCGCCAATCTTACAACACTTGGGATGTCTAATTGTAGTGTTTCAGGTACAATTTTATCTTCTCTTGCAAACCTCACCTCCCTCTCCCGTCTCTACCTTGCTCGGAATGACTTCACTCACCAGCCATTTCCCAACTGGATTTCAAATCTTACATCTTTGGTTTCCCTCTCGCTCCGCTATTGCGGTCTCCGAGGTCCCATCCCTTCTCCCCTGTTAAGCCTGCCACATTTGAGAAACCTTTGGTTGCGCTACAACCCTGACCTCAAAGTAAACCTGTTTTCCATTGTCCAACACTCTCGCCAGCTCGAGATGCTTGATCTTCGTCGGTCAAATGTGGCAGGAGTGATTCCTCCTTCCATTGGAAATCTTTCGAGACTTCAAAGCTTACTTCTTTCAGGCAACTCTCTAACAGGTAGCATTCCACGAACACTAGCATTACAAAAGTTGTCTGAACTTGACCTTCGGTCGAACCAATTAAACGGAAGCTTGCCATCTAATTTTGGAAACCTCTCGTCCTTGGTTTGGCTTGATCTCAGCAATAACTCTCTGAGTGGCATAATCCCACCTTCCTTAGAGCAGCTCTCCTCGCTCCAAAGTCTTTACTTAGACCACAACAACTTCCATGGGACTTTCTTACTCTCCGTACTAGCGAATCTCACAGATCTTACTCAATTAGATCTTTCAAGCAACAATCTATTGACTGTAAAAGTCAATGGGTTTTGGATCCCTAAATTTCAGCTTCAATATTTGAGTTTGAGATCTTGTAATATGGAAGGTGATTTCCCCATTTTCATTTCAACTCAATATGGCATTGAGTATCTAGACTTGTCCAACAACAGTCTTAAGGGAGACATTTCAAATTGGTTGTGGGATGTTACATATTTGTACAATCTGTGGTTTTTGGACTTGTCAATGAATTTATTTGATGGATTTGTTCCAGCACAAATTGGAAAAAACAAACAGCCTCTCATGTATCTGTCATTGGCAAACAATAACCTTCATGGTGGCATTCCACATTCTATTTATGAAGGGCAGTTGGAGGTTCTTGACTTGTCAAATAACAAACTTTCTGGTAAGATTTCTGAGAGTATTGGGAACTTCTCATCAACATTACAGGTTTTGAATCTTGAAAACAATCTTTTTCAAGGTGAGATTAGGAGCATGCCTTGTCTTCAATCACTAAAATTGGGAGGTAACAAGCTAGAAGGTCAGATTCCATCCTCTCTTCAAAATTGTAGCTCTTTGGAGATTCTAGATTTAGGAAATAATAGCATGCAAGGAGAAATCCCAAATTGGATACAAATGTTGACTGGTCTGCAAATTTTAGTTTTAAGATCCAACAGATTTGAAGGTGGGATACCATTACAACTATCAAAATTGCAAAATCTTCAAGTCTTGATTTTGTCAAATAACCGATTCTCTGGAAATATTCCAAGCAATTTTGGAAACTTGAAAGCAATGACAAATCAGACACAAAGTACAGAAGTCCTTGAACATGATTCATTGTCACATTTTTATGTAGAGAAACTTGTAATCAACACCAAAGGCCAATTTCTAGAGTATGAAAGATCTTTGGCATTGATTAGATGCCTCGATCTCTCAAATAACAACTTTTCAGGGGATATTCCTCATGAAATTGGTTTCCTTAAGGGTCTAAGGATTCTCAATTTTTCAAGAAATCAACTCAGTGGTAAAATCCCAAATTCTTTTGAAAATCTTGTGCAGTTGGAGTCGCTTGACATTTCAAGGAACAATCTCAGAGGAGATTTTCCCGTAGAACTTCAACTCCTCACATTCTTGAGCTACTTGGACATATCTCATAATAATCTTTCGGGAAGAATACCACAAGGAGGTCAGTTGTTAACATTTAATGCAAGTTCATTTTCAAACAATGGGAATCTTTGTGGAATTCCAATCAACATAAGTTGTTCATCCTCTTCTGTTTCTCCAAAGAGTAGCGATGATGAAGATGCAATTGAAGAACATTGGGATGAAGACATATGGTGGGAGGTGGTACTTGGGTTGAGTTTTGGATTTGGGTTTGCAGTAATTATAGGAGTGTTATGCTTCAACAAAAACTGGAGATCTAGATGCTTCAAAATGATGGATGACATTATTGTCCTTCTTGATGAAACAATTAGGAAAAAGATGTTTTATTAAGTATTGTTTTCCTTCCCCTTTCTTTTCTTCTCAAAATGCTTTCTTCCTCTCTCTACTTATTTGTATTGTCAATGTAACTAAATTTTTGAAGTGTTTGTATTGTATTCTTATTGGTTGGTGCCATGATAAAATGGTTCTACACATAATATGAACTATAAATGTTCTATTCAAACATTTATTTAAATCTTTCTTTTTTATATTAAAACTTAAAAATGTTTTTTTATAATAATTTTTTTTGATAATAAATTTCACATAACACAGGTAGCCCAGTTTTTAAGGAGAGTATTTTTCTTTCACAATGTTCATTTAACCATCATGCTAGTTTTAACTAGGTATTCCTTTTCCTTGCATGCAATCTGCCCGAGTGTAAGTTCATGTATGCCTTTTTTTACTAAAAATATTTATTAATAGTTACTCCATGCAACACTTGCATGCATATGTACTTTCAAACAGAATATTCATGTCTATATTTCTAAAAATTAATCGAAAATTAAACTAGCAATTGCACATGAACTGTGCGATGGGAACGCCAAAAGGCCCAAGGGATGTGAGGCGTAATCTACCATATGATGAATGAAATCAGAAGGGAAGAAATAAGGTGAATCTGCAGAAGAGGGGTGGCAGAAGCAATTGATGGTTGCGATGAAAAGTGAGAAGAGTATATGATTGGGCATCATGGAGACAGAGTAAGGACGTAAATATGAATTCCAAAAAGAAAAAATAATGAAGGGGAAGGAAAAGGAAATGGTGTTGAATGTTGGGAACACGCGAATATATATGGAAATAGAGAACTAAAAACTTTATAATGCTTTTCTTAGTCTTGTGAAAGTAATAAAAGTAGTTACTTTTGAACAAAAAGAGAAATATAAAGAAACATTTTTTTATACAGGTAGGAAATGATGAAGTGTTGATAGAGGAGCCTTCTCATCTTTCCTACTTTTTAGAAGAGTTCCAAAAAAAAAAATTAGAGTAAAGTTTGAAAGAAAAAGAAAGTAAAATGGGGTCTTTAAGGTGGGGACTCTAGACATTGTGTGAATGTCAAGCATTCACCAAAAAACAAGATCCTTCTTTAATATAGTTCAATATACACAAGCTTTGGACGACAATAAAATCAACCATTACTTATACACTTTATATTCTCTTTTCAATCTTTTTTTCACACATATTAGCAACAATGACCCATTTAAATATCAATTAAAAAAATAAAATGAACCACAAATTTTGTTTTACCTAGATCATCTTGGCCACTGAAAATTGAATTAGAATATGACATTATATTAAATGAATTAAAGTCGGTTTTAACATCTTTTAAAATCTTCGAAAATGGTGAAATATGTAATGCAGAAATCGATACTTTACCTTGTATATTGTACGGTACTAAGGAATCACTGTTATGTTTGTGGAGCCTATTTTCATGTTAGAGTTTGGTACACCTTCCATGTGTTACACTTGGGTATTTTTACGGCGGTCCCGCTCGCCGGTGAGCGGGTCAGGGGGGTTCGGGGGGTTGAAGCCCCCCCGATGAAAGGGGGTTCGGGGGCGAAGCCCCCGAAGAAAATTTTCATGGGTGGTTCATTAACCCATGGGTAATGGGTAACCGTTATGGGCTGTTTTTGGGCCCATGGTTTTTTCGGTCTTTTGCCCATTGTTTTGAATACCCACGGTTTTTTGCCCTTGGTTTTGATACCCACGGTTTTGTATCAAACTGCTTAATCAGTTTTCTATTTATATGGTCTTATGCATATGATAGATGTACAAGCAAATGTATTACAGATGTGTTTTGAATTCGGGTGTGAATTCTGTAGAGTTTGTTGAGCATAGCTCCAAACGGATCTGGGTATTGTATTGAGAGAGTAGAGGCTTGTAATAAAATCTGAGCAAGTGATTCTTGATGGACGTAGCCCAAATTGGGTGAACCACGTTAAATACTGTCTCTTTGTGTTGTCTTATTTTATTCTGTAATTTTATTTCAGATCTGCAATATTTTTCTGCATATTAGTTTCTACTTTTGCGATTCTGTAAGGGATTATTCCGCATATTGTATCTCTTATTTCCTAACAATCACAAGTGCTACATTGGGATATACTGGAGCCTTGTAGAAAGGAGCTTAAACATCATGCAACATTAAGTCGAAGACCAGAGGAAGAATTTTTAATGATATTCAATGTGTGCAGAGTTGAGTAGCGCTTTGAAAGTGATCCGGAGTTATAACCCCGCATCTTCGTATTAACAATAACAGTGACATGCAATTGTATATAGTTAGTGGTTTCAAGGTGGCATGTATGAACTATCTAACACGTCCCTTACAACGACATCTCTAGGCATTTACGTGGGTTGTTTTGACAACTAGTTGGGCAACGGGCAGATTTCAAAACAAGAAGTAGAACTAGGAGTGGGTAGTAAGGGTTAAATATGATGGCCACTTATTCATGTCAAACAATTTTTGAGTGCCGGTAAATTTATAATATTTTCCTTTAAAAATGTAAAAAAATATTATTTTTAGTCCTTTATATTTATTTAACTATTTTCAATATGTATTAATATAATTTACATATAAATTTATATGAAAATTGTTAGTGACATTTTAAGTGCGCAAGTCTTATGTGACAAATATTTTAAATATTTGTAAGTATTTTATGATTAAATTTACATAAAACATCTAAACAACCATCAATTTAACCCCTTGTGGGAAGACTTATGCTATATATCACGAGCGTGATAACTTTGCTAACGTGGTGTCTTAGCCAGTTGATTCAGATTGAAAAAGAAAAATAGACTTGATTCTCGTTTAGTGGATGATCTCCTAGTTGACTGGTCTCTATCATGCGATGTTGTGAGTATGGATCAACAATTCTTCCTTCCTACACTTCATTTCACAAAACTTCTTATTATATCAAGTGATAATGTGTGCCTTTTATATAATATACAATTGGCCTCTGTGGAATGGTACACGTGGACATCTAATGCAATTAAGGAATCACATTAACATTGTGTGAAGTTTATCTGTGTAATTTTATAGTACTTTTAATTACACGAATTTTCATTTTTCCCAATTGAATGGATAAAATCAAATGCGGTGGGTAATTTTTTGCATGAGATTTGTTTTAAGTGAACAAAGAGACTTAGGTTGTTGCTAAGTTAGTGGATTGATAACTATAATTATTTCGCATTTAATGGATACATCGATGAACCCGGGTAATTGTGTCAACACCCACCCTCCAAAAATCAAGGAGGCCAAAACAAGGTGGTCTCAAAAAATAAAAACTATTGTGTACTTGACAGACTTCAATGTTAGGGAAACGAGTGATGAATTTGTTGATAACGTCCTTGCCCAACCAGGATCCTTCAAATCCAATAATTCACAGCAATGACAAATCATGCTCTACCACGATGGGTGAATACATGTAATGATAAAGAATGAAATCACATAAGTACTCATGGATCAACATTTTTTTGTCCAACTAGTTTGGAGAAGCCCCAAAATATGAGGTTTCATTGACCCATTCATCATGTAATTCTTTTGGTGGTTGATTCCCCCTAAGTTTCAAGTAAATTTATACAAATTCATGTATTTGGTGGAAAAATAAATGTAAATGTAGTAAATAATTGGTTCGATTCCTATATTTCTACAAATCCCATTTATGAAAAAGAGAACATAAAGATTGCACATCTGAAAGTCTCTTCACCTATACAGAGATTGTGCATTTTCAAATGAAGAGAGGATCAATTCTTTAATTCTAAAATCCTCTTCACCTATCAAGAAGTGGTGGAAATCCCACACTTTGTGTGAGGAAGACCAGAAAGAAAAAGATCCTAAAGTAAGTTGGGTTTCATGACTATTTTTATGAAGATGCTATATACTTATAATGGCAATAATTGTATGAAGGACATGATTAATTTTTCCTAGACTTCATTGAATACTTCCATAACTCATATGTGCATAGATGTCACTCTGCACCGTTTTATGCACCTCAACATCTCTGTTAACTTGAATTCGGGCATCACCACCATACAATTATCGTTTGCAATGGAGATCACTATATAGAAAAACATGTACGCATGAAACATCAGTATAATGCACAAATACACATCTTTTTTTCTCACTGGAATCATTTTGATTTTTTCCCTGTGTCAACATCAACCCTGCCACCATTGAAATATGGTTTCTTTGAGTCTCGATGAATCCTTTGCTCTTCCCCATCATGCCTAAAAAATGCATAAGCTTTGTTGTGTCGTCCTTTTTTATGTCAACAAATGGGAAATCATTCACACATGACTACTAGAGATCATGTAGGGTACAAATGCATCCATCTTCTTACTGTTCAAGGGTTCGATTCGTAGTATGTATGAAAAATATGGGTAACTACTATTATCCCCAATTAACCCGTCAAGATTAATTTGGGAGACCCTTTAAAAAAGGACTTAGCCATTTAAAAGAAGAAAATACAGGTCATTAATTTTCACCGTAGGCACTAGTCATTGTAGTTTAAAAAAACCGCCAACGTCTCAACCATTTAAAATTTTGAAAACCTTGTTGGATGTTCAAATGGCCATCAAATTCAACACGAGTTAGCAGGGACACACAATGGGTTTTGAGGTGAACATATGACATGGATCGAAAGGTCGGGGTGGGACACATGGCACAATTCCACCATTCCTCATAGCTTTTGAGCCCGATGTACGTGATACCCACGGAATAAACCAGGCAGGATAAATCATCAATATGGAGTGGGGGTCAAGGTAGGTCAATGGGACACGTGACAGAATGTGAAGGCTCCACATGACGAAGATCCAGCGGTCGAGAGAGGACACTTGTCATTCTAGCGCATGTTGAGGTTGATGGCCCAAGGTGGACGCAAGTTCGCAAATTAAATGGCGAAGGATAAATCTTTCGGGTTCAGGAAAGTCAGTGGAAGGTCGACAAACACACAACATAGAAAATAACTAGCACGTGGCAAGAATCAAAGCGCGGACACGCATCGCCATTTCGACAGAGTTCGGGGCAATGGGATCCGACATATTTCAAGCCTCAGAATAAAATGGGGAGGATACAATATCGGGTCCATGGAAAGGTGAAGCACAAAGGCAGGGTTAGCGAAACAAATCAAATGGAAACACATGACACAAATCGGAGAGCCAGACAAGGCTACGTGGAGGCATTCCGTAAAAGCCTCGGGTAGATAATAATAATAATAATAATAGGTTTTTACAGTCCACGATGTCGGGCGGCGTGTTTTTGGGTCTACAAGCAGCTTATAGCATATGGGATTACCTCGTACTCACATGCGGGAGGCAACTAACTTTGTTACAAACGAGGCATACATACCCTACCCCCTGCAGGATTTGAACTTGTGACCTCTATTTCAAGAGCACATGTTCTTCACCATTAGGTCAACTCAGGTGTACAGTTAAACGGAATCAATCAAATTTGATGAATCGTCAGGTCCATGGGGGAAATATGCAAGGCTACAGTTAAATGATTCATCAACGTAACTAATAAAAATAAAACATGTGGCGAAAGGGAAAGTAGGCAAAGGCAATTCCTAAGGCCAATAATAGGTTGCCATGTGTCATCTTCCTATTAAACATGTCATGTAAAACTTTAAACAACCATAACTTTCACCATGTAACTCTAAATCTTAAAAAATTGGTGTCGTTGGAAATCTTATTCTAATCATTACTTATCTATTTCTTTCTACATCCTCATGCATTTCAAATAAAAATAATCATTTCCACAGTGCATGCAATCTATAATATTACACAATTACTACCATGTACACATCATATGTCAATGCACATGAACAACACACATGATATCAATGTCCCTATATATACATACATATAGCTCGTCAAAAAAATATAAGTTTCAAAATTCAATCGTTGGGGGTCAAGCTCCCATGTATAACTAAAACATCTACAATATACCATACATCATCCTCGTTATCACTATATGCAATAGCGGGAGCGCTATAACTAGAAGCTTCACCGTTCACCCTACGTCGCTGATCTCAGCCTCTATATCTATCCAACTGACTTTTTAATATATAAATATCGGTCCTCTACTCTTCAAATTGGCCTTGTAGCTCCATATATTTAGCAAACACATCTTGAGCTAGGGATTCTCCTCCAACGACAAATCTAGCTCACTCAGTCTTTACACAAGCCCCATCGCACTCGCTCAGTAATACAGTATATTTGGATTCTTCTATAGCCAATGGCTTGAACAAATGGGCATGCTTTCCCACAATAGCATCAACTCTCTCTAGCATACCACCTCCCATGAGCACATTTGGAGGCACATTCCGCGTCAACCTGTGTGTCGACGAATCTACAATCAATGACCAATGGGCATCACCTGCAATCACAAAAACCACCATTAGTCATTACACACCTTTGGAATATCTAATCAATAAAAAAAACTAAACAATAACAATGTAAAATACTTACGCTCATCTTGTGTCGCTACCACACCATCTACATGGGGGGTAGGTTCTCGTCCCTCAACTCCTCCAGCTTCTGCTCTGTTGGCCGCATCCACCACTACTGGAAATAGTAACACCCATCGATGTGTCTCCCACCACTCATTGTAGGCTTGGGTGCACCCCGCGTCGTCAACTTGTACAAGCTCTATAGCCTCATCTGCCTCATTTGGACTAGGATGCACTAGTCGTGCTCCTGTCGAGCCTGACATTAACCCTGCTCGTCTCTCCGCTCTAGTGGATCTCAACCATAGATATGGATCTACGGGAACATCCTGGGCCATGCCAAATTATCTTGATACTCGCTCACCATGGAACAACTCTGTCACCCCTAGGAAGTGATCCTCTAACCACACGGTGCACCTAACGCACCACAACTCTATATCATCCTCTACCCATCCACCATAGTCTCTATACGTTTTCCATATAATGGCTCTAGGACCCATCTAATCTAGCCTCGACATATAGGTGGTCGTGTCAATCCTCCTACTACGGGTGCCTACCCACCTTGATGCAAATAACTCAGGTCTACCCCACTCAGCTCGTGGCCCACTGAGTGGCCTCAATATTGCAATGTGTTGATACGCCCATACGTACAACAACGTCATGGCTCCTAGGCCACCCCCAATATCCTCTTGAGTAAATTGGTACAAATCTCTATATAATTTGTCCAACACACACCGCGCTCATGTGTACCTAGTCCCATGCTCCTCTATACCACGACAAATATCATGCATCTTGTACAATATACTAACTTCGCCACCCTCCACTGCCATTGATGATGCTAAAATCATTGTAATAAACTTCCACAATCATGGAACACTAGATCTCACTATCGCATCTAAATTGATATGAGTCTCTACCTGTACTCGTGTGCCTATGAAGTTAGGTCATCTAGACGTAATATAAATCTAAATTGGAACACCCGTTACTATAGGAGTGGGTGAAATGAGACGTCATTTCCTTTCCTATACTACTCCTACATGGGTTCTTCAATCAAGAATAATACAGAACAAAACAAAACTAAATTTAGCCTCTATATGTCTACAGCAATTGGACCTTTTGGGGATGTATTCATGGATGGAGAGAAAAACTATACCTCTCTCCCCAACACTCTTCCTCTGGCGGTAGGATGCCCAAATCCTCCCATCCACAAACAAAATCAGGTTGGGAATTGATCATTCCCTAACTCTTTTATTTCCTTTGGCAACAATTCAAAATATCCCAAATCTCCAAATCATCTCTATTATATCTCCAAGTGCTCCTTAAGACAGTTCACTATCTCCACTTATGCCACATGGGTCAAAACGTTGATCCATGGTTCACCACACTACAAGTTACTATAATTTGCACGCACTTTGCAACATGTCTTCTCTGGACTTTATACAGGTATGTTTCATACTTCCTTTACACTACTTGAACTTAATTCAAATAGCATAAAGGGGGGAAAATGTAGACACAAAATCACGCACATATTACTATTTTACTATGTCATCAAGTATGTTGTTATATGCATGGATCTTAAGTAATAAAAGTATTCACTAGTGACACAATCCTTTGTCCATCTATTTGTTTTGATTGTCTCTACTGTCTTGATCTCTCACATCTATCATTTTTGTACCCAGTTTTGGTCAGGTCATAAGGATCTCTATTTTTCTGTATTTTCACATCTATCGCCATTTATCCCAAGACACTAGCACCCATTCTGGACACTAGCGCCCAGGCGCTCATATCCATTCTAGGCTCACCTACCCTCTTTGTTCTTTGTACACTTTTTGACATTTGTGGTCAGCCTTTCTAGTTATCTTATCCCTATCCCAAGTTCATATTCAACCTTTTGGGTCACTAGTGCTGATATTCAAACAAGAGATCCATATATATGCACAACATACACTATATAATTCTAGCTGACAATTCTAAGGGGCAATCTCGTCTACATACTATCACTACCATTACAAGGGACTACATTTTTGGGATGCATACACTGCATTTGAAGGGGAAGTGCTTAATTACATATCACACAGTTACATCTTATCTAGCCATATCCCATTATCTTAGCGTCATTGGCGTGAGGGAAACCTAAGGACACTATTACACTCATAAGCACAAAGAACTACATAGAGTCTGAGTTCACTCATTGGGTGACCGTTGGGGTCAGTCCGAATTCAAATATTACATCCTCATTTCAATTTGATGTGTTTGTGAACTTGTGCAAGTAGCTACGGTTTGTGTTGCAGGTTACAGGTACCCTCAGTGATCTAAGTGCGAATATCAGGTGATCGACATGAAGTGATAGTGAAACCCTAGCAAAACAGAAAAAAGAAGATTTTAACCTTCTGTGCAGTCACTAACATCTGGGAGCCATTGTCCAGTGTCAGGGACCTGTGTCCGGTATTATTATCAGAATCCATATTTTACAGAGAGAAGTTGTGACACAGTTCCATCCATGATCAACACTTTACACCACCCAGATTGGTTCTGGATTCTGCATGATTCAACTAAGTCATATTTTTCTCTCATTTGCTTATAGCATTGCATTTTGAGTGTCTAGCCTTTTTATATCTATTATATTTTAGCATATCAATTACTATGTAATTAGATTTAATTATATTTTATTAAATTAGGATGGAGGATTAAGATGGTTTTTGGATAACGCGGATAGTAAGATAAGCAGAGGTTACATATTGTGTGGATTTTGAAGGTGTTGATAAAGAAGTGGTTGAACTTGTTGGAAATGCGGATGGGATTGAAACATAACTTTCAATTGAATCGATTGAGACGTCCATTTGGTAGAGACTTTAAAGGATGATGTGGATGTAGAAGTGGATTCAGATGTCGATGTGGGTATAGATATAGTTGGAGATGTGGGTGTGAAAGTATATATAAATGTAGGCATAGATGTAGAGGTAGATGCTTAGATGGATGTAGGGATGGGTGTGGGTATAGTAGTCGTGGATGTAGTAGATGTGGGTGTAGTAGATGTGGATGTAGTAGATGTGGATGTAGGTGATATGGGTATAATGGATGTGGATAAGGGTACGGATGTAGATATGATTGCAGATGTATGCATAGATGTTGAAGTAGGTGTGGGTGTAATAGATGTGGGTACAATAGATGAGGGTGTAATGGATGTGGGTGGTGATGCTAAAACCTAACTTAGAGTATTAATCGTATGGGCATCAGTAGCTTGATAAATAAGAGAATTATCTTGGTTGTTTTGTGGGTAATTGGGGAACTGTTTCTTAAAGACATCATATGGTTGGCTAGGAGGAGCATTAGGATTGTCCAATTCTAGGTCCCCATGATCAATAAGCTATTGCACTAGGTCCTTGAAGATATGACACTTTTTGATATCATGACCACAAACTTGATGATGTTTGCAATAATGGTATCATGGTACCATGTGGGTTTGGGATGCGAATCATCAATGGGGTGGATGGGAGGAAGTTGGATAAGGCGCACAACCATGAGTTTTTCTAAGATAGAGCTGTGAAATTCTTCGAGAGAAGTATAATTGGGATTTGGTTGAAGAGCCCTTTGTGGAAGCTCGACATAAGATGTGGATGCGGAAGAAGATTTGACGACATTGAAATTGGTCACATTTTTGGATTTATCATTATGGGAGAATGGTTTAGTGAATTTTGTCTTGGGTTTGTTGGAGTGAAGCTTGACATGGACTTGCTCAAGGGCACGTAGTTCTAATTTACGGGACCTGGTGAAACACTCCCTCGAAATTTTGAAAGGATTGAATTTGGAGGGTGGATGAGATATGTTTCGCACATGATCTAGAGAAGAGTTCAATTAGTTCGGTTTGGGGCAATGAGAAAGATAGTTGATTGATAATTTCATGCCACCTAGCAACGAAATCAGCAATTGATTCATCGTCAAATTTTTTGATGGCGTAGAGATAAGTGATGGTGATCTTGTTTGTTATATTGATGGAAAATTTCTCTAAGAATAGTTGAGTAAGTTGAGTGAAATATAAAAGGGAATGTTGGGGAATGCCATATACCAATCCAGGACATGTCCATCCAATGACATAGGAAAAGTGTGAAGATATGGTGGAACAAATGGGGACACCAACCTTATTCTTCACTCTAAGTGTTCCAGACACTAAATGGCCAGATCTCCACAATATTATGTATGGCGAATGCCCTACTGATCCTCGAGCCACACAGCATTGGAGAACACTTAACATTGTCTCAAACCCTCATCAAGTATCAGCATACCTGCATCACAAACTCACAATATTCCGTGAAGAAATATTGCAGAAGTAACTTGGAGCAGTAGACTATTGGTACAGGTAATAAAATCTACTATTTAATAAGTTTTTTCCAGACTACATAGCTAATATTTATGCTCTCTCGTCTCGCAGGTATGAATGGCAACATAGAGGCTCCGCACACATCCATGGTTTATTATGGCTCAAGAACGCAACTAAATTTGATGCAATGGACTGGGAGGATACAACAATTATTGAGGAAACAAAACAATACTTTAATAAGTTTGTGTCTACCTGGAACCCTCGTTCAGCTTGTAACCTCTTGGATTTTGTTCGCAAGTCACTGCTAGACAACCATTGTTTGCTAAATACAACACAAATACTATCCTCCTCCCAACATGCAGACCTTGAAGAACTTCTTAATCATGTTCAGCGCAACACAAAATGTTCAGAACAAACATGCATGTGTAGAAAGTAATCACAGCTGCAGTGCAGGAACAAACGCACCATGGGCCATGCAACCTACTTCATCCCTGCTCATTGAAAGTGATGGGAAAATTAAGTACCTCCCTACGAGAAACGATGATATACTGAACATACACAATTAAACTATGATATCCATATGGAGAACAAATGTCGATTGCCAACAGGTACTTTCACGCCATGCAGTTCTGAAGTATATTTCAAAATATGCTTCAAAAACATAGCAACATTCAGAAACCTATCACCAAATGCTATCCAGATTTTCAAGAGATGTTGACGTGGATTCACCGACACACATTGCGATTCGAAAAATGCTCACAGAGAGCATTGTTGAACTTGACATAAGCGCACGAGAAGCATGCCACATGCTACAAAAATTGCCACTTGTTATGTGCAGCCGTTCATTTGTATCATTAAATGTTGGCAAAAAAATCTTGAGACATGTCGTTGAAAGTGACTTCGATGTACAAGAAACAAACACTTTCTTGGATGCATATAGAGTTCTCCCTACAACCATGGAACACCTACCACTTATTCAGGTTGCTCGAGATTGGAGCTATAGCAAGAACTGTAACGGAGATAAATGGAAACTGCAGTCGACTAAAGTAATTATTCGGGTCCACCCGATATTTGTGGATGTCCCAACTCAGGATTCAACGTCATATGACCTTTTATGTTGGTCAGAAACTCCTTTTATACAAGCCTTTCAGAAATATTGCCTCCGAATTTGTTTTAAGCCTACATGACATCAACGACACTTGGGACATGTTCAAACACAACTATAGACCATGGCATGTTTTACACACTACCGCAGACACAGGACATGAAACAGATGTTAGTTCTGACTCTGAGGTCGAGTGCAGTATTCAACACGAACCACTGCAAGAATGGCAGGTCTTCACACAACTTCGTCCGGGAAACAACACGGGTCTTGACAGTCTTGAAATGTTGGGGAAACGAGATTTTGACATACACAATAATTGGAACATACATGGTGTTCCGCATGATTTGCAGATAATTTGTTCATCATTCATCGAGAGAGAAAAGGCAGACACAAATAACACCAACATGCAGGCCACACCACCATCTACCACACTACCTTTGTCTTCATAACAACAACTAGCTCGTGATACCATACTGCACTATTCAGCAAACAAAACACTTCTACCTCCACTAAGATTGATAATTCAAGGAACAATTGGCACAAAGAAAAACATTTCTGATAAATAAAATACAAAATTCATTTACAGCAGCATCAACCATATCTCACTCGCACCTCTCCTTCTGCTCACCCCTACCCGGTGTTTCAGCATTTAACATCTCCGCACTCACAATCCATGCAGACCTATGTATTCCAACTCAAAGAATTAAAACCCCTTGAAGGCCAAGCATTATCGTCTTTTCAAGAGTAGCTGAAACATATAGAATATGTTCTTATTGATGAAATGAGTTTCATCGGCACAAAAGTTGCTAGGAAAAATTGACAGTAGGCTACGCGAGGCTTTCCCACACTCAAAAACATCTAAATTTGGAAACAGATCAGTCATCCTCCTCAGCGACCTCGGGCAATTACCACCGATTATGGAAAGTCCTCTTTATGCAAGTAAATCCTATGGAGCCACCCTTTGGAAGGGATTTCATTATTCCGTTACATTATAAACTATATTTCGGTAACAAGGAACAACCGATGCATAAGTTTCATCCCAGAATTTACTGCTCAACATGCGAGATTCAACCCCTCTTATTAAGGACTGGGAACTCTTAATGTCTCGCACAGACACACACCTAACTCAACAAGAGCTCAAAACTTTTAAGGACACACCCACATTTGTTTGCAAAAAAATGACCTCGTGGACTCCCACAACCTTTAGATGTTGAAGGCATTGAACATTCTAATCGACCTATCCATTGCTGAAAGTAACAGGCGAGCTGGACCAAGAAATCCTGATGATGATCAATTGGAGCACAAAGTTATGTTGTGCAAAAAACAAAAAACCATGCTTATTGCAAATTTATGGATTGACAAAGGCCTCGTGAATGGTGCTACAGGAACAATCACCGACATTGTCTACGACACATCAATGCCACCACCAACATTACCTTTATTTGTTGTTTTCAAATTTGATAGATACAACGGCCCATGTTGGGATCCATCCAACCCGTTACATATTCCGATACCCCCTCTATTTCGAGAGCGAATCGAAGACAATTGCCACTTAAAATGGCTTGGGCATTAACTATCCACAAGTCCCAGGGGACTTACTATGCATATAGCAACTGTCGACATTGGAACCAATGAAATGTAGGGTCTGACATTCAGAGATTTCTCCAGAGTTTCCTCACTTACAAATTTGCGCATTTCACCTCCTTTTTCATTCGAAAGGTACTCAAAAAATGGCGCACATAGCAACACTTGGAGCAAGAAGAAAGGAGGAAGCAAGACTACAATCTCTCAACCCTTTGTAAATACTACACTCTACTTTGATAGTTCCTCCGCTACTACATTGCTCAACACTTCTTTCTATCCTAGACACCATTTCCGTTCAAGGGGTATCAAATGTACTCATGTTTACTGGAAAAAAAATTGCCCTCAAAACGCTATCATTCATCATATAATTCTTCTCATGTTAAGTTCAAATAAAATTGTCCGCAAAAAAGATACCACTCATGATATGAGATTTGAACATGTATATGTACAGATTTGTAACAAGTTTGAAATGAAGAGATGAAACCTTTAAATGAAGTGGTTCATCTATATATCTACAATTACAAAAATACACTTTTCAACATACATGTTCGATTTTTCCTTTTTATTGTTGTTTGTTTCTTTATGTTAACCAACAAAAACACATTTTTAATGTCTTCATCTACACACGAATACCTACAATTTTAAAATGTTGAGAAAGAACCATGCAATTTATAGTTGTTTCCATCGAAAGCTTTGTACATTTAATAGAAAATCAGTATTGTCAATCACACCCCTTATCAACAACTACAAAATTAATAACTGTCTTTCTACATCTAATAACATATACCGTTCGGCGTTCAAATTGCATGGTATACATCATCAACTTCTTCAAGTTTCAAGGAAGGCCCTGGGAGATAAGTACTGGAAAAAGAGAATTTGGCTATACTGTGTGAAAGATGCATGTTCAACTAGGAGGCGTGGTATATGGGACGTGGCTGAAAGTATTCCCAAGCTAGGCAGTTTGATTGTGTCCGTGTCCATCAAAGCAATGCACATCAAAGCAGAGCCTGTTACAGATAAATTCAACGAGTTTGTTTTTCGAAAGCTGAAGGCGGGATGTTCTCCTAAACAAGATATACAGAGGAAAGGTTTACGACTTTGATGAGTTCCTCCTTTCAATGGACTGTGAGGATATACAGTGGGCTTCTGAGTTGGACCTTGAGGAACTCATTCTCACCACAATTTGTGAGACAAATCCACCTGTTTCCGTCAAGGATACAAATGAGAATTTTTCGATTCAGCCTCATACTGTCCAGGTATTATGCTTACCTGCTCGTGTCACACCCTAATATTTTTCCTCTGCATGCGGACATTGCAAAAATTAAGTACATAGATCTTCAATATGAATATGTCAAGGTGCCAAAAGATACGCGGTTGAAAGACTACGAAAATAACATTACATTACAAAACTAGCACTCCACCTGCTCCTAAAACAAGCGGATGAAATTTCTGTCACAATTCCTATGATTTCGAATCATCCCATGTGATTTATTAAGAAAATTGTAATAAGATAATACGCGTCTATAAGCATATCACTATTGGATTTTTTATTTCCAGTTGAGCGAATCAAATTTAATGGGGTCCCTAGCGCCAATTCATGCTGCATTTTGTGTTTCTAAATCTGGACACATACTAGATACTTTAGTTTTTCTTAGTTTGTTTGTATTTTGATTGTCTTCTTTCTTTAATTTAATGTAGTACTAAGCATTTTTATTTACAAAAACAATACTACAATTTTTATTTACAAAAACAATACTACAATTTTTTGTTGGTTGGATATTTTGTCAAAAACAAAATATGAGGTTCAACCATGTCCTTCCTCAGAAAAAGGGTAGGCACCATATTTATTACTAATCTAAAACACACCAGAGAATATGTACAATATTCACACTATTCTAACCATAGGGGTTGAGATTTCATCCCAAAAGTCTTATCCTTATTAGAAATAAATAGGAAGGGAGAAAAAGAGAATAGGGAGAAAGAAGCAAGTTTATTAGAATGCAAAAAGAATGGAATGAACGAGAAAGTGCTTTTTCTTGAGCAAACACAGATCAAAAGATAATCACACGCGATTTAAATTGTAATAACTTGTGGAAGAATTGATAGACTAGAAAGTTAAATAAAAGAACAATTCAAAGTATTTGAACATAAGAACAATAGCTCAAACCACAAAGATATTCCTCACAACACAAAGTTTGCAACAGATTATCTTTTGTATTCTTCAATGATTAAAAGAATACACATAGTCTTTCTCTTTCTTAAATCTAAACTCTATGCTTAATCAAAAACTTCCAACCCTTTAGAATGCTACAGCATCTCATATATATAGGGAAGGGAAGCAAAGAAAATAGAAAACAGTTGCAACAACATACTAAAAATAGTAAATAAGAGTAATTAGTCCATTTGACTAGTTCTCATGCAAGAGACCTAGTCAATCCTTTCAAGTTCAAAGTATGTCGAAACAATAATGAAAAATAAAAAATTCCATGAAAAGTCCATCATTCATACTTGTCTACTTCATCATTCTGCTCAGCTTGTTTAAAATGAAATTCCTGGAATTTCTAGATTATCTCTTGTGCTTCCTCTTCATCTGGTCCATAGGAGTACTGATTCAGGACCTCGCAAGTCTCATGTGTATTACTAACAATCCCTGGAAGTCGTTGGAACTTCTTGTTGAGTTTGACCGATGCGCTCAAAACACCTTCACAACGGATTAGTTTTTCAATGGATGTCATGTCAAACTTTTCGCCTGTTGCAAACTCATTTTCGACCAATTCATGAAACACTTTGCAAAAATCATCAGCTGACAAAATATTCATGCTATCATCCATGAATTTTGTGAAGATTTTTTATAACTCTTCATCAATATCATTAGTAGCGTCTAGCAACTGATCTTTTGATTCTCTTAGTTTACTGCAAGCTTCGTTGAGGATCTTGACTCTGAACTCAATTGCTTTGCAAAATTGAAAGTGTTTGTCGGCATTCGGAACTACTCCCTCCTTGAGCAAGGTTTCCGAAGGAATCTTTTTAAGAGTGCTGAGGGCTTCCAAAGTTAACTCCAAGTTACCAATTTCTTCAAGGAGTTCATCATTCAACTTATCAACCTCTTTCCTTGCATCCTCTAGAGAGTTGAAAACATTCATCGTATCATTAAGAGTCTTCTTTCCTTGAACAAGAAGTCGTTGAATCCATTCATTAACATCCCTGTCCTTCTCATTGAAATTTTGCATTCTGGGTACTGATGAGAAATCAAATTGAATGGGAGTGGGCGTAGGAGGTGTTATCTCCATCTGGGAAGGCTTGGAGAGTTTTAGTAAAACTTCTATCAACTACTCAACTTTCTCCTTCAACTCATCTCTCGAGACTTTAGTCTTTTTTAACTTCTTGCAAAGAATGTCCACAGCACTCTGAGCATCTTGTTGGGCACCTGCAGTAATCTTTCCAATGTCAATCCTTGTGATCTGGTAATCTGCAGCCGTTATGTTTTCCTTGGTTTTATCTGCTACGGGCACGGCAACCTCTGCAAATTTCTAACTCGATGTATCAATTGAGATCCACGAAACAGTCTTGGATTTCTTGATAGTTCGAGCAGGTGTCGGCTTCAACAAACTAAAATTAAAGGCTTCAGGTGGAACAATTACTTTACTCTTTTTTGGAGTTTGGCTAACTAACCACGAAGGAGATGAACCAGAAGATGCCTTTAGGAGTGGAACTGAGATTGTTCCTGAGGAAGGTGGAGGAGTGGGCAAAGTGGTGATCAGAGATGGAGGGGTAGAGAGAATGGTGGTAACAATGGTGGAAGTCATGGAAGACGGAAGGGGAATGGAGACTGGAATCTTGGAAGAGACTGGTAACTCCAAGGTCAATCCCACTCCACTCGAGAGAGGAGATAAAGATGAGAAAACACTGGCCATGGTGGATGCGGGCAGTGATGATAAAACTGGAGGAGAATGAGAAGAAGAGGAAAGGAAGATAGAAGGAGAAGAAATGGAAGGAAGCACTGGAGATGACTGGGTGAATTCAGGCAAAGAAGGAATGCCAAGAGTAGAAGAAATGATGGGCAGATCGGCCACAACAGTTACTGAAATTTCCTCTAGAGTTGATGAAGGGGGAGAATCAAGAACCACAACCGATGTAGAAGGTGCAGCAGAAGACAAAGGTTGAGTCTTTCCTCCTTTTCGAACAAACTTAAATTTCAACTTTTTAGATGAACCTGCCCCTTTATCCTTTTCCACGTGTGAGGGGCCCACCTCTGATGTCGATGTGATAGGTAGCCTTGAAGAATGGGATTCCTTCATCTGCATACCCCATGAATATAACCATGCCTTAGTACGAACAAGGGTTTGGGCAGCCCTCTCATGTATACATACTTTTTCCTTGATCAACTAATCAATCGTCGGGAACCTAGTGTTATCTTCGTCCATTTGTTTGTACATAGTTTCAACAACGCTTTCATTGTCAACGGTATCCTCAGGAATGTCAACAAGATTCAACATCCTTATCTCATACAATGTCAACTTGCTATTATCTTTTCTTCTGGCAGCAACTTCGTCTCTAAGATCAATCCATATATCCTCAATGTCCGAGACATGAAACTGCATTGTTCTGTGACCCTTGAGCACACCTCAAAAATTAAAACCAGGCCTTGACTTCATAGTCTTCTTAAGCTCCTCTTACAGTTCATAAACAACACTCTTGGCTTTAATTACTGAAGAACAAGTATATCTCCCAATCGATATGGGAAATGATATAGCAGTTTTATGCTTACTTTGTTGAAACTTGTGGAAATCCAAGAGTTAACGGACCAATTCCATAAGAATTATTTTATCGCTTGGGTACCTCGGAAGACGCATGGGCGTTTTTGAAAATATGGCGACCCACAAATATGTGAATTGGAAGAAAATACAACTATTACAGTTGTTAAGAACCTTCAAGTATGTGCTCATTGCCACACTACAATGAAAATTATTCTTGTGGAGATTATTGTTGATGATAAATGAAGCAATCTAAAAAAATAGGCTTGCACTATAATAATGTGCCATGTGCTTGATTATTCTCAGTTTCTAGAAAGGTGTTTTTGTTTACTTTTGAATATTTGGCAATTTAGACCACACAGAGAGCAATGCAAATCACTGCTTATACACATTGTTGGGGTATCTATCAAAAACATGTTTTATGGTACCATGAATGTTACATTGAATTGTTTTCACAAAACCTGCATATGTATGAAATCAAAAGTTGGAGGAGCTGGTGAAAGGGTTGAAAACAAAAGGCAAGGAACTCTTCAAACAAATGGAAATATGTTTGACCAAATTTTGCCATGGTCATGCTCACGAGCCATTGATGGTTTTGCCAAGTGCAACAAACAAATATTTAACCTAATCAACTCACCTTTTCTAGCATACTCACATGTTGTGGCAAAACAAGAGTTTTGCAACAAGGTATGGACATCCATCAAGGCAAAAGAGGTTTTTTTGCCAAATGTTGTAGTTGTACTATAATTTTTGCTCTTACCCGTCACAAAAACTTAAAACAATTTAAGTTTGTATACATTTCACTACAAATTACAACTCCAACAAACTTAACAATGTTATCCTCTTCAGTGTAGTTTGCAATTCAAGTGCAATTGCTAGTTTATTATATCAATCAAGATTATGAACATTTACAGACTTGGGATCCAAGGTTGCGGCCTTTCTCCATAAAGCAAGACAATTGTTTATTGGTGATGTAAAGAATGTATTCCATTATCTAATTTCTCTTAAACTACAACATACTAAGGTTTTGTCCTCTTCTCCGAAAAATTTGTTATTCCAACCTTTGTTCAATACTTTTAAGATGCACATGATATGAGAATGTGATTGTCCTTATCCAACACATACATCCATTATTACTTCGTTTGCAAATGAGTGAGGGTTTGTTGTAAAGGGATAGTTGTGGTGGGTTTATTGTCCATGTTGCAACACGAGAAACAAAAGAGGGTTGTATTGAGAATTATCACACCCCTCAATCACTTCAACGTTCTTTGGGCAATTTGGCCATATATTACAAATATAACTATTTTCCAATTAAAAATTCTATTTAGTTGCATATATCATTTATATTTTGAACTCCACTTTTTTAGATATCAGCACAATTTTGAATATTGCTTATAGATTACATGTGTATGTGTCTATGTAGAAAGATAAGAGGTAGTCAAGCGTTGGGACATGTTGGCATCCATCCCCTGCCTTTAGGGGACATGCCATAGAGGTAATTTTCTTTTTTTCAATGTAAAATATTTCAATATTTTTTAGTAGCATCTTGATTGTAACAAGTCTACTATGAATATTGACCTATGGGAGGATGATCATGTTGGGATGAGTTGATGTCCTTTGATTGCTTCTACAAGGTCATTGCAAGAGCAATATATTTATATTTTGTTATTTAAATTGATTTCAAGAAATTACATTATATTCTAAAAATTTATTGCATATCCATATTTCACAATTCACAAATGTACATCAAGTAATGCCAAATTAGTAAGATGTAAAAATTTGTTTAATTTATATTTTATTTTACTTGTGTTGAGTAAATTATAATATAAAAGAACCTTTATAATTTTTAGATTTTAGATTTGTTGATCAAGAAACCATCAGTTGTAGTTGAGACTCTCGATATCGATGATGAAGACGACGATCCCTATTGCGATGATATCATGTTAAGAGGTTGTCAAGGACAATGTGAATGACATCTATAATGTATCCCGACACTATTTCTTTTATCGTGTTATTTAAAAGGGAGTTTTTATTTTACTCTCTTGGCATTGTACTATTATAACATTTAAAAAAAAGTTGATTTGATGTGCAAATTCATCCTAACACACAATACTAATAACACTTCATGTAATAGTAAATTAGAATTGAATTCTAACCAAAAATATTATCTGTTCAATTTGGTAGTACGTATTTGAAAACCCAATCCAAACAAGAAAATTAATTGAGACGATTACCACTCCAAACCAAGGAAAGTTTCCAAAGTTCCTTTCCAATCTAAACTCGAAAATATAAAAAATCACAAATACCTAGAAAAATAGCAAATTGATCACAACATTAGCTCCATGAGTTAAAAAAATGCATATGTTGGTTATTGATGCTTATTGAAAATCTAGCCCTTTAAGGAAATCTCCAATCTAATTTTAAATGTTCTTGTAAAAAACATCTCATGATAATACACTATACAAGAATGAGCAAGTTTCTCTTTACTTCACAAACCCATATTTTTGTAATGTTTCATATTATATTGAATTAATAGAATGATATTCAATTTAATGTCAAATGCAATTTGGGATGAAAATTTCACATAAACCCAAAAAATAAATTGGGAAGATGTGTGTGAGATAACATGTATTATTTAAACCCCAATAAAAATGAGCAGTCATGCATTGGCCTCTAAAGCAATTGTCACTACAAATTTTATACATTAAAAAAAAAACACAAACATTGTTTCATTGGACATGATAACATGTAGAAAAATTTAATGATTCTAGCATGGGATAAAGATGACTCCTTAGAAACTTCATTACTCGTTTCTTAACTTTATATGGTCTTAGAAAAATATTTGTATTTGATTTTCTAAAAAAAAGTGCGAGAAATTTTACTCAAAACTGCATATGCTAGCAAAGAGTGTAATTATCTAGACCTTCAAAATAAGCCCAATAGGGCAATGATCACTACCATTCACATCTGGAAGTGTGTAAGAGTCATATATAGCGTTGACCATCAAGTTTGAAACAAGGAAGTAGTCGAGACGCCAACCTAATAAGGAAAATACAAAGTAATTTGTCAATAAATTTCATGCAAATTGGCATTCAATACTGTATGACTAAATATCAAATCACAAAATGGGGGCAATTGTTTGTACCAAGGCTTTACATCTTTCGAATGTTGACATGAATAGCTGAGAACTATTATCTTAAGAATTGCAAGAGCATTAGAGGCAACAATTTTTCATTATGCAATTCATATGTGATAATTTTCTAGTAATTCATAAATAGTAAAAATTTCTTCAATAGTTTTGATGTGTACCAAATCAGTTTGTGCAAATAAAGTTTTATCTTTTAAATGGGAATCAAACCTAAAATATAAAGGCATGCATTCAATTACCACTTCTATTTGTAGGTTAGGAAATAGAATTCCTTATTTACATATAGTGATAAGCAAAAACCATCTTCTTAAGCTCAAATATGCATAAATCAAAAGTACTACTAAAAGCCACAAATTTATTTATTGCATTCAAAGCTTGTAAAAATCACTTTTACCCTGATAGTAATAGCATGTGTCTTCTATTACTCCTAGAGCATAATTTATGGGATAGATAACGAACTTTTCAAGCAACAAAATAACGTTTTTTTTTCTTAGCCAAGCTTGTCATTTGTTGCCTATCTCACCATTTACAACTTTACAAACCCACAAAGTCTTCACATACTCTCAAGCACCCTCACAATCATGCATAGTTTGCAAAATAGAATAGGGATCGCAGACAACACAACATGCTAACATCCATCCTTTTTGTGCACCAAACATGCCTTATGACCTCCTACAATCTTATGGAAAGGCTTAATCCAAGCAATCATGCAAACAACTTCAAGATTCACTTTGTGCTCTTGCATTTAGCACTCACCATGACATGGCACATAGGTTTCCAACTAAGTAGCTCTACCACTAAGAAGCAAGAATGTCAACTGACCACCAATTGGATCTATTCAATAGCCCAACTAACATACAATTCTTCATATATGTGATCCAATGAATATTGTAAAGCAGAGATCCCACTCCCACTTAACATGTTTTTTAGAAGATGTGAATAGAGAAGGAATGAAGAGAAACCGAAATGCACACATTGTGGATAGTGTGTCCACCATTTTAGTATGCAAGAGATAGCTACAAAGTGGTTGAGGGGTTACAATTGATCTTTAGTTAATACATAACTAATAGTAACTTATTTATATAAACGGTAAGCCTTATATTCTACTTACCACTCTTAAGGCTTACATTACCAAAAGCAAAAACAAACACATTGACAAAAAATTGGAGCAAAACCAAACAACGCCGCACATTCTTCATAAGATTTCTCTTTAAAAGCGGTCATTTGACCATGTAGAACTTCATTAAGTTGCCTTGTAACCTGTAAAGTTATATTTCTCAGGCTAAATTCTCGAGTTCTTGGATTCTACCTCCTGAATTATTGGACAACCATCCATGTTGAGTTACATCCATAGTGCTCCATGAAGTTGTCTCATAACCCTCATAAGGGTATAATTCCCAAGATCCGCAAATTTCCGAACTAACTAGGGAGATCCATGTTGAGCTTCATCAACACTAGATCCTTTCTTGTCTTCAAAGTGTTGGCTTCTTTAAAATACATATTCTTCCTCAACGAATTATTTACCACTTTCAGCATCTAATGGAGCTTCAACAATGGCTATATTAATTTCATTTGGTATGCCTTTGTGTTTTCCCTTGAGAACATCAATGGCTCAAATGCTACAGTTCCACATTATGTGACCTCTTTTCTTGTGGTATTCATTCAATCTCCCCTTTTTCTTTATTTAATCTTTACGATAGTTTCTCGAGTATAATGCACTCTCATGTTGAATATCATGTTTTGTGTCTCTTGTAGTGGTTCTCTTTTCTTCAACTAAGAGAATTGAAACTATATCTTCCAAAGATTGAGAATGTCTCTGACTAAGAGTAAAAATGACATTGTATTTTTAAGGCAGATTGTTTAACAAAATAGTTTTGGCATTCTCATCATCTACTGTAGTTTTGACTTCAATTAGCTATCTTATAAGAGACCACATATTGTTTATGTGGCTAGACATAATGAATTATCCATCCATCTTGAATCTAAATAGGTGAAGCTTTAAAGAAAACTTTGCATTAACTACTTTTGTCTAAATAATTTATTCAGATTGTCCCAAATTTCCTTGGATGATTTTTCTAGGTCTACATGATGTAGCTTTGATTCAGAAAGAAAAAACAATGGTTTTGGCTTTATCATCTCTTCTCTACCAATCCAAGAATTTATTGGCATTTGTAGGTGGTTTCTCAATCCCATTTACTACTATCCATAATTTTTTGTTCATTAGTTGTATTTGTATCTTTACTTTCCAGACATGAAAGTTGAGGCCAAAATATGTCTAATGGAATTTCCATTCTTTAAAAAAAATACCTAAAACAAAATTCCCAAAAAATACGATGCCCTGCAAATTAATACAAAAAATAAAGTTATACTTTATATTTTGAATGTCTGAATCTTTGACACAAAAATAAATGCAATAGAGTTTTGTAATCCAATTGGTATTTGGAAAACATGGCAATTTATACAACAGTCAAATGTACAATTCTAACTTGAAAATCAATATAAATAATTGTGTTGATGTAAATGAAAATATTAGAAAACTATCAAACAAATTGTCTTTTTTGATGGATTATGCCCTAGCGACTAGATTTTATTCTCTTCCTAATGCCCTCATGACCTCAAAAGTGCCTTGCAAGGAGGTTTTCTTCTATTCCTGATTTATAATGGCTAAAAAAAGGCATTTGTGACAAAGTTCTCTTCGCAATTATGAGGCATGACTTCTATTTGTGATTTATCGTCGCATGTGCTTGCTCAAGCCCTACAAACAAAGACATGAAACATGTACCCTTGCTTGAACCCCATAAACAAAATCGTAGTAAGAAATTGCATCTTTTTTTGTCTTGTGCCTGCAAAAATGCTTTGTAAATGATATGGCTCATGATTTACAGTCTTCGACTTTTCTCTTCTTGATTTACAATCTTCTCTTCGACCTACACTATCTTCGTCCTCGTTATCCATACTCTATGCCAAGAGTTTCCTTGAACTACAAGCCCTTCGAGCACCAATGGCCTTGATACGAATA
Source organism: Taxus chinensis (assembly GCA_019776745.2). Taxonomy (NCBI): domain Eukaryota; kingdom Viridiplantae; phylum Streptophyta; class Pinopsida; order Cupressales; family Taxaceae; genus Taxus; species Taxus chinensis. The sequence continues at coordinate 62,174,795 of CM034152.1, read as the reverse complement.
TTAGAAGATGCGAATAGAGAAGGAATGAAGAGAAACCAGAATGCATGTTAAGCACAAACTTATACTAAGAGGGGGGTGATCAATATAGGATAAACTTTTACTTATTCAAACTTATATCCACAAGTAAAGCATTCAAAATAACATAACACGGTGCAACACCAGGTTTACATGGAAAACCCTTTCTCAGGAAAAACCACAAAATAAGATTGCTTGGATCTACAGTCCAAATCCAGCGCAAAATTAAATGATTTACAAATATTATAGGCACTAACTTATTGGAGACACTAATGCCAAGCACCAACTCAGTCAATTCATGAGCACCAACCCACTAGAGACATTATTCCCCAATTTTGTGAGGCACCGACCTCAATAATATAAACTTCCACCTTCTGTAGTTGCTTCTTCAACCGGATGATGGTAATTATGCTTCTCTTCATACACACAAATCAGATTATACTTCCAACATGGACGTTGGTCCAATTAACGAAATCAAATCATTTTATATTATGCTCTTCCTTACTCTTTATTCAAATGATATTCTCACTTTACTTCTGCTCTTCTCTCTTTCACTTCTTCTCTCAAATGATGTATCTATTTCATTCTTTTTTGCTTGTCTTTCTCAACATTTTCATCTATCTTTGATAGCCTTAATGTGCCCCTTCCCAAGAGGGGCATTCATTCAAAAGGGTGTGTCCCTTTTCTAAATATTAGTTAATCCTTTCATTTAAACATCAATGCCAATACGAATTGGGTCAGCCAGCTTTATTAATTATTAATCCTTTCAATTAAACATCAATGCCCATATGAATTGGGTCGGCATGTTTTATTAATTAAATGCTCTTTTAATTAACTCTATGGCTTTTATTCAATTGTTGGTCTTTTTCGTTAAATCATTGATCATGAACTAATGTTGTATACACGAGGTGACGTCGTTGGGCCCTTAGACTAAATCGTTGGTTCACACATCAAAGCAAGTCGTGTAATTTAACACCAAGATCATTGTCAACATTTAATCACTGTCAAATACAATTAAATCGGTGTTGCACAAAATCCAAGTGCCTTTGCTTCAACACACAAATTCAGATCGCTGCAATAATAAATCATTGGCACTTCAAGTAACAAAGTTGTTATATAATGTCCAGATCATTGCTATTATATACATGATTGTTGCACAATCTCCTTAGACATAAATGATTCCTTGACATCGAGAACTCCTATTTTGTGTCTTCTCCTTTGTCATCAGCAACTCCTTTGACATCAATGACAATATTTCCAACAATTTCCCCCTTTCTTTAACTCTCCCCCTTTGACATCAATGGCAAAGGGATTTACAACACAATCGCAATATATATCACCAAAATATTCATGGAGATGAATAATGCAATGATGAGCTCCCCCTTAATCCATGCTTCTCTTGGTAATTGCTCTTTTGTGGCAATGTACTTCATTCAACCTTTTTTTAGTTGCTCATCAAATGTTAGTGATTTCCTTCTTCCATAGAGGTCTCTGTTTTAATCTCACTTTCTTCTACAAATTAAAATGCATCGTGAACTGCAAAAACATTTACCTTCTCCACTTTTGACTAAATAATTTTCCTTGTATCAAGCAAGACCAAATGACTTAGGTGATGTATGTCTCCATTTGCTCGTCTCTGTCGCATGTTTGCCATGCGCAACTAACGTTGCACTCCCCTTCTGCTTCCAATTCAATCTTTGACATGTTCTCAAATTTATGTCTTCCATTCTTTTTCTTTTCATCTAACACTTTGGTGCTCTTTTCAAATTTTATGTTGCTTTTCAATTTAGTATTTGTCTTCTCCAATTCCTCCTTTAGGAAGACAACCTTTGATTCTAGCTTAGCACAGTTATCTTCTTTTGTCTTCAGCTAGATTCTCACATCTTCCTCTATCCTCTTTGCTTCTTCAATTTGAGATTTTAAACCACTGGTGACTTTTTCTGACTCTTCAAGATTTTGAGTTATTTTGGTTTTTAGGTCACAAATTTCATCTTCATATTTTTGAAGATGTAAGAATTGTCTCAATTCCTTTTTCTTAAGCATTTTTATCTCACCTAAAGCATAGATGATTTCTTCTTCAAGATCTACCTCGCCATCTTCAACATCTTTTTCCTCTTCGAAGGTGTCTTTACTTGTAGAGGAATCATTTTTTATTTCTATAGTCACGAGCAGAGTTTCTTATCTGTCACTGTCTGTAGCTTAATTTAGATTCTTCCTTTTCAACTTTCCTCGAAACTTTAAAGGTTGCTTCGCACTTTGGTGGCTTATTTGTTTCTATCCTCATTTCATACGCCGTTAAAATTCCATGTAGCTCATCCATTTTCAATTGGTCTAGTTCTTTCATTTCTTTGATAGCTAAAACTTTTGCATCAAATCTTAATGGTAGAGACCTTAGTACCTTTTGAATTATTACAGATTCTTCATTTTTTTCACCAAGCCCTTTGATGGTATTAACAATCTCATCCACACGAAGAAGATGTGCCGAAACATTTTATGCCGCAACATTTTCTTCATCTTTCATTTTCAATCTCTTGAACTATCTCCTATGAGTTTCGAGCTTTGTCTTTCTTACTTTGTTGTCACCCTCATAGATGGTATGAAGTTTATCCCATATGTCCTTTATGTTAGAAAAAGTTGTCATTGATGTCAAACAAGGCAAGCTTGAGCATGGACTTGAGCTTTAGTAGTGGTGTGCAGTGGTTCCAAGCTACTTCATTGAACATCCAAAAGGGTTTCAGGATGATCAGTGTAATAGGAGTCCACTTGGATCAGTTGATTTACAAGCCTGAAAGTCACATTCACATGTTCTAAGTGCTCACAAAAATTTGTATGGAGGACGCAAAAAATTTAGTTTTTAGAAAAAATTCAAAAATTTGAGCATATTGGGTTTCTAGTGTATTGTGGAAATACGAAGTACCAACACTGCGAAGTGATGAATTAGAGCAGTACTGCAAACCCGCAAAGAAGAGTGCAATGCGTAGATACGAGATGGTAAAACTTCGAAGTAATGCTCAGTAGTTGTGAAAACCCGCAAAGAAGGGCGAAGAAAAGGTAGTATACGGGAATTCGAGGAGCCACAACTGCGAGTAATGGAGACCCCAAAACCTGAAGTAAAGTAACCCCGGAAACCCGCAAAGCAAAGTGAAGAAAGAGGATGAAGTAGTTATGGGTCGGATACACGCAACAAAGAGTTAGAGTATTGCGGATAGGAAGACGAATGCGGGCACAGAGGGAGCGGAAGGAACAAGTTCTCTGAGAACACATGTTCCCCGCAAGACAATTTGATCTGAAGTATAAGGGAGTTGGTATATTGCGGATCGAGCAAATGTTGCGAGCACAAAGGGCCCAAGTGGACTAATTCCTCACAAGAAGGTGTTCTCCGCAAGTCAAGTTGATCTGCAATGAATGAAGAGAGCAAGTGTATTGCGAACGAGGAGAAGGATGCGGGCACAAAGGGCCCAGGAGGAACAAGTACCATGTGAACTCAAGTTCCCCGTAACCTATTTTGATTTGAATAACAAAGGGGAGTGTGATGCGGAAAAGTAAGGAGTCGGATGAACCTTGTGCCACAAAAACCCAAGTTCCCCGAAATCCATTGTGATCCGAAAAACAAAGAAAAGGTAAGTGCAGAAGAAAAGAGGTGCGGAAGAACAAAGAAAAGGAGGCTCGTGTTCCTTAGTTCCAGCTGTTCCCTGAAAACCCGAAGTATCCGATTAACAAAGGGATAATGATATAAAGGCTATAAAGTGAAAAATGAAGTATATTGCGGACTGTCAACGTCGATTTGGAACATCAGTTCTCCATGAGCCCCCCAGACCCGCATTGCAATATCTTTCACTCCAGTTGTCTAATTTTGGAGTTTTTGGAGTTTTGGAAAGGTTATCTCATCCTCTTTGCAATGGAATATGGAAAGTCCGAAAATCATCAACATCTAAAGAGGCAGACTAGAAGACAAATAATCTCTTGTGCACGTATGAATTCCAAGTCAATTGAAAAGTCTCTGAAATTGAAAGGTCAAGGGTCATCTCCAAGAGTTGCTTTCATATAGATAAGCTCAATTTTTTAACATGGGTTTGTTGTTGAATGTGTATAGAGCTGAGAGCGTGTTTTGTGAAATAAACAGGCTAAAAAATTAAGAAGATGAGAGCAGAAAGAAGGTGAGCCGAAACATAGATCACATCAGATTGAGGTATGTAACCAAGAGAAGAAGGTGATCAAATCCTTGTCTATGTTCAAAGTCTGAGTCACAACTCAGCAATTTAGGAGAAAACTTCCTAGCAAGTTGTTGCTTGTAGAACAACAATCAAGTGGGTGTTTAGCATAAAATTGAAGTGGGTGCTTCATAACTGAAGTTAGAGCTTCAGGGTGGGTTGTTGTTCACCATTTGGTGAGATCATTGTAATTCTTGATGGACAGTTGTCCTTAATATTGCTTTGATTTCTCATTTATGTGGGTTTTTTCCCTTATTGGCTTTCCCACCTAAAATATAGTGTCTCCATGTATTGATGTTCTTTTCTCTTTCATTGCATATTCTAACTGGTTAATGAATTCATTGGTTGTACTCTTGATTGCTAAAGTAAATTTGCAAGTTTTAAGAGGCATTGATTCACCCCCTCCCCCTCTCAATCCCTGAATTCTCAACACTTTATCGAATTGCAATGCATTACTTGGACAAATTTTGATTCAGATAAGCCACACAAAATTGCATTCATGACTTTTGCATTATTTTCACTGGCCTTATTTCCAGTTGTATTCGTTGGTGGAGTTTGTGGCGTTATATATGCAATTACTACTGCTTGCCAGATATCAAAACCAAGGGCCATTAGATATTTTTGCATCCTTATGATCCAGAATGCATAGTGTGTTTCGTAAAACAATGGAGCCTTGTTTGTGGAGAAACCTCCTTGAACATGATTACTAGCCATGTGTGCTTCCGAGATCTACCTTCTAGCGGTTAGACTATATCCAAAGGAACCGGCTCTGATACCAATTGTTAAGCACACACTTATACTGATAGGGGGTTGTGATTTAATATAAGATAAACTTTTACTTATTCAAACTTATATTCACAATTAAAGCATTCAAATAACATAACACAATGCAACACCAGATTTACGTGGAAAACCCTCTCGGGAAAAACCACAAAATAAGACTGCTTGGATCTACCATCCAAATCCAGCCCAAAATTAAATGTTTTACAATTATTCGTAAGCACCAATCTATTGGAAACACCAATCCCCAATGCCAAGCACCAACTCAGTCAATTCGTAAGCACCAACCCACTAGAGACTCTAATCCCCAATTTTGTGAGGCACTGACCTTAACAATGTAAACTTCCACCTTTTGTAGTTGCTTTTTCAACTGAATGATGGCAAATCCACCTCTCTTCATGCACACAAATCATATTATACTTCCAACATGGACATTAGTCCAATTAATGAAATTAGATCGATTTATATTTCTGATCTTCCTTCTTACTCTTTATTCAAATGATATTCTCATTTTACTTTTGCTCTTCTCTCTTTCACTCTCTCTCTCATGTGATGTATCTATTTCTTTCTTTCTTGCTTGTCTTTCTCAACCTATTCATCTATCTTTTATAGCCTTAATGTGCCCCTTCCCAAGAGGGATGTCCATTCAAAAGGGTATGTGCCTTTTCTAAATATTTGTTAATCCTTTCATTTAAACATCAATGCCCATATGAATTGGGTGGGCCTACGTTATTAATTATTAATCCTTTCAATTAAACATCAACGCCCATATGAATTGGGTCAACCTGCTTTATTAATTAAATGCTCCTTTAATTAACTCTATGTCCTTTATTCAATCGTCGGTCTTCTTCATTAAATAGTTGTTCATGAACTAATGTTGTATACACAAGGTGAAGTCGCTAGGCCCTTAGTCTAAATCATTGGTTCACACATCTAAAGCATGTCGTGTAATTTAACACCAATATCATTGTCAACATCAGATCATTGTCAAATACAATCATATCGTTGTTGCAGAAGATCCAAGTGCCTTTGCCGCAATACACAAAATCCACATCGATGTAATAATAAATCATTAGCACTTCAAGTAATAAAGTTGTTATATAATGTCCAGATCATTGTTATTATATACATGATCACTGTATTAGGAAATTAGTGCTCTCATATCTATTTGTTATATTGTTATGATATATTGTTTCAACAATATATTGTTCGTAGAGTTGGTTAGACCCGTATTCCATTAAACTAGTTATTTGTTGTTTGTTCTTCCTATTTATTAAGAAGTTGTTTTGCTACCTATATGGCTATATATTAACCTTTGTATTTTATGGTCTATGAATATATTAATAAAGGTGATTCTACCATGCAAATCTGGTTGTTCCACTTTATTTGGTATCAAAGCATGGGATTCAGAATGTGAGTTTCGTTTTGGGGAAAGCCACAAAGATTTTTAATTGCCCCTTTCATGGAGTGATTATCTTGTTTGAAGAGGATATGTAATTAATATTACGTCTTTTTCACAGCAGATCAGGGGTATGTGTGCATAAAAATTGGAGACCTATGTGAGTTCATTCTCTAGCTTCAATCATTATGCATAATTATTGAGTGGATCAATTTCACAACTCGCACATCCATGTGCATTTGGAATTTTTTGCAGACTGATACAGTACCAATTATATATTGGCGCATATCATTTGTTGTCTTGTTTTGCAGATCAATTAAATGTATATCTAATGGCCAAACATATATATGCATCGGTTGCAAACTTGTAACATCTAGGTTTTGCCTCAACTTGCATCGACCAATTCTCCACACAATATTGAAATTGATATGCATGTGCCTTCAAATTGTTCGTATTTCTTCTAGAGTGACAGATTTTACATCTCAGAAATGGTCTTCACTTGATAGTTGTAATCAGCAAGAATCTGCACTCTTTTATGGCGTTTAGATCTCTCTGTCTAATTAGTCTTTCTCATCTCCACGTTTCACCTACAAGAATTTACGCATCATTCACATGCAACAGAAGAAATGAGAGATTTTAAGAAACCATATTTCCATCCCACGAATTTGCATTCGAAGACACGTGGAACAATTAATCTGGATGATTTGTTCTATTTACTGGACGTGTGACTCAGTTTTCAAAGCTTCCTCCAGGCATGGCGGCATGAGAAATAGTTTCTGATATTCCTCTCGCGCATCAAATTAGTTACTCGTCATATGAACCGTCCTTCCATCTTCAATAATTGTATGCATTTGCCATACTCTTTGGTCGTATGTCTCCTCTACATTGTCCGTTCATAGAGCCATTGAGGTCGGTCTATGTTTTAGTTTTATATTTTATTGCGTGATTATCATTGCATTTTTTATCCAAAGTGTGTGAGAGCTATGATAAATTTTATCCATTAGGAATGGATTTTCTTGTGTTATATATAATGTCCCATTGTTTTCAATACTTTCAAGTTGTCATTGTAATATTGTCAATGACTAAAGTCTTTTTGTCCATCTATAAAGTCCACTACTAAAAATAATGTCTTTGTGTTTAGGGTGTCTTTGCATATCATTTTATATCAAAGATTGTCATTGTAAAAGTTGTAATTAAAAAAAAATTGTCTTACGGGCGCAATTTCGGTTGAAACCGATGTCCACTTTTTTCTCAAATCAACATGGATAAGTTGAATCGAATTGAAAAATTCAAAGGCAAAGATTTCCATACTTGGCAGGTGAGAACTCAATTGCTACTGATAAACAAAGATCTATGGGAGATTGTGGAAGGAAAATTCAAGAAACCAAATGATGCAGATGAAGCAGTAAAATGGGAAAGTAAGGATCGAAAAGCAACAACAATCATAGGCCTGGGATTATCTGATGCCTACCTGCATCACATAAATCTATCAAAGACATCACATGTCATCTGGACAACATTGGGCAAGTTGTTTGGGTCGCAAGCAGAGAGTGCAGCAGTGGCACTCAAGCAGAAACTATTTGGACTCAAAATGGAGGAAGATGACAGTATGGTGGAACACATAAGTAAGTTTCATTCTATATTAAATCAATTAGTTGGAATAAAAGTAGATGTTCTTGATGATGATGCAAAAGTTGTATTACTTAATAGCATGTCTCCTAGCTATTCTAATATGGTCTTCACTTTGAGAAAAATAAATCCGAGTCTAAAGGATTTAATTTCTTCTCTAATAGAAGAAGAAAATAGAACCAAGAAGATTGATACAGAAGAAACTGCAATGTATGGTAAAAACAAATCATATGTTAAAAGAAGATTCAAGCCTTCTTTTAAACAAGAATCAACCTCCCAAGATCCACGAAAAATTCTTTGTCGCTATTGTAATGCTCCTAGACATGGTATTATGTATTGTAAGAAAAGAGCATGAGATCTGCTTGATGGTAAATTGAAGGATAAAGCCTTCATTTCTGAAAACAGAGACGAAGAAAGTGATTGGTATATGAAGTCTACCCACTCTGATAATGAGAAAACAAATGCTCGACAAAGTGATGAAGACTTCTTGTATTAAGTAAAGAATGCATCCACTGGAGGACGGAGGCACAAGAGGTTGGAGGTCAATCAGCGACCTCTCGCCAGTCACCAACAACGGGGCCGCACAAAGCTAGGGTGACAATGTGCGTGTGTGTGTGTGAATTTGCTTTTATTTCAGAGTTGCAGTTTGTTGTGTGCAGTATGTTCCATTTTCATTTTTCCCTCTTTTCAGTTTGTATTCAGTAAGCAGTGTTTCCTACATAATTCCCTGAAAGAAAAAGATAGTGGACAAACAAAAGCACAAGGAAAAGCAGCATCGTGATATTTAGGTTGTTGGTTGTCCTGTACAACCATCCTTTTTGAGGTTGTTGTTTGTCCTGTAAAACCATCCTTGTTGAGGTGGTTGGTTGTCCTATAAAACCATCCGGATCATGAGCACGCACGAGTAGCACGTTGCGAAAGAAGTGTGATTGTTTTTCTCCCATGTTCGCACTAAGGGAGGGAATGTTAAGAAATTAGTGCTCTCATATTTATTTGTTATATTCTTATGATATATTGTTTCAACAATATATTGTTCGTAGAGTTGGTTAGACTCGTATTCCATTAAACAAGTTATTTGTTGTTTGTTCTTCCTATTTATTAGGAAGTTGTTTTGCTACCTATATGGCTATATATTAGCCTTTGTATTATGGTCTAAGAATATATTAATAAAGGTGATTCTCCCGTGCAAATCTGGTTGTTCCACTTTATGTTGCACAATCTCCTTAGACATAAATGATTCTTTGACATCAAGAACTCCTATTTTGTGCCTTCTCTTTTGTCATCAACAACTCCTTTGACATCAATGACAATATTTCCAACAATGCACACATTGTAGATTGTGTCCATCATTTTATTATGCAACAGATAGTTACAAAATAGTTGACGGGGTTACAACCGATCTTTACTTAGTACATAACTAATACTTAATTATATATAAAGTAAGCCTTGTATTTGAATAATTTTGAGCTCTTATCATAACCAAATCCCATTTATTGACTCCCACAAGTTAAATTATACGATGAATGTACTCTAATCAGATGCTAGTAACATAAGTTCTTTAGTTTCCATGTTGTGTGTTATATTGATCCGTAATTATAATTTCTCTAGGAAATTTCCTTGTTGGAACTTACAGATGCGAAATTTTCTACCCATGCTACAAATACTAGAATTTTTCAAATGGTATGGTTTAAAGTGTGTTAGAATGGTAGAATGTGCATTAGAGTTAACAAAATTATTAGGAATCCATAAACAGCTTGAAAGGAATGGAAATAAACACACAACACAAAGGATTTTAACCTGTAAACTCCAATGTGGGGAAAACTTGTTTGAAGTGGCAATTGCGCATCCTCTTCTTTTCTTCAATGAAATGGGTCAATACAAAGAGCTTATAGGACATACAACTCACACTCATTGTTATCTCCTATCTTCTTGATGTTGTGATGAAAGAATTACAAGTAAGATAGAATAGATCTAGCCATGAACAACTGATTACACACTACCGCTACTCTCATTCATTCATCAATTCACCGGTGCTGATTCCTCAACTCCACAGCCCTTCTTACATATTCTTGAGATGTCTCTTTCAAGACCAAAGGTTCTTGAAACACCCTGGATGAGAAGATCAATCATTTCATGCCCCCACCCTGACTATTCAACTGATGCAGAAAAAATGTCGCTTAATACAGGCCATTGATTGTGAAACTGCCCTTGAAAGGTTGCAAAACTGCCTTGACGGTTTCATCACCATACAAAGTCCTGCAACTTTCGAACGCAATAGCGTTTGCACATGAACTTGAAATCAGGAATATATAACTTTTTGAGAGGAATCCATTTATGCAATCATAATTGACTTTTGATGAAGTATAATGTCTGTTTCATCTTGATGAAATAGACTACTTCTGTCAAGAGTAACAATGCCCAAGATTGCAACTCATTAGCTTTCTTTTGTTTCATTTATACTGACTTATACTTGGATTCTAAGAGTTCTTGATGAATGGCACCGATCCTTATGGATCATACATTTTGTATTCCAAGTGTTTATTAAATGCATAATTTATGCAAGCTTATAGTTTTTGTGTGTTCCATAGTGTACAATCGTTCCCCACATTCTGCACGCCAGTCTAGATCAGTCAAAGAGGATAACTCCCTTTGCATATCATATACCTATTTGAATGCAAAACAGACAAATGGCCTCAAGTTCAAAGCCAAAGCCAAAGACAATTTGCTTAGAATTTGATATCCTTAGGAAAGGTTGCAATTTTAATAGTCGACACATAATTCCTCACTTGTGCATACACCCACCTCCCCCAATTCTCTAGTTGAAGAGTGTAGCCTCGGCAAGGTTCATTTGGATGTATACACTTTCAATTCCAAGGATACTTGGATCCAGCAGCTTGAGACTTGATTTGTGATCAATGGTGAAGATGGATCTCTTTTGCCACCCACAAATTCACATCACATGCTATGTCAATTTGGATTCTTTGTATTGCAAATCTAAGCAAGAATGTCAACCATCTACCTTAAGTGGGATTATTTGTAGGACATCCTGTAGAAGGTATTCTACCTCATAAGGCATTTCAAGAATCGATATATACATCAGACAAATCTTTTATAGAAAATGGGTTAGAAAATCTGAAAATATACGAGAAAACTCCACATCATGTTGATTGGCTTGGGCATTCAAGATATTAAACAAGCATAAACTGAAGTTATATTGATAGTTCTAAAACAAGATAAAAAGTTTTGCGGGATTTAACTCCCTTCACAATACCAATTAACATTGAGATGATCAAACTTCATTTTGCAGTTCCATAAGCTTTTTTTCAATACTTTCACTGTGCTGAGCAATGATTTGTTGGTCAGCGGCATACATACCTTGTATCATAGTGAAGATGTTACACCAATCCTTTGCATTTCCCAAGTCCTTGAGGAAGGTAGCAGTTGTTATGGATGAAAGAGTAAACAATGTGGAGGAAGCCTTTGGTTTAGAAAATGGAGGATAAAGTTGGGAAATGTTCCGAGGACAGATGAAATCAACAGCAGTACATGTGTAACTGGAAGTAAGGTTGGTTGTGATTGGATAAGGTCATAGATGCTGCAAGAGGAGTGTTGACTGAAGCAGAAATAACCCTTGCAGCACACTGGGGCCTATGAAAGCCTTCATAATCTCCACATGGATTGTGCTCTTATAAAATCCCACCATCATTAAGCATGTCCATTACACACCTATGATTGCTAGGTAAGAAAATTCTAGACATAGTTACCTAAGACTACGAAACGGCGGGAGGGCAGGACACGGGGACGGAGTTTACGGGACGGCAAAAAATTTCCAAAATTTCGGGACAGCGAGGGGATGGCAGGGGGGACGGCTATTAAAATAATATATAAAATTATAAATAATAAAAATATACAGATAAATTTTATGAATAGCAATTCATATTTATATATCAGTCCACCATGTGCATACAGTCCACATTCAGACGGTCCATATTAAAAACTCACAGCATACATATAGCTATACTCATGCTATATGTCTATAACTTTTAATATTAATGTGTATGCTGTTGGTTTTCATAGCATGTTGTTACAGTCCATGTGCATTTGTGCTCGAAAATTTTTGTATTTATATGTCACTCTTATTTCTTAATATGTCTTTGTAATACAATACAGTCAGGTTATGGTTAACGGGTAAACATTTATAAGGAGAAAACAATAAACAAATTAATTTAAAAAACAATTAAAAAAATTTAAAAATTATAAAAAAAACAGGCGTCCTTGAAACATTTCAGGGACGTTGAGCCGTCCCCGTCGTCCCCCAAACATCACATACGTACCACAGACATTTATCCTCCTCTCCAAACGTCCTGGGGACGTTTCCTCTGCTTCTTGGCCTGCGGGAAACATGGGGGAAACGTTTCCCCCCGTCCCGGCGTCCCCAAAATGTCCGGGACCTCTCGGACTTCGGGATTTTGGGGGAGACACATCCCCGCGTAACTATGATTCTAGATATAGACAGCGAAACAAGTGAACTTATTTCATGGACAGCTATAGAGCCTCCCCAAATGCAGGGGAGAACAAAGAATATAAATATAATCATTTAAAACAATTAAATGCAGACCATAGGCTCAAAATGATATAAAAAAACTAAACACTGCAATATAACATACACTTCGCAGTTCAGCAATTTAATTTTTCGAAAGATTAATAGTTATATTTACAAACTTAGTTCTATATCAAAATTGATTACAATGATCCATTTTCATGCCAATATTAATCAGCATTCAATTCTTCACAAAGCAAAGAAAAAGTTGTAAACTTTTCATTTTAAACTCAAAATTTAAAAAGTATTGCCTTGTTCCTTTCATCCTCATACATAACTTGCCTAACCAGCTTGTCCTTTGGTAGACATTTGCTAGTTTCCTCTATCCTTCACCATTTTTACTAGTTTTTGCCCATGTTTGCTTATTTTTCCAACCTGTCCTTTAGAAGGTCGTGTCCTTTGGATGTGTGCTTGTTAATGCATACATCTGGTGAATCCAACGAAAAACAAATCCTTATGATCTCTTATCTTGTTTTACAAACGTTTTGGAAACATGTCAAGCTCAATCGACTTTTCCTATCAAATGGTTCATGAGGACTTCCTTGTTAACCATGACCATGACCTGAACCAAAACCACCATGAAGAAGAGACATCTTTCAAAGAGTGGGATAATGATCATGATGATGATTCAAACAAGGTGGCTCATCTTCTTAGGCAACCATCATGAAATGTCAATCCTCGTGATTTAGCTCATTCGGTGATCCAAAGCTCTGATGTTCTTAGCCCTATCCAAAAACAAGCTAAAATCAAAAGCCACCCAATATGAAATTGGCTCATCAAGTTCAGCCCAAAATCATCTAATTCCATCGTCATGTTAAAGCCAACATGATTATAATGACATGACACTTGTAGAGATTACTCCAAAGATTCTCTGTTGGAAGCACAAACACTGAGAAGGGGGGCGAATCAATGTGCAATAAAACTTACATTCATTTCAACATTCAAATCCATCAAACATCCAATTCAACTTACTCTTTTAAGCATGCATATTTAAGAAACATAACCATTTAGATAAGCAAATGAGAACACAACACATGAACACAAGATATAAGTGGGAAACCCTCCAGGGGAAGAAAACCCAATGAAACAAAACTTTATTATCGCCATGTTTCAAATTTAGTTGAGCACCAACCCCTAGATTTAGTGAGGCACCAACCCCAAAAGGAGCACCAACCCCTAGTTTAGTACCAACCCCTAGATTTAGTAGGGCACCAACATGAAGAAGAGACAGCTTTCAAAGAGTTTGATGATGAATCAGACAAGGTGGCTCATCTTCTTAAGCAACCATCATGAAATGTCAATCCTCGTGATTTAGCTCATTCGGTGATCCAAAGCCTTGATGTTCTAAGCCCTATCCAAAAACAAGCTAAAATCAAAGCCACCCAATATGAAATTGGCTCATCAAGTTCAACCCAAAATCATCTAATTCCATTGTCATGTTTAAGCCAACATGATTATAATGACATGACACTTGTAGAGCTTACTCCAAAGATTCTCTGTTGGAAGCACAAACACTAAGAGGGGGGCAGTGTCGAATAAAACTTACATTTCAACATTCAAATCCATCAAACATCTAATTCAACTTAATCTTTAAGCATGCATACTTAAGAAACATAACCATTTAGATAAGCAAATGAGAACACAACACATGAACACAAGATATAAGTGGGAAACCCTCAAGGGGAAGAATACCCAATGAAACAAAACTTTATTATAGCCATGTTTCAAATTTAGTTGAGCACTAACCCCTAGATTTAGTGAGGCACCAACCCCTTAGATGACTCAACACCAACCAAATCCATATGAAATGAATGTCATCTCTGAAAGGTTGCTCACACAACTAATGATGACTCAATGAAGCACACTTCTCCTTCTATCTCTCTCAAAACATCTCTCTAACCTCCATGTACAAGAACTTTTTCTTTCAAGTTGATTTCACCATCTACCCTAGCTCACAATCCCCTGCTCTCTCTCTAGAACAACATCACATCGTCATTGCCCTCTCATCAAGGTCACAAAGACCTTCTTTACCTCCTCAAACAACCTCCTAGCTCACACTTTTCCTCCACTTGCTCAACTAGCTCAAATGAGTTTTCTAATTTGCTTTTATACATGTTTCTTCATTATAATTTACCTGGGTCAGCCTTCATAGAGTAAAATACATTCCCACATCATAATAACATCATAAAAATAGCACCCATGGGACCATATAGGTCGCTAACATATCCTAGAGCCTTCTAGACCTTCATTAGGACACAAGAAGCCCTAAAAACACCAAATGAAGTAACTTGTCATAGAGAGAATGTTCTAAACCAAAAAATACTTCACCAAAGCATGGAACACACTTAGACATGTTGTCTAAGCCTTCAACAATCTCCAGGAACCCTAAAACACACTGGAACAACCATCTCACCTCATGAAACCACTCAAGAGCATGCACAAACAAGCACCCCAAAAACTAGTCCTCAGAAAACAAGTCATAACATGCTCAAATCTTATCAAAAACTCAAGTGTGATATACCAATGGAAAGCTCTTGGCGGCCATCATGTTGGCCATTGTAGGTTACTGTTGTCATTGATGTCAAGTCCACTGATGGAAAAGGGTGTCATGGTGTTGTATGAGTCTCCCTAACGTGTTAGTCAATAGTCAAACATGAAGGTTGATTGGTAGTGTCTATGTTTGGTGAGTTATAGGAGGTCATGGAGTCTGGTTTGTTAGGCATAATCATGGTATGAGCTCTCTTAAGTTGGTTGGATGTTGTCATGAGGTCACACATGGTCATAGATGTGTGTTACAGATGTCTATGGATCTGCATGAGGTCAGCAAGGTTAGTTCATGGTTTGGCATGGTTGAGTCAGGTCATTCCATGCCTATTCCTAGCCCTGGAGCATGCAGAATGAGATGAAGGTGTGAGATTTGGAGCTAATCAATCCTAATCAAGCATGGTAACAGCATGGTGAGTGTACCTGAGGTGTGTGGTGAGTTTCAAGTCAATATTCAATAATACAGTAAATGTACGGGGTCCTTAGGAAGCAAGCAAGTGTGAATAGGCAAGTAAGCATGGGCAAATAAGATTGGTTGGAGAGTTTTAGAGCTATTTGAGCTATAAGGTGAGCATGGTCAATTAGAGGATGTTGTCATGATGTTTCATGATAAGTTTCAGGTCATTCTGATGAAAGATTTTCAAGATATGTCAGTTTTGGTGAAACCAGGTGATTCACAATGTGATTTTAAGACAAAAGTGGACCTTCTGATGCTCATTGTGAGTTGTGTGCTTTGCATGGGGACCTAAGCTCTTTGGCATGGCTTTTAGGTGAGTTATGGAGGTTTCACAAAAAGAATGAGGTGGTTTGATCATCATGTTTTTATGAACGATCGTTAACAAGGTAAAGTGGTTTGAAACCCTAGCTAAGAGCGATTTGGAGAAGAAGAGGTATACTAAGTTTATCTTGATTACTTTTGATAAAGTGATGATTGAATGTTGTAGATGACTCTTCCAGCTTTCCAAAAAGCTAAGATAGTGCATGTGACCATATGTGGGCCCCACCTGAAAATGTTTGTTTCTGAAGAAGTTCAGTTTAAGGTAGAGTTCTCCAAAGAAGTTGAAGAATAAATTGACATTGTTTTTAGCCCTTGAGTTATTCTAGATGTTCATGAAGGTTTCAGGTCATGGTAGTGCTTCTAAATAGCAAAGTGTGCCCTATTTATGAAAGACCGGTTTTTGGGGCAGTTTGGAGCAGCTTGTGGTAAAAGTGGAATTGCAGGAGCTACATGAAGAGTTAGGACTCCATTCAAGTTTTGTTGTGATCCTAATTAAGATATATTTCCATTGGTATATCAAACTTGTGTTTTTGATATGGTATGAAGAAGTTATGACCTGTTCTTTGAGGGTCAAATCTAAAGGATGTTTGATTCAACAGGGGGTTGAATGGCTTCAAGAGGTAAAGTGATGATTCTGAATTGTTCATGCTTGTTAAAGTTTGATGAGTGCTTATACATCATGTATAAGGGTTTTCCATGCTTTGGTCAAGTGTGGAAGTGTATTTTGAGGTAATGGAGAAAGTTGAGCTCGAGGTCAGTTCTTGAGTCCTAGAAGGCTTAAGAAGCAGTTTGCAGAGATCGGCTTGGTTGAAGGCCTTCCACTTGAATTTGGAATAAGTTCTAATATGTTCTGGAAAGAAGATTCAGAGGGCTTTCTAGTGATATATGGTTTGTGTCTTGGTGAGTTGATTTGATGTGTCTTTCAGGTCAGTTTGTGAAGAAGAAGGTATGCTGATTTTCAGGACAAGTTTGCTCAGGCTGAAAGATTGAGTTAGTTGAGGCATGAGATGGATTGGTTGATGCTTGCTATCACCTGGACAATGAAGAGGGATGAATTTTGTTTCTAATGAAGGCATTTGAAGGTCTTGGAAGTGACAGCAAGGGTGTGAACCAGTTGAGTTTGGAAAACTGCTTTCTAGGCAGCGTGATTTAGTGAAGAGGAAAGTTGTTGTGGTTTGAACACATGGATGTTTCAAGAGCTATAACTTGCATGGAAGTGGTCTACAGGTCCTAAGGATTCCATAGAGTGGTTACATGTCATAGTTTAGTTGTTTCAGAGTGTGCTTGATGCCCAAAGGTGAAGATAGGGCCCTGGAAACAGTTGTTTAGTGAAGGATATGAGCCTTTTGGCATATGTTATGAATTATTTGTTTGGTCCAAGATAATTAACAATTATGGATGATGTTGTTATGCTATATTACACATGTGTGATGAATTTTGGGGCTTGAATAATCATGGTTTTGGTGTTAGCGGTTTTAGCTCATCCTAGTGATGGGGTTTTGAGTTGTTTTTGTGCATGTATGATAGTTTTGGGCATGGCCGACCTATATGGGTCATATGTGACCATTTAAATGAATGTATTGAGATGTTACTAAGTTGTGTTCATCGAAATTATGATGGAGGACCGACCTCTCTTGTGTTTGAAGGAAGAGAAGCTTATAAAGCAAGTGTTTTAAGTTCATTTTTGAACTAATAGTCTATGAGGGAAAAGTGCGACCCATATGTGAGAGTGTAACAAGTTTAAATGGAAGATTTGAACGCTGAGGAAGGAGGTTATAGGTTGAAGACTGATTGAGAGCATGTGTGCAAGAGTTTAGAGCCAAGACAAGTCAAAGAAGAAGAAGATATAGCAAGTTGAAGGATTGAGGGTTTAAGCAAAGGTTTGTGAGCTGAATTAGTGATCTCCATCAGTTGTGGCAGTAACAAATTCAAAGATCATCATTTTCGGGTGGTTGAGTTGGTGCTTAGTCATCGTAGGGGGTTGTAACTTCCTTGCAGAGTTGGTGCTTCACTAAATTAGGGGTTGGTGCTCATTGTAGGGTTGGTGTTCTATTAAACTAGGGGTTGGTGCTCCTTGTGGGGTTGGTGCTTCACTAAATTTGAAGCTTGGCTAAATAAAGTTTATGTTTCAGTGGGTTTTCTTCCCCTTGAGGGTTTCCCACTTATATTTGGTGTTCTTGTGTACTCTCTTGCTCTTACTCTTGTGTATAGTTGCTTCTTTGCTTAAATAAACACACATATGGTTCATGGTTGATTGAATGGTTGTATAAATGATAATAAATGATGAATGGTAAATGGAATAAAGTTTTGTAGGACTGATTCACCCCCCTCCGTCCGTTGTGCTTCCAACACATCACCAAACTCAAAACAAGCCATAAAATTGACAGTAGCACCTCCAAAACAGCTCTGCAAACAAACTGCTCCAAATTGTTAAAAACTGCCCAAAAACTAGTAATGCAAAATAGGGCAAACTTGACCACCTAAATGTTCAACCATGATCTGAAACCATCATGGACATGAAGAACAACTCCCATGCTTCAATAAATGTTTAAATTAGTCATCAGGTACAATGGACACTTTTGGAGAAAATTAGAAATATTTCGAAACTTGCCTTTTTGAGTGGGGCCCACATACAACCAAAACCTCTAAATCACATCAACAAAAAGTTGAAAAAGTCCTCTACAACATTCAATCATCAAATTTGTTCAAACAATCAATTCTGGGTCATTATACTCAAGTTCTTCCAAGTTGCTACCAAGTTAGGGTTTTGAGAGGGTTTAAAAGTTGTTTACCTCCTTAACAATTGTTCATAAAAACCTAACAATTAAACAACCTCATTCCACTTGGAAAATCTTCATGATAGACCTATTCAACTATCCCTAGGAGCTTGGGTCCCCATGCAAAGCACACACTCTCCAATGAGCATCAGAAAGTCAAAATTTAGTTTTAGTTTCTCACCTTCAAAAATCAGTTTTCGTAAAAATGGCAGAACTTTTGAATTCTTCAAAATTAGGTCTTGAAATTTAGACCACACCATCACATCAACCTACCAAACAATCTCCAATGCTCAACTTCGCCCAAATATGCCCTGAAATACTAACTCCATACCAGGACATGTTTACTTTAAGACTAGGTCTAGGAACAGACCTAAAATCATTGTCTAACACCTAAACCAACATACTAAGACACTTTTGAGTGTCCTAACACATCATATTGATGCTCCCCATGCTCATACAGCTCCTACATACCTATACTTCATCACACCATACCATACTTGTTTGCTAGGCTTCACAAATAAGCACCTGAAACAAGTTTGCTTCATTGAATCTGACCTCAACATCACTTTTCCAACCATGAATACTTGCAATGACCTTCATCACACTCCGTGACATCATCCTAACATTACCAAAACATTTCATCACCTCTACAAGCCCTCAAACTGACTCAATAACCCATGCACCACTATGCAAGACCAAGCAATCTCAACAAGACAGGCAACCTCACCTGTCACTACCAATCAACCTTCATGTTCTACTTTGCTTTTGACATCAAAGACCTCAGAGACATCTGACAACACCTTCACTTTGACATCAATGACAACACTATGGCCAACATTCTCAAACACCAAGTTGTTAGAATTCAAGATCCTTTGGCCAGCGATCATCGAAATCTTGGCCATTATGACCAACCGGTTCGGGAATCTGAAGAAAAGTTTGTCTGACCTAAAGTTGAAACAAGATTTGGCTACCCAAACCAAGACTATTCCTACTACCATTCGTTCAACCATAACCACACATAACCAAACCTCCCTCAACCTCAACAATTTACCTCCTACCATACGGTCTTCTAATGCTACATTGAATGCATTCAAAACTTCTTCAATATAACAAATCAAGAGCTTGAGACAGTTCAGAATGTTCCACCTCAACAGACCAATCATCATATCCCAGTTTCCAACACCCCATTATGGTAGCTATTTGATAACTTGTGGCCAAAACCTTGATCCTTACAACCACCCACCAAACAACCAATACCAGCCACATTATCGTCTCTACGTTAATCCTACCAATCAAGTCAGCTATTGATGTGTAACACAAAAGAAATAGAAGATGAAACACAACTTTTAATGTGCATTATATAATAATAATAGACATAGCAACATAAATATTTGCAACCTGTAGCCATGTTTATGAAAATTTTAAACACGACAATCTTGGAGATTTGTTTTAAAAATTCAATAGTCAATGTCCGTTATATAATAATATTAGACATAAATACATAGATATTTCCAATTATATTTAAGGTGATGAAACTTTAAACCCCAGCAATCAATCAAAGCTTAAGATTTTTTTTTAGAATTCAAATACTCCTACAAACAAGTGTCTAAAAAAACAAATACATAACTTTGTTAGGGCTTCACCACAAGGCTTGAAAGTCGTCGTCCTCATCATTGTTCACCTAATCATTCCACCAAATTATCCACCCTATCCTCCTCAAGTGGTTCATTGTTGATGCATTGAATGGAACCCGCACAAAATCCTTGAAGAAGCCATTACAGTTTTAAATTAGGAAATTCCTAATGCCAAAACCTTTATTGAATTTGCCTAAATATAATGGCCAAGGTGATCCCAACACACATGTTATTATACTAATGCTACTCATGAGTTGCTTCTTTGTGATGCCGTAGCAATCAAAATGTTTCCCAAAACTTTAGAAGGCGATGCCTTATATAAAGTGCAATCACATACTTGAAGCCTCAATCCATTCATTTAAGCAATTGTTATTCTGTGGCATTAGTATGCATAAATTGCTACATACTGGCATTTTCTTGACTTCCATTGCCTCAAACAGTGAAAATGAGTCAAGTGGATTTTGTACAATGGTGGTGCAAAAACCCATACTGCCACAAAAGTCCTACCCGCATCGACCCAAAAGAGCTTATGAAATTATTTGTTTACTCCCTACATAGGATAAAAGAAGCGGAAATTTTTCCTTGTATAACATGTGACGAGGCGGTTGAAACCGCTCTAGAAATAGACCAAACCTTGATAGATATTAACGTAAGATCCTATAGACCAAATTCGAATCCTGGTCAAACTCCCAAACCTTTCAAAAAGAACCAAAATTCTGTCATGGATGATGTCAACTCAAATCAGCATAAAAGAAACAATAATTGTAGTAATGGTAATGCAGTCCCTATTTCTTTGATTAATGTTATTGACTTTAATCAAGTGAATCAAGTTATGTCCAGCTCAAACCTAAGCTCCTATCCTCGATTCAATAACCAAAGCCCTCCAAGAGAGTGTGATTGTAATAAGATGTATACTTTTCATAAGACTTGCAGTTATGACACCCTTAAATGTCAAGAATACAATAAATTTAAACAACTTATATGGTTATACCTGTAAATCAGCAATAAATATTTCATAAAAATCACAATGCGGTCAGCCCAAGTAGAATCTAATCACGCCCAAAATACTAATATTAACCTTCAAATCAGCGCTAAATATTTCATAAAATCATTATGCAGTCAGCCCAAGTAGAATCTAATCCCACCCAAAATACTAATATTAACCTTCATACCTATAGAAATCCATTCCCGATTCGCAATCAAAACGATAATCAGGCTCAAATCCAAACACAAAACCAAATGCCAGCAGCCCAAGTCCCAACCCCAACACTTCCTCAAAGTGATTCATCCTCTAATCAAGAACCGGCTGCCCCACCTTTGGGATCTCAAGATAATATGCAAGTAATTGGTCTTTTGGAAGTTGATTTTGATAACGAAGTCAATGCAACCACTCGATCTCAATTAGAAAGCCAATCTCAACCTTCTACATTTTCCTAACCAATCTCAAGCCCAACAATCATACTTAATTTTCAAGGACACCCTCATTCATCTTAAACAGGGTAATACTAGTACAGATATCGTAAATGCATCTATCTAAAAAATGCCAAATGATATCAATCTTATAAATCTCATCTTATATTTTTAATATACGACGATTATCAATAAAAAAAAATTAATAAAAACACAAAAAATTTATATTAGATGATAACCAATTTACATATATGGCTATGCCAAGCCTGAAAGCTATTGGTCCAGAACATAGCATTAAACAACAAAAAGGCATGAGCAATCATCATAGAGAGAATTCGAGATTGAAAATGTATCTGATATCTTCTTGTAGGTGATTGGCCCACCATGTAGGAGGTAAACCATAGCACTGGAGATCTTGATTATCAAGGGCCCAATTAGCCAAAGCATCTGCAATCTTATTTCTATCCCGGGGAATATGAACAAACTGCACTTCCATAAAAATTTCCTGCAATTTTCTAATCTTCCAAACTTCTTTCGAAATCCGCCAATTTGGTAGGAGAGTGGCTTTGCTATAAGATAATATCTTGGATTCTTGATTGCCATTTGAGAGTCAGATTTATAAAGGTATGCAAGAAGCGGTCAAGTGTGAACGATTATCAATAATTTCATTGCCTATGTTTATCTTATTTCTTGTAACTTAAGATCTATCTTTACATTTTATATACATTGTAAGTAACAACTTTAAACATTTTTATTGTTGAAATCCAATATAATTAATTTTTTATTTAATTTAAAAGATTTAAGTGTCGTATCAACTACAAAATTCATTTTAATGAGTTTAATCCACCTAAGAAGTCCCCCAAAGCCCTTGAAAATTCTAAGGCCTCTTAAGTAGGGGCACCTAAGGAATTTAAGACCATTTCGGTTGTGTCTACTTGGACCACTTCTAAAATTATTAAGCTTTAAGAAGAGAATCAGCATTTGGGCTCATCCTTTGATCCTCACAGAATGGGAACCTACCAGCCTAAGGATATTTCCTCCATTTCTGCCCTCTAATGATGAAGCCACTATTAACCTGGCTGAAATTTAATAATTGAGGAGTCTATGTCAAATGAGTATGAAGATCTTGAGCCTCTTGAGAACCTTTGGACATTCCATTTTGATATGGTGAAAACTTATATATATATATATAGTGGAATGTCTACTATTGATGCCACTCTTGCACCTTTGTTAATGGGAAAACTCTTTCGCATATACAAACACACATTCCAATACCTAGGGTGTTCTTACTTGTTAACTAATTACATCACACTACGTAGACGGTTAGAGATACAAAGTAAACCCTAGCAATAGTCTGACCATTATTTCCCACCAAGGCTAGCCATATGATTAATTAGCCAGAGCCCACTAAAAACCTACGATAAGAGAATCCAATCTACACCTCATGCCAAACTAGCATCAAGTGAGAAGGCAAAAAGAGATCTCGTTGTGAATATCATTCTTTTGATATTTTTAATTAATTTTCAAGCTAACTTCTAGTATTTATTCATTGCCCCACTTTCATGGTAGGTTGCGTTCCTTAGGGGACACATGGATTATCAAGGATAGTTTTTTTTTATAGTTAAACGCTTTTGACCAGAGCTATGAACCGGGGAGTTCTTGGGTCCCCTCCCTTAACAATACTAACGTCCACAAACTAGATATTACAATTAATCCATCACAATCACAAATGGCGACCACTAAGCCCGCACCGATGATGCAATTTTTCTACCACTACCATTTTTTTAGAGCCACCAGCGGCCACCAACACCAATGTCGACGATGCAAAGTCCGTCACCGCCAATAGGAAACACCAACCGCAACCACCGGTGATGCAACACCTGCCACCACCGATAAACCACCCCGAAGAGATCACACCCAGCGGGGTTTGAACCTGGGTGGATCCGGACACAACCGTTTGTCTTAACCGATCCACCCAAACCCCATCGGCAAAACTTTGGATGGTAAATGTTTTTATTATACCAGAGCTATGAATTGGAGTGGTGGAGGAGCACTTTCTCTAAGTGGGACATGGGGGTGGGCTCGGGTCCTTAATGTCTGCCAAATGATCTGCATTTGAAGCACCCCGCTATGTTTCGCTTGGTCCGTATGGAGAAGTTCGACCCCTACCTCAAGGTGTCCCAATGGCCACTTATTGAAAGCATCTAATGAACTCAATAGGAATGGAACTTGGGTTGATGATTACAAACTACTTGTAACTCACCAATAGCCCACGACCTTGAGATCAATTATCAAGGATAGTTACGAAGCTCTTTGGCATGGAATTTCACTGGCTGTAAGTTGACACCTCAGAAAGACAATTCCCCCATTCAATTTAGGTTACTTAAGAGTGTTCAAACAAGTGGAACTATTATCTCTATTTATATAGCCTAGCCAACCCCTGCCCCAGATAATATTATCGTAATGTTCCTCTCTGTTTCCATCCCTCTCTGTGTTTCTATCCCTCTCCATATCTATATATCCCCTCCCTCCCCACCAAGATTAAGCTTTGGTTGTCAAAGCCACGTTTGTTAGTTTCCATAAGGATGTCAATTCTTTGCTTCTTGGGGTGCATGCTCAAATGTCATATTTCCTAGCTTTTGTAGGGGGGTTATCTTCACATGATATCGTTAATCTGATGTATGTCTTGTCTTTTCAGCTGTAATATAAGATGTATTTATTTCAAGGTAAAAAAATTATATGATTTCAAAAGAAAGTTATTAACTTATTTCAGATGCTACTAAGTATTGAAATTTTAATTCACACGGTTCTATATCAAGAAAGATATCCAGCTTGCACTGGGTGCACATCCACCAGGGAACACTTCCCCAACATATTGGAGAGTTTAATTACCTTCAAGAAAGCTGGATATGTGATCCTTACATAAATGCTACCATAGTTGAATAAAGAAATGCTTATTTCAATTCCAAACAACAACACAACAATCCAGACAAATTTCATCTGCGAGATTTCTGACATGAACGCATTAAAATAAAGATGGAATATATGAAATATAATAATATATTCAATAATCTACCTCTGTTGTCGGCTCTTGCTCCTTGCCTATAGCCCCAGTACGTATAGCCAACTTTGTTTGGGTGTTGTTTTCGAAAGGAGTCCACAAAACCTTTATTCAAAAAATTATCTTCAAATGACCTTCTTTCTTCGTCTGTAAATCCCGCACTCCTGCGATTTCCCTGAATGTATGTTCTTTAAATTCAGATAATTGTCCTCAGAAGATATCATTAGCATTGCTAAAGACCAATTTCTAGTTTATTACAACAGAAATATAAAATGAATTCTTCGAGCTAATTTAGAAGCTCCAATGGATCGAACTTTTATCAAAATAAAAACATTTCATCTCATTTAATTACTTCCAACCAGCAAAAAAAATTAATCTAAATCCCACAATCATTTTATGTGACTCTTATTTCTATATTCCCTTAACAAATATAGCAATAGCAGATAACTCTGAGTGTTGAAAGATACATACTTCACCACCCAAATACCCCAGATAGTAGATGTGTAAAAATATGCCATTTACAAATGATATTGAAAAACATGAAAGTGCAGAAAGGCTTACATCAGGATTGTAGATATCTATCTCTTCGTGTGCACAGTTCAAATCACCAGTCAAAACTACTGGTTTTTTCTGTTCTAAATCCTGTATGTGTATATAAAGTTGGTTTAGCTTATACTCTAGCTTCCATCCAAAAAAATAGTACTCCAGCAAAAGTAATAATAATAGCATAAACAAATTTTCATTAAGTTGGACTTCTTAAAAACATGTTTGAACACTAACATCCATAATTCAGCTCATCCAACACAAAAAGGCCGTTTTCAAACAGGAAAAAAAAAGAATAAAAAGGGCCAACAGAAGCTTCCCGCAATTTGGATGTCAGAAGATTAAAGGGTACAAAATACTAAATAGAAGCAGAAAAGGTAGCAAAATAAGAACACTAAGAAGG
Organism: Taxus chinensis; assembly: GCA_019776745.2. Taxonomy (NCBI): domain Eukaryota; kingdom Viridiplantae; phylum Streptophyta; class Pinopsida; order Cupressales; family Taxaceae; genus Taxus; species Taxus chinensis. The sequence continues at coordinate 62,149,011 of CM034152.1, read as the reverse complement.
GAATGGCCATAAAAAAGTTCTACCAGGCTTGTAAAACACCTCGAAGATGATTCTGATAGCTTTGTAATGTTAGATTATTAAAGTTTGTGGGATTTTAACTAATGTGTGTCATTTCAAGATGGCCTCCGTGTGTAGTCATCACCCAGGTGACATTTGTCCTCATGTATTTTGTGGTAATATACACGAGTCAAGGGGACCCACTTAGCACACAAACACCATAAGCATTTGCTAGTAGGGAGGAAGAACGGTGACTGTAATCCACTGCTTTGGGCTTCTCACCCTCTAGTTTTTTTCACCATAGGCTATAGGGTAGGAAGACCGACACAGTGGATGTAAACTCAGCGTTCCTATCCCCAATTTGCAAATGCTTACAGTGTTTGTGTGTTGAGTGGATCCCCTTGACTTCTGATTATTTACACAAAAATACATGAGCAAAAATGTCATTTGGATAATGACTACACATTGAGGTCATCTTGAAATGACTTACAAATGAGTAAAACTAAAAATCCCACAAAAATTAATAATCTAAATAAATTGCTCGTGGAAGCCTTATATGACTTTGTAAAGTTGTCAATTTCCTCCAAGGGCATAATAGGAGTGAAATAAAGGAAGAATGCACAGCTGTCTGAAGGTCAGACAAGAGAGGTGAACTGTATACTATGTGAAGTCCATGATAAAATTAAAATTAACTGCATCTTAAGAGTCTATCATTTCACCAAATGATCCCATCTAGAGCATAATTGGCAGTTAGTCGAAATCTTCTTTACTGAGAGGGATTTTCTTTCCCAATAAGATGTAAATAACATGAGGCAAAAAGTCAGTTGGGTGATGACTACTCATGGAGGTCATATCTTAAGATGACTTAAACGCACACAATAAAAAGTACCACAAATTAATAATCTAATTAAATTGCTCATGGAAGCCTTTAATGACTTTCTAAAGTCATCAATTTCCTCCAAGGGCATAACAGGAGTGAAACCAGGACAGATGGCACAGCTGTTTGAAGGTCCGAAAGGGGAGGTAAACTGCATAATATGTGAAGTCCTCCATAAAATTAAAATTAACTACATCTTAAGAGTTGATCATTTCACCAAATGATCCCATTTAGAACATAATCAGCAGTTAGTTTAACATCTTCTTTACATAGGTGGATGTACTTTCCCAGTAACCTGTAAAAACATTCTGACAGTATGAACTAAACAAATGACAGATATCGTCTATTTTGAGTGCATTGTAAAGATCCACATCTATAATAAAAACTAAATAAAAGACAGACACGTCGCATTTTCATTTGCAACCCAATTAAACCTAAAACAAAATGATGAAATAAACAAAAGAAAATCTATCCATTTTGATTGCAAATGATTAGAAGTTCCAATTTGATTTGAGTACCATGATTAAAGGAAAAATGTCAGAGAACTAAATCCCATGGAAAAATATAAAGATTAAATCCTTGAACCATGCAAAATCCAACAACATGAAGCATAGATATCAAACCACAAAGTCACAATATATGGCTTCTGCAGTCTATTTGTAGCAGGTGGAAGGAAACTTTAATTTAAACACTAAGAAGGTATTAGTTCATACATAAGCAACCAACTTTCACATATGCCCAATAAGGGATTGCATCGGTGATCTGCACACTTACTTTAATGTAGCTGCTTAGAGCTGGATCCCATTTCTGAACCCTGTAAGCCTGCTGACACGAATAAGCAACTCTATTAAACAAAATATGATAAAATTTATGTGTAACAAGCACTGTCTAAAAGTACCAGAGATATGTATGTATACAGGTTTTCCTTCTAATTAAAGAAAACTGAAGGATGAGTAAATATTGCAACTAACTGACCAGTCTTTCTAGCTTTTGACCAGAGTTGGGAACATATCCTGCAACCAAGTAAAATTTATCAAGTTCTATGGTAATTAGGCGACCTTCACTGTCATGGTCTGGAAGTCCAAGTCCAAATTTCACAGAAATAGGTTTGATCTGCAAGCATAGTATACAAAGAGCTCAAACAATTAATTCATCTACTAAAGCTATGAATATATTTTCTGTTTGCTAAATTTCTTTCCTGAGATAATAAAGCTGAATACATTTTTCCAAACTATACAAAGAGGAACCATTAATAGGAAAGTGTCGGAAGTTTAAAAAATCCAGTTCAAGCAGATTAAATAAATCAGCTTGTCTGTGAGAAACCCTTCAGATCCACAACACTGCAGAAAGTTTTCGGCACTTAAGAAGCAAAGGTTATGACTGGTGAGCATAATATGTTTCTCTAGATCTTTAGAATAGTCCACCAGTATGTTGTAAATGTCCATGAAGAAAAAACTCTCAATCACCAATCTGAATATATAATCATTTATTCAAGTGAGCTTTGCATGCTGCAATACATTTAGATGAGTAATTTTGTTGAAAGTTAATATGTTAATACCAGAAATGTAAGTTCAACTCAAATGTTGAGAAAATTTGATAAATCTCTATATTGTTTTTCCTGCTTTTCATTTTTAGTTTTGCAAGAGATGGCCCGTTTCAAACATGCCTAACATGATTTTCACCAAAAAAAAGGAACTTAAAACATGCTCTTCACTCATTTCTCACAAGTTCACTATAAGTGATCAATTTCAAATTAGCTTGGAGGTACATTTCTTCCAACAAGCTGGTTATGGATGAATGGGTATTTTTTATTTTCTGCTTCTCGCTTCCAAGTACAATTTCCTATTCAGTAAATTCAAGCATTTGCAGTTCTTGTTCCTATGTGGAATGCATTTTGTGTTTAAAGTAAGCATCACTAAAATATGAATAAATATAAAAGGGACTTTTGATAAATAAACAAGAAGCATGAGATAAGCAACTATAGGCACGGAACAAAACCAATGAAGTCAATGCAATCTCCAATTAAAGGCTGTGATGACATGAAGACTGTATCTGGTAATTGTTGTATAAACAATGACATTGTAACTTTTTCTGTTGTGCTTGGTAGAAGAAATAATCTGATTAATTGTTTACAGTGCTAAAAGGCCTGCACTGCGCCGTGAAGCCATCAACTGCATTTTCAAAACCATGAAATAATGTTTACAGGAAAATACTGAAAAGAGTATCAGGATTCACAACAAGATCAAAGGGAACCCTCTAAAGACTTCATGACCACATCATCTGAGTTAGAGCATCAATGTTGTGAATGGGATTGTTAACTATTCGCATCATACTTGCCTTCTAGCTGATATAGCGTCTCTTCTAACTTCAATAGATCCATGTGATGTAAGCATCAATTTGATTGTTTAATGTTCATTTAGATCGTGAAGGGTTGTTTACTTTACGATTGTTTTTTTTCATCCTTCACCAATTGCTGTAATATAAGCAACGAAAATATCAATCCCTGTATTTCTCATTTAACTTGTGCAGATTTATTTATGGTTGCATGTTATTCCAATGCTGTGTGCTTATTAAAAGCATATATCTGTGATTATAAATCATGCTGCAAAGGTGTGTTGTAACCAGAGCTGCATGGATACGGATACAGATGTGGATACAAATACAGCTAGTTTTTAAGGCCCCCTGATATGAGTACGGCTAGATATGGAATATAGTTTATGCAATATATATATATATATATTATCAATTTAGCCCGGGTTGTGCCACAATGGTAAGCCATTGCGTTGGTGACTGCTAGGCCATGGGTTCGATTCGTGATTCACCCGCCGCGTGTGGAGTGGGACATTTGCATGTTGCATGGTAGTCCAAAATTGCACCCCCCATGCAATTTTGAACGACTCGTCCAAGTTGGGACTTGGGCACTTTTTGCTCAGGAAAGCCGCGGAAAACTAAGATAGTCTTCCGCGGGATGCGTGAATGTGGTGTTCCACAGGTTCTCCTAACCCATGAACAAAGGAATTGGAGCTCAACACTTAGCGGATTTTTGATGGAGTCGGTGCTTCGCAAAGGTCAAAGTTAGATGTCAGACCTTCGCGGCATTAAGGAAGTCAATCTTCCGCGGACATCAAAATCAGTCTTTCACAGGGTTCAAGGCAAGGTCAAAGCACCGCGGAGTTCACGCACCCGCGAGAAGTTGGAAAATCGGCTAAGGACAAGATCCGCGGAATGAAAGAGTGGGAAGATTAGTGCTTCGCGGCTATGAAGTTATCATGTTAAGAAGCCATGATAAAATGGAGTTTCGAGGAGTTGGTCAATTCCGCAAAACAGGTTCGAATACGACTAAGGTTAGAAGCCGCGTAGCAAGAACTATGTGTTTCAGGAATTCTCAAAGTGTAGTGTTCCACGGATTTCAAATGCCACGTAACAAGGAGACATGGTCGCAAGTAGCAAATGCCATACATCTAGAAGAAATAGACCTTAGCGGCGTGTGGCAAAGGAATGCTAAGTGCGGAGTAAAGGCCGCACAAGTTCTAAACCGGATTGAGCCCATGGAGCACAGTGAATGCCGCATAACGAGGAAGACTTCGCAACATAGAGGGAGCGTTAACCGGCTAGGTGCGGGAGTTTTCAAAAGTCGTGCAACAAAGAATAACTGCAGAGAACAAAAAAGAAGGCCACAAATCAACACGAAATCATCTAAAATCCACGAGGCACGACAAAGTCGCACCTATTTTGAACCAAACGCTCAACCACCTCAACGACCAAAATTTAATGAAGTATGGGCGTCGTCCTCCTGCAATGGCAATCTGATGGCGTGTAATTGAGGCAATGCCAGACACTTCTTCTCTCCTCCCCCCTTCTTCTCCCTCCTTTGTTCTATAAAAAGGCAACTCATTCATTTGGAAAAGCATCCCTCTTTTGATTGTAACGACACCATGTCAAAATGGTGGCCGACTTCCCACAAGTTTCAGACCTCAGATTTGAGTGTTTGTGGTGCGTCCAATACCTTTTGAGTAATTATTATGGTCTGTGCACATTCATAGCAACGATTTAATGAATATTGTGGCACATGCATGCGGAAAACAAGAAAGTGATAAGCAAAGTAACATATACACCACAAACATTCAATAAGCAACATCGCCAAAACAATCATCATATATATTTATCTCAAACCAATTTTTATACATCGACAAAATGATACAAGAATCAGTACATGGCTCTGGCCCATCTACAAAAAGGCTCAAGCACCCTCACCCCCTGTGGGGGGTCTCTGGATGTTTTGGGCCAATTGGGTTGTGCGAGTGGCTCTAGCTATGCAAGCTAGAGAATCTGCCCTGGATCAGGGTCCAGGTGCCTCTCCCTGTACTCTCGCCAGTTGTGCCTCCAATGTAGTAATCTGCTCGGCCGCCCTTCGGGCATCTGATAGGCTGGTTGCCTACTCCTATACCAAGGTTGTTTGTGCCTGCAATAAACTCTATAGCATCACATCTATGTTATATGTGGCCGCTGGTGAATGTGCATCCCTATATATTTGCAGTCTCTTGGATGCCTCTCCAACCAGACAAAAGGCACCCACTACATCTCCTGCCGACGGTGTTGTTGGATTTGCCATTGTTGTAGTATCCTGAACATCCAGCACTGGATCCAAGATCTCATGATGGGCACTCTCTATCAGGGAATGCCACTCCTCCACTGTCCGCTTTGCAAAACCAAGTCCAAAGCCACATGTCACTTACGATAGAAGTATAACACAAAAAAACCATCCTCAACACATCTAAATGGCATAATGACACGCCTACCTAACTACACGAGCCTCTCCATGATGGTCTCGTCGTCTCCTCAACCGCCTAATACCTCTCCCCCTCATCATCATGATGAGGTTTGGCTCCTACATATTGTGCCCACCTATCTCGGGGCACCAATATCATGTCCCCTCGTGGCCTGGGCCTCTGTCTCAGGTGCACAGCCATCTGGATCCCAATAGGTGTTAGGTAACCTCCTCCTGGCCGGTGCATCTTGTGCTCCCTCAGCAACGCCACTAGCTGTCTCGTTACTCCTTTGGTGCTAGGACCAGCTTTGTTTGTGCCTCCACCCTGTAAACATGTGTCGGCGGATCCTCTATCGGATCCCTCCTCTGAATCACTATCTGCTATAATTTGTGGTGGGCCCTGAGCAACCCAGCGATGCGTACGCTACTTCCGACCATGTCTACCTATTGTCTGTACCCTACAGGGCCGTAGTGCTATACCCCCACCTCTCTTCCTGCGGCCTCTCTAGCATGCCGACGTTGGTATGGGTGGTAATGGTGGTATCACCACGGGCGCTAGTCATTCAAACTATCTCAGGACCCTACTCGTCGAGTGGTTCTCCACCCAATACAAGTATGCCCTATCACCTCGGTAATGGCCTTTAAGTACTCTGCTCTTGGCCAACCAAGCCATTGATCCACATTCACGCGTAGGGCTATCATATGACGTCATCCAGACCCACTTGTGCTAGTGGCCGGAATCCCCGAAGTGCTCTCACTGTCGGCCCTTGTGCCCACTTGAGTACTCTCAGGGCATTTGCTTCTATTGTCAATGGTGTCCATGTTAGTTGATGCATCAGGAACCTACTCGTCGAGTGGGTCTCCACCCAATACAAGTATGCCCTATCACCTCGGTAATGGCCTTTAAGTACTCTACTCTTGGCCAACCAAGCCATTGATCCACATTCACGCGTAGGGCTATCATATGACGTCATCCAAACCCACTTGTGCTAGTGGCCGGAATCCTCGAAGTGCTCTCACTGTCGGCCCTTGTGCCCACTTGAGTACTCTCAGGGCATTTGCTTCTATTGTCAATGGTGTCCATGTTAGTTGATGCATCAGGAACCTCTCATAAATCCAAGTTGTCAGTAAAATGATAGGTCCCATGACCCTCTGCCCTCTACATATGACCCTGTAAAGATCATGCACCAATTGTACCTATATAATGGTGCCCCAACTAAACAACGCACCATGGTCAACAAAATCTTTGTACACTACTATCAAAAACAATGGAATGGCTCCTTCAGCCTTTGACACACTATTCGTGCCACAACAATCCCCATAACCACTTTCCGGATAACCGGAATCCCTGATGCATATACTGCACTAAGTCGAACACACAACATACCCTCGTCATATGTTTCGCTCCCAGTAGCCCATACAGCTAAGGCTCTCTGCTCTCCAGCATCCGAACTCAAGACACAATACATACGAGTCCCTCCAATGGGTAACCCCAAAATAACATGGACATCCTGTAAAGTCAAGTCCATCTCCATGGTCTCTTGTCCCATCCACCACCAAAAGGTGTTGGACCTCGTCTCCCATACGGCCAAAAACATCTAAAGTAGGTCCAGATCTAATGGTATCATAGGCATCTACATGATGCCTCCGAATCCCCAACCCTGTAACTAAGCACCTCTACCTGAGTCAACCCAGCAATCAACCCACTAAATCAAGCCACATCAGCACTCCTTCATAAGCGGATCTTACAATCTCCGTGCATACACAAAACGACAGCAAAACGCGCATCAAAACTCTAAAAAATTAATTTGGAATGAAAAATCAAAATTCACAACCCATGTGTGCAACTATCCCTACGCCATCAGCCCCCTAGCTTACGCTATTAACCCCTATCAAAAATTCCTTTCCATCCCGACGCCATCATCCCTCTTACTTTAGGGGGACCGACGGTGTCAGGCCAAAAGCGGCCGCAACTTCTCAAACCAAAAATTTCGAATAACGCAAAATGACAAAACAAAATTAAAATACCTCCCAAACCCATTTGTGTTTCATCCTAGCCTACCCTATGACGCAAGTTTGGATGAAAATGACGCTCTAATGACTCTGAAAACGCAAAATGACCAAATAACACCTAATCTACCCAACAACATTAAATGCAACGACTTACCTGTGGTCACACCCCGCCATGTGCATTGCCTCGTCGTCCCCTGCCACCACCTGATACTCGTGCCAAATCATCGCAAAATACACTCAAATTTGGAATTCTGAGATCAATTCTTTCAAATCCAAAAATAGCAATAAGCAAATAACAAACCAAATGACTATATAAAAACAACATTCCTGTACAAATTCAATCACGCTAACCCTAAATCTTCCAACGACTGCCATTTTTGCTCCCGAGCTCCGAAAAATGCATCATTTGTTGTGTTATGATCGAGATCTCATGCCATTCACTTTCATCTATTACACATACACATTTGACGACTTTCGCTTTTTGCCTATTTTTTCCACCATATCACCATTCGATGACAATATGACATTGTGCCATCTTGACACTGACACGACATCCGTCCCATGGGCCCCAAACTAGGTGATTTGTGTCTTATTTTACTAATGATCCTCTAGTGTTTCTTTTCAATTTTGCTTCTTTAGGGATATTGCAGCGTTGATTGCGCCCGCACATGGCAGGACAAGCAACACTATCAAGTACACATTGGTGGGTATATTTCATTTCAGGTAGTCCTTACTTTCAGCATTTACTTTCGATTTCGGTGTTACAGGCTGTTTCATTCCGTTGACCACCCTATATTTCGCTATTGCAACATGCGGTGATCAAAGGTTAGGGCATATGTATACACTTAACTTTTCATCCTAATCTTTCATACCTATTACTAACAATTTCTCTATGCAAATAAGGGTCACTGATACATCTATTTCTTGGGTAGGTGCCTTAAGGGGCCTGTCAGGAATGGGGTGTGACTATTCACATGGCCATTATGGGTTTGAGACAATACACAGAGAGACGTATCACTATGTGGTCCTAGCTTTAGTTACCCTTGTCCTCTCACATTGCACACACCAGCACTCCTGACACTTGCTTGCATCGGACTCCACCATTTGACACCTTTTTCACTTATGATTGCTTGATCCATGACACATTTTCATCTCATTTGACATCTAGGCATCCTTGGCTGACGTCATTGCCGTGGACGATGGTGTCGGTATTAGGTTTTTCCCTAGCCGATGCCATCGCCCGTGGGTGATGGCATTGGGTATATATGGTCACCACACACAGACATTCATAAGGACAATAAATCACAAGAACTAGCCATCTGCTCTACTCTGTTGCGCCAACTTCGCATTTGCTCACCTTGCTCTTGGGTCATCTTGCATTTGACTTGGATTGGACAATATATATATATATATATATATATATACACAAATAGGATTCACAAGTATTTTAAACAAATATAAATGAGGGTAAATAAATACCCATAACCAGTAAATCTGGCTTAAACTCTCAAAAAAAAGATAGATTATACCTTTCGAACCCTAGATAAGGAATACAAAAATAATAATAAACTAAAAGATTATATGGGAAGAAAGTCCCCTCATTTTTGGATCTTGAACAAAAATAAATTCTCTCCATAGCCTCCAAATGCTCCATGGCCTCCGTCCTCTCAAACCTACAAATCCACATGAGCAAATGAAAAGAAATTAGGGCAACAAAAGAATAAAAGAGAAAACATAAGGAGAAATTAGGGCTTTTTAGTCAAATCTAGATCTAAGGGCTCCCATTGATTTAATCTAAGGGTGGGGATTTGACCCTACACTTTTTAAGTTATGGGTATTTTGATGGGTTTAGATGTTTAAAAAGTAAATGGGGCTAATTAATTAATGGGATCACCATGGGTATTAATGGGTTAGGAAATGTTGCGGTATGTCCCTTTATTTTGGGGAATGAAATTAAAAGTTGCACATGGGGATATTCTAATAAATTATTTAAGGGAATTAAAAGAGGAATAAAGTAAGATGTGTAGCTAATTAAATTAAGGTGTAGTATGGGCATTAATTACTTAGCGAAATATAAATAAATTTAACTTAAGAAATGGTTTTATAGATTTCATAGGTACCTAAGTGAATAGAGATAATTAGTATTTAATCGAGAATTGAATAAATAAACTCAATACGGGTGTAAGGAAGGGGCTTTTAAACCCATAATAAAATTTGGACAATAAATTTAAATTATTTTGAGAAGTATTGTATTAACGGCTAAGCTTTTATTAAACGCAACGCATGTATGTGTAAACAAAAAAAAAATTATTTTCGTAATTTTTCCTAACTAATGGAGATTTGACATGGTTTTGGGCGTCGTATTGTGGGCGTTACACTCTTCTTGATTGTTGGATTGCTTACACTACTAGGTCATCTATAGTGAGTCTAGGACAGGAACAGTGTTCCCCTTCTCCACCCATAACGATTCTCTCTCGATGTACTACTTCTCTGGAGAGATAGATGCATCAATGACCACCCCACAAGTAAGTGCTCTAACTCTCTTTGTCATTTTGCATAGATTAGTTGACTTCCCTTCACCATTACTCTATGTTAGTTTAGTATTGTATGTACATCGGTCCTAGTTAGTGCTCTTTTATGATCAGCTCCGTAGCTTTCCTTTAATAGTATTTCAATTACATTTCAGTTACATTGCAGTAGTAGAGATTGTGCATACTTTTTTATCTCTCATCCATTTATACCTCTCCCTCATTTATCAATATCCTAGAAGGGTACTCTCCTTTATCTTGACTGCGGACCTTGGTGACCTGGTGTAGGGATTACCACCCTTTGGATATGCGACCTTAGCGCTCACTCTAGCCCCTTTAAATCAATCAATTGTGTGTCGGTGCATGTGTGTCTCCTATTCGTTGGCTCGTACCCTAGTACAACGGAAGACTTAGGAGTACAAGCCATTAAGACACATTCTTGGCCCACCATACATTGTGTATAATTTAAGTAGAGTCGATGTATTAACTAATCCTAGCTACTTCACAACCATACAAGTTATGAGCACAAGAGAGTAATTCTAGGAAGAGATAATAAATTAGTCTTCAGAATTCAACCCATCCTAAGACATAACTTTACTAGTTTTATTTGAAAATATAGCCTTTGCAAATCCATTGACCAATTTGTCATTCACAGGCATTATCATAATCTTTTTTTTCTTTGATTCTTTCTATTGATTCTTATTTACTCCCATTGCATCCTTAAGAAATTAACTTAAGGATCCTCCAATGAAATCCTTATAAATTTAGTGGTGGCTCCTATTAAAACTTCAAAAGATGGCTAAAAATGCAAGAAAAGTTCCAGCAATAAGCCAAGAGCAAGAAAGAAAGAATGAAGGAGATATTTTCACATGAATGAGGATGATATTGTATATTTTCATGAAATGCTGAAAAAGCTAAATGATTGTCTTTATGTATCTCTTTATATATGTAGAATTCCTATTTGCAAGAGTTTTGGTGTCGAGATGACCCACTAAAAGGTGGCACGGCACCTTACACTCAAACCGTCGAAGCAAACGCAGGTGACTTGTTTCCATCAAGAATGGAACAAGATTTCTGCATTTTTGACTTGTTTCCCGTGGAGAAAACAAAAAACAAGTTCCCCTTCAAAGGGCAGATGGGAAAGCTTGAGGTTTCGGAGACAAACCAGCTTTTAAGGCCAACAATAGTTGTTCGCAGGGCCCTGATTGCTGCAGCATCCATGCAGATTACATTTCAAGAAACGAGCTGGAATCACATTTAATAACTAAGTTGCAATTTAAAGAGTTACTTTACAACCATAGAATCCATTTCGTGCTACCAAAGAAATCCATTGCTAGTTATATGGAAAAAACAAGCTTCACTTTTAATTTATACAAAAGCAAGATTACTTATGTCACATTTATGCTACTTCATGCAATGAACGAAAAAACATACTCTAGAAATCACAGCAGTGCCAGAATAGCCAAGCTTGGAAACACTGCAAGTCCAGAAACTATTTTCGTATCCATCAAGAAGACCTTTTTTAATCTGCTCCACGTCTTTTTCCTGTAGACAGTGAAATTCAACAATGGCATCAGCATTCATGATGAAAAAATCAGGGTATATGTTCACCCGATGCCGCTGCACACATCCTGAAAGAGTAGTATCTCAAACAATAAAATACAAGAAAATCAAATCAAATTGTAAGTAGAATCAAAGAGTTGAGAACTCCATTAGCACTGTAAATAAGAAGAACAGAATTGCTTCAGATTACAAGGAGTCAGTTTCGCTTTAAACTGCTGTCAATGTGGGTTACTAACCTGTAACTTGGTCTCTTGTAAACACAAGACATCAAAATTCTCTCTCTCTACGAGCTGCAAAATTGTATTTTCCTCCTTCCGTTTCATTAAGGCCCTCAAGCCATTCACATTCCAAGAAATTAATCTTATCATGTTTCTAATCTCAACTGGAGATCCAGGCCGCATGGTACGTGGGTTATAAGCAACCCATCCATTTTGTACTTTCTTGTGAACAAGCATTGTCCATGGTTCTTCAAAATTGAACCCATCTTCTCCAGCCACAACACCATCTTTGATCTTTGAATTGTCTACACTCTTCAATACTTTGTTTTTTTTCCGAGCTGGTCCTTTGTTAGTTTCTGATTGTGAAGGCATATTAACTTTTTCATTGCATCTATCAATCGGCTCAGTTGTATGTGCTTCACAATCCTGGCTTGCACTTTTCATCAAAGGTTGTTGAATAGTCATTGTTTCTTCCCGAGGAATAATTGATTGAGCAATAGCATCAACAGATTTCTTGCTATTACTGAACTGCTTCTTGCGGTTTTGTGAATTGTTACCAGTAACCTGTAATTTTCTATCATTACCTTCCACGCATTGACCTAAAATCTGGGAATTCTTTAACGAAGAAATGAGCAGACTTTTAGCCCGACCTTTCTTTCCTTTATTTTTTGGCTTATCTGGTATAAGCTCCAATAAGCAGCTTTTTGCATCCTTTGAAATGCTACTCTCAGAAATTTGGTCTGCAATGGTTGAAACGATATTAATACAAGAAGTTAGTTTATGATTAGTCCTTGCAGAAAATCATGAAAAAATTCAGAAATTTCCCCATATTGCATGCAAACTCGGCAGAATATAAATAAACAAAGACAATATAGTGCAATGATTTTCAGTGAAAATCATACCATTTACACAGCATGGAGAATGTGCGAGTGGTTTTCAGTTACACGAGTTTAAAATGGGAAAAAAAATGGCAGAATAATAAACAACGATATGATATTTTCATAAAATTAGCAAAAAAAAATGAGTTTGTTATTTCATATCAAATTTAGTACGTAGACATCAAATTTATACCTATAACAATCATTCAATGTGAAAATTATAACTATGATGAAAATGTTCTTAAACATGTCAAAACACAAAACAATTCAATTTTTAATACCATTACAATTTCAAACGCCAATCTCAGAAACAAGTTGGCAGCATTTTATAACCGAAAAAACAACCACATTTTTTTCAACTGTGATTTTTTGTTTGCAAGTGTAAGAGGTTGTTTACACAACAATTTTTTCGAAAAAATGTGGGTTTGGCCACTATATTGTATGGCACATGAAAGTTTCCGGTTCTCAATTACTTCTCTTCTTTTGTCGAGTAATGCTACTTTGGTATGAATAAACAAAAATGTGAAAAGACTCTCTTTCCGAATAGCATAAAAACCTACCTGCACTCTTATTTTGTGAAAAACTTTTCAATGCCAGTATGAGATCCTGCTTACGGCCAGTTGGTGGCATTCCCAGTTTCCTGAAGATCAAAGCAGAGACAGTTACATGGCATGAAAAATGCAAATATGAAGAAAATATCTGAAGCTAATTTCCTCCATTCTATTATCCCCGCATGTAATTTTACATCATAACATTTCAGAAACTATATTTCAAGCACTTTCCACATCAAATAAAATTCCAGTGAATGCAAAACTGTTGCCTCAAAATTGTGAGGAGCCTACCAGGATGGCATACTGGCAGCAGAGAGACTGGATACAAAATCAAGTCAATCTGATGCTCCAAAACATTATTAATTTAATGCATGATGCAAAAAAAAACTTTCTTAGGAACAACCCTGCAACGATTCCCCAGTATGGACCTGGGTATTTTACCTCATTAATCCTCGAAGCTCTGCCACAGTTAACTTCATCAGTCTGTCATCATCCTTCAGGCAAATTAAATCCTTCTCAAAGCCAACTTCATCCATACCCTTCTGAACTTCTTGAGATGGTTCCTTCATGTCCAATACATGCATTTATACATATATAAGGAATGTACAAAATAGTATATATTATCAATACAGAAAAAATATGCTATTTATTTTTTAAAACAAGAAGAAAAGAAACGATTTAATAGGTGCTAACTTGGCGTTCAGCAATACTTTGAATCGCAGATATCTCTCCTTTGACTTCATGCTTCCCATCCATATCAATAGTCAAGTGAGTATATTTTCCAATCACTTTGCTGCAAAATTTTGCATAACTGGCAAATGAAGAATTTGGGGTTTCACTTGACTTGCCAATGGCTCTGAATGAACTTGGAATCCAAAGAGTTCTTGAGGATACCCTGCAGAATCAGCCAAGAGAATTCAAATCATGTGTTGTTAGTCAAATAACATGTAGAGCCTTGAGCAGTGAATGCTTTTACACACACATTGCCTTCAAACCTATAGTGATTATCATCTTAGTACAGAGTACTTCCTAGGATTACAATTGATTTATATTTCTTCCCCTCTGAGCGTCAAGGAATTGTACTGGACATTTCATAGCAGCCACGATATGTAATGAGCATGGAATTTCCTGATCTCAGCAAAGTCAAGGCAAGAAGGTAAATGCAAATGAAATTCTGTTCAAAGAAATGTATATGAATAACAATTGCAAATTTGAAGCTGCTCTGATACACAACTAAAGCTAAGAGATTCTTCTGCAATTGTTCCCAAAGAAATCTGTGGCTAACATGCACAAAAAACAATGCACATGGGCATTTTGCATGGCAAATTATATCCATGCAGTAGAAACCACTCACTATCTCAATGTTGGACTGCTTCAGACACTTACCAAAATATATATTTTGATCTTCTTGTCAGCATAGGACATAAGTCCAGATTCATGTTCTACTATGTTTTATTTATAGATGTTCATGATGCTTTCATGTCTTCCCTAATTTCTTGAGCTATATTAGATATGACACAGCAGGGGTGCCCCCTGCAGGATTACAAGAGTAGTCCAATAGAAACAGAGCAATGCTGATAAGATATACAGATCAACTTGCAGCAAAGATAAGTAAGTGCCCTGTTGCAAGTTCTGACAAAAGAGATACATGCCTGGGAACCAAATGCAAGTTTTACTACAACAGGAGCACCATGTGTTGAATGTTGCATACATTCAATTGCTTTTGAACAAGAACCTTATTACCTTATGTCAGTAAAGGATGAAGCATAGGAGCTAGCTGGGTCGGGAAAACTACCACAATGAACTGAGACAAAAAGAGGATTCAAGCAAAAGGCTTATTCAATAAAGTTATCAGTGGACTGTGCGATGAAATTTTAGAGAAATCAATTAGAAGGGAGATTTGTAGATATCAAAAAGGCCCAAAAAGAAACCATTAGATGGCATCTTGGGAAGGCTGAAGAAATCGACATCATCCATATGAAAATTGATTCTTGGATATTGGGGGACCGGATGGCCCTGGAAAGGAGGGACTATTTTAAGGGGGACGGACTAATAAATCCCCATATATAATCTTAATACGAGAAAACTAAGTTTTTGTGGATATCAAAAAGGCCCAAAAGGAAACCATTGGATGGCATCTCAGGATGGCTTAAGAAACTCAGATCATCCAAATGAAGATTGATTCGTGGATATTGGGGGACCGGATAGCCCTGGAAAGAAGAGACTGTTTTAAGGGTCATACTAATAAATCCTCGTATGTAATCTTAATACAAGAAAACTAAGTTAGTGTCAAAATATTTTAAAGACTTCATTCTCGATCTGGAGAAGATTTGAGGCAGTCAGAGTTAATGCCAATTGGTGATCAGGATCCTAGAAAACACATTGGGACCTTACCACAACTTTCTATCAACTCAAGGACAGATCCAGGAACCTGACTACCAGTTAAATTTCTAGCAACAAGTTGAAGCTAGATTTTTTGCTGAACATTTGTGGCCCTACAAATGCAAAAAAGAAGAAACTTGAAAGTGTGTTTAAGGGGGCCTAGAATATTCAAGTCTAACAATGACATTAATAAATATATTATCATAGGAGTCTTCAATAACATTCTTCATGAAGCGGAGGCATGGCTAACTCTTCACAAATCAGTTCACAATTTCAAATCTTATTCCTTCCTATGGCATGTAAACTTGGAGTAATAGAAAAAAGTGCAAAAAAACTACAATTTCAATACCAAGGTTTCATTTTAAAATTTGGAAGTATTTGGGACAGAGGATCAGATCATTTGACCTGTTTGTCTGACCATAGAGGAAGATCTTCTACTCAATGAAAGACCTTCCAAATTCAAGAAGGTGTCGATGACAGATCTGAACTTTGATATCTCTCTCAAGGATTGGTAGAAGGAATAGCCACCAAGGATAGGATCTAAGATGTTTAAATTGGCTTAAAATCTAATCATCAAATCAAGCTCAAAACCTGTAATAAATAACCTGCCATGACATCTTTGATTGAAAAGCCCTCCTTCAAAATAGTCTGCAGGAACTTCTGGAAGAAACCCTAGATGGGGAAAATAAATAATGATGGAGCTGTACGAAATTTGCAGAGAGGGAAAAAATGGAAGAAAAGAATAAGAATACAATGGTTGCAGGGTCTATATGAACATAAAAATCTTTTACCAGACCACAAACACTCACAGGCAATTTATTACGATTCGGGGTCTAGAATTCCCTACATGCACCATTTTCGAGGGTCAAGGGGAAATAGGACAAAAGGCGAGCAGATACTTTTGAAATCTCTTATCTGAAGATAATATTAATAGACGTGAAGCCTAGCATCACAAGAGAGAGCAGTAAGTCCATAATGACCCCTATTTACCAAGATAAGGTCAAGAGGGCATGTTTGATATGAAAAGGAATGAGGGCCCGACCCTTAGCGGTTGTTTTGCTTTTTCAGCATTTTTGAGATATCATGGAAACTGAATTGGCAAAAGTTGTGGAGGAATCACAAGATCTAGGAAGATTCTAAAAGAAAATAATAATAATACGTTCATAACCTTCATTTCTTAACAAAAAGATTCCATCTTTTAGGTGGCTATAGCCCCATCTCCTTTGGCAACACTGTTTGCAGATTGGTATCACAGGTCCTGGCTAACAGGCTTAAGCTTAATCTTCCATTTTCAATGTCCCCCGAGCAAGGAAGATTTTGGATCAATCGTCATCCATGAATTAATCCACTCCATATGCTCCAACATAAGAAAGCGTCTGATCTTAAAACTCAATATTTACAAACCTATGAGAAGGTTTGCTGAACTTTTCTGGAGAAGATCCTTTCAGAAATTTCACTTTGCAAAAGATGTGTTTGACTAGAAATAAGAATTCTGCACCACACCAAAGTTCTCAGGCTTGGTCAGTGTCTCTTCCATGGGGTTTTTTGTGCCTCGCAAGTTCTAAAGCAATGGAACCCTCTATTCCCTTATCTTTTCATTGTCTTGGCTGAAGTGTTGAGGAAATTTTGTAGACAAAAAATAAGTAATGATAGGAGTGAAGATCTTTTCAAGGGGGGAATAACCTATCCTTAATTCATTGATCAATAGTACCATCTTAATTGTGTCCCAAACATCAGGAAAAATCAGTATAGTAAGAAATTCCTTGATCCATATGCAGAAGCTTCAGAGGAGGTAACAAACAAAAGTAATTCAAATGCCTTCTTCCTCAATATAAATATTAATCAAATGATGTTACTATCCAAGATATTGGCACTGAAAGGGTTCGCCTTCATAATCTGTACCTTGAATTCTATTGCTCAAATGCAAAGCAAGGTAGAATTTATGACAGCTATTGATTGACAAGTTCAGAAAAAAACAGGTGAATCAAAGGAGTTAATGTCAATCCATCCCTTTATGATGGTTTCCTATACTTCAAGAACTTGTAAGAATCTTTAATTATGAACCTTATGTGGCAAGGCACCAAAGATCATAGAATGTTCCCTCTAGCTTCTCTGATTAAGGTATGTTAAACGTGCAAGGATCAGGAAGTATAAGCTAGCAAACTTGGCTTTAAGTGCAAAACTAGTCTAGAGAATAGCAATACATAAAGAGAATAATGGACTTTCCCAAACAAATTTCTACCGCTATTTCTCTTCCCAAGGCTCAGTTATGTGGAACGATATTAAAAAGTGTCCACGATCCAGGAAGTCCAGACAATTGTGCATTACCAGCTTTTCACCTAGTTCTAGAGGACCTTCAGCCATGGACGTTAATGGAGTTTCCAAACAGCATTCTTTATGCACCCTCAGGATTTCTCAGTCAGGCCCACTTAGTCCAGGCTACTATCTTATGGATCTTATCCGATCTTGTATTGCCTCTTTTATGGTAGTTGATGAGGATGTTAGTTTGTAATCTTCTTTGCATTCTCGTAGAGATTAAGGCCAACTTTTCGCCTCCCACCATGGTCCCCATAAACTTTATTAATCATATCTTCCTTAGTGATAGGAGTTCTCTCAAACGGTTATTCATAATGTGAGTAATTCACAATGTTGTCTTTTTCAGCATGTTTAGAATTCACATGTTTTGCATTCACACTCCTATTTAGTTAGAATTCTTTGTTGTCGTACTTTATCTTCTAGCTAGTCGCCTCTCGGTCCTTTTAGGCAATGGAGCTCTTTTTTAGCCCCCTCTCGCTACCACTAGCTGTACATTCAAGCCCCACTGACCTACATTGGTCATTCGTGGACATCAAAAAAAAAATCTTCCTTTCTTGTAACAAACGTCATTACAAGATCTCTTTGCCAAATGTCGAGAGCGATTTTGCATACCATGTTTAATAGTGCACTTTCTGTGTCTTCAAACAATGGATCAAGAGCACCTCCCTTTCTCCAAATCAAAAAAAGTAGTCCTATTAAAACAACCAGAAAGGATTATTCATGCAAGTTTCATGCATGGAACATCTAAATAGGCTTGGCTTACTGAGCACACTAACCAACCCGTAAAGCTATGTGCCATATCGTAGTATCATTTTGGACAGCATTGAGTGTCTGGTGGGAATCCAATAAAGTTGAGAGTGGTTAAAACTTAGTCATTGTACCTAGTATGCTTTAAATGAATTCGCTATCGATCCAAATCTTTTAATGCATTCACTAATAATCCAAATGTTTTCATTCTCACTTTTGCATCTGTTAATGCCTCTAAGAGTCATATTGGCCACAAATTGATTTAAACAACTTTTCATGGATGATAACACGGGTTATAGCAATCGCTTTGTGTTATCACCTCATGTACTAGATGGAAAAGACCAAGAGGTACCTTTATCCACCAATAGGATGACAAGACAAATGGGCAAGAGCAGTGAAGTCTGAAGGACATAAATTCTACCTTTAACACCGTCCATCATACAACATATATGTGGGTTAATAGCTAAGAATTCAACACGAATTTAGGTTTCTGTACGTTTGTAAGCTAGCAGTATGGGTGAGTCTATAAAGGAGGCATGCCCAGGAACCACTTTTGATAGGTTGTTTGTGTTATATCCCATTCCTTTTGGGAATCCACTGATTCATTGTCATGGAGACATTCATATGTTGATGTTTCTTACAAACTTTCAAGTTCTTGTAATTTTCTTTGTACAAGATAAATATGTTCTTGAGCAAGAGGAAATCTTTGATAAATGACAATGATGGTGCTAATGTGCTTCATTGTTGTTCTAAAGATAAGGTTCATTTGGCAAGTTCACTCTTACTAGAGCAATTGTAAGAGCATGAGATGCTTGTCATTTGCCAAAGAACGTTATCAGGTGTCTACAAAACCTCAAAGGGCAACTTAGAGATACAAAGTATGCTACATGTCATAGAAAGAAATAAAATGAGAGTCCTAAGGAACCAAGTAAAGACCACTAAGTAATAAGGAAAGATACATTAAAGTGGGAAGCTTATCTTGTGATTTCCCCCCGTAAGTTTATGCTACTCATGCTTAGGGATAACTCTAGTATGTGCACTTCATAGCTCTGGAGGCACTAGGTATCAACCAAGTATAACTTTTTCGGCAATCTTGAACGTAAGAAGAAAGTCAAAATCAATAATGTTTCAGATAAAACTTCAAACCCAGCTTAACAGTAGATAAGGATTGCACGTGTTTTACGGATTTCTTTATTTTTAGAATGACAGTCATTTTAAAATTTCATTCTGTGAAGCAATTAAATTTTGATTTTTTTCAGGACATGCAGTTAAGTGGGAAGCTCCCAACATCAATTCCACATTCCAGGTTGAAATCCTGAGTGGTGCTTTTAGGGGCTGTAATAAAAATTATCCAGTTGTTATTTAATTGATGTTTATTAACAACTATGCTAGCTCTCCAGTTGTTATTTAATTGGTATTTATTAACAACTATGCTAGCTCTCCTCATATGTGTGGATATTTCTGCTTCTGTTAAAGTAATATAAGATGCATAGTTTTTTTAAAGAAGGAAAATACCAATTGACAAATACTGATCTGAGAAGAATAATAAGGGACTAAAAATCGGCTATATTGATTATGAATATGATAGCAGCCAGCAAGTGACTGCCATGATAATGACCTCAGTACAAGCCCCAGTGAGCATGCTCCGTGTTAACATGGGCTACACCTGGACAAGACTGGGTGCAAGTACCAAACAAATTTGGCAGAATACAAACTCCTTGGACATGGCTCCTAAGCCCAAATCTCCCATGGCAGTTTTATAAGTATGAAGTACACCTCAGCATATGGAATAATGCTTCTCTACCACTGTTGCTAAAGGTGATCTAGATGTTGTGGTTCAAATACCAACAGAAACCCGAACTGCAAAATATAGAATAAAAATGCTAATAAATGGAAATATTGGAGCACCTGCTTCCCCAAGGGTGGATTGCACCTGCAAATCCAACTCTAATAAAAGAGCTATCACACAATGGCAACTATCTCTTGCATTAGGTTTTCGATATTGCATATAAGATTATAAACTTTTTAGGGTTTTTCCACCTTTTGTTTTCAACCGCTAGAAACCCTAATCAACCTATGGACAGCTTGTGGGCTTAACCATTCACTAACTCTAGACACCCAAAATAGCATAATAAAAATAATACTGATTAAACACATAAATATATGTTGTGTTTAACAAAATGCCCTCCCCCTTAAAGAGCTTTGACCTCAACGTTAGTCAACCTCCAAACAGTTACATTATGAGAACGCAATTCAAGACCTCTACCTATAATAAGAATGCTTTGACCATCCTACCAAAAACCAATACTTGAAATAACACATGAATGAGAATGAGGACTATTTGTTTTTGGTTAACTCTTAGGCTTCCTTAGCATTTTGGACACATGTTCCAACACTTCCACCATCACATTCAAATTGGCCATTTTCACCCACATTGGGTCCCCCACCGCCCCCCTTGTGCAGCTTGCTCATGCTATCCTCCAAGTCCAGAATTTCCAATTTTATTTTTATTGTTTTTTTCCACGATACAACTCGCATGCTACTCAATGGGGGTTTGGATACCTCAGAATAGCCCAGACTGTAGCTCTCTCTGGCATCTTCCTTCTCTTCTTACTACATGCTTTCTTCCAATACCATCACACGACCTCGGCAACATTGTCTTCCAAAAACATACACAACATTGTCTATTTGCTTATGAATCCATACAAGGGTTTGCATCGCACCTTCAACAATACATACAATTCCCCCAACCACGTCTCGCATGTCTATGCAGGGTTTTACCCTACCCATATCTTGCAAGATTTCAAGGGTCTCTACCCCAACAATATCAAATTTACCCCCTGCCTTGTATTCAGACACATTCAAATCTTCTCCATTTTCACACGCAAATTAAATAGGGATTTCTCTAGCTTCCTTTATTTTATTTTTATGTCTCCACTTTCTATTGATACTTCTTACCTTGGCAATAGAACTCTCCTCTTCTGCAGGTAGATCTTCCTCCCATTCTGAAATGTGTTGTTCCTCTTTTTCATCAAGATATTCATGCCATACCGCTGTGGCTGATTCCACTTTTCCTCTGCTTGAAGGGCTGAATTCTCTTCATCTTCTGCTTCCTCAGCTTTCATATTTCATCAAGGGTTCACATTCTCCTCTTCAATTGCCCACTGTGGCTGATTTCCGAACAAACAAATCTCCTTTATAACCTCCTTACAAAAATCATCAAACATTCCATTCATCTCCTCTTTGGTCACAAGCTTTGAGCTGCCTCTTTGATAAAATCCCTTCAACATTTCGATAGTCAATCAACTAACGCTTTGATATCAATTGGTGTGTTCCAAATACCAACAAAAAATGGAACTGCAAAAGATAGAGTAAAAATGATGAAAAATAGAAATAGAGGAGCACCTACTTCCCCAAGGGTGGATTGTACCTACAAATCAGACTGTAACAAAATAGCTCTCACACGAAGGCGGTTATCTCTTGCATGGTTTTTTAATATTGTAAATAAGATAATACTAGACTTGATGGTGCATTCTCCGTCGCTGGTGAGCTTCACAATTAGATGAGCAAAAAACTCATGCATATTCAAATAATTTAAAAAGTCTCATTTATAATGTCCAAGGGGTTGTGGTATATGATAATGGGGGAACTAGTAATAGTGTGACCTGGATTCAAATATCTGTAACTGCAATGAGCAGCCTATAATTCCTGTAGATGTGCAGCGAGGTTGTAGTGTGATTATTGTGGAGTACATTCAAGCAATAATAACAAATATAGCAATAATTTAAAAGCTTTTGATCTCCATTTTATGATAAGTCGCTCTTTTCCATATTCGTATGGCATGAACTCGTAATTCATTTCCTTTTTAATTCTCAGTATCCAGGACATCCTAATTTCACTAAACCTGATGTCAAAAAGGTGAATAAATAAATACACAGCACCATACAAAGAGTTCGCATAATTCTGCCTGTAGACAGGAATTTAAATTTTAATGAACATTATAACACAATCAAGCAAACAAATCCACTGCATCTCCTCTGTTTCATTTCAAAAATTCCCCCCTGCCCCAACCCCCCACTCCGACATGACTCCTCTTTAGAGAATGTCATAACTTTACAGTCTTCCACAAAAACCCAAACAAATAATTTGTTTAGATGGAACACTCCACAGGTCTGAATTTCTATCGTATTTTTCTCTTTAAATGCCTGTTCCTCCGTGAAAACTAATAGCCCAACTCTAAAAAATCAAATTGAACGCGTAATCAAAAATGTGAGCAAATCAGTGAAGGGATTGCAATATATGAAGGGTACATATAAGAGAGCCACCCAGGTTCAAATCTCCCCGTTACATCGGCCAGCAATTCTAACTGAAAGGTAGAAAAGTTGTGGCGTAATGTAAGGGACTGAAGACTGAGCTCACAAAAAAACCTACAAGGTTCAATTCCCAGGAGTATCAAGTTAGAGTGAGGCCGGAAAGGGGGAAAAGATGTTAGGGAATAGCTATCGAGGGGTTACATTTCAAAGATGACCCAGATTTACAAATCCAATGCAACCCAAACTAATCCCACACAGCACTAGAAGTATACAATAACCTCTCGTAAAAGAAATAGAAAAAATACGATGAACGAAATTAGTTTACAAAACACGGTAGGAAAGAAAATTCAGATGAGATAAATGTAATTAACCTGCGAAGCTGTGGAAAAGAAGCGTTGTGAAGTGGCAAGGCGATCGGAATGGTATCAAATGCTACTGCCAGCATTTGCAATACCATCCAGACAATTTATACTGAACCAACAAAAAAATGGAGGGAAGAATTACTTAGGGATTTATATAGTTAGGGGTTTGGTGAAAAAAAACCTAAATGAGTTGTCTTGGGTCTTTTCCATGGCC
The DNA here is from genome assembly GCA_019776745.2 of Taxus chinensis. Taxonomy (NCBI): domain Eukaryota; kingdom Viridiplantae; phylum Streptophyta; class Pinopsida; order Cupressales; family Taxaceae; genus Taxus; species Taxus chinensis. The sequence goes on along the minus strand of CM034152.1, from coordinate 62,125,284 downwards.
TAGGAGGAGGAAAAATTAATTCAAGAGCAATAAAATGGATATATTTTGATTTGGAGTAAGTAATGCTCAAGGATAATACTTGTGTTGATTTATTTATCTTTGAGTTTGACTTTCGACCATTGAGGGATTGTCTTAAATGTGTGTTACTGCTATGATCGTATTTTGGCTACTTACAATCATATTATTCGGTAAATGCTCTAATGCATGGATGAGCATAGAGGGCATCCACTTTGTTGCATCCAAGCTAAGTCCGGTAACACACATATTTATCATCACCTATGTATACTTGACAAGAGGGTTTGCCCTACCTAAGTGTGTGTTGGCTCATGGTGAATATAATTTAATTGTCGTTGCTTCATAGACAATGTTACATGAAAATAAGGGTGTCAAGGGAGCACTGCATAGCTTTATACACATGACATATAATATATATTATTAGAGGCGACCTTGTGTAAAAATGTTAGTTGATTTAAACAATAAAATTGTGAAAATATTAAGAATTTGACTTAGTAATAATATTAAATGTCTTAGGCCAATGGGGTTTGGGCGGATCGGTTAAGACTCACGGTTGTGTCTGGATCCACCCAGGTTCAAATCTCGTTTGGCACAATTCCTTTCGGGGTGGTTTACCAATGGTGGTGGTCGTCGCATCACCGGTGGATGTACTCTTCTATAGTGGTGGCGGTCTTAGTTTAGCAACAGCTGAAAGTTAGGATGCGGTGGAGGTCTTGGTCTGGTGGCAGCTGGTGGCTAGGATGGTAGCTCAGCGGCTGGTCTTGGCTTGGCTTATATCGTTGGATTTGGCTTGGCGGCAACTGGTGGCTCTCCACAAGCGGTGGCGGAATTTGCATCATTAGTGGTGGAGTGGTCTTTGTGTGTTGTTTATCTGTGGTACCAGTTTATGATGGTAATTTGTAATATACGGTTTGTGGTCATTTGCATTGTAGGGTGGGGCCCCACCAACCCTCTGGTTCATAGCTTCGGTCAAAAGTGTGTGTGTGTGTGTGTGTGTGTGTGTGTTTAGTAACATCGCAACTATTAATATATGTTACATGCGTCTCCAATACATTTTTGAATTGCTTTTAAGACTCTAAAAATCACCATCCACACAAGACACTTTAACCTACATTAATAATTATGATGTGACATACAACATTGAATTATCTAACATATTAATACAATAGGATATATGAATATATCTTTAAAAAACCCACCAAATGGTACTTTAACGTATATTAATAGTTGTGATGTCTACATCACAACTATTAATATACGTTAAAGTACCATTTGGTGGGTTTTTTAAAGATATATTCATATATCCTATTGTATTAATATGTTAGATAATTCAATGTTGTATGTCACATCATAATTATTAATGTAGGTTAAAGTGTCTTGTGTGGATGGTGATTTTTAGAGTCTTAAAAGCAATTCAAAAATGTATTGGAGACGCGTGTAACACCCATTTTATAATAACTCCAAGTTAAGGGGAAAAAAATCTTTTAAAACAAACCCCTTAACCCCATTTCATGCCTTCAATGATTTTATATGATGTAGCAAGAATAATCCAACAAGAATTATAGTTTACAATCAATTTGATAACATCGTAGCCATGTGCAATTGTAAAGGTCAATTAGATCTACCTGACCCCCTTTATCATCACTCTATCTGAGTGTACATAACTTGTATGTAATGGGTCAACCTATTCATCTAGGTTTGAGAACTGATGCAGTTCAAAGTGTCTAGCTGAAATCATTTGGCATCTCACACCATTGTATTGGAACTTGGTGAACTAACAGTGTATTCAACTAGTACACTACTCAAGCCAAATATTTCAGCTATGTTTTGCATGTTTAGTTTCATGACTATGCATAAGCCAAATGAAACTTGTCCCATCACCACACAGTCATCTCTACACAGTTATTCAGATCACATCTTGTTAATTAAATGTTTTAGTTTCACGTATTAAGAAGGCATGGAATCTAGGTCTCACTTCTCAACTTTAGTGTACGCTAACAGTCCCGGCTTAAGACCCCAATGGGAAAGATAGTGATTACTTAATGACTCTCGTCATGAAGTAATTATTACACTTCCCGTAGTCATCCTAAGATGGTACAGTTGGAGTACAATCAACTCAAGGTGTGAGACTTAGAGTACATGCTTACTTAATAATGTATATTCTAAGGAAGAATTCTTCACCTAAAGACTAAGTCAAGTTACATGTTTAATGACAAGGTCAATAGTGTAGTCACAAAATCATGCACTTTAGACATTATTTAATCCTGGTTTCATACTACTATTTAGAAGGTTCTTGAGCGAAGAAAGTACTAATTAACCCTCATCTTTTGGCCATCTTGTTTTATTTTATTTCTTCATTCATGACCTTTTACACCCATATGCATAGTCATCATTCATCACTTGATATTATTTTACCTTGACTAGGGAACCCAAGCTAGTACTGGTGCACCTCGGTCCCACCAGGGTTGCCCCGATTCTTTTTTAACTTTCTTGCCACCTTTTGGGCACTTTATAACCATTTTAGCTTCTTATATTTTTGGTGGTTAGAAATTTCAGGGTTAATTAGGAAATTAGATCAAGATAACCCTATAAATATAAAGTTATGAGACCATAATGAGGGACCAAGCACTAGTCACTACTATCATCCATCTAGAGTTGCATCCACTTGGAGATCATTTGCATCCATTAGCTCCATCACAAGGACAAGGATGGTTCATCTGCATCACACTTCATAGGGGAGGGATTCTATTCTATTCTATGCACACATTCTATTACATTTTCTACATTTAGTTATTTCTCGCTACTTCACAAAGTGCGACTAGCACAAGAGCACCTAGGGCACATTATGCACACACTCACCAGAACTACATTTGGATCTGAAATGTAGTGCAACAGTTAGTAAGCCCATTATTGTGGCAGCTGAGGTCAGTCTGACCCATTCATTTGCATTCTTCTTTTTTTAGGTTTTTGATACTTCTTCTGGTCTTTTATAGGTCTTCTATCATATTGGATTATCAGTGACATTGGAAGCAGGAAACAAATCTGATGTGACACATAATGAGGGTTTTGAACCACCTACCAGACCTATGAAACTCAATTCTAGATCTTTTACACAAACCAGAGCACCCATTCTGCAGACCAGAGCACCCGTAGGCACCCCAATCCCTCTCCAGGCACTCTAGTCTAGCTAGATACTCTAGATCCATCCTTTTCAAGGGCTTCTGTATAGTCATTCTTGATTTTTGTTCCTCTAGTCACCTCTAGCGACACATCTTGAGCAAGTTCCTCTAATCAGCCGAGTTCTTTCCTTTTCTTTCTTGCACATTAGGGTTAGCATTTCCTTTTGCATAATTTCTTATGTCATTTACATACTTTCTTTACTACATTTACATTTTGTTCTAGATTAGATTAACTATAAGATATCCCCCATATCCATATTTTTAGTTAATCATTTTGGTGAACCCAATCTTCGAATCCACCTTCGTTCCAGGACTTTTCTCATCTTTTCTATCATGGATTCTAATGTCTATCAAGTCTCTTTGCTTCAATTGATTCAAATTCACCCATCTTGTAAAGATGCTCTTCAAAAAACCCTAGAGACTATGTATCTACCTATCAACATGTTGCCTACCCAAGTCAATGCTATTTTTGGTCATCTTTCTGAGGACTCTCTTAGTTTTAATTCCAATAAATCTATTTGCAAATCCATTCAAGCTCTTCATTCTTTATTTCAAGATAAATTTCAGGCTATGTAATCCACAATCACATCTCTTAAATCTGAAATTCAATAGCTTAAGGATACTTCTCAGAGCTCACGATTGTTCTTCTTCTACATATTCATCCAATTTATGTCTTCTACATGTGCTATTAGTGAACCTCAAAGTCATGCCATTACATGAGCCTCTCATATTTGAACATAATACTAGGCCATATGACATTCTTTCTATGATCCTTACTCATCAATTGATCACTTTACACCTACTCATGTGCTCATTGATCGTCCTAAATTCATGTAGCTAACACATACACCTCTCACATTTAATTATTAAGTGAACAAGATATTTTCCCACAACTCATCACTCATAGAATCATTAGCTTGCCACCTACTCATGGTTATCCTCCTTATAGGCTTTCCAAGTATCAAGGTCTTCCATATTGCAACTATCACTGAATCAATGGACATAATGACAATGATTGTTATGCTTTACAACAAAGTATCAAGTAACTTGCGCATCATGGTTTTCTCTCATTTGTTGCACAAAATTCTAATAAAAATGATACATCCCATTGGGTTCCTAAATTTGATCCATCTATATCTAATGAGCATCAGGCCAACGTTACTCACACGATCCTTCTACAATAAGTCAAGCACCTCTTAAGAAACCGTCCCTCAAAATTAATTCAACACCGTCTCCTACTAATTCATCTACGGTCTCACCAATTCAAACCATGCATTACCACCTCCCATAATCAATCAACCTTCTTCTCCTATCAAGTCTTCTGCAGCATCACCAATACCACCAAAACTACCACCATTCAAGATTCCTCCCCATCCTACTCCACTTTCACATCCAATCACTTTTGTCAAAGAAACTACTCCTTTTACTTATGGTCAAGACACATTTAAAATTCCACCACTATCACATGGTCCTACTATTGCTTCAGGCCTACCATTGTGTTGGCCCTCCAATCTCTTATCACGACACAAGAAAACTCTCCCACAATGGCATAGACACCTTCACGTCTTTTGCATATATCTCCATCATCATAGTACACTTGGGGGCATAGCACTCACACAATCTTACTCCTCATTCTAAAGCATCTACTTTGCATAATCATACATTCTATTCATAGGCATACTCATCACACACTTTTGGCATCTTCATTACCTGATGACACACTCTTGTGCTTCGGTTCACACTTGACTGTTGAGGGCATTTACTACACATGAAACCCACACACTGGCACTAATAAGGATTACACACACTACATCTATTCACACATCGTGTGCATACAAACTTCTACATCTGAGGGCATAATGACACATGTCACCTATCACACATTGACATACTAGCATCTTACATCATCCATCTATACACATAGTATTGCATCATACATCTACACAATATTGGCACAATCATTATACATTCATACTACATTGTCTATACATTACACATATTCATTTATCATAGTGGCCTTACATATTACACACACTTCATACTTATCTAGCTTATTTACACATACCCATGACACACTTTATCGTTTCGGTCCATTACTAACTATGGAGGGCTTACATACATCATGACATTCCTCCTTACATTTACATCATATACACACATGCATTCTACATTGCTATAATGTTCATACTACACATTCCTCCTTCTACATTACATCATCCTACATCTTCCTACATATACTATATTATTGTACTATCTACATCTCACATTACATCTACATTACATTAGTACACATATTACATTTGCATTATAATACATCATACATTACATCCTTCAATATATTTACACATTCTACTCATCACATGTCATCGTATTTCATCCTTAGCATATACTACATTATCTTCTATGTGTTGAACTCACTACCCTATGACACACTTTAGTTCCTCGGTCCATACTCCACTTCCGATGGTTTACAAATCAAATGGACCTTAAATTCATCATATTTTCATCATTCCACCTTTCATCATGTGGCATTTCTAGGATAGTGACACATATTATAGGCTAAATTGTCACTTACTCTATTCATCTTGTAGTGGTATACACTCTAGGCTACATCACCACTCCATACTATTCATCTTTGTAGTGGCATACAATTTAGGCTATCACCACTCCCTACTTTTCCTTCAATACTGATATACGCTTTAGGAGTGAATCATCAATCCTTCATTTCATTTTGTTGTGATATACACTTAGGCTATAAGGTTCATGACACATCTCTTCTATATGTCACATATCATCACCACTATGCATACATACTCATCACAACGCACGCTAGACAAAACACACACTATTCGACCATTTCTTGATGACACACTCTCGTTTATGGTTCATTCTTGACTGCTAAGGGGGAAAACTAAATGAACCTCACTGCATACATTTCCATTCACTCAGGGGGCACGTGGCTCCTATCACTCCATCTTGCATTCCATTCCATCCATCCACAACATACTGCATATTATGGTTTCTTTTACTCTTGCTTACTTTTTCTTGTTCATGGTCATTTTATTACACATGCTAGTTAGATTACTTGTATGTCATTTATCTATATCATCCACACATGCATGTTCATGTCTTTTTCTAGTTGTGATCACATAGACAGGTCTCTTATGTCTCTTACATGCGTAACATGGATGCTTGCCTTCTACCCTTCCTATACTAGTCATTAGGGCATCCACATTCATTTCTTCATAGGCATTATTGTTTCATTTTGTACTTAGAACTTTACATTACTTGGTTATATACGCACTTTTGACATACTAGTTATCTTTCTAACATGTTAATGGGTGCTTCATGTGCAACATTTGTTATGCATGGATATTTTCTTCCATACTTGTTTGTTACATTGTCCGCTCTTGTCTATTGTTTGTGGGCCTTGCCCTATGTTTGGTGTGCACACTTGTTTGTTGTTTGTGGCCATGATGGCCTTGCATGTCTTGCGACATCGTGAGTGATGTCCCATGTTTGCAGCTCACTTTGTGTGGCTTACTTTGTCTTCTTGTGTGTTTACATTACTTTGTTTGGTAGTTTTTACACTGTTTGTGTAGCTTATACATGCTTTTTTATATGCATGATTTTTTCATACTAACACTTGTCTTTGGATAGCCTCGTGCCTTGTTTTCTACCAAGTGCCTTGGTTTCTACCAAGAACTTTCTAGGATACAATGTACATGCATTTGGTCCTCTTTTGGGGCTGCATTCTCCTATCAGTGACGTCGCATGTGGCCCTCAAAGAGGGGGGCATCATTTGGGGTCTTACATACCAACACAACTCATTTACACCGGTTCAATTCAGTGTACTTTATGCCCTTGGCATTGTGGGTTACATACAACGAGTGGGTTCAGACTAGTCTATGAACCCCGTATACATTGGATTTTATAGGACATGGTGTTCTTATCATTCTAAGGAAGCAGTTATAGGCTCCGAGGTTACAATGGGTGTACCTCCCTACACTACTTTAGCCAGTGGTATCGGATCACCCAAAAAACTAGGATGTATAGAGATCTCTTCACACACATTCAGGGAATCAATTAGAGCTTGGAGGATACAACAGAATTCCTCCCTACACTTCTTCAACCTATGGCGTCGGATCACCCAAAAAACCTCGGCAGTACAAGATATCCTTTTACACTCTCTTTCTCGACATGGATCAGGTGCACATGTTCCATTTACACTTTTTCATTTGTCTACTTTACATTTACATACTTTCATATGCATCTTTTATATTGCATTTTTACACATACATACATACATATTTGACTACTTGATCATTTTCTCCTTACATGTCTAGTCGTATGAGAAACAAAGCAGTCAAATGGGGGGCAACAACAACAACTTTCATGACAGCACACACCATACTAACCATGCAGGCACATCACACACATCAGCAACTACACACGCGTTTCCACCCTAGGTTCACTCTCATCACTTTTTTGGTTACATTTTTCATCTTTAGTTTCCATGCGGTCCTCCACCATTTTTTTGTCATTCCAATGTTTTTTCTAGTCCATCAATGCGTTTTCTACTACAATCTTCATGGACATCAGGTACACATCTCTATCTACTTTATGTTATCGAACTTTCCACTCAGCAATATAAAGTGGGGGCAAATTTAGTCACAAAATCATGCACTTTAGATATTATTTAATCCCGATTTCATACTACTATTTAGAAGGTTCTTAAGTGAAGAAAGTACTAATTAACCCCTATCTTTTGGCCATCTTGTTTTATTTGTCCTTCGTCATTCCCAACATTTTACACCCACATGCCCAGTCTAGATTTCGGTCACTTGGAATTATTTTAGCCTTGACTAGGGCACCCATTGGCAGCCCTGGTCCCACCATGGGTGCCTCGATCCTTTTTGAACTTTCTCACAACTTTATGGGCTTTTTCTAGTTGTTTCAACTTCTTATCTTTTTGGTGGTCAACCATTTCAGGGTTAATTACGAAATTAGATCAAGAGAACCCTATAAATATAAATTTATGAGACCATAATAAGGGACCAAGCACTAGTCATTACTATCATCCATCTAGAGTTACATCCATCTATTACATTGAGATCATTTACATCCATTAGCTCCATCAAAATGATAAGGATGGTTCACTTGCATCACACTTCATAGGGTAATGGATTCTATTCTATTTCACACAAACATTCTATTAAATTTTCTACATTTAGTTAGTTCTCGCTTCTTCACAAAGTGTGACGGGAACAAGAGCACCTAGGGCACATTATGCACACACACTCACATAGATCTACATTTGGGTCTAAAATGTAGTGCAACGTTTAGTTAGTAAGCACATTATTGTGGCAGATGAGGTCAGTCCGACCCATTCATTTGCATTGTTCTTTTTTAGGGTTTGTTGATACTTCTTTTGGTCTTTTGCAGGTCTTTATATCATCTTGGATTATCAGAGACATTCGGAATAGCAGTATAGTGAATATGATGTGACAAACAATGAGGGTTTTTAGACCATCTGCCGAACCTATGAAATTTAGTTCCTAGATCTTTTACATAGACAAGGGTGCCCATTTTGCAGACCAAAGTGCCTATAGGCGCCCCAATCCCTCTCTAAGCACTCCAGTCTAGCCATATACTCCAGATCCATCCTTTTCGAGGCTTCTTGCATAGTCATTCTTGACTTTATGTTCCTCCAGTCACCTCTGCGACACAGTCCCGCAAGATCATCAAATCAAATGAGTTGTTTCCTTTTCACTCTCTTGCACATTAGGGTTATACATTTCCTTTTGCATAGTTACTTGGGTCATTTACATACTTCTTTACTGCATTTATTTACTACATTTACATGTCCTTCTAGATTAGATTAACTATCCCCTTTTACTCATTTTTAGTTTATCAAATAGTAACTTACTAGTTACCGTCAACAAAGTTTCTTAATCTCATATTTTTTCTTTATGAATTTCATTGTTGGTACTAGTTTTAGTTTAACCATTTTGTTACAATTGGATAACAATCCAATCCTATTTAAATAATATCATAATTCCTCCTTAATGCCATATTTTGTTAAGTATCTCTTTTAGAAATATTTATAGTCTTATTAAACATTTGATGAAGTTTTAATATCAATGATAATCAGAAATGTATCCATCAAATCTCATAATAATAGCTTATTTAAGGTATTGTACTTTTGTACTTTGACATCATTATGTCGTTTAAACATAAGATTATCATAAAGCTACAACTAGTTATCCATGTATTTTTTAAGTTGTATTAAATAATAACCTAATTGTTTAATCAATCTCTTTACAATCCAGTTAAGAAATGTAATTATTTCACAACTCTATGTTACATTCCAAAACAACGGTATTTGTTAAACTCCTTTAATTAAACATTTAAATGATGATGTCACTGATATAATTGTCATTTAATAACTTAGATTAATTACTACTGTAAAGTACAATTATTTAATCAAGTACAAAAATTCATAATCATTTTCAAAGTAAAATCTGATGTGGAAAACAACATAAATCATCATTACAACTCGCAAGAGATAGTCAAACAATAAATGTATTTATTAAATTCATTCAGGATAACTCCTTATTTCATGAAGTATTACAATAATTTCATATTAATACAATATACCAACTGTTATATGAAAACTCCGCGAAATCATATTTCACTTTACAATCAATACATATCCAAATCTGAATGTACATTAAATCAATGTTTATAATCAGATAGACAATTTATCGCATGGCACACATGCATATAATCAGTCTAATTAAAGCCTCGTAATATCTAATACTTCATGTTATCTGTATGATAAAATAATAATATACATGGTCAGTTCATAGAACTGGGATGGATTAACAACTTGCTACCTAGTTGTTTCATTATGAAATAATTAAACCATCTACTATTGATTAATGATAAGAATAAATCAAGTATCATTTTCAGCAAACATTTAATTAGACAAATTTAAGTGATCTAATGATATAAACAAGTTTCTATCATCAACAACTTATAACATTCAAACACATTAAGTCACTATCATATTGACATTACTTTGAAAATCAAATCACATTAATCACGAACAATCTTCCTTTTTACCAAACAAACTAATGCTATGATCTTGGAGTAACTAATATAGATTTACATACAATCTTGGGAGATATTTCCATTTTCAAGGATAATAAAAGAGAAGCAAGACCTTAATTTCCAAATAACAACTTAAGTTAACCAAGTAAATTGATCAAGTTAATAAGACATTGACCTTTATAAACAATCGATCTTTGTCTAAGTTTTGACAATTTAAACACTATCAAATCACAATTATCTATAATAAATATTTGTGTCATTTTTCATCAACTTAATACATCGCAAAATCAAAATTTTAACTCATACATTAGGAGAGTAACCATATAATATTCCATTTCATAAAAGCAATAAGCAGCATCACCTTGTCATAAGAAATCATTTTCAATTTAATCAAAAACAATTTTTCTTTATGCGATCCAACCCGCATAAACAAATAGTTTATTTTAAGTATCATATGTTCTAATCACCTTACGATTTAGGACATCAAACTACTTCATACCAAAATGGTTAACTTGAGGAAGCAATATGACGATCATATAGCAATAATCCATAATCAGACAATATTCTAAAAGATAATACATGAGTAATTATCTGTTAAGAATCTAACATTAGACAAAAGTTTATGTTTAGAGGATAGTTCTAGGTCTTTTTGTTATGACTATATAGTCAAGAGTCCTTGACATAAGTAAATGTGGACCCAGACTCATTTGATACACAATTAGTAAAAGATCATCAAGTACTAACTGCTTTCATGATCTTATTCTTGAAGATCAAAAAGGATGAATATTTGAAATCCTCAGCTTTCCAGAATTCATACATCAATAAAATGTTGAAAAAAGTGAGATCCTCAACTCGAATGGATGAGAAATACTAGTATAAGAAAACCGTAACATGTAATGGGTCAACTTAATACAGCTAAGGCTTCCAAGTTGAACACAATGACTGAAAAGGTTTTCTTTCATTTAGCATATTAACAGTAAACTTCACTTACCCCAAACCCAAACTTTAAGGCAAGATAAATATGGTTGTTTATATTCCCATCATCAATATTCCATTAACAGGGAATAAAAAACCTTGTGATATGTTGGCCCTAGCCAGAACCTATGGATCTACTACAGAAAAACCAAAAACTAGTTGAACAGATGACAAAATCATCCTCTCAATCCCATCATATGAACAAGGATACCTCATTTCCCTTATTGATTTTTAAGGATATGGGTAGAACAAATCACAACCATCTATACGAATACAATGACTGTAAAGGCTCGACGTTAAGTCATAAGTCTAATAAGAAAAAATATTCAATACCTATATCAATTTATTTTACAAACATGGAATTTAAAAACCAAATAAGCACAGTCCTGAAATTCACATAGAGGAAACTCATCCTTAATATAACTTGACTCAATACCAAGTATATATTTGAGCACCCAGTAAAGATAATAAAACCCAAATTTCATAAATCTAAATATTTAGTCCATGCATCATTTAAATTCAAACAATCAATGTAATAATCACCCAGAAGTCCGTTTTATTTGTTTAGAAATGAAATAACCAAAGATAAGGAGAAGTAAATCCATGCCTGGGGTGAGGGATAGCTTCTAACAAAATTCTTCACACTTCCCTTTGAAAACTCCCAAATTAGTCAAGCAAAATATTCCACAATACTTCTCCAAAAATACCAAAGAATAATGACCCAAATTAAAAAAATAACAACCTCATAAACCATGCAAAATAGTCCCTAAATACTGCTAATTCCACCATCAATATTACCTCCAAACAAATCTAACAAAAAATAGCATCACTAAAACCCCATGCACAAGTTCTACAGAAATTGATGGAGCTCGAACAGATAGAAATAGCTTGAAACACCATTTAATAGCAAACAATAAAAATGAAATTAAAAAGTCATGCATGGTAGCTTCTAGAGGAATCTTCATTGAGTTTTCCTGAGATAATTAATGTCATTCCAAGTTTAGTAGGTTCCACATAGTGGATATCAATCCAATAAATTAACACTGCCAGTTCAACTAGTTCCCTCCAAAACTTATCTGGAGATGATTAAAGTCGAATGGTCCAAGATAAACAATTAAAAACCTTAGTTTAACTTGCATGGGTCGTTAATCAAACAACTTAACCATTAAACAATCAATTGCCATATCGAATATGGTCAAATCCATATTATTGTCCATAACCAATCAAAACCAATGAAGTATGGTCAAAGACCCATAAGTCTAATAATAATAATAAACAATTACAAAGATTCACTTTTAATACTATCCAATTTAAATTATTCATACCAAATGCCAATGGAGTATATGATTTAATAACACAATCAATCCAATCCTGTCAAAATTGTCCAATTCTTAGATGGTTAGTTACCAATTAGCATAAAAAACTTAAATACTATTTTAATTATCTTGAGTTCTTGATCATACATACATCAATAATACTCAATGCCGATGGAGTATTGATCGGTTGAAGGAAAATAATCAAACCAAAACAATTTTAATCCAACTGCATATGAATGGTGATGAATCCAATCATCTATTAGAACATTTTATGTGTTATGATCAAGCTTATTAAAACAATTAAAATAAGTAATCAAAGATCATATAGAATGATTCCATATTTTATTGTAATACTTTGCAAATCTAATTGCATTTGCCTTATTGATAAAAATATCATTAAGCCAACCTTTAAATTTTACCTTGACAATCCCAAAGTTTACCTATGTTCCAATTGAAGACCATCATATATCATTTACGGATCAATGACCGTTATAATGTCAAAATTAAGGTTAGTATCTTTTAAACAATCACCGTTATTTTCAATTACCGAAATAATACATTACAACTAGGTATATAGTTTCAATCATGTTTTGCAAATCATTATTTCTAGTAAGAAAGATGAACCAAAATATCAATAATAGGTACACCAACCAAGCAGTATACCCAAGATCAAAATCATCACACACATCAAGGTAAAGTAAACTCAAACAACCAAGCAAAAAAAATAAGTCATTAATGTAAAAAAATTCATGAGTGTTTGGTGACATGTGGCATTATGTGGTTGGGTTTACAACTATGACGTAAGTATGTATATCATTTGCAAGCTATATATATGTACGCTTAGATATGCATGCACTAGTCTGAGTAATCACTTCTTATCCCCAAGCCCTTATGCGACCCACTTCACATTAAATAACTTAATTTTGACGACAACATGAAATGAAAATATGGGATGTGACATACTTCCCCCCTTAATGAATCATTGTCCCAATTATTTTACTCATTAATAATAAACAGAATAAACCACACACAGATTTATATCATAATGCTGAGGAAACAATCAAACCTTTTCATCCAAACATGACTTTTTTCCAAATTTTCAGTTTATCCTTAATCAATTTATTGGCTGTAACAACCTTTAAAACATCCAATTTTGCCATACAGTCTAAAATGTGACAAAATTTTGTCATTTCAACACCCATAATTATATAATAATATCAAATATAACTTAATAAATTAAAAAATATATGTTTTTTTAATGACTGAAATAGATAAGGAAACACTATTTTTATTTCCTCTAAATTCTCCCAGGTTACACTTTATTCTGAAGATTTGTCCCATTAGACCTTGCATTACGTAATTTGTGTATTTCTCAAGTGCAATCTACAACTTTATAGAACTCTAATAGGTTCAACCACCACAATTCTCAGATCCTAAACCTGTAAAGCATTCCAATTAAGTACATGAATTACATCTAAAACATACTTCTTAAGCAAGGAAATATGAAAAACATCACGCATCTTGGAAAATGCGGGAGGAAACACCAAACGATATGCTATTAGACTTATTCTTTCTAGAATTTCAAATGGTCCAACATATCTTGGTGATAGTTTGGCAACCTTACCAAATGTTATTGAACTCTTTTTGCACTAAACCCTCAAGAAAACCTTTTCCCCAAGTTCAAATTTTCTATTTATACGTTTCAGATCTACGTAGCTCTTCTACCTATCAAAAACTTCTTTCAATCACTCATAAATGAGCTTCAGTTACTTTTTCATTTCTGTTAACATTTCAGGTTCCGACTAACACTCTATCCTATGTACTATCCTAACTGATGGGAGTTATACGCCTTCTCCCACACAATGCTTCAAAACGAGCCATTTTTCAGCGAAGTATGGTACAGTGTTAGTATACGCAAACTTAACCATTGGAAGGTATTCTTCCCACTTTTATTGTTGATCCATTTAGTGCATCCTGAGCATATCCTCTATAAATTTGTTGTCCTCATTCAATTTGTCCATCTATTTTCTGAATGGTATGCTCAATTGAAATTCAATTTCGTTCCCAAGGCTAAATTCAAAGTTTTCCAAAATCTAGATGACATCCTTGGAGCCCTATCCGAAATGATTAACTTGGGAACTCTGTGCAATTTGAATATTTCATGCACAAAACATTTTTCAAGCACTAGAGAATCATCTTTCAGATTTCCCACTATAATATGATCTACTTTTGTTAACTTATCAACAACAACAAGAATCATGTCATGTTTATTTTTTTAACATAGGTTATCGACCTTGCACAAAATCCATGATAATAAATTTCCATTTATAGTGAGTAATTTTGTGTTGTGGATACATCATACCAACAGGATGCATGTGCTCTACTTTTACACACTGACATTCCAAACAATGAGAAACG
This sequence comes from Taxus chinensis, assembly GCA_019776745.2. Lineage (NCBI taxonomy): Eukaryota > Viridiplantae > Streptophyta > Pinopsida > Cupressales > Taxaceae > Taxus > Taxus chinensis. The sequence goes on along the minus strand of CM034152.1, from coordinate 62,110,265 downwards.
TAGTTTATCATGTCTTTTTTCATTCCTTTCCAGAAATATTGTTGTTTTACATCAACAAGCATTTTAGTTACTCTAAGATACCCATATTATGGTGAATCATGAAATTCTTTCATAACTTTTATTCTTAAGTCATTTCTTAAAGGTACATAGACTCTTCCTTCGTATTTCAAGATTCTCTCATTGTCAAATTTGAATCCTTCATACCTTTGATCATTAGAATATGCTACTAACACAGCCTTAACATGCTAATAGTATGAATTTGTTAACATTTGTTTCTTCACCTCATCCTTGAATTGAGTCCTAAGGGTCATAATTGTGGAAACATGCTTCTGACGACTTAGTGCATCTATCACTCTATTTTCCTTTCCTTTAATGTAACTTATATCAAAATCATACTGAGATAAGAATTCAAGCCACCTACATTGTCTTGCATTTAAGTTGGGATGCGTGAAGATATACTTCAGCCCTAAGTGGTCTGTTTTCAGTTCGAAAGGCTTTCCTAATAGGTAATGCCTCCAAACTTGCAGTGTGTGTACTATGGCAGCAAGCTCTAGATCGTGTGGAACATAATTCAGCTCATGTACCTTTAATTTTTTTCCCTCGTATGTTATCACATGGTCATTTTGAAGAATAATTCCACCCAAACCTTCACCAGAGGCATCTTGTTACCATGGTGAAGCTTCTGTTGGGGGTTAAGAACCTTTAAAATAGGTGTTGTAGTTAATTTCTCTTTCAAAAAATTAAATGCATTCTCACATTTTTAGACCAAAAAAAATTATTGTCCTTTTTCTGCAATGATGTTATTGGAGCAACAACTCTAGAAAAGTCTTTTTCAAATTTTCTATAGTAACCAACTAGCCCCATGAAACTTCTGACTTCATGAATGTTCTTTGGAGCTGGTCATTATGTTATAGCACTGATTTTTGATGGATCAATACATATTCCTTCCTTGTTTATGATATGACTGAGGTATTGTACCTCATTTTGCTAAAAAGGAACACTTAGAAATTATTCCATATAATTTCCTTTTCCTAAGTATGTCCAACACTATTCTTAAGTGCTCATTATGTCTCTTCAAATTTTTTTGGAATAGATCGGAATTTCATTTAAGAAAAATAACACAAACGTGTCTAAATATTCTTTTAAAATTTTATTCATTAAATTCATGAATACAATAGGTGCATTTGTGAGTCCAAATGGTAAAATCGTGAACTCATAGTGGTCATATCTTGTCCTAAAAGTAGTATTGTGCATGTATTCATCTTTAATTCTTAGCTCCATCTGCTAGGGTTATCCCATCAAATTTTGGGGGACTAATACGCTTTATATCATTTGACAGTTCTGTTGCCAAACATGCTCTTTTATTTTCAAATTGATTTGGATATGCACCGTTAGGATCTGCTGCATTTAGATTGTTATTAACAATGTTAGGATCCATTGCATTTGTATTATTGTTAGCAAAATTAGGATCCACCATATTTGGTTGACCCTAAGGCTACACAATACTGTCACTTTCTGTGTTTACTTCCTCAGTCAAAATCTGTTGTTCAATAATAACTATTCAATTGTGATTTTCTTGTATAACAACAAGTATCTCATTCAATTGTTGTGTTGTTGTTGCATCATCCCCATCAGGTTGGTTATTCGTAACATTACCTCTTGTCCTAACCATTTTGTTATGTTAGACAAGAAGTGTTACCGTAAGGACCCATTGTGTCCAAGAACTATAAACCTTCAGCTCCAATACCAAAATGTAACATCCGTGTTATAATAACTCCAAATTAATGGATTTTTTCTTTTAAAACAAACCCCTTAACCACATTTCATGTCTTCAATGAATCTATATGACAACAATAATAGTCCAATAAGAATTATAGTTTACAACCCATCTAATAACATCATAACCATGTGCAGTTGTAAAGGTCAATTGGATATACCTGATCCCATTTATCATCACTTTATCCGAGTGTACATAACTTGTATATAATTGGTTAACCTATTCATCTAGGTTTGAGAAATGATGCAATTCCAAGTGTCTACCTGAAAATAAATTAATAGAGTTTCATCTGACATTTCACACCATTGCATTAGAACTCGGTGAAGTGACATTGTAGTACATTACTTAAGCCAAATATTTCAAGATATACTTTACATGTTTAGTTCCCTGACCACACATAAGCCAAATGAAACTTATCCCACCATCGCACAATCATTTCTACACAGATATCCAGATCACATCTCGTTAATTAAATGTTTTAGTTTCACGTATTAAGAAGGCCTAGAATCTAGGTCTCGCTTCTCAACTTGAGTGTAAACTAATAGTCCCATCTTAGGACCCCTATAGGAAAGATAATGATTACTTAATGACTCTATTCATGAAGTAATTATTAGCCTTCCTATAGCCGTCCTAAGATGGTATGGTTGGATTACAATCAACTTGAGGTGTGGGACTTAAAGTCCATGCTTACTTAATACCCTATATTCTACGGAAGAATTCTTCATCTAGAGACTAAGTCAAGTTATACGTTTAACGATGAGGTCAATAGTAACTTACTATCTACTATCGTTTCAAGGTGTTTTAATCTCAAAGTTTCACTTTATGAATTTCATTGTTAGGATTAGGTTTAGTTTAACCATTTTGTTATTATTAGATAACGAACGAAACCTATCCGAATAATATCAATATCCCACCTTAACGTTAACTTTCGTTAAGTATCTCTTTATGAAAGAGTGTTATAGTCTTATTAAACATGTAATAAAGGTTTAATATCAATGATAATAAAAAATGTATCAACCACATCTCATAGTAATAACTTATTAAAGGTATTGTAATTTTGTACTTTGACATCTTTATGTTGTTAAACAAGTAGTTATCATAGAGGTATAACTAGTCATTCATGAACTAGTTAAGTTGTACTAAATAATGAATCAATTATCTAATTAGTCTCTTTATGATCAAATCAAGAAATTTTCACAACTCTATAACACTGTCCAAAATAACACTATTTGTTTAACTCTCTTATTTAAACGTTTAATTGATGATGTCTTTGATATAATTGTAATAATATCAATTAATAACTCTGATTAATTATTGTCATAAGGAATAATTATTCAATCAAGTACAAGATTTCATAATCATTTCAAGTACAATCCAATGTTGAAAACAATGTAATTCAACCTTACAACTCACAAGAGATAGTCAAATGATAAAAGTATTTATTGAATTCATTAAGGATAATTCCTTATTTCATAAAGTATTACAATAATTTAGATTAATTCAATAAGCCAATTGCCACATGAAAACTCCACGAAATCATATTTTTGCTTTACAATCAATACATATACAAATATGAATGCACTTTCAATCAATGTTATAACTAGATAAACAATTTATCGCATGACGAGCATGTATATAATCAGTCCAATTAAGTCCTCGTAATAATTAATCCATATTGTTATCTAATGTTAAATTATAATGTACATGGTCAGTTCATAAAACTGACATGGATTACACAACCCTCTGCTTATATGTTTCATTAGGAAATAATTAAACATCTACCATTTGATTTAAAGATAATAAAACAATTATCCTTTTCAGCAAAACGTACAAACTCAAATGAAGTGCTCAATGATATAAAAAAAAACATATTATCAACACATGTATACATTTCACATTCATTAGAACTTATCATAATAACATGCCTTAAACATTAAACAATCTAACTAAACTAATCTATTTTTCATCAACAATTAAGTAAAGTAGCATTATCCCAAAATTACATTCAAAAGTAATCAATTGGATTTTCTATACAAGGATCAAGAGGAAGAACAAGTTCTTTTCTCAAGGATTGTTGTTATCGTGTATCATATAAACAATAATAAACCAATAACCTACCTTCTTGTCTTAATCACTAAAAGAGTTGATCACTTAGTTCACTAAAATAGACAACTGAATTTGTTTTCTTCCTCATCTATTTTCAAACATCAAGTTTACACACACAGAAGAAAGATAAACATATTGCCTCCATGCATGCAACAAGCATCATCCACTCATAATATTGTTACATAGTAACTTTCAATATTAAATGTTTAGTTAATCTAATCAATGATTAAATAACGAATTTCACCCATATGGTTTCAATCTAATTAGTCTTCTGAATTAAACATTCTTGAAACTAGTCTCTTACAAACATCAATCATTTGTCATTACCTAGACACCAATGACATATTTAAGTTAATAACCTCTTTTTCAGAGATCAAAAAATACTACTGAGTTGACAACTTGAACTACTATAGGGACCCAATCTCCAACCTCTAACCCAAGGTTTACTCCCAACAAAGGAAAAGATACAAAGCAAGATCTGCTTAGAAAAATATTTTCGAACTCCATCTTCCAAACTGACTCTATTTTGACACAGGAATAATTCAAGTAATTGTAATTGATGCATGACAACCAACTCAAACCAGATCACATGGTCTCCCAAAGTATCAATATCTTTAAAACAACAAAGTTCGAGTCGAACCCAATAAACTTTCAGTCTCAATGGCTAAACGTCACATGATCAACCACAAATAATCAACATCTAAAACACACAGACCTCACAAAAAATAATATATCCTCTGTGCAAGGACTACCCACTAGTTTAACTCAGGAAAACAATTTAAACCAACAAGTTCTAAAAGAACATTAAAACCCCGAGAAGATACTCAAGCCAAAACAATTTAGAACAATGATCGATTTGAAAACAAGCATCGACATCAACCCTGCTATAACTCATCAAATACAATACCCATTTCATATTTTAATGGCAAAAATTTGCAACTAAAATCATAGGCTCGAAGACAAACTCATAGGATAATAGTCCATAAAAACTTTTAATACTAACCATACTCGAAGAACTCAGATAAGGAAAAACAACCCAGATTAAAAGATTTAAATATTGCAATACTAACAACATAGGGCTTAGAACAATCATTAAATAATAACCAAGAAGTTATTCTATACTTTCAAAATGAAATAACAAGACAAAGAGAAGCATATCCACGCCTATAGTGAGTATAGCTTCTGCAAACTTCTTCACACTTCCCTTTGAAAACTCAGAATTGGTCAAGCAAAAATCTACCACAATACTTCTCTAAAAAGCCCCAAGTAAACAACCCAGTTTTGAAAACAGCAACCCCGTAAGCCATAAAAAAAGTATTTAAATAATGAAAAGTCGACCATTATTACCTCCACCACTATCTCAACAAAAATAGCTCATCAAAACTGCATGTAATATTTCTAAACTCACATGCACATGCCTACAAAAATGGAGGCTCAAATGACTAGAGGAAAGGAGCTCGCAAAACAACCAACAATAAACATGGATTACCAATTTTTCATGCAAGATAGCTTCCGAAGGAACCTTCAGGTTTCCTAAGATCATTTAATGCCTTTTAAGTGTCATATGTGCCGTGTAGTGGTCCTCTCTCCAACTTGCCACTGTTAGTCTACAAGTTCCCTCTAAAATTAGTTGGAGGTGGTTTTTTATGAACGGTCAAAGATAACCAAACAACACAATAGTATAACTTATAATTTTACATGGGTTGTTAATCGACTATTTTATAATTAAACAATCAATTGTCATTTGGATATGGTCAAATCCATATTGTTTTCCAGACAAAGCAAAGACCAATGAGTATGGTTGAAGACCCAAACAATAACCAATGATCGAAACCAATGAGTATGGTCGAAGACCATACGGCTTACCAAAACATTAAGGAAGTCAATGGTAGATGATCTAAGATCATGGTACCATTTAATGATAAAAATGCCAAGGAGTATAATCCACATCATAATAAAAATTCAATCCACTTAATTTTTTTCATAAAATTATCCAATGCAAATGCATTAGATCATATTAGTTCAAATAACTTAAATGCTCAATAAAATGGTCTAAGATAACTTGATCATTAAAAATCAATAAGTACTCAACATGGAGCATGATTGGTCAAAGATAAGATTCACCAAACAAATTTTGATCCATCACATATTGTGATCAATAAATTGATCATTCATAGAACATTATATGTGCTATGATCAAGCTTACTAAACAATCAATCAAATAATCAAGATCACATAAACCAAACTAATATTTTATTACAATACAAATACTTGTATTTTCCTTACAGATATAAATATCATGAAGCCAAACTTAACTTTTACCTTGACAATCTCGAAATTTACTTGTCCTTGTTGTAAGCCATCATATTTCTTTATGATCATTGACCGTCATAATGTCAAAAGAGTTGGTAACTTTTAAACATTCGTCATTATTTCCAAATACCGAAATAATACATTCCAACTATGTATAGATTAAATCATACTTTGTAATTTGTTATTTCTAGCAACAAGATGAACCAGATTATCGATATCAGATAAAATTGTGAAACAATATACCCAAGTAACAAAATCATCACATACACATGACAAGGTAAAGTAAAATCATACAACCAAACAAGAAAAATTATTCATTTAACATAAAGTATTTCACGAGTGCTTGTTGACAAGAGTCGTTACGTGGTTAGGGTTACAACTAATTTTTAAGTATGTATATCCTTTTCAGGGTATATGTATGTACCTTTAGCTGCAACACTAGTCGAGTAATGCCTCCTATCCCTAAGCCCTCATGTCTCACTTCACATTACATAGTTCAATTTTGCAACAATACTAAATGAAAATGCGGGATGTGACAAGGCATATCCGACTTATTACTATATTTGTTTTAGATTATAAAGTCATAGACGAGAATAAGGGAAGTTTGAGCAAGCAAACATACTCATCTCATAATCAATTAACCATTATGTTAGTAAGAGGGCCACTATTTATGTGGTATTAAACAACTTAGTAATTAAATATTTTACATAACATTATACGTATTTATGTAGGTTGAAGTGTCATGTGGTGTTTTTTAAAATAAAGGCTGATATGTCAACTAGATTGTTGAAATAAATTGCTTAGTAGTTCAACATTGTATGTGCTATAACGAAATGAGCTCACATGCATGTGTTAGATAATTACGTTCAAACTCAAATTAAATTAACATATGAAATAAGAAATGGGATTAAACATCCATTATTGTGTTATGGGATATAGTGTCTCCATTCTTCTTCGTGGACTTAAACAATCTCATCTCTTTGAATCTGCAACACAAAATTTGGTCTGAAAATCTGTCGGGTGGACAGATCTATGGATAGACGAGCCAACAGTGTGCAGGGCATAGCCCCTCTTTGAGTCAGCAAAGTGAAACTGGTTTATTGCTATTCTACCAGCAGGAATCTGTGCAAGTCTCACAATATTCTGCCTTCGGGGGTTTAGGATCTCATCCTAGTAGAGGTGCTTCCAACTGTAAGAAGAAGGGGAAGAAGCGAGGCGGGGAGATAGGAAAGATCTGAAGGGAGAAAAGAAATGAATTCCAAAGCAGAAAGGTCAGAGGGTCTATGTTTTAGGCTGGTAGTAAACAGAGCCGAACTTACTCACATAGACGAACAAAGCAATACTGATGAATAAATGACAATAAAGTAGAAGTAGATTCAATAGAACAAACATACAGATCTAACATAAGAAAGCTATGATGTATAACACAGGTATTCAACACAAAGTCTAAATATTGTATTAATATTTCCTTCTGTTACAAAAAGCTCAAAGTCTTTTCTTCTTACTTCTATTTTTCATCTGAAAAGTATCCACCACTTGAATACAACAAGTATTCAAGTATTTATAGAAGAAGAGAAGGAAAGAAGGAAAAAGAAAACCAACCACTAATTACAAAGTATCTACAAAATATCTAAAAGTCAACTGTTGACTTTTGGCAACTTGGTGGATGACATCATCCCATGGTGCAACATGGATGATGTCATCATTTGTGCCAACATACTCTTAGATATTTACAAAAAGAAGATCGAGAGGAAGGAGACTATTCGTCGTCGTCTCGTGGGCCGAAAGGGAGTGTCTTGCTTCTGATGTTACTCAGGAGAAGTGATGTTAAACTGGGCCCGATATTCCATGAACTTGTGATCATGGGCTGAAGTTGATCTTGAAGCAGGATCCTTGTGGCGATCACTGATAACTTCGCAAGTTTCATGTTCATCCACGAGCCTTTCTTGGAGCTTGGAATATTCATTTCCCACCTCTATTAGGTACCCTATAAAGTCACGACAGGCCAGAAGGTTGTTGATGCATTCGGTGTCGAAAGTGGCTTCTCGCCCTAACCCTTGCGAGATGATCTCCTTAAAGATCCGAATAGTTTGGTCTACCTTCCTCAGGGTGAAAGAAGGAGTGAGCAGGCCTAGGGACATTCTCAGGATGATTTGCTCCATCTGGTGCATAGCCTCCAAGGCTTCCTCTTTGACTTTATCTATCTTTTCGAGGACAAACTCCAACTGATCGACCTGGTAGTCCAAAGTAGAAAGGATTTTGTTGGGCACTCTGGGGTGATTGAAGACGCCAAACTTGACCAGATCTTCGACTGAACAGTCGAGCATTTTCTGGAAGGTCTCATGCTGCAGCCTAGCATGGTCCAACTCTTCGGAGATGGGTCCCGCAATCACCTGGAGTGCCTTGTTCACCTGATTGATGTTCTGATACAACTCGGTGAACTTGACGATTACTCCCTCACTTTCCTTGAGGATTTGGTCTCTCCAGGTGGATACTGCCATACCTTGCTCACCGATTTTGGCGTATTCATTTATCTTATCCTGGCTCAGGGGCTCAGGAGTTTCGGTGGCAGTTGTAGGAGGTGCACTGCCCATTTTCTGCAAGGCGTGGAGAAGATGTTTATTTTGCTCCTTTAATAGCCTCTTTTCTTCCTTTGCTTCCTGGAGCTTCTTGCAAAGGGCATCGACTGTAGATAGGGCCTCTCCCTGAAGGCTTTCAGAAGACGTTCCCATTGTGACTTGGGTCACTGTATAATCTGTCGGAGACAGATCCTTTTTATCCTTTAAAGGATTGGGATATGCAATCTCCATTACTCTTTCTCCCGATGCACTCTGAGAGAAGCGGGTTATAGGCTTTTGCTTCTTAGCCCCCTTTGCTGGGATGACAGAGAAGTCCATCGGTGTGATAGGAACTTTCCTCTTTTGCTGGCTCAGATGCTGGGAGATCCACGCTGGACTTATGGGAGTGGGACCAGAAGTGGAAGAGGGGGCAGCTGCAGTAGTGGAGGGAAAGTGCGTAGAGACACTTGGTGGCGGCATTGAGAGGGAGGCCGAGAAAGTGCTCACAGGGGGAAGGGACACTGCAGGGGAGGAAGACGTGGGAAAGGAAGGGAGCTGAGAGATGAGAGAAGAAATGGTGGGGGACAGCTCCGCGAGAGAAGAGAAGATGGATGACGAGGAGGGGGGAACAGTAGAAGATGGGGGAGAGGATACGACCAAAGGAATGGTCACTTGGGTCACACGAGGAGGAGAAGGAGGAGAGGGAGAAGGGACAGAAGGGACCTCAGTAGTTGTAGCAGTGGCAACATCCTGAGTGGATGTGCCCATCAGAACATCTTCGGCCGCTTCTTTCTCTGGAGATAACAGGCTCACAACCTGTTCTTGTGCGGCGGAAGGGGGACTCTCAGGAGCTCCTTCTTGAGCAGAGCTTGACTCGCCCTCTTTATCCTTGCCTTTGACCTTTGGCAGATGTTTTGGCCTGGCAGGTGTGTTGCCCAATGGGGACGTAGTGAAATCTACCCCGAGGTAGATGAGGCCATTCATCCTGCACCAGTGTTCTGTCCGCCGCAGAGTTTCTTTGACCCTTTCTTCAATGGTCTGGGGCACTTTGGTTCTGTCGATTGCAGTAAACGGCCAGTTGTCCCCATCCGTGTCAAGATACACCTGATCAACTTCTTGATCGGTAGTTTGATAACCTTTTGGGACAATGGCCACGCCGTACTGAATGATCTCTGCCAGGGCCAGGCGGAATGGTCCTTTCCTTCTAAGTTCGACCTCATGATACAGGTCGATATAAATGTCCTCAATCTGTGGAAGGTGGATAGGATCAAGTTTTTCCTTGGGAAGGAAATTCCTTGGATCAAAAGTGGGCCTCGCCGGGAAGTTGTGCTTCAGATTGAGCAGTTCTAGCTCGGTAACCATTTCCCGGGCCTTGTGGTGAGAGACACATGTGTATCTGCCCACTGTAAGGGGGAAAGGAGTTCCACCCTTCTTTCTCTTTAGGCACTTCTCATGGTATGTTACGAGCTGTCTGGATAGCTCCAACAGGATCAGCTTGGGGCCGGCATATCTTGGCAATTTGGTGGGCTCCCCCAAGAAGTTAGCTTCCCTGAGATAGGTGAAGGTGGGAAATTGTGTGAATAAGGCCCCCCACTTCTCTGTTGCTGCGACAATGCTCTTGGTCATTCGACCGTGAGTCATGTTTGGCCTCAAAAGGCAGACGATGTTGTAGAAGAAAGCATCATTAATCTTGGTAAACTGTGGAATGCTATTCTCCAGCTTCAGCTCTGGGTAGTACTCATATATTCTCACCTGGGGCCAAACCCCGCATCGGCTCAATGCTGGATAATCCCTCTCCGAGGCTGCAACATAAACTACGTAGGAGTTCATGTAGAACCTCCCCGTTGTGGTGAGTTGTTGGAGCTGCTCGGATATGGTGCTGCTTATGATCTCTGCCCACTCGAAGCGTTGATCTGGCACATTCTTGTTCATGGTCTCCAAGTACCTGAGCATCCACTTATGAAAGTAATGGGCGTCAGAAAGCCCAAATACTCTACTTAGGAACGTGATAGTATCACTTAGTTCCTCAGAGAAATCGCTACGGTGAATAACCTGTGGCCATCTGGTTACCACCTTCTTGTTCTTTAAATACACTTCATTCATCAGCTGCATGCACTGGTCTTCATTATCCTCCCATGCCTTAATGCAGTCCTCTTGGCTTACGGCCACGAAATGCCGGTGGTGAGGGATGCCAAGCATGATTTCGAAGTGCCAGGTGGTAAGGTTGATCACGACTTCACCCTTTTCATTTTGGACACACCTCGTGTCTTTGTTGTAGCAGCGGGCCACTACCATCATGAATTCATTGTTCACTGCACTGACGGGGATCCCCCCAGCAAAATGCAGGCCACTACCTACTAGTTTGTCCATCCAAGGACTCCCCGTGACTCTCCTGGTTCTGGCCCAGAAATCTTCCATGTCAATGTGACCGAGCTCAGAGTCTCTTATATCCAGGTCACATTCTGCCTGAGACTCGGGCATTCTGACCCTCTGATACTTGTACTTCATCTCTTCCTCTGTAAGCTTGGCTTTACCTTTTGACTTGGTTGGCCTCTTGCTTGATGTAGACATATGTGGATCTGAATTCAGTTGCTGATCTGCAAGAAGAAGAAGTGAAACCCAACGCAGAAGAGCCATGTTAGCTGTTAGATCTTCCATTAGAGTATTACAGAATGAGGAGTTAACAATTTAAAGGCCTCAGGGCACAGGGCGCATGAACACTGCAGGCTGCAGGGTTAATAGTATGGCACACAGAAGAAGGGTGTTACAAGGAACAAATTAGCACCAAAGGGCGCAGGGCGCAAGGATGCTGCACATGACATTTTTGTTGTTGTAAGCAGAAGTGCGCCTGCGCCATTCATGTGTTTTATACTGGGCGCAGATAATTTTCATGTTGCACGGGGACAGGATGCACCAATGGCACATATATTTTTCATGTTACATGGAAGTTCAGTGCGCCAAAGGGCGCAGGTTTATCGTGTGTAACACCAACTTTAGGTGCACAAAAGGGGAACTTTGGCGCGGCGCAGGGAATGCTTGCATGACACTGTGTTGCTGCAATAGGGGATGTGCCTGCACCACTTATTAGGATTTCACTTGGTTTTCATATAGCGCAGGGAGCTCATGTGTTGCAATGAATGCTGGTGCACCATATGCGCGACTGTGTTTCCTCTTGCAAGGGTGGCGAGTGCGCCAAGGAAAAACGCAGCTTGGAAATGGTTTTTCTTTCTCTTTGACAGATTCGCGATCTTTTAGGCTTAACTCCACATTGATTCAAGTGGTGAAGGGGGGGAAGGCAAGGAGGTTTTGGATTTGTTTTCGAGGCAGAGCCCTCTTAGCCAGTAGATCTGGAAAGAGGAGGGAAACAGCTTGGGGAGGGAAAATTGCAAGAATCAGCAAGAGGGGTTTTCATGGTTTCACAGATCCATTCTATCCTACCACACAAACAAACAACCAACAACAAAACTAAAACACGAGAGTAACAAGGACCACTTACCCGGAATATATATAGAATGTGAGAGACGAAGCGGGGTCCACGAACGCGACACGAGGATGACAGGCGTGCTGACAGGTGCAGAGGAATAAAATAATCACGTGTTTTCAATTGTGAAAGTGACAGGGCGGGTGCGCCTATATATAGGCAAAGGTGCAATAAATGCGCCAACCACTTTTTCAAGAGGTGCACCAAAACATGTGTCGACACGTAAAACGGTGCACCCTTTGGCACGGATAAACGCGTGTCAACACAGAGATACTTGCGCCTTTGGCGCAAGTTTACGACTGTCAACATCCTATTCCTTGCGCCCTTTGGCACACCAAAATATGGCGCAACAATTTATGTGTTAACATGAAGGCGCATGCGCCTTGGCGCACGCAAGAATGGCGCATCACAGGAAGGCGCACCAAAACATGTGTCGACACGTCAAAGGGTGCGCCAAAGGAAATGAAGGGGGCACAGATTTACTCTGTGTAACATAGATAAAAGGTGCGCCCAGCCAAAAAGGGATCAAAAATGGCTAAGTTCGGAGAACTAGATTTCCCGGAAAGGGATTTTGCAACGTTCTGAACGCAGAGGGGTCCACGACGAGGGACCAGGACAAAATTTGGTATGGTTACCTATAAAATTTCCCTCGTCAATTTTACAGGATAACAGCTGGCTCTTTCTGGGGACTATCTTTGAGTGAAACTCAAGGGTAGAGAACCCCAGATCAACATGTGCCTATCCATTGGGTAAGAGAGTCAAAAACAAGGGTGACAAACACACGACGAAAGAAAACACATGACAAAAGAAAACACACAACAAAAGAAAACTGTACAAAGAAGAGAGCAAGCTCTACTTCCTGAATATTTTGAGGTGCTGCCCGCTATAGGGAAGCGGGAGATCAGTTCCATCTAGATACGAGAGATAGAAGCTATTTTCTCCATTGAGCTGTTTGATCTTGAAAGGCCCTCTCCATAGAGAATCAAATTTCCCGTGCATGCCCTTTGGCTCTCTTCGTTTGTCCCACAAAAGGACGAGATCTCCCACTTGGAAATCTCTTTGCTTAGCCCTTTTATCGAACAATCTCTTAACTTGATTCTGATGTTCGGTGATCCTGTCGACCACTCTTATTCTTTTCTCTTCAAGCTCTGATAGATACATGATCCTCTTTTCAAGGGAATTTTGGAAAGTCTCATCTTCGATTGCTCGTGCCAAGCGCAGAGCAGGAAGTTTGGCGTCGATTCCATATAACACTTGAAAAGGTGACATGCCGAGAGACCTCTTGGGAGTAATGCGGTCCGCCCACAAAGCGTCGTATAATGACTTGTGCCACATTCGCTGATTCTCATCAACTAGCTTCCGTATGATGGTCACTAAGTTTTTATTACTGGATTCTGCCTGACCATTTCCTTGGGGGTAATAATCCGAGGCATGAGCCAAGGTTATCCCGTATTCATAGCAAAAACCAATAACTTCTCATGAGGAGAAGTTGGAAGCGTTATCAGCAACAATCTTGTTTGGAACGCCAAACCTGACAATGATATTCTCTTTGATGAAACTGCAAACAACCTCGGAAGTGGCATGTTTGACAGGTATGGCTTCCACCCATTTCGTGAAGTAATCTGTTGCTGTCAGGACATAACTATGTCTGACACTCGATTGGGGATTGAGTGCACCGATAAAATTGATTCCCCACTGCCTGAATGGTTCATCAATGACGACCGGCCTGAGGGGAAAAGCAGCCAATTTTGGCTTACCAACAAATTGCTGGCAAGGCTCACACTTTGCTACCCAGGTGGCTGTATCTTGGAAAAGTGTTGGCCAATAGTACCTGGCCCGGATGATCTTGTGTGCCATCACGGAAGAGGAGAAGTGACCACCACAGGCTGAATCATGAAAACTCTTCAGTAGCTTTATCTGTTGTGGTTTGTCAACACATCGCAAGAAGATGCCATCTATTCCGCGTTTGTATAAACCGTCATCCCAGATGACATATCTGGCTGCTCTGAGCTTTATAGCACGCTTCTCCTTTGTAGTTAGATGGGCTGGGCATTCACCATAAGTGAGAAAGAAAGCAATATCAGAATACCATTCGTCACTGGTTGCGACAAATAGAACCATGGGTAGTGAATCGACTTTCTCCAGTTGGCTTTGCGCTCCATCGGTGCAATCATCTTTTCTGTCAGGGTCTTCTGAACCTCGGTTTTCAGCCATGAGCTGACATAGGCCCTTGCCCCTTACCAACTTAGTTGGTTTTATATCGAGATCATACTCTTGGAATTTTGCAATCCAATTTCCTCGCAAACTCCCTAACTCCTGTTGAGTTAGGATGGACTTGACTACCGTGTCAGGGACCAGTACCGTTGTATGAGAATTTAGAATGTAATACCTGAAGTTCTTGACTACTTTGACCACGGTGAAGGCATGCTTTTCCAACTGGGACATCTTTAATTCGTGAGGCTTGAGAGGAGAGCTCATGAACGCAATCGGGGATTCAACATCTTCAGAATTATTTTGCATTAAGATAGCCGATACAGTATGCTCGGATGCATAGCTATACATGATAAAATCTTTGGAGAAATCAGGACATACCAGGACTGGTGCGTGAGCGACGGAGGCTTTTATATCTTCGAATGACTTCTTTCCTTCTTCGCTCCATCGGAAAGTTGGTGATCCTTTCATCATGTTTGATATGTGGCGAGTCTTTTCAGCAAAGTCGGGGACAAAGCGCCTGAGAAAATTCACTTTTCCAAAGAAAGAGTGAACGCCGGTTTTGCTTGTGGGTAAAGTAAGGCTCTGAATAGCCTTAACCCTTTCGGCATCTATCTTCGTCCCTTCCTTGCTTACAATGTGTCCCAGCAACTTTCCCTCTGTGACTCCAAAAACAGACTTTTTTGGATTCAGGGAGATCCCATGCTCTCGGCATCTAATCAATACTTGCTCCAAATGATCGCAATGATCATTCCGCTGTTTAGAGAACATAGTTAAGTCATCCAGGTAAACTACGATGACCTTTCCCATCATTCCTTTAAAGCAAAGTCCATTGCCCGCTGGAAAGTGGCACCAGCATTGGTCAGACCAAAAGGCATCCTGCTGTAAGCGAATGTACCCCAAGGGGTAGTGAATGCTGTTTTGAATTGGTCTTCAGGCGAGACTTCAATCTGATTGTAGCCTGAAAAACCATCAAGCATGGACAACATTTCTGATCCAGTTACTGCTTGCAGAACCTGATCCATTATGGGAAGGGGTAGTTGTCCTTCAAGGAGGCTTGATTCAAGTTACGAAAATCTACGCATATGCGTATCTCGCCATTCTTCTTGCATACTGGCACAATGTTTGCCACCCAGGTACTGTGATGGATAGGAAAAATGATCCTTGCGTCCAGCATTTTTTGAATTTCAGCCTGGATAGTACCTGAGATCTTAGGATTGTAGTGTCTCTGCTTCTGGCGAAAGGGTTTGACATCTTCTTTCAACGGGATGTCATGTTGGACGTCCTTTGGCTTGAAAGACTTTAGATCGGCATAGGACCATGCCAATACATCCATGTATTTCTTCAGCAACTTGACGAATTTCCACTTCTCTTCGGGTGTGCAACATTTTCCAATGTTCACAAACTGCGGATGTTCTACCGAACCTAAATTGACCGGTTCGGTTTCTGGGGAGGAGTTAGGATCATCTCACCTTTTCTTTTTGACAAAACGATCATGCCTGTCGAACAACCGCTCTAGGGAAACCAAACCTTTCGGGATTTTATTTCCTTTGAGCTGACATATGCCATCACTTCCTTTTGATTCCCCATCTTGATCAGTAACAGACTCACGGCATGTGGAAGTGGATCCTTCAAAATGAAGCTCACTAAAATTCTCTACCTTTTCTAGGAAGGCAATAAGTTGATTGTCGTCATTGAATACCTGCCAGTGCTGAGAATTGTCCAGCACGCTTGGGTGGAAAACCACCTCAATGGTATATTTGTCTATTTTCAAACCCGGGTGAGGGAGCATGAGGGATGCTGAGACGGCTAATGAGTCGGCCATGTCATTCTGAGCTCTCGGGATGGCTTTTATTGAAAAAGCGTCAAACTCCTCAATACTGTCCCATACCGCGTTGCGGTAATGTCTGAGCCTTTCATTTTTCACTTGGTATATCCTTTTAACTTGATTTACAACCAGCTCTGCATCACCCTGTACTTTTAGATTCTTGATTCCTCTTTCCTTTGTGGCTTGCATGCCAAGTAGCAAAGATTCATACTCAGCAGTATTATTCATGTTGAAAAATTGCAACTTGAAAGAGAGAGGAATAATCTCCTCTTCGGGAGATATTAGCACGGCTCCAGCGCCGCACCCACTAGTCGCACAACTGCCATCAAACTGCAAAGTCCAGATCTTGTTAAGATCCTCTGCTTGGATGAGGACATCCATTTTGTCAGACTCAGTAGACAAGAAATAGTTTCCCATCCCTGATGATTCGAAGAGAATTTGGGCTTTGGGGTCATCGGAGTTAGTAACCAAGTACTTCTTTTGTGATTCTGGCTCCAACATTTGCATTATACCTTTGACGGGGATTCTAGCCTTAGACCAGTCCATATGAATCTATCCACCAACTTCACTGCAAAAGCTCCTTCCTAGTAGAATTTTGTATGCTGCCGGAATATCGGCAACGAGGACGGTCATCTTTACTCTTTTCTCTGGGAACGCTGCAAATGCAAACTGTGCGTCTTTGATTTGACCAATCAACGGAACCTGTTTGGTTTCCAAGGAATAACATCTGCCAAAAGGCTTGGTAAGGGTGAGGCCCAGGGCATGGGTGACTTTTGCTAGCATGACGTTATCGGAAGCCCCAGAATCAATTATGCAGTTGCTTAGTTTGTGGCCATTGATTAGGAGGGAGAGATAGAAAGGTTCTATCTTTCCTGATGCAGATGTCGAGGCAACATTTATGTGAGATGGAGGAGGAGTAGAAAGGATTCCTTTTGGGGAAACCTGAGTAGTTATGACAGCTTGGCTTTGGATGTATTCGGTCAACCTTACAAGCTGCTCGGGATTTGACTGAAGATATTCGGCTTCAGACATCTGGATTTTGGTCTTTTTAGCATGATCAATTATGTCAAATGCGGCCAAGGGTTGCGTTGATGAAGGAATGAGTCCCTCATTTCGCGATGGTAGGGTAGGATTGATGGTCTTGATAGGAATATGAGAGGGCTGATTCAGAGGGGAGATAGGAGAAAAAGTTTTCTTTGAAAAAGACTTAATAACGGGTTGAGCAGGAAGGGGACTACCTCTTTTTACAATGGTTGGCGACGTGTTTGACACGGCCTTCTCTTTCTGCGCCTTGGCAGCAACTTCTGCTTCCTTTCCTTGCGAGCGGGTGAAAACAGCATATGATTGTCCACTTACATATCCTTGGGTACCCTCTTCTTCATCAGACTCTTCATCATAAAATTCCATATACCCATAGTAGAGTCGTCAGTCGGTTCACCGACATCTTGATCATCTTCACCTGGCGATGAAGGTTCTTCATAATTTTGCTCCTCTTCTTTGATTTCGGCTAAAGCATTGACCAGAGGGGCCTCGAGCACCAACCATGGAGTAGCTGCGGATAGGCGGGGCCTTTGTGAGACATTGTTAGAAGTAAAGCTCCTCCGTGGAATATCCCGGTACAAGAGTGGGAGAAGACTAAGCTAGCTACTTTTTTAATGCGAGCAAGTCATTTGCCATCTTTTGGAATGATAGATCGGATGAAGTGGTGGGAGAAGGAGCCGAAACTTTCAGCTTGGATGGCTCTCGCTTTAATTCGCCAGATATAAGCAAATTATCTTCAATCCGTATGGCAGCAGCTTGGGCGAGAACCAAAGTAGTGACTTGTTCTTGCAAGAGTAAGAAACTTACTTTTGAGCTCATGGCGTTCACGAAGAAACACTTCTGATTTTCTGGCGTTGGCAGCATGGTAGGCGGAACTCGATTGATTAGTGAGTTGAAACGGGTGATGAAATCGCGCATGGTTTCATTGACCTCCTTCTTTAAATGAGTGATCTTGGATAGTAACGCGAACGCGTCTTCTGAAGGCTTATATCTTTCTTCGAATGCAGTTCGCAAGGTGGCCCAACTAGTAATAGATCCGGCCGGAAAATGCTGAAACCATTCTGCTGCTGGTCCTTGCAAGGTTTCTAGAAAGAGGCGAACTGACACATCTTCATGGGTCACATCCAGGATACTGCATGACATGATGAATGCGGATATGTGTGAATCTGTGCTTTGGTTCCCGCTCCCATCAAATTTAGGAAAATTCTTTCGGTTTCCGTGTGGGAGCGCGTGAACAGGATGTGGTAAAGCCAAAGGGCCCATAGCATTTCCCCATGGTACTGCCATTTGAACAGCTGGAAAGAGAACGCGTGCTGGGAGGATGGTCCCACTGAGCAACAAAGCACTGCAAAGTGATGTGGATGCACCTTGTGAGAGGTGCTTCCTTCGTGGAGGTGAGACACTCCTGGATGACCGGTCAGCTGAGCTTAGCGACGAGAAGCGTGCTGGTGTAACACTGAAGTTGTGCCTTTGAAGTAGATCGAAAGTAGGATCAACTTCTCCATGAGCTCTCCTGCTATGAGTAAATGGTTCACCTACCAGTGTACCTTCCAGATCTGCAATATTTTGAAGCAAATCCTAAAAACTCTTTTTGGTTGTACTTGCTGATTTTTTGAATTTTCTGACAAAAATCAGCAGCATGTACTTTTCTAAATATTTAATTTTATCCCTCTTTTAACAACCGATTGTGGTTTTAATGACAAAGATCAACGAGGATAAAACGATGGTAAAGCTTAGTAAGCTGATTTTCAGATCTAGAGTTGACTTTTTAAAGAGTTTGAAAATTTTGGTAAACTGTCAAAAATACAGATTTTTGTAAAAACTCAGCAAACTAAAGATCTCTAACTAGCCCAGATCTATGGACCTCTGAAGAAAATTTTCAGTTTGGGTCACTTTTGCAAAAATTTTGGATTTTGAACAAAAGTTAAAATTTGCAAACAGGTAGTGATTTTTGACTTTTTCTTGATTTTCTGACATACCACTATCATAGATCTGTTAGATCTGTTCGATCCCCAGTAGAGTCGCCAAAAACTGTTGGTCCAAAAATCTGTCGGGTGGACAGATCTATGGATAGATGAGCCAACAGTGTGCAGGGCATAGCCCCTCTTTGAGTCAGCAAAGCGAAACTGGTTTATTGCTATTCTACCAGCAGGAATCTGTGCAAGTCTCACAATATTCTGCCTTCGGGGGTTGGGATCTCATCCTAGTAGAGGTACTTCCAACTGTAAGAAGAAGGGGAAGAAATGAGACGGGGAGATAGGAAAGATCTGAAGGGAGAAAAGAAATGAATTCCAAAGCAGAAAGGTCAGAGGGTCTATGTTTTGGGCTGGTAGTAAACAGAGCCGAACTTACTCACATAGACGAACAAAGCAATACTGATGAATAAATGACAATAAAGTAGAAGTAGATTCAACAGAACAAACATACAGATCTAACATAAGAAAGCTCTGATGTATAACACAGGTATTCAGCACAAAGTCTAAATATTGTATTAATATTTCCTTCTGTTACAAAAAGCTCAAAGTCTTTTCTTCTTACTTCTATTTTTCATCTGAAAAGTATCCACCACTTGAATACAACAAGTATTCAAGTATATATAGAAGAAGGAGAAGAAAGAAGGCAAAAGGGAAACCAACAACTTAATTACAAAGTATCTACAAAATATCTAAAAGTCAACTGTTGACTTTTGGCAACTTGGTGGATGACATCATCCCATGGTGCAACATGGATGATGTCATCATTTGTGCCAACATACTCTTAGATATTTACAAAAAGAAGATCGAGAGGAAGGAGACTATTCATCATGTCTCTCGTGGCCGAAAGGGAGTGTCTTGCTTCTGCTGTTGCTCGGGAGAAGTGATGTTAAACTGGGCCCGATATTCCATGAACTTGCTGATCATGGGCTGAAGTTGATCTTGAGCAGGATCCTTGTGGCGATCACTGATAACTTCGCAAGTTTCACGTTCATCCACGAGCCTTTCTGGGAGCTTGGAATATTCATTTCCCACCTCTATCAGGTACCCTATAAAGTCACGACAGGCCAGAAGGTTGTTGATGCATTCGGTGTCGAAAGTGGCTTCTGGCCCTAACCCTTGCGAGACGATCTCCTTAAAGATCTGAATAGTTTGGTCTGCCTTCCTCAGGGTGAAAGAAGGAGTGAGCAAGCCTGGGGACATTCTCAGGATGATTTTCTCCATCTGGTGCATAGCCTCCAAGGCTTCCTCTTTGACTTTATCTATCTTTTCGAGGACAAACTCCAACTGATCGACCTGGTAGTCCAAAGTAGAAAGGATTTTGTTGGGCACTCTGGGGTGATTGAAGATGCCGAACTTGACCAGATCTTCGACTGAACAGTCGAGCATTTTCTGGAAGGTCTCATGCTGCAGCCTAGCATGGTCCAACTCTTCGGAGATGGGTCCCGCAATCGCCTGGAGTGCCTTGTTCACCTGATTGATGTTCTGATACAACTCGGTGAACTTGACGATTACTCCCTCACTTTCCTTGAGGATTTGGTCTCTCCAGGTGGATACTGCCATACCTTGCTCACCAATTTTGGCGTATTCATTTATCTTATCCTGGCTCAGGGGCTCAGGAGTTTCGGTGGCAGTTGTAGGAGGTGCACTGCCCATTTTCTGCAAGGCGTGGAGAAGATGTTTATTTTGCTCCTTTAATAGCCTCTTTTCTTCCTTTGCTTCCTGGAGCTTCTTGTAAAGGGCATCGACTGCAGATAGGGCCTCTCCCTGAAGGCTTTCAGAAGACGTTCCCATTGTGACTTGGGTCACTGTATAATCTGTCAGAGACAGATCCTTTTTATCCTTTAAAGGATTGGGATACGCTATCTCCATTACTCTTTCTCCCGATGCACTCTGAGAGAAGCGGGTTATAGGATTTTGCTTCTTAGCCCCCTTTGCTGGGATGACAGAGAAGTCCATCGGTGTGATAGGAACTTTCCTCTTTTGCTGGCTCAGATGCTGGGAGATCCACGCTGGACTTATGGGAGTGGGACCAGAAGTGGAAGAGGGGGCAGCTGCAGTAGTGGAGGGAAAGTGCGTAGAGACACTTGGTGGCGGCATTGAGAGGGAGGCCGAGAAAGTGCTCACAGGGGGAAGGGACACTGTAGGGGAGGAAGACGTGGGAAAGGAAGGGAGCTGAGAGATGAGAGAAGAAATGGTGGGGGACAGCTCCGCGAGAGAAGAGAAGATGGATGACGAGGAGGGGGGAACAGTAGAAGATGGGGGAGAGGATACGACCAAAGGAATGGTCGCTTGGGTCACACGAGGAGGAGAAGGAGGAGAGGGAGAAGGGACAAAAGGGACCTCAGCAGTTATAGCAGTGGCAACATCCTGAGTGGATGTGCCCATCAGAACATCTTCGGCCGCTTCTTTCTCTGGAGATAATAGGCTCACAACCTATTCTTGTGCGGCAGAAGGGGGAATCTCAGGAGCTCTCTTCTTGAGCAGAGCTTGACTCACCCTCTTTATCCTTGCCTTTTACCCTTTGGCAGATGCTTTGGCTTGGTAGGTGCATTGCCCAATGGGGACGTAGTGAAATCTACCCCGAGGTAGATGAGGCCATTCATCCTGCACCAGTGTTCTGTCCGCCGCAGAGTTTCTTTGACCCTTTCTTCAATGGTCTGGGGTGCTTTGGTTCTGTCGATTGCAGTAAATGGCCAGTTGTCCCCATCCGTGTCAAGATACACCTGATCAACTTCTTGATCGGTAGTTTGATAACCTTTTGGGACAATGGCCATGCCGTACTGAATGATCTCTGCCAGGGCCAGGCGGGAATGATCTTTCCTTCTAAGTTCGACCTCATGATACAGGTCGATATAGATGTCCTCGATCTGTGGAAGGTGGATAGGATCGAGTTTTTCCTTGGGAAGGCAATTCCTTGGATCAAAAGTGGGCCTCGCCGGGAAGTTGTGCTTCAGATTGAGCAGTTCTAGCTCGGCAACCATTTCCCAGGCTTTGTGGTGAGAGATGCATGTGTATCTACCCACTGTAAGGGGGAAAGGAGTTCCACCCTTCTTTCTCTTCAGGCACTTCTCATGGTATGTTACGAGCTGTCTGGATAGCTCCAACAGGATCAGCTTGGGGCCGGCATATCTTGGCAATTTGGTGGGTTCCCCCAAGAAGTTAGCTGCCCTGAGATAGGTGAAGGTGGGAAATTGTGTGAATAAGGCCCCCCACTTCTCCATTGCTGCGACAATGCTCTTGGTCGTTCGACCGTGAGTCATGTTTGGCCTCAAAAGGTAGACGACGTTGTAGAAGAAAGCGTCGTTAATCTTGGTAAACTGAGGAATGCTATTCTCCAGCTTCAGCTCTGGGTAGTACTCATATATTCTCACCTGGGGCCAAACCCCGCATCGGCTCAATGCTGGATAATCCCTCTCCGAGGCTGCAGCATAAACTACGTAGGAGTTCATGTAGAACCTCCCCGTTGTGGTGAGTTGTTGGAGCTGCTCAGATATGGTGCTGCTTATGATCTCCACCCACTCGAAGCGTTGATCTGGTACGTTCTTGTTCATGGTCTCCAGGTACCTGAGCATCCACTTATGAAAGTAATGGGTGTCAGAAAGCCCAAATACTCTACTTAGGAATGTGATAGTATCACTTAGTTCCTCAGAGAAATCACTACGGTGAATAACCTGTGGCCATCTGGTTACCACCTTCTTGTTCTTTAAATACACTTCATTCATCAGCTGCATGCACTGGTCTTCATTATCCTCCCATGCCTTAATGCAGTCCTCTTGGCTTACGGCCACGAAATGCCGGTGGTGAGGGATGCCAAGCATGATTTCGAAGTGCCGGGCGGTAAGGTTGATCACGACTTCGACCTTTTCATTTTGGACACACCTCGTGTCTTTGTTGTAGCAGCGGGCCACTACCATCATGAATTCATTGTTCACTGCACTGACGGGGATCCCCCCAGCAAAATGCAGGCCACTACCTACTAGTTTGTCCATCCAAGGACTCCCCGTGACTCTCCTGGTTCTGGCCCAGAAATCTTCCATATCGATGTGACTGAGCTTTGAGTCTCTTATATCCAGGTCATATTCTGCCTGAGATTCGGGCATTCTGACCCTTTGGTACTTGTATTTCATCTCTTCCTCTGTAAGATTGGCTTTACCTTTTGACTTGGTTGGCCTCTTGCTTGATGTATACATATGTGGGTCTAAATTCAGTTGCTGATCTGTAAGAAGAAGAAGCAAAACCCAACGCAGAAGAGCCATGTTAGCTGTTAGATCTTCCATTAGAGTATTACAGAATGAGGAGTTAACAATTTAAAGGCCTCAGGGCGCAGGGCGCATGAACACTGCAGGCTGCAGGGTTAATAGTATGGCACACAGAAGAAGGGTGTTACAAGGAACAAATTAGTGCCAAAGGGCGCAGGGCGCAAGGATGCTGCACATGACATTTTTGTTGTTGTAAGCAGAAGTGCGCCTGCGCCATTCATGTGTTTTATACTTGGCGCAGATAATTTTCATGTTGCACGGGGACAGGATGCGCCAATGGCACATATATTTTTCATGTTACATGGAAGTTCGGTGCGCCAAAGGGCGCAGGTTTATCGCGTGTAGCACCAACTTTAGGCGAGCAAAAGGGGGACTTTGGCGCGGCGCAGGGAATGCTTGCATGACACTGTGTTGCTGCAATAGGGGATGCGCCTGCGCCACTTATTAGGATTTCACTTGGTTTTCATATAGCGCAGGGAGCTCATGTGCTGCAATGAATGCTGGTGCGCCATAGGCATGACTGTGTTTCCTGTTGCAAGGGTGGCGAGTGCGCCAAGGAAAAAACGTAGCTTGGAAATTCCATTTTTCTTTCTCTTTGACAGATTCGCATCTTTTAGGCTTAACTCCACATTGATTCAAGCGGTGAAGGGGGGAAGGCAAGGAGGTTTTAGATTTGTTTTCGAGGCAGAGCCCTCTTAGCCAGCAGATCTGGAAAGAGGAGGGAAACAGTTTGGGGAGGGAAAATTGCAAGAATCAGCAAGAGGGGTTTTCATGGTTTCACAGATCCATTCTATCCTACCACACAAACAAACAACCAACAACAAAACTAAAACACGAGAGTAACAAGGACCACTTACCCGGAATATATATAGAATGTGAGAGATGAAGCGGGGTCCACGAACGTGACACGAGGATGACAGGTGTGCTGACAGGTGTAGAGGAATAAAATAATCACGTGTTTTCAATTGTGAAAGTGACAGGGCGGGTGCGCCTATATATAGGCAAAGGTGCAATAAATGCGCCAACCACTTTTTCAAGAGGTGCACCAAAACATGTGTCGACACGTAAAACGTTGCGCCCTTTGGCATAGATAAACACGTCAACACAGAAATACTTGCACCTTTGGCACAATTTAAAGACTGTCAACACTCCATTTCTTGCACCCTTTGGCGCACCAAAATATGGCGCAACAATTTATGTGTTAATATGAAGGCGCATGCGCCTTGGCGCATGCAAGAATGGCGCATCATGGGAAGGCACACCAAAACATGTGTCGACACGTCAAAGGGTGCACCAAAGGAAATGAAGGGGGCGCAGATTTACTCTATGTAACATAGATAAAAGGTGCGCCCAGCCAAAAAGGGATCAAAAATGGCTAAGTTCGGAGAACTAGATTTCTTAGAAAGGGATTTTGCAACGTTCCGAATGCAGAGGGGTCCACGACGAGGGACCAGGACAAAATTTGGTATGGTTACCTATAAAATTGCCCTTGTCAATTTTATTAAGTCTACAATTTTTTAGCTAGGATAGTTGTTGTGCATGATCGCCTGCATATGTAAGCACAATTTCTCATGTTGCTCCTATAGAATTTTGGAGTTTTCACCAACAAACCATGTTTTTCAATTATTATTGTAGACATATAAAACATGATTGTTCCCGCTTTCACTTCCACTAAGTGTTAAGATTCTCACCGTTCAATTGATGTAGAAGTACACAACATAAAATCATTATACTGATCTTCTTTCCTATTCATATATTTGCAGTAGGGGTTTATTATGCACACCACACAAAAACATGGAAACACTAAAAAGCATGTCACGATATCAAATGTGTGGCCATGTTACTAGCGAATGACTAGAGGACATTACTTATCCTCCAGCCTCCATTGCCTCCATCCTCTAGTTAAAAATATTTTTTACTCAACAAATTTTATCTTGATGCTCAATTACATGTTGTTAGTAAGAGAAGATATTTTTCCCCTTAATTTCGACATACATATCAAATGTTGGTTGCACCTGAAAATGCATCCATTTAAACTAGGTAAATTTTTAAATTTGTTTTTAACACTTTTGATGACACAACTCAACTACAAAGACACAAACAAATGTCATATATCGAAATGAATCTGAACTTGTTAAAAAGATGATACACATTTCAATGTATTCATGACAAACAATGCATAAACAAGTGACGATAAAAAATAAAAACTCTTAAAAGTAATATTTAATACTTTTATAATAATATTAAAACTCTACATTTTAAACTTATAATCCTACATATGTGTATTGCTTTATGAGTCTTCTAACTATTTCAAACAAACTAATGAAATTTTGATAACAATGCCTAAAAACAACTCATCATCGTAATGACATTAAACTTTGACATGTATTACTAAAAAAGAGATTAACCTATCAGTCAAAGAATACACTCATTCTTGATCGATAAACACATATATTAATATATTCCAACGGTATGGAAGTGGCTTGAGTTGTATTGCACTAGACCGAACATACATACAAGGTGTTAAACAACTTGTTGGTCTTAAAGGCATGTGGACACTAGGTGTAGTGTTTTTTTTCAGGCTCACCAATGCGGCAAGGAATAAATTTCATGTAAATACAAGATAAACATTGGTGACTACACCCTAAACTTTTTGTTTCTCACAAACGTAAAAGTGGAGAGATAGAGCATACAAGATGGTATTGATATATGTACATGATAATGATCACCAATCATTGTTAGAAGGGTATTAAGGCCTAAAAAAATTGAGGTATTTTGTATAATTTGGTATAGTGCAAAATATAAAATGTATGTGTAGAGTATATATAAGATAAAAATTTAGATATGTAAAGCTCATCTAGCCTAGGAAGAGAACGTGAAGAGCTCCTCTAGCTAGGAAAGAGAATATAAACCGACTGGACTACCAACATCTACCTTGGAATGTATAAAACTATGTAATCACATTATGTAGAAGTTTGATTGTTAATCTTGATTTATGATATGCATGTAGTTGATAATTATATGCCTCTTATAGTAATATACTTCTAGTTTATGTGACATATATATATAATCTTATTTATATGTTTCCTTATGCAATTTCATTAAATGTAACTACTGTGCAATTTGTATGTTGTTCTAACTAGTTGTACCACAGAGTGTTTTAAGTGTTGTGAATGAATTTAATATATAAATCCCTTAGACTAAACCATCACATGTATCGATGAGTAATTCTATGGGTTGGTGCTAATAATGGTTCCATTGTCAAGACCTTTAAAATGTTAAGATGACTACTAGGACAATGAGGCATGGAGAGATGGTTACAGGAGAAGATGAACTATTTTTCATAAAATGAAGAGGTTTTGAAGGGAATTACTATGAAAAGGGTCAAGATAGAACATGCATATGAAGATATCGATAAGATATTTTGGTGGAGGATTCTAGAGTAATTAGATTCATGGTTATCTAAAATAGAATATTACGGATTCCGACTTAGATCCAAAGAGTAGTACATGTGGACTTAATACAAGATATAGAAACTTCACAATCTAGATACTAAATGGACAAGAGTTGTTGATTATTGGTTGAAGACTAATATTGATAGGTATGTAACTAAAATTGCTATATAATTTTTTTCTCTTTAGATTTTGTTGAAGAATAGTTTATCAGTGGATTGTGATAAACTGCAAGTAAGAGAAAATGGTATAGGGGACGAAAGAGGAAAAAATCTCTTAAAATGGTTAGAAGAGGATAAGGGAAAGGAGGAAAGTAGAAAAAATGAGGTTGTACAAGGATTTGTAGACCTCGATAGTGGAATTGGGGAGAGGATAGGAGCAAACGAGGAAAAAAATGATATGGAAGCATAAGTAGTTAGAAGTGGATTTAGGACGTAGTTAGAACATAACAAAGAGAAGCCATCTCAAAAACCTTGGTATTTCTTAGATGGTGAAGAAGTAGTATATGATAAGAAAATTATGTGGAATCCATATATGCCCAAAAAATATGACAATACCCATCTTCTATGATATATGTCCCTAGAGCCATAAAGGGAATTGATTACATGGGACTATTTGAACATGTTATAACATATTAGAAAATTATGAGAAATGAGGTACGTCGAGGAAATTTAAGAAAATTTAAAGATGATTTGATTAAACCATACATTTCATGAGCATAATTGACTTCAACACCTGCAAACATAGACATAGAAGAGATCATGAGAGAAACAAATGTTAATCTTGTTAAGCAATCATTGCGGATTTGTTTTCATACTGCCAGTGAGAGGAGAAATGGAGATTATATCAATAAAAACTCATTGATACCAAATACAAAGTAATATTCCTTGAATCCATGAAATTAGAACAAATTCCTCATACTCAAAATCTAAAGGCGTAACTAATTGTTCAAGTGCAAGTACATGTGCAAGCACCAAAGAACCACCTCTATAGACTAGTATGAATGTTGGTAGCAGTTCAACTCAAGAAGAAGGAAGGAAACCCATTTCAGGGGGAAATATGTCACATGTCACTAGCCTATATGTAAATTTGCATCCCTATGATGGGTCAATTGACTTGAAACACTACCCATTAACATACAAGATGAAATTTTGTGTAGAGGAGTCATTGATGATAATACAAAGAAGTGTGAAATCATAGGAGTGTTACGTGGTAGGGCCTTCGAGCTTGTGAATTTGAGCAGAGTATCATTGAAGGATGTATTGGATGCTATCACCCTATAATTCAAAATGGGAAATTGCATGGGTTATACCATCCAGGATTTGAATGATATTAAGAAAAAATGAGAAGAATCAATGCTGGAATATGACCTTTGGTTTTTTAATGTAGTGAACTAGACAATATTTAACTTTGATGATGTTAGCAAGGTTGTTTGTTTTTTGTAAGGATTACATGACAAGATTTGTTTTGTTATTACAAAAAATATGTTTTCCACCTAGGCATAAGAAATTAAGGCTGCAATAAGGTTAGAAAAGATTAAAGACTATGAGATAGTGTCAACCAAAAGACCAAAGATAAGTTGGATGATATGATGAGGAGGTTATAATAACTCCAAGAAGAAAAGAATCCAAGGTTAAGTATTTAGTGCACATAATGTGAGGATGAAGGGCATTGTAAAAATTATTGTTTGAGGTCTCATAGGAATAATCCACTTATTCCTCTACACAAGAGATTTGAATATTTCAAAATCTACAGGTTACAGGGTGATTATTAGAACATTAATATTAAGTGTTCTATGTGATATAAACTATAGTTTAGAATTAAGTAAATAAGAATCTATAATATTTTTATTTATTTAATATAAAATTTAGGTTCACACTTAAATTAATTATTAAAATCAATTAATATGTGGAGGGGTGCTTCATGATAAGTCACACCTAGTAACTCCGCTTATATAGGGCTCTCACGGCCCAGTAAATTCAATCGTGTGAATTGAATTTGATATGGAGAGGAGTGAGGTGAAAGGAGTATAGACTGGACTATAAATTTGTTTCTCAATATAATGGAAATTTTACCCTTGTCTGTGGTTTTTTACCCTTTGGGGTTTTCCACGTTAAATCATTGTGTCCTGTGTTATTTATATTTTTCTATGTATTACAATATAGTTTAATGTAAATTATTTAATTAAACCTTGTAATTTATTTAATATAAATTAAATATTAATTTTAGAGTAACTACTATAATGAATGATATACTAGTGATAAAACACAATAAATGCATAAGCAATAAGCAAGTAAAGATATTAAACCCTAAGCAAGAGCGAGAGAAAGCAAAAGGCCATAAAACATAAATCAATCAAATACTGATAGGGTTGTAGGATGTGTAAGGTTAATAAAATTATAAGAGACAAAGCAAAAGGCCCAAAAGGCATGGTCAATGACTACTTTTCTTGCTTAGGAATCATGTATGTATTAATATGCTCTAGGACCTAGAAATGTACCCAAGTGCATAGATTTTGTTTTTACAGTAATATTTCATTTTATGAATAATTGTCAAATGCTCGAACCTCACATGGTACCAGAGTGGGTATGTTAAATAATTTAAATTATTAGTTCATTAAATGTTTAACAACCTTGTCGATTGGTGGGTGGTTACAACCCGTGGCCTATTTAAATATGCATCATTCCACTTTAATTCTCTAACTCATATATTGGTACTCAAAAAAAAATTTAACCCCTTTAAACTTTGGTGCAGTGGAAAGGTTTCAACGGGCCCACTCCACATTCACATGAGGTAAGTCTTTGGTTTAAATAGTTTGAAAGGTTAAAATACTTTCCAAATGTTTGAATGGTTGCATGCATTTAATTCACCGAGGGTTAATATGAAGGTTTCCAACTTGGAGACAAACATCCAAGTTTATAGGAATCTAATTTTTTTCATTGGTCTGTGTCTCAATAGGTTTTATGTGCATGGCATATATTTTAGTTAAAACTAGGATCATATAATCTCCCCCCCTATATATATATATTTTTTTTAATAGTAAAAGTTTTTAATAAAACTTAAAACCTAACTAAAATCTCAACAACCCCATCCCACATACGTGGATTATGGCTTGGGCCAAATACTGTGTGTTCTTTCTGCATAGACACGAAACATGTTTACCATGCATATATTTTATTCAATACATATAAACTTATCATCTTATCTGGTTTGAACGGTGGCCCTTCTCGCATCCATGGTTTTCCCATATAGCCTGTCATATTGAGACTCAGTCTTGTGTATATGACATGGGCTCCTTGGTATATAAATGCCACACCCCCTTGCTTTTTCCTTAGTTGGAAATTGGTTGGACTGCCTTGTCTAATTATATGCACATAAGTATGTAAGTTAATAAGGCAAGTGGTACATTGTTTTTATAAGGAATTATAGGTTGCGGGGTCAAAACCATTCAATATATATATATATATATATATGGAATTTTTTCTCTCAAATTTTTTTTATTGAAACTTGATAAATAAATAAAATTGTATTTTTTAATTTTATTCTTGATCTTGATTTGAATTTTTAAAAGCTTAAAAATGGGGTCTAATCACTTTAGCATTGACAAGATGCAGATGTTAAATAAGACAAACTACAACATTCAGAAAATCAAATCGAAGGCAAAATTCATAGCATGCAAACTTTATACTGTCATAAATGGTACGAACAAGGCATCGACCTGCAAATAGGTGACAACAGACAATGTATCCGCATTTCAACAAAAAGTATAAGAAGTGATGTCTATCATATTGTGAAGCATGCAATATGACTTCCTAATTCACATCGAAAACCAAGAAAGTCTAAGTGAAGCTTGTACATTGTTAGAATCAATGCACGAAGGTATGTGTTTTTCAAAAGGTATAAAATTGATTCTTGAGTTAATGAAAACTCCCATGAAGGGAGACGAAAAAGTAGTTAATTTTCTACAAAAAATTAAAAAATATTAAATCTCAATTAGATGGATGTAATTGTAATTTGATTCATGATAAAATTTTATATTTTTATTCAAATAATTTCATTCATTGAGAAGACATAGGAACTTCATTTCATGACTTTAAATTCAAAATATAGAAGCTACGTCAAGATATTCCCAACTTCATGACTACTCTAAGTTCTCTCATGGACTCAAGAAACATTAATTTGTTCAGGAGAATTTCACTCAAGCACTTGTAGACATGCGATACCTAAGAATAATGTATCTACATTTAATACATAGTCAAAAAATTGAAATTTTAAAACCCCTAGTAAAGAAAAGAAATCATAGGAATTTAAGGGTCAATTTTGCATGGATGAAATGTCACAATTGTGGGAAATTTAGACACAAAGAAAGTAGACTATAGGGTAAACTTAGACAATCCAGATTTTCAAAATCCAAAACAGGGAACAAACCAAATAAAAACAAAAATCAAAAGAACAATAAAAAACTTAATGTATTTAGTTTAGATGTTGCAACTCCCATGAAGGGAGACGAAAAAGTAGTAAATTTTCTAGCAAAAATAAAAGATATTAAATCTAAATTAAATGGATGTAGCTATAATTTTGTAGCCTAGATTCAAATGATAAACTATTATACTTAATTATTCAAAATATCTAAGAGCCTGAACAATGATATTCCCAACCTATCTACTTTGAGCGCTCTCCTAATTCAGGAAGAGCAGGTCATGTTAAACTTTGATTCGAAGGAGAATGTCACTCAGGCACTTCTCGCACACAAAAACCTAAGAATAACTTTTCTAGGCTTAACAAGAATCAAAAATCAAATTTAAAAACGCCTAGTAAAGAAAAGAAATCAGGGAATTTAAGAGTCGGTTTTGATGTGAAATGTCACAATTGTGGGAAATTTGGTCACAAACAGGAAGACTATAGGGTAAACAAAAACAAGTCAATTTTCAAAAATCAAAAAGGGAATAAACCAAATCAAAATCAAAAGAACAGTCAAAAACCTGATGTAGCTGTCTTGTATGTTGCATTAGTCACTGCCAAAGAAAACGAATGGATATTAGACAATGGTGCATCTAGGCACATGACAAGCAGGTACATTACTCAGGCATGTAATGATCTCAACTTGGTGATCATTTCATTGTCCTACAGAGGAACTAAAGAATTGCAACATTCTAACCAAACGAATGTTGTATGAAGATCATAAACTTAAAACTGTGTTTATTCCAATGTCAGATACTAACTCAAAACTATGCGTAAAAGAAATTTTACTAAAGGATTGCACTGGTTTATTAGAACAAGTTAGATGTTACTATTGTTGAAGGTTAGAAAAGTAATATGGAACCATGTTTTTAAGAGAGTTGATGAAGTGGCTGATTAATGTTTATCAGAGTAGTAAACTGGGCAAGGATGTTCAGTGTTGTGGCAGAAATATTACACATGTTTACTTTAGGAGCATGTATGGAAATGAATCTATTGAACGATGTTATTGGTTCATAAGACCTATCTCAAGAAGCTAAACTCACAAAACATAAATTATGACGATTATCCAACTCATTTATTAGAACCCCTACCATACACCAATGAATGCTAACTCTGTCAGAACCTGTGGTAAAAGCATATGTTACCATTATACAGTCCGGATCTGCACCAAAATCCAACCGGATCTGGTATGTTTTAAGCCGAATTTAGGGGGGAAAAAAAATTAATGATTTGGTCTAAAGTTTTCTGGAAAAATCAGTCAACCATCAACTTATCATAATTTAAAGAATATAACATGATTTACATTTGTCAATATTTTCCTATTTGTAAAATTCAAAAGATTTAGATATATTAA
The DNA here is from genome assembly GCA_019776745.2 of Taxus chinensis. Classification (NCBI taxonomy): domain Eukaryota; kingdom Viridiplantae; phylum Streptophyta; class Pinopsida; order Cupressales; family Taxaceae; genus Taxus; species Taxus chinensis. Next base: position 62,077,448 of record CM034152.1, on the reverse strand, counting down.
TGGACAAGATTACATTCCGAACCTTTTCAAGAATTCCAGATTTTCCGATTTTTTTGCCCACCTGAACAGATCCGGAACTCACTACTCCGGACCTGGTCAACATAATGGGTGAAAAGTAAAAACACCCATTCTTGAAAGTTCAAGCTAAAAATGTTACACCAGCCAAAGTCTCTAACTGTGTTCACTGGGAGAATAGGAATGCAATAATGGCATGGTTGCATATTCTAAGAATTCACCGTGGACTAAAGTAGTTTGACATCTACTCCTTGCATGAAAATTGTAAAATGCAAAGCTATTTCATCATTAGGTATGAATGTTCCAATATACTGAAACATTGACAGCTGACGATGGTAAGTACTGTGAATTTTAATTGAAGTTATATTAAGACCTCCTATGAGACATCCAGGCAATCATATTTATAAAATATAAGAAGCTCTAGGATGTCATAGGATGGCAAAGGTGGTGCCAACAAGTGGTTGACATCATGCATATATTAAAATCGGAACCAGATGGCTTGTGGCAGTAAAGGAGTTACATCTATTTTTATTGTTTATGATGAATCCACATGAATTATGAATGATAAATGAATCTGATGCTGGACATCCAAGGAACAAGAATGATATCTAGTTGTGATAAAGACGAAATCTCTTCTGGTCCTCCATAACAAACAAGAACACCACTAAGTATGTGGCGCAATATTTAGTCTTGATAAAATAAACACCAAACATTAGTAAGATGCAATAGAATCCTGTTGCAGTACTTATGACATATCACTATGGATCGGATTGTGTATTCAATTGCTGAGACCATTGAAGGTAGCTTGAAGAGCATTGTCTGCATGATAATATATGTGGTAGACAAACTAATGAAATCACTGCATTGCATACCATATCCAATCAACCAATAACAGAAAAATTAGACTTGTTGGCATCTTGTAGCCAAGTCCTTCGAGGTGTACCAAAGAAGATTAGTATATGATTTGGCTCCTAGGTGGATTTAAAGACATTGAATTATCAATTGCTGAGTGGGAATACAGATAATATTGCAGTAGACTAGGTACTATTAGCTACAGAAAATTGCAAAAGAATACACATGTGCATCAGACTTCTAGGGAGGTTTCCAAAAAGTAACCTACCAGAAAAATGGATCACATATCTACATTCTTAAGAGTTTTCTTAGCTGCTCAATATGGTTGACCGAATTCCAATAGTTATGTCCCCATGTTGAGAATGCATTCCTAAATGGTCGATAATTAATACCTCATGAAGTTACATGACCCAGCCTTAAGATTACATAGTTGTCTTTGATCCTAACATAGTGAAGTGTTAAACTAAGCAAATATGTTGTATGGCTTAATGAAGAATCTGTTAGAGCTTGGTATGCAAAAAGGTTAATAACTGCTTAATTGCACGGGATATTTGGTAAGGGAGGCTAGGGTGTTTCTTCAAAGAATAGATTTTTTTTGTTAAAATCGAAAAATAATTAGCTCAATCAAGCAGCATTGTATGTTGATGCCGTTCTTATTACTGGCCATTCTGAAAAGTTCGGAGATTTTCAATTAAAGTCAATTGGCTCCACAATACTTTGAATTTTTTGATTTTTTTTTGGGGGGGAATGGGCTAATAGCATTTTGTAGACAGGACTTGCATCCTATTTCAGAGAATACACAAGGTTCTATTGTTATCTCTTTGTTAAAATAGGAGAAGGTGTCTTATGACATTGCTATGGTAGATTTTAAACTAATTTATCTATTCAAAAGGAACAGGTTATAAATATGTGATCTCAAACCTAACTTTTTACAAATAGATCTTGGCACAGAGCATTTTGAATTTATGAAGCACAGGCATAGACCAAGGCAAAGGTGAATCAAAGTAGACCACTCATGGTCAGATGCATGAATATGAACTATAGTGGCGATCGCCTTTTTTTATTTAGAAAATAAAATATCTGTGATATATTATAAGGAAAGGATTAATGTAATGGCATACATTATACAAATTCATTTTCATCTTGTCATTCTTATACGCCCAAATTGTTATGCCTATATCTTGGGTAACGTGATAGTAGAGAAAGCTACAACTTGGATATGTGACCTTCAAGTTGTAGAGAACATGGGCTTAATTGGAGTATGGACTAATTATAGAGTCTCCTATCTCTTCTGACTGATTTTGAAGATGAGGAGTTCATTACATAGTACAATTATGAATACACAGACCAAAACGATAGAAGAGTCTCTCAAAAATTCAGTAATTGGACGTGATCCAAGGAAGTACTCAGATCTTTAGTTGAGCAAAGAAGTAAGTTGTATTTGTTGTGTGTCTGATAATCATTATTGCAAACAAGCAACGAACCACTTAAAAGATGTTGTCTACTGATGTTGGCATTCCAAGTGCGACAATCAGAGTTAATGATTTGCATAGATATATAGAGCTGCATCATGTCATGAAAAATGCATGATGGATAGGCTAAGGGCAGTTACAGTAAAGATGGTGCAAAAGCTTAGGCCATCAGAATGTACAACATAAAGTCCAGATCTAGTATCACTAAGGATTAACATCTAACATGTTCCTCTTGAACAAAGGGGAATTTTTTTAAGTTAATTATTAGTTCAGAAATAAGTGGACACGGATGTGCCAAGGTCATGACCAATGATATGGAAATTCTCGCACTGCAGAGTGTGAACATGCTATCTGCTAGACTGTTTCGGTACGGGTACGGGCACATTATGCTGAAACATCGAATTTTTAAAAACCTCAGGTATGGTACACTGTGGGTATGTTCGTACCTTGGTATACAAACTCGCAATAAATCGCCCGATAATCGCAATTTATCGTTTACCCTAAGCAAAACAATTAAACTTTCAAAAAATCACGATTTTTGCAGAGCCTATATAAATCACGATTTTTCCGGCGTTAAATACCCTGATAAATCGTGGAAACTCGCCTGAAAATCGTGGAAAATCCTTTGGCTTAGGGATTAAATGCAAAAAACGACCAAAACGACTCGCATTTTGTCTTGGGTGACTCGTATTTTCTTCTGCGACCTGTTTTCCAGCATTTCGTGCCTGTTTTCTAGCATTACGTGGCTTCGTGCCTGGTTTCGTGGCCTCCTGCAGCCATTTTCGAGGCCTCCTAAAAATTAGTTTTTTATTTATTTTCATAGTTATTCGATAATCTATTCGTGGCCCTAGGTTTCTGAGTTTTTTATTTAGTATATAATTAGTTTATAATAGTATATGCCCTAGACGATATAGTTAGTTTATTTAGTATATAATTAGTTTATAATGGTTTATTTGGCATATAGTTAGTGTCTAGTTAGTTTATAATAGTTTAATTAGTATACAGTTAGTTTATAATAGTTTATTTAGTATATAGTTTCTGTATAGTTAGTTTATAATAGTTTCTTTAGTATATAGTTAGTGTATAGTTAGTTTCTAATATTTTATTTTTTAAATACTCGGACCTCACAGTAATCCTACAAGCAAGTGTCATTTGATGCAACATTATGTGCATCATCCACATAACGTAGTGTGTAGTTATTGGAAGTCAACCATGCATGATTAAAAGGATTTCAAGTCACTAATGTGTCCAAAGTAAGAAGTAACTGGAAATGACTTTGTAGTATAGGCATAATAAGGTTTAAAGCAACAAAAATCCATAACAAAAATGGAAATGTCTCCTACAAGGGTATGGGTTCCTTCGTCTCCTCACCACAATGTGTAACAGACTCCGCCATCTATATAGTATAGTCCAATCTAAGCTCCACATTGTTTACAAAATAGGATGGGTTGGGCACCTCCTTCACTGTAAAATCAACCACAATGGAATGCTCCTCCACCTCGAGTTCCATATGGGGGATATCATTATAAAAATCAAGGTTGAAATGCTCCATAGAAGTAGTATAATGAAAAACAAAGGGGTTACAAGGGTGTTTATCAACAAAGGAGGACTAGACCCCAAACCCAAAGGCAATCAATAGTTTATTGTCTTTGTGAAGAGACAAATCATATTTTGCAAAGCTTCCATTCAAATCCAATGCGGGAAATTTATTGCACATATTATAAAGTGCCTATACACAATTGTACATATTTTCTTCTTCTTTGGAGGACTAGCATAAGGAAAAATAATTACACAGTATGGTCAATGAAGTGACTAAGGAAACAATGAGTATTTAAGCTATTAATAGGCTTTAAAGAAAATAACAAGTCTTGGGAGCTACGTAGATGCTTGTTGAACCCCGCATATGGCATGTGCATGAAGAAAAACACCTAAACCCGAGATAATAAAAGGGGTTATTGAACGATGTAAAAGGGTTGTTGAATTCCATACAAAATAGGGATATAAGAATTAAGAACCCTAGAGAGGTTGAAGCACAAGTATATGGGTAGGAAGATAGAATATTGGAGGAGGAGGGAGTGGTGGCTACACTCAACGACATTCTTATAATAGTAAATATATTGTGCAATGGGATATTTCCTATAATGTATTTAGCTTCTTAAAAAAATTGTTGGAAATTCAAACCATTGGAACCGCGAAATCTAAAAAACCAATTTAATATGTGAAAACTAAAAAAACTATGGGGTGCATATACATAGCTAAATATCATTACCAGAGGTTATGAGATAAGATGTGTTGTGTTTAATTTTGGGAGCACTATAAACATGATGCATAAATCCACATGGGAAGCCATTGGTACACTTGCCTTGACATATAGCCTCGTAACATTAAGCCTAGTTAAACATGGGAGAGTAGATCTAGTTACACAACTGTATGACATGGAAATAAGGGCAAGGGATCTTATTTTTTAGGGGGATTTCGAAGTCATTGCCACGAAGAGAAAACAAATAAATTGTTTAGTATTAATTGGAAAGAAATGGGCATAGTGACCAATCAAATGGAAGTATACCTAGACGATTCAATTATTGACATATCTATGAAAAGGACCACGTAGATCTTTACACTATTCCAAAATAACCATTTTCCTCGTATGCATATGATAGAAAAAGTTGGTTTAAGGTGGACCATAAAGAAATATAATTCCCATGTTCAACAGAAGCGTCAATAAAAGTGGTACATATTAGCTTTGCACAACCTTTGTGCAATGATTTGGATATTTGTCGCCTTGTTCAGTCAAATAATTTGTTCCTATATGAAAATCGACAATATGGTGTAGGATCTCCAGCTAAATCAGAAATAGGAAGATTGTATGAATTCGTGCACACTCACCAGGATTATACCGAGCCTAATGGGGAAAAATGTATTCCATGGGAGGAGGCTTCATCCATTCATAAATATTTAAATGTATATTTGAGCCACTAGATGCACAAAGAGCATGAAATCATACTAATGTAAATTTTGCATGTAGAAGAAACAGTTTTTTCGAAACTCTTTAGTACGTGTAATCTGGATATATTTATAATTAAATTTTAAGAGCATGTGACACACGAAGATGTGAGAAAAGGTGTATTATATTATGCATTACAAGGAGTGGAAGAAACATGGCGAGTGGTGTGCATAGAAAAAATCCTAGGATGGATGAAAGTAATAGGGATGATGTGTGTAAGGTTTACACTACCTTATGAGTTAATAAAGGTTTTGCCAAGGCTTTGCGCAACCTGGTGTTTAGAGTTACACATTAAGGGATGCATTGTATGGAAAGAGTAGCATACTAAACCAAAAAGGAAGGTTCATAACTTTAATGAAATGTTTACTTTGTTGCCAAATAATGGTAAAATGATCAATAACAAATAAATAAATGCACACATGGAGGTAGGACTAAGAAAACTTCATACAAACCTTCACTTTTGAAGATGAAAATCCTATGGTTCGCATAACATTGATAAAGATAAAAAGAATTAAATGTTTTGGTGTTATAGACATAAAGGGGGAGCTAAATTCAAAGACCAAAAAAAGATAGATTGCAAAACCACAAGCAATGACACTAAAAGAGTGGACAAAGACATGAAATAAGTAATAACATTATGCCAAAGATTAAGACAAAACAATGTTGAAGGTACAATTTTAGACAATGAAGAAAATTTTGAGCTAAAATGAATGTTTGAGCCAACTGTGTTGAGCAACTTATGGAGAAAGGAAATGCATAAAAAGGATAAGAGGAACACTTACATAATCAAAATATAAAGGAAAAATAAGGGTCAAGAATGCTCGAAGACACCAAAGAAAAAGGGAAAGGTAAGGTGTATCATGAACCATTATGCAAGAGGGTGGAAGACATTGGACCCCTAGGGGGCTTAACAAGAGATATTGGAGATCCTATAATTATTGTGAGATTATGAAAATGTATTCTCAACTAATTAGTTCATGAGATAAAAGTAGTAGAACCTTCCTTGGGAAAAATGCACATTGAACTCAAATAAGGTGTGATGCCTACAACGAAGCATCCATATAGATTAAATCCTAATATGAAAGCTAAGGTAAAAGTAAAGCTTCAAAGGATGATAAAAGATACATTGATCCTGTAATGTCCCCTTCTTCTTACGCTGAATGGCCCAAGGGCCAAGTCGGGCCCAAAACGTGGTCAGACCCAAGGGGGCTGTGGATGCTGGAAGATTGTGGGAAGGGGCCCCGTGGTTTTGGTTTTAATGTCCTAGTTTGGCATTTTGGGGTCACTTTTGGACACGAAAACTCCAAAAAGGGAGAAAGTAATTATACATACTTTTATGTTAGCAGCCCCTCCATGGAATGAAATGCACTAGGGTTGTGGGGGCTCGTTTGCTAAGGAAAGGTATATATGGAGATGGGGAAGGAAGAAAAGGCACTAATTTATCATATACATTTTTAGCATCCTTCATGTGTAGTTGTTGTTGTTACATTTCTACAGCTTGTAGAGTCAAATCCCATAGGAACCCTAGCTTCAGTGGTGAGAGACCTGTCCCTAGCTAGCAGGGCATTCTTCGGTAGTGAAAGATCTACCCTAGTATGTCATCTTGGAGCTGTTTTCTGGGCCGTGCTACAAAGATATTTCTAGAGGGTCAGAGGAAGGGTTTCAAGGATTTTTTGGGGATTTCGGGAAAGAAAATCAGAGGGGCTCTAGATCCGACTCACGGTAACCATCTAGGCTGGGTGTGGCAGCATGTGGAAGGAGCCTCCCTCACTTCCCGACTCCATTCCTTGCATGGCAACTCGCAACCTCTATTTGGGGGTTTCTAGTCGATCGGGTTAGATCTGCAGGTGGCAGTGCTATTCCCTACATCTGTCATTGTTGTTTTCAAAGACCCTTATTTTGCTCTTATATTTAGAGGGTCACGGACCTCTGAAGTTGTCTAGCCACCTAGGGCTTTCTGTACGTTTTCTGATAGCAGTATATTATCCCATAAAATGTATGCATAGTGTTTATTATTATTATTGCAAGATTCCCTTGTAATTTCATGCACTGTGGGAAAATATTTTGTGTGATATCAATTCAATACCATTTGTTGTCCTAGTTGGACATTTTCATTAAAAATCAGTATTTTACTTTGCTGCAATTTTTCTATATTTTGTGTATTTTTTAAGAAATATCCCACAAGGGATATTTCAGTGGTATCAGAGCGGCTGTTTCTCCAGCCTGTTGGGATTGAAAGATGGGGGACAGAGACAGTGAGGATATAGGGGTGGAGCTGATGAAACAATTGTTCACCAATATGGTAAAGCAACAGGAGACTACCAATCTCTATTTGAGCCAACTCACTAGGAGATTAGCATAGGACATGTTTGATACTCATGTGGAAAGAGGAGATAATAACAATAGGAGACAATATGGTCAAAGAGGTGAGGGTGGACATTTAGGACAACGGTCCCCCCATTCTTCTATTAGGCCTATGGGGTCTCACGAACTTTCTTTCTTGAAGGATCCAGAAGTTTCACAGATACGGCAGCCAGGGGATGTTGTAGATGAGGAGTCTTGTTGGGAAAGATACCAGACTTTAAGTGATGGATTTCATGACAACATGCCATTCCAGGAATATTGCAAAATGAAGATTGGTAGCAGGCCTAGGAGAGATTACCAGGCACAACTACGAAAGATGCAAAGGAGTTTGGGACAAATTTATGTTCCACATTTTCACGGTTTTAAGAAGTGTACTGCACAGTCTTGGGTGCAGAAGTTGAAGACATACTTCAACCTGAATCCGATGCGGGAGGAATATGCAATTAAGTTTGTAATCCTACATCTAGAGGGAGACGCTCATGATTGGTGGCATCATGGGTTGATTACACAAGGCCACATATACATCACGAATTATGCAGAGTTCACAAACAGGCTAGTGAGCATATTTGATAAGAGGGACCCCAAAAGGTATTTTAGAGAGCTGACTCATCTGAGACAGATGGGTTACGTGGATCAGTATATCACCGATTTTTAGAGACTATCAGTCATGGTGCCTGATATTACAGAGATGAGGCTGATTTCCTTATTCACAACAGGTTTGAAAGACGCTCTCGCTAGATTTGTGAGGGCATTTGAGCCTTATTCATTGTATGAGGCTATTAGGAGAGCTCGTGACCTAGAGCTATCCACTCCTAAGTCGAGGTTTCCACCTCAAGTGCAGCCTAAGGGTTTCCCTTTAGGAACCAGGGGTTCGCAACCCAAGGTACCTCCACCTGGGAAGGATACAACCTTGAGACCATTCAAAGCTAGTGAGGATAGGGAGGAATTGAGGTGAAAGAAACTGTGTTTTGATTTCCGCGCACCTTGGGTCCCAGGACACGATTACAAGGGAAGAGGGAGGGCCCAATACATAGAGGTCTTCGAGGAGAGTGATGGTGATGAAGAGTTGAACACACAACCATTAGAGGTGATGGTGATGATGATGAGGCATCATAGGGTGTAGGTGTGCAGCAAGATAACGAGACTTTCCCCAGTAGACTATCACCACATTGTGTAGTACCCCGAGGTACAAGGCATTTAGAGTTAGGGGAGTTTTGCAGGGACAGCGAGTGGTGCTACTCATTGATAGTGGGGCAACCCACAACTTTATTGATGCCTCATTGGTGGAGAGGTGGGGGTTACAGATAGAGAAATTTGAGGGCTTCAACGTGGTTGTAGCCAATGGAGATTCCATGAGATGCACAAGACGGGTTCCCCAATTGAGCATCGCGATGGGTAACTATATAGTTACCAATGATTTCTATATTGTTGGAATTGGAGAGACCAACATAGTGCTTGGGGTACAATGGCTCCATTCCCTTAGTGAATTTCAAACTAACTTCCAGATGATGGAGCTGAAGTTTAAGTCTGAAGGGAGGAATGTGATCTTGAGGGGTTTATCCTAAGGGGCACCTTGAGTTTTTACGGCCAAGAGGATCGAGAGGATCTATAGGCACGACGAGGTGGATTGGGCAGTACACTGCTGGGTTTCGACCAAGAAATCAAAGGAGGGACAACAACAGTACCATATGGATATACAGGGCCTATTGGACCAACACAATGTTGTGTTTGGTGACATACCTCCAGGCATACCTCCAGATAGGGGATTTGAGCATGTGATTGAGCTCGAGGATGTTAAACCGGTGGTCACTTCTCCTTACCGCCACCCCAAGTGGTTTAAGGATGAGATCAAGAAGACTATACATGAGCTTGAGGATATGGGCCATATTAGATCGAGTTTCAGCCCTTTTGCTTCTTCAGTGGTTTTGGTGAAGAAGAAGGATTGGACCCTGCGGATGTGTATGGACTACCAGGCCTTAAATAAGAAGACAATAAGGAACAAGTATCCCATACCACGCATTGACGAGTTGTTGGACAAGCTACATGGTGCAATCTATTTTTTGAAAATAGATTTGTGCTCTAGATATCATCAGATCAAAGTCAGGGAGCAGGATGTGCATAAGACAACGTTCAGATGCCACTACGACCACTTTGAATTCTTGGTGATGCCTTTCGGATTGTCTAATGCTCTAGCTAGATTCCATTCTTGCATGAATCATGTGTTCAACCACCACTTGCAGAAGTTTGTGTTGGTTTTCTTTGATGATATTTTAGTCTACAACAGGACTTGGGAGGACCATATCAGGCACCTGGGTGAGATATTGGGGATATTAGAAGCTAATTCGTTATATGCAAAAGCTTCTAAGTGTGAGTTCAGCATGACTGAACTTTTGTACTTGGGATATGTAATTGGCGGGGGTACAGTGAAGGTGGACAGAGAGAAGATACGGGTAATCCTGGATTGGCCCCCACCTAGAATATTGACACAATTGAGAGGGTTCGTGGGGTTGTGCACATACTACCGGAGGTTCATGAAGAATTCTCTCAGTTGACTACTCCATTGACCGATTTGACCAAGAAGGGGGCTTTTGCTTGGTCGGACACTGCTCAATAGGTTTTTGACCACCTCAAGGAGGTAATGAGTTCGTGTCCCGTCCTTGTGTTACCAAACTTCTCCCACCCATTCATCCTTGAGTGTGATGCTTCAAGAGATGGTGTTGGGGTAGTTCTCATACAGGATCGGCATCCCATCACCTATGAGAGTTGGAAATTGAAATATGTGGAGAGAGGGTATTCAATCTACGACAAGGAGATGTTGGCCATTATGCACGCCTTGGCCAAATTCAAATAGTACCTTGTGGGCAGCAAATTCGTGGTTCATACGGATCACAACAGTTTGAGATTCTTCTTGGGATAGAAAGAGCTCAACGATCGCCAATAGAGATGGGTGAACAAGGTTCAAACATATGAATTTGACATTGAGTATACTTGAGGTAAGAATAATATTTTTGCTGACGCTTTATCTAGGAGGCCTTACCTCACTGCTATGCTTAGTTCTATGTTTGAGATTTCAGAGGATTGAAAGGCTCATATACTTGTTAAGTATTCCAAAAATTAGTTTACATGTGGGATCATGGATGGTATGATACAGGATGACCGATACAGAGTAGTGGATGATCCCATTTTATACAAGGATAGGATCTTCCTTGTACCAGGATCCAAAATGAAGGGGAATATCCTTCGAGAAGTACATGATACACCCCTAACTAGACATCCTGGGTATTTCAAAACATACAGGTTCATAAGGGAGAGATTTGCATGGAAAGGGATGAAGGACGATGTCCTAAATCATGTCAGAGAGTGTATGGTTTTCCAGCAAACCAAACATACGAGCGCTCTTTCCCAACAAGATTACTTCAACCTCTCCCCATTCCTGAACAGAAATGGGAAAGCATATCTATGGACTTTATCACAGGGCTTTCCTTGGTGCATGGGCATAGCTGCATTTATGTTGTAGTTGATCGGTTAACTAAGTATGCTCATTTCTTTTCCCTACCCAAAGGGCACGAGGTCGTGGATGTGGCCTAAATCTTCTATACCGGTATTTTTCAGCTACATGGGTTGCCTAAAAATATAGTTAGTGATAGGAACAAGATCTTCATGATCATCATTTGGCAGGAGATCTTCAGACTAGTAGGTACATAGTTAACTCCTAGCACTAGCTACCACCCACAGATAGATGGGCAGACGAAGATAGTCAATAAGTGGATAGAAGGCTACTTGTGGAGTTACGTGATAGGACACCAGTGGGCATGGATCAAATGGTTACACATGGGTGAGTATTGCTACAATACCACCTACCAGATGAGCATAGGTATGACCCCTTTCCGAGCCTTTTATGGGTATGATGCAAGGGCATTCATAGATTTTGTATTACCAGATATCTGAGCTCCCAAAGCTTGAGATTGGTTGCAAGAGAACTAGGATCTTTTGAAGGCTCTCAGAGAGAATCTTCAGAAGGCACATAATCAACAGAAGGTATACGCAGATCGACATAGTACAAAAAGGTCTTTGAGGCTGGGGATCTAGTGTTCCTACGTTTACATCCATAGATGCAGTCCTCCCTGAAGCAGAAGGGTGCAAAGAAATTGAAACCACAATTTTATGGTCCATACCGAATGGTTCCTCGAGTAGGGGCAATGGCATATGAGATAGAGATACCGAAGCACAGTAAGATACATAATGTCTTCCATGTTTCAGGCCTTAAGAAGGTGCTCGTACCGCATATTACACCATCTACAGAGCTACCGCCACTAGACGAGGAAGGGAAGTTGATGTTGGAACCGGAAGCCATTATTGAAACAAGATGGAAGGGGCTCAAGAGCTGAGCAATCACTGAGTATTTGGTGCAATGGAAGGTACTGCCACTTGAGGATGCTACTTAGGAGGGGGAACAAATTTTACAACATCCAAATTTGTGTTTGCTTGAGGACAAGCAAATTTTGGGAAGGGAGGACTGTAATGTCCCCTTTTTATAATATCCCCTTCTTCCTACGTTGAATGGCCCATGGGCCAAGTTGGGCCTAAAACGTGGTTAGACCCAAGGGGGCTGTGGACGCTGGAAGATTGTGGGAAGGGGCCCCGTGGTTTTAATGTCCTAGTTTGGAATTTTGGGGTCACTTTTGGACACATCGACTCCAAAAAGGGAGAAAGTAATCATAGATACTTTTATGTTAGTGGCCCCTCCATGGGATGAAATGCGCTAGGGTTATGGGGGCTCGTTTGCCAAGGAAAGGTATATATGGAGATGGGGAAAGAAGAAAAGGAACTTTTTGTCATATACATTTTTAGCCTCCTTCACGTGCAGCTATTGCTATTGCATTTCTACAACTTGTGGAGTCAAATCCCACGGGGACCCTAGCTTCGGTGGTGAGAGACCCGTCCCTAGCTAGCAGGGCATTCTTCGGTAGTGAAAGATCTACCCTCATGCACAAATGATATTTTCCCTATGCCATTCACAAACAAGATTTTAGAAGCAATAACAAGACATGGGGTATACTCTTCTATAGATGGATTCAATTGGTACAATCAAATTATAATTAAGTAGGAAGATCAATTAAAAAAAATATTTGCCACACAATGGGGATGTTTTGCCTACAAATTCATTCCTTTTGGGATCAATAATACACCAACAATATCCTTAAGATTCATGGTGACTACATTCAAAGGCTCCATCCAATAATTTTGAAGGTATATCTCAATGACTGGGTTGTATTTTCCATATTCAAGGAACATATCTCAAAGATACGTCTAATTCTAAAACAATGTAGAGATTTGCACATTTATTTGAATTTAAAGAAATGTTTCTTATTCACCCCTTTTGGAGCTTTCATGGGGCATGTTATCTATAGATATGAGATTCTAGTAGACTAAGAGAAAATTATGGTAATCACTAGCCTCAAACTTCCTATAAATATTTAAGAATTACACACATTTTTTGGGCAACACAGGGTACTACAAAAATTTATCATGGGATATGCTAGCATTGTAAAACCGATGGAAAGAATTCTTTTAAAAGGGGTCAAGTTTGAATAGACACCTAACTACTAAAACACATTTACATAATTGAAGCAAAAATTAGTCACAACACCCATACTCTAGTATTTATAGATTATAGAAAAAAAAATCATGTTCATGTAGATACATCAGGAAGTGCAACCAGAGTAATACTTTTCCAATCAGGGAAGTAGGCCTTAATCATCCAATACACTTTGTGAGTCAAAAATTTTCATTTGCAAAGAAAAATTACAATACTATGGAGTGAGAGGCTTTGGCTATGGTTTTTGAATTGCAAAAATTTAGGCATTATCTATTGGTAAGACCATTTGAATTCTTCACATATCACCAAACACTAAAGTATCTTGTCAATCAAACATTATCAGGAGGTAAAATTTTTAGATGATTAGTGTTATTCCAAGACTACAAGTTTAAGATCAATGTTAAACTAGGGAGAGAACACATGGGACAATGTCATCTGAGCTGAATCAATATGAGGGAATATCTAAATGATAATTCTCTAGATTCACACTTGTTTAGAGTCACCTCAATACCATAACAAGTAGGGAAGATTATGTGGTTCCCACATTATGATTTTTTACCAAATCATTATACAAAAAAGGAGAAAAAGAAGCTAGTTACTAAAGCATTACCATTTAACAATCATCAATGACTTCTTATACAAAGTTGGAAAGGGTGAAGTATTACATAGATTAGCACTAGAACATAAAAGGGGAACCATGACTAGGGAAGTGAAAAAATGGGAAACAAGAGAAAATTTTGGTAAATAATTGATCGCACAAAAGATGCTATACAAAAAAATCTATTGGCCAACAATATTTTAAGATGTGTACCACATTGCAAATCATTACAATGTATATTAGAGAATAGGGAATCCAAACTAGAAAGATGAGATGTCCCTAAATATGATATTTGTTATGAAACCCTTTGAGAAATAGAGAACCAACATTGTAGGTCCTATCCACCCAAATTTAAAAAATATCAAAGGACCGATACATAATTACTGCAACAGATTCCTTCTGTACATGGGTAGAGGTTACAACAACCATCAATTTTATAGAAAGACATATTGCAAAGTTCTTATATGAAAATATCATCACAAGATACAAATTTCCACAAAATATGGTAAATGATAGAGGCATATAATTCATTAGCAACATTTTCAAGGTTTTGACAGAAGAATTTATGATTGTGTATCGCCAGAGTACCACATATAACTTTCAAACAAATGGGTAGGTGAAAACAATGAATAAGTTTTTGGAATGTATGCTCACAAAAATCTATAATGTTTGAAGAGATAATTGGGAAGATATAATACCAGTGGTACTTTTGGTGTACAAATTAAAAAGACAAGTACATGATAAAAATCTGTTATAGTTGGTATATGGCATAAAAATAGTTATGCCAATGGAATATATTGTACCAAGTTTGCATGTTGCCATGATAACCAGATTAGGGGGTAAAGAGTCAATTGAAAGTAGGTTATTAGAATAGAGCCAAATGAAGGAGAATTGAATGAATACAAAATGTAATTAAAAATCACATAAGTGCGGTTGAAAAGCTTAACATGATTGAAATTTGTGCACTAAATATTTTAAGTTGTTGTAGATGGTCCTAGTGTATAAAAGTTGCTTAAAAGGGCATCCAAGCAAACTGCACATTTGATGGAAAGTTCCATCTATCATACACCACATAACCCAACAAGATACAATTGTATCACTTGATTTATAGGGAAATGTTATATTAGGAAGGATAAATGGCATTAGGCTTAAAGCCTACAATCCTTAATTACACAAAAGTAGAAAAAGAAATAAGTGTTTCTGGAACAATGATAAAGTATGATTTTAATTTTATGAATTATGTCGTAGATTTGATAAGTGTGTGGTTAAGTTTGCATATGAGTAGGGAGATCAAATAAGAAATCATCAAAGCTCACAATTACAGATTAAAATTCACAAAATTTACAAGAAGATTTGAAGAATTTTGTCTAATTAATTAAGTCTAGGAACATTGTACAACGTAAGAAACTCAAGGCATGGGAAAAGATTAAAATATTTTTAAAAAGGTTATTGGGTATGAGAAAGAAAGTTATAAATAGTAAAAATATTAAATCTAGTGAATTTTGTAATTAAACAACTAAAGAGGGAAGTTGGTAGATAAAAAATTAAGTGGCTTAATGGATAAGTACATTGAGGGTGGTGGATCCAATCAACAACAATTGAAAAATGACTAAATGGGTACAAGTGAATCGAGGGACAAAGTTACAAAAATGAGGCACGTGGTAAGGTAAAATTCATCATTTAGAATTAAGGTTACAATTTCATAAACTATAGAGGAAGGAAGAAATAAAGTTAGAAAATTGCAAGTAAGGAAGAAATAAAGTTAGAAAATTGCAAGTAGATCTCAACACCCATAACATAGAACATAATTGAAGATTACAGATCCTTTCACTCGACTAGTCAAGCCCAAAGTTTAAGGTGTGATGGAAGAGAAAGGATTCACTTTATTACAACTAAGTGATGTGGAAAATGAAGACACGAGGATTGGTGTGATCCTCTGACATAGAAAATGGAGCAACCCACCACACCATAATCTAAAAGTAAGGGTCGAGTAAGTATGATATACATAATTACTAGTAATAAACAAAAAGGAAATAGAATGTGAGTTGGTGGTGAAGGAACGATTGTGTGATTTAGATATTGATTTAATATAAATTGAATTAAATCTTATTTTCAAAGTAACTAATGTAATAAATGATGTACAAAATATATTATACAACAAGACGCAAGTAATAAAGCATGTGCAATATGCAACCCTAAGTAAGAGGGAGAGATAAGGGGAATTATCTGATTTTTGAGAGAGCAATAAGTTATCTAGGTAGATGAAATGCTAGAACAAACTATAAATAACATTGTCATTGTAAATTGGAGGTTTTGAGATTTGGAATTGTGCTGGACATGAGTGTCTGGATCTGGGTGTCGATGTCCAGGTAGATGTTGCGGATCTAGATCTTTTAGGGCCGGATGATGCTTTTTGTTGGTCTCTATTTATCACTCTAGATTCACTGTCTGACTTGCAATTGTACATGTAACTGATAAGAAAGAAGTTCACCTGCACATACCCACAAACCACATCAAACCTAAAAAGGAAAATGTAGAATGGGGAGTTAGACTGACCCCAATGTTCACCTGAAGAGTGAACTTACAACCAAACGTTGCACTACATCATATGATCCATGTAGTTCTTGTGTGTGTGTAGAAACGATTCCCTATGATGCCCTTGTGCAAGTTACATAGTGATATCGGGCTAGATCTATAATGTGATACCGGGCTAGATCTATAATGTAGTAATGTATACAATGTGTGTGATGGAATAAAATGAATTTCCCCTTTATATATTGTGTATGAAGAAGTGATGCAAAATTTGTCCCTTGAATGAGTGCTAGATAGATTCCTTTGATGCTCTTGTACCTTTGAAATGCAAGCTTAGGTGGTGGTATGTAATGCCTAGTGCTTGGTCCCTCATTTTGAAAGCATAACTATGTATTTATATTATTCCATCGTTTGAATTTTGTAATTGACAACTCAAAGGCCAACCCAAAGTGCTAAAAAATAATTACTAAGTGAAAGGGGTCCAAATGGATAAGAAAAAGATAAAGAGGGACATGAGCGCCCAGGAGGATAAGAGCACCTGACGCTAGTTTTCAAACTGGGTGCTAGTGTCTGAATCCAAAATAAAATAAAATTGTTAAATGGCGACAAGAGTGCCAGATGTATACATCCAATAAAAGTGCATAAGACAAAGCAATAGGCTAAAGGGAGTTGTCAATTACTATTTTTCTTTCTTAAGAATCATGTAAATGCTAGCATGCTTTTAGGACCTAGAAATGTACCCAAGTGCATAGATTTTGTGTCTGCAGATACGAGGAGTCTATTGGGAATTCGGGACTACAAAATAGTGCTATGATTCAATAACAAATAAAATCATGCACACATGATCTAAACAATTCCCAAAAATCTACAACAATGGAAGCATAAACTATAATAATCCAAATCAAAACAAAGTACACACACATAACACAACATGTACCATCGTTCACCCAATGTGGGCTACGTCCACCAAAGATAGAGATCTTATATATATAATATAACAAAAGTTAAAACCAACTCCTCAATACAAGAGTACAATGCATCTCTCAAAGAGTGTCTCCTCACCTTCATATCTCTAAATGGATCTCCATGAGTGCACTACAACCATACCTCCAAACACCACCAGCAGATCTCACATAACCCAGAACTACTGCATCTCTGAACTGCTACCAAGTTCTCTATGGATTTGCATCAAGACCTCTCGCATGGGTCTACCAATGTGCAACCATGAATATGCACCAAGAAGTAAGTATGTCTCTCCATCATTGCATAACCTGTGCAAACATAAAGACAACCTCCTCTTCAATATCTAGATCTACATGGATCAACAATAGAATATGACCTCATGGATCTACAATACAATATCTCACCAACATGTGGATCTAACAGAAGAAACTCTATGTGCTTTGCATACTATGCAAGCTATTACAATGAGACAATAACTATACAAAGGAAATACAGTAGAAGATGTTACCCTCTTCTCATCATTGCGATGTACTTGCTATTTCCTTCTGTCCAACTCCTCTCCATGGAAGCTTTGTCTTCATGTAACCTGTTCTTTCTTTCTCTTCTTGTTCATCCTCTAAATCTAGGAGAATAAAGGATCTAATTCAATCCTTATCTTAATACTCTTTCTAACCCTAACTTTCATACTTATATAGGCATATACAAACTTAGGGCACAATAGTCATGTAATTACATCCTTTAAATCAGCTTTAAAACAAAATCTAGATTAAATTCCCGTGATTTAAATATAAACTTTCATGCACAGGTAACTGGTGTCAGTTACCCTGATTGGCGACGGTTACCCTGAACGGTGCCAGTTACTATGTAAACCAGCAAGATGTAAATCATGTTATCTATGAAGCAATTCAACTCCATAAGCCTAACAGAGTCTCACAAAGCTACTATATATGGGGGCTCACATCAAAATTATGTAAAATGCAATGTGAAGATACAATAATGGTGTAATCTAGTTTCCTGTTCAAGATGTTGTACCTATCAACATTACCACATTTACCAAATCCATTAGATTGACAAATAAAGGCACTTCCATGTTAGCATATAATTCCACATTTGCATATGGAGCATTGTGAAAAATAAGGGAAATATCATTAGGAGCAATTACAAATAAGTATGTTTGAGTTTTAGCCAAACTTGTATTAGAAATATTTTGTTAGGTGATTTGAGGGAACAAATAACCATCATTGGGATATTTGGACATTAGTATTTAAACGTGGGAACAAGATGGAGACAACTGGCCATTTTTTGGCTCATGGTCTAAGCACTAATACACAAAAGGTTGTCGAATCCCCATGCAATATTTTCATGTGCCAATGGCTTATCTTCCTATTGTGCTTCACACATTGGAGAGAGCCAAAGAGGATTATTGAATTTGAATATTCCTACTATTAATATGAAAGGTTTGTGCAATATATGCCCCCATAGCCAAATACAACCTTTGATGATGTACACAAGTTGGTAATTTGGCTTATGAATATTAAAGAAACATTAAGCATAAATCCAAGAATCCCAAAGGAAGTGCACACTTTTATAGCACCATGGGAGAAGATCATGTCGCTACATCATGGAACAACTTTGGTCAAAATGTGAAAAGACTAAGCAACCTCGAAATTTTTCCATTTTTTGAATTAATAAGGACACAATAAAGGACAAATTTAGTAGGTAACATGGTATGGTACCTACCAACATCCCACAATTGTACATTCAGATGCCAACAAAACCAATCATAGTAGACACCAAGCTACATAAGTCACACAAGCTCAAGTAGAAGAATAAGCAACATCCCATGAAGTTACTCTAGTTAAAAAGAAAAATGGAGGAAAGAATACTAAGAAAAAGAATACTACATAACTAGAGAATGAAGAGATAAAGGTCGAAAAATACCCTATACTTCCATGTTGGTTTCTGCAACTCAACTTTGATCAACTCTAAGTGAGTAGGACTAAAGTGCACACCATAACACTTGAAGACATGGGCACCAAATTGTAGTGTGATTAGTTTACCTATAAATTCATCTGTCGAGTAAAAGTAATGGTTGGAAAACTAAAAATCCAGTAAATGATCTAAGAACTACCTCTCACTCATTCTTTAATGATCAAAATTCAAAATGAAAATGTAATGTAAGAGTGACTATTACATAGTATCATGCAGTTTTTGAAATATTCTATATTAGACATCGAGGTTGAACCACACTTGAAATATCCATGACTTTGCTAAAGTGTAAGAGATCAAATAGGGGTGAGATCTCGGAAAAATATGGCAATTTATTCAAATTTGTGTGTAATTCATCTCTTGTGAAGGAATTGAAGGTTATAGACCAGGGAGTAAAAATAATAAGAGTGCCTCTAACTATGGAGGACATGATCCATGAGCAAAAAAATACAACCTTAGAGAAAAAATCTATTTAGGAGGGGGGCGAACATGAATATAAAACGTAAAAGTTTTAAAATACATAAGAGATTCAAGACATTGTGCCAAAGACATCATTACAAGAAAAAAATATTATTCTGTCTCCGCCTCCTTCACCACCAATGCAAGTGATTCCTCCAAATGATCTAGGATTTGAACAAGAGATTGTGTAATTGACAAACATCAAATCAAAATTTGTATGGACAATGCACAAGGAACCCCGATGTAACCAACTACGACTGTATAAAACAACAAAACAAAAAAAAAGGAATAAGAAGAAAGTTGAAAAATAAAGAGATTGTGTAGAAATAATATGAAGAAAAATTCAAACTAGAAGTAATTATTGAGGAAACCCCAATCTAGAATTGTGCAGGAAAAAGAAGTGAAAATTAAGCGTAAGGAGAGAAAAAGGTGGCTGAAATGAAGGCCGGGGTAGGAAAAAATAAAGTAGGACAAATACTTTATAGGAAGTGTAAGGAAAAGGAGGGAAAGCTACATAATCAATAAATTGTACAAATTAGGGTGCAAAGGCTATAGGAAGAAAGAAATGAGGAGTAAGAGGATAAAGAAGAGGAGACCAATAAGAAGTAGGAATAAGAGAAGAATCACAAGGAATAAAAAGAGAAGGCAAAGGGGGAAGAAATAAAATAGGAGGAGAAAGAGAAAAAGGCAAATGAACAAGAACATAAAGATGAAGAAGTCAGAAAGATCAAAGAATCCCAAGTACAAATGAAAGATAAAGCTTGAATTGAGTAAGAACAAGAAGATGAAAAGGCTAAAGTAAAGTATAAATAAAAGGAAGAGGAAGCAACCAGAACTGAAACTATGTTTGTCACAATAAACATCCCTTTAATATAAACTATTAGTGCATAGATAGAATTAAATCCTAAAGATAAAATAATAGAGGTAGCTAGCTCTAGCTCTGAGCCAATCACAACATTGACGATAGAAGAAGGAGACAAAGAGGATACTTAAATATTTTAGTAGGGAACACATAAAACTACACAAACTTAGAAGCAAAATCTTATCCTTCCCTCCTCTCATGTGTGTACTACCATCATCCATATTTCTCAAATAGCTATACAAATGACCATAATGTAAGCCATTATCAATATTGTTGAGGTGGACATTGAGAAGCTGTCATTACGAACACAAATAGAGGGAGTGCACGCTTTATAAGAAAACATTGATGCAACTAATCTATAGTTGGCACAAAAAAAAGCTACACTAGAAAATCTATTTCACAATGTAGAGAATCACATAGAGGAGCATTACCCTAAGTTTGTCGACAAATCCATATGTGACAAAGTCACAAGTGAAAAATTATAGCTAACCACTATGGTAGTAAACTGGTAGGAGCAAGAGACTACACACAGAGTTGAGATTCAAGTGAATTAGATATAAATATGGATCTCAAGGGCATAATTATAATTTCACATGAATATATATAAATCTTTGATAATAAGCTGCAACCCAAGAAAAAAATAAATTTTAAATTGTTGGATTGAAATGCACAATTGTACACAACCATGAATAATAAAAAAATGAATACACAACTTGCTAAGAGTTTGTAGGTTGAGATGACAATTGTGATTTGATGATCAAATAGTGGGAAAAAACATTGGAAATGTCTCTACAAGCTCAAAATAATGTGAGCAACAGAGTGTGTGACCGGTAAAGGAATAGATCGTGTAATTTTATTACCAAGGTGCAAGTACAAATATTGAGATATCCCATCGAGGTAATCGTACAAGAAATATAATATGTTATATCTCTTCAGATCCCAATCATGGATACAAAAAAGTAATATGCATTATTTAAAGGTATACAAACATTAACAAAATTATAAGGATACTTCGGTAGGATTGATGAGGCCATCACATATTAGAACGTATACAAGGCAGACTTAAAAATATTTATATCATCTATGAAGAATGCAAAGAACACCCCAAAGCATGTACTTCCTAAAATATTACTTCATAGAATCCAAGCAACACAAGAAGTACCATCACCATCATTACCTCTACCATAACAAGTTCATCAAGCTCCACCATCACATCCCGAAGAATAAAAGTAGGCTTAGAGTAGCGATTTTTTAGGATAAGTATTTTTTTGAATGTAATTGTGTAATTTTGTTGGATATCTATAAGTAGGCCCACTTAGATTGAAAACCTAAAAGGATGATTTATGAGGGAGTTTCAACATATTTGTAACCCAAAAAAGAAGTATGTTGGAATCTACTTAATTGAAAACCTACAAGGGAAATTAAATAATGTGTAGGAAATAAGATATGCATTAAAGGACGGTTTGTCCCTAGACCTTCTTCGGCTCTAGAATTTTTGAAAATTTCTAAGCAGGATCTTGAGTAGCTATGCCAGATCCTTCTGGTCCAGACCTTGCACCTCCCCCTGATGGCACAAGTGATGCTACATCACGAGAAACTTCTGGCTCATGGAAAAATGTTGTCTTTAGGTCCCCTCGGGTGTCACAAATGGTGAAGTTGTAGGATACTTTATAGGATGGGACATTGTCCCTATCGATCCCCTCTCAAATCATGGATGGAACTCTGGCATTGAGATATATTTCTCTAATTACTAAACTTATGGGCCTAAGATTTCCTTTGGAGGATATTAAAAAATGGGCTCGTATTAAGTGGTCTCCTTATGGACCTCTTGAGGTTGTTGCTTTGCTGAATGGATTTACCTTTAGTCATAAAGAATAATTTGGTAGAGCCCTTCTTGGGGGACCCTGATTTTTTGGTCAGCGTGGTTTTTATCTCCAAAAATGGAATCCTGGCTTCAACCCCCACACTGAAGCAATGATGCATGCTCTGATCTGGGCCTTTTTACCAGGTCTACCACTCAAGTTTTGAGACACAATTGTGATTGAAGTTATTTCTCTTTCCTTAGGATCCCTTATTGTAGTGGATCACACTACTAAAGTGCAATTGATACTTATCCATGCTCGTTTCTGCGTCAATGGTGATATTAGTAATCCTCTGCCTAAGTCTATTGATCTCTTCTCAGTCTTTGGTACATGGACCCAACCCATTGAATATAAATATGTTTTGCAAGCTTGCTCCATTTATAAAAGCATTGGTCAAAGATCCCTTGCTTGTCCCTCTAAACCTGCTCTCAAATAGAAATTCCCTTTGATTTACCCTAAGTCGAAGGGGGAGTTTATTCCTAAAGTTACTCCTGAGGTGGGCAGTTCTAATCCCTTTGGTGTACTGGTGGAAGAGGGCGAGATTTTGTCCTCGGGGCACTCCCCTAACCAGCCTAAAAATTTGGTGTCGATAGACCTCCATTTCCTATCTCCCTCTTCCCCCTCTCTTCGGGATCTCCATGTCCCTCCCCCATTTTCTGGACCCTCTCCCTCAAATACCTCTCTCTCGTCACCCTTATCGTTTCCCTGGAGGATGGTGTCTCTGTTGAACCCTCTTCCCCAAATGCTACATCTTGTTTGGAAGTGAATACTTCCTTGACCTCTCCTTCTACACTTTTGATCGAAGATTACAACCCGCCCAATGTGAATAAAAGAAACTCTAAAAAGAATTGGGATCTAGTAGTCAATGAAAAGAATGGAAGACTCTCCAAAATGCCTAAGTTGCAAATACAGACAACCCAAAATATTGCTCAGGGAACTTAATATACACTCACCATTTAGAATGGGGGCAAGTCCAAACCTAAGAAGGGAAGATCCTTTCTTGGAATATTAGGGGTATCAATGCCCCTACAAAAATAAGAGTTATAAAGGAAATCAAACTAAAACACTCTCTTGATATCATCGTGTTACAAGAGACAAAACTCAAAGAGGATAATATCCTCCCTAGGATTTGGACCAAATCCTTCTTTGTCTCCCATGCTCTGGCTATTAATTTTGGAGGTTTTTGTAATTTTTGGGATCCGTTTACTCTTTTTGGTGAATGCAACATTAACAGATGCCATTTTTTAGGTGTGACTTTTTAAGAAATTGGCTCAAATTTGGGTTGGATCACAGTCGATGTTTATGCCCAAAATCTAGAATCACAAAGGGATACCATTTAGGAAGCTCTTTTGGACTTCAAAAACAGTTACATAAATCTACCTTGGTTCATTATTGGGGAATTTAACACCCCTCTCTTTCCTTCAGAAAAGTAAGTTGACTCTCCATCCAGTTGCATCAATATGGAAGCTCTCTCCAATTTCACTAGCCATGGTGAGCTTATTGATTCAGAAGTTCATGGTGCCTCTTTTATATGGTCAAATAGAAGATTAGGGATCAACCATATCCAAATTTTTTTAGACAAGGTCCTTGGATTCCAAGACTAGTTATTGCATTCAAGTGACTCCCATCAAGTGGCCCTCCCCAAAGTTTCTTCCGATCATAGCCCCCTGCTTTTGGATGTAGTGAATTTTCTAAGCACTAAGAATCCCCCTTCCAAATTTGAGTTAGCTTGGCTATAGAACCACAACCTAGACAACCTCATTAAGGATTGGTGTGATGGTTCGTTGTTATTTCCAATCGTTTAACCAACAGATTTAATTATCGACGTCATTCGTAAACCTTGGCTATGTCCTAGGTTGTACACAATGAAGTTGTAAGCAACACAATCTTCTTTGTCATCGACTTCCCCATTTCATAAAATTGTTTACTTGGTATGCCATTACTTCATGCCATATAAGTGGTTTCCTCTACCATACATCACTGTGTTAAATTCCTACACAAGGGTATTGAATATACTATTTTTTTGACCATCACCCATACAAATATTGTGACCATGATCCAAATACTACACTTCCAAATCCAAGAACTAATACTCCGGATCAATTACCACCACTTGAAGGTGTTATTTTCATGATATATATTGTCCCATCTAAGCAATTTCCTCCACTTGTTACTACTACTGCTATGATCCTTTATCGGGGCATGTCCAGTCTGTGGATGTAATTCCATCCCTCGCACCTTCACATGGGCCATATTCATTAGCGCACACACCATTTACATGTATTATTTTCATGAATGACTCTTATTAGGAACATATTCCATTAGATCCTACTTTATCTAAATCTGTATGCACGCATGATGGGTTGAATTGACTAGGCTTTATAGTTGACGACATCTTTCCTCCACCTTATGATCATCATATCTACCATAGGTTTGTTCACATCATCGTTGCTTATAGACTTCGAGCCTTCTATCTCATGTTATTTCTTGCACATTCTCCATATACTTCTCCACTCACATTGGCATAGTCTTGGCTTGATTACATTGAGGGAATGTTAGATCTGGATCATACTGATATATCGTTTCCCATGCCATTTGGTCATGTCTTCATTTGTAATGACTCATTCCTCAATTATTCACAAAACCTCACTCATTGGTATGCACATAGTTTTTCACTACCCCCATTCACTAATGAGGAGTATGTTATGTACACGTAAAAATTACACTCAGACGATGCTTTACATGACCAACCTGATATTATTGATTATTAAGTTTCTGATCCAACACTTGTTGATTTCGACTATAAAAATGATAGTATTTTCGATGAAATTACTTGATTATTCTCATCCTTCACACACTTGGGGGGCATGACGTTTATTCCTCCCTAGCATCGACACATGTCTTATATTCACCTCATTTAGTACATGCTCATATCGTCATTTCTTGATGATGCACTCTTGTGCTTTAGTTCACACTTGACTGTTGAGGGTATCTTATATACATGAACTTCACACACACAACATAATACACACGATTCATAACACTTCACCTCACACACCGCACTACACATTACATACTTCACATTTGCAACACACTCTTCTACATGTTACACATCCCACACATCTTCCACATCTTCTTCTTAGATCTATTATACATCTTACACGCTTTACGCTTTATACCCATTACACATCTTACACTAATACAACATCTCCTTCTTCCTACACATCATATATATATTGTGCACTCACTACATATTCTATTCATATCTTCTTCTATACCTCGTACATACTTTATGAAAAAAACTATACACATATTCACCACCATCTTCCTACATATGATATGCCTCATACGCACTTTGCACTTTCCACACTCACACAATCAATACATCTTGCGCTACACATTATATATCATCACACTCGACACATTCAAAACTAGCAATACAATTCCGAAACCACATTCTAAAATTTACCTCATTCTAGCACATCCTCCTAATACATCATACTATTCCCTTCTATGTTATACACATTCTATATCCAACTTATAACAACACACACTACCTGATGATGCATTCTAGTCCCATGGTTCATACTCAATTGCTGACAGATTTATTCTAAATTGAACCTCACTTCCTTGTCACATTTACATCATTTTCTTCATTTGATCTTCACTAAATAAACAAATAAATCCTTCCATAATGTTATGTGACATTTTTAGCCATCACCTTATTCACACATTTCGTGATATACACTTTTTGCTACATCATCACGTTTTTCTAGCATTTCATCCATACATTTCATGGTATACGATTTGTGCTACATCATCACGTTTTCTACCATCCTATTCATATATATTTCGTGATATATGCATTATGCTACATCATCACGCTCGTTAGCATCTTACTCACCCAACTAGTGATATACGCTTTAGGTTAAATCATCACACATTTTAGCACATCATCCCTATGTCGCATTCATTATCATCTTACAATCCAATAATCCACACTTTTCTGACATCGTATTCAATATTCTACGCACAACACCACATTTCTCGAACCATTTCCCGATGATGTACTCTCATTTACGGTTCATTCTTGACTGCTGAGGGGGCATAAGTACATGAGCCTCATTGCATACATAAACATCCACTTGAGGGGAACATTGGTTCTATCATTCACTCTACATTCCATTCTGCATCATTCACAACATACTGCATATATTTGTTTCATTTACTCTTACTTATGTTTACTTGTTACATGTTCACTTTATTACACATGCTAGATAGATATCTTCTATGTCATTATCTTTAGCATACACACATACGCGTTCACTTTCCTTTCTAGCTGTGATAATATATTCTACAGATCTATTAAATGTAGCATAGATGCTTAGCATAATACCTATTACTAGTCCCACAGAGGATCCTTGGGGCATCCACTTTTTTATACTACAACATTTGTTATGTAGGGATATCTGTTTCCATGGTTGCCCGTTACATTGCTTGTCATTGTTTTTCATTGTTTGCTACTGTTTGAAACCTTTTCCCTTTGCTTGTGTTCACACTTGTCAAATTGCAACCACTAGGCCTTGATTGTCTTGCAACATCGTGAGTGATGTCCCATATTTGCAACCTTATTTTCGCGGTCAAAATTGTCTTCTACTTACATCGTAGCTTACATATTATTTGCTTAGCTTACATTTCATGCATGTTTGTCTTTACTTGTACTAACACTTGCCTCCTGGCCACTTTATTTGTGTGTGCCTTGGTTTCTACCAAGCACATTCCCTTCTCCTGCAGGGCATAATTTCATCACAACGGTCGGTCCTCCTTTGGGCCGTATAATCCTTCAATGATGTTGCATGCACCCGAGAAAGGGGGGCATCATTTGGATAAATCAGTCACCCCATACAACGTCATGCACAACATGGTATCGATAAAACACCTTTTTTATTTTCAGACAAGGATCAAAATTAGACTTGGGTTCTTAGCACATTGACCTTTCCTAGATGTCTAAAATCAGGGGCAATTATATAGTGATTGGTAGTTCAACACAATCTATAGAACTCCATACAAAATGTATTTTACTGTGTAGAAATTCCTTAGCACATGCGCTTATACAAACCATCTGCAGTGGTATTCTATGTTGCAGGAAATAGTTAAAGGATTGGATCCATCTAGCTCCATCTCAACAGACAAAAGGGTTGGTTTTCTGCATCACACTTCATAGGAGGGAAGTTCATTCGATTTCATGCACACATTTACTACATTCTATGTCTAGCTACTTGCTCTCTATCCAAGTGCGACTAACACGAGAGTAACCTAAGGAAAATTTCACACACACACATAAAACTACATTGGGTCTAAGATTTAGAGTAATGCTCAGTCGTAAGTTCACCATTATGATAGTTGAGGATAGTCCAACCCCTCACTTTACATCTTTATTTTTTAGGATTTGATGTCTATTTTAGGGTTTTGTAGGTTCATTCTTCATTGTAGGTTTCCAGCAACCTCGATGATCTAGGTGTGACCTCAGAGCGATCAAAGATGACTAAAGGTGAACAACTTATAACACCTCAAAGGAGGTTTTGTAAGCATTTCCGCAGACCGAGGTTCCCAAAACTAGGTATAGGGCACCCACGGGCATACCTGCCCCTATCTAAGCACCCTAGTCTAGCCTATCTCCTTAGATCTGCATTTTTTTGTTCTCTAGTGCTATGGTCAGTGCTTCGCATTTCCCAGTTTTCCAATTGTGTGTAGTCTCCATAACTCTGCGAATCAACTAAGGCTTCTTACCCTCTTTTTGTCATTAGGGTTTCATTATTTGTCGTTTAGTTACTTGGGTATAATTTCTATATTTCATTATATATTCATTTTAATACAATCTTGTATTAATATTAGGCTCATATATTTACATTTTAGCTTAGTGAGTTTCATGATACTCTTGTTGAAGAGGAAATTCATTGGAGGAAAAGATCTAGGGCTCTTTGGTTGCAAGATGGGACTGAAACACTAAAATTTTCCATACTACAACTATTAAGCATAGGAGTAGAGACAAGATTAAGGAGCTCTTATCAACGGAGGGTAACCTCTTAACTTTTGAGACTAACATCTTAGATGAGCTAGTAAATTTCTACACTAATATTCTCAAGGAGGAAGGCCCCATAAATGATGTTGATGCTGCAAAAATGCTGAAACACATCCCGAAGCTGATTACTAATGAAATCAATGAGAATCTCACTAAGACTTTCTCCCTTGACAAAGTTCACAAAGCGATGTTTTCCATGAAAGGGGACAAATCCCCATGTCTAGATGGTTTCTTGGTGGTTTTCTACCAATATTTCTAGAACATTATCAAAATAAACCTTTTGTAAGATGTCAATGAGTTCCAAAGAAATGACTCGATTTTGAAAGAATGGACCAATAATTTTTTAGCCTTGGCCCCTAAATCTCTTGGGTATAAGTCTGTGTCTAATTTTTGGCCTATCAACCTTTGTAATACCTCCTACATAATCATTACTAAGATGTTGGATACTAGGTTGAATCTTTATATGAACTGTCTTATCTCCGATTAGTAGAATGGGTTTATTCAGGGACACCTTATTTAAGGTGGAGTGATCACTGTTCATGAATCCGTCCATTTGGCACAACACTCGAACATAGCATGGATGCTACTTAAGCGAAATATGTAAAAATATTTTGATAGAGTTAATTGGTCCTTCTTTCATATAGTCCTTGAAAATTTTGGATTTTGTGAAAAATGGTGTCAAAATGGATTTGCACACATGTATCTCCTCTCCTCAGTTTCACAAATGAAGTATTGGTGAAATGGTGTTCGGGCTAGTTACATTGACAAATAGAAACATGTTTTCTCCAAGCTGATCCTCTCTCACATTTCCATATCGAAAGTGATCCGTCAGATTCTCTAAGTAGAGCCATGTAGGTAGCCAATAATGCAGCGGCCATTTCGTGATGAAAATTACCTCCAAGGTTCCAACAACGACACATAGTCAATTTGCAGATGATACCCTAATTTTGGGGGTATCCTCTATTGTTAAAGCAAACAACACAATATTCAACAAAGATAGTAATCACAAGATCCTACCAATACATTGCTCTTATGATAACTCATAAATGAAGATGTAAAAATATAAGAGTGAATGTGTAACGTTCATAAACATGATGCTTAGTGGACAAAGAGCCCAAGATTGTTACTATATTTGGTTGTAACATCTCTGACCTTGTGGCATATTTAGTCAAAGTCGTAACCCCCACTTCAAGGGTAGATAGCTGATGGCCAAGTGTAACTCTTATGACTGCCTTCAGAGATGTAACTCCTAGAACTAAGCTTGCAAGGTAGGACGGGGTAACTCCTCAAGTGTAGGAATAGGTCCACGATAAATAAATATGTCAAAGAAACCCTCCAATAGTCTTACACTAACAATAATGTCATTGTTCAATATACCCCCCTTGGTGAGGCATGGTTCTGGATATCTGAATCACATATCTCTTAAGAAAATTGATTATGCATATCACGTGTAAGATAAAGCGAAATAAACTAATTGATTTATAACATAGTAAAATATCATCATTAAAGAATGTATATAAAAATGCAAATATTCTTCATGTTGTGCATGATTGGTATAAGGACAAGTCTTGGAGCATGAATGAGGCTAAGTTGACCCTAGTGTGGTCATGGGCGATAAAATATATGCAAAAATCCAACATGGGTGTATATTATCCCTATGAGAAAGATATAAGATATCTCCCCCCTAAGAAAGGAAGAGCTGTGCCCAATATGAGTGATGTATAACTAATAAATTCCAAAGGTGATCATGCCCGAATTTGGACATTCCATGATCAATGTAGCCAACTTACCCCATATAGGTGACTGGATACTATTTGTTTTACAAATCCTAAATAGATGAATGGTTCAATCATTGAAATGTAATATGGATATGTTTTAGGTTGAATGTTTATTAATAAAGTAATAAACATGGAGACTCAAAAAGTCTAGAATAAATGATTTTAATACTTTTCAGCTATGAGCTAACTGTGATACAAGGGTCAAACACACAAGATTGATATAAGTACTTACCAACACTTGTTGATGCATAAAAAAGTGGGATATGATGTAGCTGGATACTAGGTGAAAGTGGATTGATATGAATCCAAAAAGTTCTACTGTCTCTGAAAATATGTCTAGAAAATACTCTTGTACAACGCATGTACCGTATCTAACCTCATATTGGGTCCTTAGGTATGATTCTCAGACCTAAGGCTCCTGTATGGTTTCTAAGCCTATGCATAACGAGGTTTTGAAACTTCACTTTCTCATCATGTTACGCCCTTAACCTATTGCTTGTATTAGGATGTGAGTAGCTGACTTATGGCTTACCGTATCATTTTATTATATCATTTATACTTTTCTCATGCTTAGTAGGTCGGCCTTGGTGATGGCCATAACATATGAATAGCATATATAGGAGATTGTAGGTAGTAGTTCATCATGATTGGAGCATTTGAGTATTATTTTATGGTTTGGAGGTTACCTCCTCGAAGTGGCGAAGCTATTCTAATTGCATATTGAGATCATTATTATGAAATATTGTATTATTTGGTTTTCTATTGCTGCTCATAATCTAAATTATACTATGTAATCTCATTACAAGTAGTATCAGAGCTGTGATCTAGGCCAAAATTAGAGCAAAACCCCTAAATTTCTTTTGTTTCCGCTCTATCTTACTAACCACATTGAATTTGTGGGATATTTTTTTTACTAGAGTTGTGAATCATTTCAAGTAAAATATCCCTGAAAATTTCAGACATTTTTGACATCTTTTGTAACAATTTATTGTAAATTTAAGGTTTTTGATCAAAATCACTCCTTAGACTGCAAATTGGTGGAATTTTTTCAAAGTTCTTTACATTTTCAGGGAAGCTCTTAAAAAAAATAATATTAGTATTTTCTCTATGTTTTTTCTTTTTCAGCCAAATTTGTATCAAAACCCTAAACCCTAAGGTTTGACATCATGGCGGGGCCTTCCACAAGAGCAAAAAAGAATCTGGTCACTCCAGGTAAAACCCCAGATAAATATGGGGTTGTGATTGAAGATATGGAGTTAGAAGGGGTAAATATAGATTCCTCAGCACTAGGTTTTACCTCAGTTGATCATAAGGTGATTCAACTCGAGTATGAGCTATGAAATGTACAATCTGAGACGGCCTTCTAAAGGAGACATAGACCAAATCAATCAGCGGTTGGATGATATCATGCAACATGTAAAGGGTAAACAATATGGCCCAAATATGCCCCATATCAACCAAGGAGGATCTTCAATTTAAAATCATGGACAAAATAACCATGTTGGATCACTTTTCCAGCCCAATCAAAATCCAACTTATTTGAAACCACAGAACATGATTCCGAAAGTGGATATGCGCAAATTTGATGGTAAGGATCGCTCTGAATTGAATAAATCAAATGGAGAAATTATTTGAGTTACATTAGACACCATCAAGAAAAAAGGTGACATTCACATCCATATATCTTGAACCAGACCAATTGGTTTGGTATTGATGGTTATGTGCACAGAGGTAGAAGAATGGTCTCAGTGTCCCTTGGATATTTTTTGCTGAGGAGTTGCGAGTGCACTATATTTCTAGTGTTTTAGAGAACTACTTTAGTCAATTATCAAAGTTACGGCAAACAGGATCAATCAAATATTATGTGTATCAATTCCAGAACCTATCCTTAAGGGTGGAGAATATTCTAGAAGAGAATCTGAATGACATATTTCTTGGGGGTCTTAAGGACCACATCGAGCATGAGGTACGTATGTTTAATTCACTCAAGCTTTATGATTCTACTATCATTTCACGTTGAGTAGAGGAAAAAGTTATTTGTAGTAGGAGGCTACCTTTCATTAACACCAGAGACAGTAGTATCTCTTCCCCTTCATTTCACTAGGACAATTAGACTGACTCCTCAACAAATGGAAGAAAAGATAGCAAAGAGGATTATGTTTTAACTATGATACCAAATATGGACCAGGACACAAATGTGCTGAGATGAAGTTGTTCTATATTGAATGGAGGTAACGAGGATAATGAGGAAGCTGAAATTATAGGAGAGGCTGAGGAACTAGTAGAAGATGAAGTAGAGGATCACCAACCTACAATTTCTTTCCATGCATTTTCAAGTATTAGTACTCCTCAAACACTCAAGGTTATTGGCTATCTCAAAAAATAGAAGGTGACGGTGTTGATTGACTTGGGGAGTACTCTTAACTTCATAAATAGTAAGTTAGTTTCCCACCTCAATTGTTTTATTTACTCAGCTCCAGAAATGCAAGTTATGATTCCATATGGTGGGATAGTCAAGTGCATATAAAATTGTCCATAGTATCAAGGTTTCCATGGGATACTACATGTTAGAATCACCTATGTTTGTTATTTCTATGGGAGGGGAAGATATTGTTTTGGGTTTCCAATGGATCATAACCTTAGGTACTATAGAGATGAATTTCTAAGAATTGTTCATACGATTTCATTCAGATGGAAGGAAAATACAATTGAAAGGGATAGTAGCTAAGTCTCCACATATTATTAGCTCTCATTAGATGTAGAAGGTTCTTCAGAAAAGGAGTAGATGGATTTATAACAAAGTTATTTTCCATCCTAGAAGTACAAAATATAGAGTCTTCAAGTGCCACCCGATATTTAGAATATTGTTGATGCTCACTCATATGTTTTTGATGCAATTCCAAAGGGACTACCACTAGTTAGGGATCATGATCATGTGATTAAATTTATTCCATAGAGCCAAACACCTAACATAAGACCATACAGAAACCCATATTCCCAGAAAATTGAGATTGAGAAAATGGTACAAGAAATGTTGAAGGCATGTATCATCAGGAATAGCCGGAGTGCATATTCCTTCACCAGTGGTCATGGTACATAAGAAGGATGAAACATGGAGGATATGTCCAGATTAACTGAGAACTCGAACAAGTACACCTTGAAATATAAGTTTCTTATTCCAATAATTGATGATTTACTTGATGAATTACATGGTGTTATTTATTTCACAAAATAAGATCTTCGTTCGGGGTACCATAAAATTAGAATAAGAGATGAGGATGTTCATATAACAGCTTTCAAGACTCATGAGGGCCATTATGAGTTTTTGGTAATGCCTTTTGGTCTTACAAATTTTCACCTTCAACCTTTCAAAGTTTGATGAACACTGTTTTTTAGGCCATTTTTAAGGAAATTTGTATTAGTTTTCTTTGATGACATATTGATTTACAGTAGGACATGGGAAGAACACTTACAACATGTAAATAAAGTGTTGGAAGTTTTGGAGGAAGTTTTGGAGAAACATACTCTCTATTCAAAGCCATCCTAATGTTCTTTTGGTGTACAAGAGGTAGAGTACTTGTGTTACATTATATCCCATGAAGGTGTCAAATTCGATCCTCAGAAGATCAAAGCTATTATGGAATGGTCAAATCCCAAAACTCTCAAAAATCTTTGTGGGTTCCTAGGACTAACATGGTATTACAGAAGATTTGTGAGGGGATATGGTAGAATAACAGCCCCACTCACTGCATTGCTAAAGAAGGATGCCTTCCATTAGACAGACACATAGCAACTAAATCCTTTGAGCAGCTGAAGGAATCCATGTGCAACACCCCCAGTTTTGGCTACTCCCAACTTCTAAAAAACCTTCATTGTTGAATGTGATGCTTCATGATCAGGATTGGGAGTACAGTTATAATGCAGGAAGGAAGACCAATTGCATTTGAGAGTCACCAATTCAAAGGAAAAGATCTTCTCAAACTTGTCTATGAGAAATAAATGATGGCTATTCTTCATGCGAGTTAAGCAATGAAGGCCCTATCTCATGGGTAGACACTTCAAGGTAAAAACAGATCATAATAGTCTCAAATAATTTTTGGAGAAAAGGTTATCATCTGAGGAACAGACAAAAGTGGGTAACAAAAATGTTGGGTTATGATTTTGAAATAATATGATAAAAAGGGTAAAGAAAATGTAGTAGTTGATGCATTATCCAGAAGGGATACATCCGTAGATGCCTTATTATGTGGAATGTCCATGTTGAACGGCCAATTGGGTGGATGAAGTGAGATTGGAATGGGATCAGGAAAAGGATACACAATATCTAATACAGAATATCAAGCAATGCTCTATAACATCTAACAAATTTGAGTGGAAAGGTAATGTGCTATGGTATAAGGACCGGTTATACTTGAGTAAAGATTCTGAGTTGAAGCATAAGATTCTTACAGAGCTACATGCCAAACCTGTTAGAGGACACTCTAGGTTTTTGAAGACATATCATAGAATAAAAAGAGAATTCTTTTGGGAAGGACTCAAGGGGGATGTACAAAAGTTTGTATCAGAGTGTTTAGTGTGCGTACAAAATAAAGGGGAAACAATTAAGACACTGTTATCCCATAAAATTGACAAGGGTAATTTTGCAGGTAACCCAATGAAAATTTTGTTCTGGTCCCTCGTCAGGGACCCCTTTGCGTTCGGAACATTGCAAAGTCCTTTCCCGGGAAATCTAGTTTTCCGAACTTAGCCAATTTTGGTCCTTTTTGGTTGGGCGCACCTTATGTCTGTGCAACACAGAGTATCTATGTGCCCCCTTCATTTCCTTTGGCGCACCCTTTGAAGTGTCGACACACATTTTGGTGCGCCTCCCCGTGTTGCGCCAAGGCGCATGCGCCTTCGTGTCAACAACATTTTTGTTGCGCCACATTTTGGTGTGCCAAAGGCACACATATTCCTGTGTTGACAGTATTTTTGCTGCGCCAAAGGCACACATAACAACATGTTAACACGCATTTTGGTGCACCAAAGGGCGCAAGCTTTGAAGTGTCGATAGGTGTTTTGATGCGCCTCTTCAAAAAGTGGTTGGCACATTTATTGCACCCTTGCCTATATATAGGCACATCTGCCCTGTCACTTTCACAATTTTAAAATCACACGTGATAGATTTTATCCCTCTGCATCTGTCAGCATGCCTGTCGTCCTCGTATCGCGTTCGTGGACGCCGCTTCGTCTCTCACGTTATATATTCCAGGTAGGTGGTCTTTTTCCTCCTGTGTTTTTTATGGTTGGTTATTTGTTTGTGTAGTTGGTGGCATGCATTTGTCAAAACCCTCTTTTGTTGTTCTTGTCTGTCTTTCTTCCATGCTCTCCCTCCTCTTTCTAGATCTACTGGTAAGGAGGGCTCTACCTCAGAACAATCACTTGGGCCTCTTTTCGTTGTGTCCTCTCCACTATCCAAGAAACCCTACAGAAGAGGCTTAAAACTCATGCAAACCCTCCACAGAGAAGGAACCAAGACTTAAAAATTGATAAACTACGCTTTTTTACCCTTTTCGCCACCCTTGCAACATGAAGCACAGTCGCGCCAACGACACATCCGCCATGCTTGCTGCATAAAAAACAGTTGCGCTCTCAAAGCACACTTTCCTTGCTTACAACACCCACAAGCCCTGCGCCCTCTTGACGCACCGAAATCATGTGTAACATTGCAAAAACCTGAGCCATTGGCACACCCTACACCCATGCAACACCAACCTTACTTGCGCCAAGTATAAAACTACGTTAAACGGCGCAGGCGCATCCCCTGTTACAGTAACACAATGTCATGCAAACCTTTCATGCACCGTGCCAAGTTCCCCTGTTGCACACGCAAAGATGATGTTACACACACTAAACTTGTGCCCTTTGGCGCATCCTGTACCCGTGTAACATGAAAAATATCTACACCCGTTATAAAAAAAAAACATGTAAATGGCACAGGCGCACTTCCACTTGCAACAACAAAAATTTCATGTGCAGTATCCATGTGCCTTGCGCCCTTTTATGCTAATTTGTCCCTTGTAACACCCTTTTTCTGTGCGCCATACTATTTAACCCTGCAGTCTACAGTGTTCATGCGCCCTGCGCCCTGATGCCTTAAAATTGCTAACTCTTCCTTCTGTCAATGCTTTAATGGGAGATTAAATAGCTAACATGACTCTTCTGTGTTGGGTTTCGCTTCTCCTTCTTGCAGATCAGCAACTGAGCTCAGAACTACACATGTCTACATCAAGCAAGAGACCAACCAAGTCTAAGGGCAAAGCTAAGCTTACAGAAGAATAGATGAAGTACAAATATCAGAGGGTCAAGATGCCTGAATCCCAGGCAGAATGCGACCTAGATATAAGAGACTCTGAGCTTGGGCACATTGATATGGAGGATTTCTGGGCCAAAACCAGGAAGGTCACAGGAAGTCCCTGGATGGACAAATTGGTAGGCAGTGGCCTGCATTTTATTGGGGGGATCCCAGTCAGTGCGATAAACAACGAATTCATGATGGTAGTGGCCCGCTGCTACAACAAAGACACCAGGTGTGTCCAGAATGAGAAGGGCGAGGTCGTGATCAACCTCACTGCCCGGCACTTTGAAATTATGCTTGGCATCCCTCACCACCGGCACTTTGTGGCCGTAAGCCAAGAAGACTGCAACAAGGCTTGGGAGGATA
Organism: Taxus chinensis; assembly: GCA_019776745.2. Lineage (NCBI taxonomy): Eukaryota > Viridiplantae > Streptophyta > Pinopsida > Cupressales > Taxaceae > Taxus > Taxus chinensis. Next base: position 62,040,314 of record CM034152.1, on the reverse strand, counting down.
ATGAAGACCAGTGTATGCAATTGATGAATGAGGTATACCTGAAAAACAAGAAGGTGGTAACTAGATGGCCACAAGTCATTCATCGCAGTGATTTCTCTGAGGAACTAAGTGATACCATCATGTTCCTAAGCAGAGTATTTGGGCTTCCTGACACCCACTAATTTCATAAATGGATGCTTAGGTACCTGGAGACAATGAACAAGAATGTGCCTGATCAATGCTTCGAGTGGGTGGAGATCATAAGCAGCACTATATCCGAGCAACTCCAACAACTCACCACAACGGGGAGGTTCTACATGAACTCCTACGTAGTTTATGCTACAGCCTCAGAGAGGGATTATCCAGCATTGATGCGATGCGGGGTTTGGCCCCAAGTGAAAATATATGAATACTATCCAGAGTTGAAGCTGGAAAACAGTATTTCTCAGTTTACAAAGATTAACGACACCTTCTTCTATGGCATCATCTGCCTTTTGAGGCCAAACATGACTCACAGTCGTACGACCAAGAGCATTGTTGCAGCAACGGAGAAGTGGGGGGCCTTATTCACGCAATTTCCCACCTTCACCTATCTAAGGGCAGCCAACTTCTTGGGGGAACCCACCAAATTGCCAAGATATGCCAGCCCCAAGCTGATCCTGTTGGAGCTATCCAGACAACTCATAACCTACCACGAAAAGTGCTTGAAGAGAAAGAAGGGTGGAACTCCTTTCCCCCTCACAGTGGGCAGGTACACTTGTCTTTCCCACCACAAAGCCCGGGAGATGTTTGCAGAGCTGGAACTGCTCAATCTAAAGCACAACTTCCCGACAAGGCCCACTTTTGACCCAAGGAATTGCCTTCCCAGGGCCAAACTCGATCCAATCCACATTCCGCAGATCGAGGATATTTATATCGACCTGTATCATGAGGTCGAGCTCAGAAGGAAAGATCACTCCCGCTTGGCTTTGGCCGAAATCATTTAGTACGGCGTAGCCATCGTCCCAAAAGGTTATCAAACTGCTGATCAAGAAGTTGATCAGGTATATCTTGACACGGATGGGGACGACTGGCCGTTTGCTGTGATTGACATAACTAAAGCACCTCAAACAATAGAAGAAAGGGTCAAAGAAACTCTGCGGAGAACAGAGCACTGGTGCAGGATGAATGGTCTCATCTACCTCGGAGTTGATTTCACCACATCTCCATTGGGCAACGCACCTTCCAGACCAAAACATCTACCAAAGAGCAGAGGTAAAGACAAGGAGGGCGAGTCAAGCTCTGCCCAAGAAGAGGCTCCTGAGAGTCCCCCTTCCGCCGCGCAAGAACAAGTTGTAACTCTGGCTTCTCCAGAGAAAGAAGCGGCCGAAGATGTTCCGATGGGCACATCCACTCAGGATGTTGCCACTACTGCAACTGTTGAGGTCCCTTCTATCCCTTCTCCCTCTCTTCCTTCCCCTCCTCGCGTGACCCAAGCGACCATTCCTTTGGTCGTATCCTCTCCCCCATCTTCTACTGTTCCCCCTTCCTCGTCATCCATCTTCTCTTCTCTCGCGGAGCTATCCCCCACCATTTCTTCCCTCATCTCTCAGCTCCCTTCCATTTCCATGTCTTCCTCCCCTGCAGTATCTCTTCCTCCCATGAGCACTTTCTCGGCCTCCCTCTCAATGCCGCCTCCAAGTGTCTCAACGCACTTTCCCTCTACTACTGCAGCTGCTCCCTTTTCTACTTCTGGTCCCTCTCCCATAAGTCCAGCATGGATCTCTCAGCACCTAAGCCAACAAAAGAGGAAATTTCCCATCGCACCGATGGACTTCTCTATCATCCCATCAAAGGGGGCCAAGAATCAAAAACCTGTAACCCACTTCTCTCAGAGTGTGTCAGGAGAGAGAGTAATGGAGATAGCATATCCTGATCCTTTAAAGGATAAAAAGGATCTGTCTTCGACAGATTATATAGTGACCCAAGTCACAATGGGGACATCTTCAGAAAGCCTTCAGGGAGAGGCCCTATCTGCAGTTGACGCCCTTTGCAAGAAGCTCCAGGAAGCAAAGGAAGAAAAGAGGCTGTTAAAGGAGCAAAATAAACATCTTCTCCACGCCTTGTAGAAAATGGGCAGTGCACCTCCTACAACTGCAATCGAAACTCCTGAGCCTCTGAGTCAGGATAAGATAAATGAATACATTAAAATTGGTGAGCAGGGTATGGCAGTTTCCACCTGGAGGAGACAAATCCTCAAGGAAAGTGAGGGAGTAATCGCCAAGTTCACCAGATTGTATCAGAATATCAGTCGGGCGAACAAAGAGCTCCAGGCGATAGCAGGACCCATCTCTGAAGAGCTGGACCATGCCAGGATGCAGCATGAGACCTTTCAGAAAATGCTCGACTGTTCAGTCGAAGATCTGGTCAAGTTCAGCATCTTTGGTCACCCCAAAGCCCTCAACAAAATCCTTTCTACTCTGGATTACCGGGTCGATCAGTTGGAGTTCATCCTAGAAAAGATTGATAAAATCAAGGAAGAAGCCCTGGACATAATGCATCAAATGGAGAAAATTGTCTTGAGAATGTCTCCGGGCTTGCTCACTCCTTCTTTCACCTTAAGAAAGGTTGATGAAACTATTCGGATCTTCAAGGAGATCGTTTCACAAGGGCTGGGACCAGAAGTCACTTTCGACGCCGAATCCATCAACAACCTACTGGCCTGTCGTGACTTCATAGGGTACTTGATAGATGCAGAAAATGAATATTCCAAGCTCCCAGAAAAGCTCACAGATGAGCGGGAGACTTGCGAGGCTATCAGTGATCGCCATAAGGATCCTTCCCAGGATCAACTTCAGCCCATGATCAGTAAGTTCATGGAATATCGTGCCCAGTTCCATATCACGTCTCCCGAGTAGCAGCAAAAGTAGGATACCCCCTTTCAACCATGGGACAATGATGAATAGTTCCATTCTTCTCAACCTTCTCTTTGTAAATATCTAAAGTATGTTGACACAAATGATGACATCATCCATGTTGCACCATGGGATGATGTCATCCACCAAGTTGTCAAAAGTCAACAAATGACTTTGAGATATTTTGTAAGATATTTTGTAATTAAGTGGTTGGTTTGTTTTTGTCTTCTTTTCTTCTCTTCTTCTATAAATACTAAGAATACTTGTTGTATTCAAAGGGTGGATACTTTTCAGATGAGAAATAGAAGTAAGAAGAAAAGACTTTGAGAATTTTTGTAACAGAAACAAATATTAATACAATATTTAGACTTTGCGTTGAATACATGTGTTTTGCATCAGACCTTTCTTATGTTAGATCTATATGACTGTTCTGTTGAATCTAATTCTACTTTGTTGTCATTTATTCATCAGTATTGCTTTATTCATCTATGCAAGTAGGTTCGGCTCTGTTTACTACCAACCCAAATCATAGACCTTCTGACCTTTCTGCTTTGGAATTCTTTTCTTTTCTCCCTTCAGATCTTTCCTATCTCCCCACCTCGTTTCTTTCCCTTCCTTTATAGTTGGAAATACCTCTACTGGGATGAGATCCCAACCCCTGAAGGCAGAATATTGTGAGATTTGCACAAGATTCCTGCTGGTAGAATAGCAATAAACCAATTTCGCTTTGCTGGCTCAAAGAGGGGCTATGCCCTACACACTATTGGCTTGTCTGTCCATAGATCTGTCGACCCGACAGATTTTCGAACCAACACAAATGCTTAGAGGGGTATCTACGTTGTTTTGTATCAGATAAACAAGAAAGGTGGATTACATGGCTACCACTTGCAGAATGGTGGTATAACACATCTTTTCATACCTCTTCTCAAATGACCCCATTTTTAGCATTATATGGTTACCATCCACCTTTTATCACTTCCTCCTCAAGGGTGTAAACTAAGGTCAGAGATGTTGAGGAACACATTCAACATCAACAACAGGTTTTGGCTAGTTTGAAGGAGAATTTAGGATTAGCACAAAACAAGATGAACAATGAGCATATCAACACCGTAGTGAAAGACATTTTGAAATTGGTGACTGGGTTTTTGTACGTCTCCAACCTTACAAACATATGTCTCTAAAGAAACAGAAAAAGGACAACAAACTTGCTCCTAAATATTATGTCCCTTATCAGGTTCTACAGAAAATTGGCAGCGTTGCTTATAAACTAGAGTTGCCTCCATCTTCACACATACACCCAGTATTCCATGTTTCATGCCTGAAGAAGGTTATTGGATATAAATTTGAAGCCCAGACAGAGTTACCATAACTTGACGAGGAAGGAAGAATCATTTTGGAGCCAAAGAAGATTCTGTAAACACGTACTAAGAGGCTGAGAACCAGAGACATTAAGGAATATCTGATCAAGTGGAAGAATCTGAGCATAGAAGATGCAACCTGGGAGGATGAAGGTTTTCTGCAGCAACATCCAGGATTATTCAACATCGAGGACAACATTGGTTTGAAGGGGAAGGGCATGCTACACCCTTAACCTATTGCTTGTATTAGGATATGAGTAGCCGAATTTTGGTTTACGATATCATTTTATTATATCATTTATACTTTCTCATGCTTAATAGGCCAGCCTTGGTGATGGCCATAGCATATGAATAATATATATAGGGGATTGAAGGTAGTATTTCATTATCATTTGAGCATTTGAGTCTTTTTATATGGTTTGGAGGTTTCCCCCTCGAAGTGGCGAAGCTATTATAATTGCCTATTGAGATCATTATTCTGAAATATTGTGTTATTTGGTGTTCTATTGTTTCTCATAATTTGAATTATACTAGTAATTTCATTACACAACTCTCAGCTAACTGTGGTAGGAGGGTCAAGGGATATATTGATAGAAGTGGTGGCCAACCTTGTTGATGCATTCCCTCTTGGGAAGGATGTAGCTTGATTCAGTTACAGTGGATTGAAAACCTTAAAGCTTTATTGTCCTATTAGTATATTCAATTCTCTCCTACTATGCATGTGTGTATCTAGCCTGATAGTCCCTCCGGTTGTTTCTCAGTCAAGGCTCCTTATGTCTCTCACCCATATACCCATTATGGCTCTCTTCGTCATATTTGGATCCCTCAAGTTCTCCCAAAACTTGGTTTCTTCTCTTGCCTTGCATCTAGGGATGTTATTCTTTCGGGGGAAAACCTCAAGTGAAGGGGCTTATCCCTCCCTAGTTGTTTACATTTCTATCTTAATGCCCTATAAACCACTACTCACCTTTTCCTCCACTACTCGTTTTCCCATTCACTCTGGTGCCTCTTGGAAAGATTTGGGGTTGTTTGGATCTTCCCTTTCTCCCTATCTGAGGTGTTTACTCAATGGAAGTCCCCCTTTTCTCATCAGCTTGTTTCTCTAGCCTGGAACTTGCTACCCCCCATGTTCTATGGGGCACGTAGAAAGAAATAAATAGATGAATCTTCAAAGAACAATCTCAAGGTATGTGGGAGGTATTTAAGTTGGTGTTATCTATTTTGCAAGAAAATCTGAATTGTTGCATCTGATAGAAGCATAAGTAGAAAGTGGTTTTAAGTCCTCCAGGACTTTGGCCCAGGCAGCTCCTTTTCCCTCTTAGCCCTCCCTCCTCGGTGATGGATTGTGTGAATACTTTTCGAAACTTGGACGCAAAGAGGGGGGGTGAATCGACATCTCATTAAACTTTTAAGATATTTCTACTTCTCCGAACTTGTTAAGAAAAGAAAATGAAATCATACACAAGTAAATGAAAAGAGATAGTACATAGTGTTTTAATGTGGGAAACCCAAAATGGGAGAAAACCCACTAAAATAAGAGAACTAACTTTGACAATTTTTCCTATGGAGTCACAATGATTTCAAGTTGAGCTACAACTCAAATTTTGAGGCTACAACCCCAAGAATGCAATCAAGCTACAACTTGATGATTTAGCAATATTCTACTTGCATGGAAGCTACAACTCCCAAATTGATTCAGTCAGTAACCAATGACCTTGTACAAGCCAAAACTTTCAAGGAAGTTATAACTCCTTGATTATGCTGAGCTACAACTGATTGTGTAGAGAGAATTTGATCACTCTTCATCTTAGATGCAATACACCTGATTGTGACCCTAAATTTGTAATCTATCCTTCTTATTTCACCTGTAATTTTAACAATTTTCAAGCCCCTATTTACCTTTCACCAACTATCTGACTATTTGAAGCACTCAACTCACTATTCTTAGCTTACCAACCTAAAGTCTTGTTGATTCTTCAACATTCAACACTCAAAACTGTCATATACATGTCACTAGCATTAAATTCAATCTTCAACACCTTCCAACACTCTGTCTCAGTCTGAAAATATGCATGTATTTACCACTTTCACTCTGCCTAATAGACATGTTAATGCATTTCGCACTTTTGCCCGTGTTTCACGCTTACTCCACATTGATATAACACTCTCAAATATTTATATGCTTCATAATCTAATAAAGAACATATCAACATTGCATATTTTCACCGTCCTTAAGCATTCACATACCCTACATCAGTACCTTTCACTCATACTTGCATTATATGAATGTTCTTACATATATACTACTGCCCTTGCATTTCATCTTAGGATCTCACTATGTTCTCTATTTTCGCTTCACTGCACTATATCATTGTTCATTCCATCACCTTGCTCTATTCACATGTATCCAAACTTCTATATCACTCTTCAAGCATTCTCCACACTTCACAACACTCTATATGATCTCAATTTTTTTTCTCGCATTTCTATTTTTGTGTCTTCTGCATTCAAGGCCAAAAAATGACATCTGCCCCTTTGAATTCTCTCTTTTCAACTTGCACACCTTGTCAAAGACCTTTTGTTCAAGTTTTCTCAATTAGGAGAACCGACTCTTCAAATTTTGTGCTCTTTCATTGTCATGACTTTTGGACTTATACATTTTCTTGTCCAAGACAAATTTCCCTTTCACCTTCTTGATTTGAGTCAAGGAGGATGTCTTTTCAAGTATGTAACTTCCTATGGCTCTTTAGCTTCTCCACGAACCCAACTACCTCGAACTGAGAGTTCCACAACTCTTCAACTTTACAAGTAGATAAGACACTTAGTAACTTAGCCAAATTTCTTTGTTGAGGCTATGACATTCATTGTTTATAACACTGATAGACTCTAAGAAGATTCAATACACTCCATTGCTCTTCAATTGATGCCAAGAGGGTCATGTTCCATTGTTTCAACCTTCTATTGAAAGAAGTTTGTATCTGGTTACTCAACTGAAACAGTCACCAAAAAGATTTGCACTCATTGTCACTTGTCTTTGCATTTTCAAATCAAAACAATCACTTGCGTATGTTACCTAACTTATTCCACACTATTTAAGACATTAGCATGAAGACTTAGAATGTTCAAATTGAAGAATTTCACCACAAACACGTTTCTAGCTTTGGACAGGGTTTGTAAGTTCTTAGATTTGGTGTACACTGCTCCATATAAGGTTGATTGATAACACTCACTTGTGTTAGAGCTTTTCTCCTTAAAACTATTTGCTGATCTCTACGAATTATGAAAAACAATGTTATAAATAAAAAATATATAACTAAAAGCAGATTCTATTATAACATTTATTTTTAAAACTACACAATAAATTAAAAAATATAACCTTCGCGATTTTAATAAAAAGCAGAATATAAACTTTATTTTTAAAAAGCTATATAAAATAGCATTATATCGTATCGTGGTAAAAAGTGCAATCATCACCATAACGTAACATTTTTTTTTTTTCATGTTTTTTGAATTCTAAGCCAAACACAATCTCCGTACAAGGATATACAACGGATACTCCATTGCCAAAAGAAAACATTAAAGCACTTGAAATCAATCTGAAAATATCACTCGTAATTTTTATATAGAAATATAAAAGACAAAATAAGGATAAGAATAAAGAGAATGATATTAATATTAAAAAGCAAGTAATTTATGAGATTGAGAAAGTACAATGTAGAGTATGGAAAGAGGAATGCAAGTAAATTTAAAAGAGAATGCATACTAAAAATGAGTTTTAACCAATACAAATTATATATATAAAAAAATATCCTTAAATGGCACACATTACATTATATCTATATGTTTATTACAAGTTCTTTTTTTGTTTATCATATGTTCATTTTTTATTCAATTTTAGAGGAGTGATAATGTTATAATTGAAAGAAGCAATCTTCCAAATATATAATAATGTAAAAGAAAAGTTTTTAGCCAGACATCAAAAGAAAAGAGTGAAACATCTTTAATCTTTGTAAGTAGTGTGAGTCATACGAGCCTCTAAAGAGGTAAAATAATCGCCCATATATCATTGTAAGGAGAACATATAAATAAAAAATGATCTTTAGTTTTGTGTTATATGAAACAAATCTAACAAATATGATACATTTGAGGAATATGGTGATTTGTCCCCATATGGAGATAGTGTGAACAAATTTTGAATAGGATCAATGAAACCCTGAAAATTATAGGGTAATGAGAGCTTAATGCAACTTGGAGGTTGGATGAGCCCACCCTAAGAGTAAGGATATGTATTGTAGTAATGTTGCAAGTCTAAAGAAAGATATTCCCAAGGATCAAACCATTTGAACTGCACATAGGATCTACAGATCTCATCAACAATACCCCTATTTATTTCCCTTTTAGATAAATATCGTGTATTAGTTGAAAAATTATGCGGAGGAAGTCTGCCCATGTTAATATTTGTAGCAAATGCGAATGAGGGTACTAAATCAATGATGCATATGAGAATCAAAGGGCCATATAAAGATCCGCCTTACTCCCTAGTAAGACATAAGATATCTAATGAAAAAAACACATTCTTTAACTTATTGAAGAACTTTACAATATTACTAAGACTCACACATACACACACCCTTCACTTATTGACTATGAAGAAGGTCCATTACACTCAATCTCATGGGATGGCTTCAATGAACATACATCACATTAATAAGCTTTCTAGCTTTACTCTTTCCTATATCTTTGAGCTGAAATTTGTTCTATCTTAGTTTTGCTCTCTCGTGGAGTTGGAACTCTCTCTCTTTCTCAAAATTTTTTCCCTAGTCGACTTCTTAATTCTTAATTCAAAATTGATCCAAATTTTACTCGATAGTTACATCTTGTAAGTCTCTTTGAGTTCCCTTTGTCTTAGAAAATGGTCCCCATGTCACACTTTTAAATTTTGGATAGTTACTTTATTCGTGGCTCTAATGTGATAAAAATTCCCAATCAAAACAAACTGATGGTTACAATACCATCGCCTGTGTAAAGTGGTGGTTTTATCACCGTCCCAAATAGGGTCCATCTTACTTTAGGGAGGCGAATGAAACCATCTCCACTTTTATTTTTTAGCATGTTGAACTCTTGATGCCCTCATGCTTAATTTTGATCTTCTTCCACGCACACAATGTTGTCTTCATGTTCAACAAGTGACACAAACAAAAATGCATGTACGCAAGTGTACACAAGACCCCACCATGTTTTTTATTGATGCAAAATTGCTTGTGAACTCAGATGCTTTTGCATTGGTATCTACAAGGCTAAGTACTATGGAATCCTTGGCATACAAACCATAGTAGATACCATGTTTCACTAATTGCATAGAGGGTTTGGATGCTTGATATCCAAGTATTTGAAAAAAATCAACCAAAGAGTTTGGGATTTGCTTATGCCTATGCATCATAATCACCACTTGAAAGGTCACAATAATAATGGATAGGGCCATACCAATTCAACAAGAATGATATCTCAACAACCTGATGTTTTGGCATCGAGATGTTTACATAACATGACTTGGTTGGAACATTCGTTTGGTTCAATTTCAATCAAATTTCCTTAGTAAGACCCCCAAGTTTTGGTCTCATATAGAAGAGTAGTAACAAGTGAGCAAAATCTACGTGAATATTTGTTTGGATATCTTAAAATCAAAGTTAGAATCACTTTTTCTTAAGAGTGGCGAGGACAACATACACTTTGCAAAGATATTTCATCGATCAAAATCAATGTTGTTAAATTTAATACTTTTTGTCAATGTGTGAGTAATTATATGTATGGGCTAATTACGTCTATAACCATTTTATAATGACAACCAGGGGAGGTGGTAAGGGGTTGTAATGTTCGTGCGACATAAAATTTGATGTCCATTGACCATCACTTAAAAGGTATTTTCTTTTTTACTTTAGAATTCAATCCAAAAATCGTAATACTTAAAAGGTATTTTCTTTTTTACTTTAGAATTCAATCCAAAAATCGTAATATCTTAACCATTCTTTTTTACTTAAAAGTGATGCTAAAACCTTGAGATTGATATCTATCAACATTTTTCATACAAATGTATGTAAAATGTTTGTATTAATTATGTATGTATAATAATCATATAGAAAATGAAAAATTATGATTTACGTAAAATAAACTAAAGTAATCATATCCGAAATATGCGCATAATAGAATGACAAGACATGGATGTGAAAAACCAAAAATAAAAAAATATAGATATGGAAAACACTCAACAAACAAATAAAATGCAATAGAGTTTCATAGAAGTCCCCAAACAAAATGAAAGCCCCTTATGGGACCCCGCCTTATCACCCCGAGAAAGGTTAGGGCAAATAAAGGGAGGATACCCGTGCTCTAGTAATGATGTCCCCATGGAGCGTTCAACATTAAAATAAATAGCAACGCATGTTTATATAATCATAACAACGTTGGAGGGTGGGAACCGCAAAAACTTTATCACAAAAACTAAATTAACTCATCACATACTGCATAATTTAAAAATGGTAAAAATAAAAACCTATTGACCACTTCTCTAAAGATTGGTCGAGTATGGTCAATGCGATGTCCAGATTCCAACCCGCCTTTTTTTAGAAGCTCAATGTGAACCGTCGGATCTCAAAAACTGACCGTGATTTACTCCAACTCATCGTTCTAAGTAAAAAATATTAAAGCTGTGCATGAAAGCAACAAAACTTTGTTCATTCCACGTTCGTTCCGTCGATAATCCCCAGACGAAACAGAGAAATGTGATTTTTTTGAGGCATTGATCACAAAATGGAGGTTACAGGCGAATTTGTCTCATTTATAGCGTTGTGGCAACATCCAATTTGAGGCGAATCGGTTCAGATGCGGCGGAAAAAACTGGTAAGAAAAAATTCTCCTTCCAAAAACTTTGTTGTTGTGGATTCTCCAAAGATTTTGTATAATAATGTTGTTTTGACAGCAAGATCAGGGTTTCTTTTCTGTATTGCTGGCTCAAATCGTTGTATTAAAGGTTTTGAGCGTATTTTCTGAAAATTTATGTTTAAACATAGATTTCGAGCTCTTTTTATGAAAATTCTGTGGTGTAATCGGTAGTGCCATTTTTTGAACTTATTTTCTTAAAAAAAATGTGTTTATACAAAGATTTTCAGTTCTTTTTCCTGAAAAATTTGTGTTCGCATCCCCCAGTGAATTATTGTTTAGATCATTTTCTGAAGACATTGTGCTTAACTCAACAACAAATAGGAGTTGCACTCCATTTTCTGAAAAAATTGTGTTAAAATCGAAGACCACAAAATGCTCATCTCATTTTCTTGATAATTTGTGCTTTAACTGGTATGAGAAAATTTAACGCCTATTTTAAAAACAAATCGTGCTCTAATTTGTATTTATAAAGAATTTGACCACATTTTCTCCATATTTTTTTGTTACAATCGCAAGCTCAATTATGAGCTAATTTCTTGAAAACTTTTCCTCTTATCGGCAATGACGAAAATGTGGAGCTCATTTTCTATTCTTTTTCTCCTTTTTTTAATCGCTAATGACAAAAAATTAAACTTATTTTCCGGAAATTTTCTGTTGTAATCGGCAATAACAAACAATAATGGGCCCATTTTCTTAAAATTGGGTTACAATCGGTAATGCCAATTATTTTTTGAGTTCATTTCCACCAAAAATTGAACCCAGAATGCCAATGACAAATTAACCTATTTCGAGATAAAATTCCGATCGCTAACGACAATTTTTTACCACTAATATTCGAAAAAAAGCGTGATCTATAATCTAGAGCTTGTTTTACAAAATATTGTGCTCTGATCTCCACTCAACACTACTAATTTGAATTTAGGAAAAACTTTGTGCTCAAATCAGCTGCATTGCGTAAATGTAAAATATTTTCGCCAATTTTCGTGCAAATTTCCTTATTCATGGCATATTTGTGTGAAAATGTATGTTTTTCCAGTAGTTTAAAGTTCATTTTGTAAAAGTTATTAAATGTTCGAAGAGTTTCAATTTCAAACATTTGTGGATTACGCTTGATAGGCTCAAAAATAAGAGAAATATATGCCAATCTTTTTTTAAAATATTAGGAATTTTTTTGAAAGCCTATTTTTTGTCGAAACTTTCGATGTGGATGGTTAATCCGCCTTATAAAATCATCTGCTGACTGATGATGCCGGTGTCTTCCCCTGCATTGAATTTTCTCAGACGCGTTAAATAAGAATTCGTTCACATTTCTCCGTCATATGTGTTTGCTTGTCAGAAAAGCGTGAAAAAGTTGCAGATAATCCGCCATTTTGACAGGGATTTGGTCAGAAATTGTTTTCACCTTATCGAAGAAAGTACTTAATTGCTTTATGTTTTCCAAAGAATTTGTACTTTTGGCGTTTTCCTTCTGTGAATATTCGTAGAAATTGAATACGGTACATTCCCAGTAATAATATTTTCATTTCATCCACTATTTTGACAGGTTTCAGAAGAAAAAGAGAAAGTCCGACATGAAAAATATGCCTAAATCATAAAAATTATTTAATATGAGCCTTGTGCGTAACAGATTCTGAATGAAATTTTGGCCTGGATTTGAGTTTGGATCCTCCTTAAGGAAATGAATCTGTTAAGCTTTAATGGTGCAAGGAGAGTTTCAACTGGATTCAAGGTGTATTTAATGAAACATATTCTCTTAAAGGTCAAGAACAAATATCCATTGGAAAGATTCCATGGGGCCCTTTGAATATATTTGTCTCCTTCCTTGCTTTGATTTGTCTGTTAGCTTCGTATTATCCAGCAATTTTCACTGAAAAACTTGAGCTGAATAATCCAGACCAAGAATTTAAACCACCCAATAAGGAAACACTTTTGATCTTTCAAATTTGTCCTTACTATCCAAGAATGGACGAGTACGAGTATAATAGAGCTATGAACTACAGTCTTCTAAAAAGCTTCGGGACAATGAATATGACAAGCTTGAGTGCAAATGTATCGCCCAAGCTTTCGGCAAGAAATTCATATACAGGGTCTTCAGATTCGGCTGATGATTTCAGTGATGTGTTTGGAGGGCCTCCCAAATATATTTCGTTGAAGCAATTCAAAGATCCTCGAAAAGCCCATTCATTGTTACAGCCTCTAGGTGGGTTTTCAGGCCCAGTCCAGTCTGAGGTCCCTGTGTTTGGAGAAACCAGGAAAAGATATGTGAATGATGAATTCTATAATGATATTTTCAACGGGGATACAGTTTCTAGTGGTGGAGAAATGTCTGATAAGTGTTCAGTAGCTTCGAAATCAACATCCAGGAATGCCAGCCCTTCTCAGTCTCCTCTTCCCAGGACTGACTACAAGGGCTTTGGCAACAGATCTCCGCTAGCCCCAAAGCTCAGGTATTTCAATCATACTGTCTAATTATGTTGATTATCAAATCATTCAAGTTTCTACAGTTAATTTTCGTTTTCAAATATGCTTGTGGATTGACTGAATTTGAGTTATTCTATCGACATCTCTGGTTCTAAGTTCTTTGTGACATCGAATGGATAAACTCAATCCAGAAACTTCATCAGAAATATGCTAATTATGGTAAAGCAATATGAAACCCAGGATTCCAGAAAAAGATCTTTACAAATATGTTTTTGATTTTGTTTTGCATCATATAACATTGGCTTAAAACGGAATTTTAATTCAGTTTTTGCATGTCTATGCAAAATTTCTCACGTTTTTCTAAAAACATTGCTCTGATTTTGCTTGTCTGTGTAAGTTTTCTTGGATTTCTTGAACTAAAAACAGGTAAATGAATAACTTGATTTGTCCAGGCAGCCTGTAAACTCTTCAAAAATATCAGAGTATTCTTCTTTTGGCACATTTTCACAGCATGGTCCTTACAAGTCTTACAATGATAGTTCAGTTGTGTCCAGTGCTCAGTCTACTCCACCTGATCCCTCCTCAGATCTTCTGGAAATTCCCTTTGCGCATTGCAGTAAACCCCCCAAAATATTTGCTGAGAGCAAACATGGCCTTAAAAAACAGCAAGAGTTTGGTGTGTTTCCTCCACGAAGTTCTAACTCGCGTTTTCGGTCTTTTCTGGAACCGGGGGAATCTAAATCAGGAAGCCCAGCTAGGTTAAGCAATGATAAGCTCTATTCTACGGCTCAAACTACATCATGCAGCAATACATCTGATGATGAATTGGGGGGCAATATCCAAGGATATATAAATGAGGGAGTGTCTAAGCTGGCTGTAGTAAAGCATGGCTCAGATAATGCTAAAGGATCTAATCCAGGAGAAAAGAATGACAATGGTTTTGAAAAATCACGATTATCAGCTAGTGATGGGTCTTTTCACCGGCTAGCAGTTTCCCCTCGCGAGGATCTGCAGTTACAACACAAGTTAAGGAGCTGTAGAGATTGGTTTCCGGAGCACAAAGGGTTGAGTACAAATAAGGAGAGTGGTTCTCTTTCAATGGGCTCATCGGGGTTTCCCTCCACCAGAGAAATTCATTCTAACGTTGGGATCTCTAACGTGAAAGAAGTAAGCCAAGAGATTGGACCAAAACGACTTAGCACAAATGGCATTGACAGCGGTGAAGAATCGGATGAACTTGGATCATATGTTATTGAGATTGACACCAAGAGAGGGGAGGCTCTTGCTTTTCTTCCTGAAAGGGACATTCAAATAGATACTATTAATGCTCAGAATCCATTGATTTCATCGATAAAAGAAACAATGGAAAGCACAAAAGAGGAATCCCTTCCAAATAGGCCAATGAAACATATGAATCATGATGCCAAAGGCAGTAAATTGAGACTGCAAAGTTTATTGCAGAAGACATATAATTTTGATCCTTTAAGCGAAGCAGAAACAAAGATGCAGGCATTGCAAACCAACAAAGGAAAGGGAAGAGGCCGGGAGTCAAGCAAAATGCCTCCTAACCAACATATACCTGAAATATCTGCATGGTCAGCTGCAACTTCAGCCGTGGAGCAAGGCACTAAAGAAGATTTGATGAAAGAAACCAAGATGGCAACTCTATGGGATCCTTATTCAATCGATCCTTTAACTATGGTATGTTTTGAAATGAATTATCCCACTAGTTGTGAGTTTTCCTCTCTTACTCTTCCACCACCCAAAAATCTATATCGTCCAGTTAAATTTTCAATCAAATGATTACTTTGTTGGTCCATTCCATCAAACATGCAGGTCAGGGAGGTTTCAGATAGGATAGAGAAATGGCACCATGACCAACCAGTGGTTTTCCGAGAAATGCCACTAGCATCAGAAAGAAGGAATGACAGTGCAGGTGCATGCTACGTCTGTTTCCCTTTCTTATGGGCACTAGGTTTAAGTTTGTACTTGGACCACTTATTAAATTCAGTCACTTCATAATGTTTTGTAAAAAATATTTTGTAGCGCCATATAATCTGCTTTCCATTTACATTGCAGAAGAGAATCTTTTTCATGCCCCAAAACACAGGGTTAACTTATTTTCCCCTTTATAAAGCAATTGTTAAGAGTACTTACAAGTTACTAAAATATACAGGGGAGGTGTGTAGCATTCTGAGTTAATTTTCACATTTTGGATTCTTTTCAGATTCAATAACTGAGAAGGAAACTCCAGAAAACCGGAGAAAAAGATTTGAAAAGGAGCGCCATCTTCGAACTAAAGAGTGCATGGTATGTTTTGTTTGCAGCTAGTAAGTCCAGAGTCGTAACACATATTAGCTATTGAATATCTTCTGACCAAGTCAGCCTTTGGCGATTTATCTTTTATTTCTTGTAAGAAGTTATTTTCCACAGCAGGCAGAAGATGTGGAAAAGGTTACAACACATGCAAATTCTAACCAGCAAACCTGTTTTCATTATTATATACCTCAAAAATGATGGTTCTATAGGAAAATTTAAAATTTAGTTTTAACTGCTGCCAAAATTGATTCTGTATTAAGGATATTTTGCAAATGATCGTTTGATGCAAATACAATGAACAGTGAAAGAGGTAGACTTGGCAATGCTTGCATAAAGTGTGTACATAAACAGTGTAGGCCATTGTATACTTGGTTTGCATTTGCCTCTTTGCTTTGCTTGAGATGGGATTCAATCTATCTGGAACCAATCAGTCTAATTATTTACATACAATTCAAGATGTCATTAAATAACTTGGTAGCAAGGTGATTGGGAGTGTTAGATTAAGTTAGCTCTATTAAAACCTAATATTGACTTGTTCGTTGCTATTGTATTTGTGTTGGTGCTTGTGCTAGTGGTAACACCTAGGTGATAAGCTAGCTCCCTAGATTGTAGGGTGCCGTATGGCTATATATTTAGTCATTGTTATTTGCATCTTATGGCTTGAGTTGATAAAATAATATGGTATCAGAGTTTTATTGATCAGATCCTGTGAGGGAGGAAGCACGTATCTTGTGAGATATTTGAAGTGAGATATTTCATTGCGAGGGAAGAATTGTGTGCAAGTTGCACACCCTGTGTGAAGATCTTCCAGGCAATCAAACCTTGAATAAGTTTTTTCTGTTTAGTCTGAGAATAGAAAAGGGTGTGGTATGCTATCTCTTTGAGCAAGCAAAAGGCTATGTAATTATTACAGAGCTATTGCTTGGAGTATGACTGCTGATCTAAGGTATTATTGTTAAGGGGCAGCCTGTGATCTATCATCTATGTACGACAATACCTTTATGGACCATGGTAAAGCACAGCCCCATGGAATATTGAAGAGTGACATCAGGTACAAAAGAAAGGTGCGACGAAAGCTTGAGGAAGAACGGAGCTGGCGAGGCTTCCAATAGAAGAAATATGCAGACATTCGAAATAGCACTGCCATATTAAGAGAGACATTGCCAGAAGAGAGAGGCGCTGCTAAAAGGGAAAAGGTGCATACTGAAATAAAAAGGCGCAGCCTGAAGGATCTTAGTGTGGGGGGCATGAAGTGTGCTGAGAGATGCCGAAGGGGCATCACCCACAGACTACAGTAGCAGATAGCTTAGTGCCAGAAGTAAGAAATGACACTGTAGTATCAGCTTTGTGGACAAATATGAAGCTAAATATCAGGATGCATAAGCCGGCCAAGCATTCTATTTGAATATTTTTTGTTTTCCTCTAAATTGCAGTAAGGAGTTTCTATTTCTAAGTATTTGTTGTGTTTGAAGGATCTCAGTGATCAACTGACTGCTATTGAGAAGCTAGCAGCCGATGAGGACAAGGTTGCTTTGGTGTTTTACAGCTTATCTTCTTCTTTTGATTCGTTTGTTGAATCCTTCCACTTGATTGTGGATGCTCAAGAACTCGATTTCAAGAAATTGTCAACACTTATATTGTAGGAGTGGAGGCAAGTTCAGACAAAAGCATCAACTTCATTTGGTATAGAGAATGGATTTAGTGCATGGTTCAAAGGTAGAGGCAGATTATACAATGCTAGAAGTTCATTGAATGATGATTCTTTCGAAGGCAGTAATACATCAAAGAGGTCAAAGTAGAAGTGTTTTTATAGTAAAGAGCATGGACATTTCATGAAAGATTGTTGGAAGAGACCATATGACTTAGCAAACGGTCAAAAGTAATCACAATATGCAGATGTTGATGAAGGAGATGAATAAGAACATGGAACTTTACTACTTGTCTCAGGTGTATCCCAACACTATATGTGTCACAAAGACTGGAATGTTAATTTTATTGAAGATAATAGTAGTAATGAATTTGTTTCCTTGGGTGATTGTTGGACTCAATTTGTTAGAGGAAGTGGAAATGTTCGTGTAACATGGATCAATTTTAATAATTACACTTCAAGAATCGCTGGCATGCGCCGGATATGAACACAAATCTTCTATCTATAAGTGATATAACTACAAATCCTAATCTTTATTTAAAATATCAAGGAAGAAAATATATGGTCACTAGTCTTCATGATAACAGGGTAATTGTTGCTGG
Source organism: Taxus chinensis (assembly GCA_019776745.2). NCBI lineage: Eukaryota > Viridiplantae > Streptophyta > Pinopsida > Cupressales > Taxaceae > Taxus > Taxus chinensis. Next base: position 62,022,154 of record CM034152.1, on the reverse strand, counting down.
TATTGTTAAAAAATGATTGTATAAATTGGTTGATCCCAAAACAATAAAAGATCATGCACCAACACTAGTGGAAAGCACTAGTGTACTTTGGCATGAGAGGTATGATCACCTCAATTATCAATTATTAGTATCTAAATATACTAAGTAAGACTAATATGGTGAACGAGCTTCCATCCATTTAGGAAAGTCAAAATCTGTGTATAGGGTGTCAGATAGGAAAATAGATTTGACGACTGTTTGATATTGGTAAGGCATGGCGAGTCAAAGGAGTATTGGACCCGATACATGTGGATTTGCATAGTCGATTGAGGATACCTGTAACGTCTGGAGCTCAGTATTTTTTGTTAATAGTTCTAGGAAAATATAGGTTTATTTTTTGAATAAAAACTCGAATTGTTTCTCTAATTTTGTTGCATTGAAAGCTTTGATAGAGAAACGAGCAAGTACATAGGTCAAAGCTCTTAGATCAGATAATGGAGGCAAGTTTGTCTCAAAATAGTTTAAAGAATTATGTAGGAAGGAAGTTATACATAGGTAGTATACTACTCTGTACGCTGTACAACAAAATATAGTCGTGGAAAGGATGAATAGGACAGTTATGGAGATGGCATGGTTTATGGTGCATAGTTGGAAAGTACCTTATTGGCATTGGGTAGAAGTTATGAACACAACAATTTACATCTTTAACATAAGTCCTTGTAAAGCCTTCTGAAATGGTCGTACTCCTAAGGAAGCATGGTCAGACAGAACACTTGATGTAAGTGACTTTTGTATTTTCAGTTGTATTGCTTTTACATTGAACAAACCATATATGTTTTTTGGCTATAATGAGCAGTCTAAGTTATACAAATTAATTGACGTCTCTACAACATTTTTTTTGGTAAATAGAGGTGTAGATGAGAAAGTACCATTATTTCCAGCTAATGGGAAACCTATGTATGTGTAATTGTAGATGAAATTTCTGGAACAAGTACTGGTGTTAAAATTGAACATGGTTCAAAGTTGAAAACTTTAGAGAAGTCGAATTCTAGGGAGGGATCTGGTCATGAAGAGAGTGTTTCTCATTCTTCTCAGCCTTCACAACAAGATTGGGATGGCCAACACAAGAAACCAAAGTGGTATTACATCACACGGAAGAATGTTTAGGAAGGTGAATTGGTGGTGAATTACCTAAGTCAATGGAAGGTTGATCTACAAGATTAGGAAGGCAATTGGTACAAGGTGACGAACAGGTAAATTTTTCTCCTACTATCGTTTCACAAATAGTTGAGTCTTGCACACTTATAGAGGCCAAAGTCAAACTTGAATGGAAAGTGTCCATGAAGGTTGGTGTAGGTGGTAGGGGCATGAAGACATGACACAACAATGTTGTTTGTAGTATATGTTCCAAAATTCTTCAAAGATTTTTTGAAGATTGACTCGAGAATATCCTTTAGGGGATATTCCAAGTTTGTTTGTGTTGGATATATTTTAGTTTGTGTTGGAATTGGTGAATCTAACAAGAAGGAGGTGAAACATGAAACATTCAAGACAAGACAACACTTCAAGGTACATCAAAGAGAATCCAATAAACACAACATTCCTCACCACATCCTATTTCACTTCGTGGTTGTAATGGCTAATTAACCATGTCCTCTAGTGAGATAGATTGGCAACCATAGGGCCACTTGGTGATATTTATTGCATTGACAACAAGATTACACTTCAATTAAGTTCATGTCTGAACTTAATTAGGATCATATTGCTATAATTACGTCGATAGGCATCCTGCAAGAGAAGTCGGGTGGTGGTGGGGGCTGTAGTATCTGTGGATAAACAATTCATTAAAGACCTTAAATTTGACATCCATTTAATTGGCGTAGGCCCATAAGGCATTTTTTCTTTTTGCTTGGAAAAGGCAATTGAAAAATTGCAATATCTTGGATATACAGTGGAGTTTGGAGCCTGTTTTATTTTCTTGACTTTTTTTTTTGATCCCAACATGACGGTGTAGCTAGATTGAGTCTATCTATCACCTGTCAACAAGAAACTTGTGAAGAAATTGATGGATTTAGATTGATATATATCGGCATTTTCAAATAGATTTATTTAAGATATTTGTAGCAGTGACTAAATCATTTGGATTCTATCTGGTTTAGTCATTAAGGAAGGCTATTATATTATGGTAGTAAAAAAGTAATAAGGAGTATTAGATTAGGTTATTTATCTTTAATAAACCTAATATTGGCTTGTTTGTTGCTGTTGTATTTGCACAGATGCTTTTGCTATTGATAGCACATAGGTGAGAAGCTAGCTTCCTAGATTGTAGGGTATTGTATGGCTATAAGTATATATCCAGCCATTGTTCTTTGTATCTTACAGTTTGAGCTGATAAAGTAATAGATGTGGGAAACGTGAAAATGAGTTAGCCACAACCCACATGAAGACAAGGACATGATTGTTCTTACTCCCATCCAAATTTTCACAGGAATTCCTTACTTCAACTTAAGCTTTTGTAACTAGTGTTATGACATGCATTTTAGTGCCATGTTAGTTTATTGTTTTTTGTGGATACCATAATTGGTTAACTCATCACTATGGAGTATTGCCCATGATGAGTTAATGTTTCTCCCAGGTTCTTTGATTGCGAAGTAATTGTTAATGAGAGAGTAAAGCAAATTTAAAATAGCTCTTTTTGATCCTCTCTTTGTATTTTGTAATTGCAGTCCAAAATATTGGTTGAGAAGAAGCAAAAAGAATTGGAAATAGAAGAAGAAGAAACAGAGAAGACTGTACGTGATGAGTCTTTTTCCATCTTGTTTTTCTCAATTTATTTCTTATGAACATGTTTCCTTCCTATCATTCCATTTTTTCTGCCTTATGATTGAAAGCATTAGATATCATAATATTTATCAAATTGTAATCTTGGCTTGCAGAAAAGCTCAGAAAAATTGGATAGTGAGATAAAACGTTGGTCAACAGGCAAGGAAGGCAACATCCGTGCGTTGCTTTCAACTCTACAATATGTAAGTTTCTCAATCTTTTGAGGCTAGGATTTAAACTACTTGTAAGTTGATAAACTTTTCTTTTGTTTCTTAAAATAACAAGTACGACTTTCTATTTCTCACATCTTGTTGCTTTTGACATACTATCGGTATAATTTTATTGTGAATATTTTTCATCCAATTTTTAAATGCAACGTAAACTCCTCTAAAATGCATTATAATTATTCTTTGTCCCACACGAATGCTTATGCCATCGACTGATGGAATCATTTCCCTTGAGTTATTTCTATGGATTTACGCCATTTTTAATGCACTTGTAATATAAATTACATTGCTATTTTAGGTACTTTGGCCAGGAAGTGGATGGAAGCCAGTTCCCCTTATTGAGATTATAGAAGGAATTGCTGTCAAGAAAGCCTATCAAAAGGCAAGGCTGTGTGTGCACCCAGATAAATTGCAACAAAAGGGTGCAAGTGTCCAACAAAAATACATTGCTGAGAAGGTCTTTAACATTCTACAGGTAATTGGATTAGAATTACTTGCAAGGTCATTATTTATCGGCAAACAAATATAGTTGTCATGATATCTACTTTTCTTATATAAAATGTAATTTCACAAAGGTCTGAGTTAAGTAACCATGTACATAGTTGCAGGTTAATGCAGCTTTCGTTGCCTCTTAAGACCTAGTGTGTGTTTTAATGCTAATAAAACCAATGGACCATTCCTAGTATAATAATTTTGTTCTTTCTAGAGTAATAACTTGTTTGCAAGAAGTTCTTAATTTTCAGTAATGATCAAGCCATAGTTGGAAAAATTGTATAGTACTCGGCGAGTGCTCAAGTACTTGCCAAAAATTAAAAAAAAAAGAATATTTTTTGAATAAACTCACTGCCAAGTCTTTGTGGAGTTTTGGGACGATACTCGGTGATTCCACACCAGTATATTTATAAAATAAACATTTAAGTATATATTTACATTTATATATAAATATTTACTTTCGTATACTTTAAGTTCTATTTTATGTATATACTTCCAATATGTTTGAGAGTGGTTTCAAACATCCAGGAGATATAATGCAAATTCTAGGTTTTGAAGGGTCCTATCAGATTTCAGACTTAGCAAGATTTTAAGGTTTCAGACTTATCCATATTTTAGGGTTTAAGGATTTCAGGGAGACATAATACGAGGTATGAAGGTAGTATGAGGGAATATAGGTATAACAAAAAATCATATGGACATCTATTTTCATTCAAATCTAATAGAAAACACTTTCCTAACGTTTTACAGACTCATTGTTACATTTGTAAGTGTATTTTGTACAAAATTTGTGTTTCTAAAGAGATACAAGTATTTTTAAGTTACTGAGTTTTTACGATTACTTGCTGAGTTGAATTTTTTTGATCTGCTGAGTGTTTGCCTTGTCTGAGTATGCTAACTATGGATCAAACAACTTCGTATTTTGCATTCATTTCTCTCATTCTATAAGGATATGTTAGGAAACCTGGACATTACATGTTGAAAGTTTTCTATCGGTGGACATTGTTTAGGAATCATTAGCTTAGCCCATCCACGCTGCTCCTTTTGAAGATTACTATAGGTTATATTTATCATTAGGATTTTTCTAGAATAATTCGTAGCATTCCCATTTGTTAGGGCTTATACGTTATTTGTTGGTATTCTTAATGAAAAGAATGCTAAATGCATATTAATAGCTATTTTGTTCCTTCCTTTTGTTACCAAGACAGTATCTACATGCACATGGATTAACATCCATTCCTTTGGGGCCCAACTTGTGTTAAGGAATCTCAAAGAGAAAAAGTTCTTGCTCACCATATATTTGAGAGGACATGTGTTTTGCTGACGGGTCTTGTATCAGTAATACTTGTGAATAGTTCTTGTGACCATTTTGATAATAGATTGTCAATTTGACAATTCATCATTTCCAATGAACGTAAGGAATCCTGGCCTGTATACGACTTATTATGTGTCCAAATCTGCCATGCAAAAATGAGGCCTATCTTTTGTATTTTTCACATTTAGAATCATTATTAATCCAATTGAGGCCTATCTTTGTAGATTGACTATCTCATATCAAGACTAACAGAACAACAATTGTGTTTTTTGTGATATCCCCTACTATTCATGAATAAAGCAGACACCATTTGCAGCAGATCAGATGGAGAGGAATATTTTTCATGTGGAGAAAATTGTTTTATTAGCAGAAGTGTGGAAGGAACCCTTTACTGCATGGGGAGAAATCAGATATTATGATTTTTTAAAACCAGTTGAGGCTCTTCAATCACCACCTCAGTAGGAGAATGTTATGCTTAGAGGTTTGCATTTTTATAGGGTTATTTTTCTTACAGTGACATGGAAGATTAGATCCTGTGGTTGTGACATGGCAGCAACATGAACAGTAGAGATAGATCAATGTAATTTACGAGAGATTGATGCTTTAATTGTCAAGTCAGGTGAACATGTTTATTGTGTGTTAGAGAGAGAATTTCCAACACAGTTTGAGAGAAAATCTTTTGTGAAGGCTTCATTGAATCAGCATACATTCTTTAACTTTGCTAGCCTTATTTATTTTATATGATTATAGAACTGAATTAGCATACATGCTTTGAATTATCATCAAGAACAACAATTGGATTTATTAACTTACGTTGGGTCTTGAAGAGGTGTATCTATATGATGCCTGGATTACAATGAATGGATAGGGAACTTATCATTAGACTTTGTTCTTTAGAAGACTGATCGAAAACAATCAGGACAAAAATACAACTCTTTAGACACAATATACTTGGAAGAAGATTTCACACATTAAAAATGTGGACGGATTGAGAAAAGTCAAGCTACATCATTTGAGATAGTACGGTCAAGACTCAACTCCTATCAGTTTAGACCATCTACGGTCAGGATGACATGAAACAAAAGGATTTATTGCAGTTAGTTTATCTATAGCTTTGCACAACACCAGTTACATGCCAAGATGTGATTAAGGGTCATGATCTTATTTTCTCTATAGAGTTATACTAGAGCTTTGTAATGTTTCTTTCCATCACTATACTAGGAAGAGTTTGAGGTTTAGGGGACGTGGCTTCCTTAACATTTGTGTCATGATATGTTTGATATCCATTCTTGATTTTTTCTGTGAGGAGTAAGAATGGCTTCTTACTAGGTAACGATCTCACTGTCTGTTACATTCATTGTCATATTTAAGTTATACTTTCCGTGCCATTGGTGATCCTTATCTTGATCTTGGTTACGGCTCAAGATTCTATTCTCCAAAATAATAATGAACGTTAAGGGAATAAAGGTGGCCTGCAGTGGCAGTGAAAATAAAAGTAATAAGAAAAATCACAATAGCAATCATAATGCATGATATTTGCTCGAGTTCCTGACAAGTGTTTTTATAATCCCGAGTTTGAACTTTGAAGTAAGGAAAATTGTCAATGAAAAAAAATGATTGACTACCTAGAGTGAACGAAAAACACCACCTACCCTTGAGTTATTGGGAGTTGTTGTGTGGACCCTAGGGAACCTTGTAAAGTGAAATAATTGGAGTTTTCCTATAGCCAACTTAAGAGAATATTAATTGATTTTCTAGGACCACACTAAATCAAGTGCTGACCTCTAGCTTTAGATGGTAATTCCTTTATTCTCTGCATGCAAGTCAATCTACTTGGTCTGATCCACACCTATCTGCTGCTAAAGAGTGGATTGATCAAAACAAATAATTACAACAGATGTGCACCTGTAAACCACATTCATGCCTGCCTTCCTTGCATGAATCCTTCTCTCCTTTGTGAATTGAGGAGTTTTCACTATTTTTGATGATTGCTATCTCTACAAGAAAACATTCTCTAATCAAAATGAAGAATTGCAGAATCACTTAGTTAATCAATGAAGACTAAGTCTAGCCTAAGACTTTTCTTTATGGATATCCACCTCATTTCATCGCAAAATGGAACAATTCATGCTTGGCACATGGTCTTGTCCTTCACTATATTAAATACCTCTCATGAAAACTAAGTCTAGCCCAAGACTTCTTTATGGATCTCCACCTCATTTCATCACAAAATGGAACGATTCATGCTCGGCGCATGGTCTTGTCCTTCACTATATTGAATAACTCTAATGGATTAGGCTGATGCCTCTCGATTTGAATTGGGCAACACTCCAAAGTAGGAAAGGACATTTTGTACTGAACCCTTTAGCAAATGTTACAACAATTTGTTTTCTGGCAACACGTCCCCTTGATAAGGAAACCATTCAGCATAAAAATAACTAACTTCCATAATCCCTAAGTTCTCATATAAAATTTGGGAGCGTGCCATTTATAACATCTTTGCTTAGTGGTCTAGTATACGGTAGCCGAGTGCCTCAATTGCCATCATGCGCATACAATGGATTCAAAACATCATGACTGATATGCATTGCATTTTCATTTTACATTTAATATAGAAGTTTTCTCAATAGTCCATCAAAGGTCTTTTTGGATTACCACATGCAAGAATAGATGCTCCATTAAAACAATCAATTTGGCATGTCAAATTGTACCATATATGGAGCCTTTAAGACTATACAACATCTCTATACGTAAACAGTATTAAACTATGTGATCCAACCGATTTGAAAGATGAAACAAAATACCATCCAACTTAGGCTCCCCATTTAAATTAGAAAAATGAGAATTTTCTCCATAGTTTCCTCTTGAAACACGGAGGAAATCACAATCACCTTGGAGAAAATATTAGATCATCTGTTCTCAAAATATGCCATATTAGAATTTGGCATATCTTGCACCGTATATACCATAAATGATTGTGTTTTAGTCTTTCCTTTGGCGATTTTTATTCTTTTTTAGTAGACGACTGCCATATTTAGTTCTCAATTGTAATTTGTAGCTCCCTAGGAGATTCCATCTCATTTATGTAAGGTGAGATTTGTTTGAGATGGACTTTCCTATCTATTCTCAAGTAAACAAATATTTTAGAATTTTTTATTACAGTATAGTATTTTGAGAAAATCTTTTGTGCCCTGTGTGGATCATAGCATTTCTTTCTAGATTTCCTCACATAGCTCTGCTCTAACCGTACTGCTTTTCGTCAAAGTTCTCTCAGTTTTTGTTGTCCGAAACAGAATTTATTTCTTGTGATGAAAATGTTTCCATTGTTCCTCAAGATAGTTTTCATCTTTTTTATATATTGTTTTTTTTTAACTGTTCGATTGCTTTCCTCCATTGAATTAACCACCTTTGAAGAATCTCTGATAAAATGGCTGCAAATATGAAACATATAAAACTTAAAAATAAGGCTTAAAAAATTAATTGTTTACTTCTGTACATAGTTTAAGAATTTTGGTTTTTTTGACTTATTTGTAAGTACTTTTCCAAGCAAGTGTTAACACAAATTGGGCGATAGGTTATCACTTTTCTCTACCCTCCTGAGTCCTAGTGGATCTCTTGTGATCCCAAATGTTGCCTTATTTCAAATTCTATAGGAAGGGAAAAGAATGTTATTCATTAATGACATCTTAAAACAGATTTTCTCATATAAATTAAAAATCACTCCAACATCTCATAAGAAGTGCAACCTTTGAAAATCCAAATCTAACTTGGAATATCTTTTCCATGTTTTTCGGGTTCATAAAACGTACAGTAAGATATTCTTTTGTGCTAATAGAAGCTAGATCTCTCCTTAATTTTCTAGTTCCAAGTTACATATTGTTTCAAAGTGGTATATGTAGTTAAATCCCCATAAAGTTGTAGTTAACTTTTAAAATCATAGATTTACTCAAAGTTCATCACAGTGGTAGGGGCTGAATGGAGCTTTGATAAGCAACCTTTATGTAGCAAAATGGAGGATATAACTCCTCGAAACAACCTATCTGTCTTCTGAAACTCCTGTCATCTTTCTTAATCAAGAAAACTTGCTGATTAAGATTTGACTTCAATTGTTTCTTTGCTTGTTATTAAAAATAAAAGTGCCCGGCGATAATGAGAGCTATGATGCATGGTCACTTAAGTCTAATCTTTTTGTGCATTTGTATCAATAACCCACTATCATGTAATATCTTTGACTCGAGATCAGATTTCTTTTTATGGTATCCTTTTGGATAAGGGCACTTGGTCACATTATTATACAACAGCCTCCTTACAAAATATGTACAGCTCTTTAATGTCATAGGCTAGTTGTAGGACACTTAACCACAAACCATTGTGTTGGCGGCTGAATTTGTGGGATGTCCTCCTCATCATGAAAGCGGAAAACACCTCTATCCACAATTTTGGGCTCGTGTCCAGGTCTTCACATAGTTTGGAACTGAACAAAGCAAGCTTGTAGGTTGCCACAACCTTCCATTGCTTCATGATAAAAGGTATGGGGGGTGGCCAAAGCGTTGGGTGGTGGTAGGGGAGTCTTCTACATGACAAAAGGGATGATTGGGATAACAACAAAGTTTTGTATAGGAGGCAGGTTGGGAGGGGCTTCAATAGGTTCATGGAAAATCGAGGGGATGCTGTTGGGTGTGGGAAAGAGGGGGAGGAAGGGATGGGCTTCCTGATTGAATAGCTATATCAAAGGCTTGAGGAAGAGCACTACCCCCAAGAGACTTAATCATGATAGCAAGATCAAAATAAAAAACTCTTAGGTAGAATAAAAATGCCATACCTAGTAGGGGTCTGTATTCTTGAGGAATTCTATCCTAAGTCTTTCTAAATCTAGTGTTGAAGTCTAAAACATACTAGATGGGGGTTTATTTTATGGTGTTAAGATGTTCTGAGAGAGAGATAATGTATGTTTTCTCCTTAAATTGGTTGTTCAACTTTAGTTCAAACTGATCACATGAAGAGATTGATTGTGCCCAAGTTTCTTACCAATTTAGAGCTTTTCCTTTGAGAGAAGAAACAACCAATCTTAGAGCTATGTTCTCCTCTATGATGTTATGCACTGCGCATAGATTAGCTACATCTTGCATATGATTAATGGGCTTCATAGAATCATTTCCATAAAAGAGGGGTAAGAATTTGAGGGCCGCTTCAGGAATAACATCCCATTGCTGCAAATGAAGAGGGCTATAGTTCCAAGAAGGAAAAGGAAGAGCTTTGGGAAGAGCCATAAAAGGATGGAGATCATTGAAATGTGAAAGGATGGTGATGAGTTTGCATTATCGAGGATGGGTTCTTGAATGAGTGCAGTTTCCAGGTGATAAAATTTATGCTTCAAAAAGCAGATGAAGTCAAGATTCTCAATAGAATCTTGACTATCAGTTCAAAAAAGGGACTTTGCATCATAATTTCAACAAAAGCAAAGCCATTGGTCCCATCGGGTGTGCCAAGAACTGTTAGTCGCTGAATTTGTGCGCCCAAAACACCAGAGGTGCATCAAAAACAACAATGGGATTACTTCTAAATGTGGGACTTGGCTCCTTGAAGCAGACCTCCAAAGATAGATGGTTATGATCCTAACTACTCTAATATTATCACTATTTTAATAGATAACTACGCTTCTCTGCCCTAACAACACTAATCTAACACTTCACAGGGGGAAATGGAGGAGGAAAACAACTAAAAAAGATACGATATGCACCAAAGAAGGAAGGGGATCGCTCTTTCTTACTTTGTTAACGATATAGTGAATTAAACCTTGCAACTGTAGCCCACTTGCAATATATCATAAAGCACAAAAGGCAAGAAAAAAAACATAACAATTAAAGGGAAAAATCCACAATCAAGATTCTATATTTCTTGAAGTATGCACAATTTGCTATGAAAATGAAAGAGGCATTGGACGCATTACAGATCCTAACATAGAGGTCTAAACCCTAGGAAATTCAATACTCGAAAGGGCAGAGTAATTGTCAATTCAACAGGAAGAAACCTTTACAATGAAAGGAGTCTACCTTTTATAGAGGTAGAGAGTGGAGAAGGAGAAGTGAGAAGGAAATCATGAGCCATTATTGCAAACATCTTGCCCATTAGTGGTTGCAACATTAAATGGGCGATGATCCAAATTCGATATGAAACCACACAATCCTTGCCAAAAGAATGTCAAGATCTTCTTACTGAAAACAGGGAATGCCTTGATGAAAACAAGACCTCATATTAAATGGGCATTGTGATCAAGAAATCGACCCCATTTTGAGCTTTGTTTGATCTGATTCTATGTTGAAAGGGAGAACAACCATTGGGACCTTTGGTTGCTCACAACTTCCAAGATAAGGCAGATCATGAATTGAAACAAATTTGATCTGAAAGCACCCCCCAAGAGCTTTCCAATGGATCTGATCTTGCTTGATTTGATGTTCTGAACCAAAAGTTATGGCCAAAAAACCACAACTTCGTAACTCAGCTTGCACAATTAAATTTGTGCAAAAATATTAATTTTACAATTATAGTCCACTTGCACTTTTTCCATTCGGCCACGTGGTATGCTAGGATTGGTTGCTCAGTGCCACATGGAAAGCCCCTATTTAATTTTGGGCGAGCCCAAGCGCTTTGAACATTTCATTCAAAATATGCCCGGAATTTAATCTCCACCATTGATTTTCCACTATGCCATGTGGCAACATGTAGTGGCTCTAGGATACGAACCTTTTGGCCTTACCTTTGCTCTCATCACTTTCTCCTTGCGACCCTAAGGGCACGAGACTGTGCTACGTGGCCTGATCTAGGACTCCCGAGTTGAGGCGACCTTCCAATCTTCCCCGACCTTTATTTTTTCTTGCTGGCTCCTTAGAGCGCTAGATTGCAACACGTATCGCCATTACATAGTTGGCTATCTTCAACCATAACAAACTTCTCAAATCCTTCAAACTAGACTGTGTCGTGTGTTGCGATTTAGGAGCTCAGGGCTTGTAGGAAGGTTGATGTCTCGGTTCAAATGTTGAAGGCCTTTGTGACACTGAGATACTAGATTGCACCCCATTGCACAATCTAGTTGCCTTGTGGTCATGGAAACAAAAGGGAGTTGGTAAAGGTTGAGAAAGTTCCCGTAACCTTGAACTCCTAAATAGTGCCACATGGCACAATCTAGTGAACCTGTACAGTTAGTTTCAATGATTTGAGAAGTTTGCTAAGGTTGAAGATAGCCCGGAACTTTATAGTGGCAACGTGTGTCGCAATCTAGTGCTCTAGGAGCCCATCGGAAGAAAAAGAAGGTCGGTGAAGATTGGAAGGTCTCATTAGCTTGAAAGTCCTAGATTGCGCCATGTGGCACAATCTAGTGCCCTCGGGGTTGCAAGGAGAAAATGACAAGAGGAAAGGTGAGGCCAAAGAGTTCGTAGCTTGAAGCCACTACATGCTGCCACATGGCATGGTGGAAAATCAACGACGGAGGTTTAATTTTGGACTGATTTTGAAAGAAATTTTTGAGGCACCTGGGTTCATCTGAAATTGAACAATGGCTTGCCACGTGACAATGAGAAACCAATTTGTATGCCATCTGGATGAATGGAAAAAGTGCAAGTGGACTATTGTTGTAATTGTTTTTTTGACAAATTGATTTGTGTGGGCCGAGTTGTCAGATCCATTGGAGATCTCGGGGAGTGCTTTTGTATAAAATATGTTTTTTGGCCATAACTTTTAATGTAGAGCATCAACATCAAATGGTGGAAAATCAAGATCTGATTTTGATCCATTGGAAAGATCTCGGGGAGTGATTTTGTATAAAATATGTCTCATTAGCTTGAAAGTTCTAGATTGCGCCATGTGGCACAATCTAGTGCCCTCGGGGTCGCAAGGAGAAAATGACGAGAGGAAAGGTGAGGCCAAAGAGTTCGTAGCTTGAAGCCACTACATGCTGCCACATGGCATGGTGGAAAATCAATGACAGAGGTTTAATTTTGGACTGATTTTGAAAGAAATTTTCAAGGCACCCGGGTTCACCTGAAATTGAACAATGGCTTGCCACGTGGCAATGAGAAACCAATTTGTATGCCATCTGGATGAATGGAAAAAGTGCAAGTGGACTATTGTTGTAATTGTTTTTTTGACAAATTGATTTGTGTGGGCCGAGTTGTGGAGTTGTAGTTTTTTGGCCATAACTTTTAATGTAGAGCATCAAATCAAACAAGATCGGATCCATTGGAAAGATCTCGGGCAGTGCTTTTGTATAAAATATGTTTCAAGCAGTGTTTTAAAAACCAATCCGATTCCGGTTTGGTTTGACCGGTTCACTAAAAAAATTTGCAAACTGTTAGAAAAACAAAACCAATAACTGGTTTTGTACAGAACTGGCTGATTCAGTACTGGTTCTGTATTGGACTGTTCTGAACTAGTTGAGGAGCAGGTTTTGCCTTAAAACATTTTTTCCCAATTTTAACTTTTAGGTTACCTTTTTCCAACCCTAACTCTAAAATGATGTTTTATAAACCTCGTTTGGAACAATATCGGTTAAATGATCTTGTCTTCATGCAATACACCCCCTGGCTAAGACGCAAACAATTACCGAATATGATACTTGATACATATCCCATTGTCTTGGATGATATTGATCCAATCTTAGAATGGGCAAAGGAGAGTCACTCAACAGAGTTTGATCCCGATGACTTGGGGTGGATGCTTTGGATTATGAACCACTAGTAGCACCGGACATGGTAAAAACTACTATAGATGTCCCTGAGGAGTCTGATGTGTTTGAGCCAAAGGAACATGATGACATTGATGAGGATAAGGATCCCATTCTTAGCAGTGGTGTTGAGTTTGATGATTGATATGAAACATGTAGCAACTTGTAGCATATTGTTTTTTGGACTCTATAGGCCATTTAGAGCCTCATTATTTATGTATTTTGTTTCAGATATGTGGTGCACTCAGTGCCGTTTTGCTATATTTACCCTTACATGGTATATACATGAGCAAACTTTGGATATTTTGTCTCAAATTGTTTGTCATCATGGTTTGGAATCTTTAAAATTTCTTGTTTTCATTAAACTTGTATTATTTGATGTATTTTTTAGTAAACCGGTTCATAAGTTTTTAACCGGTCCGATTCCGGTCTAACCCTCGACCGGTTTCGATTTTTAAAACATTGGTTTCAAGTGAGGATGCACCTTATCTTGGAAGTTGTGAACAACCAAAGGTCCCAGCGGAAGTTCTCCCATTAAATGTAGAATCGGATCAAAAAGAGCTTGAAGTGGGGTTGATTTCTTGAGCCCAATGCCCATTTAATATGGGTCCACCATGGCACTGCCCATTTTCAGCAAGAAGGATATCTTGACATTCTTTTGGATGGGATTGCGCGGTTACATATCACATCTAGATCATCACCTATTCAATGTTGCAACCACTAACAAGTGGGATATTTGCAATAATGGCTCATGATTTCCTTCTTTCTTCTTCTTCTCCACTCTCTGCCTTATAAAAGGCAGACTCCTTTCATTGTAAAGTGTTCCTCTTTTTGAATTTACAGTTACTCTGCCCTTTTGAGTATTGAAATTCCTAGTGTCTAGACCTATGTGTTAGGATTTGTAATGAGTCCAGTGCCTCTTTCATTTTCATAGCAAATTGTATATACTCTTGAGCAATATAGAATGTTGATTGTGGCTTTTCCCCTTTAACTGTTGTGTTTGTTTTCTTGCCTTTTGCGTTTTAAAATATATTGCATCTATATAGATCTAGCTCGACTCGGGCCACCCACCTTCCCCATATCTCATATCTGGCACCATATAGTTAGATAGGGGTCCCAAGTCAGTCTATATGCCCCCCCGGAGAATAGAGTTGTTCAGGGCTCCTCCCAATTCTGAACCCTGAGAGAAAGAACTCTAGATGGTCGGCGGGGTGCGGCTTATAGTTTCAACTTTTAATTCACTGTGTCATTAAAAGGCTAAGAAAGAGTTAACCCCTTCCTTCTTTGGTGCATCACCATATCTCTTTTAGTTGTTTTCCTCCTCATTTTCCCCCTTGTAAAGTGTTAGATTAGGCATGTTAGGGCAGAGTAGCATAGTTAGCTGTTGGAATAGTGATAGCATTAGAGTAGTTAAGACCAGAACCGACTGTCACTGGAGGTCTGCTTCAAGGAGCCAAGTCCCACACTTGGAAGCAGTCCCGTTGTTGCTGCTGATGCAGCTCTGGTGTTTTGGGTTTACAAATTCTGCCGCCAATGCATTGTTTTTAAATATTATGTTTGCATGCTATTTTGTAGGTTGTAAAACTATTGATCTCTTTTAGCTTTTATGACATAGGAAGATTAGGATAGGGATACTTTTGGCAGTCTGTGGATCTCTTGGCATGTGCCAATTTTTATAAATATATTTTCTTGATTCTTTCCCCTTTTGGGATGACTTCCCTCTCTCCTCTGGGTCTGACAAGCAGAGACGATGTCAGTGCTTTCAGGTCTCTTGGCTTCTACAAATTCTAAACATTTTCATTGACTATCTCCATCCTGGTGGATACCCAGATGCTCCTCCTCACATTCTTTCTTTGAAGGGGGATTAATGAAGTTGTCCAAGAAGACATTCAGCAACAGTCATACAGGTCACCTGGCTCCTTATTTCTCGAGTCTTAGCCTCTATTTAGCCTTTTGTGCAGGAGATAGATATTTCAAATAGCAATATTGGTTGTAAACTTATTGATCTCTTTTAACTTTGATGACACAAGCAGATTGGGATCTAGATGCTTTTGGCACTCCATTGATGTCTTGGCATGTGCCAGTTTTTATACACACGTTTCTTATCTCTTTCCTCCTTTGAGATGACTTCCCTCTCTCCTCTGGGTTTGATATAGCAGAGGCAATGTTGGTGTTTTTAGGCCTCTTGATTTCTACAACTCATAAGCATTTTCATCATCTCCCTCCCAGTGGATGCTCAGATGCTCCTCCTCACATTCTTGCTTTGAAGGGGTGTCGATTGAGTTGTCCAAGAAAACATTCAGCGACGATCATCTAGGCCATCTGGCTCTTTCTTTCTTCAGTCTTGGCCCCTACTTCGCAATTTTTTGCAGAAGAAAAAGATTAACCAAATAACCTTCTTGTTTTTCCAGCTTATCTGTTGCAATACGAGGCACTACAAGGATCTCTGAGGCCTATCAGATTGATTACTTCATTTCTGGACCCATCTCAGCTAGTTGGAAAATGCACCTTCACCCACTAAGCTTCGAGACCAGTCCATATTGTTGGATCCAATAGTTGACAGTGGGTGATAATTGCCTCTTCCATGCACTCAGTCCATATCATCAGTTTATCTGGCCTCCCTCTCGCAGATCGTTGAGTTTGGATGTTAGAAAAACATAGAGTTGGTGTCACACGAAGAATAGCTTCATCCTCTAAGCTCATGCCATTCTCTTAACAACACTAAACTGTGTACTGGTAGTAGTGACTATACTGCGATTCATGTAGCTTAACTGACTTCTTTTCTTCTAATGAGATTAAATGTTTTGCCTCTCTTTGTCCCTAACCAATTGCATTTATTTTATAGATTAGTTGTCATTTAACATTGTTATACCTCATAGGGGTGTAGGTGGATTCAGATTGGCATTGTTTGTGAACTTCTCCACTCAAAGGGTTCGCTAAGCAGTTTTGTTTTTATCCAATGCTTAAATCGATCGAATTGGCACTTTCAACTTCAAAAAATCACCTTTCACAGTATGGCAGATACTTCACTCAAGGAACTGTCTAAATCCCATGATCATCCATATAAAATGTATTCAAGGAACAGTGTTATGGACAGTTTGTGTTGGCCTTTTAAATGTTTCCTCAGAGTAAAGGCCATAGTTTTTGATCTTCTGAGTAGGCGTATTTGTATGTGATGTGCATTTTGAACAATTTAATATATTATGGTTTCACAAGTTTTTTAAGTTTAAATGTATTGTTAATATCTAGTGGGCTTGATGGTGAAGGCTTTTTTATTCCATAGCGAGGCACGGGTCTGAAATTCCTTGAAAGTAGGGTATTGGCACCGGGGCTTGTTTTGTATGATATCTTAGGACTTTTTTCACTTCATCTTATATATATTGTTCGAGTGTTTGGCCCATGGTACATTTTAACCTCCTGACCTT
Source organism: Taxus chinensis (assembly GCA_019776745.2). Classification (NCBI taxonomy): domain Eukaryota; kingdom Viridiplantae; phylum Streptophyta; class Pinopsida; order Cupressales; family Taxaceae; genus Taxus; species Taxus chinensis. The sequence continues at coordinate 62,005,174 of CM034152.1, read as the reverse complement.
GCCAATCAAACATTCTGACGAAGCCATGTTCATACAATGTGCACAAGATTTTTTTTTTGGGCACATGGATCAGACATATTGTAATATAGAAAAAAATGGACACTTAAATAAAGCTTTACTTTTGTGAAACAGGAAGCATGGGCAATATTTAGTTCTATGGATCCTTACTAGAAAACATGTGGATGGTCAAGCATAACAGCTGTGAGAGATACAATATTCCAAGATTTTCACATCCTTCCATAAGATTTACATCATCATCTTTGGCGGTGTTTGAATTAGACTGCTCTGTACAATGTATAGATGTTACAAAGCCGACTTTGTACATTGCATTTGTATTTTGGCCACTCATGTCGGTTGGCATTACAAAAAAGAGTTCATTTTGGTTGAATTATTTTGTAAGTTTTTTTCAAAATTTTGTTCATGGTGTGTAAATACTGATATCCTATAATGGTTTGAAATTGGGTTGTGGACCTGGGTTTTATATGTCCAGAAACTATATTATTTTTATTCTTTTATTAAATGAGTCGTATTTTTGAAACCTTGTATTAAGAAAGTAAACTGCTTTTTAATTTTTTTTTCTGGGATGGAAACATATATTCTATTAATCAATACGTAATATATAATACTGATCGCCTACAAATTGAATCTAATCCAATTCCGTCTTATAATTTTCACAATGTTTTCCACATTAAAATTTCATCATTTAAAGCTAAAATGTGGATCCTTCACCACGTATTTGTTTGGGAGAATAATATATGATAAATTATTAAAATATTATTTATTAGAAATTATTAAAATATCTTTATGTGTAAGTAAGTATTTATTTATTTACATGTATTTGATATTTTGATAGGTACCAAGGTAATAAACTTTCCAAAAAAGCAAAAACATTTTCAATACAAATAAAAATAGAAACAAAAAATTGGTCTTAAATAATTTGTAAACTCTATTTTTATAACTATATCACATTAAGGAAAAAAAGCCATTCCGTATGTTAAAACATTTTAAAATTAATTTAGTTACAATTAGTTAATATCGTCTTGTAAAGTAAATAGATAAAATTAAATAAACATCAATATAACATGCACATTTTTTAAGTCTAGGGGTATCGGCAAATATTTCGTGATACGAAGTTGCGAAGCTCTAATACAAGTTAAGGGCCATCGATCAACCTTTGGAGTTGGGTGTAGATGCCTCACTCCCACACGTCACATGTAAACCAAAAATTGAACCCATGACCTATTGATCACCAATACAATGACTTACCATTGTGGCATAACCCCGGGGGCCATTAACATAACACATATTATAAGAACCAACATAAGATGCCCTTATTAAATTGCTCGCATAAGACCATGTTAAGATATTCTTAAATGTTCTAGCATAGACACCTAATTATCTAATTACCTAATTTTGATATGGGTCTAGTTAATTGTTTTGATGTTAGTGTATTTATGTGTTTATTGATTATTAGTCAAAGTTAGGCTTTTCTTGTAGCATGTTCTTTGCCTCATTTGACTTTCAACTTGTTTCTCCTATGCCTCTGGTGGCTTTCGATATCTTCAACGTCATTCACCCTATTTCGATTATGTGTTTGTCATTTTCTCTCCCTTTTCACTCTCTCTTAATATTCTCTCCTCCCCTATTTTTTACCATTGTCGTAGATAATGACCATTTCTGACCACATTATAGAAAGGAACATTGCCTTTTTGGGCCCTCATGTTCCCTAATTTTGAATTCTCGAGGTTTGTGGCTTTTCTTGTCATTTTTCTCATCCATTGTGTGTCAACTTGCACACCAATAAGACCCTATTTTGAATTTTTAGATATTCTAGCTACAATAATAGCCCTTTCAAATGATTCAGGTTCAAACATTCCTTATTTGAATATCAACCAAAAAGTTGGAAATATAGATCTTTCGCGCTAGCTGCAAAGAAAGCTTAGTCGAAATTTATGTTAGTCTAGTTGAATAAACTCTGAAGGGTGTTGAAACATGTCAACTGCACCATAGGATCCTTGTGAAGACCCTAGTCATCATGAGGATACCACACTGTAGTTGGTGTGTGTCAACATCCTGTTAACCGTAAAATGAGAGTTCGTCACATGGTAATGATTGTACAATGCATGTACCAATGAAGTGAGTATTCTTAGAAAGACTAGACACAAAGCGTGGAGTGTATAATGTAGTAATATACGTGAGGGCTTGTCCATTTTCTTGAGGAAAATATTGTGATGAGGAACTAAGTTTTATGTTGAATGTATCACATATATTTTTAACTTCCTTATTTTTAAAGGATTTTCATGATTTCAGAGGCCTTGAATTCCAAAATTTGGATTTTTTTGTTCAACAGTACTAGATTTTGTGGGTATGATTTCAGAGGCCTTGAATTCCAAAATTTGGATTTTTTTGCTCTCAATAGACAATTTTCTAATAGAAGTACATCAATTGGGTATCATATGACTCATCCCAATTGTGATCTACTCTCGGAGTCAAAGCATCAACAAAATCAACATAGTCCCAATTGGGTTAAAAAAACTCATCTTACTCCCCATGCGTGGGCAGTTGCTTCCAAATGTTGTAGGAACACATTTAACTTGTCATCTTGCCTTCTAATCTTTTGAACCCTAAGAGTGTGTCTAAGCTTGCTCAACCACGTGTGGACCTCCATACCACAACTATAGTCATATTGTGGGATCTTCATTTGTAGATTAATTGAAGGTTTATGTCAACTTTCTACCTCTTTCTCTTCATCGTCTAGTGAGTCTTGATCAACATTCCCCCAAGGGTTGACATATTCCTCTTCCTTATCTTGAATGATTCTTTTGCAAGGGCTTGAACATCTTGGATCTATTTGTATGGCGGGCCAAATGTGTTTCAATAACCCACTCCTAAATCATCCGTTTTATAAGGGTATCGAGGCAACGAATAGGAAACACACATGAACGGACATACATTGGGTAGATTTAAAGGGGCTATAACGAGCGCTAGGGTCACATATCTAGAGGGAAATAATCCCTACAATAGGTTAACTTAGGGTTTCCAAGTCTCTATGTCAAGATAGAGGAAGGAACCCTACTGAGATATCGGTAGTTGGGTGAGGACAGGTATGGATCAACAATAAATGAAACAAGCATGCACAATATAACTAAAATGAAAGTAATGATAGCTAATGAGCTGATAATGCATAAGAGTACTATGCTAACTAACATCCAAACATATGTAATACTAAGCTAACATAACACAATGAGGGAAATAGATGAACTTATCTATGCAAAATGACAAAAGATGGTTAGAGCACTCACATTGTACCTGTAGGGTAGTCATTGATGCATCTCTCTCCTGAGAAGCATCACAACGAGAGAGAATCGCTATTAAGTGGAGAAGGGTAACACTGTTCATGTCTTAGACTCACTATAGGTGACCTAATAGTGCAAGCAACCATCCAATAAGAAGAGTATCCAATCCAATCCAAGCAAGATGCAAGATGAACCAAGAGCTAGGCGAGCATATGCGAAGATGGCACAAAAGAGTAGAGCAAATGGCAGTTCGAATAATTATGGCTTCCTTCCTTTTGAGTGTAAATGAGTGATGTGTATATATAGGATGCCATCTCTTGTGGGCGATGGCGCCCGCCAAGGAAAATATAACACCAACACCATCGCCCACGGGCGATGGCGTCGACCAAAGGTGTTAAAATGAGGTAGTGTGTCGTGAAAAGTAAAACAATGTGTGGTAGATCATGGATGTGGATAAACAAGGTGCAAAGTGGTGAGATGCAAGCAAGAAGTTGTGAATGCAATGCATATGAGACCTAGGAGGACAAGGATAACTAGTGCAAGGACAACTAAGGCCCAGACCAAATAACGACATTCTCTTCGTGTACCATCTCTAACCTATAATGGTTACGTGGATAACCATTCCCCATTCCCGACAGGCCACTTAAGGCACCCACTCTAGAAATAGATGCAACAACAACCCTTATTTGCACAAAAGAAATTGTTAGTAGCAAGGATGAAAAATGAAAATTGAAAAATTAGGTGTATGCACTATCTGCTCTAGTTGTTTTCCAAATGAGCTAATCTCCCTTCAATCCTCCTTTGCAAAATCAACAATTAAATCTTTTACTTCCTCATTGGTCACAAAATTTCAGCTGTTTCTTGGATAAACTCCTCTCGACATTTTGATACCAACTGTGAAAATCGACTGAAGCTTTGATACCATTTGTGTCCCAAATATAAATAGAAAATGGAACTGCAAAATATGAGAACACATGCTTCCCCAAGGGTGGATTACACATGCAAATATGACTATAAGAAAAGAGATCTCACATAATGGCGACTATCACTTGCATTAGGCTTTTGATATTATAAAGATAAGATACATTCTTTAGGGATTTTCTCCCTTTTGTATTCAAACCACCCAAACCCTAATCAACCCATGACTAACTCAGGACTTGATTCTTCACTAACTCTAATCACCAAAATATGAAATACTAATAATAATACTAAAACCACACATGCACACGCACATGCACATGCACAAGCGCACACGCACACGCGCGCACACACAGACATACACACACATGCACACACATGTTCATATTTGGGGAATTGTCTCAACCATACTTCCTTTGAGGAAAGAGTTATGAAATGATCACTCAATGTAGGTCAACAAGCTATTTGGTGAATGCAAGTCTCTCAACCATTATCTTTTAGTGCATGCAACAACAATTAGTACATGCTACAATGATATCTAGATGGTTGAATTTGACTTTTAGCCTAAAAGATGCTCTTGGAAACAACAAATTCTACTTTACAACTTCAATATCACTTCTAAAATTGATTTCTCCTTATAAATTAAGTGTGCAATTGTCCTTTAAATGCACATATATAACTATTCAGTGGGGATGCCTCTATGGGGCTCATAAATGGTAGAACACGTTTCCTCCTCTTGATCTTGGATTGCATAGTTTACTTCTATACGATTGGGGTCTGTTGCTTGGATATTTTGCTAGAGGAAAAATATGGTGTTCAACCACATAATGCGAGATAAATTCCCTCCTCAGATAAGGGGAGACACTCTGTTTATTGCTAATTTACAGAACAAGAAACACTATTTACAATATTTACACTATACTAACTTTGGGGTTGAGATCTCATCCATGTAGACATTGTTTCTTTTTGAGAAATGAATTGGAAGATAGAAGAAGGTAGATTTAAGAGGTTGTTTGGAGTGAAAATCTTAGCGAGATACATAGATGAAGAACTTGCGCTTTTAAGTGGCACACACATATCCTAATTTACTTACACAAACGAAATAGAAATAATAATAAATTAGATTAATGCCAAATAACAAGAATCTGGAATCACAAGGAGTTAGAATGATTTGAACATAAGAACAATAACATTACAACCAACACTGATCTCAACACACAATCTGAAAACTAGATCCCTTTATTTCCTTGTAGCAAGAAAAGCAAAACACAAAGTCTCTCCTTTTCCCACAAAATTCTAGAATATGATTTTTACTCAAAGTTGTACAAAGCTCTTACTTACACTTGCCAAAAGTCTATAAAAAAGTCCGAGAGTAGAAGTTACCTCAATGTTGTGAGCATTGCTACATTTATAGAGAAAATGAGAGAAAGTAGGAATAATTACATCTATTGACTAATTCCTAGTCCTAAAAATAGAATATTAAATTTACATAATAAAGTTCATTGATCGGTTCTTGTGCAAAATGACCAAGTCAATTTACATGTTGATCTAAAAGATGTCTAAGCATGTTGAAAAATTACACGTTTGAAACAAAAAGGAAAATACACAAAAAAAACTTCACCCAGATTTTTCCTTTTCTGCTTCTTGATCAATTTCTCTGTTGTGATATTCGTGGAACCTCTGTATCATTTCTTGAACTTCTTTCTCATTTGACGCACATGAATATCTATTGATTACATTGCATGTATTGATTACATTGATCAGTTTCCTTGGAAGTCTTTGAAGATTTTGAGAACTTTTGCTAAATTGTTCAAAATATTTTGATATAAAACCAACTTATTGATTGATTGCAAATCAAATATTTGCTTTGCTTTTGAGTCCTTTTCAACCAATCCTTTGAACTCGGTGAAGATGTTTCTAGCTGCTAAAACATTTAGATCTTCATCAAGGAGTTGAAAACAAATCTTTACAATTTCATTGCTAATGTCCTTGGTGGCATCTATTCCTTCTCCCTTGCCTTATGCAACTTTTCACCGGCCTCTTGTAATATCTTTACATAGAATTCAATGACCTCACATAATTCGTAGTGCCTACCCCTTTCCTTAGTCACATTTTCTTGCACCAAGGTATCAATATCTACCTTTTAAAGCTCATTGGGGGATTCCAAATTAAGCTCCCAATTATTGCATTCCTCATCAAATTCGTTGCTCATTCACCTGATTTTCATTTTTTCATCCTCAATATCATTGTGAACCCATACTGCTTGATCAATGAGTCTTTGTACATCCACGAGTAAACTCTTGATCCAATGGTTTATAGCTCTTCCTTGTTGCCGTATTTTCTCAGTCTCTGTAATAGATGATCTGTCAAAGCTCGTTGTTGCAAGAGTGGTGGTTTGAGTAGGTTGAGTTATCTTGAATAATAAAGTTATTAACTGATGTACCTTCTCCTTTAGCTTGTTCTTTGTGGCCTTGGTCTTTTTGAGTTTGCCAAATAAATTGTTTAAGGCCACTTGAAGGTCATGCCAAACTCCCTTTGTAGTTGTCTTCTCTAGAGCAACTTTTTCTACTAAGTAATCAACAACGGTTATGTCCTCTTTGCTTTTATCTGCAATCGACACAATGATCTTAGCAAATCTTTCACCAAACTTATCTACAATTATGTGAGAAAGGGTTTTGGGTTTCTTTGTTGTACATGCGGGTGTTGGACATAATATGTTGAAGTCAAATGAATCACTGGAAGCACTGCTCTCTTCCTCTTCTCGGGGGTTTGGCTTAACAACCAAGATGGAGTAGAAGAGGGAATTTATTTTTGTGGTGGAGAAGATGAGGATGCAGGCATGGGAGTAGCACCAGGGGATGAAGTGAATGCAAAAACCGAGATAGGAGGGGTTGACAAAATAGAAAAGGGAAAGGTAGAGGAGGAAACAATGGAGGAACTAGAAGGAGGACCCACCATAGGAATGTGAGTGGAGAAGGAAAGGGAAGAGTCTTTAGAGGAGAACCTAAGAAATGATTGATTCCTGGGGAAAGAGGTGGTAGAGAGGAGAAAAATTAGGACATTGGTGTCGATGAAACGAGAGTGAAAGTGGAAATGGAAGATGTAAGGGTTGGCGATATGGGAACAATGGATGATTGCATCAATGATGCAGATGGAGGAGAAGAAATGCGAGTGGAGAGGAATGAGGTGGAGAGGGAATATGAGGAGGCAAAGAAAGAGGCAGAGAAACATGGGGAGGAGAGGAATGAGGAGCCAAGGTTATAAGTGGAACTACATGGGCAATTGAAGATGAAGAGGAGGGCGAGGTTGCCCGACCAGGGTACCGGTTAACATCTCTTGGATTCCTTAAGGCGAAGGTGAGTCTACATTCACCACTGTTGTTGGAGTGGAGGAGGCAGAAGATTTTTCCTTTTTACTGACAATCTTGAATATGATAGGCATGGATGAAGTCTTGTCCTTATCTTCTAGGTCTTAGGAGAGGCCCACAAGAGATGTCACATCGGGCTTACACGAGGGATGAGTAGGGTTGGATAGATCGTTTGCACAGTTGAAAACCTAGGCTGTCATGAGATAAATCTCCCTCATTTACCGGTGAGGCTCCCATGTAAGATTTTTTCAATTATATTTTCTAATACCTATTTGTTGGTTTTACTATGACCACATAGCTCATGCACCATATCTAGAAAGTTTGCAACAAGTAAGTAGTTATAAGAAATGTATATATGCAGAAGAGGGAAATAATTGAATGTGAGTAGAAAAGAAAGAAGATGCACAACCTAACAAATAGTTGACAGAGTTGGTCACATGCACATAGATGAAACAAATAGATCTAGAAATACAAAATTCAAAGCAAAGGAAAGTTTCAGATCTAAATCTAAGATAACACAAAGTTTATGTAAATATCTAAAAGAAATAAGAAACACATCCACCGTTGACACAAATTTTTACGTTCTTCGGAAATAGGGGGTTCTCCTCTAAATTATTCCTTAGCTTTTAGAAAGATATCAAGGGTTTCGGCTCAAATTCTGGAACACAAGAATGCTGATTACAAATTTTGATCCCATGGTTTTTGGCCTTAGGTTCTGATACCTCTACTTATAGTTGTGTAGAGGGGAACTGTAGGTTTTTCCTTATAGTGTGTAGAGTTACAAATGTGAAACTAAAACTGAACTAGAACATGAAGAAGTAGTAAAGGGAACATTTGACAATCATATTTCTAGAATTCCTCTCTTAGTAACATGCATAAGGAGTTTAAGCCAAAATTGTGCACATCTGTCACTCATCTTAAAGAATCTTTCCAAATAACTCAAAGTAATGGTTTTTAAACCAGTAACTTTAATCTTACAATTTTATCTCTTATTAGCTAACATATATATGCAGAAGAGGCAAATAATTGAATGCGAGTAGAAAAGAAAGAAGATGTGCAATTTCATCTAGGAACAGTTGACAGAGTTGGTCACATGCACATAGAAGAAAGAAGATCTGCCAGCTGTAACACCTACACTTTCTTTTTGTTTTGATACTAAATATACTTTTCAAACATATAATTCAACAATTTCCCACTTGTTTTAACCACAACCTCTTTCTCGGTCCTGAATTGCAACAATCCCTCAGTCAAAATGTCAATGTTTTCTTCCACCTCCTTCAAACTAGGTCCGAACTTCTTAATATCTGATTCAAGCATTACTAGCTTACTGATTGAATTCAACAAGTGAAAATTTTAAAGAAATTCATCAATCCTCTTCTGAATCATCAGAAGCAATCCTTCAAGAGAATCAGGCAGCTTATTAGGAATGATTCTTACATTGGAAGAATTCACATTCCCAACCACTTCTTCCTTGATGATCGCAATTACATTACATTGCTTGCCAATGACAATATCATATCCTCGAGCAACCACATCCTTTTCAACATAATTTTGAAGATCTCCAAGCGGAAAGAAACTACAAATTCAAGTTGCTTACCTCTTTCAACCAATCCATCAGGCACAAGTTGCACTACAACCAAAACATCCTCTGGTAATTTATTTATTTCGACCAAAATGCCCAGGTTATTTTCAGCCACTGTATTCTCGTCCACTATGCTTGTCATCAGTTGCTTCAACTGAGATAATGTGTCTTTCATAACTTCCAGACAAGCTGGTACCTCCCTACACTGTGTTGAAGCTTGGTGAATAATTTGGCTCTTCCATTCATAATAAACTTTAACCTAGTTACCTGCATTTTCCACCTCCTCAGCCAGATGATTACTCATCTGCTCATGTGCTAAAATGGGGGGGGGGGGGGGGGGGGCGGATAGGAAGGTTTGGAAACCTTAGCAATGATCTCACATAGTTGGGAAACCTGATTTTAAAGTTTGGTTTTCTCAGCCTTCTCTTTGCCAAGCTTGAGGAATAAACCGTTCATTAGTGTCTGTGTATCTTGCTTTAATCCTTTTGTGGTAGTTTGACCTATTGGCACTTTGGTCACTGCTATATCCGCCTTCGTGAGCTCTCCCTTCTACTTTCCCTCTGTTGGAACTGATAACTCAACGAACTTCTGCCCTGATTCTTCAATAATCAACCTAGAAGTTATTTTGGCAACTTTAGGTCTTCTATCTTTTCTACCCAAACTTAGGAGTAGCTGCAAGTCGTGTTCCTCAAGGTTGATCTCCTCTCTGGATTTTGTGATTGTTTACGAAGCCAACAATGACAAAAAATTGCTTCTCGGGGAATGAGAAGTCACTGAATGCACCACCATATCATGGTCCGACTCTGCTCCATCCAAATTTGCCACAATGTTGTGACCGCCACCCTCTGAATTGTCTAAAGACAATACTTTTTCAAACTCTGCCATCTGTGCTTTTAGCTTTTCCGCATGGAGAAAATACAAATGACGCTGAATTCAATGAAGGAACGACAAGATCTCCCTAGGGTTTTAGGGCTGCTGAAATGCTATGAGTTGACACTGGAGAAGCTAGAACTAGCACGATAGCTGTAGAATTGGCCTTCTCTTGTACCTGAGACTTCTCTTGCACTTTAAGTTTCTTTGGCCTCCCTGCTACATTCACCTTCGTGCTTTCTTTTGCTGGAGTTTCCTACGATAAAGTTACTTGTGATATGATTCATCAAAGCTTCGTCCAGGCAATACCCCTTTGTCAACAACCAATTTGAGGTGTTAACCAGAACCGCAAAAGATCTTTCCTCAATCATCTGACAACCACCAATGTTTTCCTGAAGAACAACTTTATCCCCTCCCATTTGATGATATGTGTAAAGTATCACATTTCCATCATCCGCGATATCTGCAGGTATCTGTGCTAAACCATAATAAGAAACTTGTTGCTCCGATAACCTGCTGAAGTCTTTCTTCCCGACTTCATACTCATTTTTGCACTTCATCCAGAAGTCTTCCAATGAAGGTACATGTGAGAATTCCTGGGTGATTGTCTTCTTCGCTACCCCATATGGATCAAAGTTTAGCCGTGCTGGGAAGAACTCATACTCATATTCAGAAAGCATTTCAGGCTTCGATTCCTCTAGCTTTGTGGATGCTCTAGTAGCTGTAATAACCCACTGTGAGCGGAAAGAACCCTGTAGAATTGTGTCGCTTTGATTGTAAGTCATGCATCTCCACGAGTTGCTTGCACAACTCCATGATGACCCATTTTTCGCTTGGATACCTCGGTAACTTAACTGGTTCTCCTGAAAATCCGGTTACCCTGAGATACACAAAGTTTGCAAACTGGATGAAAATACAGCCATGCTAGGATACAACTTCCCAAGCTTCTTTGCTCACCCTGTTGGTCTTCAAATTACTATTTAATTTGTAGATGAATCCATAGAAGAACCCATAATTGACCACCTTGTAAATATTTGTGGCATCCAGGAACTTTCAAATGTAGGAAGCACTCAAAAATAGGATCTTTCGCCAATATGCCCCGTCTATCTAGCTTGAAAAATATACCTTGCGAGGACTATTGCATATACTAGGTATGAAGTCATTTTGAAGTTGTACGTCTGCCTCACACTTCGAAGCTGCTCACCAATGTTTTCACTAATGATCTCTTCCTAGTTAATTATTGAATTAGCTCTGGTTATCTCAATGGTTCTCATGAAAGCATACATCCATGAGCGAAAGTTATGAGTGTTGACTTCTTCATTTAACTTGCAAAACAATTTAGTAATACCATCCACTTCTTGCACCAAATTAGATCGTGGAAGAGTCCTCGAGAACTTTGATGGAGACCTGGGCTTATTCATATATCTGCTATTCATTATGCCCACGCAATCTGCTTCGTGTTTCTCCCATCTATTGCCAGCATCTGACATACTAATTGTAATTGCCACTAGTTGTGTCAGAATTTTCAGACAATAATTAATAAATTGTGCATCCATCCTAATTATTGTCTTACCCGCAACATCCTGAATTATTCTGGAAAGAGGATTGATATGACCTTGCACACTCCATAACAAAATTCAGGCAACTGAGCTGTGACTAGAAACACTGAAACTTGAATAATTCCACTGCATTTTATTGTCTGCATGAAAGATGTCCTTCTAGCCCTGGATTTGTCAATTAAAATAGAGATGGGTTTAGGGCCTATGTCTGTGTCATTGATATCAACAAATCTGGAAGCTATGCATGATTCTGCTGATCCTTCTCTTTTATCACGCTTCATCATGGGTGGAGCAATCTTTGCCTGAACAATCATTGTCTGAGTTCTTTTTCTTTTAATCATGCTGGAATTCCTTGTTATTGGATCAAATTGTGCAGATTTGACAATTTTTTCAGATTCAGAAGATATATTCAATGTACCTGACATTGATTTGAACTCCCTTTCACTTATATGAGCACCTGTGATGAATACCTGCAGTTAATTCAGACAAAGATGGAGTCCAGGGCATGAATACTTGATTTTTATCACCAAAATCTGCATATAAAACCTGCCGCCCTAAAATTTGAGGCTTTGCTTACATGCAAAGCAAGCATAAATATTTTTTAATTCACCTGGGCACTTATACCAACATGCAAATAAATATCATAGCAAAAATCAAGCTATTCCAATCTTAGGCGCCAAACCTTGAAGCTTCCTGGCAATGAAAAACACTCTTTAATGCAAAAAAACCTCCTTCCCTTGGCGCCAAAACATGTCTGGGCTGCAATCCTTAGCAAAAAGAATTAATTGCTTCTTCATTATGGCATCCCATGCTTATATAGCCATTTGCATACTATTTTTAATAATTACCCTTCCTAATTCTGGTAATTTAATTAATAAATAATCATTTCTATTTATCCAATTTGGGCGCCCAATTATGCATGTCACTGGTTGCTTTTAAATAATTTTATTTTATTTATTTTTAGCATGCATCATTCAGTTCTCTTTGATTGGTCTTTTTGCATTGACTTTTCTTCCATACATGGCGCCAAAATTGGGTGAAAAAGTCATAAATAAATATCATTAAATACATTGTTTAATGCCAAGGTGGGTTGCACTTTTTGGCAAGGGTAATTTCTAAAAATAGGAAGTCAACTTTGATGGGAATTTCTACCCTGCACTGCAGCTCCAAAAAACCTCTCTTCCACTTAAGTTATTTGACTTTCATCATGGGAATTTTACCCTGGAAGGCAGGTAAGAAATTCTTGGTGCTTTAAGTCTGAGAATTTTTACCTGCCACCTCAAATATTCCATTGCAACTTAAGTGATTATGACTTCATGGGAAAAAGTACCTTGTAAGGCAGGTGAGAAATTCCCGCCTGCCTGCCACTGTCGAAATTCCCATTGTAGCTTAGATATGTCCATTCCAAAAAATGTGACTTGCCTAGGAGAGGCTTTTTCTGCTTGACTTCATCTTTTTGGTTAGAAGTTTGCCTTCTGAGGTTGATTCCTTCTGGTGTCTGAGGCCATAAATAATCTCTAGATGATCCATGGGCAATCAAACAAACTATACAGAACAAAGTCCAGATCGAGGGGAATTTAACAGACATACAACGGGGAAAATCGAAGAAAAAACACGAAAGAAATAAATAAAAATGAAAAATGTTGCCAGAAGTAGCAGACAATACTCTGAATTCATTCCTGGTGAAAATCCTATTGAGATGTGTGAATACTGGCATGCAAAACTTTAACAAGATTCAACCGGAGCACAATTTACTTCAAACTTGGCTTTATTTATTTAATAAATAATTAAATAAATTTTTTCCGCAGACAAAACTTGGCGGAGGGATAAAATGAGTTTCAACATTTGGGAATTTGTCAAAATTGGCTCATATGATTCAATGGGAATATCTTAACGTAATAGAGACATCTTCTGGCAATAAAAACACAAAAAGACATGTTATTTTAAAAAGAACGAATTTTTTTAGAATGGGTAGTCCTAGATTTCAGGGTGAAATCTGGGTTACGACCAGTTGGCTCCATCTGTGGGCATCTTTGTCTCCGTCAACTGACATGAGTGAAGATGAGATCCCAACTTTTCTAGTTTTGTATCTTGTCCAGTGGGTTCGGGGTCAAGAAAACAAAAAACAAAACAACACCGAAAAAAAAAAGAAAAAAAATAAAGTTTGTTTATATACATACAGGTTTTACCCTGATTTTTTCCAGAAAAGCTTCAAGTGCTTCCCCTTGAAGGGAAACGATAGTTCAATTCCATCCTAATGCACAAGAATAAAACTTTCTATTTCGGCAATCCTTTTGATCACAAAAGGCCCTTTCCATAGTGAGTCAAATTTCTTGTGCATGCCTTTTGTTTCTCATCTTTTGTCGCATAAAAGGACCCAGTGGCCGATCTCAAACTTTCTTTCCCTAGCCTTTTTATCAAAGATCACCTTCACCTTCCTCTGATGTTCTGACAATCTTTCGGCCACTCAAACCTGCACTTCTTGCAATTTTGTCAGATACATTAATATTTTTTCAATGGCATCTATGAATGTGGCATCCTCTAGAGCTTTAGAAAGTAGCAAAGTAGGCAATTCCAAGGTAAGAGGCAGCTCTGCCTCTCTCCCATATAACAGGCCGAAAAGGGACATGCCTATAGCTTTCTTTGGTGTGATCCTATCTACCCACAGTGCATCAAACAATTTTTTGTGCCAAGTTCTTTGATTTTTCAGTCACTAGTTTCCGTATGATAGTCACCAAAGTTCTTATTGCTTGATTCAGCTTGGCCATTTCCTTTGTGGATAGTAATTGAAGGAATGCACCACCTGGATTCCATGTTTGTAGAAAAACTTGACTAGCTCCTCAGAAGATAAATTAGGAGCATTATCTGCTACTATTTTACTGGGCACGCCAAACCTAATGACAATATTTTCCTTTATAAAACTACACACTTCCGCGGAAGTGGCATTCTTAATAGGAATGGCTTCTATCCACTTACTGAAATAATCAGTAGCTGTTAGGATTTAATGATGGCCAACAATGGAAGCCAGATTGAGCATACCAATAAAATCCATGCCCCACTGTTGGAAGGGCTCTTTAATTACAAACTAGTTTTAAAGAAAATGCGGGGTAATATTACGTGTCCGAAAAAGTGTTGGCACATTCGACATCTAGATACCCACTCTGTAGTATCCTGGAAAAGTGTGGGCCAGTAATACCTTGCTCGAAGGATCTTGTGAGCAGTGACTCAGGCTGAGAAATGACCACCGCAAGCCAAATTATGAAACTATTTTAAAAGATGATCCGATTCAGCTTTATCCACACATCCGAGAAATACCCCGTCAATTCCTCTCGTATATAAACCATTATCCCAAAGGACAAAGTCCCTGTACTTTAGTTTAATAGTACGTTTCTCCTTGTGAGAAATGTGATCTGGGCATTCCTCATAAGTTAAGGAAAAAGAAATGTTACTGTACCATTCATTTACCAGATCTATAAAAAAAAACCATAGGTAAACTTTCACCTACTTCTGAATATGTTGTCTTCATCTCTGTCATTAATTCACACAAACTTCTTCCTCGAACCAAATTTGTGGGCTTTATATCCAAGTCATATTCGTGCACCTTCGTCACCCAGGTGCCTCTTAATATCCCTAGCTCTTGTTGCGTGAGGATAAATTTTATAGCAGTATCTAGAACCGGGGGGCACAATATGTGATGCAAGACTATAGTTGTTAGTGCGAAATCACAACACCCCCAAATGAGTTCTAAAAATCTACTTTTCTAAGGCAAACTCATCTGGTGTGATTGCATAACATTGAACTTCCCTAAGGTGTGGGACCTTTCGAATGGGAAATCTCTCTAGATAAGTCTGGTTCCTCTTCCTAAACTACCTACCACAAGCTATTCCAATGCAAGCAAGCTAATCTAATCCTAATCTAACTTCCAAGGAGACAAGGAGAGAGAGAAAACTGAAAAAAAAATAGAGCCTACTCTAAAATGGTGATACACCAGCAAAGGAAGTGAGATATTCTGTTGAGGAAGAAAAAAATAGAAAAAATAGAGATGAGGGAGGTCAGGCAGAAGTGAAACGGTCCTAGATCTTCAAATTCACCATTAAAATCCATGAAACACGATATCTTGCACCTGCAAATGTGAAATACATGCACAGAAAAATAGATCTGAAAGGGAGAGGCACAGAGAAATAACAAAACAATGTAAAGGGTTGAAGAACACCATAAAAACACATTTTTATTGCTCTAAAAGGTGCACAAACCATTACAGTTCTAGAATAGAGGCAAAAATACATTTTCTAAGCATATGAGAAGGTTCACTACTCAAAAATGGCATCAAGAAATATTTTTTTGACAGATTTTCTCTATGCCTAGAATGTCTCTCCTTCTCAAAATGAAAAGTGTTACTTTGTATATAGAAATGAATAAGAGAGAGAGAAGAGGGGGAAAAAAATTGAATCCTATCTTCAACCACCCCAGAGATATGCATTGAATCCCGATCTTGAAGATCTCAACCACTGCCATCAATCAATGCCCCCTTCTACAGATTCTCCCACAAGTCTGTCGATTTCTGGGCGCCTCTTTCTGTTTGGTGTGATTGAAGAAGAATGGCGAATCAAATTGAATTAGATCTAGTAGTTAAAGAGAAATCAGATTTTGTATTAATGTCCTAGAATACATATTCTTCATGGTTTTTTACCTACTAGAGCCTAAGAAAAATAATTTATAATCCTTTCCATGGTGTAGAAGACATCGAGACGCTTCCAATGATGTCAGATTCACAATATTTTGAGCCTTGAATCAAAAGATATGCCCCTGTCTGAATTTTGTATCAGAGTCCATACAAGAGGGATGGGAAAACAACTTGAAAAACTAGGTACCCTTTGATATGGGACATGTGGCAACTAAATTAGAGCAAATATTGGGCTTACGGGTCTGTAATTTATCTTTTCCCCCTTTTCCACAAGAATCATGAAATCTCAGAAAACTCCCCACGGCCCCGCCAGCTCCACCTTTTGACTCTGCTTGACCATTTTCCCCTGCCTCCGTTTCATCCTAAGACACGTGGAGATGCACTTCACTTGTTTGAGCTTCTGGGCTTTTTTGGATTCACCTTTGGAGGAGCACCATTAGGACACATGGTTGCTCTGACTGCTGGCTCTTCCATGACTCGGGCCTGATTGCTGGACTCTTTCCTAAATGCCTCATTCTGAGACCGATGCGAGCTTGTAGGTCTTTGTCACATCTTCTCCTTCTTGCTCCTAGTTTATTTGCGACACTACAGGGCCTCCATTTTTGAGCCCACTTGTAACCATGTTTGATGAATTTAAGTTATGGGTTCACTTGGCAAAGTCATGGGGACTTTTTCTTTCCAGATCACAAGACCAGTTTCCGTTTAAACTTTCATTGGCCACAGAGTCCCGCCTGATAAACATTGTAGAGTGATCCCTGCAACCTTAGAAGACTTGATCATCCTGAGCCACTGTGAGCTCGTGGGTCTGAGTCATTTCCTTCATAATGTTCCTTGTGTGCAAGACCTTGAGCTTGACCAACATATTCTGGGGGGTAAATTTGGGATAACAAAATCTTGGTGACTCACAGGGACATTATGCATGCTAGTATGAAGAGACCAGTGGCCTTTAGAGCATCCATTGGGGATGGAGTTCAAGAATGATGGTCCCTAACAATGGATCCTGTTTTATAAAAATGGAATCCCCGACTCCTGTGTACTTGTTTTGACATCTGAATCACTTGGAAAACCAGCTGATAGGTAACTTTGAACTTCCCTGCTATGAATACTGAAGAGCATGGCTGAATGCACCTGTAGAAGAGTAATACAACAACACCAAAAACTTATTTACAAACTGACCAAATCATATATGACTCTAATGTATAACATGTAGAGTGTGCATAAGCACTTCTTCTGCTGGAAAGAAAAGTCTACTCCTACTCCTACACTAACCAGAGAGAAAGAATGATAAACAAAGACTACTATAGGTAGGGAGAATTAGCTTCCCTTTCTCAAGAGGGGAAACCATGCAAATGATTTGAAACTAAATATAGCTACCTGTTATGAGTGAAAAAACTAACAATAAGTTGGTCCTCCACACAAATAATCAAGGTATCAACATTAACAGAAAATACCTCCTCAAGATGACTAGCATCAGATTTCTGTAGGTGTTGATGATGATCCTTGGTACTTTTATGCTCATCCTCATGCCCTAGAGTAGGCATGATTGGTTTTGGCTTCTCCCTTGGCTCTAATGAAGCCAAGTATCTGATTGGGCAAGGTATGGTCCTTTGAATCTACCCATGGTTCTGAACTCTAACTCTAAGAATGGAGCCTTCTTGCTGACTCTCATGGATGAATGGTTGTGAGAGGAATGACATCATCTTCTTGTTTTTTCTCTTCCTTCTCCAGCAGGTGAAGAACATGTGGGATATCAAGATCTTCCAACCTTGGTTCCAGAGGGCATGTTGCAAGACTGTAGGTTATTGTCCTTGGATGTTTTCCTTCTATGGTAGAACATGTTCTGTGTGCTTGGAAGGTTGATTGTTAGAGGAAAAAATGATGTTAGTCTTAACTAGTCTCCCTCTTCATTAAAGCAATATTACAATTTTGGTAGGCAGTCTACCTCCTTGTTGTCTTATTGTAACATGGGCTCTACCTCCTCCATGGTGATCCTAAAATCTTCATCATCTGCTCCTTGATCACCATGGCTCCCTTCATCTTTCAAACATGAAATTAATGAAAGATCAAAATCTTCTTCAACAGATCATAACTTTGAAGCGGATGGAGTGGGAGAGAAGAACTGCCTTTTCTTCTGCATATCCAGCTCCATGACTTGGGGCCTCTAAAACTTTATTGGCCCTCCTCCATCTGCTACAAATTCAAACTCGGGCCACCAGTTGGCTCTTCAACCTTGACCTCCTCTATCATCTGTGAACCATCAAGGGGATCTTTGTAAACCCACATCTTAGCAACTTAACTTCCATCAGATATGTTGTGAGATATATTTCTGTTTCTTTTGGGATTCCTCTCCTTGTTGTTCTTGATTGGATTCTTTAGTATACTTCCCAACATGGACTTGTGGAAGACAAAGAGGATGTGGCAGGTCCATGGGGGTTTAACCATCATTTGTAATTGTTTGTGGTGGGGACAGAGGTGGAATCTGCCTCGTTTTTGTCCTGTTGTAGAGGGGATGAACTGTCCTGGAAGGTGAAAAGGGTAGAATAACTGTAACTGGGATGGACCATAACTCTAGGGGATACTGGAGAACATGGATTTTGCAAGCTCAAACTCTGGGGAAACATCAGATCTCGAAGGGGATGGAGTGGAAGGAAGAACTGAAGCTTCTCTTGTAGCCTGTTCCACACTTGGGGTTTTCTGAAACTATATGATCCTCCTTCTCTGCTGCAAAGGGAAACTCAACCACCACTAGCTATGGACCCACGAGCTCCTATTTTTTCTCTGACCATCTGATTGCCATATTTGTAAACCCATATCAAAGGGGACCCATTTCATCAGATTGTCTGTTATTCCTTCCCTCCTGTACAGATCCTCTACAAACTGTCCTTGAATAGATTCTTGAGTATCTTTCCAACATCAGGGCTTGGGAATATTGTGAATCTGAGTGGCAGGTTAGAATTCAACCAGCTTTGCACATTCTCTATGTCATGGGGAGGGAGGTAAAAATTCATATTTGTTTGGAGGGAATGAGTGTAGGTAAGGGAAAAAGGAAGAAGATTCTTCTGAGCCATGAAAGCATAATCCAATCTCTTCAACTACCGAGAAACTGATACGATTGGGGAAGATCCGCTGAGGAAACTTGGAAGTTGGAGCATATTGTGGTTGAGATGGTGCCACTTGTAGAAAGAGCAAAAGATATTCAATGGTATGAGATGTTCAAAGCGGGATTCGATGCATTGATCTTAGGGTGGTTAAAGCAGGATTCCAATTTTTAAGCCCTCTTCTCTCTCTTAGTCCTTTTGTGATCATAGTTGGGGTAACACTTTTCAACCATGAAAAGTCAGAGACATTCTCTTGAGGCATAGAGATTTCTCTGTCAAATTTGCCTTCCTCGATGGACATTTTTTTATCAGTGAACCTTCAACCTACATATTGGAAAATATTAATTTATGCTATGCCCCTTGACTGAACCATTTCAGAACTGTAATGGTCTCTACACCTTCTAGAGCAATAAAATAGCTTGTTTTTGTGGTAGTTCTATCAACCCTTGTATGCATCGTTTTATTGTTTCTTTGATAAGCCTCTCCCTGGCCAGATTTTTTTTGAATCTGCTGCATGTATTTCACATTTGTAAGTGTAGGATGATCCTGTGTTTCATGGAGTTATAATGCTGAAAATTTAAAGATCTAGGTTATGTTACTTCTTTCTGACCTCCCTGGATCTCCATTTTTGTCTGTGTGACTTTCTCCCTCAAGGGAATGAAGTCATGATCTGCGCTTCCTCATGGACTGGGAGTAAATCACCGTTTTAGATGTAAGAAGAAAATGGATTTTTTTGAGTGGAAATCTCTCTCCTTGGTCTGTAACTTAGAGAATGGGTTATATTAGGATTAGATGGAGCTTGTCTGCACTGTGAATAGCTTGTGCCTCAAGTAGTTTAGGATCCCACTAGGAACACAGCCTTCTTTATGGAGATAAAGTCCCATTCGCAAGGTCCCACACCTTGGGGAAGTTCAATGTTATACAATCACACCAGATGAGTCTGCCTTAGAAAAGCATATTTTTAGAACTCATTTGGGGGTGTTGTGATTTCGCACTAATAGAACCTACTTGCTTATACTTGGGAGCTAATGAAGAGGGTAGTGAACTTCCTTTTTTAGGATGGTAACATCTGGCCCTAGATCTTCTCTTTCTCTTCTTTGGCCACTTGAGGAAGCTTCAGCACTTTGGCGTGTTTTGGACCTTGTAAACATCGTAAATGTGTGACCATCAGAATCTTCAAAAGATTCATAATATCCCTCGTCAAATTCATAGTCCAAGTAACCAATGTTGGGGTCGCCAACAGGATCTAAAAAGTATTCTTCATTAAATGATTCATCCATACCAAGATCTTCTTCATTAGCTTCCAAGTTGTTCCTTGGAACAGATTCAATTACCAACCATTGTGGTGTAGCAGTAAGTTTGTTTCAATTTTGATTTTGACCATTAAAGGTCCGAGCAAGACCCGTTCTTGAAGGAGTTGCATTTCCTCCTTGAGCTAGCTCCTTCTTGATTTGTAGCATGTCATTAGCTAACTTTTGTAGCAAAGGATCAGAATTACTTGAAGAAGTTCCATCACCTTTATGGGGTGATTGCCATATTTTCCCATCCATGATCAAGTCGTCTTTAACCTCTAATGTAACATTTTGTGCTTCTAATAGATTCACAGGTCTTGCCCTCCATAACTGATATCCAACTTCGGGAAATAGAGCGTTTATAAAAAAATGTCTTTTGTTTTTCATCACTAAGCGTAGTAGAAGTGGGGATTTTATATAAAATCCTTTAGAACCTAGCAATAAAGTCCCTCATGTTCTTGTTTGGTTCTTTTTTAAACTACTTCAGCTGAGTGATCAGTGTACTAGTGTCTTCTACAGGTTTGAACCTCTTTAGAGATTGTTCTCGCATAGAAGCCCAGTTCGTTACAGTCCTATGGGCTAACTGATAAAACCAGTCTCCGTCCAAGTCATGTAGAGTTTCAATGAAAATTCTAACCAAAACATCCTCATGCTGCACTGCAAACACACCACAAGATATAAAGAACGTTGCCAAGTGATCATCCGGATTTTTCTTGCCATCTCCAAATAATTTTGGAATTTTTTTTCTTGACCCTTTAGGGAATTCGTGCATAGGCGGAGTTAGGTTGAGTGGCCCAAAAGCTGCACTCCATGGGATAAGTGGTGGTTGGTTAAGGTTCAACATGATAAATGGAACACATTTTCTCCAGAAGTAGACTTGATAGATAATTCCAGCTATCAGAATATGCAAAAGATGATCATGATCTGGAGGAGTTTGCACTCTTCGTCCTAATGAAAGACTAGATCTATGGCTTCTAACTTGAGTAGGATGATTGAAATTGAATTTCTCCTATAATCTATAGAAATGACCAGTCCTTCCTTGAGCCTTGACAGATCAGGTGAACGAGCGTTCAACCAAGTTGAGAGTTCAGAGGGAACTGACACAATAAACTCTGGTCTACAAAAGATTGTTGTTCCCCAGCGGAGTCGCCAAAAACTGTTGGCTAGATTTTCTGCACAGCTGAAAACCTAGGAAGTCATGAGATAAATCTCCCTCATTCACCAGTGAGGTTCTCGTGTAGATTTTGTCAATTATATTTTCTAATACCTATCTATTGGTTTTCCTATAACTACATAGCTCATGCACCATATCTAGGCAATTTACAACAAGTAAACAACTATAAGAAATGTATATATGCAGAAGAGGAAAATAATTGAATGCGAGCAGAAAAGAAATAAGATGTGCGACCTAACCAATAGTTGACATAGTTGGTCACATGCATATAGACGAAACAAATAGATCTAGAAATGCAGAATTCAAAGAAAAGGAAAGTTTTAGATCTAGATCTAAGATAACAAAATTTTTATGCAAATATCTAAAAGAAATAAGAAACACATGCACCGTTGACACAAAGTTTTTTGGAAATCTCTCTCCTATCTATTTCGTAGCTTTCATAAAGATATCAAGGGTTTCAGCTCAAAGTCTGGAACACAAGAATGTTGATTACAAATTTGGATCCTTTAACCCGTAGGTTCTTCCTCTACTTATATTGTGTAGGGGGAAATTACAAATGTGAAACTACAACTGAACTAGAACATGAAGAAGTAGTAAAGGGAACATTTGACAATCATCTTCCTAGAATTCCTCTCTTAGTAACATGCATAAGGATTTTAAGCCAAAATTGTGCACATCTGTCACTCATCTTAAAGAATCTTTCCAAATAACTTAAAGTAATGATTTTTAAACCAATAACTTTAATCTTACAATTTCATTCAGGAACATAAGAAACAAGAGAAGAAAGAGGAGAAGAAAGAAGATCTTCCAGTTGTAACACCTACACTTTCTTTTTGTTCTAATACTAAATATAATTTTCAAACATATAATTCAACAATTTCCCATTAGTTTTAACCACAACCTCTTTCTCGGTCCTGAATTGCAACAATCCCTCAGTCAAAATGTCAATGTTTTCTTCCACCCCCTTCAAACTAGGACCAAACTTCTTAATATCTGATTGAAGCATTAGCAACTTGATGATTGAATTCAACGTGAAAGTTTTAAAAGCTTCATCAATCCTCTTCTGAATCATCAAAAGCAACCCTTCAAGAGAATCAGGCAGCTTGTAAGGAATGATTCTTACATTGGAAGAAACATTCCTAACCACTTCTTTCTCGGTGAACACAATTACATTACTTAGTAATGACAATATCATATCCTCAAGCAACCACATCCTTTTTAGCATAATTTTGAAGATCTCCAAGTGGAAAGAAACTAAAAATTCAAGCTGCTTACCTCTTTCAACCAATCCATCAGGCATACGCTGCTTTGCAACCAAAACATCCTCTGGAAGTTTATTTATTTCGACCAAAATGACCAGGTTATTTTTAGCCATTGTATCCTCATCCACTATGCTTGCCATTAGTTGCTTCAACTGAGATAATGTGTCTTTCATAACTTCTAGATGATCTGGTACCTCCTTGAGATGTGTTGAATCTTGGTGAATAATTTGGCTCTTCCATTCATCAATAGCTTTAACCTGGTTACCTACATTTTCCACCTCCTCAACTAGATGATTACTCATCTGCTCATGTGCTAAAATGGGATGAGAGGAAGGATTGAAAAACTTAGCAATAATCTCACATAGTTGGGAAAACTGCTTTTGAAGATTGGTTTTTTCAGACTTCTCTTTGTCAAGCTTGAGGATTAAAGCGTTAATTATTGTCTATGCATCTTGCTTTAATCCTTCTGTGGTATTTTGACCTATTGGCACTTTGGTCACTGCTATATTTGTCACCGTGAGCTCTCCCTTATGCTTTCCCTCTACTGGAGCTGATAACTCAGTGAAATTCTTCCTTGATTCTTCAATAATCAACCTAGAAGTCATTTTGGTAACTTTATGTCTTCCATCTTTTCTACCCAAACTCAGGAGCAACTGCAAGTCGTGTTCCTCAAGGTTGATCTCCTCTCTGGCTTCTAGGATTGTCTGCAAAGCCAACCACGATGAAAAATTGCTTCTCGAGGAATGAGAAGTCACTGAATACACCACCATGTAATGCTCTAATTTTGCTCCATTTGAATTTGCCACAGTGTTGTGATAGCCACCCTCTGAATTGTCCAAAGAAAACACTTTTTCAAACTCTGCCATATGTGCTTTCAATTTTTCCGCAGGGAGAAGTGAAGATCTGATTGGCTGAGGATAAAATACAAATGACACTTGATTCAACAGAGGAACGACAAGATCTCCCTGGGGTTCTGGGGATGCTGAAGTGCTATGAGTTGATGCCGGAGAAGCTGAAACTAGCACGATAGCTATAAAATTGGCCTTCTCTTGTATCTGAGACTTCTTGTGCACTTTAAGTTTCTCTGGCCTCCCGCTACTTTCACCTTCGTGCTTTATTTTGCTGGAGTCTCCTATGGTAAAGTTACCTATGATCTGATTCATCAAAGCTTTGTCTAGGTAGTACCCCTTTCTCAACAACTAGTTTGAGGTGTTAACCAGAACCGTGGAAGATATTTCCTCAATCGTTTGACAGCCACCAATGTTTTCCTGAAGAAAAAATCTATCCTCTCCCATCTGATGATATGTGTCGAGTATCACATGCCCATCATCCACGAGATCTGCATGTATCCGTGCTAAACCATAATAAGACACTTATTGCATCGATAACCTGCTGAATTTTTTCTTCCTGACTTCATACTCGTTTGTGCACTTCATCCAAAAGTCTTCTAACGTAGGTACATGTGAGTATTCCTGGGAGATTGTCTTCTTCGCTACCCCATATGGATCAAAGTTTAGCCGTGCTAGGAAGAAATCATACTCATATTCATAAAACATTTTGGCTTCGATTCCTCTAGCTTTGTGGATGCTTTGACAACTGTAATAATCCACTGTGACTAGAAAGAACCCTGTAGACTTGTGCTACTTTAATTGTAAGTCATGCATCTCCACGAGCTTTTTGCACAACTCCATGATGACCCATTTGTCTCTTGAATACCTTAGAAACTTAACTGGTTCTCTCGAAAACCCAGTTACCTTGAGATACGTGAAGTCTACAAACTGGATGAAAATACAACCATGCTGGGTGTTGGCGAGGAAATTTTTTGGGTGGGAAAACTTGTGGATTCCTTGCCAACGCTCTGGGAATCTAAGTCCCTCTACTTAACTGGTGCAGCTACCATATATGTATGCGTGAGAAAATGTGGATTTCTGTGGTGGTCTTTCCGCTGGGGATCCGCCAGGGGCACTCCACTGATCCTGTGACAAAGCTTGTAGATATTTTCAAAGGATAACTTTGTCTGAAAGTGGGAAAGGGAGTGAGAAAAGAGGTAGGAGAACTAATGTTGCAGGTAGGAAATCATATTTCTACACACACTAGTTAGAAAATTCCTCACATGCATTCATGAGAAGAAACAACCCTGTAGATGGCAACAAGACGAGATAAGATTGTGAACTCAAAGTTTCTGAAATATTCTCATCAAAGAGGCTATAAAATCCTTCTTCTTGTATTGCTGCTTAAATAGAAATTGTACATAGTGGAGAAATGGAGGAATTTGAGAAGAAAGAGGGAGGGAATGGAAGAAAAAATATGGCTATCTCCTTTGTCCTCTCAAATTACAATATACTCCTGATTCCATTGGGTAGCACGTGCCATTTACCTGGGTCAAAGTGAGGCCTAGAGCATTTGCAACTTTGGCTGGCATCACATTGTCTAAGGCTCCAGAATCTATGATGCAATTATTCACTTGAAATGCTTTGATGAGGAGTGATAGGTAGAAAGGTTCAACTCTATTGGTATTGGAGGCATTGAATGCTAGCATGTTTTGGGAAGGTGGTGTGGATGGTGTGGGGAGCAAGCCTTTAGAATTTGGGCTTGAAGAGATAGGGTTACCACCAGGAATTGCATTGATGAATTTTTCAAATTGGGCAGGATGTGTTTGTAGGTATTCTATTTCAGAGAGTTGGACTTTGGTTTTGCTTGCATGTTCTACAAAGTCAAATGGGGCAATGGTGGGTGAGGAAGAGGCTCCTAAAATGGAGGAAGATCTACATGGTAGATACTTTGCTACTTTTGGTGTTGGGTTCTCCTTTTCGGATGTAACAATTGGCTTGGAAGGGGGTGAGGGTGTAGCCTTTGACCTAACTTTAGATGTTTTTGCAGGACCAACATTTAGAAGAGAATTATTCTTAGCAAATTTTTAGTTGGAAGAAGAATCAAATGACTTGGTATAGTAGCATGCTCTTTAGCAACCAGTGAGTCTAGTTTTTCTTTGGCTGATTTTATGGAAGGTGGTAATGGTGATCCTTTGCTGATGATTTTATTCTATGTAACCTCTAGAGGACAATATTCTTTATTCTTCTTCTTATCCTTTGCTACAACTGTTGGGGCTGAAATCCCTTTCTTAGATTGAGCACAAGTGAAAACAACACATGAGAAACTTGGAACTTCTTCATCACCTTCATCTTCATCATCAACATACTCAATTAGGCCATTGTGCATATCAACTTCCTCAATCTCAAGATAGTTTTCATAATCTTCCATGTTTTCTTCTTCAGTTTCATCAATTTCTGCTTCCTCCTCTAGCTCTTTGGTGTCACAGATGGCATTGACTGGTGGTGCTTCAAGAGCAAGCTGACGAGGAGGTGGAGCAATCCTTGGTCTATCTAGAGGGTTTGGTCTCCTTGAAGCATTCCGCATTGTGATCTCAGATAGCTGCTTCTTCAAGGCAACCAAGTCATTTGCCATTTTTTGGAACATCAGATCTATGGTGACAGAGTTTGAATTCTGACCCTTTTGTTTCCCATAGGGGCTTTTGACCTTTCTAAAAAGGATTAGATCATCATCAGTTTCTATTGCAAAGTCCTGGGCTTGCCTCAATGTTCTTAGTTGGGCTCTTCTGAGGAAAAAACCTACTTCTGATGGTAGAGCACTGATGAAAAACCTCTTCAAATTATTTTCAGGAGGCACCACATCTTCAGGGACCCTTCTTATCACTCTATCATATCTTGCTACAAAGTCCCTCATTGACTCAGAGGTTTCTTTCTTCATTTGTACGAATTGGACCAAAAGATCCTGACAATATTCCATGGTCTTGAACCCGTGTTCGAATGCACTTCTTATATCTTCCCAACAGGTGACAGACCTCAGGGTAGCATGTAGAACCATTCGGCAACCTTTTTTTGAAGTGAATCTACAAAGAGTCAGACTGACACATCTTCGTCCTCAACACCCAACACACAACAAGCAATGATAAATCCTGCTACATGCTCTTCAGGGATTTGAGAGCCATCCCCTCTGAATTTCAAGAAGTTTTTTCTCGAGTCTCTCGGTAGCTAATGGAGTGATTGAGCAAGAGCCAGTGGACCGGTGTTTCCTCCCCATGTACGTTAGGCCTACGGGCTTCATGATCATGTTCACGCTTACAATCCTGATCCCCCATTCTATGTTTGTTTCTATCTTCCAGCCTTACCAAGGCTGTGTCTTCTGCTACTGCTCTTTTGTCTGCCTCAGCTTGAAGTCTCTCAATTTCTTTGAGTTGAGCTCTTATTTCTTCGTCGGCTCTTGCTTCTATTTCTCTATCTTCTTCTTCGGTCTCTACATTGGTGAAATCTTCATGGTTCTCGTTGATGTATGGAAATTCACCGTCCAAAGGATTGGCAACACTCAGGTTCCCAACGTGGCCAATTGTTTGAAAAGGAGGCCTTTGGATTCCGAGTATCTCTTGTCTCCTTTGAAGTTCCTCAAAAATGGGATCAGTTTTTCCTCCTTGTCTCTGTTGTCGGGTGTATCTTCTATCTACCAACTTGAAAATCTATGCTCTTCTTTGTGGTGCTAGAATTTGTCTTTGCCTCTCTAGTTCAAAAGTGTGTTCTTCTTCAAGGTCCATAATTCTTGTGGCAATGAAGTAGTGGTTGGCACTTTTTCTATTATGTCAGATAGCTTCCCTCAAATCTGAAGCAACGTCTTCTTGGATGTGGAAGAGCAATTTGGGTCTTTCAATAGGAGGGTTTCTTGAAATAGCCATGATTTGAATCCATATGGCTCATATAGCCATTCAAATTCCAGAAATTTTCTCTTTTCACTTTTGATTTTTTTTTTTAAATTTTGACCTTGCTGTTGCATTCAGGTGCGGATGCTGCTCAATCTGCCCCATGGTGGGTGCCAAAAACTGTTGGCGGGGAAATTTTTCAGGTGGGAAAACTTGTGGATTCCTTGCCAATGCTTTGGGAATCTAAGTCCCTCTACTTAACCGGTGCAGCTACTGTATATGTATGCATGAGAAGATGTGGATTTCTGTGGTGGCCTTTCGGCCGGGGATCCGCCAGGGGCACTCCACTGACCATGAGAAAAAACTTATAGATACTTGCAAGGGAGAACTTTGTCTGAAATTGGGAAAGGGAGTGAGAAAATAGGTAGGAGAACTAATGTTATAGGTAGGAAATCAGATTCATGCACACACTAGTTAAAAAATTTGTCACATGCATTCATGAGAAGAAACAATCCTGCAGATGGAAACAAGACGAGATAAGATTGTGAAATCAAAGTTTCTGAAATCTCCTCATCAAAGAGGCTACAAAATCCTTCTTGTTGTATTGCTTCTTAAACAAAAATTGTACATAGTGTAGAAATGGAGGAATTTGAGAAGAAAGGGGGGGGAACGAAAGAAAAAATGGCTATCTCCTTTGTCCTCTCAAAGTACAATATACTCCTGAGTTTACAAGATCGATTACCAACCTTTGACAATGGCGTGAAGAAGCCATTAAATCTCCTCCAAGAAATGGTTACAACTTCTTCTTTGTTAGCAAGAAACGGTTTACAATTTCTTTTCAATCATTCGCGTCTGTTCGGATTCTTGATTCATGAAGAAACGCCAATGGCAAAAAAAACCAAACTTTTTATAATGCAAATGTTACATTCTTTTTGTAACTTTGAATTTGAACCGTTCATCTTGCTTTCAAAACTTTAAACCAGAGCCGTCCACATGTGAGAAATTTATTGGAGCGGGTGTGGAGGATGCCTTTTGAATTTTATGCCTTTGTAGAAAATTGGAATTTTTTGACATTTTGGTCCACCCTTCCGCCTCTTTGCCATTGGCCTGACACGTGGCTTTATTTGAGTGGTGAAGGAATCGCGGCTCGCTTTTTTCAATTTTAACCTTTTTTCGAAAAATGCTTAAAACTTCAAAGTTCTCCGCCGTTCCGCTCTACCGCTTTGAATTTTCAACAGCAGGGCCGAGACCTTGGTGTAGATGCGGAACATTCTAGAACTTTTACTTCACTTTTGGTTAAATTTCCAAAAGTGTCCCGATGGCCCGCTCGTCTGCTTTGAATTTTCAACGGTGGGCTTCACCTTTGACTTTTTCTCTGCAGGCTTCACCTTTGACTTTTCTCTGTGGGCTCAAAATTTGACTTTTACCTTTGTGTGATCGGGGCTGTGAGACCAATCTGACGTTTTTTCCAAAAGTGACAAAAAATGTTAAGTTTGCCAAGGAACCCGTTGCGCCACGTCCAATTGGACAAGTCCACGTACCTGCATACACTAGGGCCAGAGTTTGACGGGGAAAGACACCCGTCATTCGTGACTGTAAAAAATTACAGAGAAGTAGAGGACTTCATAATTTTGAGTCTGATTTTTAAATTTCTTTTGCAAAACAGAGTAATGGAGGAAAAACAAGGTATGACGACCCATGGTCATAGAAAAGGTGAGCAATTCAACCAAATGGAGGTTGTAAAGGAAGATTCACGCGTATAGACCTAGAAACGGGAGATTTGTCAAAACGAGAAGACTGAGGATTTGAAACAACTTTAGGGCATGGATTTCTCCATCTCTTCAAACCTTCAACTTGGCTTGAACACTTTAGGAGGGCGTGAGCTCAAAATTTTGAATTTGACTTGGAAAACGAAAAGCATTTTTCAGGAGACAACACTGGGATACAACTTCCTAAGCTTCTTTGCTCACCGTGCTGGTCTTCAGATCACTATTTAATTTGCAGATGAATCCATAGAAGAAACCATCATTGACCACCTTGTTATCATTGTGGCATTCAGGAACTCTCAACTATGGGAAGCACTCAAAAATAGGATCTTTCGACAGTATGCCCCGTCTATCCAGCTTGGAAAATATACCCTGTGATGTTGCCGCATATACCAGGTATGAAGTCATTTTGAAGTTGTACATCCGCCTCACACTTCGGAGCTGCTCACTAATGTTGTCACTGATGATCTCCACCCAATTGATTATTGAATTAGCTTTGTCGATCTCAATGGTTCTCACGAAAGCATGCATCCATGAGTGGAAGTTATGAGTGTTGAATTCTCCATTTAACCTGCAAAGTAATTTAGTAATATCATCCACTTCTTGCACCAAATTGGATTATGGAAGAGTCCTCGGGAACTTTGATGGAGACCTGGGCTTCTTCATATATCTGCTATTCATTATGCCCATGCAATCTATTTTGTGTTTCTCCCATCTGTTGCCAACATCCAACATTCTAATTATAATCGCCACTGGTCGTGTCAAAATCTTCAGACAATAATTAATAAATTGTACATCCATCCTGATTATTGTCTTACTAGAAGCATCCTGAATTATTCTGGAAAGAGGATTATATGACCTTGCACACTCCATAACAAATTCAGGCAACTGAGCTGTGACTAGAAACACCGAAGCTTGAATAATTCCACTCCTTTTTATTGTCTGCATGAAATATGTCCTTCCGTCCTTGGATCTGTCAATTAAAACAAAGATGGGTTCATGACCTATGTCTGTGTCATTGATATTGAAAAATCTAGAAGCTATGCATGATTCTATTGATCCTTCTCTTTCATCACGCTTCATCATGGCTGGAGAAATCTTTCCCTGAGAAATCTTTGTCTGAGTTCTTTTTCTTTTTATCTTGCCGGAATTCCTTGTTATTGGATCACTTTGTGCAGATCTGAAAATTTATTCAGATTCAGAAGATATATTCAATGTACCTAACATTGATTTGAACTCCCTTTCACTTATATGAGCACCTGTGATGAATACCTGTAATTAATTCAGACAAAGATGGAATCAAGGGCATGAATACTTGATTTTTATCATCAAAATCTGCATATAAAACCTACTGCCGTAAAATTTGAGGCTTTGCTTGCATCCAAAGTAAGCATAAATATTTTTTAATTCACTTGGGCACTTATACCAACATGTAGAGAATTATTATAGCAAAAATCAAGCTAATCCAACTTTAGGCGCTAAACCTTGAAGCTTCATGGCAATGAAAAAGATTCTTTAATGCAAAAAACCTCCTTCCCTTGGCGCCAAAACCTGTGTGGGCTGCAATCTTTAGCAAAAATAATTAATTTCTTCTTCATTATGGCATCCCATGCTTATATAGCCCTCTTCATACTATTTTTAATAATTACCCTTCCTATTTCTGGCAAATTAATTAATAAATAATCATGTCTATTCATCCAATTCGGGCGCCCAATTATGCATGTCGCTGGTTGCTTTTAAATAAATTTATTTTATTTATTTTTAGCATGCATCATTTAATTCTCTTTGATTTGTCTTTTTGCATTGACTTTTCTTCCATACATGGCGCCAAAATTGGGTGAAAAAGTCATAAATAAATATCATTAAATACATTGTTTCATGCCAAGGTGGGTCACAGTTTTTTGCAAGGGTAATTTCTAAAAATAGGAAGTCAAATTTAATGGGAATTTCTACCCTGCACTATAGCTCCAAAAACCCCCTCTTCCACTTAAGTGATTTGGCTTTCATCAGGAGAATTTTTACCCTGCAAGGTAGGTAAGGAATTCTCGTTGGTACTTTAAGTGATTTTTCTTTTATAATGGGAATTTTTACCTTCCAAGGCAGGTAAGAAATTCCCGCCTTCTTACCACCTCTAATATTAACATTGCAACTTAAATGATTCTGACTTCGTGGGAAAAAGTACCCTGCAAGGCAGGTAAGAAATTCCCGCCTGCCTGCCACTGCTAAAATTCCCATTGCAGCTTAGATATGTCTATTATAAAAAGTGCAAGTTGCCTAGGAGAGACTTTTTTTGCTTGACTTCATCTTTTTGGTCAGAAGTTTTCCTTCTGAGGCTGAGGCCATAAATGATCTCCAGAAAATCCAGGCAATTAAATAGACTATACAAAACAACGATCAGATTGAGGGAAATTTAGCAAACATACATCGGGGAAAACCAAAGAAAAATGTGAAAGAAAGAAATAAAAACGAAAGATGTTGCCAGAAGTAGCAGAAAATGATCTGAATTCATTCCTGGTGAAAATCCTATTGAGATGTGTGAATACTAACATGAAAAACTCTAACAGGTTTCAATTGTAACACAATTTACTTCAAGCAGGGCTCTATTTATTTAATAAATAATTAAATAAAAATTTCCTGTAGATAAAACTTGGCGGAGGGATAAAATGAGTTTCAACATCTGGGTATTTGTCGAAATTGGCTCATGTGATTCAATGGGAATATCTTAACGTAATAGAGACATCTTTTGGCAATAAAAACACAAAAAGACTCGTTAATTTAAAAAGAACAATTTTTTTAGAATGGGTAGTCCCAGATTTCAAGGTGAAATCTGGGGACACCAAGTAGTTTCCTATTTGGGAGTGATTCCCAAAGACACAAGCCAATGAGTGGTGTGGAATAAGATGCTGGTAGCTCGTTCCCCTTGATGGAAGTGCATTCTTTGACCAACCAATCAATGGGAGGGAAGCTCAGGGTGTCAACCTTCATCAGATCATAAATATAGTCCAGGATCTTTATCTCATCTTTAGTACCCTCAAGGACATCCAAAATGATGTATTTCATGACCTCTTCTAGGGTTAGTCTGATGTAATCCTTATTTCTTACAACAACCTTGTCTTTGCAATCAATCAATATATCCTCAAGCTCAGGAAAATACAAATGTAGAGTTCCAAAATTCTTCATTACCCCTCTATAATCAAAAGTGAGCCTCAAATGGAATAACTTCAGTGACATATTCTACATCTCCAAAGAAACAATTTTAGCCTTGAGAGCAGAGGAGAATGTATAACAAAAGATGGAGATAGGGAAATGAATTCCCACCTTGTGTTTTCTCTGTTAGAATTTATGCAGATCCATCAATTGCCTTACTAATTCCATCTAGACCCACTTGTCACTTGGATGCCTTGGAAGAGAAAATGGGGATCCTTGAAATCCCCCTACTCGGATGTAAGAAAAGGTTGGGAATCGGAGGAACATACATTCCCATTGTAACACAACATTCCAAGCCATGTCAGTGCATCTACATTTGCTGAGCTCCTTATGAAATTTGTATACGATGTTGTAAAAGAAAGCACCATTTTCCTTCCTAAAATGTTTGGATATATTCTACATCTCCAAATAAACAATTTTAGCCCTGAGAGCAGAGGAGAATGTATAGCAGAAGATGGAGATAGGGAAATGAATTCCCACCTTGTGTTTTCTCTGTTAGAATTTATGCAGATCCATCAATTGCCTTACTAATTCCATCAAGACTTACTTGTCACTTGGATGCCTTGGAAGAGAAAATGGGGATCCTTGAAATCCCCCTACTCGGATGTAAGCAAAGGTTGGGAATCAGAGGAACATACATTCCCATTGTAACACAACATTCCAAGCCATGTCAGTGCATCTATATTTGTTGAGCTCCTTATGAAATTTGTATATGATGTTGTAAAAGAAAGCATCATTTTCCTTCCTAAAATGTTTGAGGCTTTCTTGTAAAATGAATTGAGGATAGAAGTCATAGACTCGACCTGAATTCCTAAAATCGATAATTGCTAATCTGGGATATATCTTCATTCCTTCTGCAACATATACCAGGTGAGATGTCATGTAGAGTATTCATGTTGCATGAACCTCCTTGATCTGCTTATGCAGAGAATCAATGATCATCTTTACCCATCTAATAAATTATTGGTTCCGTGTTATGATGTAGATGAATTAATACATCTACTCTTGGAAGTCTTTGGTCATAAGAAGATCTATCACTCTACTGAGAAAAGTAATGATGTCATTGACTTATTGAATGAATTTAATTTGGGGTAGGGCCTTCAGAAAATGACTAAATGTAGATAGTTCTTATTTAAGTTCTTGACATAAGATGAGGAGTTATCATTCCAAGAATTTTGGGCTTGTTCTTGGTTGGTATCAACATACTTGTTGAGATCAGTGAATTTTATCAAATCATCAAAATAATTTTTCCAATCTAATTACCACTTCCCTGTCTTGATTCTTCATTGATCTCGTGTCACCATCATAGTGATATTTAAATGAATTTAGGACATTCTGCTAAGATAGGGAAAGCTCAGGGAAAACTTTAGTGATGATTCTTTGCTAATTAGCAAATATTTATATTTTGAAAATTTTTATTTGGTGAATTTTAAATGTCATATGGACTAGCCTTTTGCCTAATTTTTTTTGGGAAGTAGTTCATTTGGGGAGTCAGTTCGCCTAGTGTTTATAATAAATTCCATATAAATATATATTTTCGCCACAATAAATCGGTTATAATGTATATACGGTACGAGGGATATAGACTTATAGTATACATCTCGAGCATATGCCATAGAGATATGTTTGTTTGAAATAATGGTTTAACCTTTAGGGTCCCAAACGTTGCTTGATAGAAAGGTTTAGGGTTCCATAGGCACGCGACCTACGTTTCGAGCTTGCAGACATTCACTTGCATCCTGCAGCCATGCGTGTCTGCATCCTGCAGACACATGCCAGCATTCTGTAACTACTCGCTTGCAGTAGTGCAGCTGCCCACCTAACATTTTGTTGTTGCTTGCCTGCATTCTGTAACCACCCCCAGTATTCTACAGTCACCCACCTATATCTCTTGCTCATCTATATGTGCCAACCAACTGCAGAGTAAATACAGTTGTTGTTGCCTGCCTACATTTGTTGTTGCTCACCTGTATGTGCCTCCTGCCTGCCTGTAACATCCTTCCTTGTAAGTTGTAATCATCTTGACTGCATTCCTTCTATCATCCCGCACACCTTGTTTTCCTCTGTGTGACAATTCCTTTCCAGCGATTCTCTAGTTCTCATGATGTGGAAGGAAAATCCAAAAAATGCAATCTTTTCACATATCTTACCCATCCACAAAAAAGATATCAGGTAGAAGCAGATGCAAGTGTGACCACCATACACACCCAATACAGGTATTGTACGTACTGCAAAATTAAACCCTTTTTTTATTTTCAAATTAAATAATTCAATAGTAGAGTTAATAATTCAATTTTAAAAACTCATTTCCTTGCAGATACATAATATCCCACTAATGATGACATGCATAATCATATGCAAGTGTGACCACCACACACACCCAATGCAAGTACTGTACGAACTACAAAATTAAATCCTTTTTATTTCTAAATTAAAAAAATCAATAATAGAGTTAATTATAAAATTTGTAAAAACCCACTTCCTTGTAGATGCACAATATCCCACTGATCATGATGATGAAATGCCTCCTCTTGAGGAAAATCCTCATTATGTGCCTCCATAAGAAGATATGCAACAACTTGAAGATGCGCCTCCACTTGAGGTCAGTCACGATCTTACGAAATGGAACAAAGACAGGAAATTTCCTGTCAACCACAAATAGAAAAAAATCCCATTGATGTTGATGAGATTCAACAAACTGAGGATATTCAGACAAAATGTGATCCTACTGTTGCAGGTGATAATGCAACCCCAAAATCTGTGAGAAGAAATAGAAATACCTGGACCATTGGCAGGACTTTTAATTTTGAATGGGCTGCAAAGTTTCCATTCATTGAACCGGTATAGCTAAAAAAAGGTACTGATATTCCAACAGAATGTAAATGTACTATTTGTAGTTGGAAACTAGGAAAGGATAAAAAAATGCAACTCAAATTTGACACAATAGAAAAACATTACAGTAAAGTATATGAGTTTGTTAAACAAGCAGATGGAAAAATAAAATGAACACAGAGATGGAAAAATGCAAAAGAATGCATGTATGTTAGATATGTAGAAGAATATGAAAACGACAAGAAACACCTATAAAATCTTGTTGAGAAAGGAGGTAACTATTATAACTCACATAGGAAAAGTTGTTTAGATTATTCTGCGAGATAAAAATATACAGTTCACAACTATCTACCATATTCTGAAAAAAGATAGACCCAATTTCTGATTTTCAGGATTATAAAGTTTTATTTCAACTTAATGGATTTCCTAATCTTCCTCAATCCCATTGGTCAGATAATTATGCTTGGGAAATTGCCAAATGTCTAACAATGATTGAGAAGGAGGATTTGAAAGAAAAAGTAAAAACTATAAAAGTTTTTGTCATTGTCTATTGATGAGGTCACAACTGTTGACAACCCATTGTGGATTTGCATTCATATTTATAATTTTGATAACCATCAAAAGATACCTCATTTATTGATTGTACTTAAAATGACAGAAAACTGCAATGTACAGAGAACATTTACAATTTGGTTATTTCAAGTTTGAGAACTATAGCGGGAATGGATGATTATAGTATTACAACTAAATTGGTGTGTATTGGTACTGATGGTTCATCAGTCATGTAGGGGAACATAAATGGTCTGTGCATTCGACTAAAAACCTCTGTTGCACCATACATGATTCCAATCCATTGTATGGAACACAAAATTAATCTTTCATACAGAATACTTAACACATTTGACACTGTTGCAAAAGTAAAAGAGTTGATCCGTGACCTTCATGCATATGTGTCTAGTAGTCCCAATAGACTCCTTGAGTTTTAGAAATTTTCGATTGGTGTGACTAATGGTAAAAAATTCTTAAAGATGTAGATACAAAGTGGATTTCTATGTATGAACCTGCGTGTAAATTTTTTCAAGAATATTCATCACTGGCTGGTTTTATGTACAAATATCGTAGAGAAGTTGACAAAGAAAAAAATACGTTGTACTATTTAACAGATTTGGAAACATTACTAAATTTAAGTGGAATTCTTCCCATGTTAAGGGAAATAAACTGTTTGAGTTAACATGCTCAAGAGAGCAATATTTACTGTTGATTTCATACGGTTGAGGAAACATGTCTATCAAACTCTTGATATGTTGTACCTGTCCCAAGAGGGCTTTAAGGGGTATTTGAGAATTGAAAAATGTTAATAGACATCAAAGATCCTAATTGCTATATGAAATGCAATATTAAGGATTATCTTTATATAGTTGTAAATGGGAAGGAAATTTCAATGCATACATTTCAGTAGAGAGTTGATTTGGCTAGAGAAGAAATTGAAGAAGTTCCTATTACACACATCTTATATTGAGAAATTGAAGAAGGTTATTTCTGATGCAAGGATGAAATTGAGAAAGATTTCACAAAGTTTATCTTCATAAATTTGTGATCGTTTTAAAATGGATGATCTTTTAGAGGCTATGAGAGTGGTGAATCCCATATTTTGGAATGTTTTTTATGGTAACACTTAACAATTTGTAAGTGAATTATTTCAGAATAAAAGGTATATTCTGGCAAAGCATTTTAGTACAGGACTTTACAGACAAATGGTGTTGAGATTAAATTTATTTTGCAAAAAAACATTTACTAACAACTTAATCATCACATTTTGGAATTACAATGTTAGATCAATATCGACACCTAGACAATCCAATATAAAATGGACCTCTAACAAGGCTATGTAAAAAATTGCATCCAAGCAACGTCCTGCAAGAAATTCTTAGTGAATATTTCCGTCTATATGAGCTTTGCTAAACAATTCTTTTGGGATCAGTAGAAAATGAACATGTTTTTAGTGCACTATCTTTTCTGAAATCAAAGCTTCGAATCAAGTTAGATAAAAATTTGGAGACTTGTTTGAGATTGTATGTTTCACATTATCCAGTCGATGCATTTCCTTATGAAAGGGCGATTGCGACTTGGACTTTACTTGTTGATAGAAGAGGAGTCACAAACACAACAAGTACAACAATGATGATCTTAGTTGTGAACCAGGAGGTAGATGCTCTACTGAGTCTAACCCGAGAGATGCAAATGTCTCCGAGAAAAATGCTCAAACATTGTTTCAGCTACCAAATTTTTAGGCTCGACACGTGTACCTTGGTAAGACTCAAAACACATGTTTTATAAATATTTATATAATCCTATATGTAAACTTCATTTGAAGTTGCTACATATTTTTTGAAATATATGATTTCTATATTTTTATTGAATCCCTTTATATTTTTGTATACAATGCATCCAGGCAATAATACGATATGAAAACATTAATTACGAATAGAAAACATATATTATACTTTACACATTACATTGTAATTTGTTTCAATTTGTTATGTGAAAAACAAAACACCAATCCAACAATAAGATACATTGTTTCATTTTGCATTGTGAAAACAAAACACCAACGATGCAAATTTATATACTCATATATCTAAACTTCGTATGAAATTGGTACAAATAGGGTAAAAGGAGGGTTTTAGAAGGTCCCACAACCTTATACAAAAAAGCCCAGCAGGCTAGATTTAGCAGATAAAAACATATAACGAAAATACCCTAGAAGATTCCAAAAAAGGACAACGAAAAAGACAACAAGAGAAAAGAAAAGAGCTTCATATGAGCTTTTTCAGTTCAGCGACAACATTTCTAGCCCTAGGAGAGCCCGAATCCTCAGCAAGCTGATCCGCAAGTGTGATGAGCTCCGAACAGTCTCTGGCAATGGCATTCCTGGTAGTGTCAGTGAAATTTTCCTAGGCCTTCAGGGTAGTGAAGGTGTGTTAGAGCTTGCTTCAGATAGAGGAAACCAAATCAACTTTGCGATCATCACTCAGGGATTCAACGACCATAGGCTCAGCAGGATTAGCATCCATATTCGAAGGTGACTTCGGGGTGTTAGCATGAGGCTCGCTGTCAGTGGAATCTGAAATGTCCCCAACTTTCTGAGTGTTGGGGTCTTCAACAGGCTGGTTCGTCTCCATTTGCTCCGAGGCTGGGGAGTCAGGGTAAAGCTTGGCAAGGCCCAGGATATCATCGGCAAGAGAAGTGTCGGGGCTGGAGACAGGGGAAATTGCCTTGATACTAGTGTCAGCACCCTCCAAAAACAGGCACGATTGAACAAGTGGAAGCGGGGGGCTAACAGGGGGAGCTGAGGGGGTGGAACCATCGTGGGAAGAGCCCAGAATGGCGACATCTGAGTCGGAATCAGAGGAAATGCACAGGCAACAACGGTGACTGGAAGAGCGGAGGGAGGTGGAGGAGGGACAGGGGGAAGGTGAGGGAGAACGGCGACGAATGACGACAGGTCTTGGGGGGAAAGCGGACTAAATCGGCATGCGAGGCAGCAGTGGAAAACAACAAGTACAGAAGGCCCTGATGAAGGATTGCACCTTCCCCGTCGCGAGCCAGATGAACAGAATGCTCCAGAGATTGATAGAGGAAGGCAGCCAGGTTGATCTTTTTTCCCCAACGCAGATGCGAGAGGATAAAAAAGTGGGGGCCGAAGACCAGGCGATAGCGGCCGTCAATGGTGAAGTATCGCATGATGACTTCAGCAATTCTATCCCACGGGGGAGGCAGTGAGTCACGAGTGTAACCTGAGAGATTCTTGATAGGATTTTCACCTGGAGCGATGAAATCCTACATTTCTGAATGGAGTGAGCACTTGAAATATATATCGCCAGTAGCCGGGAGTCCCGTAGCATCAGCAATTGCATTCGTGGAGATAGTAAAAGAAGTATTACCGATCTAGACATGCCCCCTCGACCAGGAAGCCATTGCAGTGTACGAGACCAGGGCCGAGTAGCCCGTCATTCTTTCTAGAAAAGTGGTGATCCCATTTTCTAGCAGGATGTTCCAGACCTCCTCGTCGTCCTTCACCGTGCTGCAGGAGGTAGGCTCGATGCGTTTCAACTGGCCACCCATATTGTTGAGAAATTTGGAATGAATGCGAAGGAGGGGAAGCTGGAGGGTCTTAAAAAGGCCGCCCAGAGCATGGGAGTCATTCGCTTCAACATCATTACCCTCCCGCTAGTACTTGGTGCGTTTATGGGGAGGAATGGCACCATGCGTGAGAAAATATGTGAAAGCATGACACATCTCCCCCTTCAAATGCTTCAGCGCCAAAGGTCTTTTCATAATAAATGAAGAATTATTACCGCCACCTTTTGGGAAGTCCATAAAGACATAGCTGACACCCAAGTCAGCTCACCCTTCCACCAGCCAACGTTAGGAAGTGAGGTCATTCTTGATAATTTGGAGGAGGTCAGCCGGAAAGTTGTCCTTCCAGCTTTGTTGATTTTCAAGAAGAACTCCGATGTTAGCCAAGTGGTCTGCTGCTTTGTTTCCTTCCCGAAGGATGTGCTGAAACTGAATTTGCTGGAAACTCCTTTGCAAGATTTGAATATCAGCAATGATATTTTGGATTGACCATTGACCAGTGTCCGCCGACTGCAGGAGATTGATGATATTGAGGGAGTCGCTTTCAACTTGGAGAGGATCGTTGCCGAATTTGATAGCCAGCTCAAGGCCTTTGAGAATGGCCATGGCTTCCGCGCGATGATTGGTGCCAAAGCTAAGATTGTGGGCAGAGGCAGCGATAATGGAACCGGAAGAGTTACGAAGGATGGCTCCTCCCCCAGACTTACTAGGATTTCCTTTCGAGGCCCCGTCAGTATTGAGTTTTCTCCATCCGAGGGGTGGGGAAGCCATCGCACTAAACCGCAATCAGTAGTAGGGGCTTTCCTCACAGGGAGATTTGCCAACAGCAGCTGCCACTCCTGAGAATTAAAAATTTGATTTTTTTGCTGATATTTGGTCCAGTAGTGAGAGTTGAGATTATCCTGGAAAGTCAGTGTGATCTGGATGGCCACACGATCAGGTTCAAGACTCTGGTCTTTAAAAATCCTTCTGTTCCTTTCCTTCCAGATGCCCCAGATGCCATATGGGAGGAGAAGTTTCCAAGCCAGAACCAGGGCCAGATGGGAGAAGGGGGAGCACCACTGAGTGAGGGTGTCCTGTATGGACTCTGGAAAGGTCCAGAGCACTCCCATCCATGATAAAAACCAATGCCAAATAGCTTGTGAAAAAGGACAGTGGATTAAAAGATGGGAAGAGGATTCCACTGCCTTAGCACAGAGCACACATCTAGTGGGAAGAGAGAAACCCCTTCTTTTCAAATTTTCTCCGGAGAGGAAAGCATTCTTAGAAGAGAGCTAGGAGAAGAAGCCAATTTTGGGGATTGTTTCCTTCGGCCATATTTTGGTGAGGGGAAGACCAGAGCCGGTACAATGCATGGAGAGGTAAGTAGCTTTAACCGAGAAAGATCCGGAAGGGGAGAGGGGCCAAATAAGCTCATCCTCAGGAAGGGAAAAGGGGATATAAATGGAGGAGAGTTTACTTCTAATCAAAATCAGGAGCTGCCTCTGCTGATCACTTATTCCAATCCAATCCGGGATAGTCCAGGATGGGATGGAGTTCACCACCATCCAGTAGCCAGAAACCAACCTGCCATGTCTATTAATGAGGATTCTTTTAACAGGATCCCATGAGGAGTTGCGATCCAGCGGCTCTTCCCCAATCTAGTGATCCTGCCAGAAGTCAATAAGCCTTCCATTTCCAAACCTCCATTTGGTGCCAGCTCTGATAATGGGGAGGGAACTAATAACAGAATTCCATATGGCCGAACCACGGATCGGATTAGAGGGAATAAAATCCTCATTATGAGCAAGGTACTTAGCTCTGAGGAGCTGCGCCCAATGAGAGTTCCCTTTTGCAACTTCCCAACCAATTTTAGCCAGGAGGGCTGCATTCATATCAGCCATCCGTCTTAACCTGAGCCCCCCAAGAGAGGTCAGCTTACACACTTCCTTCCAGGAAACCAGATGGATCCTCTTTTTTTCTTCCACCCCAGACCACAGGAAGTGCTTTTGGATTCTTTCCACCACCTCCTTCACCGAGTTGGGCAATTTGAGAAGAGACATGAAGTATGTAGGTAGACTCTGGAGGGTGGCTTTT
Organism: Taxus chinensis; assembly: GCA_019776745.2. Classification (NCBI taxonomy): domain Eukaryota; kingdom Viridiplantae; phylum Streptophyta; class Pinopsida; order Cupressales; family Taxaceae; genus Taxus; species Taxus chinensis. The sequence continues at coordinate 61,963,343 of CM034152.1, read as the reverse complement.
ACCAGTTGGAGTTTGCCAGCCTGGCTGAGCAAGGCCCCTTTCCAGGCAGCGAGCTTTTTTTGATATCTTTCGATGACAGGATTCCAAAGAATTTTTGTTTGCTTTCCCTTGAAGAGAGGAATGCCCAGATAGGAGGTAGGGAGGTCCACAATTTTACAGCCAAAAATATCAGCAATCTTCCTCTGAGTCCTAGGAGCAGTATTTATGAAGGATATGCTGCTCTTGTTGAAATTAATGGTTTGCTGAGAAGCAACTTGATAGAGAGTTAGGATATCCATGAGAGCTCGGGCTTCAATCACAGAGGCAGTGTTTAATAGCAAAGTGTCATCCACAAATTGACTATGGGTGGCCGAAGGCAAGTTGGAGGTGATTTTCAGACCCGATATGACAGACTGACTTTTAGCAGCCTCAAGGGCTCTGCTGAGGGAATCCGTCATGAGAATGAAAAGAAAGGGGGATAGGGGGTCACCTTTCCTGATACCTCTGCTGCTTTTGAAGAAGCCCGCCGGAATGCCATTTATAAGAATAGAGAAGCATGGAGTTGCAATGTAAGAGAAAACCCAACTGCACCATCTTTTATCGAAACCATATTTTTCCAGGACCCTGATCAAGAAAGGCCAACTGACTCTATCAAAAGCTTTTTGCATATCAAGCTTAAGGATCATCCCAGGAGATTTTGAATGATAGGCCGAGTGGATAGCTTTGTGGACTGTAATGATACGTCCTTGGATGAGTTGCCCATTAATAAAGTCGTTCTGGTTCTGAGAGATGAGATCATTCATTAGGGGTTTAAGCCTAGAAGCCAGCATCTTAATGATGATTCTGTAAGCGGTGTTGCATAAATTGATCGGCCTAAAGTTGGAGACATCCTTAGAACCCTGCTCTTTAGGAGCAAGGGCTAAGAAGGTGGTGTTCCATTCTTTGAGAAGGTTGTTACTATTCTGGAATTCATTAACCACTTTAAAGAGATCTTGCTTGATGGTCTCCTAGAAAACTTGGAAGAAAGTAGCTAGAAAACCATCTGGGCCTGGAGATTTGTCCCCTTTCATGGTGAAGACCGCTTTGTGGATTTCCTCCATAGCAAAAGGTTTGATTAGATTATTGTTCATCTCAGCTGACACAAGCTGGGGAATATGTTGAACCATAGAAGACATTGATTGCTCCAAAGGTGGTTGGTCAACCTGAAGGAGGTTAGAATAGAAGGAGACAAGCTCATTAGAAATGTCAGTATTAGAGGTTAATAAGATACCTGAGGAAGTCAACAACTCTCTGATCTTGTCTTTTCTTTTGTGCTTGGAGGCAGTGATGTGAAAGAATTTGGTGTTGCGATCCCCCTGTTCAAGCCAAAGGGCTCTAGAACGCTGCCTCCAATAGGTCTCCTCCTCTTGAAGTGTATTGTGGTATTCACTAAGGAGGGAGGTTTCTTGTTGGTGAAGGTGATCCAATCTCCCATTGATTTCCATTTGAGTAGAGACTCTGGAAATATCTTGTGATAGCTTCTGCTTGCAGAGCTTGATGCTACTGAAAACCGTGGTCTTCCAGATTTTGAGCTGTTTTTTAATTTCTTTGAGCTTGCTGGAAAACCTAAACATGTCAGTGCCCTCGACATTGATGTCCCACCATTTGTTGACTAGAGGATTTAGGTGGTTATTCTCAAGCCAAGAAAGCTCGAACATGAAGGGAGGGTTCTTGATATTCAAATTGTGGTTTGCACTGAGCAGGAGAGGGTTGTGATCAGAGGCGGCCCGAGGGAGGGAACTGAGGTAAAAATCAGGAAAGAGAGAGATCCAGTCCAGAGAGTCCCAAGATCGATCTATCCAGTCTACTTTGAATATGGTTCCTACCCAATCTGCAGTTAGACCACGTAAAAGAGGAGCCGTGAAGGTCCATGTCAAGAAGGGAATTCTCCCTAATGAAGTCAGCCAGAGCTTCCATGTTGACAGGCATGGTAGGAGCGCCTCCCTATTTTTCCGAAGGATAGAGGGGGCAATTGAGATCTCCCATTATTAATATGGGAATATTGCCGCAAGTACTGATAAAATTTGAGATGTCTTTCCACAATTTTCCACGTTGGGACTCCAAATTGGGAGCGTAGACATTGATGGCAATCCATGTGGAGTCTGAACCCACTTCTTGGAAGAGCATGCACAGGAAGTTGGGGTGTTTGAGCAAAAAGTCACCTTTGAAGCTTCTGGGGTCCCATAGGGTGCATAAGCCTCCAGAATTACCTGCCAAAGGTTGAGACTCAAAGGATGCAGCAGGCCAAATTTTCAGGAGTCGATCGTCTTTTTTAAGTTTAGTTTCCTGCAGCATTATGATATCAGGAGAATTCTGGAACTTCATATCTTTGATGACTCTTTGCTTTTGAAGAGAGTTGAGACCTCTTATATTCCAAGAGATGATCTTCATTTCTTAGATTTTGATTTGCTCCCCACCACCATGGGGATTATGCTCTGTGTTTCTTGAGCGACATTAAGAGCTGCTTCTTGCTGGAGCTTGACATTGCTCATAATCCGTCCCTTGAATTTTTATGTGCCAATATTAGGCTTCTTGTTGCTACTTCTTGTACAACGGGGATAAAACTATCATCAGAAGAAAGGGCCGAAGGGGAGATGGCGATGTCCAAAGGAGGGGGGAAAAGGGGGGCCAGGGGGGAGGCTCAAGGAGGGGGGATCAGAGGAGAAGGTGCCAAGGGGGGGAAGGGGAGGATTGAGAAGGGAGAGAGGAGAGGACAAAAGAGGAGGTGGGGAGGAGGACACTACTAAGGAGGGGGGTGCCTCCGCTGAGGAAGGGGGGACAGCCGAGAGGGTGGGAGGCTTGAGGGGGATAGGAGGGTGATCGAAGGGGGAAGCCAATTCTGTGTCAGTGTTTATTTCCCCCTCTTCAAGGAGAGCAAAGGAATTAGAGGTGGGAATGATCGGGATCTCTTCAGAAGATGATTTTGGAATAAAAAATTTTCTTTTTTTTTTGGGAGGGAATTTGGGCTTTGGGTTTAGGCTGGGGTTTGGAAGGGCAACCAGAGGCTCTGTGGCCAATGCTTTTATAGAAGGAGCAGGCTTGAGGAATATATTCGTAGTCAATAATTTTCTTCCAGTTCCCTAGGTCAGATAGTAGCTCTATCTCTTTTGGGAGAGGACAACTGACATCGACGTTAACACAGAAACGGGCATGGATGAATCTAGTTTTTGCCTTAGTAGCTTGATCAATAGCTATTAAAGAACCTATAGTGAGAGAAATACCTTCAATAACCGCTGGATGCCAGTACTCCAGGGGGAGACCTAGAAGGCGAACCCATATTGGAGCTTGGGTCATGGATTCAGTATGTGGGTTGAAGCTCGGAGACCATTTCCTGAGGTAGAAGCCATGTCTGCCAAAAAACCAAGGGATACCAAGAAAAGCTCTCATGAAATCCTCTTTCATGCTGAAGGAGAATAGAATGAATCCGTTGGGCATTGCTGCTATTTCAAGCACCCACATGGATGCCATTTCATCCGTGCCCATTTTTTAATATCCTCCAAAGGGGGCCTAGGGCCCATCAGTTTACCAACCAGAGAAAGGTCACGTGAAGCAACAACAACATCAGTGATGTGAGTGGGAATGCGTAGGGAGAAGGACCCATCTGTCAGAGTAGGAGAGAGCTTGTCTGTAAGAGGAGCGGAGGTGGAACCCTCCACGATCTTATTCCAGGAGTCTGGTGGCTTGGGAGAAATGGCCCCTGCCAGGAGGGACCCCTGATCCGGATCAGAAGGGTCAAACATTCGTGCTAACACCAGAGAAAGCCAGGAGACAGCAGGTGACAACAGGAGCTAGGGCTCAAATTTTTTTCTCCATTGTAAGCAATGTGATTTCTGAAAATATTAATATAATTAATAACATTATTGATTTATATTTTTTCAAAAAACTTCATAAAATGTCTCAGTAGAAAGTATTGCAGATTCATAGTCTTACAATAAAACAAACTACAAAGTCATAACTTATAAGAAAGCTCCATCTCAATTTATCAAATATGATGTTGCCTCACACTCAGACATTTTTCATCTTGAATTACTCCCGATTTCACAAGATCCATAGTTTTGGCATTGATATTAGCAATATTTTCAATATCTTGTTTCACCGCATCACCTGCTAATAATAAAATAGGATCCACATCATATCTTTGCTTGAACAAAATATCTGGATCCAATTTGTGCTCCTTGATAATTTTCTTCAATGTATTATTCTGTTTATTCAGGAGCACAGTTTTTTCCTTCAGTGAAATAGGAAAAACTAATATTTTTCAAGCAATCTTGAGATGAATATCTAGGATCTGTGCTTCAGTCTTCAAGTTTTCATATTTTTCCTGCATTTGTAAAAAACATTAGTTGCAATATACAAATCTAAATATACAAAATTAAACTTTCAATGCAAAGAAAGAAAAGAAAAACTTACGATAACTTTATCTTTTTCCGAATTTGTAATCAAAACAAGGTTTTTATCTTGAGCCCATTGGTTGAAGTAAGCTTAGGCTTCACCATTTAAATTTTCTAACCTATTTAACATAACATCCAAAACATTATCATTGTAGGCATTCTCTACTGTTATGGTTCCTAAAATAGCCTTATTCACCAATATATTGGTCTTTCCTAGCTCATTTTTAACTGAAGCAAATAATGTACTTCTTTGGGAATGGTTGTGAAAACAGATATTTATTTCCTTCATCAATATGTCTGTATGCAATTCCCAAGTTTTCAATAATTGTATATTAGGCATAATAACTTTAGTCACATTAGCATAACAATTTTCAGCCAACAAATTATTCAAAGGAAAAGATGTTAACAGATCTGGAGTCTGCGGTACTGCAAGAGGAGGAGATGACATGTCACGCAAAATAGGTGAATCAATATGTAAAACAAGAACTTATTTTTGCTACCCTTGAATAAGACTATAGGGGTTGAAGGTATTTGGATCATAAGTAATACTACCACTCTCAATACCCATAAAATCATCATCAAGATCAATGTCATGCAAAATGGTGGTGCCCATTGCACTTGGGATACCACTCAAAGAGAGATTTGGGAACTGAGACGTTGTCAAATGAATTGTACCGCCACTAGCAACTGGAAAAGATAATATTTTACCCCTTATTTGAACCTGTCTCTGGGGCGGTGACGGTGGCCTTTTTGATGTCTTAGGAGAAGGAATTGCAAAATTGCAATTTGAAAACACAAGAAATCAATACTTAGGAAATTTAGAAGAAAACTTAAAATTATAATCGATTTAAAAATATATTTTATATAGTTATACTTACCATGTTGGGTATGTCTATGAGTAGGGGCAAAAGTTTCTTCCACTGTCAGTGGTTGATTCATTGTGGTAGTGGTGTTCATTTTTTCAACATCTTATTAGGAAAATTCATGATAATTATGAGTGGAATTTGTAAATGTTGCAAATTGTAATGTTAAAAATTACGCATAGTCGATAATATCCTAATTTATTAATAAAAATGAAATAATATGTATTACATTATTTCATGAATCATAGCTTGAGTTTTTTCCCTTGACTGTACAATTACATATTGGCCCCTAGTATTAATACCTGTAATGATTGATGCAGTTACTTCCAACGCTTTCAATTGAGCGGGTGTAAGAGAATTCCTCGTGAATTTTTGTTTTCTTAATCTTGTAGTCAGAGATAGTTGTGCATCCTAGTAATAATCTGCACTATCCTCAAGTCCTTGATGAGATCTTAGTGCATCTTGTTTTCTTGCATTTGATGCAAGTCTTATTTTCTATAAGAAAATTGAAAATTAGCTCAAATTTACAAAAATTAATGTAATTTTATTTGCAGAAATTAAAAATTTACACTTACATGTTGCTCATCAATAGAAAGGCATTTTACTTTCATTCTTTCATAATGTGCAATAGGAATATTAACTTTAGACTTCAAATTATGATACGCTTCATGATATAATGCAAGTACATAATTACAACATGACTTGCACTGTCGTTGCATACATTATGTGTTAAATCTTGTCGTATCCTCTTGGATATATTTGTACACCAGTCAAAATTTTGGAAACCTAGGGAACAAAGCATGTAAACAAGAGCCCAATATGGTATGTCAGATTGTCTGCCATGCAAGACAATCCTATCCTAAAAACATTTGATCATAGCCTGCAAAAAATCATTTTGAATAGCTTTCACAATTAAACGCCATCTTGATTTAGAGGTGTTAGAAATACCTACACGTCATTGAGAAAAGGAATTTTTTGTTAATGTTTTGATATAATAAAATACTACCGAAAATTAGATTGTTACAACTTACCTTCAACCTGTATGTCGAAGTGGGACTCCATATACTTTTTGTCCTCGTCTGAGAGTAGTGATTTTGTTGTGACAGGGTTGGCATTTCTGTAAGGAATCCCGATTAAGCGATGGATATCTTTTGGAGATGTCCCAAAATAAAATGCTCGAGATGGAAGATTCAATTTGAAGACATAAGACGTTGTGTCAAAATTGGATAACAGATATTGCAGTAAACCTACATCTGTTTCATATTGGGGCATGTAAATTATCCCTTGAAAGCAACACTACTTGACCCAGTCAATGAATGTGTCCTTTTGCGTGAGTAATGCATAAATTTGGGGGCACATAAGGTTTTTGAATTATGTTATGGGTTTTTCATGGCATCGTGTTTGGGAACGAGCCTAGGAGGATGAAAGAGAACGAGATTGGGAGGAATGGGAATGAGCTTCATAAGCCATTTGTAAATTGGAATTCAGTTATTGGAAACATGGAGGCTAGAGCGAGGAGCAGAGAGATTAAGTCTGCAGAGAAGCAAATGAGCTCTAGGACTAAGGACCTCTTATATATAGAAGGTTAAGGGACACATGGCGATATGAGGGGTGAAGGCTGCAGACACCTGACTGGAGGTTATAGTAGGGAAACACGTGAGCTAGAGAGGCAGTTGTGTATGCAACCAGATGAATACATATGCAGATACTCGAATGCATATGTGGCTACTTGGATGCAAACCACGTGTCTGCCACTGAGCGACTACATATGCAGTTGGGCATCTACATATACAGATGCTCGGCTGTATAAGCAACTGCCTTGTTGTAGACACGTGCTCTGCAGCCGAGTGACTACCTATGCAGCTGGGTGTCTACACATGCAACCACCTGGTTGCATATGCTGACGGGCGTCTGCATACGTAGCTGCCTGGTTGCAAACACATTTCTTGTTGATGGGAGGATGCATATGCAATTAGAAACCTACATCTGTAGACGCTCGGTTGTACAGAATTTTCCTTGAGAAACTGATTTTTTTAAATTTTTGCCATTTTTTGAAAGCCCTTTTTGAGATTCGCCACCCGTTCTATAATCATTTTTTAGGGGAGGGGCCTTAAAGTGAACCTTGGGAAAGCTGCAACAAGTGCCGAATTACTATCACGAATGCCTTGAATCCATGGGGACTTTGACAAACTATTTACCCTGTTCTCATGGGGCTATCCCATGGGGGTAGAGAATTCCTGTTGAGTGCACATACTCATACTTAAGTCATTGACATTCCAAGCATTTGGAAATAAATTTAGTTACATCTTTCTATTTCCCATTCTAGAAATATACCTTTTTCATGTCTACTAACTTCTTAGTCACTCTAAGGTGACTAGAATAAGTTGCAATGTGCTACTCTTCCAACATCGTGGTCCATAAATTTTCCACATTGGGTACACATTTTACCATTGAATTAATAAGGATTTCTTCATCAAACTTATACCCAACATCGAGAATTTCAGGAATTTCGATAAAACTTATTCAATGGTAGAATCTATGTACCTCATTTACTTGTTGATAAAAATTATTTGTATGCAAGTGTTTCATAATTAATTATCTAAAATTTGATCTTACTATCAACTTTATAACAATATAATTCCTACAAATGAGGGGGTCGGTCAAGCCCCCTCCATAGTTCAAAATTCTAGATAGAGGGTCGCCCCAACTCTATATATTGTTCGTTCCTTGCACTCCTCACCTCCTCCAGTTACCTATTTAGAGTAGGAATTTACAAGTCTGTTTTATTTTCCCTTTATAAAAATGTCATCAATGTCATACTCTGCTAAAAAATCTAAAAAACATTCATTTTTTGCATGTAAATTTGGTTGTGTGAAGATGTACTTCAGACTAAGGTGCTCAATTTTTAATTCAAATTGATTTCTTAATAGGAAATGCCTCTAGCTCTATAAGGCACGCACAATTTCTTCCAACTCTAAATCATGTGCGACATAATTTTGCTCATAAGGCTTGAAATTTATAGATTTATAAGCAATCACTTTCCCATCTTGTATTAGCACCCCACTAAACACACCTCTCCCGAAGCATTTTTTCTAACCAAAAAATTATACTTAAGATTGGGAACAAAAAGTATTTGTGTTGTTAATTTCTTCTTGAGGAGATTGAAATCTTGCTCACATTTTTCAGTTCATTCAAATTTCTTACCTTTATTTTGCAACAAGGGGGTATGATTTCCAATTTTGGAAAACATAAAAACAAAATTCCTTGTAATAAATCGCCAATCTTATAAACTACACACCTCATGGATGTTTGTAAGAGTAGGACACTCCGTGATAGCCTTTATCTTAGTAGAATCCACTGGTATCCCATCTGTAAAGATTATATGCCCAAGATATTGTAATTTTCGTTGGAAAAATGCACATTTTGACAATTTTCCATACAATGTTTGTTGTTTTAACCTCTCCATAACCAATCTCAAGTGGTACATGTTCTTGCCTTCAATGTTATAATATATAAAAATGTTGTCTAAGAAAACTAGTAAAAAAATATTCAAAAAATCCCTGAACAAACTATCCATTTAGTACATGAAAGTGGTTGGAATTGTATTGGGGATATCTTCCTTTTTAATTCTTGGTGATAGCCAAATCTCAAATACATCTTAGAAAATATAGTAGCCACATACAATTGATCAAATAGATCATTGATGTGATGCAATGGATACCTATATTTAACAATTACTTTATTCAATATCATATAATCAATACATAAGTGAAATATACCATCATTATTTTAAAAAGAAATCATAGTAGATCCCTATAATGATACACTTACATATATTAATCCTTTATTCAAAAAGTCATGAAGTTGGGATTTCAATTTTTCCAACTCTGCTACAATCATTGTCTGCATTGCAGTAAATTTCCCAAATCTAGTTTCTATTTTGATCTCTTGCATTACTGCCACGTGTACAAAATCATCTAGTCACTATATCTTTCTATCATGACATTCAACCTTAGGATGATATTTAGCACTTGTATAAGTGATTATACTACCAAATAGGCCCAAGTGTAGTACCTAGGCTCTAATACCATAATGTAACAAATCTCATTACTTAAATATGGAAACATAGATGATTTTTCTACATAAATACATACAACTAGTTTATCATCATAATTGAAACTCATAATTGAAATACTTTACTAACTCATTACAACTAGAAAAAGTAATAATTTATAAAACTCAATAGTTTAATCCCGTCATTCAACATTTTCATACTTAAACAAGTAATCATTTCAATCTCATTCTTTTAGAGATACCTATAAATTGAATATGAAATTCACCATTCCTTATAAATAAAAATTTTACACACTTGTTGTTTTACATCAATAATATAATAATAAGTTTCCAATGATAATAAATACATAAGTTCAGTTTGCAACAATGACACAAGTAGGGCAAAAATACCGTCCAATGACTTACAAAATGTTAATTAACTATTAACAACTTCATAGTCTCCATATCTCTGACTTCAAATTAGTGTCGATGAGGTACAATATCAAGGCATTTTCCCCTCTAACCATGGACCAAAAAGGAACCCACTTCACCTCCCTAACTGTGTGGTGTTTCTACCCTTCAAAAAAGGGAATAGATTATGGAATTCATCCTTGAACAAATCAGAATGCAAAACCTTGTGCAAACAATAGACTACTATCACCACTACACAAAACTCAACCAATGAACTAGGTATCTGTCATCACCAATCCGGCACTATGATAATTCTTCACCGGGAACTCCTCGTGCTATGATTATTTACTAATGCACAGCCTTTAGTTTGGTGGATGTAATCTGGAAACAGAACAACAACATAACACAAGAATACCATTGACTATGATAAGACGGAATGATGACAAATCAGAAATATCAAAGGAAATAATAATATTAACATGAAATTGTTTACAATCTCACCCATGAGGTACTTCAACAAGACTATGGGAGAAACTTTACAATTACGCCTCTTGATGGCTTCTTCAACACACCTTTAACTGATGGCTTCTTTCGTACACTTCCTACAATATTTCTCACTACTTCTTTCTATGCTAAATGAGGGGGTTAGCCTCTCTATTTATAGAACTTCCAGGCTTATCCATCTTATCTCTAAGATAGGATAAGAAATCCACTCTGATGAATCATATTCCATACCTTAACTCTTATCTGTACATGTAGGCTTATCTGTTAAGATAAGATAAACCTTATCATTTTACATGGGTTCCCACATTTTTAGACTTTTTACAAATAAAATACACAAAATATTTATGACCTCATTCCTTGTCCTTATTACCAATTTAATATTTCTAATTCCTAATCATGTAGACCTTACTTCTCTAATTACCCAAACTTTGACATTTTAACATTACCAGGACCCACTTTACGACAAATATTTACTTTTTACAACATTCCTATTGTACTTTGACTATTACCGTACTCCACAATTATTGGCGTAACCGTACTGCGGCGCCGTTATCTTCTATCAGACGCTACTACTAATTATACTTAACAACATCATACATTAATGAAATAGAAATTACGGAGGAAAATTTTAGTGTCGACATCTTCCCCCTTCCTAGCTTCTACTCCGTCCTCGGAGTAGAGTGTTCTGGTGCTTGGAAAATCTTCAACTTGTCGTGGTTGAACCATTTCGTAATGGGAGTGCCATCCAATTCCTCCAGTCGGTACGTACCATTTTCATGCACAGCTGCTATTTTGTAGGGCCCCATCCATTTTTGGAAGAAATTTTCTCTGTCTTCTTTTTTTGTATCTGGAATCATATACTAGAACCAAGTCATTCACATGAAATGGAGACCACTGGATCTTTTGATCAAAGTATTCCTTCTGCTTCATTTTCTTCTTATGACTTGTATCCTTTGCTATTTCTCTTCATTTCCTCCAGCAAATGAAGATGTACCAACCTTTCTTTTACCTGAATCATTTTCATCCATCCTTTCATTTTTTCATAACTCTCCACAGTGGGAATATCAAACTCAATAGGAAGAACTGGATCAATGCCATAGGCCAACTGAAATGGGGAGTATCCTGTTGCTGACTTTGATGTTTCCCTATATGCCCACAATGCTGCATGAATCCTTTTATCCCATTTAAGTACCTGCAAGGCTGTATCTTTTGCTAGAATTTGACACAACAATAAAATTTGTTCGTTCCACCTGTCCATTTATGCTTGGCTTGTATGTTGTTGCCTTCCTGTGCTTAATAGAAAACTTATTGACTAGGGATTCTACCACCTCATTAATGAAGTGGCTTCCTTGATCTGTTACAATTTCTAATGGGCAACCAAATCTGGTGACAATGCGTTCATACATGAACCTTGCCACTTCATCCATGGAAGCTGTTTTCAATGGCCTAGCTTCAACCCACTTGGTTAAATAATCTGTGGCAACTAACAATATACTTATTTTGGCGTGATGTATTTGGAAGTGGACCTACAATTTCTATTCCCCACTTTTCAAAGGGACCAAGGGGAAGAATAGGACATAATGGAGCTGATGAAGTCTTACGGTTACCATGTGTTTGACAAATATCACATGTCTCACAATAGTTATAACAATCTTTAAAAAGAGTGGGCCAGTGATAACCTGCATCCAAGATCCTTCTTGTTGTAAGTTGTCCAGAGAAGTGCCCCTCCACATGTACCATTGTGGAATTCTTCTAGCAGTTCCTTCCCTTGATCACGTCCAACTGCCCTCTTGTACTATCCATCAGGGCCTATTCGAAATAATACTCCATGCAGAATAGAATATGGACGACTAGCTTGAGTAATTTTTCTCTTAGTCTTTGCATTGGCACCATCAGGAAACTTGAATTCATTCAGATAATTCCAAATATCTATGTATTCACTAGGGATTGTGTCAAGGGATAACAAGGCTGCATCAGGGAAATCATCATCATCACAAGATGATCCTAAACCATCATAGGCTCGAGAGAGTGCATCTGCATTGACATTCTTCTTTCCTGGCCTATCTATAATATCAAATTCAAATTCTTGTAGCAAAATTGTCCATCTTGCTATCCTCCCTGATGGATTAGGCTTATTTACAATTATATTTTAGAGCCTGATGATCTGTTACAACTAGAAATTTTTGCCCTAGCAAGTAATTTCTAAACTTCTTTACAGTAAAAATGATATCCAGAGCCTCTTTTTCAGTTACAATATAATTTACCTCAGCACTGCTCATTTGTCTGCTCCCAAAGTAAATTGGATGTTCATTCCCATTTTCATCCTTTTGGCTCAAAAGTACTTCCTAGTTGCTGTATCTGAGGCATCAGTTGGTACACCAATGAATGGATTGCTCCAATCTGGATTCTTCAAAATTAGGTGAAGACACCAGGGCTTCCCTCAGTTTGTCCAATAAGCTTCATGCGCCTTATTTCCTGGTTCATAAGTAACATCCTTCTTCAAGAACTGGGTTAGTGGCTGTGCAATCTTTGAGAAAATTCTTGATGAATCCTTCTATAGTAACCCACATGGCCTAAAAAATGATCTCAACATACTTCTAATAAGAGGAAATGGTAAATCTTTGATTTTTGAAACTTTATCAGGATCAGTACCAATATCATCTCTAGATACAACATGCCCTAACAAAACGCCTTTAGAACATCCAAAGACACACTTTGTAGGGTTTAGTGAGGCTTGTGCTTCATCTAACCTTTGAAACACTGTCTCCATTTGGTGCAGGTGGTCCAACTTGCTCCCATAGATGCAAAAATCATCCAGAAATACTCTGATGAAGGTCCCCAATGTAGGGTTCGAACACCCTATTCATCAAACGCTGGAATGTTGCTGGAGCATCACACAACCCAAAAGGCATAACTGTATAAGAAAACGTTCCCCAAGGAGTGGTGAACGTGTTCTTCAGCTGATCTTTCTCTGCTATACGAACTTGGTTGTAGCCGTTATATCCATCAGCAAAACTATAGCACTCCTGGCCAGCTACTTCGTCCAAGATCTGATCTGAAAATGGAAGAGGGTAATGATCCTTCTTTGTTGCCTTATTGAGCTTCCTGTAATCAACACAAATGCGTATCTTCCCATTCTTTTTTATTGAGATCATAATGGGAGAAACCCATTCTGAATTCTCCACAACAAATATGAATCCTGCATCAAGCAACTTATCTATTTCTTCTTTTACAGTCTTGGAAAAATTAGGATTCATTCTATATTGGCATTTGCTTTATGGGCTTAGCACCATCTACCAGCTCAATACAATGTTCTACCCAACTTACTTGACGGAGTTCCTTGTAATCAAAAGTGAATAGGTGTATGTACCTTCGAAAGAGTTGGAGGTAGGATTCCTTCTCACTCTCTATCACAGCATCACCAACCTTTATTTGTTGGAGACGATCATCAACTTTTTTTTCAGATAATTTTATGGGGTCATGAGTTGGTGTGACTGGAAGGATATCCATGACTGAAACATCAACTTCACTTTCCTCATCTTCAGTGTCCACTTCACTGGTACTAAGAGTAATCAGAGGATGTCCAATTCATCAGTTTCATCACTTGAATCCACAGGTTCTGCCTTATGATGTCGAGGGATCACATTTATCTTCACCCTTTCTCTACCATGTCCAAGAGTCATGAAACACTTCATTCCAGTAGTATTCTCTTGCAATGAACTCTCCTTAGCCCATGGGTCTTCCCAGCAGCATTGGGTATGCAACTAGTACCATTTTTTCATCACCTGAAAGTCTACCACACATACCACACCCATAACAGATATTGCCACATTTGAAACTACACCTTCTGGTTTAGTTTTTCCTTTATTTAATGACCTTAACATAAGTGTTGAAGGGTGATCAATTTTTAAACCCCAACATATTCATTACAGACTCAGTCATTACATTAACTGTAGCACCTCCATCAACTAAGACATCATGAATTGAAATACCATTACATAATACCTCAGCTTGTGGAGCATATGGATCTACCTCTGCCTCCAAAACAGGGACCCTCAACACTCCTTCCTTCTTCGAGCAATTGAGTCCACCTCGCAACTCCCGCCTCTTCTGAGAAGACATAGCCAAGAGTTTACCATATGTAATATTTGCAGGCCTTTTGGACAGATCTTCCAAGATGGAGTATGGTCCTTGCCCCTGTGAAATTAGAAAGTCCTGCACACCCAAATTTTCTTCTCCTATGTTTCTTACTAGTTTCTTCTTTCATCTTCTTAGGATCATTTTCCATCTTGATTATCTTTTTCTTTCTTTCTTTTTGTTACAAACACATCTACTTCATTATTTCTGCTCTTATCTACTACATCAAAAGAATTCACAGGTGCTTTTTCCTTTATTCATTATCTCCTTTACCATATGTAGAATCTCTATCTGGACAATTATACTTATAATGACCCTTTTTAATGACAACCATAACAAAACAACTTCAGAAAATATTTCTTTTTGGACCTCTATCTCCTCCCTGAGAACTAAATTCCTTTTCCTTGAAGAAGATTAATAGTTAACTGACCCAATCTTTATTGAGCAGATCTTCATACTCAGTAGATGTACTAGGAGAAATATTTGTGCTCACCCGGGAGTGGTTGTGAATTCTGGACCAAAAGGTGCTAGTGTAGGCTCTACTTTAGCAACAATTTCTTTGGGCTTCCTCTTCCATGCTTTTCTTCTTTCCTTCATTGCAATCTCCTTTGCTTGTTCAATGGTAGCTGGGTGGTCATACTTCACTCGTTGTCTGATCTCTGGCTTCATCCCAAAGAATGAAGTGCTTACAGAGGAGATTATCCACGCCATTCATCAACCCATCCGCTAGTCCTTTCTTTCGGATCTGGGCATCGAGCTTCCTCCTTAACTCTAGAACACGAGCATGATAATCCCTTATCTTCTCCTTCTCTCCTTGGGATAGCTTTGTGATCTCGATCATTGAGATCTGCATATTTCTGTTGTTCACCAAATTCTTCAAAGAAAACTTTCAGTTAAATAAATCCCATGAATTTTTCACATTATCTCCTAGTGTTTCAAACCACCTAAGTGCTGATCCATCCAAAAAGGTAGGAAAAAATTCAGTCCATTGTTCCCTTCTTATAAGGCCATTACAAATACAAGATCATTTAAACTCTTGAATGAAAGAAGAAGCATCTTCATTAGATTGAGCTGAAAAAACAAGAATCTTTCCCATTTTCAAAAGTAACCACTGTGAAATACCAACTCACAAGTACAATCAACAAGATCTTATGTGCACAAATAATTGGAATTACTATAGAAATGACCATGGTAACACTATGGTAAAACTTGACTTACTGCGGTAAAAAACTGATTTTACTGTGGTAAACACTATTCACGGTAAAAAGTGAAGTTAACTGCTGGTAAATACTATTCATGGTATAAAAGTGACTTTACTGTGGTAATTACTATTCCCAGCAAAAAGGAATTTACCAAGGTAATCTACTATTCATTGGAAAAAAATGACTTTAACATGGTAACTACTATTCACGGTAAAAATGACTTTACCATGGTAACTACTATGCATAGTAAAAACAAGGTTACCCTTCAATTGATTTTTGACTAAGTGGGAATATCTCTCTAGAAAATCCACCAATGAGGAATGGTCCCGGCAACGGAACCAAAATGTCATCACCAATCCGGCACTATGATAATTCTTCACCGGGAACTCCTCGTGCTATGATTATTTACTAATGCAACAGCCTTTAGTTTGGTGGATGTAATCTGGAAATAGAACAACAACATAACACAAGAATACCATCGACTATGATAAGACGGAATGATGACAAATCAGAAATATCAAAGGAAATAATAATATTAACATGAAATTGTTACAATCTCACCCATGAGGTACTTCAACAAGACTATGGGAGAAACTTTAAAATTACTCTCCTCTTGATGGCTTTCTTCAACACACCTTTAACTGATGGCTTCTTTCATCACACTTCCTACAATATTTCTCACTACTTCTTTCTATGCTAAATGAGGGGGTTAGCCTCTCTATTTATAGAACTTCCAGGCTTATCCATCTTATCTCTAAGATAGGATAAGAAATCCACTCTGATGAAATCATATTCCATACCTTAACTCTTATCTGTACATGTAGGCTTATTTGTTAAGATAAGATAAACCTTATCATTTTACATGGGTTCCACATTTTTAGACTTTTTACAAATAAACTACACAAAATATTTATGACCTCACTCCTTGTCCTTATTACCAATATAATATTTCTAATTCCTAATCGTGTAGACCTTACTTCTCTAATTACCCAAACTTTGACATTTTAACATTACCCGGACCACTTACGACAAATATTTACTTTTTACAACATTCCTATTGTACTTTGACTATTACCGTACTCCACATTATTGGGGGAACCGTACTGCGGCGCCGTTATCTTCTATCAGATGCTACTACTAATTATACTTAGCAACATCATACATTAATGAAATAGAAATTATGGAGGAAAATTTTAGTGTCGACATATCCCCACTAGCACTTGGTTTTCGAAAAACATGTAGTCCTAGGTAAGCATGAAGAGATAGTGATTCAAAAATCAAACTACTTTGGTCCAAACATTCATAACTATATCGATCGTTTGGCATCACAAAACATAAATACTTATCAATATGCATTGAGGAGAAGAGAATGACCTGAATAAGGGAAGATATCCCTATATGATCCCAATCTCCTCTCTAGGGATTTAAAAATAATAAAACAATAATAACCCATAAAATGGGGTGCACGTAGGGATAGGTTAAACATGATTACATGCTTGCATTTTGATGCACTTCCATCACAACTTCTCTATTCCATGAGAAAAAACACTAAATGGGAGTATTCAATAAAATGATTAATCATATTAAATTATTATACAAAAAATCCCAAAATATATTTCACAAGCAAACCTTCAATATTATGATTTACCCCTTTAGTTCTCTAGGGTTTGAGCTTGGAAAAAAATAGTCTCCAAAAAAGCACAAGGAGTTATCAAACAAACCAAGAAATGAATCATGCTTTATTGATCTAGCTGATGTTTTAAGGGTACATTTAAATCAATTGCAAAACTATGTTGTGCAAGTCTTGTAGTGTTGAAAATGACCAATTCTATCAAATTAAACTTGAAAAATTAATTTTGTAAATTAGGTGGGATACAATATCAAATATGGTTAAGATCGAAAAATCAAAGTGTAAATAAGAGTTTCAATCTTTTGGAACACATATGTAATTTACATGCAAATTGCATCCATACTGCTGAAACCTGATATGGTCTAAGTTCATTTGTCAATAAGAATTTTATAGTTTTGAAATACTTTTGCAATTTGGATGTAAATTGCACGTAAATTGTTAGATCCCCAAACACCTCCATAGTCTTGATCAAAATTTTCATGTGTGCAATAATGTCAAAATTCCATAGTGTTAATCATACTTTTCTCATGCGTGAGCACATAAAAAGTATCAAATGTTTATAATTTTTTTCTCGTGTGTGAGACTTGTAAAAATCCCCAGTGTTAATCACACTTCTCTCAGGCACGAGCACGTTAAAATCCAACAATTTTAATCAAGCTTTTCTTGTGCACAAGAACGTAAAAAATGGACAATGTTAATCAAAATTTTCTCATGCACAAACATGGTAAATCTCTGTTGAGTGTTAGTCAAACTCTTAGACTACATAAAAAAGTTAAATGTCCACCAAGTGTTATTCATAATTCTCAAATGCAGAAACAAGTTAAATGTCACCCTATTGTTAATTAAGATTTTCATGTGCACAGGCAAGTCAAATGTTCAATAGAATAAATCAAACCTTATAGGTGTGAAAGCATGTCAAATTTATTACTAAATGTGTATAAAAAAATTTAGGTGCCAAAGCAAATGTAAATGTGCGATAGATAAAATAAGACTTTCCCAATTGTGGATACAAGCCAAATATATGATAGAGTAAATTAGTCTTTCCAAGTGTAAATGCAAGTCAATTCCTCAATTGAGTCTGGATCATACATTTAAGGTGCGAATGAAATTCAATTCTCTAACCAAGTATGGATCAAGTTTTCTAATTGTGAAAGCATGCCAATCCTCCACAATGGTCTTTTGCACACTTCTAAAGTGCACATGTACTCTAATTATCTTACAAGGTATTAAGTGGACTTTATAAGTGCGTATGCACTTCAAAATCCTCCTTAGTGTAAAAAGGAGAAAAAAACATAACTAATCTAGAATTCACATACTTAGAATTGATAAATCCAATTATATTCATAAAAACACTAAAACAATTCCAATAAGAACTCTATTCCATTTTTCATGATAGAAAATTTAAATGTAAAACATAATCTCTTACTTGGATAGGAACCAAATCAAAAATCACTTCAAAATTACAAAATCCTTGTCCTATTTCTCCAGGCCCTTTTTCTACTTTTCTCTAGGTCTTGCATGTCTCATGAGTATGATCTCTCAAGTTTTCAAAACATATTTTAAACCCAATCTCTTACTAATAGTCATGAATGAATACTAACATGCCTAAAAATAATCTCCAGGTGTCTCTCTCTCTCTCTCTCACACACACACATATATGCTCACCCATACATACACACATGCACAGATGCATGCACATGCACCCATGTAACCATGCACATGAACACCCACACACATGTGCACACACACACACGCACACACACACACACACTTGAGCATTCACACACATGCATGCATGTGTTGCCATGTAGAAGCAGACACACATTCACACACACACACACACACACATGCACGCACGCACACACACACATGCACTCACACACACACACACACACACACACACACACACCCACACCCACACCCACACCCACACCCACACCCACACCCACACCCACACCCACACCCACAGCCACAGCCACACACATGTATGCAAAAACACATTCATGTGCATACACATATGCCCATGTGCATGCACTCATAGACACACACATGCACACACCTATGAGTTTTTCTTCTATAATAATTGTAACCAACACTCCGAAAACATAATTCACCACAATCAATGCAAATGATGTGTCTTGTTTTTAGATTCACATGATTTTTTATGCATTACTAATGACATTTTTTTTAAAATATCCTAAAAAAGGTTGAGTTCTAGTCAAGCTCAAAGATAAGTTTAGTTTTAATTAATATCATTCCATGTAATGAAAGTGACACAATAAGTATTTTTTTAAAATCCCATTCAACCTATAAGCTATTGGTTACCTTGAGGTGGAATTCAACTAAAGTCAATACAAGTCAAACAAAAATGAAAAATAAGGATAATATCACAAAATCATGGTAGTCAGGGCCATAAATAGTAAAAAATCATTAACCAAGTTAAATTATCATAAAAATATGACCATCAAAATAGTCACAAAAATCATCACACGACACAAGATAGATGCACATACAAATAAAATGGAAACACATTAAAAATACACTAAGTGTGTGTGTGTGTGTGTGTGTTGATTCTCATTTACTTCAATGTATAGTCATGTTTGACATGATAGACAACCTTATCCTTAATGATACCCTCCCTCTAGGTGTCCCAGTTTCTACAAGGGAAACCTATTCATGTATCCATAACTCATGAAAATGTATGTAATTAGATCATAATCATAGTGAAATCATACATTCAACAATTGTATTTGAAAATGCATCCATGAAATTATTAAATGTGATAAACACTACAAGCATATCATATATGATATAACTAGATTATATTCTCTGATTTAATCATATCATGTGCAATATCATAAAATATAATGATTAATACATCAATAACAATTGAAATAATCAATAAACAAGTTTATCCTCTAAATTAATATTTTTATGTCAACACATAGTTTTTGGTTGTGACACCAAAAGATCACATAGAAAGGTCATACCACATACCCATTAGTGAAAAAATATACCATGAAGAAAACATTTAAGTAAGAGGAAAAATACAATCCTATATCAAGAAAAACTTATTTGGTTATAAAATTTTTATGTAAGAGGGTTATTTAACATCAAATAAAATGTGTAAGACCTATAAGGGAAATTAAAAATATGAGAAAACAATTTTGTAGAATAGAACAAGAAAAACAAAAATTAGAAAAAAATGATGAAGTACTTAGGGAGAAAATGATCATCTATAGAAAATGATGAAAGAGGGGGTAATAAGAGCTACACATGTTAAAGTAAAACACAACACAATTTGTCAAAAAGAAAGGCAAAACATAGACCATTTAAGAATTGAGTACATAAAAAATGAAATAGTTCAAAATAATGATATCAAACATGGAGGTAAAGGATAATGACATGTTGGCGAGAAAATTTTTCGGGTGGACAAACTTGTGGATTTCTTGCCAACGCTCTAGGAATCTAAGTCCCTCTACTTAACCGGTGCAGCTGTCGTATGTGCATGCACGAGAAAGTGTGGATTTCTGTGGTGGTCTTTCGACCGAGTATCCCAATAGGGGCACTCCACTGACCTTACGGCAAAGCTAACAATCTCTTGCTAGGGAATTCTTTGTCTAAAGAACGGGAAAGGGGAGTAAGAATAGAGGTACGGAGAACTAATGTTGTGGGTAGAAAATCATATTCTTGCACACACACTAGTTAGAAACTTCAACACATGCAGTTTATGGGAAGAAACAACTCTGCGAATAGCAACAAGACCAAATAGAATTCACTGAATCACCAAGTATTAAGAAACCCATTATTCAAAGAAAGCTATAAATTCCTTCTTCTTATATTGATTGCTGAAATCAAAGTTGTACATAATGTGTGAGAATGGAAGAAATTTGAGAGGTGGAAGAGAGTAGAAGAAAATTGGCTATCATCCTTTGCTTTCTCTAGGTACAATGCACTCTTGAGTTTACAAGATCAATTGCCAACCCTTTGAAATGAGAATGCCATTACAATTTATAGAAGGAGAGGTGACTTGTTGTCTTCTTCATGACCCTCCATATGCCTTATTTCCAACTTTAGACTATTCATATTCCTATCAAAATAATTTAGTAACTTTTATAACAAATCAAGGTGACTTAATTTACATTATGTTTCTAAAGTCACTTTTAAGTGACTTAAAGGCATATCAAAAAGTGCAAACGCCAATGAAGAATTAGAACATTTGAAAGTGAGAGAACAGTTGGGGGGGAAGAGGAGAGAGAAAGAGAGAGAGAAGAAGAAGAGGAGATGTCACATGATGAAGTCTGTTGATCCTTGTTGATGGAAAGCTCCAAATGTAGTGAAACTATGAATCTTCAAAATCCTTACACGATGTGAAACTCCTCCAAATTAGGTCATGAACGCTCACCAAGTTGAATGAACTAAAGTGGATTTTGAATGTCATGTGAAAAATGACTAGGATGCCTCCCGAACAATGATGTCCCCCTAAAATGATTATCCTTGTACATCCCATTGTGCCAAAAGTTCTCTTTGAGTGTAAATTACTATTTTTAATAAGTGTGAAAAAAACAACTCCCTTGATCCTTTGTTGAGTGTTGTGACCTTGATTCCCCTTTCTCCCCTGCATTCCTCACCTCCTTTGGATCAAATTTCTATTTTTAACAGGTGCCTCGAGGGCTCACTTACTATTTTTAGTAAGAGCCAAAAATTTCAGTTCTAGTTAATTTTCAGCTATAGTGCACCTCCAATGTCTTCATCTCCTTCGTAGGTTCTTCTATTGACGACTTTCCCGAAATAGCAGTTCCTATGTAGTAGACTTGACTATTTTTAGAAAGTTGGCCTCTAGGAGTTGGATTGATGTAGAGTGAAGTTTTTTTGATATGGGTTTTTTGCCCAATATCATCCCTTTAAAATTTCAGGCCTGCTCGCTTAATAATCTAAGAGATTTTAAAGTTTTAATTTTCAAACTTGGTAGTGCTTCTGGGTATAGCAGCCATTAATGGACCTCAAAATTGCAGGTGTATTTTTCTCCTCCTGTTTGTGAAGAAAATTATATCTTTGATTTGGGTTTTTTTCTTTTGGTGCTTCACGTGCGATCTTACTTCAATCTGGCAACCGCTTTGAGGGGAAATCCCACTTCTTTCTTTGTTGAGGCCCAGGAAAGGAGATTTCTTCATTGTGGATGCTCTGTCGCACGAGCAGAGAGTTTGAATATGTCTTTTTGATGGTCTTGGGAAAAGGAATGAACAGAAATAAATGACTTTTTGTTTCATGCACCGGCTTGCAATATTTCTTCATATCTTCATGTTCTTAGGGCTATGGAAATTTTCATTGTTTTCTTCCTCTTGTTCTTCATTTCTCGTTCTCGTTTTGATTAAAAAATCCTTCTGAGACTTACACATTGTTGTGGGGAATGTGTTTCAGTTCTTGGGTTGAGAACGTCTAAGCATTTGTAATGGTAGAGTGATGGTAGAATGTTGCAGGGGACAGGATGAAGATTGTCTATGCACAGGAGTGGAAGCAGTTGGAAGCACTAAAAGCACTGAGTGATAATTAGATTTTTTGAATTTTTTGAAATCATGGAAAGAGAAGCTTGGGTGAATTTTTCATGACTTGATGTCCCCTAACCTTAAGGATGTGAGGGACATCAAATTCCATGGTGTTTAAGAGGACAACACGTGGCGGTGATCTGACGATAGGGAATGAAGGTGGAAAAAGTTACTTTAAAGCGCTTGGGTCCTGGAAATTGGTCACATGGGTGTCTAAATGACTCCCTACAGGGGTTGGGTATATTTATCAAGGTCCAATGTCCCCCACCTTAGGTACACAAAGGGACAAAAAATTCCATGGTGGTCCTAGAGTTGACACGTGGCACCTGATCCAATGAAAGGGAATGAGTGTTCCAAACAAACACCTGGGGGCTGAAATGCATGAGTGTCCAGAAGACTCCCTATAGGAGCTGGGCTCATTTTTCAAGGTTTGATTTCCCCCACCTCATGTGCATAAGGGACATCAAATTTCCACGGTGTTCCTGGAGTTAACACGTGGCACCCTGATCCGATGGCAAGGGATGAATGCTCGAAAAAAGCATCTAGGGGCTGAACTGTCAAATCTAGAGGTCACATGAGGGTCCAAGAGGTCACATGAGGGCTAATAAGGGTTCAAGGGGGCTAGGTGCACTTTTCCAACCTTAGTATCCCTAAACCTTGGGGGGACGTGAGGGACACAAAATCCCGCTAGGCTCCTGGTGTTGACACGTGTCCTCACCAAAAATTTGGCTAAATCCTGAACTTGTAACAATGATAACTTGAGCTCCCAATGGGACATTTATAAGAAAAAAATTATATTATCCTAACTGTAAATTTCCTTCTAAATCCAATTGTGGGGGTTATCATGTATTGATTGTTCCATTTGATTCCTGAATACATCTGAATTTTTTATTTTATAGTCCACCTATGCCTAAGAATAACTACCTGCAGAACTAATGCGCCAAAGTGTTGTGAAAAAATATTATTTCACCATCATGTAGGTATTGAGAATCATATTTTTGGAGATATTTTGTTTTGCTCCTAACTCCATCTGGAGCTCCCAGAATCTTCTTTTGAAGCCCAGCTGTTGTTTTAGGCCTATTTACCGCCTAGGCTTGTGAACCCTATTTTTTACTCAGACTGCTCTAAAGTCTTGTAAAACTTCCCAAACACCTTCAAAAATTATTTACATGATGTTCCAAAGTATTCATTTCACCTTCATGTTGAATTTTTTCCCTTTCCATTCCTCTCCAGGGTGGTTGAATCCATTCCTGTGAAGGCCAGTGCTAACCCTTCCCAATACTGCCAGAAGATAGTATCTTTTCAGAAATCACTAAAATCACCTAGGTGAGAATGAATATAATTGTCCTCAATCACCTAGGGGATGAAATTTATAACATTATTTAG
This sequence comes from Taxus chinensis, assembly GCA_019776745.2. NCBI lineage: Eukaryota > Viridiplantae > Streptophyta > Pinopsida > Cupressales > Taxaceae > Taxus > Taxus chinensis. The sequence goes on along the minus strand of CM034152.1, from coordinate 61,939,202 downwards.
GAGGGTCATTTGGATTAACTGGACTTGACCTGAGGTGTCTTGAAATGATAGAACTTGAAAATTTTCGACACTGGGGTATAGTTGTCGTGCTCATAAATTATCAATTTCCCTGTTGCACATTTGCACGACAACATGACATAAAAAAACAACTTGAGGAAGCCAAAACAAGGGAGAAAATCATCAAGGAATCATTAGAGAAATAAAGATAACTAATATAAAACAAGTGAAGTTCCAAATGGTGGAAGAGAGGGAAGGAAGTGACATGTCAAGTAACATAATTATTAAAGGAATAAGATATTATGGATCAAAGAAAGAAATTATCAGATTGGTAAAAGGGTTCCTCAAGGATAAAATACTACGAAAATGACAAATATTTTTATCTCATAGGATATGAAAGGAAAAGGAAGGATGAAGAGAGATAAATATCCGAGTTATTGATCTAAAAATGATAAAAATTAACTGACTCAGTTTTCTTGTATTTATGGATGGTTAAATTCTCTCAAATTCGTGTACTACGTTAAATTTGGCATGGAAAAATTCTGAAATTGATGAGAAAAATAAAAATAAACCTTTGTAATGCAAGAAAATAATTGCTTTTGAATGCAAGAAAAACAAACAAGCTGTTTTCCTAATCTAATATTCTCCAACAAAACGTCAGATAGAGCAATGGATGGAAAGAAGAAGAGAATTCAAATACCTGTACTTACCTATAAGTTGTAAAGCTCCTCCTTTGATGTGTTATATTTTCTATTGATTGGTGTTGGTTGCTTCAAATGTTGGTGGAGACACATGACCAACACCTTCCCTTGTAACTTGATAATTTTTCTTGAATAATTCTTGATGAAGGATGAAGGATTGGATGATGATGGATTGTGGATGAATGATGGATTGATTAAGTGATTGAAAATAAAATGACATAGGTTTGTTATGGATTTCCAAGTTATCTCTCATGGATGAGGAGAGCTCAATTTATAGTTGAAGAGTGGAGGATTCAATGGCTAAGATGAAGCCAAATTGGATTTAGATCAAGGGGGGAGAATGCATGTGAGGATTATAGGATTCTAGAGGGGAAGACTCTAGATTTTGAACTCAAATTTCATGGAGGGAAGAAGTGTCCATTAAATTAAAAATTAAATAAAAGGAGAATTTTAGAGAGGTAGTAGGAAGTAAAGGTGCGGGATTGGGTGGACTATGAGATGTTTTGATTGATTTTTATTTATGAGTTGGATTAGATGGTTGTGGCTTAGAAGATGAAGGGGATGGATTAGGCATGGGGGACGAAGTGGATGGTTTGAGCTTGGAGGCTGAAGTAGATTTGGTTGATTTTGGATTGGTTGGAGTATGTGGTTTTGAGGTAGATGGTTTTGGCTTAGGATTGGTTGTTTCGGATTAGTATATGTAGATGAAGGGTATGGGGTATATTTAGATGAAGGGGATGAGTGTGATATGGGGAGTCACATTATATTTGGGTGATGTTAGGGATGAAGGAGATTTGGAAGATGGGTATGGTGTAGGAACCACATTAGATTTGTTCGATTTAGGGGATGAAGTAGATGAAGGTGGCATAAGAGCCTCACTATATTGGGTAGGAGATGGGGTGGGGAGAGGATTGGGATTATATTTTTTAAGTTTAGGAGATGGTGACTTAGGATTCATGTTAGATGTTTTAGGATTGGGGGATGGTGGATTTGAAATAGGATTAGAGGATATGATAGTATTAAGTTTAGGTGATGAAAGGGGTAAGATATTTATTGGTGTGGTTGAGGAGGATGAGGGTGGTGTAGGAGACACATTATATGGTTTAGAATTGGGGGTAGAATGGAATGAGGCCGATTTAGGAGTCATGGTGGATAAGATAGTTTTGACAGGATTGTGCGTAGGTGATGGAGGGGATGAAATAGGATTAGAGGCTGAATTTGATGGTGGATTAGGAGATGTGGGACTATCTAGGAGAAATTACATATGATCGGATTAGGATGGTGAATATGATGAGGATGGAGGATTAAGATGAGATGGGGGGGATGTTTTTTTGGATGAAGTTGTTGGGATTGTTTTGGATATGTGAATGGGACTTGATAGATTTTATGATGATTGGATTTAGGAATTGATATTTTGGATGGTGGTGGATTATTCGCATGAGTGTTGATGGAAGGAAGGTGTAGGTCATGATGATTGATAGGGGATTTGGAGGTTGGGGTTTTGGATGGTTGTGTGGTTTTGGGATTCACAGCTCGATTAGTAAGGACATAAAGGAGGTCATCTTGGTCTAAGTCAAAGTTAGCGATGTTGTCAAAGTTGATGTAATTGGCTTGTAGGGATAATGGTTTATGTTGATTAGGTCAGGGTGTGGATTGAGATGATTCAGGTTCCTCAAAGATGAAGTCAATGGGGTAAGGGATAGGGATCTTAGGAAGGGGAAATTGTTGGTTGGTTAGGAGTTGATGGTTTAGGAGGTGATTGGTTGATACATGATTTAAGATCAAATATTTTTTGATTGAGTTGTTGGATGGTTTTTAAAATTTTAGGATCAACATGGGATGGTTGATTGGGATGGTGAGGAGGGTATTGGTTGAGTTAGGATGTGATATTTGTGATTTGTTTATTAAGGTGTTAAATAACATGTGGGATTTAATGATTAAAGAGAGATGGTTGAATTTGATGGGTGGGGGATGATGGGATAATGTGGTTGATGGATTTAGAAAAGAGGTAGGGGTTTGGATGTTGGTTAGGAGAGGATGGGGATTGATGAGAAAAGACCATGGTTTAGTAGGATGTGCGGGGATTATATTTTTATTAGGTTGGTTGATTAAGGATGGTGATGGGATTTGGATTGGGATTTTTTGATTAAGGATGGCTGATTATGATGGTGTTTGATTGATAAAAATTTTAAGGTGATAGGATGGTTAAGGGTGTTAAAAAACAAACAAAAAACATGCAACACACACCCTTACTAGTCAAATGGGATTGCAATCAAGCTAATCCTACTTTCAATACCACATTGACGATGGTGCCAAAAATGGTTCTCCACCTATGTGTCAATGTGGAATCATCTAGTGAGTGATCTTGGGGAGTGTGGACTCCTTACACTATAGCTAAATATGCAGACAAGATGTTTCCTAGTCTAGGATGCATGAGCTCACTAGGGGAGTCCCTAATATACCTTACAGTACATGGGGCCCAATTCCATGTTACAAGGACTTTTTATAAGGCTTGGGTATTGGGACATGGAATCCCCCCACTTCACATTGCTCGTAAAGCATGCTTATCCAATAACAACAACTATTCAAGAATTTGTATACCCCGTCGGAAGACGTGGTGTGTCTGCATGCATGGAGATGAAGCCCATGGTCACGAGACCCCTAGGACTATGAAAAGTGAGTGGACATCACTTCCATGTCATGTTGCTCTTACAAAAGAAAAATTGGGAAGGATACCCACTTTTGATCCTCAAGATCATCTTAGGACGCAAGAGGAGAGCATACACAATTTTACCTCCAAGATGAATAAGAAACAACGAAAAAGAAGACGATGATAAATGAAAGATAAAATATGATAAAATGAAATGATAAATATTATTAGTATGATGATTGGGTCTTCAAGAGGAGGCCGTACAAAATAAGGGTTAGTAGTTTGATTTTTGAACCCAATATCTTGAACTAAACGAGCTGAAAAACAAAAGCATTAGTCATTTTCAATCCCATAATCACAAAAAATGTTAGATAAATATCAAAATGGAAATAATATCCCCTTGTTGTAATAAACTTTTCAAAACATAATGTTGGACCTATAAAAAAACCACCAAGAACACCTGAAAATAGGGTTAAATTGTTAGTCCTAAGAAAAAATTGTGATTCTACAAAGGTGTTGATTGATAGGGCATAAGTGAAAAGTATGGAAAAGGCTCTAGAATATAGAAAAGGCACCAATTTATGGAAAAGGTGCCCTTTTGTGTGCATAGGTGCCAATGTATGGCAAAAGACTGAAAACAAGCAAAAAAACAAGGTTTTAATGCTAAAACAAAGGCTCTGAAGTATCAACATAGGTGCCAAAGTTTTTGCATAGGCACAAATTTAGGGAAAAGGATCCATTTTAGGGAAAAGACACAATTTTGTGTGAATAGGTGCTGAAGGCTGAAAAAGTTCAAAAATAGGCAAAAAATAAAGTTTTAATGCTAGAACAAAGGCTCTAAAGTCTTAGCAAAGGTGGAAAAGTTTATTCATAGGTTCCAGTTTAGGGAAAATGTGCCATTTTAGGGAAAAGGTTCCATTCTATGTGCATAGGAACTAATACATAGAGCAAAGGCACTATTTCGTGCTGGAAACATAATTTGAGCCCAAAGATTACAAATTTGAAGGGGTAAATGACAACGAAACTTCTTGAAACTTCGACAACCTTTTCAAGGGATCAAACAATATAGAAAATGATAAAAAATGGGGGGTAAGCCCCATGGTGGGTTCCAAAATTTACTGCTATACTGACATATAATGAAATATAGATGCTAGGAAATTTATCCAATCTTGATTATGAAAGAAAATGGAAGGGGTATAACACTTACCTTGATTTTGATTATCCTAAAGTGTGTTTGGCTTGAAGGATGTGATGAAAAAATAATAAATATTGTCATAACGAACGTTAGAAAAATGTAGAGGTGGAAATTCTTAGACACGGGTGCCTGGGCAAGAAAAGGGGTGCCTAAGACCTCTGTGGGGGCGCTAGAGTCTACAGAAAAGGTCATAACCTAGTTTCAATATTTTCGCAAGGGTTTCCCACTTGTTTGCATTTGGTCACTTGTATGTCGCACTTAGATCGTTGAGGTACCTGTAAACCTACACACAAATATCCTCCTGCAAAACCCTAAAAAAGAAATCAAATCCTACATAAGAAAGATGTACAATGAGGGGTCAAATTGTCCTCAACTGTCAAATAGTGAACTTACGATTGAGCATTGCACTACATCTCAAACCCAATGTAGTTCTATGTGCTTGTGTGTGAGATATTTTTCCTAGGTCACCTTCGTGCCAACGATGCCAAGATAGTCGGTGGTAGCTAGATAAAATGCAAATGTGTAGATGGAATAGAATGAACTCCCCTTCCTATGCAGTGTGCATGTAGAATAATGAGCCGAAGATGCAGTCCCTTTGATATGTAGATAGATAACCCTTGTTAGAAATTTCCCACCATTATAATGGTATGTACGTTGTGTTTAAATATGGATCTCTTGCTTAAATTTCAACACTAATGGCCAAACATGCCAACTAGTACCTCAAGATATGAGTGGGAAAAACAAAAAGACCGACCTCAAGTGTAAAAAATAAGATCAAAAATAAAGAGGGAATGACCCCCAAGATGGAGAGGAGCGCATGATCACTAGTGTCTAGATACAAATGACGACAAATGAGTGGAGACTAACTGAAAGGGATCCCTCTTCTCTGACCTGTTGGATTTTTAAATTGAACTTTAATGAACCACAGTCAGGGGACAAAAAGTCCCTCCTCTTTAATGGGAGAGGTTCCCTTATTGAAAACAAGCAACAAAACTTATATACAAATGTACAACTTTCAAAGTGTGGATTCCTGATACTTTGAAACACTCTATGCCCAAAGATCATCAATACAAAAGAATGGAAGAATTGAGGAGAGGAGAGAGGAAGAACATAACGATACCTTCAGGAAATATAGATGCCAGAGTATAACCTTATACGTATTGAACCAGGGAGATGCAAAGTAGAATCCTCCTCTTTGATAACCAATATAACTTCACAGACACAAAGTTACATAAATAATATAAACAAGAACACAAAGTTTCTTATCATAAAAGATAGATGATTCCCAAATTTTAGACAAGGAAAGAAGAAAAAGTAGAGGAAGAAAGGGAAAACTTATGTATTGATTACTTCAAATCTATTACCTTTACAGAGTATCAGGATCCAACCCCTTGCAAAGATCCAAGATCTTACATTTATAGATGAAGCGAAAAGAGAGAAGAAAAATGGGTGGAAAATCTTATTTGGAAGCGTAACCCTAGCTATCAATGCCCTTGTAAATCCACCTACAATTTGTTAAATTTGGTTCCCCATGACTGCTTGGTGTGTTAGAGAAGATGGCATACCAAAATCCAAATATCCCGGAAGTTGGAGCAATCAGATCACATATTAATGGCTTGAAAAAACCTTTTCCAGATTCTCACCCACCAAATTCTGCTAAAAATAATATTTTATGCTTGCATGGCATAGAGGGGGTTGATATCTTTCCAACGGTATCAAATTCATCGAATATGGAGCACTGGATCGAAATTTATGCCCCTTTGAACATTTGAACTGAATTCGTACAAAAATGGAGAAAAACCAATTTTGCAAAATGGATCCACGGGCCTGAAATTCACTTTGGCACCTTTTGCAAAAAACACAAAATTATAAAAAATCTCCTGCAGCCCCGCAGGCCCAAATTTACACTTGGGAAAAATTTCCTCTGTGATCCTGCAACTTTACATTTTCCATTTATCACCCCCAGGTCTACTGGCCCACATTTTGCATTTGGGTTTGACACGTGACATTACCTGAGTGGTAACGGAGTTGCGGTTCACTTTATAATTTTGCTTCTTTTAGAAACAAGGCTTGAAACCTTAAAGTTCTCCGCCGACCCGCCTCTCCACTTTGACTTTTGATGCGGGCTCAATATTTGACTTTTTCCCTTGGCATGGGCGGGGTGGCAGGTCACTTTATAACTTTGAGCTCCTTATGGAAACAAAGCCCAAATACTCAAATCACTCCAACAACATGCTTTCCTGCTTTGAATTTTCAACGCATCAAAACTCAAAAAGGGCCCACCTCCCCGCGAACGCTTGAAACATGGCCACATGTCCCTTTACGGGCCAGTTTAGTATTTTTACATTTTTGACTAAGTGCCTCTTGTTTGGCGGGGCTATATGTTTGACTCTGGACACGTGGAGGCTCAACGCACATCTGGGACCTGCCTCTAGATTTGGCTTTCGAAATTGCACCGAGCTAACATGTGGAGGCTTCCACAAACCCTTCTATACTTATCTGATTCAATGGCTGGCTCTGTCCCTTTTTTTGACTTGGGACACGTGGAAGCTCCGCGCTCGCTTAGGATCCTATTTTGAACTTGGCCTTTGGAGGTGCGTAGTTAGGAAGCGTGGAGGCTTTTTCCGGCTCTTCATACTTAGCCGATTCAGGCCTACTTCCCACTTGACTTATGCTTAAACCTTGGACATGTGGAGAGCAGGTGCTCATTTGAGTTTCCACTTTGGATTCACCTCCTAAAAAGGTGCTGAGTTGATGCATAGCTCCTTCTGCAGGTTCTAGACTCTTCAATGGCCAACTCTGTCTCTCCTTTGCCTCTGACCACGTGGTGAGCTAGCGCTCATTTAGAGATTGGCCCTCTGGTCTCACTTTTGAAATTGTGTCATTGAGGCATGTGGCGCCATCCGTTGAACCTTCCATACTTAGCTGATTTGAGCTCGTTCTGTCTTCATTTCGGGCCTAGGACATGTGGAAAGCCCGCGCTTGTTTGGGGACTGTCCCTTGGGCCCTGTCCTTAGATTTGCACCGATTGAATGCGTGGAGGCTTCTGCTGGCTCTCTATACTTAAACGATTTATCGACTGGCTTTCTCTTTTGAGGCTCTGGAAACGTGGAAGGCCTACACCCATTTGGGGTCTCCACTTTTGTACGCCATACCAAAACAATGCCGCAGAGACATGTGGAGGCTTCCCCAGGTTCTTTTATACTTAGCCTATTTTGACCCGCGATTAAACATTGCCTCTCTTCATGCAAGACAAAATTTCCAAAAGTGACCCAACGACCCACCTTCCCGCATCCAATCAGAGACGTCCACGTACTCGTGGATGCTGGGGACAAAATTTGACAGGGAAGATACGCCTGTCACTCACGACTGTGGAAAAATACAGAGAGGGAAAACTCCACCATTTATGCCTAAAGAACAAACATTACTCCTCTCGAAAAGGAGAACTGTAAACAACACCAAGCTCGATGCCATCCATGGTCATAGAGAAAGGATTTGATAAATTATTTCGAATGAAGGAAACAATTTCAAGCATCCAGATGTGGAGACAAAAATTGTATCAAACCATGCAGACTGCAAGATTTTAAGAGGGCGAGATTGCAAATGAGCACCAATTTCTTCAAAGCCAAAAATTTTCCCATTTCTCCTAACTTCTCACTCTGATCAAAGGCACCAAATCAAAATTTTTGAAAGCTCAACTTAAAAATGAGGGGAATTTTGAGGGTGACAACATGACCAGAACTAGGTGTATGAGTGATAAGTGTGAAAGATAAAAGAAATAGAAACCAACAAGACAAGTGGATGGACTAGGGAGTGGGTCACCACTAAATACTTTTCTTACGCAAGATCCATATATAAAACAACTTACTTGGTGGTATAGTAAATAGTAGTAAGTGCGTGATTTTGTGTCTAGATTTTCCCCCCATTTATGCTATTTGAATGAAATTCAAGTAGTGTAAAGGAACTAAGGAACATACCTATGAGAATTCCAAAGAAGCTCATGTTACAGAAGTACGCATAGAATAATAACTATAGCGTGCGGAACCATGGATCAATGTGTCAATCCATGTGGCGTAACGAGAGACACAAGACAGTTATAAAGAGCACTAAGCAAGATTGATGATTTTGATATTGAGTGATTGGAGATTTTTATTTTCTTGTTGATGGAGATGTGTTTGGGGTAGGGAGTGGTCAATTCCTAGCTTGATTTTGTACATGTGAAAAAATGAGGATTCGAGCGTCCTGCTGCCAGAGGAAGAGTGTAGGGAAAGAGGTCTAGTTTTAATATCCAAATTTAACTACATCCTCAAAAGGTCTAATCATTGGAGATGGAAAAAGACTGAATTTTTTTCACTTAGATCCATTTTGCCTTATTTCGATCAAACATGAATAACCCATATAGGAGCAGTATAGGAAAGGCAATGTCGTCTCATTTCTCCCACTCCAGGGATGTTGCCGCAATGTCTATGATATGGCTTCCATGCACAATCATTCGGAAGCGGTAGAAAATGTAGAATAACTTCCCATGTTAGGTCGGCTAGGAATGTGGTGATGTAAATTCCAAGTTAGGTCATCTGGGAGGATAAATACGTTATGTTATGTCGATTGATTGATGTGATCTTGAATAGTAGAAGGTTTATGTTGTCTAGAATTGAATGCGAGTGATTGATTGATTGATTACTCATGGAGAGATTTTTAGGCTTGTTTCTCACATATTAGTTCATTAGGGGGGATCGCTAGAAAGTGTTGTGAAATATCGCATAATGTACGTGATTTTTTTTTAATGAGAAGTTAGAAAATGAAAAATGATCACATAACAATATGAAGGGGAGTATGAGATTCCCCAATTTTATGCCCCCCCCCCCCCCCCCCCCCCCCATTTGGAAAAAGGGGGAGTGATGAGGAGAATGAACATTGAGCTGAAAGTAATCATGTGATGATGCAATAGTGAATGTATGATAGGTATCACAAAATTTTGTGTATATTGAGTTGAAATTGTGTTAATGAGGAAGATAGTGTGTGTGGAATATGTACAATATGATAGTAGGTAGAATTTTTAAGAGGATGACATAAACGAGACAAGAATCAGATTATGTGTGATCAAGATATGATTGAAGTTGTGTGATGTGTATTAAGTTGAAGGATAGGTGTTAATAATGAATATAACGAGGTAGGTAATTGAAAGTTAATATAAATAGTAATAAGAAAAAGTGAATATGCAAGTCATCTGATTATTTTGTAAGTGTGATTTTGAGATATGGGTGTGTGAAAATTCCTTAAGTGAGAGCACCGTGATTGAGTTGATTTGAGATGGTGGTGGCAGCTGTGGCATCACTTACGATAACTGATCTAGTAAGTTTGCTTTTTTTCGAAAATTGTGTTGAAATTAGCTTTTTTTGATGAATTTTTACAATTTTTTATTTTATTTTATTTTCTAGGTGTTTCGGACCTAGGCACATCCCCTCGATAGCATAGCAACAACGATAGAAGAGCATGATTATTTTCATAGTGATGTTTCTAATTTGTTATTTGGTTCTTTAATTGTCGTTGTCTAATGTGTTGATCTATGGATGTAGGTGATGCATATTAGGCGTTGATTGTGGACACATCCATCCACACATTAACACAGAATGTGCACATTGATGTACTCATAGATGGTGGTATGCTAGAGCATGTGGATAGTATTACAGGTGAGCATGCACACTTATTTGATCCAATGGTGCTAAGGACGGAAGATTCGTGGAGCTATAAGGTTTTTTTGAGGAGCACTTGATTGAGCTTACATCATTATGTCTGTAGGTAGAGAGATATAGGGGCCGCGATCGGTGGCACAAATTAAACAAAAAAACATGTAGTTCTAGAGCTCCCGTAGTTGTAGATAGTGATAATGATGATGAGATATGATATGTAGTGATATAGTGATGTATGGGGGTTTGCCCCCTAGCATTGAATTTTTTGTAACTATGATATTTAATGATATATTTATATATATATATATACACACACACACAGATTGTTGACGTATGTTCGTCATATTTGATGTTTGGATCTTGATGTATGATGTTGTGATCATCATCTCTATATTTGATGTGTGATGTTTTGAGCATTGTTCGTATTTGTTGATTTGAATTACATCGTGTAGTTTTTGATATTGAATAATGGATACAAATCTTTAATGTGATAATCTATAGATAATGGATGAGATAATGTATGCAATAATATATATTGTATGAAATGTAGATAGTGTGATTGCTCCATGTGATAGATGAATGATGGAAAAAGTGTAATGTATGTATGAATAGAGTTGTGATGAATGATAAAATATGTGTAAAATGAATGATGTAAAGGAGTATGTGAATAAGATGGTCGTAAGAGTGTACTTAAGCATGTGTTAGTATGATGAAGAGGGGGGAAGGAGAAAACGGATGCCCCCAATGTGTAGATGATAAGGTTCATTTATATAATACCCCTCATCAGTCAAGAATGAACTGTAAAGAGAGAGTGCGTCATCATGAAGTGATATGATAGTGTACACTAGATAAATATATTGATATAATGTGTAGCGCAGAGATATGGTGAGGTTCGTATTGTAACAGATCCCTCAACAGTCATGTAAGAACCGTAAGAACACAAGTGTGTCATCGGGGGGTCAGGTGAGGAAAATAACCTAATAAAGACCAAGTGGGCACGAAGTGGTGGAAGCATGTGGAATGGAAGTAGAATGAGTATATGAACCAAATTGAATGCCTGATGAAATAGTGCCAGTGATGGGAGATGTAGCGGTGAGAAGTGCATATGCTGACGACTTAGGAAGCCAATGCATGGAAGTAGCATTGTGTGGTAGATGAGATGGTGCAGCAATGGATGAATGAGATGACAAGTGTGTATGAATAATGAGGTGGTGGACAAACAATGACCTTAGAACTAGGCGGAGGTGATAAGTCAACTGGGGTAGCAATATGCTTGCGTGGAATTGGAGACATAGACCGCTCACGAGAGAGAGATCCAAAAGAGATGAAACCATTATCTTCTAATTGTTGTAATTTATCGTGAAGGGAATAAAATTCATTTTAACGATGACCATTGATATGATGATAGTTGCAATAAGGTTGATGACATTGGTGTTGCAAGTGATGATGTGAATGATGTTGATTAGAAGGTAAATAAATTAAACAATTTTCAGGTAAGGCACGTAGCACATCATGAGGTCTAGCATGATGAGAAAAATGTAATGGCTCCCATGAAGGAGATGCAGAAGTCTGAGGTGGAGCCCTACGTGGTGGAGGAGATGAAGGATTCTTATGAAATGGAGAAGACTGAACTTGCTTGCGAGGTGGAGGAAATGGGGACCGTGGAGGAAAATCAATGGATAGAAGCAAAGAATAAGTAGATGATGCAATAGTAGCAGTGATAGGGGGAGGATCTATAACATGTTTAGCAAAGAGATCTTGTTCTAGATTGATGATCTTATAAGATAAGAGTGAGAATGATTCTCATGTGTCATATTACAAGCGCTCTTTTAAATCAGGAATCAAGCCACAAAAAAAGATGAATTACTTTTCCAAGTCAATGTGATGAAATACTAACTAATGCATGCAAGAATTGAAACACAAAATGTAATCAAGGATAGGTTATGTCTTACCTTTATGTATGTCAGGTAAGCGGTCATGCGTGAGTGTAGAGCCATTGTTAAGTATGAAGCGATGAAGAAATACCTCTTCCATCTCACAATAGGTACTAATAGATCTAATAGGTAAATGTGTGTACCATTGGAGAGCATCAATAATAAGACTATTATGAAAGGATTTAAGATATAATCAATCATTGGAGTAAGAATCTATAACTATACGATAATGCTTAAGATGTAAATATGGATTGCTAGTACCATCGAAACATGAAAATGTAGGCATAATGAAATCCTTGGGGAATGCTAAATTGTGAATCTTCTTTGGAATTGGATTTCCATGTAAAGAATTGTTATCAATGGTAGCATAATAAGCCTTGCTTTCAAGATTGAGATATTTGAATTGATATTGTAATTGACCAACAACATGCATGAGCGATAAGCTATCGTATGATGGAATAGTAGGAGATGTAGATGGTGTATTGAGCATTTGTATCTTTCCATTATGAGTGATCATAGGAATATAAAAAGAAGAAATGGAGGATGCTGACGTTATAGGCATCGTGGGTGTAGGTACGGAAGAAGTATAGGTGGTGAAGATCATGGAATATCGATAACATCATTAGGAATATCATTGGAATAATTTTTAGGAGATGAAGTAATGGAAGGAGATGAATAAACATGCATGTTGCTAGACACAATATCAAAAAAAGATAAATATGGAGTGGGGGATTCATATTCAGTAGTATGTAAAGAGGTGGAATCGTTACTATCATGTGTCTCATCAATATCAGATAAATATTTGGAGGAAAGGATTTGATCAAACATATCATCAATGTATAATGAAGAAGAGATAATATGAGACGTAACCTTAAAATCACTAGAAACATTTTCATAAATTCAAGGTGTATGAGATGTAGTTATACAATTATCCTAAATAGTATTACAAGCAAGATCATGCACATGTACATTGTCATTATGTGTTATATTTGTACTACCACTATTAAGGTTGAGTAGATAATCAATAATAGCCTCATCTAGAGTTGTAGCAGAAATATAAGGTGGAGGAGGCCTATTTCTGATAGGATAGCTAAGACGAAAACCCGAAAAGATTACTGGATCAGATAATACTAACAATAGAATGATCAAAGCTAGTAGGAATATTGCATTCATTGTCTAAAATATGTGTTTGAATCTCATCCAGGAGAGTATGATTGTGATAGAGAGCGCAAAGTTTAGCGATAACTACTTCCTTATAGATAGGGTTTACACTCACAGGAGGCACAACTTGGGTAGGAGCAGAAGAGCTACTCTTATCTATTAGGGTTTTAGCGGATCTTAGGGAAATGAGTTCTAAGCTACGGGTTCACCAAAATGATTTAATAAAATATGAATTTATTTTATTAAAATATGAAAGCAACGACAATAAGTGACATATAATGAAATATCGATGCTAGGAAATTTATCCAATCTTGATTATGAAAGAAAATGGAAGGGATAGAGCACTTACCTTGATTTTACTTATCTCGAAGTGTGTCTAGGCTGATGGATGTGATGAAACATATAAATACCATCACAAGGAGCCTCATAAAAATGTAGAGGTGGAAATGCTTAGACACGGGTTCTTGGGAAAGAACATGGGTGCTTATGGGTGACTAAGACCTATGTGGGGGCGTTATATTTTGTAGAAAAGGTTAAAACCTGGTTCCAATACTATCACTAGGGTTTATCACTTGTTCACATTTGGTCACTTATATGTCGCACTTAGATCATTGAGGTACCTATAAACCTGCACACAAATATCCTCTTGTAAAACCCTAAAAAAGACATCAAATCCTAAAAAAGAAAGATGCAAAATGAGGGGTCAAACTATCCTCAACTGTTAACTAGTGAACTTATGACTGAGCGCTACGCTACATATCAGACCCAATTTAGCTCTATGTGCTTGTGTGTACAATAATGCTGCTAGGTCTCCCTCACGCCAATGACACCAAGATAACATGCAATAGCTAGATAAAATGCAAATGTGTAGATGGAATAAAATCAACTCCCCTTCTTATGTAAGGTGTATGGAGAATAATGAGTCCAAGATCTATTCCCTTTTATATGTAGATAGATATCCCTCGATAGAAATTTACCTCCATTATAATGGTATGTATGTTGTGTTTATATAGGGATCTCTTGCTTGAATTTTGACATTAATGACCCGGCATGCTGACTAGTACCTCGAGATATAAGTGGGAAAAACAAAAAGATTGGCCTCAAGTGTCAGAAATAAGATCAAACATAAAGAGGGCTTGGGCACCCAGGATGGATAGGAGAGCCTAGGTGCTAGTGTCTAAAGACAAATGATGACAAATGAGTGGAGATTGACCGACAAGGATCCTTGTGCTCTGACTAGAACTAGGTGTATGAGTGACAAGTGTGAAAGATAAAAGCAATAGAAACAAAAATAACAAGTGGATGGAATAGGGAATGGGTCACCACTGAATACTTTTCTTACACAAGATCCATATATAAAATAACATACTTGGCGGTATAGTAAATAATAGTAACTGTGCGATTTTGTGTCTACAAAAGCCTCTAGATTTAGAAGTGGCAGGATGTGATTAAGATTAGAATTAGATTAGGTTAAATAAATATGATTAGGGTTGTGATTATATGGAAAGGCTAGGTGTAGGGTAGGTGTAGAGTAGGTGGGTGTAAGAATATTAAATTCCTAGAAAATGCTAATAAGGCTTAAGATAGGGTAATAGGATATAATAATGATTAAAGTGGTTTAATGATGGAATGATGGGATATTAGATAAATGATAAAAGGTATATGTGATAATAGGGACTAATAATAATTAACCTTATGATTAATTATTATAGGGATTTAGATAGTGATGATGTTAGGTTACTTGTAGGAAAAATTAATCATAATTAATTATGTCAACATTTAATATGTCTACAACATTATCCCACCAATTCTACATTCATTCCGTTTATTTCTCAATTTCCTATAAAAACTTGTAAATAATGTAAATTGGATTATAAACTTTTAAATAAGATTAGAACTAATTAGAAATAATAGAATAATGAAGGAAATTAGAAGACATATGCTCTAAGATTGATAAAAAAAGTTCATCTATGAGGGACTACATCTCTGGGTTTGTGAGTATGATGAACCAATCCTATTAATGATGAAAAATCAATATAAATTCTCACATCAACTCTCCAAAATGGGAATATAGGACTTGTAAGAATCTTTGACCACCTCTAGAAAGTATCCACAACTATATCTTAGGTTTACAATGTCATCTTCCTACACAAAATGGTCTCCACCTACATTTTATTTCTTAAGAGGTGTATTTCTCTCTCTTTACAAGGCCAAAATTCTCCAATTATGGGTTATAATATCTCTGATATGTCCTTACAACAACATTCCTACATAGAAATTACATAACAAATTTATTTCTCCTATTACATGGGATAATTCTCCATTAAAGGTATTAAGAGACTAATATTATTTCAAAAAGTCCCCTTCAAATACCACCACTCTCCTTTTATATCATTCTTTATGTCATGAATTAACTGGTCGGGCATAATATTTTTGGGCCTATAAACTCGAGTTTAAATCTACTCGGTCACATCCATTTACTATGTTGGGCTATATTTATCCCACACGGCTCAGGGTTGGGTTCTTTAGAGCCTTAATATGGATTAGCAGTTGGGAGAGGTGACGTGGCTACGACCACGTCGAGTCTTGTTTTGTTGGTGGTTTTGATATCAAGATCGCTTCGAGCCTGGTGCTTAACTCACTGTGTAGTTTGGTTGGTTTTTTGACTGTGTGATGGTAATGTGACTCAGGCTTAGTCTCAGGTTCATCACTGGGCTCGGCGGAAGTTGAGTTGGTTAATCTTTGCAGAGCGATTTCCACCCTACTCAACTGCATTAATCTTTGGAAATGTGGCAAGTTGTTGCATTGAATGGAAATGTGGAAAGTTGTTACATTGAATCTAGGGCTCAATCGGATTGTGGAAGCTTCAAGCTCAGAAAGTGATGATTTGTCCATGTGATGAGAAGTAAGGTGGATTTGCCATTGAGATGACTAATATAAACTCAAACCTAACTCATGCTCCAACTCGTTGAGTTGGTTTAGAAAAATTGGCAACACTAGGAAATTTGTTCCATAAGCTTAATAAACAACTATAATGCAATGCAATGTGAAATAGGTGGCGAGGTCCCCTTCTTGAAAAAGAGTGGACTCCACTGGCTGCTAGGTTCCCAACCGACATACTATTTGTGACCCACCTCGACTGTTGAAGAGTGGAGGCTACCGACCATATTTTTTCTTGGGAAGAGTCTACCACTTGTCTCCAACACACTTTTCCACTTTTCTTGTTCACAACATGCCACATAAGTGTTGTGCAACCTACTCTTTATTCTTGTTAGTTGAAGAGACATTTCAGTGGACTTTATCTTTTGCATACATCGTCCATTTTCCTCCATTCAAAAGGCATCAAAAATATCGTGATGAGATATTTTATATGCAACTAATTTTAGGAAGTTTAGTGAAAAATGAACTGTGAATATCCTCTGGATTAATTATAGTGAATGGAAAAGACAACAAGATAAAAATTATATGAAGTAGAGGTCTACTAAAAGGATTACACTTCTATTTAAATAAGGATTTGATTCTAATGTAATAATAAGAGAAAAGGAGAGAATGAGAATAAGTAAGAAAATATAGGTAAGAAAACAAATGGGCATGGATGAAGAATGGAAATCATGTACTAAAATTTGGATATCACATGAAAAATAGGGAGGCGAGATCCACTTGGAGCATAAAATAATGGTAATTTGGAATTTTAGAGGTTACCCATGGAGTAGAAATTAGGACTTGTAGATAAGAAAAGATGTAATTGTTCCTATTGAAACACATGAATATGATGGATGTAAAACAACATTTTTGGCATAAAAAGCATGAGTATAGAATAAGGTAGTAGAAAAGGAGAGGGGACATGGAGGGGTGATGCCACTAATAAAATAAAAACTAGGTAGATCTATATAAATGTTTAGAATTACCCACAAAAAAATATATTTAGATTAAGATCACCAAAACTCAAAAAATAATTAGTTTATAAGCATACTACTTTCACCACAACAAATAAAAGTATATAAGAAAATTAAATTAAATTATGAAGAACCGTATGTAAACTTAGGGAAATAAATATTATAGATTGCATCAAAATTTAAGAGGTAATGTTGATGGGAGATTTCAATCTTAGGACAATAAGAAGAAATGTAATACCCTAAGAGACAACAATTACATAAACAAAAATAAACTATGGATCGAGGAAAATTAAGAAAATATGTGGGAAAGGAGGTTAAAATATGGTGAAAAAAACCTAACATACTGTTATCCAATTTCACTTCCCTGGTGAAATTGGAAAACTGGTAAGCTTGCATTGTGACCACTGGAAAAAGGGGTCTACCTTGAGGAAATGGAAAAAACCCCTCCAACATTCTACACAGTTTCTAATACACCTGAGGGATCCATAAGATTTACAAGATTTAGAAAAGGTTATGAGAATTATTAAAAAATTATGTCTTGGGTGCTTGTAGAGCTAACCAAGCTCATGGTCGAGCTCGTTGCATTACCATCCGAGCTATTTTCTGGCTCATCGTGCTAGTAAGGAGTGGGCAAGCTACATTGAAGAACTGAGCTCCTTCAGTCATACATCAAGTTGCATGGGAAAAACACTGAGTTGCTTTAACAAGGAATTGAACTATTTGACTTTGACCAGGTTGTGTGGAGAAGCGACTAAGCCACTCTAGGAGCTCCAACTAGTTTGTTAATGCCCTGGGCTAATCTCATGCCATCGAAACACACATTATTAAAAAGGGTGAGCTCAACCTATAATAGACCAAGATCTATAACATGGACTGAGCTCAAAGGATCATCGATCCATTCACCATGAGAAGGCGAGCTATTCCATATGGAAGCTCAATCAAGTTATAGACAAGAGCCTAGGCAATGGTGGTGGGCATGCTAAAGAATATTCAATGAGTCATTTGAGTAAAATAACCGAGCTAAAGTAAGATTACCTCAAATAGTGTGCACCGAGAAGATATAGAATGTAGGATCGAGCTGATACAATTAGGGGAGTTATTTCAAGATGGTCAAGTTGAGCTTTGTAAAGTAGGTGTCGTAGAAATAACAAGGAAGTGGAAATGAGCTTGTACAAAAATGAAATCGAGTAAAGGGAGGGAGCAAGTTATGCAATGTGTGGCGGAAAAGTTGTAAAGCATTTCCAACCAAGCCACGTTGATGATGAAGAACTGAGTCCCAACATAGACGATTGAGCTATTTCTGATCAAGGCCGAGTTGTTTTTCAGACCAGTGATAATGAGCGAAGATTTTTGTGAACAATCTTGGGACTGAGTTCCAGTTATACCATGACTGAGTTGTTTTTCTGAAAAGGGGTACTAGTATTAGATTATAGATGCCGAGCCATTCTCACACACCTAGGAGTTCCGAACTAGTAATGGCCAAGATACTCCTTCCACCGAGTTTAACTTCTGCTAAGGAATAGGTGATCAAGAAATTAGATGAGATTGTCGAGCTCATAACTGGGCTACCTCCAAGGTTTGCAGGATTAATTCGTTGTAGCAGCTATGCATAGGAGGACGAGATATGTCTCGAGTTAGCTGAATTCATCAAACCGTTGTGATAGATAAAGTGTTGGTGAGTTGAATATTGCGGTTGAGCCGGGCCATTTTCCGAGTCGGGCCATTAGATCGAACTAATCGAGGACGAGGAAAAGTCTCGTCGTGGGCCCACAGGAAAACGAGGAGTCACGAGGGATTGCCATATGGCCCCTCAGCACAGTTTCAAAAAATTCAAGGGAAGGTGGAGACCCCAAAGTTGTGCGGGGCCTCCACGTGGAGCGAGGAGCTCATGGACGCCGCAAAGGGAGTCAGTCGGGCTGGCAATTATATGGCGTCCAGTCGGGTCAAGAAAGGTAGATCGGCAGTGTGAATCAATTGGATTCACAGTGATGTGGTTGAAGAAGGGCCTGATGTATCAATTGGATCGCTGGCACAAGTTTAACGCACAATCCAATGTAAGAGTATGACTCAGCGTTTAGGTAGGGAAAACTTGGCATACCAAAGGGAGAGCCCGGTGTGCGAGGTTAATGCAACATGGAAGTGTGGAGAGCCGAGCTGGGAGACATAAGGGGTCGGTGTTACAAGTAGCAGGGTGGTCGATGCTTAGGGAGATGAATCGGCCACGTACAAGAAAGAAAGCTTGGCTTTAAAGGAAGAAGGAGCTCACAAGGTAATGTGGGAGAAGATCCAGCTCGACCGAGATGGCTGGGTATAGAACATTAAAACAAACATTTCCCCCTCAACAAAGGCAACAAAACAATATGATGGTGGGCCCAAATTTATTTAATACAAAATCATTTAGAAGATTTGCAAAAAAAACATCGGAGAAAGTGAGAAAATATTTAAATTACTTTTTCCCCACCAAGAAATTAATTCTCAGTCATGTAACAGTGAAGGAATGCTTGGCAAATCGAAATTACCTATTTGTACTCAGAAGCTCATAACTTGAGAAATTCTCAACAGAATCACGCAAAATTAGTTTCATTGAAATCGTGGCTTTGAGCCAGACACACATAATTTAATAAATTTAGGTATTGATGAATATTTGATGTTGAATTTCACTGAAAATGAGCCCAATTCAGTTTGGATGTTAGAGAGTGGTCGAGAATACATTAAATGAGCATGGGAAATCATTCTTTCACTACTGTAGGTCATGAGAAAGCATGGGAATATTTTTAAAATAAATTTCCATCATTTCACCTCATTTATTTTATCTTTCAAGTGGTTGAAAAATAAATTTCGGAGTTACACTCCTCTCTCCTTCTCATTCTATAAATTGTAATCTTTGGCTCATTTGTAAGAGAGTTGGTCATTTTTCTCTCCTAACCCCTCTCTTTATTCTCTGCTAGGGTTGATTGTGGAGCTTATGTCTCCTCTCCAAGATTTGTAATGGAATTTTATTTCCTCTTTCCCACTGATGATGTATTGTGTAAACTCATGGAGCAATAAACTATGTTTTTGTGATGCATTTTGTCCATCCTTCACATATTTTGTTATCTCTACTTGCCTCTCTTTATTGTAGAGTATATTGTGCATATTCTAATGTTTATTGTAGGTTTGTGGGATGTGTGTGAATCTCATCTTTTTCCCATGGTGCATTTTTCCACCCTCTTCATCGCTCACCTCTCTCCATTTCAGGAAGTTGGATTCTTGGCTAGAAACCTCCTTTTTTGGTGTATCACCACTCTGAGTGTAGGTTTCATTTTCATGCACTCTCTCTCCCTGGTCCCTTGGAAGGTTAGATTAGGATTATTTTGCTTACCTACATTAGGAGTAGATTGTGGCAGGTAGTTTAGGAGTAGGAACCCACCTTCTCTGGAGGGTCATCTCAAGCCCGCAAGTCCCACCGCATGAGAGATGATCTAATGTTACAAAAATTACGTTGAATGCCCCATCCACATTTTAGGTCATTCGGGGGTGATGTAATTTGGTGATAACACACTATGGGGAATAATTTCTAGGGGTATGCAACATAAATGACCTTATTTTATACAATGGTATAAGAGTATGAACAAAGTAAGGTGGATACATTTGCACAACATACAATAAGAGTGGTAGATGTTGGTGTGTGACCTACCTAGTCATCTTCCACATCACATGGTGAGTCATCTCACCTTGTGAGAGTCATAGTTATTAGGGAGTCAAATGACAAGTGTCAAATTCTGTCATAGAATTTGTCATTTTCATTTATGTCAGTGCATTATAGGATTTACATTCCTTATTTATAATTGTAACTCCTCCTTTAGTGGTTTCATATACATCAGTCATATCATATGTGTCAATGGCATCATAGGAGTTGCTTTCCTTGATTAGGAATGAGCGTTACACATCACCTCTATTTGTACTTCCTTTTTTTGATTTATAAGGATGAGCATACCTATTTTCTTATTTGCATATTCTTCCCATTATTCGAATCTTGCTTATTGCATTGGAGCTATGACGTTATCATCTGAGTGCAACTTCATCATGGTGCATTGTTTCGATATCAGTTCTCACATATCCCTCTTTCATGGTATCAGAGTGTGAGGTTTCGATAAAATGTGCACTCTTCGTTTATCAGTTTCTTATTACTTCTGGTTTCTTCTTATTTCCTCGTGTAAGTTTTTTCGATTATTACTTTGGAATTGTATTACTCACCTCACGTTGAGGTTTCAGTAGTTATAAGTTTGAAGGTATTTTGGTCAATTTGCATTATTAGTTGTTGAGTTCATGATTGCTTCTATTCTCGTGAGCTCATTTTTACTTTAGCGGGGACCTGTGGTTCATTGTTGTGGATCTGGTTTTGCAATCTATGCATTTTATTTTAGCTGAGCTTGTTCCTGGTCTTTTCTTCATGTGGTTCTTTGTGGATCCTTGACCTGTGAGCTCAATTTGTGTTCTTTACACATCTCACCTATCCCCTAGAATTCACTATTTGGCTTGACCTTCTGGTTAGGTGCTCAGCTCTTTGTGGTTGGTTATTGTTCGTGCTCGTTCCCATACTAGTTCTTCAACCCTTGCATTATGTTTGAGAATTGGACTTGTAGGTATGGTTTCTATTTGATCTAGTATGTCATCTTTCTATGGCTCATCCTGCATGTTTGAACCACTGTGTAGTCATTACAATGTCCCCCATTGGATTATTCTCTGCATCCCAAGCTCTCCTCAGCATACCATGGTAGATAGGTTCACTCTCATGCTTTCAGAAAACCCTGCTCACCCCTGTTCAGCCTCATATGGGTCATGGTTTCCTCTATGTTGATGTTTGTTTCCCATGTTTTCTAGGTGTTCAACTTGCTCCAGTGCTTGTGCTTTTCATCACTTAGTTGTAAGCTTCCTATGCTCACTAGATTTGGTGTTGTTTCCTGCTATTGAATCCACATGCATTCAATCGTTGTGACTAGGTGCCATCTCCTCTATGTGTTGACTCGGCTTGACCTGTACCACCTCTACCTTTGTGAGATTTTGGCTTGACAGTTCACTCATGTTGATTGACTATGACTCGGTGAATACCATGTCCATCTAGCTCCACGCTTTGAGCCACCCGAGCCCATCCCGTTTAGACTTGTTTTGTAGTAAAAAAAAATCCCATTTTTAATGTTTTAAGGAAAAAACATTCTTATCATGGCGTTGTAATAATTTTAAGGCTCTAATTTTCTTGTAATTATGTCCTTCATTCATGTGTCAAAGACGGAGGTCCATGTGAGGTCCGGGGTTGGCATGAGATTAATCCCGCCTAGAAAGAAAAACAAACACTTCCTAAAATTTGATGCCATTTCCAATGAGCATACCCACACGAAACCCTTTGCACCCGTGGGGGTTTTCTATTTCAGGAACTTTTTTAATCCATTTGCAGGGCTTATTGGAATTTTCCATCAATTGTGGGAATCATTTTCTTGCTATAACTTTTGACTTGCTGCTTGGTTTTGAGCAGAAGGCTTCTTTAGTCAAAGTTGCATTATTTTTCACACATTATTTTGTGATGACATTGTCAGTTTCATAAACTCACTAGTTTATAAAGTTACACCTTCTAGAGCAATATTTGGGAGGGTTTCACTAGTACTCTTGGGCCTTGTATCCCTCACACATAGATACATTATTGGTTGATTCCAACATCTTGCTTTTGTGCACCTTGCACTTTTGATTCCACATCATGGAGGGTGATCTTTCTAGACTTGAGTGTCATAGGATCACTTTATAACCTCCATTGGTTTTGAGCACTTCTTACTGGAAAGATAACTATTCAACATGGCACACTTCTATGGAACACTACTTCACCTATGAGGGTCTTTCACACTTCTTGCTTGGGCTAGTTCCTACACCCACTGATCATAATCATCTTAATTATTTTCTCAACAATTCCAAATGTGTTTTTGGTACCATGATGATGAATGTCTCTCCATCTCAATGGTTTCACGTGGTAGACTCAAATCCACCCCACCATATCTAGAGCATTCTCCAGTCCCTCTATAGATACCCTTTACATACTGTCGACATTGTTATTGATGTTGATTCAGTTATCTCCTCTATTTATTTATGTGATGACAGTTCCACTGACATAGACTTGCTTGGTTCTACTTCTGATGATGAGGATTGTGCACCTAGTTATGATGTTCAGAGTACTACAGAGGACTCTTCTCCTCCTTCTCTCACTATTCCAGAGAGTGTTAACACATCCCACATCTCATCAAATATTGAGCAGTCTCCTATACAACCTCATATAGTCATCAAACATCCACCTCTTTTCCACCTTTAGTGTTTGAGGGCCCTTTCAATCCTCCACCTTCATTGGATGACTCATACCTATCTGACATCACTCTTCTATTTGTTGAACACCCTCATTGGGACAAGTATCATCCCGACCTTATTTTTCTTTTTGCAAAGTACATTTTTGATGTACTATAGGTTCTTCATCTATCTACATGTATTTCAGAGGAGTTCATCATCTCTAATGTTAGGAGTGCCCCTTCTGTGACTCTTACGACTTTTACTTTTCCGGAGACCTTCATTAATCCACCCTTTCTTGTGGATCCATTTTCTATTGTGGGGGATGTTTTGTTGCCTTCACATCAATTGGAAATCCTTTCTATAGGTGTTCACCCTTGATACTTTGATAGTTATACACTCATGACATTACCTTCGGTTCTTTTGCACTCACTTACTAGACTTATGTCACACTTTCATGGACCAAACTCATAGTTATTCATGTTGCTGCCTTAGGTTTCCTTCATAGAGTGGGTCAGAATTCCAACATGTCATTTATGTCTTTCCTAAGGGTAGGCACACAGTTTGGTGTGCATGCCTCTTCTTCAATCCAGAGGTAAAGGATCTCGTGATCGACATTTTTCTAGGAGACTTCTTAGAGTTACAGAGTTTAGATCCATCCATGGAATCTTTTGCATCCATCTTGTCTCCCTCTTCTCCTCCTCTTCTTCCTTCCAGAAATATTTTGTTTTTATATGGGAACCTTATCATGCCTTTAGTTTCTAGGCCCCATTAACACATCTTTCTTAGTTTTCTAAGGGAGTCTTATTTTCTGTTATGTCTTACCATGACCTCTACCTAGACTTCAATGAAGGGGGGGGGGGGGGGGGGTGTTGGTGTGTGTGACATACCTAGTCATCGTCCGCATCACATGGTGATTCATCTCACCTTGCAAGAGTTATAGGTCTTAGGGTAGTCAAATGAAAAGTGTCAGATTCTTTCATAGAATCTATCATTGTCATTTACGTCATTGCATCATAGGAGTTACATTACTTATTTAGAATTGTAACTCCTCCTTTAGTGGTGTCATATGTGTTAGTCATGTCATATGCATCAGTGGCATCATAGGAGTTACTTTCCTTGTTTAGGTATGGGGGTTATACAACACCCCTATTTGTACTTCCTTTTTTGATCTATAAGATGAGTGAGACATGTTTTCTTATTTGCATATTCTTTCCATTGTTTGAATCTTGCTTATTGCGATTGGATGCTATAACATTACCATCCTGAGATCTCTTCACACTACCGTTGTGGTGCATTGTTTTTTGATATGCATTTATCGCATCATCCCTCATGATCCTCACTGGTATCAGAGTTTTAAACCCTCTTGGTAAAATGTGCACTCTTCGTTCCAAATTTCTATAAAATGTACTTCTAAGGTTTCCTCTATATCTTCCTCGTGCAAGTTTTTTGCACGTCTATTACTTTGGAATCGTATTGCTCACCTTGCGTTGAGGTACTCAACTGTTTCAAGTTTGAGGTGTTTTTGTTGTGTGGTCATTTTGTTCGTGAATTGAAAGTTTTCCAGGATCTGTACTGCATGTCTTAGCAAGAGTGTGACCATCTCAAGTATGTGCATTGAACCATTGATTCAAATTGGTTACATTTATTTAGATTCAGTCTAGTGTATCTCATATTAGGTTTCACTTCAAGCTATGTGTGATGTTGAGGCCTACTCGGAATATTACTGATGTCTGCAGGTGCATGGATTGTCACTGGTGAACCCAAACATTAATCTCTCTATATTGGTTTGGGTTGTTGTATGCATCAGACTAGGGTGTTGAAGCATGTCCATTCACTGGTGTAATCCTCAGACTATGGTCTGTAGGATCTATGCAACTGATATGGTTGTGGTTATTGGTTGACGTTGTTATTTAGTGCATCAAACTCACACTGGAAAAGGAATCGTGCATAACCTGGTTGAACCACCAGGTACATGACCTTTGGCAAATACCTTTGGACTATACCTTTTAGTGCTTGTTGGGATAAAACCTAGTTGCGTGGACTATGTTCAATCTCTATTTTAGTCATGCTAGGTTGCAGGCTCGTTTGCATTGCATCTACAGCTCGAGTCTCATCTTGTCCCAGCTCGTTGTTCGGTCGATTTGTGCATCCTTTGGAAGCTCCTGTCTCGTTGAGAGTTTACTCTACATAGACAAGTGCACTCGTTCCACTTACTTTGTTCTCCATTCAACTTGTACATCAGACTCTGCGTGAATCCTCATCCATTCCTTTCAACTGTTTACACACATCCCTCTACAACTAACTTCTGATCAACAGGGCATCCCATTTACATGCTTGGCAAGTTGAGTAATTAGAACAACTCGTCCGTATCACTCTCTAACTTGTGATTCGTTTCTCTACAACTGGATCTGCTTCCCCCACATCTGAACTGCATCAACATCAGTTACTCTAAGCACTTGAGTTATTTAAAAGGTCAGTGACAACATTTGGGGAAATCGAATCCTAAGGTCAAACGTTTTTGGCTCAAACCATGAGGTTCCTAGCTAGTCAAGCTGTCTCGTATACCCTAACTTGAATGTGTGACTATCTCGCTGCAGGAGCTCTCACCATAACCAAAGGCCTTAACTCTTGTCATATGTTGCACTTAAACTAACTTGGAATTTGGTCATACCCACTCCTTTTAGAACTATCCTTTGGTGGTTAAAACAATCTGGTTTTTAATTGTTTTAAGGCATGTGAGTATATCTTATCATGAGGTATTTCAATAATTTTGGGGTTCATCCTCGCACATTTGCTTGTAGATTATGTCCTTCATGTCGTGTGTCCTTCAGATGGAGGGCGATCTCCGGGGTTGGCAAGGATGGCTAATCCCCCCTCGCAAGCAAAAAAAACTCATCCCCCCAAAATTTGATGCCATCTCCAACAAGTACCCACACGACACCCTTCGCTCCTATGTTGGCATTTTCCATCAGTTGCGGGAATCATTGTTCTTGCCTATAACTTTTGACTTGCATCATCAGTATTTGAGCGCTTATCTTTAAATCAATAGTAGCATGATTGCTATATGCACATTACGTGATGAAATATGATAGTTATTGTAAATGGGGTTGGTCCCTCGTATTTTTATAAACTAATTAAACTTTTGGAGGTATGCCCCGTCACTTAAATAAGGTTATTTAACCCTATTGGGTTATGATAGAGGGTGCCATTGTATCCGAGTTATCTGTCAATACTTTTTCTAGGACTTACAACCTTATAAGGCTGAGGGATCAAACCCTCGAGTAACATAATATTTCTTTCAACTGTGTTTGAATATGAAGGTTAATCTACAAAAGGTGAAAACATGGAGTAGACGTGAGGAGGAAGTTACTCCAGACTAGTAGGGATTGTTTTTAAAAGTTTCTAGAATAAGTGAGGATGTATTGTTTTAAGAGTGGATATCATTTGTTTCAATTTAAAGAGGGTATGTTTTCCACGTATAGAAATTATGTGTCACTGTGTTATGGTGTTATTTAAGAATATTGCCATTATGGGGGAATTTCATGTTTATTGGCCTGTGATGTCGTACAACATTGTTTGTCCATGATTTATTTATCTATCCTTGATCCTGTACATGGATACCAGAGTGGGATTGAAGCCCTATTAAATCGTCTAATCCTATTATGCATGAAAACTAGAGGTACAATACTTTCTCTAGTTGGAAAGGCCTAGTTGAAAGTATTTAAAGTATTATTTAATCCCCCCCTTCCCCTTACACATACTTGGTTGAATACACTGAATATGTGCACAGGTAGAATGAAGGCATCTGTGGATTGATTAACCTGAATGTGTTTAAAAGAATTCTAATTTTGATAACTATTGAAGAAACCTTGAATACTAAGGATTCAGGGTTGTAAATATTTGAAATTTTTTTGGTAAAGTAAATGAATTTAAGACACTTTAGTTAGATACATAGTTGAATGTCTATTGACGATTTTTTGCTAAAATGAATAAGTCGCTAGATCACAAGTGAAAGATGGTATTCTAGAAAATAAGGACGATGAATGAATACTTTTGATTTTTTCTAAGTTAAAATATCCTTATAGCGTTTGTGCATCCTTATTTTACTCCACAATGGATGATTTAGAAGAAACTTTCAAAATGCCTACTTTTGAGCTATTATGTGAAAGACATACTCGTGAAAAAATAAAATTACTAGCTGTGGATGCTTGACCTAGCTCAAGTCATGCACTAGTTGTAAATTATTCTAAGGGGAAATGTAATCCACAACCAAAATCAGGACTTACTCTATCATATTTAAACAAACCTTCTCCAACCACTATAGAGACCTATAAACCTTTAAATTTTGGAAATTCTCAAAAGTTATTTAGGAAAAAACAAGGTCTATGACCCTTGTCAATACTGTATTAAAACTAATCATCCTATTTACAAATGTTATAAGAGAATAACAACATCAAAAGAAAAAATAATGAAACATAAAATTGATGTTCCTTACTCCACAAATATAGGTTAAGGAAAATATCTTTTTTCTAGGGCTTCTTATTCTATGTCAGATACATGATTTTTTGATTCTAGTACTTCTCATCATCTAACTCACTAACATGATTTCTTGAGATCTCTTTCTGATTGCAAAACTTCCTAGATAATCATGGGGAAATCTTCAAAAGTTGATGTTTTGGGATCTGGTTATGTGCAAATGTAAAATTGATACATTAATGATGTACTATTGGTACCTAAAATTTCATCTAGTTTGTTATCAATTTATCAGAATTGTAATTATGGTATTGAGAAAACTACGAGTTCACCCTACAAAGTGTTGTAATAAAATAATTTTCAAATCCGTAGGATGTTGTAGCTACATGTGTAGTAGACCATCATTCATGCATTTATGTATTTGATAAGTTTTATAATCTACACGCTCTTTACTTGTTTCTCATGTTAACACAAAGAAGAAACTATGACATGAACGACTTGGTCACCTAAATTACAAGTTTTGGTGAAATAATTTGTCAGAGGACATATTATTAGTTTTCACTAATGGTCATGGGGCTAAGCCCCTCCTTCTTGGGTATGAGCAGGCTCCCATTAATGAATGTAAACTATCTAAAATTGTGGGGTGGATGTTAGGCCAGGGATCACATAGGAATACTCCACTAAAATTGTGATAAACTACTTGTATGATGTACAAGGGAGGAACTAGTTTGGATAGAGGTAAAGGGGATAGGATAAATAAAGAGAAAGGGTTAATTTTACGTGTAGGTACTTACAGATTCTCACCAATAGTAACTAGATTAGGTACAAATTCATTAGAAGAAATCAACCATGTAAAAAAAGAGTAAGAATTACAAATTGGAGACAGAAAGTTCTATGAATTTATTAATTAAAGGCACAAAGTCTTTCTTGGTTTACAAGATTACAATGCTTGCTAAGTTGGAAAAGAGAGAGTATGGAAGAACATAGGAAAGGAGATAGAAGAATGTAGATTTATTGCTTAAAGTAGTAGTGAAAGAAAAAAACTAATAGCAATCAACAATCACCAACCATTTGGAATGGAGATGCTATTCAAATTTATAACTTACAAAAAATATCTTCCTCTACCTCCCATGTGACTTTTCATCTTACCACCATCTGTGACCTTTCACATCCCTAGGAATGATAGTAAGTCCTTTTCTTATTTTTGAAAAGAAACTTTTACAATGCAAGATTAAGTCACTTAAGTGAATAAGATTAAGGAGTGAAAAAGTACAATCCTAATGAAGAAATAGAATGTTAGAGAGAGAGGGAGGATGAAGAGAGAAGTGAAATATGGAGACAAGGAAGACTTTGTTGATGAAGAGTCTACTTCTAATGTATCATGAGAGAATGCTCTGGGTGAAACTCTTTATCTCTTACCTCATGTTGAATTAAAACATTGTGGTTACAATCTCCTTCTTATGTGAGATGTCGACACATTCCAAGGCAATGAATAGGTGTTTAAAAAAACTACTATGAAATATGTACTAAGATGGAAAAATGATGATCTTCTTTGATCACAATGTAGGAGTTAGAACACGGAGATCACTACTTTACTCCTCTTGGCCTCAAAATTAACCTCAATGAAAAAATGTCTCCTTTATGAATGGAATAAACTTCAAGATGTTCAAAAAAATTCTTTCTTTTCTATTACTCATTGAAAAAGGTCTTCTCCTCTAGATAGAAGGATTACTCCTAGAATGAAATTCTTTCCCTCTAACCTCTTGTTAGACTGAAACATTTTGGTTACAATCTCCTTCTTCTATGAGATGTGGACTTATTCTAAAGTATTGAATAAGTGTTCAAAAACACCATTAAGTGACTTATACCATTTGAACTTGAGATGATTTCATTTTCTTGCAAACATGATGATCTTGGGTACCTCGATATCTTGTTTTTCAAGTGGCAATATTTTACACACACTAGTTCATTCTAACCTATTCTTTGCCATGGTATGATTCACATAATGTACATCCTCTTGGAAATAGAATTTAACACAAGGTCATAATTGTAATGTGGAGATAATTACATTTATCCTTGTGACTCCCTTGAGTTTTACAATTCACCTTAGCGATAGCTACCTAGATGATTCAACCATGATGATTCCCTTGTATGACTATTACGATGAGTTGAATCATCCATTTTATTGCATCTAAGTGTGTCATACATAATTCACCTTGAGACTAATGTTTTGATATCTAGAGAGGGATTTATTTCTTGTTTGAACCATGAGAAATTTTCCTATCCTTGCCCACTTCTGTGAAGAAAAATCCTTAGTTATGATGACCATGTTGTTACTGGTGTTTAGATCATAATGATGCGAATATGCCAGAACAAGTTCAATGTTCTAAATAGATAATGGGTGGCTTCCTATCCTAAATAATCTGCATGAGAGTATATTTTCCTCTAATGCCTTTTGGGGCTTGTTCAACATTCTGTCTTTCAAGTCTTCCAAGTCCACATGGATGAAATCATTGTTCTCCACATTAGGGTATTGTGATTAGTGTTGAGATTGATTATAGACCTTAATACTTGACATATGTCAAAAATTAATGAAATAGGTGGAATGTGAACTGATGAATGTGACTTGAGATCGATTTCAAGACTTTCTATTTTATCAAGTCCTATCTAGGATAGCTATTTTTAGTAAGTTTTCACAATTTTCTATTTTTAGAGGTTTTTTCTTGTCAAGAGTAACACGGATGCTGAGAGTATACTATTTTATAAATGTACTATATTTAGACATATGATACCTTACACAACTTGTTATTTTTAGATGAAGGTCTTATAGATATCGGATTGCAATGAAACTGGTCTTACAAGATTAGCTTTTTTCTTGGGACATTCTACTCCAGTTTTTTATTTAACAAATATAGAAACTATGCTAAAGCTTAATTACATAGTCACAACGTAACTATATAAATATATGCAATAAAGTACATATATGACCTAACAAATAAGTATATAGAAACTTAAAACCTTAGGTGTAAGAGAAGGGATAAAGTACATAGCTGATTTCACAATAATCCCGAATATGAACTGAGATGGAAAATTGATGGAACAAGAAGGCATACTATCACAACCGATCCTAGAACATTGGAAAAAATGTCAGAAATATCAAGACTAGGGTGTCTAGATCATGTCAGGGGAGCCTGGGCATTGTAGACCATTGTTGGGTGCACATGACTTCTCAGAACCTTAGAAACTAATTTTTACAGTGTCACACGATGTTCATTATTGATCATCTGTATATTACACTAATCCTACAAGATTCTCCTGTAACCTACAAAGAGAAAGAGAACTTAAAAACCCCAAAAATAAATCAAATCCTAAAACTAAAAAATATGTAAATGGGGATTTGGATTGTCCCCAATGGTCACTCGACAGAGTGAACTTACAATTGAGCGTTGTACTACATATCAGAATCCATGTAGTTCTATGCGTGTGTGTAGAATCATTCACTAGGTGACTCTTGTGCCAGACGCACTTGAATAAAAAGCAATGCTAGATGTAGAAATGTAAGTAGATGTGTGTATGTCAAAATGAAATTCCCCTCATATGAAGTGTATATAGAAGAATGAAGTCCCTTGTCCCTTGAATGATAGGTAGATAGATGTTGTAGTCTTATTTTACCATTCACAGCCCAAGGCGCGGTGACATGTCACTTAGACAGATCAGAGCACTCATCTAAAGTGTGCAAGGGTACCAAGTCCCTCTTTTATAGCAGCTTTATCAAGGAGTTAGCATGAAAGAACATATAATCCAATTCCATAATAACCATTCAAAGGTAAAGCATAATATATCTAGATCATCAACATAGTGCATAAAGAATCAAAAAGGACTAGTAACATATTTACCATGCAAGATCCATCAATAACAACATCAATAATAAGAATCCATCCATAAACGATCCATTATATTAATCCATAGCAAATCCAATAGTTGATTACATCATAATAGTCATCACTAAGTCAAGTACACCAACATCATGCCTTACAAAACATACACACAACAGTTAGCATAACCTTACAAAATACATTCACACACTCATACATATACATAGTACATACATACATAGATTCAACATACATATACATATATATAGGTAGTGGGGAATTTCCCTTCACTACTTAGGCACTCTAAAAAATAGGCTGCATGATAACAATAGCCATGCACCACTACAAAAGACAACTACGAAGCATGCAATATTCACCTAATAATACATTACCTATAAATAACTCTAGTTCTAATCCTATTATTAGATCAAACTCTGCATAGTGCTTCATCTTTCACTTGTTCCCAAAATATCTTGGCATGTCTTCCAAGTCTTCTATCAAAATGTGCTCAGCACTCAATTCCATCTTTATCCTGTGTATGCAAAACGACTAGGTATTGATCTCTAACTTCCCTAGGTGTAAAACTATAGGGCACAAATTTTTCATCCAACATTCTTACCTACTTATGTACACCCTCTACTTTTTTGCCATCAATACTTAAGGAAATATATTACCTACCCAACATTACACAACACTAGGTTCATTACTGCCCCAAAAATGGGTAATCATGCATTATCTCTCCAAGAATAA
Source organism: Taxus chinensis (assembly GCA_019776745.2). NCBI lineage: Eukaryota > Viridiplantae > Streptophyta > Pinopsida > Cupressales > Taxaceae > Taxus > Taxus chinensis. Next base: position 61,906,574 of record CM034152.1, on the reverse strand, counting down.
AGAATAGGAATAAAAGAATGTCTATACATAATGTATGAACAAATATGAAAACATAATATGAACGCACTCTATTCCTCTAAATGGTAGAATTAACTCAAGATACTCACTCTTGATCTCCGCCTCTAATTCATTCCACTCATTGAGCACCTTATTCATCTTACTAGGGATGTTTGTAAGTACTCCTTTTATCTCATCTAAAGTCATGTTCTCGCCCCCATTCTGCAATAATATAATAACATTCGCTAGACTTGAGATCATCCCATCCATCACATCCATACTTCATGCTATAAGCTTTCCAAATTCCTTTATCCGTTCCTTACGAGGGTCTTGGCTGCTATGAGCACATCGGGATTTTATACCAACAACGTCAGCCTCTCCTCACGCCCAAGTGTCTCATCATTCTTCGTAGTAAGGACTGGACATTCCTTGACTTAAATTCTTTGTCATGATTATTGCCTCAGGGTATCTACACACATATTCAACGTCGAGTTTAAATTTTTCATCTCATCTTTCAATGTATGGAGTAAAGACTCATACCCAGTGATTCGGTTGCGTATTGTTATTGCCTTATCCTTTCCTCCTATGCTACAACATCCTTCTGTCTTGGCATCCATATTTTACCCTCATCCAACACCATGTGAACCAATGTGCGCAAGTAATGCATAGTAGATGAGAATCTTTTAGCTACCTTCTCTTAATATTGCATCCTTTCCGGCAAAATTTCATCACTGATCTACTCCACCATATCAAGTATTGCACGCGCCTTCACCTCAGCTCTCTCTTTTTCCTCTGTCATGTGCTTAATCTCTACTTATTTATCCTTCCTATCCTTTAAAAGAGTCCGAGTAGTTTCTTCTTTATCTATATTCCTACGCACAACCTCTGCAGATACCTTCATTAAAGCATTACTTACTTTTTCATCAGAGAACTAAGTCAACTTGATGGTTACATGTTGGGAATATGGAGCTTTCTTCATCCTCCGAGAGACACATGACTCTTCACACACATAAAAATAAGGCTCATCTATGTGATTCTGCATATTCCATGATAACTTCTTTACAGGTGTGTGTGGTCATGCATCTTAGGATCCATCATCTGCCACCGATATAACTGTTCTTTTGAAACAGTACTCTAGAATCTTACACGAATTATCTTTTTCACATCATCAACATAGCCAAGGTTATGTGTATGCACCATCTCCTCTTCCTTAGGCTTACTTGGGAACTCACCTAATTGATGCTATGTTCCAGCACCCACATTTTATTGTACTTCCTCTTCTTCCTTAAGTCCCTTGGTCAGGTGAGCACATCAACATTATATTCAATATTCTTGTCTCTGATAGCATAGCTCTCTTCCTCATGTTCATTTAAGCTCATATTGGGGAATCATGTGTCAAACTATGGGTTCTCTTAACCATTCCCTTTATCCTTCCCTAAGTCTAAGGTTGTGTGTGTAAAATTCATCACATGCACATCCTCACCTAAAAACTTCTCCTCATCCCTGTCTTTAACTGATATGTATTTTCTCTTTTTATTTATTTCTTCCTTAGCATTCTTCACTGGTACTACGTGCAGTGATCTCTTTACCAACTATGTGATGGGCCAACACTAGCATATCTGCACATATGTGCCTTCTACATGTAATTTTCTTCTCCCATGATCAAGGGTAGTGTTTTCTTGATCCTCCTCCTCGCGCTCTAAGGAAATTCTATAAGACTTCATGTCCTTTGTTCTTCCTGCATGGGGATTTTCTGTTCCACTGGTACATCCTTGTTCCCACAGTCTATTTTCCCTTTCGAGGACATGGTAAAGACAAGTCCTCTCCTGTGACCACTTTCCATCCTTAAATCACGGCCTCATGTATACATACATGTGTGTGGGCTCAATATTTCCTACAACCATAGTATCTGGAGTTATGTCAATGTTTTCTGACTCCATCGTCTCCACATATGCCTCCTTATTGGGCCATACATATGTCTTATGTAAAATATGTATATTTACGTCCACCTTGTCAGCATCAAAATACAATTTCCATGCGTTGTGTAACCTATTCACTAAGTCTTTAAAATACCAAGCAGTAAATGTGAAAGGTAACTTACACCATGGGATCTTCTCACCCATCTTCATGAATAACCTTCCAAGAAAGAAGTGTTGGTACACCACAAACTCTGCTTGTTTGTCCAACACACTAGGAAGCTCACACAGTATGTGTCACTCTCCCTCAAATTCCCAGTGCATTCTCATAAACCAATTCTCCTGATGCTCCTTATAAGTGTTTGAAATTGAACCATGTTAGGTATACTTGGTAAAATTCAGAGCAGATGATTTATTCTCCATGGGTTATTCCCATACTTTTTTGTTCAGCCCATCGGGCACACCGATTTCACTAAATACAATCAAGAGTAAAATGGCACCCCAGGTGATCTTCTCACCTTTATCATCCTGGGTGTGCACTTCTACCACTAAGCTCTCTATAATGTAACTAGAAATATTATAACAAGTATTGTTCACCATTTTATGCACTATATGTAACCAACACTTATTAATTTTTGTCCATCTCTCTGAGGTGCTCAATTTGCAACCGACTAACTGCACTGCTACCTTTATAGCTAGATCATTTGTCTATGTAACATTGAAAGCTTGACCCCCTTTTTGTAGTGGTATGTGATGTCCATTGCATCTACTCCCTCATCATCTGATAATTCACTAAAATTTCTAAACCAGAGTCGCACAAACCTGTGACTTTACCAACCAACTTCATTGTAATCCACATCCTCTTACCCATAAAGTAGAAGAAATCCTCATGCAATGAAATCAGCCACTGGTAAAAGTGTTTCAGGCTTTCCAAAGAATAACAGCTCATAAATTTTTATAACTCCAACACTTTCCAATAATTTTTTTACTAAATTGTCTAAAACCCTATGCCCAGTGATCATCCTCCTATTAGTCTTCCGAATGGTCTCTGCATTGATATCTTTCAGGGTTTTCTGAGTCATGTGATTGAAGTCAATAATCTTGCATTGGGTTAATTTAAATGTCCATGGCCTATCCTTCAATCACCTATTTTGGGTATTGCATTTTGACTAACTAATCCTGCGGTGCTTCCTCGGTCTCCCTCTCAACAACTGGATCTCGCCTTGGTGACATTTTCTCTTCTTAATTAATAGCTATGATTTGCAAACTACAACCTTTCCACTTCCTTACCCTTGTACACCTTGAACTCAAATTAAACCCTTCGATTCCTTGTTCCCTATTCACAAATCTACCTCTGTGAAACCCTAACTATGAAAAAAATTCTTCCTCGCCCACCTGACAAACTCAAACACACATGTGCACAAGGTTCTCTCAATGTCGTGTCATGAGTTCACTTGGTTCATTGGTCAATAGCTTGTTATTCACACTAATCACTTCATTGTACTTTGTCAATATTGATATCTCAAAGGATGCAAGGTAACAATAATGTTACAATCACTGAATTTATAGGATTTTAAAGATTCCCTCGCATTAATTTCTCCTCAACCACCACCATACATGAAATTAATTCTGCATCCTTGTTCTTCCACGTGTTGTGTTATATCGTTCTGCACCTAATTCTTCCATGCCTCAGTCATGACCTTTTAGCATTCTAATTAATTTCTTGGCCACATATTCCCTTAATTATTCTCCCATGCACCGAAGTACCTATCCAATGTGCCTCATACCAAGTAGTTTCAAATGTTGTAGCCTACCTCACATTATACTGTGCATCCATCCATCTATGCGTGGTCTTTAATCTGAGATAATTTCTTGTAATTTCTTCTCCAAAATATCTTCACTCTGAGCTCCTATAATTTTACAATGCACACAATTCTGTAACAAGGCACCAGTCACTTATTGAGCCACCCCACACTAAAATTATGCGTAGTACCCTACGCATAAAATCATATAGATAGTAATAATCTACTAGGCACACAAATCACACTTATTACAAAAAAACACATAACTGAATTGATAAAGCATAGCGATGATGAAAGGAAACACATATAAAATAAATGCATTAAAGGAAAACTGAATTTGTTATGGAAACACTTTCTTATTACAGAAACCAAGAAGAATTACTTATAATAGGTATTCATCCTACTCTTGTTGAAGTAACTGGGAAACCAAGTGCCATCTAGCATCTCTAACTGGAAAGTTCTTGAATAAATTATATATTTCACCACATACACTGCCAACCAATGCACCTTCAATTTCCTAGGGTGGTGCACGTAAACTTGGATTCATAAAGTAGAACCATCTATCCAACTTCAAATTACTTATTCTTAATATGCCTATCATGTCATGCCTTCTACTTGGAATTTTTGGTCTTCTGAATCCATCGAGAAATGACGTGCTACTCATCTAAGTGAATCATTTTATCAATGCGCTCTCCAAGTGCTTGCTCATCATCCAGTCCTCCTATTCATGTAATACGTAGAGAGGGTAACATGAATTCCAATGATAAAACAACCTTCGCACCAAACACCAATTGAAAGGGTGTGGCTTTGTTTAATCTCTTATAAGTTGTCCTATATGCCCAAAGTACAACAGAGAATTTATCGTCCCAATCCTTTCTTCCAACATCACAAATCTTTGTCAATGTATGTCCCAATATTTTGTTGAAATCCTCAACAATCCCATTAGCTCATGGATGATAGGGTGTTGTCTTGTGATGCACATGTTAGTGTAGAATTACAACATCCTATGATTCGCACAAGTGTGTGTGCTTGAGATCACAATGTAATTGCACAACATGGGTGCTATGTCCAAGTTGTGGGACTTTCTACTTTGAGATAGACCTACAGAGAAGGTTGGTTCCTCTTCATATTCTAAGGAAACTAATCTATTGGAAAGAAAAATGGCTGTCACTCCTAATCTATCACTTCCAAGGGACTAGAAAGAGGGAAACAACATGTAACTAAAATGGATTCCTACACTACAGAGTTGATGCACTAAAAATAGAATGTGGGAAGAACTCCAAAGTGTGAAGATGAGAGTAGAGTGTTGACTAGAGAGAATTAAACTACCATCATAGTCAAAAAAACAACATTTACAACATCAATTTCTTGCATACACAAAAAAAATGAACTTTTGTAGGAGTATAAATAGATATTAGACACATGCAATACAATTTTAGAGGTAAGAAGAATGCAACAAATGAAAGAAAGGGAAGACAGAGATCCACAAACTTCAATCTACTGCTTCATTAATATGCACAGTCCATCATATTACAAGGAAAAGGCCTGGAACACCATGCAAGGAGTCCAATATGAAATCCTGCAACACTCTGGTTTCAAAAAACAAAATAACAAAGTTTTTCTACTTAAGATTACCCCCCCTTTACAATGAGTGAACCCTTCAATTTATAGAAAAATGGAGGAAGAGAGAAGGCATTCCCGAAATCAGATTTTTTCCCACTTGCAAATGGCCATAAATAAGTGAAATGATAACATCTTACTCACACAAGCTCCCCTATATTACCCTATATCTTGTAGCAGAAGGAAATGATGGCCTATGTTCATTAAATGCTCTCTCAACCACCATGGAAGTTTCAGACTAACTAGGTTCTCTTTTACAAAAAACTCCCTCAACTATACATCAATTCCTATGTTTCTTGATCATTGTGTGAAGGTATTGTTATCCATATTTCACCCCGGGCCAAATATTGGATCAACCATGACCTCGCATAGAACGAACCTGAGAAAACTTGTTCGTATCTGTAAATTGGTCACAGGGGGACTCAACTATGAAATAGCGGGGGTAGACAAGAAGGGGTGATGCCGCAGAGGAACCAGAAACAAGAAGGGGAAGAAACGACGAAGATCCGAAGTCCCCAGGCTTGGATTAATTGAAAAGGGTTTGAAATCAACTAAGCAAAAATGAGGTAGTGGAAATAACCATGTGTCCTAACAGTGCCTCTCCAAAGATGAATCCAAAAAGGGAAGCCCAAACGAGCGCCAGGCTGACGCGTGGCCCTGGTAAGTCAAAAATGGAGAAATGTCTTCAATAATTTTAATGTAGGATCTCCTTGCCTCAACAACCAGATCAGATTCGATCTGTTCCACCATTTCCTCTTCCTTCAAGGTGCCAAACCAAAAATTGATGCAGTACAGACGAATTTGGGAGCAGATTTTATCTGAAGCATTAACAACAGTGATTAAACTTCAACTTTCTTTTCCCGTTTCTCTCTCTCTTCCTTTTGTTTGATTGAATCTATAAATATGGGGGTGGGATTCATTGTAAAGGATTGGACATTCCTTGTTTTTCAGGCTCCCTTTTTCTTCCAGCAAAATAATTTTTGGAATTTAAGGCCTTTCATCAAAGTTGCAATATATTTCCTTCCTCCTGGCTGTTTTATAATGTATTGTATCAATCTATAGAGCAATAAAACATGTTTGTGATCGATTCTAGATCCTTTCTATCTCTTTTTCTCACATATAGTCTTTCGTTATAAATATGGTTATCTGTGTTTGATTATTGCATGTATTTGTTGGTTTGTGTCTATCAGGAGAACTAGTGTTCATCATTCCTTCGGTGCATCACATTGTAGTTTAGTTATTGTTTATTTCTTGTACCCCTTTCTTATCCTTGTCTCCTTGGAAAGTTTTATATTAGGTATAGAGATATATCCTCTGCAAGTTCTCATGTATGCATCTAAACAGAGGAATAAGGAACCAACCTTTAATCTGGAGAGCCTTCCCATTTTGCAAGGTCCCACACCTAGGGGAAAGTTCAATGTTATGCAATCACACCAAATGAGTCTACCTTAGAAAAGCAAATATCCATAACTCATTTGGGGGTGATGTGATTTCACACTAACATGTCTCAAAACCATGATTCCAACGAGACAAATTTTGCGTGATTTGGTTGCGAAGTTCTCTAGATGTGGCCTCCTGAGTGCAAACAGCTCCTTTGAAAAAAATTCGCGGGCTCACTTGAATTTCATGGGAACAGAAATTAAAATTTTCAGCTGAAATGACTTTAAACAATATTTCCTCCTTTCCTTAGTCTTTTGCAAATATTTGATTTGATTTGGCAATTTAAGAATGAGTGGGGTCTACTTTATTATTTCCACCACTTGTATTACTTTTGCATTATTTATACTTGGGAAGGGGGTCATATTTTAACATTATATTTTAGCCAGCTCGACCGAGTTGGATCTTCATGGATTACCATCCTCTTATATATGATTGGTCAGGTTACATGTATTGCACCCTACAACGTTCCACGTTGGGCCCCCCTTTTCATACTTTGGGTGCTGACCTCCTTTGTATTATGTGGTGAGTTCCTTGTTTGAACCCACGTGTCATGGAAGGCCCTATCACCTTGACGCCCTACCCGTGGATCAACCTAGTGGCTCACTTTTTCCACCTTACCACATTGCATTGTTTTTACCGTGGATATAAGCTACACTTTGTCTCGTTGTTTTACATTGGTGTATCACGCCAACCCTATTCAACTCAGCGCAGTCCCATGGCACCTTCCATCAACTTGTGGTATCTCCCTCCAACTTGTGGCTCATTTCTCTCCTTATTCGCGGAACTCAATTTCACTCCGTGGCTCCACATCAAGTCCATGGAGGCTCCTTGTTCATCCAACTAGTGGCCTTTTCCTTACATTCTACGGCTCCATCTTCGAGCTCGTGGCACTATCTATGTATATGGTCTGATCCACTAAGACGTCGAATCGATGAACAAATTACTTGTACCTCTTCTGAGCTTGATGGGCCTTGAGGGAAATTTGGCTATGTGGGATAACTCACCCCTTGTATGTCAAGCCCAATGCACGAGCTCGACCTACTCCATATCGAAGTGGCTTGGTTTTGTTGATAACTTGGTTGTATTGCAGTAGTTGCTTGGATATTAGAGATGGAGCCCAATGACCCATTCAACCCCTTAACGTATGGTGTGGTACCATAGCATGTTGGTGAGGTATATGGGATTCATCATGCAATTAACCCATGCATCTCAAACCCTTCATTTGAGAGCCAAATTGACAAATAGCTCGGCTCCCCCTTATGATCTCGATGTCTACTTTATTTGCATAGATGGCTTGATGAAATTAGACTTAAACCTTCTCAATTCTTCCTTTTTATGCATTTTGGATCCTTGGGTGCACTATGTTCAATAGAGATGCCAAGACTGCCAATTTTTTCCGTTTGTTTGCAAGGTGGGCCCCACTGTAATAAGCTTGCTTATTGTCTAACTTCACCCGGGGGTTGAAATTGGATAACAGGTTTATGAGGTAGGACCTATGCCATCTAGAATCTATTTCAGAGTATGATTTTATTCCAGAAGATGAAGTGTTCAACAAATTGTGGAATGATGTGCATCCTGGATAGGAAAGTAGTGATGATGACACTGACTCTAAGGAATTACACACTCCCCTTGGGGCCGGAACATATAAATCAAGTCTCGGTGAAGTTGAAATAAATATATTCTATAGGAGCAGTTATTGTTGAAAATATGGGTTTTTGTGGTGGTGGTTTGGGTTCAACAGAACAAGGCATTTGGATTCCACTAGAGGCAAAACCTAGAAGATTTTATGATAGGTTAGGCCTTAAAATAAATATATTCTATAGGAGCATTTATTGTTGAAAAGATGGGGTTTAGTGGTGGTGGTTTGGGTTCAATAGGACAAGGCATTTGGATTCCACCATAGGCACAACCTATAATATTTTATGATAGGTTAGGCCTTAGAACTTCACCTTCGGAGAAAATACCACTGAATACTAAAACATCTACAAGTGGTAATCCAATGCTATTTAATCTAGAGTCAAATCCTTAGCAAACAGTTCAGCCAAACGTTGAAAATCCTAGAGGAGAAGTTGGCCATGAATCTGTTAGTATTGTTAATGTTGGTGGTTCTAGTGATGATGGTAATAGTCAACAGAGTATTGTAAACTTAAAGAGGCCAATACAAACAGTTGAAGTTCCTATGGATATTGTCCAATAAGGAACCAAGAAGAGGCAAAAGACAGAGGCCGACACATGTACAGTTACTCTTGCCTCAAGGTAACTAATTACAGAAGGCGGTGCCACTGCCACCCCTCAAGAATTTTCCATTCCACATGGAAGTTCTCCCAAAACTTCAATTAATCCTTCTCCATTCAAGATGAAACCGTTCATTCCTACAAACACCTTAGGTTTTGATCATAAAGTTGATTTTTCCAATAAATCAGAAAGAGAAAAAAAAACAAGAATAAAATTCTATAGGCTACTATAAATTCAGATCCTACCACAATGAGGGTATTGCCAACATATAACCCAGTCATAGATACAATGTAATACATGTATGTTGTGCCCAAAGTTGTAAAACCAAAGAATGAAATGGTTTCCAGTGACTATAAGGTGACCTCCCTTCAAAGGGATTTTAAGGCAATGAAACCTTCTTACAAAATTAATGTATCGAAAAGGAACAATGATGTGGTTTACACAAAATTAATAAAGGTAGAGAGGGAGAACAATATGTTGAATAATAAGATTCAAAAGCTAAAGGCAGACCTAGAAAATGCTAAAGGAAAAGGAAAATCGGTACTTAATAAGACAGGTGAGTTGGAGAGGAAGATAAAATCATCTACCTCTATGACTGTGGTTGCTGCAAACGAATAGGCATAGGTAGAACTAGAAAAAGCCAAGAAAAAGTTATAGGAAACGATGAGTAAGAATAATAAATTAGAAAAAACATTGGTAAAATTTAAAGAGGTTTTCAAGGAAAAGAAATAAAATGCCAAAAAATGGGAATAAATCCTAGATGAAGAGAGAAAACTCAGGGGAAAAATGTGGAAGGAAGAGGAAAAACAAAATGAAATATTACAACAAGAGTTGGTAAAAGCGAAAAAGAATATACAATCTTCCAAAATGAAATTATCTAAATTTAATAAAAATGCATTGATTACTATGACAGATAATTTTTTGGGGGAAATAAACCAAAAAATTGATGATTTGATTAGATCATTTGAATTCATGGTTGATCTAAAAAGAATCTATGATAAGCTCCGCGAATACATAATTGGTAGCAGAAAAGTGATGGCTTTAAGAGAGGATACAAAAAGGAAAATTTTGGAAGCTATCTACAAATTTAGTGACACAGAACTGACATCCAGAGAAATTAAAAACCAGTTTGATGCCTCATTAAAGGTATCATCTATCATTCAGAAGTGTGTGATATTAGGTGAAGCACATTAATTTCTGAATAAGTGTCAAAAAATGTTATAGGAGCTGCATGGAAAGATACAGGAGTTCAAAAAGCTTGGTTTGATAATGTCTTTTGACAAAACATGCCAATTCATTAAGAAGGATGCATTCTAGAATAATATGAAAGAAAAAATGATGCAAGAGAATAACTGAATTCCTGAAAAGCTAGATGAGTCAACCTTATTTGGATTTGTTAAACTATTGATAACCTTGTAAGTAAGTTTATATACAACAGTAAAGGAAATTTCCACTCTCGGTTACAAATTGCTAACAAAGTTACATGTCAATCACTTTGATTTACAAAAAATTGTAATTCCAACATATGAAGAGTGGAGCATGTTACAAAAGATGATATAATTAAGAGTGATTTGATTTTGAAAATTCTTCCATTTGTTGTAATCTTCAATTTTTTCATACAAGGCATGTCTCAAGCAAGTTGAATGAGGAATAGTGTTATTTTAAAATTGAACTTTCACCTTTTTTGTTTCATGGTTTTTTTGCTTGTGCATCATGACTTTTTACATTCTAGTTCAAGCTTCATAAGGAGAAAACAAGTTCATATAACTATCTGAGATTCTTGGGGTTATTTTTGAACTAGAGAAAAGAGAAAACTTGATTATAATTTCATCACTATTGCACTTGAAGGATTTCATCACACCACATATAACACTATTTCACTTGAAGGATTTCATCACACTACTTTTATCTTGTATGAGAGAAAAATAACTTCATGAAACTTGAAAAATACATCGAACAACATTTTGCTACATAAATTCAAGCTTGAAGGCTGAAGACTAAGTGTTGGGTCTTTGTGAGACCAACTTCCAATTGTTTCAATCAAATTGCAACCTTGGAATTTCTCCATTAGCTCCCAGCAGTCATGTAAGTAGGTATAGTGATGCACATACACAATATAATCCTAGGTTCTGAGATAATTGCAAACTTGATGATCTTGAATAGTCATTTCAATTGATATGAAGGTTAACCATGACTACAACTCCATAGAAAATAGTACTAAAGAGATTTCTATAGGTCAAGGATCAAGGAGAGAAAAATAACTTCATGAAACCTAACAAAGACATTGAACAACATTTTGCTAAAGAAATTCAATCTTGAAACATTATTACTGACCTATAGACCATCTGAAACTAGCAATCCAAACTGTAGGAGAGAAAAATAAATTCGTGAAACTTGACAAAGACATTGAATAACATTTTTCTAAAGAAATTCAAGATTTCAACACTATTACTGACCTATAGACCATCTGAAACCAACAATCCAACCTATACTTTTCCTTTAGAGACCAACCACCTACCAATTTGAGCTTGTAGCACCTTGAAACCAACCTAGATGCACTACCAATCAACCTTCATGCCTCCTACAAAGCCTCACTTCACCACTCACTTCTTTTCCATCAATGCCACTTGACATCAATAACAACACCAATGACCAAGGGTTCAACATTTGGAGTTTCTTTTCAACAAATATTTCATAAATTCATGTAGGTTTGTTTATTGTTTTCCTTGTTGATTTACCTTTAGGCACATGTAAGTTTGGGGCGAATGCTAATCCTTGTTTGAGGAATGTTAATTTTTTTTTTAGTAAGTTGGAGATTAAAGTTGGATGAATGCATGTTCATTTCATTACATACTACAAAAAATCAATGCAATGTATTTCAAGTTTCATTCCAAAGACTACAAATCGACACAATGTTTTAAAAAAAATACAAATAAGGAAAAAATGTATTATCAGAACAATGTACTGAATATTTGAATATATTAATTATTATATGAACATCTATATCATGGGATATCCACAAATGGAAGCTTCCAACTTGATGGACCTAGATCATCTCTATCATTTGATTCACCAGATCTTTGAGATTGACTCTCTCTTTGTTGACAGTCAAATGTTGCAATAGGGTCGTCTGCTATATTTGTGCCATTGTTTTCAGCCCCTCTCCTTTCATTAATCGACTTCCATACTGCCAAAGCCCTGTCGTAGGGAAATTTATCCACTTCATACCGTGATGTATAAATTCTCAAACAATTTTACAAATTTTTGTCAAGCTTGTTTCACAATTTTGACTTTATAAAGGTCAAGGCACTGAAAATTCTCTCATCTTCAACTGAACCCAAAATCATTGTTTGACATAGATCAGCCAATGAGAAAAACTCGGACATGGTTTGTTGTAAAATAGTACTCACCCCAATTTTTTTCCATAGTCGGGTTATTGCTCCACACTCTAAGGGATTATCCAAATCTTTGAATTGTTGAATCATTGTAGTGCCAAATTCATGAGATTGAGAAATAAAATTGTCCTTGCTTAAAATACCTGGAATATTCATTCCATTGATATCACTAGGCTTACAAAAATGTTGAATCAATGTAGTCAACCTCTTGAAGTAGTCTTCCTGCATATGTCTTTCATTTTGGACATGATTCCAAAAGGTGGGATTTACTACAACCATTGCTTCAAGTAAAGCATCCCTTCTAAATCACTCCCTTATTTCTTCTAGTAGGGACACTACAATTTCTCTTAACCTTGCCCTTGTTGATGATACAATGTTATCAAACAATGGCCCTATGACTTTTACCTCCTCAACCTTACCGGCTACTACTTTAAACATGTACATCGGTATCTCATATCCACGTATAGAAGCACATACTTCCCCAAACAAGTTGAGCTTTAGAAATATAATTTACATTTCCAGTATTTATCAAATCATTCCAACCATCAAACTTTGGACTTGTAAAAGTAGTTTCATTGAGAAACAAATATTATATCATTATACAAACTCGTTTCCTCAAACTAGAAAAATCAACAATATAGATAGTTCTTTCTTGTGCTTGTTTAATTAAACAATGCATTTCTTCCAACATGGGAAGGAGACCACACAACATCAACAATGACTTTATATCAGTCAAATGATGTATCAAATCCTAGGTCTTGTCCACTTCCATGTAATTCTACCACATCACTCCTAATAAGGATTGATACTCTTTGTACACCCTACGAACTGGTTGGTACAATGAGATCCACCTGGTGTTGACATATTTTAACAGTTTACACCCATTTTTTATTCCTTCTACAAATATTTGGAATTCCATGAACCTTTTAGGACTATGGCAAAAATAAGCATGCACCTCTTGAACAAGGTCTTCAACTTTTGCTACAGGTTTAAATTTGCCAACTATTTTGTAAGCTAGGTTCATTCTATGATCCATACAATGAATGGAAATTATATAAGGGAAATGAGATGTTTGGAGTCTTACACATAGGCCATTATGATGACCTTGCATTACAGATGCCCCATCTACCCTGACACATACTAGCTTTGATGCAATTGCAGCATCATCCATGTCACCGATCTCCTTCAAACTTTTTATCACCAACTCACAAAGGTTTTCATCATTGGAGTTTCTCTCTCATCTTGTGAATGGAAAGTAAGTGAGGTTGTCTCATATAATTCTCAACATTATATACATGCATATAGACCCAAGAAGTATTATCTACTATTGTAACCTCATCAATAGAAAATATATGTATCATGCAGACTTCAGTTTCTCTTTCAAGTCTTCTTTCTCAACCATAGCTAGGCATTTTTTCCAATCCCAACCACTACTTTCTAACCAGTGAGAATGAAGAAAGTGTGGGACACCAAGAAAATACAACATCTACTTTTATTCAGGAAAATATTTTATAGGATGACCTCTTTTCAAAATGTGAAAAATAGTAGCTAGCTGAACTGGTTTTACCCAAAAGACTATTTTGAATGATCTTGTTTAATTGAGAGGTAATTGTCCCTCCATTCGTTACAACTATTATTTCATTTCTCTTGTGCTCTTCAAATTATTTTTCATGCCTAATATGCAAACAATCATCCACAATTTTCCATCTGGAAACATTCTTCTCAACGCCATCTACAATTATATTTTCATATATCTTTCCTACATGCTTCTCAATAGTATCCAACTTAAGTTGCATTGTCTTGTCCCTATTCCCAATTTCCAGCTACAGATTGTACATTTGCATTCTTTGGGAGGTTCAGTTTTATTCTCATTTTCAACAGATTCAATAAATGGAAACTTAGAAACCCACTCTAACCTAAAACTCCTTCCCAAGTCCCATTTTATTTCCTTTCTCTTTCTTCCATGAAATAGGTGTCCGACTGAGTATTTTCCTTAGTGGAATTTAAATTTCGTTGACTGCCACTGCCAGAAGTTTCACCTCCAAAATTCACTTGGGCACTGGCAGGTGATGCAGTGTCATCTTCATTCAATTGGGCAGGTGGTACAGTGTCAAACTCAACATCATTCAATGGAATGTCTTCAAGGGGAGGCATTTCATTTTTGTTTTCATTGACAACATCAGGAAATAAAAAATGAACACATTCTCATTCTGAGTTTCATTTTGAATGTAATCATTATCCCTTGATTATGATGGTCATGTTGGAGAAGGATGGGTTTCCTTAGATGGTTTCTCAAAATAAGATGCTATTTTTCAAATGCGAGTACCATTACCAGGTTGGGTTGGAATAACATTTTTTCCTGAGGTTGAGCTTCCCTTTTTAGGTGCATTTTCCTGAATCGGTGAATCCTGTAGAATTAAAAGAAAAAAAGATACAACATGTTAGACTAAATGATATTGATATGTGCACAAACATATTAACATGAGAAAAATGTATAAAGAAAAATATTACGCATTCAAATGCATTCAAGATGAATTGATTTTTATAGAAAGACAACAAAAAGGAGAAATTCGTCATGAAGCATCTTAAAGGAACTCTCATTGACTGATTGCTAATGTTAACATTGATTACAAGAAGTGATTTCGATATCCATATATCATGTTCTCAAAACACTAGATAGTGCATCTCAAGATGTATCATGTAATGGATGTCAATTGACAAAAAATGCACAAAATAATGACATATGAGAGGAGACAACAATCAACATTGCATCTTACAAGAAATAGAAAAATACAAAATAATAATTTAAAAGAAGAGTCATCATGGAAACCTAGAAGAAGTTTAGATGTAAAAATAAGAAATTTAAGGAGAACAAAATGTAACTAATCCCAATGGAATTCTTCAAAGATATTTGAATGCTTTTCAAGTGATTTTTGACATGGGCTATATAATATTGTGTCACTTAACATGTACTACTTTTTGCAAGAGTGTTACATTAGTATAAGAAGAAATTACAAAAGTTTTTCCACAATTTTCATGGTTGCTTGATTGACATGTTACATCAAATTGGATAAGGATTGCCTACCATTTATTCAGTTTCAATGCACTTGATATGTATTGGTTTGATCTACATGTTTTAGTACAAAAATCACAAGGTTTGACTCTTTTGAAAGAAAAAATTGATATAGAACAAAGTGAAAGGATGAGGTGATATTTTTAGCTATCTCTCATATAACTTAGTTGGAAGGAATAAGAATATTACTACAGTCATAATTAGAGCATACATCAAGAAAATTGAAGATGTATCAGAGGTTTGAGAAGAGAACAAACAACTTAAATGATTTGTTGAGCAGCCAAAGACACTCTAATGATAAGACACTCTAGTGATAAGAAGTTCTTTGTTGTAGCTAATCAAACATGAAATAGGTGATCTCAAGGTCTGTGCTCAGTTTGAAATCAAAGTATATTATGTATCTTCTCATGAAGGAATCTGAGTTCATTGATTCATCCAAGGTATGATCTATCTTTAGTTGATTAATGAAGGAGTCTTGATGACTGATCTCTATCATAATGTATAGAGGTTTGTCCTATTGTATAGAGGTTCTAAATGTTGTCATCAAGCCAAATAAGGTGTGCATCTGCTCATGAAGATATTATTGATTCATTAGAGGTATGAGGTCTGTCATAAGAAGATCCAATTACCAAGAGTGTTCATCATTTCAAAGGATCTAAGACAAAATATATGGTCTTCCATCTATGACTCATTGTGGTATGAGATTATGAATTCAAGGTTGAGAATGTATGCAGGGTTCTTTGGCTTGAAAATGAAATGTCAATGTGTCAAAGCTAGCTAAAGTATCATTATTCTTGAGAGAAGCTTGAATGCTTTGATCTGATGTTTCACATATGATACAATCATGATAAGGGTATTCTTTGTATACTGATGTCATGTTCCTACTTGGAGAATGTGTTCAAGAAACTTGAAGGATGCAGGAATTAAAAATATCCCTGGATCTTGATGTTTTTAATATCTAACTTTGTGCCATTTATATCTAGTCTCACATTACATCATGTTTTTCCTTTATATTAAATATTATAGACATGTTGTCTAGACTACAACAAGGACAAGAAAATATGTCGAAGAGTGATCCCACTTTTGCAATCTTCATGGAGGAAGAAGAGGTGGTGTAAACCCCTACATTATTTTTTGGAAAATTCTTGTTGTGGAGAGATAGATTCCAAATTTTCCTCAACATTAATAAAAGTGAATTAGTATTACTATAAAATTTCTGATGGATTTATAACACAATTATTTTCACAGCCAATGTTTGAAGTGAATGTGAAGATAAAGAAACATTTTTCCTCCTCAGATTGTTGAAGGAAATGCATTCTTGGAGTACATTCAATACATTATGTTTCCATGGTTTAAAAAGTTTGAAGTACATCGTAGTGAGGAAAATGTGGTAACAAGTAAGCATGCTACAACAAGGACAAGAAAATATGTCGAAAGAGTGATCCCACTTCTGCAATCTTCATGGAGGAAGAATAGGTGGTGTAAACCCCTACATTATTTTTTGGAAAATTCTTGTTGTGGAGAGATAGATTCCAAATTTTCCTCAACATTAATAAAAGTGAATTAGTATTACTATACAATTTCTGATGGATTTATAACATAATTATTTTCACAGGCAGTGCCAGAAGTGAATGTGAAGATAAAGAAAGCATTTTTTCCTCCTTAGATTGTTGAAGGAAATCCATGCTTGGAGTACATTCAATACATTATGTTTCCATGGTTTAAAAAGTTTTAAGTACATCACAGTGAGGAAAATGGTGGTAACAAGTAAGCATGTTATAACAAGGACAAGAAAAGATGTCGAAGAGTGATCCCACTTCTGCAATCTTCATGGAGGAAGAAGAGGTGGTGTAAACCCCTACATTCTTTTTTGGAAAATTCTTGTTGTGGAGAGATAGATTCCAACTTTTCCTCAACATTAATAAAAGTGAATTAGTATTACTATACAATTTCTGATGGATTTATAACACAATTATTTTCACAGGTAGTGCCAGAAGTGAATGTGAAGATAAAGAAAGTATTTTTTCCTCCTCATATTGTTGAAGGAAATCCATGCTTGGAGTACATTCAATACATTATGTTTCCATGGTTTAAAAAGTTTGAAGTACATCACAGTGAGGAAAATGGTGGTAACAAGTAAGCATGCTACAATAAGGACAAGAAAATATGTCGAAGAGTGATCCCACTTCTACAATCTTCATGGAGGAAGAAGAGGTGGTGTAAACCCCTACATTATTTTTTGGAAAATTCTTTCTGTGGAGAGATAGATTCCAAATTTTCCTCAACATTAATAAAAGTTGAATTAGTATGACTATACAGTTTCTGATGGATTTATAACACAATTATTTTCACAAGCAGTGCTAGAAGTGAATGTGAAGATAAAGAAAGCATTTTGTCCTCCTCATATTGTTGAAGGAAATCCATGCTTGGAGTACATTCAATACATTATGTTTCCATGGTTTAAAAAGTTTGAAGTACATCGCAGTGAGGAAAATGGTGGTAACAAGTAAGCATGCTACAACAAGGACAAGAAAAGATGTCGAAGAGTGATCCCACTTCTGTGAATCTTCATGGAGGAAGAAGAGGTGGTGTAAACCCCTACATTCTTTTTTGGAAAATTCTTGTTGTGGAGAGATAGATTCCAACTTTCCCTCAACATTAATAAAATCAAATTAGTATTACTATACATTTTCTGATGGATTTATAACACAATTATTTTCACAGGCAGTGCCAGAAGTGAATGTGAAGATAAAGAAATCATTTTGTCCTCCTCAGATTATAGAAGAAAATCCATGCTTGGAGTACATTCAATACATTATGTTTCCATGGTTTAAATTTTTTAAGTACATTGTAGTGAGGAAAATGGTGGTAAAAATAAGCATGTTTGTACTTTTCCCACAACTGTTATTTTCTATCTTTTGTTTTTCCAAATGCTAATTATCTGGTTTTTGGTTCATTGTTGTAACTTTTTTCCCTTTTGCATTTCTTGAATTTTTCATTTTGGACATCTCTGTATGGTCTCTATTTCATACATTATTGTTTTTTAGCATTTTGTTAACCTCCCATTCCCAACCAAATCCTCCTAGTGGATGTGAATCCCATAGAATGAGCCACAGTTGATAAGTTTTCAGGTCTAGAGTGGGTCCCAGGTCCCAGGAGGTCTATGCCACATCGTTGCCATTCCATTCCATCAGTCTCCTAAGGAAATGCCCCTGGCGAATGTGAAACCTGTGGAATGTACCACATTTTATATATCCTTCGGGTCCACTGTGGGATGAGGCAGTGTCAGCAGACAATGATAAATGGTCATGGTATTGGTCATGGAATAAATGGAAAGTGAAACTGTAATATATATATATATATATATATATATACTACAGAAGAGAGAACATTAACAAAAATATTCAAAGAAGATACACTGATAAAGAAAGGAATATACAGAGCAACAACTCTTGGAGATATATGAAGTGATTTTAAATATAAAATATATATATATATTCTACGTAGATGTATCTAAGATAGGAAAACTAGTTATGATTCTCTGCAAGCGGAGGACTATTCTAGATGACATAAAAAATCATAGTGGTTATGAGGATGAGGATGTTCAAGATTTGTAATAACTTACAAAGGTAGAATCATAGATAAAGCAATGCAACATGAAAGAAAACAGGTCTCAAATAGACTGAGGACTCACCTGCAGTAAGTGCTTCTAGGATGTAAACTGCAACATAATAGCCGGGCCCTAGCAAGACCTAGATTTATTTGAAATTTTGTAAGAAAATTGCAATATGCCGATTCACTAAATCCCTTTCTACTACTTTGCAAATTCAAAAATTGGAAAATTGCGAGAAAACATCACCTCTGTGTATATTTCAGGAATGTTTTCTTGTCCAAATAAGGTTCCATAGATTTCTTGGTGAAACATTAATGTTTTCAAATCCCAATGCATCGATTTCTTGGTGAAACATTAATGTTTTCAAATCTCGGCGCATCAATTTCTTGGTGAAACATTAATGTTTTCAAATCCCAGTGCATCGATTTCTTGGTGAAACATTAATGTTTTCAAATCCTGGTGCGACGATCATGCGGTGATTTAATATAAAAATATACATTGGGATTGGAAATTCCTTGGCGATTCAGATGGGACAGATTATTGTTTATGGGATTTTTGGGTAAAACCTGGGTACTTGCCGTTGCTGTAAAATTCACCAAAATCAAATGATAAGATTTAGAATCTCATTATCCTTGTTTTCAACCCCAATATTGGCAAAATTATCGGCAACCTTATTGGACATTCTAGGAATATAAAATATACTCCTATAATTGAGTAACTGAGAGCAATAAACCACAATTTTTTGTAGATTCCAGTGATTAGCTTTCCATTTCTTGACTGCATTGATGATCATTAGGTAGTCATCTTCCACCAGTATTTTTTTCCATTGTTTATCGCTGGCTATTTTAAGCCCTTGCCAAAGAGCTTTGGCTTCGATGAGATTATTTGAGAAATTTCCCAAAGCTTCAATGAAATTAAGAATATGTTGAGCAATAGAATTTCTGAATAAACCGCCAACACGAGCTCTACATGGGTTACCTTTGACGGCACCATCAAAATTGAATTTGATGAAAATATGAGGAGGGCACCATTTGATTTGTAAGCTGCTTTTGCTTTTCAATCCAACCCTATTATCAGGGACTCTCAAGAGAATACCTTTCCCATTTCTGAATAAACTGCTAGCACCATCTCTACATGGGTTACCTTTGGCGGCACCATAAAAATTGAATTTGATGAAATTATGAGGGCACCCATTGATTTGAAAGCTATTTTTCATTTTCAATTTGACCATTAAGGGGTTGCTAGATCATGATTAATTCCTTAATTGATCTTAAGACCAACGAAAGAATGAAATCAGTATTTTTGAATTCATTTCTAAAAAGTCTATTGTTTCTCTCAAGCCAGTTATTCTAGAAAACAATGGTAGGAATGGAATTCCATATTTGAAGAAGGGTTATTAACTGAAATAGAACTATTATGCTAGGAAATAGTAACCCTAGTTAATCTAAATAGGAGGACTAATACACATTAGACAAAGTAAAAACATATGTAATGAATAATAATAAACTATTCTAAGTGAAATCAAACCCTAATATGCAAGAGGGAAAAGGGAAGTGACTTAATTGATTAAGGCAGACTATCGCAAGATGTCGCAAATCTGAAACTCAAACTCGGTTGTACAGATGATCACTCAGGGACCCTGCGAAGGGTATATCTGGACTATCTGAAGTGATACAGGTGCCTTGGAGTGTACTGGGGTGACCCATGGGACCCTTGTCTGGATTCTAGGAATTGTGATCTGTGCAGGGACTCAGGAACTGTGTTCGGTAGTGTCGCAACTAGGTCTAAAACCCATCCTGTCTGTTACACTGGATTTGCTGGATAAATTGGATGACACCCTGCACATGAAGAAGAAGAAGGGGTCAGAATGACCTCAACTTCCAAACTGGTGGACTTATCATTGATAATTGCACTAAATTACGGACCATGATGTAGTTCTGGTGAGTATTTATATGTTGTGCCCTAGGTTCTCTTGTTCCTGTTGCACTTTTTGAAATAGTGAGCTATGGTAGCTATAGAAGATGTAGATAGTATAATAGAATGTATAAAATCCATCCTCTAATAATGTGTGTGATGTAGACATTTTAGCTTGAATGTATGGTGCTATGTCAATGTAGTTAGTTGTTGTTTCCCCCAATTTGACTACTTGTTTCTCATACAGAGGACTTGTAAGGAAAAAATGATCAAGTAGTCAAATATGTATGTATGTAAAATTTTTGTGTAAAGTACGCAAATGTAAAGTATGCTAGAATAAAAAGTGTAAATGAAAAAATGGAACATGTGCACCTGATCCATGTTGAGAAAAAAGGGTGTAGAAGGATATCTTGTGATGTCACGATTTTTTTGGGCGATCTCATGCCACCTTGGCTAAAGAAGTGTAGGGAGGAAATGCTATGTGTCCTCCAACTCTAACCTCTTTTGCTGTAATTTGTTGAAGAGATCTCTATATTGCGCTGGTTTTTTGGGCAACCCTATGCCACTGGACGAAGAAGTGTAGAGAGGCCACCCACTATAACCCCTAAGCCTATGACCACTCCGCAGAATTGTTGAAGGACACCATGTCCTATTAAGGCCATTTTTTATGGATTTCGGTCTGATTTGAACTCACTTGATGTGTGTGAACCGGTGTAGATATGTTTTGCTAGTAAAAATCCTCAATGATGCCCCCCCTCTTTGGGGGTGCATGCGATGACCCTGGAAGGAGAATGCGACCCCAAAAGAGGACCAACCACACTCTTACCTTATAACCAATTCATCCCTATAGAGGGGAAAGGGAAATCACTTGATAGATACCAAGGCGCACACAAAAGGGGATGGTTATAAAATACAAGTGTTAGTTCGAACACATGCATGAAAATAAGTGTAAAAGACGTAGACAATGTAAAAAATACTAAGCAAAGTAGTGTAAACACACAAGAAAACAAGTAGACCACACAAAGTGGGTTTCAAACATGTGACATCACTCACGATGTCGCAAGACACACAAGGCCATCATGGCCATAAACAACAATCAATTGTGCACACAAGCAAAGGGTAAATCCCACATACAATGGAAAACAAAGGATACAGGGAGAAATACAAGTAGTAATGGGAACATGTAGTCCTGTAAAGCAAGTGTTGTATATGGAACACATGTTAGCATGTTAGAGTGAAAACCAATATGTCAAAGTGTGTATAAGTAGTAAAATATGCTAAGTATACAATGAAATAATAACACTTGTATGGGATGATTATGGATGCCCCCAACGACCAGTATACTAAGGGTAGAAGGTGAACATCCATGTTGCGTGTAGAGTCATGTATCTACGATCACACAAGACAAAGGAATGAATGCGCATGTGTGTATGATAAGGACATATAGGAAAGAAAGCTAACATGTGTAGTAAACTGAGCATGCACAACCCTAGTAAGAAAAAGTAAATGCTACTAAGATAATGCAGTATGTTGTAGATGGATGGGATGGAAGCAAGATGGAATGATAGGGGCAACGTACCCCCCGAGTGTATGGAATTATATACAATGAGGTTCATTTTTTCTTCCCCCTCAGTAGTCAAGAATGAACCGTAAACGAGAGTGCATCAACGGGAAATGGTCGAGTAGGGTAGTTTGTGTCTAGCACGCTATGATGAGTGTGTATGTGTAGTGGTGAGGAAATGTGACATGTGGAGAGATGATGTGTGTGAACCCTATAGCCAAAGCATATATCATGAATTTTTTGATTGGAGGAGTGATGATTTGTCCCCAAGTGTATATCACTATAACATGAATGGATGGGAATGTGGCATGTGAAAAATATGTGCCTGGACCCTATAGCCTAAGCATATACCATGACTTGGTTGAATAGAGGAGTGATGATTTATCCCTAAGCTTATATCATTACATGATGGTGGAAGAAGGTGACGATCTAGCATATAGCGTATGTCACTACATGATGAGTAGGAGAAATGGTGATGCAAAAGAATGACGTAGGATAGGATAGTAGAATAAGTGATGATACAATGTAGGATGATAATGCAAATTGGATGAAGGGAGTGGTGATTTAACCTAAGGTGTATACCACTACATGATAATTGAAGGTGTGAGGATGTACTGGAATAGTTTGGGATGGAGAAGAGTATATGATGATAAGATAGGAGATGATAGAATGATGTAGAATTGATAGAAGGAGTGGTCATCTAACCTAAGGTGTATACCACTATGTGATGATGGGTGTGGGTGACGATATAGCCTAAAGCATTCGTCACTAGTCTGAGGAATGTGGTATGAAGATAATTCGCATATAGGTAAGGTCCATTTGATTGGTAAATCCTCGGCAGTCGAGTATGGACCAAGGAACTAGAGTGCATCATAGGGTGGTGAGCGCAACGAGTAGAACAATGTAGTGTACATGACCAAGGTATGTGAACGTGTGGTGTAGGAAATGTAATGTAGAGTGGGTAGTGGGTATGGTATGTAATGTAATAAATGTGTAGGTAGAAATAGAATGTGTAATGATGATAAATAAAACTAGACCCAAGTATAAGTAAATCTAGTGTAGTATGTAGAATGTATAGGATGTATGGATGACATAGAAGACTAGACTCATATATGATGATGACTAGTGTAGCGTGGATGAAATAGATGAGGTAGAAATGACGAGTAGATGATGATGTAGGATATATATGTATAGGTTTAGTAGTGCATTGTGTGGTATTCAGTGTAATAAATATCCCTCAACAATATAGTGTGAACCAAAACACTAGGGTGTGTCATCGGGTAACGAGGGTATTATAACGTGTGATACTGTATGTCTATATAAAGATGACCAATGTGTGAGTGAGTAGGGGGGTGTAGGATGTTATGTCCCCCAATCATACTATGATGATAACAATCTTTGTAGTCACACAATATGTTCCATGCCCTTGTGGGAGAGAATTGGTTGTGTCGTGATAGGAGAGAGGGCCCACACAATGGTAGGATGAAACAACATTAAAACCATGCGACAATGACGAAGTTAGAAATATGGACTTCCCATTAGTATGAGTAGTGCCTTTGTCAACAGTGATTATTGGAGCTTATGTGGGATTGGTGATGCTATAGAAATGTTGGTAGGAGAAGGAGGTGGTCTGTTTGTGAGAGGTGGTTGTGTACTTTGACTTGGTAGTTCTGTGGATGACTTGAGAGAAGGAGGTGTTGAATTGATTCCTAGAGGAGGTTTCTGATGCGGTGTTTGATCATTAGGTATTGATGACTCAGGGCTAGGAATCCATTGGGATGTAGCATTATTATTACATTTGAGTATGAGTGGCTTAGGCAATGGCATGTGCTGAGGTTCAATTATATGACATGTAGTGGACCTAGATTGCATATGAGATGTAAGAGGAGGATAAACATGTGATTGAGAAGCATCTTTAAGTTGTTGGATTTCAGATTTAATATAATTCTATATCTTGAAACTTGTCATGAAACAATGAATGTATATCCTAAATTGATTCTAATCAGGGTTGATTAGGTGGAGGAGGATGGAAGGTAGTATAAACATTTGTAGAGAGCACAGAGGGATAGCCTAACCCATGCTTATGTGTTTGTGTAGGAAGATTCCAAGGTTGTGACTTTAGCGTCTTGTGTACTAGTATTAGTTACACCATAACATTGTAAATAGTCATACCCTGACCCATACCGAGAAAAATATTGGGACTTGTTGGCATAAGGATCATTAGATTGCTCAATTGAGTTATAATATTGAAAATGAGATGGATCGGCCAACACATCGTAGACAGTGCCTTGATGTCGAAATTTAAAATGTGCATATAGTGTCGAAGGGATCCCATGCATGGCATGGATCCAAGGTCTTCTGAGGAGGATGTTATAGTTGAGGTCATTGGGAATGACCTGACATGGAATGGTAACTATTTTTGGACCAATAGTAATAGGGAGGTTTACAATACCTAACACATGCTTAGGGATGTTATCAAAGCCACATATGGAAATATATGATGGAGTGAGAGATGATTCCAAAATATCTAAGTGGTGAAGGAATGTAACATTACAAATATTGAGGCCAAATCCATTATCAACTAATTCCCTTTTGACACCTACTTATTGATATAAACTTGGATATATAAGGGAGAGTCATGGGCTAAGAACTCTGGAGGTGGGATATCATCAGATGTGCAAGTGATTTGATCTCCCTCAAGGGATAAATATAAAATAAACTTATGGTAAGCATAGTCTGGAGATGTGTGAAGAAACATAATGGGTAGCTAAGTATTTTTGGAGGCAAAGGAGGAAATCCAGGTATTTTTTGAAGTATGCGTGAATAAATACGCTCATGGTAGCAAAGACGGAGAATAAGAGGCGTATAAAAAGACAAGTGAAAAAGCATGATGATAATAAGGAGGAAAATTGAAATCCCTAGAAGCTGATAGAAAGAGACTTTAGGTTCACCAAAATGATTAACTAAAATAGAACAATTATGCTAGGAAATAGTAACCCTAGTTAATCTAAATAGGAGGACTAAAACGCAGTAGAAAAAGTAAAACTATATGAAATGAATAGTAATAAACTATTCTAAGTGAAATCAAACTCTAATATGCAAGAGGGAAAAGGGAAGTGACTTAGCTGATTAAGGTATACTATCGCAGGTTGTCACAGATCTGGAACTAGAACTTGATTGTGTAGACAATCACTCAGGGACCCTGCAAAGGGTAGATCTGGACTATCTGAAGTGACACAAGCATTTAGGAGTGTACTGGGGTGCCCTAGTCTAGATTATGCGTGTTGTGAACTGTGTAGGGACTCAAGAACTATGCTCGGAAGTGTCACAACTAGGTCTAAAACCATGCCTGTCATCCACACTAGATTTTATGTATGAACTAGATGATGTCATGCACATGAAGAAGAAGAAGGGGTCAGACTGACCTCAGCTGCCAAACCGGTGGACTTATCATTGAGCGTTGCACTACATTACAGACCTTGATGTAGTTTTGGTGAGTGTGTGTATGGCGTGCCCTAGGTGCTCTTGTGCTAGTTGCACTTTGTGAAATAGTGAGCTATGGTGGCTATAGAAGATGTAGATATTAGAATAGAATGTATAGAATCCCTCCTCTAATTGTGTGTGATGCAAACTTCCTAGTTTGAATGTATGGTGTTATGTGGATGTAAGATGGTGCAATGGATGCAACTCTAGATGGAGAGATAGTACCAATAGGATGCAATGACCTAGCCCCCCTTTTATTATGGTCTTATAAGCTTCATATTTATAGGGATCTCAATTTTAATTTCACAATTAATCCTGACAATGTCGAATGAGGAAAAGATAAAGGAGACCAACGACTAGAAGTGACCCAAAAAGGAGCGAAAGAGGTTAAACATAGAGAGGGGCGCCAAGGGTGGGACCAGGGCACACAGAATTAGGGATAGAATCTCAGGGAAGTTTCGAAATGGGTGGATAGGTATCGGGAAATACACGGGAAAGACGAAGCAAAACATAAAACAAATATGGAAAAAGGTGAGATTAATCGGTACTTTGTACACTTGAGAACCTTCTAAATAGTAGTATAAGAGCGGGATAAATATTGTCGAGTGTGCAATATCTGTGTCTACAAAGGGGAGTAGATCAAATTTTGAAGTCCCAACCAGTAATAATATTTTTGATGGATTCAGGAAGCACCATGGAGAAATTGAATCTTTTAAGCAGACTGAATCAAATCATAGAAGAATACTCATAGGGTATAAGAAGATGATTGGTATCTTCTTCCGCTTTGAGACTGAGAGGGCACTGAGAGGGACCATTGGAACCACACTTGCAGAGATTGGTCTTCATAAGAATTTTTTTCCAATATGCATTCTAAAGGAAGGCATTAGCCTTTGGAAATCCCTTATTAAACCAGAAATTTGAGATGGAAAGAGAGAGGCTTCCTTGTTTTGAAGAGAGAGGATGGAATATCCATTTCTGACTTGTAATTTCTAGATTTAGCTCTTGTCCAAATCAGCAAATGATTATGCCTAGAAAAGTGGAAAGGTTGAAGGGTCTTTAGAAGAGATTATTTTTTCTTCTTCCAGCTCTTGAGGAACCTATATGTCTATCCAACCATTATGCCCATGGTTGATACAGTTGTGGACTATCCAAAGAAATTTAGCTTGAATAGATCTAATTATCTTATTTACGTTGGAGGGAATCAGAAGTACAAACATCATGTAGATGGGAATCACTTGCGCATAGGATGATATCAGTTGAATTTTGTCAACTAGAGATCCATTTACCTTTCCAATTAGCAAGTTTTTTTAGGATCTAATAAATAGTAGATTGCCAAATACCAATGGAATTCTTACCTTGGAAGAGGGGGACTCCAAGATAGGTGTAGGGAAGCGATCTAGAGTTGATATCAAGGATCCTAAAAATTATGGTTTGAGTCACTCTATTTATATTGAAGAATAAAATTTTGTATTTTCTTTTGTTAATTTTTTATCAAAGGAAACTTCATAAAGATACTAAGCATATTTAAAGGCCTTGGATTCCTTGATGTTGGCTTGCCCAACAAGACCAATATCATCAACAAATTGTAAGTGAATGATTCTAGGGGCTCTATTAGAAATGAGTATTCCGTTTAAATTTCTATTAGCCTTGAGATATGAAAATCAACGAATAAGGGAATCAACCATGATAATGAAGAGAAAAGGTGACCAAGCGTCACCTTGTCTGAGCCCTCTGGAAGAGTTGAAAAACCCAACAGGCTCATAGTTGATGAGGACTAAACATTTGGTAGTACTTATGTAGTTGTAGACTCATCTTCTCCAATCTTGATTAAATCCAAATTTCTCAAGGACTTGCATGAAAAAGTCCCAATTTACTCTGTGAAAGGCTTTAGTCATATCTAATTTGATGAACATGTTACATGAGTGATGGTTCCTGACCGAGTGTAGAAACTCGTGAGCTATGACAATGCCATCCAAAATTTGTCTTCCAGCCACAAAACCCCCTTGCTCAGGGGAGATGATCTTGGGAAGAAGAGGTTTGAACTTATTGGCAATGACCTTAGAAATAATTTTGTAAGTGACATTGCATAAAGAAATAGGTCTATAAGAATCAAAGGAGTCAACATTCTCAATTTTAGGAATGAGGGAAATAAAGGTAGAATTGATTTGTTTTAGAATATATTTAGAGGCCCCAGATTATTGAACTACTTCCACAACATATTTTCCCGCAATATCCTTGAAGTTTTGATAGAAGCCAGCCATAAATCCATCAGGTCCGGGTGCTTTATCAAGTTTGAAAGAAAAGGCAACCTCTTTAATTTCATATTCTGATATGGCCTTATTTAGCTCCAAATTATCATTTTGTGAAACCAGAGGAGGTATTTGACTAAGAAATTGAGCTCTAACAATGTCCTTGTTCTCCCCAGAGTCAGTGAGAAGATATTTGAAGTACCTTTCAACTTCTATGCATATAATCTTGTTATCATTAGTTACTTCTCCTAAAGGGAGGTTGATCTTGGTGATTTTTTTAAAGTTCCTCCTTATGAAGGTCATTTTGTAGAAAAACCATCTGTTTCTATCCCTTCATGAAGCCATTTATTTCTATATTGTTGTTTCCAATATATCTCTTCTTGAAGGAGAGCTTGATTGAGTTCCTCTGTTAGACAATCCTCTTCTTCTTTTAATTCTTGTGAAAGACCTTCCTCTTGAATTTCCTTCTCAATTTGGGTGATTCTATCATGTAAAGCATATTTTTCGAAAAAGACATTGCCAAAGGTATTCTTATTCCAATTTCTAAGATGTTGTTTGACTCTCTTTAGTTTTTTTAGCCAGTATGTACATTTTGGAGCCATTGTTGTCGATATCCCACCATATCTTCATAATATCATAGAGAGAAGGATCTTTGGTCCACATCAATTCAAATTTGAATGGTCTTCTAATAGGAGGAGAGGATGGAGTATAAGAAAGTAACAATGGTAAGAACCTACAACCCAAATAACTTCATATTTGATAAGATCCTGATGCTAAATCTAGTCTTCACTTATGATAAATATGTCCAGTATTTCGGCCAAAAATTTATTTCTGAGCCTTTTATTGGTCCAAGTGAATTGTCCATTTTTAAGAGGAACATCCATCAGATCTGCTTCTTCAATGAATTTGGAAAATTTTAAGGAGTGAGAAATGGACCTAGATCCTCTAGATTTTTCAGATGGGGAGATAATAGAATTGAAATCCCCTCCAAAAATCCATTTTACACCAGGGAAGGAGGATTTTATATTTGTTAGAGATAGCAAACAAATTTCTCTCTTAGCGCTAGTTTTAGGCCCATAGAAATTAGCACAAAAGAAGGATTGATTTGAGTTAGTAGTAAATATTTCCATAATTTTCCAATTGGTGCAATCATTAATTGGTCCGTCCAAGGAGTTTATCAGGGTCTTAAATGAGGGCGAGACCCTCAGAAGCACCAGAGGTGATTTTAATAACATATTTTCCACTCCTCCACAATCTATTAAAGATCATAGAGAGAGAATTAGAATCCATCTTTGTTTCTTGAAGAAGGAGAATATTTGGTTTTTGTTTTTCAAAGTAGAGTTTTAACAGTCTCTGCTTATGCGGAGCATTTATCCCCCTCAAATTCCATGATGTTATAATCATTGATTATTTTGAGCTCACTACTCCTGCGGGTACTTGGCCTAACAAGGGAATTCTTTCCCATTTTTAGGGGGAAACCTTCTTTCTTTTTTCTTTTTTCATCATTGTCTGTTTCCAAAGGGGTTGATTTTATTTTTATGAATTGTGTCTTTGGAGCATTCAAAAAAATTCTTTTTGCTTCCTTTGTTCATGTTGAGATACGCTTCTAAGTTCTAGAATTAGAAGAAGGAGGCCTACCAGGTTTATTTTTCCCAATCTTTATTGATTTTGAAGTATTTTCTGAGTCCTCTATTTTGTTCTGATCTTGACTATCTAGCAGTGATTTAAGATTTTATGGGGTGTAATATTCTAGTTGGAGTCCCTCTTTTGTTTCAGGTTCAGAATCCTGAATTTCTCCATCTTTTTTATCATTTTCATCCCATTGATTAATGTGATCAAGGGTTTTGCTAATGTTTTCTTCTTCATTTTCTAGGGCATCAAATTTATTTTTCAAAAGAATATTTTTATCCTGTCTTTTTTTTGGACATTTTTATTCCATATTTTATTTGTCATTGGCCTTTTCTTTCTTTTTTCTTTTTTTGTTTGGAAAATCCCTCGTCATCTTGATTTTCAGTTTGCTTTAGTTCATGAACATTAACGAAAAAAGTTTCCATGTTGATGGCATTTTCTACAATAGAAAAGGACTTTTTCATAATCAAGGTCTTGAGACCATTCTCTAGTTTCATATTTGAAATAAATGGAATTGGGAAGGGGATGCAAGATATCAAGGTTAGTGCATATCCTAACATAGATAGCAAGAAGCCTAGATTCAGTTGGTTTTGCAGTACATATGCATCCACCCATGGTATTGCCAACTTGAGTAAATGTATTTTCATTCTAGAGTTCCGTTGGGATCCCATACATCCTGATTTAGAAGGGGACTTTATTCATGTTTTCCAAGGTAGGTTTTAATTTTTCCACCCATGGTTTCATGAAAAGACCATCTCGACCCATAAAACAGGGGCTGGACCGAAAAGCATCATCCCTGGTAGAATAATTATTAAAAGTTACTTGAAAAAATAAAATTGAGGAAGGAGCTTTACTTTATTCAAAGAGGAAATATTCCATTTTTTCTTCAGCTTATTAAGTAAATCAAGAGCCTTAGGCCAAAAACCCACGAAGCGACAGATTAGGGCACATTCCAACATGTGACATATAGAGGAATCAATATCCTCATCTTTGATACAAATGACAGGGACGGTATCTACCACTGGAAGGATGCCACGAGAAGTGCCCATGAAGTGAGCAAAGCTAAGCATGGCCAAGTGCCTAAGCACCCAAACACACGGGTGAAAGCAGAGCAGTGAAAGAAAGAGAGCAAAAAAATAATGAAAAAGTGAAATATGTAAAAAAGAACAAGATCATAAACCTTGTAATAATATTTCTCCATATTTTTTAATCCAATCAAAATATTAACCACATATTAAGTTAATAAATTAATCACATATCCTAGATATGCAATTTTTGAGGGGCTCTATATATTCTTCCTCTTCTTCATCTCTTTCTTGCATTCGACCCTTTAACTCAATTATGTTGTTATGCCATTATCGATTATTTTCCCTTTTTTAAAGTTAAGCGTTAATTAATGACAAGTTATCAATGAATTCCAATTTATGTAAACACTTTGAGCATAATAAATATGATTGACACATAGAATCAAAAAGTGTGCGTTTAATTTCTCTTAATATTCTCTCTCTCATCTTCTAATATTGATATCAGATCCATTGGTGCTTAGAGTGTTCATTATTCAAGAAATCCTTAAAGTGGATATGAATTGCAAATAAGGTTTAGAGAGGTGGTTTGCAAGACCTTTGCAAATTGAAGGTAATATCAATTCAAAAATGTAGTCCTTTTACAAATCAAAGGATAGTCATGGGTTGCATCAAAATATTCATTTTTTTTTCTAAAAATATCATTGTAAATGTGTTATGGTCACAAATTTCAATCAAAATGCCATTAATACCTTTGTGATTTTGAGGGTTTTAGTTAGTGAAAACTCAAGGAAGTAGGAAAAAAAACCTACTTGAGGAGAAGACTCATAGTTCGTGAGTGGAACACAAACCAACCAAAACAAAGGCAATTCATTAATTTCGAGGGAAAAAAGAGGTGTTTCTTAGACACGTGTTTCCTAGGGTTCGGGGTCACAATTTTCATTGGATTTTTTCACAAAAAATGTGAGGAAAATATTCGTAGTTACAAGTTCACATATCTTCAAAGGATAACATAGAGGTCACAATTTCAAGATTGAACCATAATATTTTTAATGAGGGAAAATTATCATTGTCTTTTGATTTTGAGGGCATCGTTGAGTTTCAGTAAGGGCGTGAGGATTTTTTTGGAGGAAATTTACAGTCACTAATTTCAAGACACCATTATTTTTAGTCATTGATATATTCATTTTCATGTGAAAATTAAAGAAATTAAGCTCTTTTTAAAAATTCCATGTTGTGATGATTCATTTCCACTTGCATTGATTTGTGGGTTAGAAGTTTAAAGTCATCGCGAAGACTGTATTTTCATTTTATTACATTGTTTTTTCAGCCTTGAAAAAAATATTCTATGAAAACTGGCCAATATTCAGAATCTTGTTTTGCTAAAGGTGAGAAATTGACCGACCAAAATTTTAATTTCTAGAGTTACAAAATTCTAACAATCACACTATTGAGGTTGCAATAAAATCATCATTATTGGTTAAGGAATACCTATAAAATATTTTGTAGATTATGACAAGCATCATAAGGAGGCCTTACTATTGTTGAAGTTATTGGTGTTAGATGATTTGATCCATTAGGTTTGAAATGCCATTGAGGCAAGTGTGTTATGGACAAGTCTGGAGATCAAATGCATGAATTCAAAAAGATCAAAGTGTTATGCCTGAAGGATTTTGTATTTTCAGCAACAATGATAGAGGATGGGTCCCTGTCAGAACACCTTCTTCAGATGAAATATCTTTGAGAAAAACTTAGTTCCATCAATAAGAAGGTGGTTGATGACAACTTGTTAAAACTTGTTTTGAATAGTATGTCGCCCTCCTATGAAACATTTGTGGAGGATCTATATTTGATGACAAAAATCTAGATCCTGATGCTTGATCGGGTTAGTTCCTATTTGTTGTAGAAAGAAAGCAGACAAACTTAGGTGAGTCTAGTTTTGGAAAAATAGAGAGTTTGTTTGCTACTTGGTCGAAGGGGAAGTGCAAACGTATTCTTGGTGAATCATATTCTAATTACCAAGTGAAATGCCAATACTGTCATAAGGTTGGGCATGTCAAGAATGATTTCCATAAGCAATAATATGATATTTCCTAGCACAACGAAAATCCACGAGATGAGGTAAATTTGGTTGTAGTTGTAAATGAGTAGGATCCCAAGGAAGAGTATTCTCTTTATGCTCTCATGACATATGCTCGGCAACAATGCTACTAGTTGTTGGATCATTTACTTTGAGGTATCCAAACATTTTTTTGTGTTGAAGGGACTGAGATGTATCATTTACAACAAATGTAAATTGTTCTTATTCCATTTTATTGGCTAATGGGGAGTCATTTGCAGTAGATGAGTAAGAGATATCCATATAGTTCTAAATAATGCTTAAAAAATATTAGTAAGGAATGTTAGGTATATTCCTAGCATGCTTAAAAATATCACGTGGAGGGAGAATTTTCCATTCAGAATGTGTTGGAGGATGGAATTCCTCATAGTTCTGTTGACCCTACTTCAGTCAACTTATATGCATTAATTGTGGAGGAAATATCCACTATAGAAAATTTCTAGGAGGACGCAATGTCTTAGAAGGATGGATTTCCTCACTCAATATAGAATGTGCGGGAGGCTAAAATGCCTTGAGAGGATGGACTTCCTCACTCAAATTCTAGGTTAATTATGGATGGAAACACCTCCATCTAGGGTGTGCTAGAGGTGTATGGTGAGATCATAGGACATGTCACTCAATCATAGGCTCAAGGACAATAAATTACATTTTTTATTCATCTTGTTGCGAAATATTTTGTCCAAAAAGATGGAATATATGAGAAGGATATGATTGTTTCTTGTACTACTATGGAGATGATTATCCAACAACAAATAATTTTTAATCCTACTGTGAATACCATAATGATGGTCATGTTTTAGTTGTTTCTCTCCAAATATTTAGATGAGGAGATTTACATGGTACTGATTGAAATTTTTTGGATAATAAAACATGATCATTTGGGTTGTAGATTGATTGAGCATTTGTACTTTCATAACTAGGATTTGTATGCAAAGAAAGAATGACCCAATAAAATATCCTCTTTGTGTCTTTATAAGGGGTAAAAAAGATGAGGATAACGAGAGGTGCCATGCTAAATATGCACACCATGAGGCTGTAGGTTAATCAAGATGTGGAACTAGGAATACAATACTCCAAAATCTATAAGAGATATAGGGTTCCAAAGCTTGTATCTAGAATAGGGTAATGTTTTTTAACTAGCTCTTGATAGTAAGTTGATAATAGTGTGGCCATAAATCATGTTATAACAAGATAATTATTGTAAAGATAAAGATAAAGTTACAAATCGGATCGTAAGGGTAAGGGATTTGTTGTATGAGAAAATAAAACCAGTAGTTTGGGTGTGCTTCTTAAGGGTGTGGGGCCTTGAATCTTTCAAGGAAATCCTTCTTAATAGTTGATTATGATCCTAACTTAATTCAAATAAATAGAAAGGGATGAGTTCAGGGAGGTATGCAGAGCTTTTTACACCAAAGGAGTTATCCCACTGCTAGGTCAATGGTTTTCTCATAATATTGGTAATTTGGTTCTCATGAAACAAATAGGTCATGCATGAAAGAGAAATATCAAGGTGATTAAGGCCTAAGAATATGACAGAGAGATCCTTTTTGATGCATTGATAGATGGTTGGAATGTAAATGACATATTGGTAGATACCAATGCAGAAGTTAGCATATTAATAGTTGACGTGCTTAACAAAAATGGGGCACCTAGTGGTTCATCCCTCTCCACACATCTTGTTTATGGTTAACAAGCCGCATGTCATGCCAATAGGTATGTTGAAGAACACCATCTTCATTATTATGGGAGTCAAGTTTTTATATGACTTCGAAGTAATTGGGTTGGCTACAGTGTATAATTTCCTAGTGCCACTTGGCAGGTTTTTGTGTTATACAAACAATAAAAATCTACACTTTTAAAAGTGCTACATAAAATTCGAGAATGACACCTCACACGTGATCATACCTATGGATGCTAGAAAAGGGATCCTTTATATTGAAAATGTGGAAGAACATAAAGATTTGGAACAACTCTACAAGATTGATGTTGAAGGTTTGGTGCACTTTGATCCAAATCAAGAAGGGGAATTACAATGGAATGATGCAAATTAGTATAAGATGCCACAAGCATGGTGTGTGAAAATTAGGTGCATCATTCCTACGAGTTGATCGTAAGAGATTGCGGCATGGTCCCATCACACAAATGTAATTTGATCAACATGGAACTAAAACCTAAGGGGTTATGTTAAGATGTTGGGAAATTAGAATTCTAAAAATATGCTACAATACCAACGTGAGAGGATGTCCAAACATTTATGTGAGAAATGAAAAATTACATGTTGCATGAGAAAGCGTACATCAACTATATGAGTGACACAGTAAGAGGAACGACAACATTGTGGTGGGCGATTCATCACCCATTTTTTAAAAATGTGGAATCAAGTCCATGAGGCCATGCACACTAGATTTGATAAAAACAATTATGCATATTGATTACCCAACTACACTAGAGTCATATAACCATAAGAGAACCTAAGGAAATGTGAGGATATTTTTTAAAAAGGTGCTCATTCAATCAAACTAGCATTGTAAACTTATGTCTTCTATCATACCTTGCATGTTTGAGAACTCACTTGGTATGTAGGTAGTGAAGCGCACATGGAAACTTCATAGTGGGAAGTGCTCAAAGTTAATTTTATACCCACATTCTCCTTCACCTTAGCCACACCCAAATTGGAACATTTTCTTTAGTATATAAAGTGCACCATTTTAGGAGATGATGTTGTGATGGAAGAGTGCATGCTAAAAATGTGTAGGGAGAAAAGTATGGCACTACCAAAAACCATAGGGGAGTGGAGTATGAATAATGAATCAAGTGAAGAAGATGAAGTTGTGTGGCTAAAGTGTAATTAGAGAACTAAAGGAAAAACAAAGATGGTTCGGCAACTAAACGAGGAAACAAGTGCCAACCACCTAAATATTGAGACCTCTTATGGGTCAAGGGGAAAAATAGATAAGAAAGATTCAGGAACCCCATCCCAAGCCATTGAAATCCATCAAAGTAAACTTCAACATAGATGTGGCAACAAAGATAGTGATAAACAAATATTGTTGGTCTAAAGATGAGGTTGCTAAAATAACTGAACTTCTACGCGGCTATGAAGATTTGTTGCCACACATTTACCAAGAGATGAAAGAAGTGTATCCTTCGTTGTGGAAGATACATATCAAGATGATTAAGTGTGCAAAGCTCATGTATACATGACCCTATAGAATGGACCCCAACTTATGAGCCAAGGTAAAAGAAGATATCAATAATATGGTAGTCATTGGAGTTATTATACTAATGCAAGAGTTTGAGTGGGTGGGTCTAATGGTGGTAAGTATAAAAAAGAGGGGCACATAAAAATCTACGTAGACTATAACCAATTAAATGTAGTATGTGTTGTAGGTCTTTTCCCTACACCCTTTACAAAGGAAATACTGGGATGAGTGTCTGGACGAGAAATATACACCTTTACTCATGGATTTTTAGGATATTACTATGTACATATAGCTGAGGAAGACCGCACGAAAACTACCTTCGTGAAAAAATGTGGATAATTTGTAAACATGGCGATGCCCTTTGGGATTAAAAATGAGCTGGTCATTTTCTCACACATTATAGTGGTCGTATTGGAGGACTTCATCCCCAAGTTCTTGCAAGTCTACGTGGATGATTGGAAAATATATTTCCTATTCAAAGATCAATGCGAATGTTTACACCTCATATTTGAGAATGGGAGACAAATACAAATTTCCTTGAATATGAAGAAATTTATTTTTAGAACTCTTTTCGAAACCCAGTAATGAAATATCATATGCAAAGACGTATTTCTTGTAGACTCTGAAATTTTTGTTGTGATCGTGTAGTTAGAGGTACCCACACACAGAGATGTGCACACATTTCATGGGTATTATGTATTCTACAATTTTTTTATCAAAGGGTACGCAAATATTTCCATGCTACTTGAGAAATTTCTAAAAACAAGGAGAGTTTGAGTGGGGTGAATAACAATAGAAAGCGTTCAATGAACTGAAGGAGAAGCTTTTGAGCACACCAATCTTGTAATTTCTGGATTGGAATTCCCCATTCATGTGAATGTAGATGTGCCCCGAACAATAGTTGGGGTGATTTTCACGCAACCAGGAAAAGAAAACCTGGACTCTCCAATCCTCTTTGCAAGCAAAAATCTTATGAGCGTGGAATAAAATTATTCAACCATTGAGAGAGAGGGACTCTCCATGGTTTGTGTGCTCGAGAAGTTTTGAAAATACTTATTGGAAACCCCTTTCGTCTTTGACGTTGAACACATGGCATTGAAGCATTTGGTAAACAAGGTAGTCTTGCATGGGAGCATATGAAGATGGGTAATACTATTTCAAGAGTTCCAATTCTCGGTCATGATGAAGTCGAGGGAAAAAATGAAGGTCCAGATCACCTCTCATGCATCATAATGAGTGAGTAAGCCAATATTATTGAATATGGGATGCAAGACACACAACTGATACAAATCAAAAGTGTGTTGGATGAGCTCAATAATATTACAATCTTTCTCCAATATGGGCTCACATCGGAGAATTGGACCACGTAACAAAAGAAACAAATGACAGTGTAAGTGACACTATATCGAGTAATAAGTGAATAATTATATAAAACGGGTGGAGATAAGGTGTTGTGGAGATGTGTAATGGAGCATGAGCAACGTGAAATCCTCTTAGAAACACATGAAGGACTTGCAGGTAGACATAAAATTGGGGATGTAACTACAAGCAAAATCTTATCAGCTTTTTAGTGGCATAATTTATTTCATGATGCAAAAGAATTGGCACGAGCATGTGACCATTTTCATTCCATCGAAAAACCAAATAAGAGGGATGAAATTCCCTTACACCTCATCATCACCTAAGATCCATTTGAAAAAACAAAAATTGACTTTGTCTGGCCCATTAATCTTGTCACGCAATGAACATGCGTGTGATATATCATCACAACTATCATCGACGATCTTACTGAATAGGCTGAATTTGTGCTTACCAAAGATTGTATTGTAGCAACCATTGTAAGATTCATATGGGAAAATATAAATTAGATATAGATGTCCTTTAAACTTCATTAGAGATAGGGGAAGTCACTTCCTCAATGAAATGGTGCACATTCTATTGTTAGAGGCATTTAACAACATTCGTAGAAACACCTTGAAAAAGATCTATGACGTTGGAATCAGATATTGTGGATTGTAAAACTATACCATATCACTCATATGCCAATGGAATAGTGGAGGCCTTCAACAAAATTATGAGAAACACCCTAACCATGATCTGTGATGTTGGAACGGTAGATTGGGATGGAAAAAATTTAGTGGTAAGATAAAACCCTACTACCCATGAAGGTCTAGGCGTAGAGAACAATAAATTCAAGTGCTTATGCAATGAAATTTAAAAACTTGAGATAAGGAAAAAGGAGTAAGGAAAGGTGGAGTGCGTGAAAAGGAGGAAGTTGAGATAATAAGGTGTTTGCAAAAATTTGGAACTTGAATTTTTTTTTCAAAGGAATAAAATATGTGTTCTTTGAGAAAGGAAGTGCAGACAAGAAATAAAAACATGGAAAGGGATGATGGACAAAAGGAATAAGAAAGCAAAAAAGAGTAAGTGTAGATGAGAAGATATTTGCATGGAATGCAATGTGGCCCAGGAACGAAAGATACCAATGCAACTAAAGGCATGGGGAAAAAGAAACATGGACCAATTAAATTTTTGGTGAGCACGTGCAGATTGATGGTGTCATCACGTTGATTCAATTTTGAAATTTAAAGAGGCACGAGAACAAAGATTTGGAAGCAGATGACAGTCACTTGGCAATGAATGCGATTAGTAAAGAAGTGAGATTTCATGCATGAAAAGGGAGTAATCTAGACTCGTATACAATATTTGAAGGGGTATAAATGAGGAGTAACTCATTCATAGTTACTTACATTCTTTAGGAGAAAACGAAGCTTACGGTAAAACAAAATTAAATTTCAAAAATGATACAAAGAACAAAATTTAAGCTTTTTCCACAATTGTTAAAGATTTTAAGCTTTTTATTGCACATAGAATAGAAGGAAAGAACATGAAAATTATAGATTGTAAGTTTATAGGGTTCTCGCTTCATACCTTGACTTCCATTGACATGGGGTTGATTTCTTTCAACAACTATTAAGGGCTTTGGACACTGAACCACCATAGGGTGAATTGACAGGGGTTTTGACCCAGATGATTGAGTAGAGAAAGACCTGAGGAGGTGCACGGGTTTGGTTTCATGCATGAGTTAAGTTATTCCAGCAAGTCTAGTTCAAGTGATTCATGTGACTTGATGTTGGAAGAAGAAGTGGAAACATTTATAATTCAGGATCTTGAGGAAGATGAAGCCAAATTGGAAGCTACCACATCTATGCAAGCAAAGAATAAACATACACGCAAAATGACACCAAGTAGAAAGGTAAAGAGAAAAGAAAAAACTCTTGCGCCTATTATAAACATAAACCTAGAAATGTAGTAACCAAAATCTGTAACATGTGGAGAGGATTAGAAGACTATGGTGCATATGTGTAAAATAACATACTTTAGTCACTACATGCCAGAACTTGAAGCTACATTGTAGTAAGACTATTTGTGAAAAATAGATAAGAAAACTACTGAAGGAGGAATCATTTTTGATGATAACATAAAGAAAGAACATGAAAAATTAGGAGTTTGCAATTGTATGAACCACCATATTTTGGCAAGCCCACATAACTAGTCCATACAATAGGATACTTTTACTTCGTGATTTAGAGGATGATAATAAATAATGTGTGCATTATCAATGCAATTGAGTTAGT
Organism: Taxus chinensis; assembly: GCA_019776745.2. NCBI lineage: Eukaryota > Viridiplantae > Streptophyta > Pinopsida > Cupressales > Taxaceae > Taxus > Taxus chinensis. Next base: position 61,866,665 of record CM034152.1, on the reverse strand, counting down.
CTACATAAGGGACGATCTTAGGGTAGATTTGTACAACGATAAGGAGGTCGAAAAAATAGGAGTACTCATTAAAATACAAAAATGGGAGGGTGCACATTTCCTTTTTTGAACATTATAAATTTGGCAATAAGGGTTGCAGTGTACTTTGTCACCTTTAATCTATCTGGATTTGAAAGATGGGTGGAACTAAACAAGAAGTTTTTGAATATCAAACAAAAAATGGCCATTGACACACACTACAATATCATATAATACATTTTTGAATGTATAGAACAAGATGAAAATCTCACACATGTTGTAGGGGGTAAATTCATATGGGTTGCAATATCAATCTTATTAGTATTTGACGAGATTGACATGCTTGAAGGGGATGTGCAACCAACATGGAAAAACATAATGCCAAAAAAATCATTGGTAGAGGTCTATAAAGAGTAGCTCAACCCAACCACCCTCACCAAAGCATATAAAGCCAAGTTGGATAATTGTTTAAGGAAGTTAAGGGATGCCTTCAAAGATGAGTGACATGTACTCGGGATCCTACTTGAGGCATACCTGGTAAAGGGAGAGGTAAAATTTATTGTGATGCAACACTATTATTTGGCATGCATCACCCTATAGAGCATTGAACTGTCTTCAAGGGCCAAGTTATCATTTTCTTTCACAGCTAAATACTCCATATGATCCGTCAATCAGATCAAGAAGAAATTACAACTAGATGTGAAGCACGTGGATGCCAACACACATCTCCTTAGGACCAAGTATGTTTATCCTAACAAAACTATGTATGTGGCAATGCAAGAAACTAATCCCTGTAACATCGAACCTCAATAAACAATTATAGTAAATAACTAGGCATGTCGTTTATTTTATTTTCTTAAGTCAAAGAAAAAGAGAGAGGGACAAACATAGAAAGAAGAGGATGAGGATGAAGAGGTGTATGCGTCAAAGAAGAAGAAGAAGCAGCTGCATAAAAATCTCTAAGAACATTAAACGTATGGATGTTCCTGTAATTTACTCAAGCACACCAAAAGAGGTGATGAAGAAGAAGAAGAGTAGGATACATATAATATTCCTCTCGTGAAGAAAAGGATACTTTTTATAACTGATGAAAAAATTGGAACTTACATGCACCTCGAGACCACATAATACACTCAAAAGAAACATCAGATGTAGAACTAGATGAAGGCTTAAAATATTTGACCATGTCAAAGGGATTGGAGATATATACTGATGTAGGTGTCAGTTAGAAAGATACACACACCTCTACAAAAGGTGAAAAGGGAGCAAGCGAAGAACAAAATGTTAAGACACCTTTAAAGGCACTTTCTTCGTTAAAAATTTCCCCACACATGGAGGTTGAAAAAATTAGTGATTAAGACCCTAAAGAATCCAACGTAGGAACTATCTCACCCCCTAAAGACACCTCTCGAAATAATCAATGTCAAAGGGGGGAAAAGGAAAATAAAAATAGAGAGGAATAAAAATGCCAAGATCATGTGCACACCAGATACAAATAAAAACATCATAATCAGGATATGGATAAAGGAAAGGGAGTACGGGAATATTCTGAAGAAGAATGATGAAAAAATGAGCTAAGTGAAATAGTGCCATTGAAGATTCTACACTCCTGTTTCCAAAAAGGAAAAAGAAATGAACAATTTTTCTTTCAAAACTGCTTAGAGGATATAGTTACCACTTTCAAGACTCAGAAGTTGGTATCCTTCACTTTAGACGCATGCACTGATGAGACACAATTTCAGGATCTAGTAACAAGTTTGCAAAAAAATCTAAATGAGGTCATTGAATAGTTGTAAGTGGCATTCGTGGACACTTTTTAGATGTTGGAGACATAGGGTAGTGTTTCACTTATCAAGAGTACTAGAGAGATTGTACAACAAAACCTTTCAAAATAGTTCCAATAATCACACGCAAGCGGAACCTGTGCAAGAGTCAATGAAATAACTCCAATAAAATGAGGATAAAATAGCAGTGCATTATAAGGAATATAAGGAGCTGCTATAAAAGCACACACATGATGATTTGAAGGCCTTGAATTTTTGTAAACAAATCCCCACTAATGAGTGCAATATAGCTCTAGGTATACCATTAGATCAAGGGGAAGATGTTGATAAATTGGAACATTTGATAAACCTAGTTTTAAAGTAGAGAGAAGTAGATAGAGGAGCTTGTGTGCAACAAAGTAAAGAGGAAATGGATAATGTAAAAGCTCTCTATGCAAGGAAACTAAAGACTTGCACAAAATTGGCAGAAAATCTATCTAAAAAGAAAATGTTTTCTGATAAGGTATTAAAGGGTATGCTAAGTAGACTAAAATCATTGAAGTGCACATTGTCCCTAAGATAAAAAAGTAAGAGAGCTTTGGTTTGCCAGTTTATAACAATGTTACGAACAAAGAAAGTAGGGACAATTTTTTCTAAGAAATCGAATATATGGAGCAAGAAATTAGCACAAAGAAAGATAAGATCAAGTAGTGCCTTGAGGAGTTTAAGAAGAAGAACTCCATGGAAGAAAGCGCAGTTGATAGTGAAAATATAGAAGGGAAGAATTTTCAAATGTAGAAAAATGAAGTCCAAGATCCTTAGAAAAGTGTGAAGGCATAAAAGGAGCTAGCCACATGAATTAACCCCTATCTATATATGGGAGATAAGAAGGCCCCCTCTCGATTTCTAGAGGTCTATGGGGACCCCATATATAGATAGCCCCCCATAGAATATATATAAAGATGGGGGAAGGGGGAAGGGTGGGGGGAGGTCATAGGGGGGAAGATATATATATATATATATATATATATATATGAAATATCAAATGGGGCACAAGTGTAGGCTGTGGGGGATGTGGAAATAAAATTCCTTTCTTTGGGCTACGGCCGGTCAATTTGGTTGAGCATTGTCTACTATATATGGGTTGAGTGAGCTTATATGACCGGACAAGTTGAGTACTCTTCTAAAAACAACTATGGATAAATGGAAGGCATGTGAATATTTACTGAGGAAGGAGGTGCTCAAATTTTTTGCAGAGGATGATAAATGGTTAATTGAGGGAAATAAACCAATTTAGTATGGGGTAATGTTGAGCCCCGATTTTGTAAAGAATATTATACAAATTTTTCCTACTCCCTAAGAAGACACTAATTTTGGAGCGTGCACACCTTTTATGAAGTTGTGGTAGATTTTCATGCCCATATTTTAAACCAAGGAACTAAACCAATGTGCCCAAATATAGGAAGGTGGGACCATGTTCTAACGTGTGGGGATCCACCAAAAGAGGAAATTCATGCAATAGTTTGAGCACATGAGGAAGTTGCATGCATTTGAAAGGTCAACATGCGAAATGGACTAATAAATAACTATAGATAATTGATGTTAAATTTTTGCACATGACAAGGTGAAACTAGCGATGCACATGAAAGTAATTAAGGGAATTTAACTAATTGATTGGAGTCCCGAAAACAATAAGGCTTGCATGAAAGGTGATAAGACTTCCATGCAAGACACGAGAACGAAATGTGGTGTCATGTGGCATGTACACTGCCATTTTATATAAGTTAAACTATTGTAATTTGAATGTAAGGGCTAGAACAACTCTTGTTGAAACTAACAAAGGGAAAGACCATGTCAGTATAAATACCCCTTTTACGGGATGAATGTATGATGAGAGATAGAGATAAAAAATGAGGAGATTAAAGGATAGTGAGAGATATTTTATGAGAGAATTTTTCTCCATTCACATGACCTTTTGAAGGACAACCTAAACTCACATGGTATAAGGAAAATGAATACTGTGACTATCATCTCATACATGGCCATCCTACGGATCGTTGTGTAAGACTATGTCACTTTAAACAATACACAATTGATCATGGATACATTGAAATCAGAGGTCAATCTAGTAATAAAACACCAGATGAGAAGTTAAAGGTCTTCCAGGACCCCTTCCCTAAGCATGGTACAAACAATAACACAAAATACAAGGGCCAAACATCAAAAAATGTTGAGTTTGATTCCATCATTTTATTGTTAGCTCATACGCCCTCCATTATGTTATCTTCTTGACACAAAAATAGTTTATGAAACTCAAAAAATGGGGGGAGTGCACACACAACACTATGTTATACTTTTGACACAAAAATTGGCTTATTTTGTGTGCACACCACATCTGCCCTTCTTAATCTCCACCATTTAAAAAAATTGTTAAGAAACTATATTCCGAGCACTACGATTCCTATTCTTATCATATTGTCAAATTTTGAGTATGTGCATGCCAAATTATTAGTTGAAGTTCAGTTTTTGCTAATTTTAGGAAACAATTGGCCACTTTTGACCCCCCATTTCCATGCACTTACCCAAAAATAGATCCATATAGTCATATGTTAGTTTCTACAAGTTTTCCCGACATTTATTTGACTTACTAAGGGTCCCATGACAATTTTTCTCATTTTACTACAAGTTTGCTAAAAAGTCCAAAATTAGCTCGAGGGCTATGAAACTGCGTTCCAAAAACTGTTTTCTTATTGCCAAACACACCATGTGACAAATCCTATACACTCTCATATATACACAAAAACCGTTAGAGTTGAAAAAACTTAAAATTTACAAATAGGATTCGAATGGCGACTACCTTTTTGGAGCTACCAATCATAATTGCGCCAGATTGACCTTGTCACCCAATGGCCAGAGGCCTACAAAACCCCCTTGTAAAAATAGCTTTCAAAGTGATTTTCTCATAAATAAGGATTTAAAGTGATTTTCATGGATAAATACTAGAGTTATGTGGAGGTCGAATTCCATTTCTCCACTCAAGGTCTAAACTGCAAGCCAAAACCAAATTGGACTTTTAACTTTTAGTAGCTCTCCAAAGTTGCAAAAAGGTCAACATGGCTCATAGAGGGGTGATGAAAAATGCACGAACAAACATTCAAATTCATTATAAGTTTCGATATAACACTCCACTTGACAGGGAACACAGTCAAAATTTTACTTTCCCATTTTGGGGTTTGGAGAGGCATTTTGTGCATCATAGAAAATCGTGTTTTATTAACTTTTGCAATGTAAACAAATGGTTGGTATTAACTATAAATCAAGTTTGGTTTTTCATTTTGGTAATTTTCGTTATCAAATATTGTAATCAAAATTATTCAAACATCTAAGGAGGTAATCAAGAACTGGGTTTACACTCAAAAATATTGATTCAGTTGCATAGGAAAGAGGAAATTTCATTATTTTGTGCTACAGTTCATTTTAATTACCCGCAAGCATATTCTTTCTTTTATTTTATTTTTGATATCATTGTAAAGGGAAAAACTAGAAATATGAAAATCATGCAAGATATGAATGAAAAAACTATGCTTGCTAGTGAATGAAGCGGGGTAAATGTGTCTCCAAGTGGTTTGCATGCTCCCCAATCATTCTATGTATCATTTGAACCTCACCTTCTCTAACCATTTGTGTGTTACATTCCAATTCACCATTTTACAAATAACTTATCGAGTTATGAATCGAGTTAAGATTGAGCTCCTCACATTGTCGAGTTGAAATCGAGCACTAAGTGAGCTTCATTACCAACTCATTCAATTGAGTTCCAAGTGTCACATAGTGGCCATCGTATCATTGAGCTAACCGTGCTTGAAGGGCGAGTAATACCGGTGAGTCACATTATTGATGAGTGAGTTGGCCACAACCACCATCACGACTGAACCAAGTTCAATGGCCAAGTGGAGTGGGCAAGCCAACTCGTATCATGGTCGAGTTAAACTCCCACAACTTTCCATTTTAAGATGTCCACCAACTCACTCAATGTAAGTGGTCCAAGTGCATACATTCACCAATTCCTAGGAGGCCACACAATGTGGCAAGGCGGTAAACAATCAAAGTAAATGCCACACCTTAACAATATATGAAGCGTCTACAACATGTAGAAATATCAAAACCACTTTTCTTTTAGGGATTTTATCATACAGCTATCATGCCAAGAACATGTTGCCACATTCTAGCATAGGAAACAAAAAAAATTGTATCATGCCAATGACATCCAATTACAATCTCAATCTCGTAACATATGTAAAATGGATATGTTGGAAGCAAAATGGATTGAGCGGAGGTGGGGTGAATCAGTCCTATAAATTCAATACTTCATTTACCATTAATACAACATCCATCAAACATCTATTCAAGCATATACATTCCACATTAGTTTCTTAGGTGTGCATCATAACATTCACATGAACATGAAACATGAGAGAGAACACATAGACAAAATATGTAAGTGGGAATCCTTCAAGGGGAAGAAATTCCACTGAAAACTTTGTTGATATTACACACAACAAAGACTTAAGTGAATATTACACATCACAAGAGATTTCTTTAGTGAGGCGCCAACCCCACAAGGAGCACCAACCGCTAAGCCCTTGTTGATATTACTCACAACAAGGGACTTACATGAATATGACTCATCAATAACAAGATTTTGAAGAGAATATCACTGATAAATTTATGTAACAACTCAACTGATGGTGATAAAAAAAATCAGCTCCAAAGTCCTTTAAACCCTTGCTTCAAGCACACATTCTTCAAATTATTTTATCTTGCTCTTCTCATGGACTTGTCTTGGCTCTAAAAACTTACACACATGCTCTCAAAAATTCATCAACCTAAAACACATTTGATCAGACTTCAATACACTCCTTCAAACTTGTAAAACAATTTCCTTTGGGTCGTACTTTTCCCTCTAAAAGCACTAGCACACAAATGGACTCAAAACACTAGCTTGATATGTTTTTCTTCATCCAAACATGAGAGAGGTAGGTCCACCATGACTAATTCAACCAATAAAACTTTAAAACATTCCAATAAACTCATTACAATGGTCACAGATGACTCATATAGGTTGGCCATGCCAAAAACCTTCATTCTTGCACCAAAAAGCCTCAAAACCCTACCATTGGAATGAGAAAAACACTCTAACACCAAAAATATTTTATTCAATCTCTAAAAATCACCACATTTGTAATATGGAATTTAAACATCACACCATGGTCACACGTTTATTTGAAACAATCAAATAAATCCATTAAATTGGCCCACTGGCTTAATATCCTTCACCAAAACCCTTGCTTTTCAACACCTTGATTTCACCTTTGGGCCTCAAGATCACCGCAAGATCAGCTAAACCATGTCATGTGAAAAATCATATGGAAATCATCAGGACCTTGTATAAAACATCCTAAGCAAGTTAGCGCATGATGAAATAATCCATATGCTCAACCCACAACTAAATTTCCCTGTCCTTCACCAAATCAAGTTTCCCAAGAAACCATCTTTTATCAAACTGCAACTTGTTTGCATCATTTTTGCCACTTCCAATACTTATAAATTCCTTAAATAGATGAAAATATTTCATGCCCCTCTTGACTCTATATGTGACATCAAACCATCAAATCAACTATCTCGATGCTTCAACCAACTTAATCTTTTAGAAAAAACAATTTTGTCCTGAAAACCAACAGACTAACCTTCATCACAAAATGACATGAAAGACACCATAAAATAAACTCACCAAGAAATAATCCATACATCAATATAAATAACTATTTTAATCACTCATTATATAAAATATTTTAAATCCTTCCAAATACAAGTGGAATGCCTTCAACCATGATCCATCTCTGATAAATTGCCTTCTTATGCGCTTCTCGGACTCAAGAACTGATCATTAGCCCAACATGATCTCCATCACACTCAAAACTCAATTACAAGTTTAAAAAAACAATGGAAAATAATTATACAATGATTCCTAATAACTCATAAACCTTTACCAACCTTGGATTCATCAGATACATTCAACTTATCTCTTATAGTCACATTAAACACCATGCTAAAATTGAACATCCTCAAAACTGGACCTTCAAAGAACATGGACTTGTATATATATTGCATTCCTTATGTAATCATCAATGTTTGATATAAAAATTGGAAATTTCTATTAATCATTAGTCACAATTCAACTTTATTTTGAGTCCTAACTCATCTTATATCTCATGTAATGTCAATTTTACAACATAGCTACTCCAAACTGCCCCAAAAACAAGTATTAAAAAATACGAAACAATTTTCACTTTTTCAAGTATAACCATGATCTAAAACCTTCATGGATACATCTAGAAAAAACCTCCATTTATATCGTACATTTAAATTTAGTCTCTATCTTATTTGAAATATAATTTTCCACAAACCAGAAATCTTTAGAAAAAAGTCTATTTCAAGTAGGGTTCCACATACTGTCACCTGCTATATCTTAGCTTTATCGAAATATGTAATATTATCTCTACAAAACCCAATCATCAATTTTGAGGAACCAATAAAAAATAGACTTGGTACACAGAACATTTTTCTCCAAGCTTACTCTTATCTAGGGTTTAGCTAGGGTTTCAAAGAAACTTATCTTTTTTATAATCGTTCATAAAAACGTGATGATCAAACCACCTCATTATTTTTGTGAAACATACATAAATTGACCTAAAAAAGATATTCTAGAATATCTCAAGGACCCCATGTAAATCATAAAGTTCACAACGAGCATAAGAAGATCCATATTTACTTCATAATCACACTAAAACTTACCTCATTTTCACCAAAACCTTACATATCTTCAGTCTCTTCAGTAATTTGATCCTGAAAATTTTCATGGAGCATCATGAAAAAATACTCATAACTTTCCATACTCACTATATAGCCCAAATATTATCCAAAACTCTCCAATCAAAATGAGACTTACATATGGTTACCTACATCTATATCTCACTATTTGCTTCCTAAGGACCTCATAGATAGCACATCATACCTTTGAGTGCAGACATGAAACTCATCATACATGCCTTAGTATACCATTGTCATAACGATGTTATCTACCTATATCCACCAAAAAGAATTACCATCTATAAATATCTCATACCTCCTTACTCATTCCGCATGCTCTAAGACTAGAAACAAACCTGGAATGACCCGACTCAACTATATAACCTCATGACCTAACCATGATGACCTCATACATACTCATATACACACATGACACATCATCATGAACCATTATTTACCTCATGACACACTCTAACCAACTCAAGAGAGCTGACCTCATAGAACATCACTTAAGACTCCACCAAACTTGACACTACCAATCAAACTTCATGCTTGAAATCCGACTAACACCTCATGTAGAATCACAAGACCATATAACACCATTTTCCATTAATGGATTTGATATCAATGACAACACTAACACACGATGGCCAACAACTAGTGGGAGAAGATGTTTTCCATGGTTATGGAGTCAAAAATACACATGTCATTTGCATTATTATAGTTTTAACGCCTTTAAATGAACTCATATTTTGCACATTCTGAAATCATTAAAGTCCATAGATCATGTTTCCCTCAGGCAATGTTGAACAACACATAGGTTTCCATATTTTTATACATCTACTATGGCCCTTAACAAGACAACAAACAAACAAAAATCATTTTCCTTTATGCTTTGATGGATGTGTAGGCCCTATTAAAACCCATATATGCGCAAGTTGGAGAGTGTTGGTGTGAGGTTGTGGAATTGGGATTTAAACTTTCTAAGTGCCTTTTCAACAAATCCATTATGTGTATTCTCCAGCAACTATGGTAGGCCATGAGGCCGCGTATTTCATGCAACAATAAAAAAATAAACATAAACTAAACAATGTCAATGCCTAAAAAAGTAAACAACTTTCTTTGCACCTAATGAATGTCAGGACACTATCCTTGATCATATTTGGGAGTAGTTAGATGATGCATGGAGATGGGGCAAGGCTTAATAAATATCATTATACTTCGGTAGAATTCCCAACTAATTCATTTATGATCAAAATCATTCGTGGCTTAGACTGCAACCACAACCTCTCACAAAAGTCCTTTTACTCTTCCCAACACGCCAAGCCTTTCTCACCGCCATACCTCCACCCTCTTCCACCAAACACAACCAATTTTACATTTCCTCTCCCCCACCTTTTATTTATTTAAAAAAAAATTGTTCTACTTATAAGAATGCTTTAGATTTTAATTTCAATATTTATTTTATTTTTATTTTAAAATTATCTCATTTGACATTTAAAAAAAAAATTATTTAATCATTGTATTCATTCAATTTGCTTGTTTTCCTTTGATATCCTTAAAATTCACTTACTATAAATGTTATTTAAAATTTAGTATTATTGTTTTAAGCATTAAAAATTTAAATTCTACTCTCATCATCTCCAAATGTGGTTGACAACATCATCTAGGGTTGAAATCTAGGTCAAGAGAGACGGTAATCAAAACCTTCAATAACTTGACGATGCAAGTATGAGGGGGAGTCGAGTGCTTTCTGTGGAACATGCTAACTTGGTTAACATAGAAATGTCTTTCTATGATGGAATTTGATCCCGAGTAAAACATCTAATTTTCAAACATTACAAAATTGATAGTGTTGGACAAGCTCTTTGACTTGATTGGATAGGCCGAGGTGAGACACACACGTAGTAGGGCACTACAAATGATAAGAAATGGATTTCATAGGTCCTTAACCCTTTACATGATAAGGAAACTCAAACATAGGGGTTTGTATTTCCTTGGTCTCATGTTGTTCAAACCTTACTTGGTCACATAAACACTACCTCTATAGGGATGAAACATGAGTTGGGTGGCTTTAGATCAATGTTGGATAATTTACATAAAGAGTTGCAAATGATTTTGTTTTTAAACTATTAGCAGAAAGAGAGGTGGGAAAAGGAAATAACAGGCTTATAAGCTAATATAATCTAGAATCAAAAATTGAAGTCGCAACTTCCAGAATGTAGAGCTCCACCCAAAGTTTATGATATAGTCTTCCAAGAAGCATGGTTGAAGTTTTAGCTTGGGCGGCTTGCTTCCCTACTTCTAATTTAAATATCTAGGGGGAAGGAGTTTTGCAAGGTTTTTTTTCTTCTACGGAAGATGAAAAAAATCTAGTTTACAAGACTTACATTCACAATTTGATTCTCCCTTTGGAAACCTCATAGAATCCCAATCCCTATGTTGGTGATGTTGTTATAAGGGCATTTGTCTCCTATCTCCAAAATGAGATTAGGATTACTCAAGAATAAACAGAGTACTCTAGGAAGGAAGGAAGCCAAACAATTTGGTTTAAGGTAGAATTCTGAGACCAACAGAAATTCAAAAGAATTATTAAATTTTGTGGAGAAATGCACAAATAGGCCACATAATGGAAGAAATTAAGAGGGACGTTGGGAAATATGCTAGACAAAGTATATAGGTTTTAGGGCCTCAAGCTTATAATAACCATTCAACTAGATGGAATATACTTTCTCCTACCTTATAAAGAAGGAAAAAGTATTGTCTCCCCATAATGTCTCAGAGGCTAGAGTGAGAGAAAAATTTTATATTCAAACCATGAACATGACAGGGGTTGTTGGTTGGTCTTGCAATTTTAATTACCTTTCTTCTAGTGGCTCATCGTGCACTATTTGGGGGGAAATGTGATGGATAGACAAGAATGTTGGGTTTATAATATTAAGAGGGAAACAACTTATTTAGAAACGTGCCAAAGACTGTATGTTTTTGGTTTATAGCTAATATTTTAAATATAAGCATGGTAGACCCAAACGGGTCGGCTTTAAGAGTGGATCATGACCACCCACCTTGTATACAACAAGGTGATCTCATTAGATATCGGTTACATAGTTGATGGTAACATTTATGTGAGCTATATGTGCGAGTTGATCATAGATACATGATGCAAATGATGAAAAACTCATGAGCGAATGTATGAGGCAATGTGTATTCCCTTCTTGAAGGTGTAACTGCAAGTGGATCTGCGAAAATAGTGGGAGTGTTGGGTGAAATTACATTCTCAATAAAGATAAATGATTTTCAGTGGGCTTTTTTACCTTTCATAGCTTCCCACTTATATTTTATGTCACTGAGTTCATTTACTTTCTGTTTCATGTTGTTTACATTTTGTAATCTGCAATATAAACATCCCAATCTATGTTTTATTCATTGTACTTCATAAACTATAATTCTCGTCAATTTAATGTGGTGGATTCATAATTTGCAAACATATTTATCCCCTAAATTTTTGAACAAGGAACAATGTAACGACCCAAAATTTCAGACACACTAACAACACAGTTAAAATATAGGATAACTTTTTTTTACTAGATTGACACATAAACACGATGCAACATGCCACCACCAAGGTCACAACTAACTCCATGTGATACAACTCAATACAAGGATGACCACAAAGGAAGCACGGAAATCTTCACACCCGCCAAGGATGGTTCACTTTTCTGTTTGACAAGACAACATAAGAAACCACCACATAACACACCTACAGATAGGGCAAGCCACAATGAGAATATTATTGAAGGTTATTTATTATGATAAAACATCTTTTGATCCATAACTTAAGTTTTCTAGGACTCAAGAAATGATTCGTAAAATACTTCTTACAATACTAAGTTAATTACTTTTACTCTAAGGAGAACTTTTCTCTAAGCCTTCTCTATTATGACCTTTATTTGCTTAATTCGTTTATTTAGAAGAAAAGGGTAAATTTAAATTCCACAAGGCCATCTAATCACACTAACGCTACTAGAACTCGTTCATGTCCATATGACAACATGGGTTTGCGTTCAACACACTTAAGAGAATAAAAACAAAGTGCCTTGGAACAAGGTTAGAGGGAGAAGGTCAAGTTGGAATCATCTTTAGGGCCTAATTAGTTATCGCCAATATTTAATTGAAGCTAGAGATCTTATCCAGAATTATCAAAGATTTTACTTAGGCTTTGCTAAATGAGTATTACCAAAGAGAAAAATTTACTTTCCAAATGGCGGTGAGATAGATTGTGTGAGATTCCAATTTGTTTTCTCTGGCTTATTAAATCTTATCATCTTCTAACAACTAACAATTCATTTCACCTTAGGATCGTTTTACAAATTTCACCATAAAAGGGATAATGTTCACTAGAGGAGCTAGGGTTATCATGTTATATAATTTTACTTGCAATGATAGTCTCACCTTTGATTACTTAAAGAATTTCTTGCTCTCAAGTTGGTAACCTCTACGTTACTTTATTTGAATAAAACTTTTAGTTTAACTTCTATAAGTATTAAACAACCCATGTTAGTTTACTTATGACACATTATTACTAGGTCATAGCAAGATTTAACTCAACATTTATTCTCAAGGGTAAAGTTGTAACAACACTCATTTACAAGAACAAAACAAGGTTACATCAATTCTTAAAATACTGATACTCCAACAAAGTCACTCAACAACAGTAACCAAATTTTCTTATAATTTCAATGATAGTCAAACAATACAAGGTTTCCAAAGTTCAAGATGACAAAGTCCACAATACAATTATACTAAGACATTGATCCTCTTCTAAACTTTCCACTGGACGTTATCAATAGTTGAACAACGTAAGAAGGGTTCATGCAAAAGAACTTCTCAACAGAGGTTGATAATGCAAAATTTTACAAGTCTATCCCTCTCGTACCCGCATGAGCATCTGCAACAAAATATATTTATATTTTTATACAAGAGTCAGTCCGCGAGAACTGAGCAAGATAAGGCTACACAAAGCCACCATAACTAAAGTCTAATAGTACCATGAAAGAAACACCCTATTGACGAGAATTGGGTCAATGCCCTAAACACAACAACACCCCAAATTATCGCAAAGTCTCTACCATGCCACTCAAAGAAGAAAAGGCCTCGTACTTCAATTATGAAAAAAAGCAACAAAAGTTTAACAATTGTACGAGAATGGCTCTTGGCCTTATAAGAAGGAATAAACAGTCTATAAGAAACAAGATTCCCATCACCAATTAAATAATTACAAGATTGAAGTTTGTCACACATACTATCCATTTAAAATTACCAAAAGATACCAAAAGCATAGGCTTTAATATAAGATTTCTAAAAGACAAGAGTTGACCAGACCCAACAAGGGGGAAACACGGTGTTCAAACATTAACATGAAAAGACAAGCAATATAAAATTTCAACCCTGTAATCACATAGAGTATAAGAATAAAATTAAATACAAGGCACAGCTCAGCATAAGTTTCGAGGCGAAGGCAAAGTTTACTAGTCTTGACCATTAACTCCAAGAGATTTCCCTATCATTCAAGAAGGCCTAATGCCTTAAAGGCTAGTAACAACACGCAAGAGAAGAAGGGAATTCCGTCAAACAAGAGTATACAAAATGCCATCCAACAAATTTTTTATATCACTAAGGATTTACAAACCTCCACATAACTCTAAAGTTCGGTTAATTTAAAAGAAATTACCTCCTTTTTCCCAAAACAACAATATTTTAAGTCAACCCTTGATAACGAAATCAACCGTTCAACATAGGTACGCACATAAACTACTAAGTGTCATTATCAAAACAACTCCTTCAGCTATGAATCCATAATACTATCGAATGCAAGAAAATTTTCACCAAGGTCAATAACGTTCAAGACAATTTTCATCACCAAATATTAAGGTACATATGTGCATAGAAACTATCCAATCTTAATTAACAACACAATCATTATAAAGAAAAAAGAAAAAGAAAAAACACAAGTTAGAAAACTAGATTATGCCACCAACAATCCTCTGAGAGGGAAGACCAAAAAAATCCTAGTATTAGCGGGGTATTGGAATGTATAACTGTAACCTCGAACTTAGGAGATCCGAAGACTAATTACGGTTCATAATGAAGGCGACAGTCAAAGTACTTCCTGAGAAGGGTTTTAAAAACCTAGGAACAAGACTGAAGCTACAAAGGAGCCTAAACACGCGAGGTTTGAAACGTGTCGCACACAAACTTATTCATTCTAAAAGTTTTAATACCGAATCTCTAACTCGGCTAGTCCAAGCATTGATCACACTAATTCTACATCCTTTCTTTCTCAATGCCAAAAGGATTATCAAAGAGGCTTTGAGAGGGAGTTAATCAACATATGACAATAGACAAGGAAAGACAAACTTGGTTGAAAGGAAGGATCTTTTAACGGCTACTAATTACTAGCTGGAACAACAATATAGACTTGAAACGACTAACGAAAGTAAAGCATAATAACTTAAAACTCATATATATATATATATACATAAACGAGAGAATGAAGGTCGGTCACTCGAGAAGGGAAAACATAACACTCAGAGGGGAGAACACCTGCTTGCATTCCACTAACATACTGGCAATGATAACAGCTAAAATAAGAAGACAAGCAAGAAGAAAGGAGAGAACTCCCAACATGGCGTCCAACTGACAAATCAAATACAAGGAAATGGAATGGTTTGATTTCACGATAAATTAAATATAGTAACAGTAGCAAGGTGTAGAAATATCTTTCCTGATTATCCAGCTTCAACGAGGCACGCAACACCTCAAATTTCAGCAACAACAACCCTCTAGTTAAAATCTTCATCAGTAGCATGCCAGGCGACAATATTCCCGCCACACAAGGGAACTCCCAAAACTAAACAGTACCACAAGGAGGAGGGTCTACATTTTCTCCTCCATCAGCAAGGGAATTCAATAAAGTAGGGAACGGTCCCACCAAAGCAAATAGTAGGTATCAATTGCAGGTCCCTTTACCAGGACGCAGCCTTGGAAGTGGCAGTTTGAGAGCATGAAAAGACGTTCATCGAGCAAAGGAGACACCCACCATTCTATCAGCTTTGAAAAGCTTAGGCATCAGAGGAGTTTCATGGATGCAAGCGTGAAGGGAGGAAAACACAACGTACAACAGGAATATGCAGCAAGGACTTTCCAAGTCTCCATTCCTTAGCAAACGTAGCCAACATTAGTTTAGGGACATTTACAGGTTGTAGCCACGAGCCAGGGAGGATAATGAAATAAAATATAAAAAAAAAAAACGTCCAATCTGCTCTGCGCACTTTAACAAGGGAACCACGTAGCTAGCGCCCAAAAGGCTGGAGCAAGGTCACTAGAACAAAACTGGGCATGATTTGCAAATGATCACCATTACACGGAACCAACTATCCCCTGGAGCAGTCAAGCAAGATGGACAAAATCACCTGGTGAGCAGCCAACAGCAGAAGAACTAAATTTTAATCTACATAACCTGAGCTAGGGAGGAAAACGAAGGAACAACGATCCAAAAGAAGGTGGGTGCATTTGCAAATGCGTTTCAGTCTGCTCCAATGACCAGCAGTTTCAAACTTGATCCATTCACCTTTACCAATCACGCATCCTCGTGCTAGCAAGGAGTTTTGGCAATGGTATAGACAAAATCCTCCATCAGCCAAGAAAAACAAAAGAATAGGCTGAGATAGCAAATAACACTGCGTCCCAGCAAAAAGGTTTCGAGCTACCACCAGAACCCAATGCATGGTATTAGCAGGCTGGCAGAATACCCAGGCAGAAAACAAGGGTCAAATCAGAAGATAGTGTCAGCATTAAAAGAAAAACGTGTTCCAGACTGAACAGTTCAAGGCCCAATAAAAAACGGGAAAACGCTGCCTCCAGCCCACAAAGTACGGTGCAAAAAGAAAATCCACGAAATAACCGGGTGGTCAGCAAACACGCACCCATTAACCAGAAGACAAGGGAACAAGGAATCCAAGGACAAGAACAGAAGTCCACGTCTGCTCATGCCAAGCTTGCCACATCAACAAAGTGGGAGCCAAGGAAAGTGGAAGCCGCAATAATTTCATCCAAAAAATTTATCAATTAATATGATAGGCGTCGAAGGCTCATGTTGGAGTTTCCGATAAAATAAAATAAAAATAATAAAATAAAACAACGTAAGGATAAGTAATATTAATGTTGACAACAAGTCGACGATCAGATAACGAAGTTATCGTTGATCAATAAATAAAATAATAATAATATTATTATTATTTTTATTAATATTATTATTACAACTTAATAATAATTATTAATCATATTAAAAAAAGACCAACAACAAGCTCGACAATTCAAGAACATGGTTTTCCTTTAACTGGGGACAACGTAAGGAGCGATGCGGCGGCCAACAACAAAAAACATCATCATCAACACAAGCAGGAATGATGAAGAGGGAGAAAACTAAATATTCTTTGTGGCAAGACGAAAGTACTAATGTTCAACGGAAACGTAATGGCGTTCAACGATTAGCATCACAGTTGTCGAAGAAGAAAAAGGAACTCTTGATGAATGCCATTGTTTTGTTTAGGATTGCCCTTGGGATATGTATCGATTCTTTTGTAGTAGTACGTTTTGCAGGGAAAATTTTAGTGGCGAATATTCGTAATATGGCGAATATTCCATTTTTGAAAATTTTGAAAAGGTAAATTTTCTGGCGCGGGTCAGTGACTTGTTCGCCTAAAAATTACACTTTAATTATTTTTAGGGGTGGGCTTCGCCTACCCTTGAAAAATATCCCCTATATAATCCTAGATTATTCAATAGGTAGAACACTTCTACTTCAAATTTTGTCAACAATATGATATATCCTGTATTGCAAACGTGTGACAAGGGGGGTAAGTTATTGACACGTGACAAGGAGGGTTTGTAGATATTGATGCATAGTAGATGCATGAAAAAGAGTTTGTTAATGCGTGATAAGGGGGTTTGTTGTTGATGTGTGACACTGACAGATAGTTGACATGCAACAAGGAGGTACATGGAACTGCAGATATTGACGCAAAGTAGATGCACGACAAACAGTTTGTGGATGCGTGACAATGCGGTTATTTTTTGATGCGTGACACTGACAGATAGTTGACACGTGACAAGGAGGTGCTGCATATATTGATGGATAGCAGACGCACAACAAAGAGTTTTTTGACACACGACACGAAATATTTTTTTGATGTGAAAGCAAATGGCGGAGGCTGCAGATGCGCGACAACGGGAGATTTTCCTGTCGCATGTCAAAAAAAATGTATTGACACTTCTATCAACAGACCTCATTGACGCGCAAGTAACAACCTTGTTGACACATGTCCCAAAGAGTTTGCCTTGACGCGCGTCAACAAGGTTGTTGATGCGCATCAATCGCCAGGTCAGTTTCCACCTCGCGATTAATGCATTTTTTTGACGCACGACAGCAAATCTCCCATCGCGTGTCTGAAGCACTTCTGTTACACCACTTGAAAATCTTGATAGCGAAATTTTGTGTCATTTGTAACTTTCCAAAAAATTACTACCTTCCCGCGAAAATATGTTCTGGTGGCTTATTTATTGTCACTAGTAACATACTTGTCCACCTTGTTTGATGTTAAAAAGAGGGTGATCTTAAACCCTCCAACCCTGCTCTTACCATATGCATCAAAGAAGATCCATAACTCAGCCTCTCAGAGCCTACTAAATCACACCCATATCAAACTCATTAGTGATTTGTAAGAGAGAAGATGACCTTCTTATGGAGAGACTAACTATTTGATTTCCCCTAAGAAGCATACATTACAGGGGTTCATGAAGAAGACACTTACTTGACCTAGACAGTTCCCCCTGCGCTCCAAAGTTTCATTTGCACTTAAATATCAAGGAGGAGCTTGATTGAGAGACCTAGCAAGGTCTCAAGCTCTCTTTTTACTTCTTGAAGTGGTTCATTAGGAGTCTAGTTTGAGTCATTTGTCATAACAAGAGGAGTCTTTCTTTTGATCATTCGTCTGTCTTGGGGTCATTTTGAAGCAAAATCGATTAGTTTCTTAAATATCAATTGTATTTATAAACAAATTTGATTGCTAAATGTTTATTATAAATAAAAATATATTTCTTCCAGTTATGTCATGTATCACAAATACTCTTACAATGTGCCCTACTCTTGTTGCACCCATTAAAACAGTTCCACTTGAATCTTCCTTTGCAATCAAAAGCTTTCTTGGTTTGTCCATTATTCATTAATAAGCATAGCAACATGCCTTTGAACCTACATACATGTACCTCATGTGATATATTGACTTGTTCATGCATGTAATCATATTTATGGCCTAGATGTCCTTTCTCATGACAGTGAATAACATTCAGCTCCATATCTTTGTCCAACTTTTTCTCTTCAATTCTTTCCTTTAGGGTGATGTAACCATGAGATTGTATTCTTCAGAATACTTATCTCAAGAAGGTCTACATTAGGATTACACATGTGTTTTTAAGCCATATGACACTAAGCACCACTTACTTGTACCAATTTCCATGAATAAAACAACATGCTTCATCCATGCATTTGGATTGGCTAATGAGCATTTGTTAGGTTGGTGTCATGACAACATAATACATTGAACTATTTCCCTTGCTATGATTCACCTTCATTTTCCTTTGTACTACATGAACCTTCTATGAAACCCACACATGTTCTACCACCATATGATTTTTATTTTCCTAACATCTTTTTCATATTTTTTGAGCTCTCTTGGGCAGGGCAAGATAAATTATTGCCGTCATGATTCTTACATGGGACAATTCAGTTATAGATTCTCTTTCTTCGGAATCTTATCTCATCAGGAACTCGTTGGCTTGGAGTGGAATCTACTCCTTAGAAAGATTCTTCAAATTTATTATATTAATGAAAGAAAATAGTTGATGGCATGTCTTGGAGCTCCAATTTTGATTCAAAATTTCAATTGATGGACATGTAAATAAGTTGAATATATTCTTTTAATATTATCTTTGTAACATCATAAACACTCTTCTCCCCAGTTTAAGTGATATTGAGATTTCCCATCATTGTCTAAGTAAAGATCTCCCTAAAATAAACGTTGTGTAAAGTTGCTTACTAGGGATTGCTCTGATACTAAATTGTGTATAACATGATAAGGGACATGAGAGGGGGAAGGGGGTCAAATCAGTACTGTAATTAAACCTTTCACTTTTCAGAGATTTTAAACATCACATAGACACCCTCATAAGATACATTTTCAAAAAAACTTGATTACAATTCAGTATAGTTCATTGGATTAACTGCTATGTTACATTGACAAGAACATTCAAGGTATAATCAGAAGGACCTTTATTTATTGATATTGAAATCAAAATACAAAAATTATGATCCACAACATTTGGGTCATGCAAGAGCTCAAAATATTTGAATCACTGAACTCAATATAATTAATCACAACATCAAGAATGCCTGTTACTTCATCCACATAGTTACTACAAAATCTCCATCATCTTTGTGTTACCACAACCAGAGTTTGTCTGTGAAAAATATTTGCAGGGGGCTTTTTATCTCCCTGAGACACACACCCAGGGTTTATTCAATTGAAGAGAAAAGGGGTCTTGTTCATCTATCATCAGTAGGGAAGACTAAAGAACTCTTCCTATGTTGTAACACACCCACATCATTGACTTTCTTCATCTCTATTATATGGCTATAGTTCTCGTGTCTTTTAAACTCAGTCCTCACGGCCCTTTCAATTTCTTGCTTGGATGAGTATGGTATGGACAATCATGACGATGCATTTCCATTTGCTATGGAGATTACAGCTGGTATCATTCTTCAAATTCTAAGTGTTCCAATGTGCCATACTTCATAGATGAGATTCTACCTTACAACCTTTCAACTACCGCTTCATTGGTGGGCCTGCTTTGACTAGATCCTATCTTGCAAGGTTTTCCATGCCCGAACAAGGCTCTTACAACTTGGTAGACTGACTTCCCAAATGACAATTCCAAGAAATGGCTCTAAAAATTAGCTCCATTCACAGTTGGTAAATAGTTTAAAAGATGGTTGATATTCTAGTGGGTTTACCAGAACTTCATAATATTGTAAATAAATCTGTCTTAATGCACTTAAGATAGAGCATCCACTGTCTCCTGATAATTCAATAAAATGACCCTACCTATGACCTGCATGGGCTACATTCATATGACTATCCACTGTTAAGTTCTAAGTTCTTAAGATAAATGTGGCACTCCATTTCACATTGCTCATGGAGATTATTTTAGATACAAACTTTAGGAGTCCTAATACATTCAACTCCTTCGAATGAAAAGATTTGAGCATATCCCCCCTTTTCAGCATAAACATTCATAAGAATGTTATGGACTAATGTCAAGTTAATGTATTTGCTACCCACAATGAAAGTCCAGCCTGAGATCCTAGTTACACATCACACCATTTGCAACTGAAGTGAAAATCAAATTATTTTGATACAAATCTTTCAAGACTATCAATGAAATTTTGTGCATTGAAGATGTTCAACAACTGGGAGAAATTTGCAAATCTCTAGCTTCAAAAGTTACTAGTCAAAACTGATTGTGCACACATATCAAAAACATAGCCATGAAGTATAATCAGTTAGCTTTACATTGAATGGGAACACTTCAAATATTTTTAATACTGGACCGTATACGTCAACATAACTTATGTGTATCAATTGTTTTTTACATGTTGGTTAGTAAATTCAAAAGTATTCCTAGGATTAAAAAGGTTTGCCTAGTTTGAAACTCGTGGCTAGCTTAGGGGTATGCTTCCATAACGCTATTTTTTTTTTTTTTTGTGCATAATCATATATTTTGTTTACTCGTTCAATTTAAGCATAAGATCCTATTCATCAAAAAAACAAAAAAAAAGGCTTATGCAACCATCAAAGAATACACTTCCCAGCCTTTTCAAGAGACTTTGCAACTTGAGCAGATCTTCAAACACTCCAGTTTACACGTCTGTTGAATCAAGCAGCGCCTGGATTTTCATCAGTGAAACAATCTACATTGGGCTGGATAGATTTTGCTTCGAGTTTGTTTTGGTGCATCTTTGTGGTGTCAAAGGGAAGTGAATTTGGAGTCCCACATTCTTGTCTGAGCAATCATTCGATCTCCATTAACGCCAATACTCATGAACAATCACTTGACATTCCCATTGATCTATTAAATTCACAATGCAATTCAATGCCACTGGAGACATATGAAATGCTTAGACTGTACTGAGAATGATCAAGTTTTTGGCAGTCTCGATGAATTGACATATGTACAACCAGCTAAAAAAAATCTATTCATATCAAGGCTCTTTAACATTTATTCCACCGAGCAACTGCTTAAAACTGTAAAACCATCATATATCTTGACCAGGTTTAAAAGCCTTCTGAAACTTCCACATTCAACCAGAAAAGTGTAATACAGGGAGAATTTCTTCAACTATAAGATACGGAAACCTGTCCAGTTTGAAGTTCTTGATTAACATGGGTTCAATAAACATGGTGAAACACATGTTAATAGACCATGAAAATCATTTACAGGAACTGAAGTCATCCACAGTGATTTTAAGAAAAATTTAACCAACTTTTGTAAACACTTGACTACAAGAAGGTATCCTATGACCAGAGAAAATTAGCACCGACAACCATGACTGCTCATAACTTTGAATGGTCAATAGATGTCTAGTTCACCTTAAAATTCATTTCACAACACAATGATCAAAGTTGGAGTACCACTGAAAAAAACCAAAAAATTTACTCTATTTCTCAAGTTCTGCGAACAGATCAAAAGTGCACATTTTCTGTGCTCCCTCCCAACTTCAACATGGATATAAGCTATAACCACCATGGCCATTTGTTTTGATCTGGTACCTACCCAAAATTATGTTTTATTCCCATAATGGAAGCCACTGAATAAGCCTCAACAAATCAATCGTGGTTAGAACAATGCAAGCAACATTAGCAGCCTCTCAATCCACCAAGGAGGGGGGCAGGCAATCTGCTCAACATATATATACAAAACTCTAAAAAGACTTGAACAAAACCCTAGTACTTGAATAATTAACCTCACTCACTCTTCCAGGCATACAAAAGCAGAGACAAACCAGCAGTGGCAGGGGTTGCAATGTCAATACCCTTGCAGCTGCTGCTACCAACCCACTGCATCACAGAAGACCTGCAAGAAGAAGAAGACCCACTTCTCAAAAACTTTTTTTCCTTAAATCCAACAGTAGCATTAGGCCACTGCAAAACTGCAGCAGATGGGCAAGAGGCATTGTCTTCCTTATCCTTGTCCTTTACACTGGACTGAAACATGAACACTGCATGGCCAATACTTGAACTAAACAGCCAGTTATGAACATCCCAGAAAACTTCAATGGGTCTTCCGTCAATCTTTATAGTCTCATTGCCCCTAAACTTCCAGATCAGGGGCTTCACCTGCAGCACAACCTGCTTGTCCACCCTCACATACAACCTTGGCTCCTTGGCTTCCTTAGCATGACACTCTATAACAATATCATGGGTTTTCCCATGGTCCCCAATCTGAGCTTTTGTGGAGTAATACTTGTTCCCAAACACATGCTCTCTCCTAGACAACAATGTCGGCTCAATGTAAGGGGATCTAGCATTGGCTCTCTTGCAGGCCTCCTTGTGCATGTCTCCAAGCAGCAAAACAACTTCTTCCTCACAGACCAGGGCTACAAAGAAGCCCTGGTGTGGCTCTGGTCCACAGATGTATTTGGCGTTGCTGAGATCCCAGAAAACAGACACCGTTTTTCCCTTCACACTAAAGTTCTTCGATCCCTTCCTCTTGAACAGCCATGGCCTCATCTCAACCTTGCACATGTGATGACACTCTGGGTCATTGACATGAACAGTGAAGTCCTGACTGAGCAGGCTTTTACACCATGTTACAGTCACAAACTTGCAGGCACCTGCTAGCTTTGTCTGGTACAGACAAGTGATCAAGTTCTGCTTTGTTCTCATGTCTGTGAAGCAGGAAGGAAGAAAAAACTCAGGCAGTTTCATTGCGTCTTTTTAATGGGTGCTTCGCAAATTTGCTAGGTCATGAAGAGGAGAGGATGGGTAAGCTGTTTTGGTGCTTTCCCAGAATACCCATGTCTCACAGCTGCTATTTGATCCAACCCATGTGCTCTACTGGCTCTTCTGCGGTTCGTCTTATATGCTGGCATTTAATGTGACTGTTCATTCTCTTTCTCCATGCATGCGAACTGAAAACAGTTTCTTTAAAACTGTCAAAAATAATGACATTTTTTAATTTCCTAAATAACATCAAATCTACTTAAAATTTTGTTTTTTTTGGTAGTTATGCTGAACCACATTTGGTTTCCGTACAAGGATTACATGGTGTGGACCAATTACATGTAAATATTTGAAATCTTTAGTCTTTGAAATTTTTGGAAAGTAAATATCTTTAAACTTAATAAAATGTACAAAATATTAAGTTTAATCTGGGATTAAAATATTTTTATGAAAAAATGATGGGGATAAGAAATCCAATTTTGTCTAGCAATTGGGAGTTCCCAAAAAAAAAGTTATAATATAGGGTTAAGGGAGAGACACCATATGTGGTGCAGGCTATGTTTAGTACAGCATATGCCACGTCATTGCCACCTAGACCCTAAAAAAAATAAAACATTGTGTAGTCCATGTCACGTAGACCTTAAAAATGTGAAACGGGCTTCCAGTTATTTAGATAAGCCACGTGTTTAAACAATTTAATTTTATGTTTGAAAAGTGTTAAGGATATTACTTGGACCAGTAATTGAATATTTAAAACATTTTTTGTGGATCACCTTAGGGAGCGGTCCCATGTGGGGGGCAACCGCATTATTTTTGTGCAGCCCAGGGTGGTCCCATGTGATCATGTTACAGCTACATGATAATAGGGAATCTAGCCCTGAAAATGTGGAGCAGCACCTGCAAAGGAGAGAATGTTTCAGCGATGCAAATTGATGGGGGGCTGAAACTTTCCAACCTGCATTCCACAATTTTTGGCCAGGTGTTACCAAATTATTGCATGAATCTTTCCCTCCAAATACTTCCCTCCACAAATCTGTTTCAACGCATCAGGGGATTTATTAATATTTTGCATCATTTTTTTTTATTCTCACTGCAACAAGGATCTGTGCTGCACATCAAGGGGCTCTGACAAATCTGAAAATTGAAGAATCAGGTACCTGTCAATATAAACAGTGATAAATGATTGAAAAAAATGATTTAAAATTGGAAAATTGATGTATAATTGATAAACATTGATCTGGAAATTGTAGAATCGTGATATTTTTGTTGACAGTTGCATTAGTTTTTATCTTCTTTGTTAAAGTTTATTATCACCCTAAAATTTATTATCACTCTAAAATGCAGTGTTCTTATTGTGCATGGTTGACATATTCTCAATTGCAAACTAGTTTCTTTTGTGGTCCGGTGTCAATTGGCATCATCATCCTGTTTACTAGCTACTATGGATTCAGTACTAGACATCTTCACTTCTTCACTAGCTGAATCTTTAAATTCCATGCCCTGTCCAATCTTCCTTGATGTTGACTCTGACCGAGAGCATGATCCAAAATGCTCCTTTCTTTGATTGAGCTATGTAACAGAGATACCAGTCTGAATCTGTGACATTTTTTCAGCTAGCATTGAGTCTAAATCAGGAGACAGACTTGCAAAATCATAGTTGAACTACTTTTCCTTGATTAGACTCATTACATTCATTCTTTCACAACTTTCTAAGGTTTTATCATCCAAGACAGCTGGACATGTAATTGGTTTCTTGGGTTGGGTAAGGGACATCACATTCTCTTTGGAAGGTTGCCCAATCTGTTATACCGGTGTTTTAAAGTCTTCTGTTACAAGTGTCCTCCCTTCAGTTTCCAGCACAGGAGTTTTGACTCATTCAGTAAGATCATCACTACGCTGTTTATCAGGGCATATAAGTTTACCAAACTGTAACGAAAATGTTGTGCAGTCCAATGTGATGTCATCTGAAACTGGAGAGAGGCCACTCATTCCAGCGGCAATGTGCCATAAGGAAACTGGCCCAAAAAATTCCCTGTCTGCACTGCAGAAAGCCCAGCAATGCTTGTTATACAAAAATTCCAACAAATTTAAATTCATTAAATATTATTACATTCATTCTCAACAAAACAGTAATGAAAATATTAAGTCTCATTATTGTCTCTCTTGTCACTGCAGCAACACTTAGCTGCATCTGTTCACACTTGTGTCAATCCTTTAGATCAACATTCTTTTAGATTTTCTGACAGTTTCGTCTTTTATTTTTTGTTTTATTGAAGCGTTTTGTATGGGGGATGGTCCATTCGGGATAGCAGAAGCTTTTAAGTATAAAATACATGAGAATGTTTTTTATTCACTTTAGGTGAATGTTGGTTGTAGGGGAAAACACAATGTCTGAACATTTGTAGATGTTGTGGCATCACCTACTAGTGAGAGGCTTGACCGTGACCTGTAAAAGTGGGAACACCTTTGAATCTCTACCAAACCTGTTCCATGACAAAGATTTGTTGTGACCAAGAAGACTGTTTTACCCTTGATGCAACGTTTGTTGCTTTTTTTTTATCTGAGCAATGTCAGTTGAAAGCTCCTCTTGAGGGATAACTTTATATACCATGTGTTTAATTTCGCGGTCAAGTATGCTCTTGAATCATGGTTGGACTACTTTATTTGAGTATCTCACATTGGCAAAAACTCGGCAGTTTTAGCTTGTTTTGGGACTTAAGAACTCAAACTGTATATTGCAGATGACAGACACCTGTGATATTTTATGACTTTGATGCAAGTGTTTTTTTGCATCGCCCAACTCCTATGAAGCCTGGCTTCATAAGATATACAACATTACTTTCTGATAATGAAATACAAGATGATGATTTCTACTTCACTAATTCATCTATACCTGATTTTATTCCAAGTACGCAAGAACACAATGCAAAGTTGTTTATCCTCCTACAGGCAATATTTTTAGTGATGGGATCAATTATCCAGAGCATTCTACAATGGATGTTGATGATTCTCAATTACCTCAGGGGATATGGCTTCTAAAAACAAGCAGATATTAAAACACCAATCAACTGTCCTTCCCCCACAAAAGGGTAGAACCCGTTGGAGCACTACAGACACACTTGTTCTAATTGAAGCTAAACGAAATGAAAGAGACACTCTCTTCAATGGTGGTCCAAGGAGTAAAGCCATATCATCTACAGAAAAATGGAAAATTGTGCAAAATTATTGTGCCAGTCATGGTGTTGTTCGCACAGTCAACCAATGTCGTGATCGATGGGAACATCTCCAACCTGATTATAAAAGGATTAGAGACTATGAAAAAAACATTCCATCTAGACATAATAGTTACTGGACTATGACAACCCGAGAAAGAACTGAGAAGAAGCTTCCTGCAAAATTCTCTAAAAAACTTTTTGATGCAATGGAGCTAAACTTTGGACATGATCGAGGTATCAATCCTGGGAATATTACCATCGACATTTCTGAGACAAACCATGCAAATTATGAAGATTCTTCTGCTCTAAATGAAAATGATCCATCCAATGAATCTAAAACGCCCAAAGCAGTGTGTGGAAGTCAATCCACAGGGAAAAAAAAGAAAAACATCACATAAAACATTAGATATCAAAGACACTATTGTTGAAAACAATAAGTTGGTTATTTCTACTCTACAAATCGCTGAGGAGGGGGAAATGAAGCGTCATGAAAAATATTGTGCTCTGGTTTGAAATGACATGCAAAAGATTGTACTCTCATTGAACAACGCATGCAAAGGGATGATTTGAATGAAGAGAAGATGATCAAGATTGAAGAGCAAAAGATAAATGTCCAATTGAATTTGGTTTCAGCTCTAAATTCTATTGGGTAGGCCATGTTGAAGATTAGAAAATCATTTAGTAATGATAAATGATTTATCTATTGCACTACTTAGGTTAGGTATAATGTTACCAATCATATATTTTTGTAGCCAATCAAATCTTTTTGTATGACATTTTGTATTAAAGTAAAGGTCACTATGACCAAAGGTCCAAAGACCAAAGTTTCCAAAGTTGTCAAGATTGTTCAAGTTTACAAATATTATCAAGTTTCGTTCTTGTTTCCAAACATTGTCATGTTGAATTTGAATAATGTATGAGAGCAGTCCAAGTTATCAAATATATCTTATTTTGTGCACCTTTTACCATTCAGTTTTACCATATATGGATTCCGTAATAGTCCAAGAGATATGCCATGACTGTGACTTGATCAGTCTTATGTATATTTCTTTATATTCTGTATCTAGTCCATTGCTATTTGTAGCATCCACTTCTCTCATTTCATATCTAGTCCATTGCTATTTGTAGCATCAAGTTTCGTTCTTGTTTCCAAACATTGTCATGTTGAATTTCAATAATGTATGAGAGCAGTCCAAGTTATCAAATATATCTTCTTTTGTGCACTTTTTACTATTCGGTTTTACCATATATGGATTCCATAATAGTCCAAGAGATATGCCATGACTGTGACTTGATCAGTCTTATGTAAATAGATCTTGTATTCAGCTCAACTTTTGATAAACAGTGAATAGTCTAAACAGATTCCTTCTACCACTAAGATCATTGCTTGTGAATATGTTGCACGCTGGTTAATTATTCAACTATAGACCTGTGAAAGGAGGTCCACATTGTTTGTGGCTTTGATTATTCTCTATTTTCATGATGCCTCCTCGGATCCTGTTTTTGTTAATCAATGCAACACCTGTCAACACGACCCAGACAATCACCTGATAGAATTGCTAGCGGATGAGATGGTGAAACAAGCCAGACGTATTTGATGTGAAGACATCATATTCAGTTTTGAAATTTTTCAAAGGGCATATGGTTTGTGTTTGAGATTGACATGAGAGGCATTCTCAAACAAGTCAAGGTCCCCTACTGCTATGTTATTCAGACCAAAAAAGACATGGCAGTCCCCCATTGCTATGTTATTCAGACCAGCAAAGACATGGCATTCCATCTGCCCCATCTGCCAATTCCATGGCATTCCATCTGCCCCATCTCAGCCAACCTTCTAAGATGATTTAGCTTCTCAGGCGCATACTGCAGCCGTAATGCATCTATATATGTATTGTATATATACACTCCTATGTTGAGAGACCTCTCTCATGATGTTTCAAACCTTTCCATGAATATTTGGAACATCTCCATAAAATAATTTCACCAAAACAATTGGTTTTCTAACTTTTCACAGGATTGGAAGAGACCTCCAACAAGACTGTCAGCAAATACTCCTTAGTGCATTGATTTTAATTTTTTGCAGTCTCTTGCCCTTTTAAAATGTAGAAGGTTTTTTTAAAATTAAGCTAACTAGAAACAATTGAAGGTTATTTCTTTGTTATATGGAGGAATTCTTGGGAGATTTATAGTTTGGAAGCCTATAATGCATGTAGTATTATGAGATTTGTTTAAGCTTCCATTGCTGGGAAGCCCCGCTGATTTGTCCTGGTCAATGCATTTATTAATAGTTTTTAGAATCAGTTATGTAGCATATGGAAAGATTATAACCAAAGTCCATCTTGATGTGCATTTCGATCTAATTATGTTGTTTCTACTTTTTCAATGGAATTACTATGCTAACTTGTGCTTTGGATTATTTACTTATTAATTAGATATGTTGAAAATGAATAAGGGTGGTCTTAAGCTCTGCCACATTTTTCAGGTTTTGGGTCTGCGGAATGGATATCTACCTCTACTTGTACCACTTATGATAATGCCCTTGAGATCTTTGATTTTTTTTTTCTTCTTTTATTGTGAAAGTTTAAATTGACCATAAGAATTTTATGCCATGTTTTATACCATTATTATTTCCTAGAGACTGATTTGATCTTGACATCGATACTAATTTAACATTCAATTGTGGTGTTTGTGTTTATTTTGCAGGGATCAATTTACAATGAATAATAATTCAAGAGAAGCAATAAAAGTCCTCTTAGCATGTGCATCTACAATTGTTCAATTAGCGTTGCAAATTTGGGTTGATCTACAAGATTCAACTAGTATGTGGCATGTATCAAAGAAGCATAAAATACATTCAACTAAAAGTGTAGCATGTTCAAATGTTCAAATTGAGGATGACGTGAATGTAGAGCTTTATGCCATCACTTCTCAACAAGAAAACATGATCCTTGAAATAGAATTATCAATTTTGCCATGGGGGGTAAGAAATCAAGGCGAATGGTATGAAACCACGTTCATTGCATTGGTGGAACCACTACATTTTTAAAGTTAAATATGATGATGAACGTTTTCGCAACATTTTTAGGTTGCCATATGCATTATTTGAATCTTTGTGTGACTCCTTGCGTGAAGACCTTAGTCAAGGTGACATACCATTTTCATTGGCAAATTCAATAAAGGGTAGGGTGTTTCCAGTGGAGAAACAAGTGGCTATCGCGGTTTTTACATGATTAGCTTCTGGGATGGCAATGATTAATATTAGTGAACTATTTGGTTTGGAAAGTCAACAGTGGTCAGAGTTGTAAATAAGTTTATTAATGCCATGCATATTCATTTTCGTAGTCATGTCCAATGGCCAAAGGATAATTATGAAATTGAGCATGTAAAATAAGGTTTTTTCGCCAGAAACGAGGCTTTTTCCAAATTGTTGTGGGGCTATAGATGTAACACATATTGAATTTCAACTTCCACCTAACGAGTGCTCTTCGGATTGGTATGACAGAGATCACACAACTACACATGTCTGTCCAATTCATTGTTGACAGTAATATTTGTTTCATGGATGTATTCGTTGGGTGGCCTGGTTCTGTTAATGATTCCAGATTGTTGCAGAATTCTTCTTTTTACAAATTATGTGAAGGTGGTGAGAGGTTAAATGGTCGCTCAGTTTCCCTTGGTTTGACACACATGAGAGAGTATATTATTGGTGATGGAGGCTACCCACTACTACCATGGTTAATCACGCCATTTTCAGGTGCTCTAACAAATGAGAAAAGAGAATTTAACTTCAAGTTGTCTTCGACACGTATTGTTGTTGAGTGTGCATTCGGAAGGCTAAAGAGTACGTGGTGAATTTTGCACTCCATGATATGTCAACCTAATTTTAAAATGCTACCAAAAACTATTTGGTGTGTTGCATTTTACATAATATGTTGTTGGCATTTGATGAGGGCTGTGTTGATCCAATTGACGTCGATGAGAATGAATACAATGTGCCAAACATTGAAGAGGTTCTAGGCGATCCTGTTGCAACACAAGCTCGAGTGGCTTTAATGGAATTTGTCAATGGAAGGAATGACATAACTGAATCAGATGCATAGTTGATGTGTCTGTAGGTCATCTATGTTAGAGAATCTTCTTCATATATTTGGGTAGTAAACAAATTTTTGTTGTGTGCATCTGATGAGCATTATTGTAAAGGTTCAACACAATTTTTTTTTTGGCAATTTTTTTGATCAAATTTGTAGAAGGTAACACTGTCAATCCAAACCAATTTTCCCATAAAAGGTGTAGATTTTTTAATGCTTTGGTAAATTAGTTGTGTGTTTCATATTTAAAATATTCTTCTGCTGCAATATGTGTGAAGCCTAGATTAATAATTATTTGGTTGTCATGAACCTCAAAATGAATAGAGGGTGTAGTTAAGGTTATTGCTGGTACAGTCATTTTGATATTTGTCATCTTAAATGTGTATCTTAAGTTGACTAGAGACATATATTCTAGGGCATGAAAGTTCTTTTAGTTTCTGCAATAAAGAAGAAATACCTGCTTGTTCTAATCAAATTGTAATTATCTTTGTTTGGGAGCTTCTTCATATTGGCTCATGGTTGCTGAAGATTTTGCTATAAGATTTCAGGGAGATTTAGGCACATGATTGTTTAATTTGCTAAAGATGCTATATATATATATATATATATATATAGTTTTAAAAAACATATAAGGTCTCTTTTACTTTTTGAGAAATGTGACTAATTATGAGAAAGCAGATACCTAACAAAATGGAAATTTGTTTGTATAGAAAGAAATATTGCAATTTACAGTTGCCTCAAACAACTAGTTGTCTAACAAAATTTGAATTACTATGCATGGTTAAGTTCAGATTCCAGACCCCCCTCTCTTGCTCATCATTTATTCTAAGTCATTTTTCTTTCTTGAGATTACATTATGATATTTGTAAGCTGATATCAGCTAAATCCCAAACTGAACCCATAAAAATGAACATGGCTCTCATTTAAATAGGAAATGTTCCCCAACACTTTTTTTTGGTTCTTAAATCAAATATGAAGCATGGTACAACAATTGACATGAGTTCAAATTGGTAAAATTGTTAAGGATTTTTTAATTTTATGACATCCCATGTTCAAATCTAGAAGGGCATTATGAAGGCCTGAAATTGGATTTAACACAACATCCAACTTGTTGGGTGTAGATATCGAATGAAATACCACATCTGATTAGTGGGTGTTGAAATTCAATTTGATGGATGCAAAATTGATTGAAATATTGCATCTAACTCACAAAATAGATTCTCCGTTCTACATCTACTTATCTTATTTATTTATCTAGCACTGCAAAGTACTTCAAATTTTCCATGTATAATTGGAGACATACATTGCTACATTACACTATAGACAAAACTTAAAGACATCTATTATTGGGATCCCTATTTGACAACTGAAAAAATAATAAAATGTCACCTTACATCTAACAAAAGTCAATAATACTGTACAACCCTCCAGACTTTCAACAAAGATGTCGTTCTGATAGAAGAACCCATAAGTTGAACAAACAAGGCAGTATAAAGAGCATTTACAGTAATTCAAATCCTAGTTGTAAATGCAAATCAATTTACACAAAAGTAACCTACATTTATCTGACAAGAAAAAAATGAAGAAATGTCTTCAACCAAACTACAATCTAACACTCTCAAATGTACATATAACGAACTATGATAACATACAATTTTTGGGTCCAAGGTGTTTTGGTGCTTCTTACATATTTTTATCCCTGCTGAATCATGTTGCACATAGTTAAACAAGATATTTTTTTGTTTTTATGTCAACTAGGGGAATGCAATATTTGGCGAGTTTTTTTTTCTCTCTAAAGTTTTTTGGGCACCTTTTATTTCTCCAAGCCAATATTCGTTGTATAGAGATCAGTGATTATTTGAATTTTTTGCCATTTCTACCAACCACAAATTTCATCTTGCTTCACAGAAAATTGCACATCAGATCAAGTGATATCAAACTGGATACATAGCTGGCTGGTGTAGCTAGATCTGTAACAGCCAGGGGTCTCAATAAATCTCTCCGATTTCTGAGATCAAGAATGCTATTGTTTATAAGATGCTATGTCGGACCTGTATGGAAAATCCAGATCTCTTCCCCTTGGCGCTCAGTAAGTCACGCTGCTAAAAATTTATGCATTCCATGGGACCGCTGCACTGCTAATTGCTCCTATTTTTTCTCTTCACTCCACCGCATGCCATTAAATCTTCCATTGCATGCCATTAAACTCTCTGCCATGCGTGATTAATGTTGCATGATGTTGGTTTTTAATTCCTCCACCACCAAAATTAACAGGGGTAAGGATGTGTGTGAAACCACTTAGGAATTGGTGCAGCAGTACAAACCACCAATCATGGCAGCAGTTTTTCCATTTCTCTAATTTTTTGGCACCTGTTTTAGGAGCAATGAGCACTCATTCTGTAAATGTATTTGAATATGCCCGACTATTTGCAGGCAACACACTATTTGCAGGAGACGGACCAGGCAACACACACTATCAAGTTCAACGCGACCGTGTTTTCTTTGCCAATAAGGTACTTTTTCTAATATTAAGCAAACCCTGTTCGTAATCAATTTGTTTGATTAATGGGTATGGAGTTAATCAATTAATCAGTGTTTTTAACAGAGCCTTCTCCCGGAGGAAACACCAGTATGTCTGAAGAAATAGATGAAAGTAGACATGAAGTTGTTACCATGCGATAGAACAAGAGAAAGGAATGTTTCTGGTCTTATATACGATTGCTGAGGAAGGTGAGGGTTAGAGCCTCACTCAGACAATGAACCTTCAGTGTTTATCAACACTGTATATTAATGGAAATTTGTTTGTTTCCATTTTTGTTGAATATTTGTTGTCAATGACATTTATATTATTTATTTTCAATGTTTACAACTATCATACATAAGGTTCACTCATTGCATTTTCTAATCTTGCACAAACATGCTCACAGTCAACAATAAATTGAAATTGAAAAAGAGGAAACATGGCAAAAAAAGATATACATATATATTAGTATATATATTTTGGATTAAAAACTACATACAAACACCATTCAATACATAAGCTGAATTGTTTATGGATTAAAAAAATACAATCGTATTTGGATGGAACAAAAAACTACATTGCATTGTCTTCTGATACTGTTGATTTTTAATTTGGTTTCCTTGCTGATGTTGGATTTTCTTTCCCTGCTGATGTTGAATTTTCTTTCCTTGCTGACAAAGGATTTAACTGCCCTGTTGAAAATGAATTTTGTCCCCCTGTTGTTGAAGGATTTGGTTGCCCTACTGATGCTTGCATCCATGGTGGCATTGGAAAGGAGTTACTAGGGCTATCTAAGCTTGCGCGAAGTAAATGAGGTGATACATACCAAGAGGGAATTGCAGAGGAGTTGTTAGGAAGAGATGGAGGTGTTCCAATTTGAGCATAACCTGGGACTTGAATATTTATCATATCTTGAAAAAGCATTTGATTCTCAAGCTCTATTGGTGATCGTATGCACATCCTCTTTTCATATTCCATCTAACTACCCCTGCCACCAGGAAGTGTAAACCTTCATCACTGTTACATCATTGTGCCCCACCTTAACCCCTTGTGCATCCAATCTCACCCCTACTCCATCCTTGTCTGCCATCTCCATTTTCACATGTACATCTAGTGGTGCCACATCCAAATCCCCATCATCATGTCTACAATCCACCGTTTCCTATGACACATATTGTATAAGTTCAAATTTTCACATAACGCGACCAAATATAATAATCTCCCACTGGTCGTCTCTCCGACCTTGCACTCATCTATCCTACTGCATAGCTTGTAACTCCCCCTTTGCACCTAACCATGCCAAAAACACCGTATAAGGCCTCCAAACTGCATCACCACCCTATGACCTGGCTAGGAGATGTTTATTGTCCTTGCCTCGAATGGGCCTTGTGGTTATAAAATCGGACCTCCACCACATAAACCTTACTAGATACTCTAGATCCACCTGTTTCACTATTTTCTTTACGTTTTTGAATGACGAAACAGATAGAGTTATGGGTTAGAAGGAATACCTATTAAATGGGTTGGTTGGAGGTTGATGCGCTCGTTCTAACTTCTTGACCCAATGTTGATTGTGAGAGATTCCTTTTGGCTAGGAGGAACTACTTGGAATAGAAAACAAGACCAAAAAAGAGAAGTTAAATGATATATGATAGTGGATTGCCTAGTGTATGCTAGTTCTGGGAAGTGTGATACTTCCTAGATGGTTGTCAATCCACTGTTTAAAACAAATTAATGCGAGAAATAAGTAAAGTCCTACTGTAGTTGATATGATTTAGGTATCTCATTCAAGTACAATAAGCAAATCCAATCACAATAGGTTAGGCTATAGTTGGATCTAAAGGATGAGGTGACTGTCAAGGTACTGGGACTGGTCAGGGTCTGATTCTGGGTTGCTTAGGTCAGTTGGTGTAGGAGGTTGTTTGGCTCTATTCTTGGGCAGTGTATTCTATCCCTCTTTTCTTGCTCTTTCCTTTGTTACTTTAGTGCCTTCTCAATCTCTTTTTGGTGCTCCTTAGCTGTCTTCTCCCTTTCTCTTTCAATCTTCTCTTGTAATCTTTTTTTCTTTTCTGCAAGTCTAACAACCTTTTTTTCTTGTGCCATTTCTTTCTTTTTTAACTTCAAGTTTACTTGTTCCTCCTTTCTTTCAGTATCACCCAATAGCTCCATGTATTCTGATGCAGTCAAAAATTTTGAGTGCCTACTTAGCCTAATAGAATTTTTTTGAATCATCAACTCCCTTTTTTGCTTATGATCTCCATTGGAAGCGTTAGAAATTGAGAAAGCAACCTTACCATGTCCGTGTTGATTTTGATTTTCTTCAAGTGCTTGAGGATCCTGATGTAGAAATTCAAAGTATACTTTAGGTGCTGGGGAACCCTCTTCAAATTCAGCTCCCTTATGATCATTCTCTTCTCCAACATCTGCATAGTAATGAATTTTTCCTTGTTCCATTCCTTGTAGGAAAGGAAGGTGGATTCAAGCTTTGATCTTCTGTGCTATAAGGTAATTTGTAACCTAAATTTTTCATGACATCATGTAACCATTCAGGGGGGTTAACTTGACTCGGCAAGGATAAGTCATTATTACTTAGAAAATCTACAGAACATTCATTGTTACTATTTATGTTATTTGCATTTTGAAAATCACCATTTATCTCCACTCTCTGTATTATAGTTGCCTATGCATCCTCTCTTGATTCAGCACTTTGCATGATTTGAGTTTCAAGTACTACTTCTTCATTATTTGTTAATTGTTGATTCATTCCTTGAGATAGGCTCAAGATGTTTATGAGAACATTAACATCTTCTTCACCTTGTATGTCAAATGCTTGGCTAAATGCCATGTCATTTATAAGAGCATCATAATTTAATGACCAAATACCAGTCCTTTTGAAGCTTGCAATTATTTTAGATGGTGCTAGAGCCTTTCATAAGGCTCTACTTACAAGCTCAACCATCTCAAACCTTTTGACATCTGCATTTCTGTTCTCTGTCATCCATTTTCTTCTCTCAGCTCTAAAATATGTTTTGAAAGGGCTGAACACACTTACATCAAGAAGGCTGCAACTTCATGACTAGTATGTGCTGGTAGTGTTATCATATCAATGCCCAATTTATTGGCCTCCTCCACAGTATACAATGCCACATGGTTGTCATGGCCATCAAATATTAATAAATGTCTATTATTTTGAGAAACACCACCTAGTACAAATTGTGCAAAATGAAAAATCCAATTCAAAAACAACTCCTTTTTCATCCATGCATTTGGATGTGCAGCCATGCATGCTCCTGGTTCATAGTTTTTTATTATAGTTCTTAAGCATTCTATTTCCCTTGAATATGATAAAACTTCTGGTATTGACAAACCTAATACATTGACATGATATAATATAGTGATTCACTCCCTACTATTAGGTATTACCTTTGGCACATTTTGGCTTCCCCTCTTAGCAATAACACGTACATTCCACAATTTCTCCTAGCTTGCAAACCAGTTTCATCACAATTCCAAATTTTATGAGCACCATATGTATATGTCTCATAAGATTTGGAAAAATTGTCATAAAATATGTATTACTACTATAGGGCACAAGTTTAAATCTATATCCCTAACAAGTCCCTCAGTTGTTCGAATCGTAAGGTTGGGATGACATGTTTTTTGAAACCAGCCCACCATAACTTACCTGGAAACCCATATTTGAAAGGGTTTTGTCTTGTTTCACAAATATGAGAAACATTCGCCTTCAGCTATATTAGCTCCAAACCTTGACCCATCTCATCCATTTATTTACCCCATTCAACAATTTCCTCCTCTTCTTCTTTAGCTAGAATTGTTGGAGGACCCCTTCTCTTTTTGTGGGTCAAACCATTTAACCAATAATGTAATGATGTCGATGGATTTGAATACTTCTTCCGTCTTCGCTACTGCTCTAACTAAGAATCCATTAAACTCAACATCATTTATTGCTTTTTCCATATTTTATTTTGTTCCAGCCCTCTGATGATACTAAGCTTCTTTGTTATGCGGATGTTCTTTGAATTGAGACAGGTGGTGGTTTTCTACATTCTGGTTCATTATCAATAGGTGCAAGAATAACATTTTCATCAATTGCATTATGTGATAGATTTGCACCTCTCACTTTTGGCCTCCTTGACCTTTTGACAACACCACCCCTAGTCTTGACTAAAAGGAAAGACATGTTTCACATCAAGACATGACAAATATGAGATAAGTACATGGCAATCAACTCAATTCTGAATTTTTCATATACGTGTAAGTTTCTTTCTCAATATCTGAGGCTTCCAATGGAGATCATAAGCAAAAAGGGAGTATATGATTTATAATTTTCTATTAGGATACTTAGATGAATTCAGAAATTTCTATTAGGCTACGTAGGCATTCACAACTTTTGGTCACTTTCATATTATCTTATTCTAAATCAGCATGGGCATGGTAAGCCGCTTTCTCAATTTTGCTTATGTTAAAAAGTCGGAGCTGTAAAAAATACAAAATTTGTTAATGGTTTATTTCTCCTTTGAAACTCATCATTAAGATGGGAATGCTTTAATGAATTGAATCAAAGGAGATATAACATAGAAATGATTTTGTTATTTTTTACCAAGATTCTTTCACTCAAATTTTATTTTAAGATATTATTAGATGTGAATGATTATCATGTAGATTTCTTTTAAATGGTTACAACATCATTACACTTCTATCAATCAAAACCAGAATTCATTGTAAATTTTCTCTACTTACGCTGTTTAGCAAACAAGAAGGGCTACTTTATCTTACCTTTTAGTTTTGTAAACCTTGGTATCTTTTAGCTCCAATCACGAATGTTTGCCTTCAAGTAAATTTTTAAAAACAATATGCAACGCTTAGTTTTTTAACAGTTTAAATTAATTAAAATAAAGTTATTTGAAGCAATTTTAAATCTACTAAACTGAATACAAAATTTAAAAAAAAATCATTGTCAATTGATAGCATAAAACTAGGAAACTTATGGAGTTGAGCATAATCTCCCTACTTGAGTTGCACACAAATTCTACTTTGAAGATGCACTTGCTGGAACCTTTTGAGTTGTAATAAGTCATTGGATTTTTTATAATATGAATCTTCAATTCTAATTGGTTAATTTTGGTTAACATGGATCCAAAAATGAAGCTAGATTGAATGGATCCAAATGATTTGAAATTTAATCCAATAGATTTTTTTTTTCTGGTTTATTTAAATAATGTTTTTGAATAAATCAGTACTTCAATTGAATTGATTGTATACTTTTATTCTCTCATAGTAGTGAGTTCTTAAAAGCTAAGTAAGGCGAATCTAACCGTTATGTCATTGATTTTTATGCAGGAAGTTATTTGGGATTGAACACTTTTATTGCAATTTGGTGCAAAAAAACCTTCTGAAGTGACTTGCTATAGTGGATGTTTTAAATATGTTGTACATATACCTAAACTGGTTATACTCCTATACAAGCTATTGTAAATATCAAAATTCATTAATGAATAAGATCAGATTGGACTGGTTTAAAAAGAAATCATGTTTGAATAATAATAATATCATCTATGAAAATTGAATATTTTATGTTTCACTTTTGGCACCTAGCAATTATTTTAAAAGGGATACATTTTTTCCAATACTATCTCAAGTATTGGTCCCCGCACCACATATGGTGTCTCTCCCCTAGCCCCTTATTACCTCTGAGCTATATGTAGAGGGCCTTGACCACACATTGTTGATAAGTCACGTGAAACTCGTGAAATGAGCCACTCAAAGAAATGCGGCCAAGTGAGCCACCCCAAAATAGTTATAAAAGAAACTAATAAGTAAGTTGAAACCCTTGATAAGCATATCACGTTTGAATATTATATGAGTTCCTTAGTGAAATTTTGACCAAGTAAATTGCATAGTGGAGGAGACTTTCTATGGTAATTATTAAGATCATAAAGCCTAAACTTAATCCGCATATATGGAACTAAGTTTCCCTTTTATTGGTCCACTAATATATTTGGAGAACACTTTTATTGCAATTTGGTGCACATAGCCTTCTGAAAGTGACTTGCTAGAGTGCATGTTTTAAATATGTTGTACATATAAACTCATTATACTCCTAGACAAGTTATTGTCAATATCAAAATGTATTAATGAATAAGATCAGGTTGAATGATTTAAAAAGAAATCATGTTTGAATAATAATAATATCATCTATTAAAATTGAATATTTTATGTTTCACTTTTGGCACCTAGCAATTATTTTAAAAGGGATACATTTTTTCCATTACTATCTCAAGTATTGGTCCCCACACCACATATGGTGTCTCTCCCCTAGCCCCTTATTACCTCTTGAGTTATATGTAGAGGGCCTTGACCACACATTGTTGATAAGTCACGTGAAACTCGTGAAATGGGCACTCAAAGAAATGCGGCCGAGTGAGCCACCCCAAATAGTTATAAAAGAAACTAATAAGTAAGTTGAAACCCTTGAGAATCATATCACGTTTGAATATTATATGAGTTCCTTGATGAAATTTTGACCAAGTAACTTTCATAGTGGAGGAGACTTTCTATGGTAATTATTAAGATCATAAAGCCTACACTTAATCCGCATATATGGAACTAAGTTTCCCTTTTATTGGTCCAGTAATATATTTGGAGAACACTTTTATTGCAATTTGATGCACAAATCCTTTTGGAGTGACTTGCTAGAGTGGATGTTTTAAATATGTTGTACATATAAACTTGTTATACTCCTATACAAGTTATTGTCAATATCAAAATGTATTAATGAATAAGATAAGGTTCACTGATTTAAAAAGAAATCATGTTTGAATAATAATAATATCATATATTAAAATTGAATATTTTGTGTTTCACTTTTGGCACCTAGCAATTATTTTAAAAGGGATACATTTTTTTCGATACTATCTCAAGTATTGGTCCCCGCACCACATATGGTGTCTCTCCCCTAACCCCTTATCACCTCTGAGTTATATGTAGAGGGCCTTGACCACGCATTGTTGATAAGTCACGTGAAACTCGTGAAATGGGTCACTTAAAGAAATGCGGCCGAGTGAGCCACCCCAAATAGTTATAAAAGAAACTAATAAGTAAGTTGAAACCTTTGAGACACATATCACGTTTGAATATTATATGAGTTCCTTAGTGAAATTTTGACCAAGTAAATTGCATAGTGGAGGAGACTTTCTATGGTAATTATTAAGATCATAAAGCCTAAACTTAATCTGCATGTATGGAACTAAGTTTCCCTTTTATTGGTCCATTAACATATTTGGAGGAGTCATTCTTTGTAATCTAAAGATTCCATCGTGTTGAAGTAATTGTAAAAAATCAAACTCATTATGGGGAGGTCCTCCGCTAACCACCACTAGAGTATTGTTAGTCCACGTTGCTCCATAATGTTATTAGAAGTGTAGAGGTTGAACACAATTGTAGATTGTTTGTTAAAAAAACCCATCTAAATGGCATGGTTAAACAGGTCACCCCCAAGTTAGTTATAATTGGTGCATGTAGCACTAATATCATAGCGACGTCGCCAATATGACCTACATCATGGCAAAAGATGTGACAAGTAGTGTCGCACCTTACCATTCCCATTGTCGTTTGTAAGGAAAAAACAAAAATCTTAACTTTTTGCAAGCATAAAACATACATATCAGAAAAGTATTGACAATTGGGTCTAACATATATTTATAGGTTGGCTCAGTTAAACCACGAAGATTCCAAGAAAATTTATTAATGTAAAACTATTAATATTCATATTCTCGCCATCACATGCTTATTAAACCCCGCCAGTTACACCTGAGTTGACCTAATGGTGAAGAACATGTGCTCTTGAAATAGAGGTCACAAGTTCAAATCCTGCAGGGGGTAAGGTATGCACGCCTCGTTTGTAGCAAAAATAGTTGCCTCCCGCATGTGAGTACGAGGTAGTCCCATATGTTATAAGCCACTTGTAGACCCAAAAACAGGTCGCCCGACATTGTGAACTATAAAATAATAATAATATATAATATTAGTGTCATATAATTATTTAATAGAAATACTTTTGGCTATAAAATTAAACAAGTTGCATTGTCTCTCGTATCCCCTATAAATATTCTTCCTCTTCTCTTTTTGGGGCAAGGCTCTATGAATAATATGCATCTTAGTGACATGCAGAGATAAATTTTTGAGAATACACATCTCACGATTACTATTTGTTCCAACCCACGTGCTCTATATGCTATTTGACATTTAATGAGATTATTCATTCTCTTTCTTGTATATGTAAACTACAAATGTTTTTTTTGAAAGTGTAATAAAATATTGACACTTTAAATCTAAAAAAAAGTGAAAACGATGTTTTTGGTAATTATGATGAATGTGTTTAGTTAACCTAAAGGAACTAAATATATTTCTTAAAAAATATCAAAAATAATGACGACAAAAAATCTAATAAAAATTGGAATGAAAAGTGTTTTGGTGGTTATGGTGAGTATATATTTTTATTATTATTATTGGCAAATAGTTTTTTGAAAGGGACTATACCCTTGAATACAAAAGAAGGCCTGAGAGCCGGAATAAGAGTGAGAAACAAAAAGAATGGATCAAGATCCAAGTGTTACAATGAAGCTCAAAGTAGCTCAGAAACAGCTACACAAACGAGACATAACAGCAAAACAGCAGCAGAAAAACAACAAACCAACCGCAGAGAAATAGCAAACAGAAGCCCTGCGACTGTTACCCTTACCCAGGCGAAGCGTTACCCTTCAGAGTGGTAGATTTTTTCTTTTTGTTGACCGTTACCCACCCTGATGGAGTCTTCGCGGTTGGAGAAGAAGACAAAGGAGGAGTATTTTCCTTAGTCGCATATGTCCCATTTGGAACAACCATGTTGTTCTCCTGAGTTATGGTGAGTATATTTACGTATAAGAAAACAATATAATTTGAAGGATTCAACATAACTTTAAAATATATAAACATTTAGAATGTTGTAATTTCTTTGAAAATCTTAAAACAACTTAAATAATTTTAGAAATTTTAGGTGGACAAAACATTTAACCAATGCAGTTTTTAAAGGTGGGGTCTTTTAAAAAATTGAAACTTCTAAGGTATCATCAAATTCTATTAAATGGAAAATAAAAAGTTATGTATATATTAATGAATTACAATAAAAAGAAGTGGGTTGGTATTCATGATACTAGTTATAATAAAGGAAATAACTAGCAATTACACTTAAGGTGTAATGGATATATTGATAGAGGAATAAAAAATAAATCATAAACAATAATATAAGAAAACTTGAGAATATATATGTAGACAATATAAACAAAGATAAAAGTGATAAGAAGACTAAATTCAAGACCCATTTGAAAACTTGTTATTTATAATTCAATTTGGTGAATGTAACACCTTGTAGAGTCAAAATTTAAGTATTTTGCTAATAAAGAAGTTTAGTTTTAGATTCTTTTGATAACAAGTTTTGCAATCATTATGCATTAATCATCCAATAGTTTTAGAAAACCCCCAATGGTGTGCCCATTTGTTTAAATATATTAAAGGTTAATCACAAAATCCTTCACTATAACATGATAAAGAAATATTTACAAGTACTCTCAAATATAATCGAGCATGCATATAAAAACATATAAAACTATTCACAAACATTCTCTCATCAAATATTTTCCATGATCACTACTTCACAATTTCCCACTATAACATGCTATAGAGTATAACTTTTTAAAAC
The DNA here is from genome assembly GCA_019776745.2 of Taxus chinensis. Classification (NCBI taxonomy): domain Eukaryota; kingdom Viridiplantae; phylum Streptophyta; class Pinopsida; order Cupressales; family Taxaceae; genus Taxus; species Taxus chinensis. The sequence goes on along the minus strand of CM034152.1, from coordinate 61,823,314 downwards.
ATCATTTGAATGGGGTGCAGAGGAGAGCTAATACACCAAACAAAACAACTTTCACTCATAAATCCCTTTGACTCTTCAAAAGCCGACACATTAACACATCAATAATCCCCAAATCTTAATTCAAAATTTTAAAGCTCTAGGCCATATAATTTGAAGCACAATCAATATCTCTTTCATATGTTCATTCCTTTAATAATATTTATCACCAAGACCTACCATAGATTCTATAATGTTGTAATATATATTTTAATTAAATACGTGAGTGGAAAAAATAGAATAACTGTGAAATCCTTGGATTTGAAGCAAAAACAAAGAAATTTATTATAAGATTTTTAATTCTTTGTACTTGAGAAGAAGCTCACCCCTAAAATTATATAAAGTATACAACAAAATCTATTATCACAAAGCTTGAAGTGCTTAATGAATAAAAATCTGTAAATCCTCCAATTTAAAGGTTAAATAGTCATATTTGGAGTTGAAACTACAAATTACAAGGTTTTAACTCTAGATCATATTTGTAGTGTCAAATGTTCATGATTTCATGTTACAAAATTGAATTAATCACATGAAAACCAAAGAAATTGTTTAATAGCTTACCCACAAAATGATGGTATACTCAATTTTGTTAATTTGTCACTTGACATAGGTAAATTGTCTTATATCCCGTAGTCATAACTTGCATGCACAAAAAAATCTTAAACACATTATCCTACTCTCTTATAAGGCTTGCAAACACTTCCTATTCTCATATTCTACTACTTAGACACCTACAAGATTGATCTCATTACTCATAGACATCTTACTCTTTCTGCTATGATTTTCTAGATTTCCACTTGCAATATTATATTCTCCTATACAATAATGTATAGGATGGACATAATTGACATACAATTTTGTCACCTAGTTTTTGGTGTTATCAATTATTCTATGATTCTTTCACTTATGTCCAAACGGTCAAATTTCTTATGTTTATCCTTATTCCCCCTTCCTAGGTTAATCTTAGTGCAAAATCACATCATGTGGAATGGTATAAAAATAAGTTGAACACACTCATTTACTCACTTCGTAAATTAATAACCTAAATGAAAAATACAAGGCACTACTTGGTCTTCATCTCCAAATATCAAGCTAAGTGTTTACATACTAATAAATTTATGTTATGGAAAGTTCACAACAATAAATAGGATGCAAGGGCTTATAATAGGAGATTATTTTGATCCAATCATTTATAATTAACCACTCATAACCAGAATAATACATAAAAACATGCAAAAATTGATAAATGATAAATGATAGCTCAAATACACAAGAGGATATGAAGACTTATTTGTATGGGTCAAAACATAGAAGATCTAGATGTGCAGACAAATGGAAAAGGAAAATATGAAACTAGAGATGCTCTTATATTAATTTTGGAATTGTAAACTGAGTAGTTATAGGACTGTAGGAAACTCATATGGTCTATAAATGGAAATGTAAGGTTTGATTGGAAGTATATGGTCTTGGAACTTTTGAAAGTTAGGATCTACAACTTCATGTTTGCTTCACTTTCATGAAAATGCCATTTGTTGTATGTCACTCTTATTCGCACAACATGTAGTAACTAGAAACAAAGTAGAAACCATAGATACATGCAATACCCTTCATTAAAAAATGAAAAAACCAATATGTGTGCAACAATGCTAGACTACACTTGGTAATTGACACAACCAAACCAATATAAGTGTTGCACTACATGCCCTTGTGTGGTATCAAACCTCATGTAGCTGTCCTAGGTACTTTGTGTGAGTGTGAGCGTGATATAAGCCGACCCCATATGGGTTCCCTCGTGTCTCTTGACACAAACATAATGGGATAAATCCATGGTATATAATGTATCCAACATCGTAATAGTGTGATATGGTGTGCTTTAGTTGCGCGACCTAACCCTTTGTTTCTTGAAACCCTTTAAAATGCTTAAAGTGACTTTTCCCTTATTAAGAAATGGCTTTATGACCTTTACATGTTAGGAAATGGAGTAAGCTAGAATATTTGACCTATTTGAGTACTTTAGACATGTAGTAGGGGTTTATCTAATTGATTTGCCACTGATTTAGGAATATTTTAGAGAGTCTTGAGTGTTTTTGGAATGATATTTATAATAGGATTTTGCAAGAATGTCAGGTGAGTTATATAAAGTGATATTGAATTGTTTATATAACCTTCCACATATTAAATATTCTAATAATGACTACCTTATGAAGGTGAAATGACATAGTAAAGATATTGAAATTGAATATAGAGTCAGAGAATGTGAAAATTCAAGAGCGTATAAGTTGGTCAGGAGTCATCCAAGATCAGATTTCACATCCTAACCAAACTGTACGGTCTAGGATAAGAGAGATGTGATACATTACTATTGTTATGTTGAATGACTAGCATGGAAAATTGAAAACTTTAGCCATGATAACTTATCCCTCACTTGAAAATTTCCCCTTCTGGTCACTATGAACACTTCCTCTAGCCATCTTGCCCATATTTCCATCCTCATTTTGGATAGTAGGAACATGCTAACAAGATTTTCAAGCGTGTTTCATGTGCGAGAATGAATTCCTAAGGTGATTGAAGAAGTCACTGATTTTTGAGGAGAAACAACTTTCCCCAGAGGCCTTGAAAGGGCCATTTTTGGCCATTTGCAACATATGAATACCCTCCAGAAGCTGACATGGAAGACATAAGCCATCTAGAAGTTATGCAGGAGAGCCATGATGTTATCCAAGGTATCTTAGGAAATATCAATGGAAATAAGTGATCTTAGGAATTGAATAGGTCAAACAAGGTCATCTCAGGTGATAGGAATGTCATACTCTAATTGTGGAAGTTGACTTGTCGAGATGATTTTGGGAGTTATAGGAAGAGTTGGGAGGCAAAAAGAAATCATTGGAAAGATCTTGGAACACTTTCCATGATGGACACATTAGTTTTATTCGAATACTTAAGAATGTTATGTAATATCTCAAGACGTTAATGTTACCCCTTTATGCTAAAAGGGTGAATGGTGTTGTTGCCACAATATTAGTGCAATTTCAAAACTTTTGAATTCATGGGTAAATCCTAATGATTTTTTTATGTTTCCATCCTCTTTTCAAGCCTCACAATACAATACTTATTCAAATTTTGGTTTTGGGCTCTTTGGTTGGTGAAATCAATATTTTCTAGAACTTGTGGAACAATTTAGTTGTTCCTCCCTTTCTCCACTTCCCCACTTCCATCCTTGAAATAAATTCCATATCAAAACACTTAAAATCAAAAAATTTGGGTTTCTTGGGCACATTGTGAAATGTTCCTAAGTTCATTCATTTCCCTGAATGCCTGATCCCTTTGTTAATCACCTAAGCTAGTTTTCGGTTACACCCTTGGAGTAGTTCTGTAGTTATTTGAATTCCTTGCATACCTGCATAAGTTGACAAGGGAGGAGGAGGTTATATCAGATAAGATAGAAACATCAAGCACTCAAGGAACGTTCCTCAATTTCCTTCGATCCCCGCTTCCACTGAAACCCCGTAACACCACAAAGGAGGATGGATCGGGCATATTGACCCTTGATAGAACTTACGTAACAATTCTTATGTTACATCATCCCTCTGAAACCCCACAACACCTTAAAGGAGGATGGATCAAACATGTTGGCCTTTTGGCAGAACTCACAAAACAATTCCAATATTTCACATGTTCTCCGGAAACCTGATATGACTGACAAAGGAGTAAAAAGGTACACAAGTTGGTTATGTCAGTTGAATGAGGAACAAAAGGAACCATTCCTATGTTCTGTCTATTTCTCAATTTATTGCCCCATCTGCATAACAAAGGAAATGAATGAATCAAAATTTTAAGGCCCAACAGGAACGTTCCCTTGCTCCTTCAATTCTCTGCCAACCCGACTAGAATGACTACAATGAAAATTTTCTCAATAACTTCCAGATTTTCACTAAGAAGAGGAATATAAAGGGTCCCAAACTTGATTTTTTGAAATAGAATATTGGATTTGTGCCAAATTGAATGTATTAACTCAATTTTAGGAGATTAAAGGTAAAAATGATAAGAAAGTGAAAGGTCATATGGGAGAGAAGATGAAGAATCATATTGTAATTCTATAAATTGTAATGACCTCTCCATTCCAAGGGTTGGCAATTTTTTATAGTTATGTGTTGTTGGATCCCATTACTCCATCAAGGAAAAAAAGATACATTTCCTCTATCTCTTTATCTATGTTCATTTATTCTCTCCACTCTTAAACTTTTTAAACATTGTAATCTTGTACAATTGAGAAGGAACTTTGTGTCCTTGATTAATGGATTTGTAGAACTGTGTGTCTCTGGTTTATTAGTCTTGTCAGTTACTTACATTATTGTATTATTATTATTGAATGTGGGCCTATTTTAGCTAATGCATATGAATTTTGTAATTTTACTCACATCATGAACCCTCTCTCCTCATTTCTCTTACTCATCTTTACCTCCCTTCATAGTGAATTCCTCCCTTATACACTATACAAGCATTTTTCTGTAGGTTTATTGGAGAATTCCTATGTGATCCCTGACCTAGCAACCACCCCATAGTTTTATGTAGTTTACATTCAATAATGTGAGCCTCCCCATACCCAAGAAGAAGTTGTGACCATTGGTGAAAACCAATAATCTGCACTATGAAAAATTGATTCACCAACATTTTTTGGTGAATCTATTGGGGAAGATCTTCCCTTTGTGTAACCTTAAGAGATATATGAAAATACAATTTTTTATTTTAAAACCCATAAATTTTGGAAAACTAAACAATAGTATAAATACCATTTCAATGTGTTTAAGCCTTGTTGAATCCCATCGAAAAATATGTATTTTCTAGTCACATTTGTAGCTTAAATCTTGCAAACTGGTGGAAAGAAGATATACGAGGGCTAATAGAGTAAGTGACTTAATTGACCCGACTTTCGAAGAGGAACAACAAGAAAATTTCAGGCTTCCCATTGTTCAAGTAACAAGGCAAAGTAGTCAAGAGTACCTTCGGTCCTTCTTGAATTTGATCCTAACTTTCCTCTTTAAGTTCCTATTGAAGAACCAATTTTTGAATCACTTGATCTCATTCCTTCGGAAGAAGAAGAAGAAGAAGAAGAAGAATAAGTAGAGGAAGAAGAATAAATAAAGGTTGTACCTTTGCCATGGGGACAAAATATTGGCTCGTTGGCCTTGAATCCTCCACTACATGAATTTCTTAAAGGGTTTAGGAAGAATTTACCCAAATTCAATGGTGACGGTAAGCAAGATCTAGATGATCATATTGTTGCATTCATCACAGCTTGTGGTGTACTTGGAGTTGCATACACTGATGTTTTGGTCTGTTTATTTGTGGAGTCATTGAAGGAAGTTTTTTTTGATTGGTTCTATCATTTTCCATGAATATCCATTACCAATTGGGTGGATATGAAATCAAATTTTGAGCTTAGATTCAAGCCTACTAAAGATTCCCATGCCCTACTTGCACAATGCTCTTTGTAGACACAAAATCTATGTACTTGGGTACATTTCTAGGTCTTAATACATACTAATGTATACATTATTCATAAGCAAGAAAACTAATGTTTGACAACTCCTTTTGACCTTTTTGATTTATCTCTTGCATTCTTATTGGTCTTACACACCTTACAACCCTATTGAAACTTTACTGATTTATATTTTATGGCCTCAGACACTAGCGCCCAGTCAGGACAGAAGCGCCCATGTGCTTCTATCCCTCTTGGGTGCTCCTAACATTCTTTACATTATTCTTACTCTTTTGGGTATCTTTTAATTTTTGGTCACCTTTTAGACTTTTGGATTGTCCTTTCAGATATCAACTATGAAATTCAAATAAGGAATTATATATATACTTAGTTATTGCTCTCAAATAAGGGGCCAAACACTAAAAATTATATACTATCACTTAATATTGCATCCAAAAGCACACAAAGATCATTAAAAAGCATCCATATAACACATTCATACAAGGGACAGGGGTTTCATCACTCCGTATACAAAAAATATGAGGGAAAGTTCATTCTATTCCAAATCACACATTTACATACTTGGAGAAATATAGATCTAGCCTGTTATCATAGTGTAACTTGCACAAGGGCATCATTACACACACATACATAAATAACTACATAGATTTTGATATGTAGTCCAACGCTCGATGGTAAGATCACTCTTCGGGTGACCATCAGGGTCAGTTCGACTCCCCATTCTACATCTTATGTATTAGGTTTGATGTGGTTTATGGGCATGTGCAACTAGTTATTTATTTTACAGGTTATAGGTATGACTAATGACATTGGGACGAAACCAAAGCGACAAACTAAGATCAACAACAAATCCTCTCTAGCATAGAAAAGTTAAAAACTTGATTATCTGGGTGGACGCTAGTGCCCAGATCAGTCACTAGAGATCAGGCGCTCATGTCCTCTTGTGGACACTTTTGTCCTATGTAGTTCTGAGTTCCATAACCCTCGGCGAGCCTTAATGTCACTCCTCCCAATTGTTTCCAACATCTTCTCATTCCAGATCACTCCCATTTTTCATGAAATTATCTAAGTCACCCCTGTCTCTCTCACATTTGCTTAGGGTTTCATATTACTACATGGTTATTGCTTATGTCTTATTGTAATTCATTACTTGTATATAATTAGTTTCAGTAGTTACTATGAAATTAGATTTAATTCAAATTAAATTAAATCATTTGGTGAACCCGTACCCTCATTCGAACACTAGATCTTAGTCTTGCATATCATATCCTTCTTTATTATAGACTTAAATACCTTAGGACACTTCCATTTCCACTAACATGAATGTCTCCTTCCCTTCCTTCTTACAGGCCCATCCTAAATGTGAGAATAAAATACAATATTTTTTATCTAACACTTACATTCATCCTAATACTTCTCCTGAATATGTGTATTAAACATTCACTACAATATTATCTTTAATGAAGAGCATATTACCTTTACATCTAATGAAATTACTTCCCGATCTGTTTTAGATAATGATCCCCCCTTTATATTCAAGTTTGTATCAATAAAATAGGGGTTGAATGAGCTTTAGTTAATAATGGATCCATGATTAATATTTGTAATTTAGCATTTCTTCAGTAACTTGGACTTTCTGAAGAATCCATAACTCCCTCATCTATTTGTATTTGTGGCTTTTATAATATTCCTAAAAGGGTCTTAGGTACAATCAGACGTCCCATTACTATTGGGCCATGCACTTTGCTCATCCCATTCCATGTAATGCCTAATAATTTTAATTATTATATTCTTCTTGGATGGCCTTAGATCCATGCCATGCATGCAGTCCCTTCAAATCTTCATGTGTGTATTAAATTCCTATACCATGGTGTGGTCTATGAGGCCTTAGCAGATCCCTCCCCATTTTCCTTTTACAACACTATTGATCATTAACTTAAAACCCCTGCTTCCGCCACATTTCCTCATAATTTCACAAAGTATGGTCCTAGGTATCAGTATATGCTTCATTATAATTTCAATGGCACCAGATTGGGAAAAAATGGAAAGGGAGTCATAGAGCCTCTTTCTATTCCCACACAATCCACCAAACTTGGCATCAAATTTCTCCCTCTGCCCGTTCCTTTTATTCCCGTTGCATATTCTTTCGAGGTTTACACTACTTCACTATACCCTGAGCCTATTGGTGATCCCGCTTCTCCCACTTTCCCTCAATTGGATACATTCCTTACTGATGATGATATATTCGAATAAATAAGAACTTATGACCTTTTCCCCCTATACCATCACAAAAATCATTTTCCATTTGTTCTCAATGCTGCAACTTACCTTGGTGAATATGATCCTCCTAACACCAATACCAATACTATCAACCCATTTAAACATTCATCACCATGGCATGGTATCTCTCACATCATCAGATACATCTCCATCACTTGCACACTTGTGGGAATATAACTTCCCCCCACCCATAGTCACATGTTGTAATCAACAGTTGCCTATCCATACTACTTACACACACACCTATACCTTAATTTTACTTTGCAATTTGAGTCACTCTTTCTCGCAATACTTTCTATTATCTACACTATGAACACACCTCAATACATCTATTTATGCTTATAACTTCCCTTTCTTCTCCTATGTCATCCATACACACTTTGCTCCTCATTCTTACTTATGGATCCTTCTATTCATACTAATTTATATCTATGGTATACATCCTTTTGTTCACTATACATACTCTAACTATTCTTTCTCACAATGATCACATCTATTTTCCATCATTCTCAATATTCAACCTTGGGTGGCATCACAATTTCCCCCCTCCATCACTATCAGTTATCTCTATTATCTACTCTACTTCACGCTTCGTGCATCATGACTATCTTTCCGAGCCTTACCACATTGTTGGTTCGCATACTTTATCTTCATCACCCGATGACACACTCTAGTTCCATGGTTCATAATTGACTATTGAGGGCACAATTCATAAATGAACCTCACATCATCTACTCTTGATACATTTCATGCTTAGTGCATTCTGATAAATATTTTATAGCATCACATACAACACCTTTGTTATCCGATAACACACTATTGTTCTATGGTTCATACTTGACTGTTGAGGGAGCATTCCTAAATGAACCTCATCTCGTGCACATCCATTGGGGGAAAAACAACTCCTATCATCTTCACATCTTGCATATCATAACACGGTATCACTTTCACACAAAATTTGCCTATCTTTATTGCATTTACTCTTGTTAGCTTATACTATTTACATGGTACACTTTGTTTCTTATGATAGTTGGATACTTAGTATGCCATTATATTTTTCTATATACACATATGTGTTCACTTGGTATATTGAGGTGAATGCAAGACCTTTACAATTTTTTACATGATGCATGATGCTTGACACTGCTCTTTACCAGTCCTGTCGAGGCTCCTGGGGGCATTTACCTTTACTACTCTCATACTCTACGCATCACATGTCCTATTGTTACATTATTCACTACTTATTTTTACTATAACCTACTCATCGCCGATCTATACATGTTTTGACATACTACTTATCTTTCTAACATGCTAATGGGTGCTTTATGTGTAGCATTTGCTTGCAAGATTCTATATAACCATGGTTATTTGTTATTTTCTTTATCACTATTGTTTGCTATTGTTTGCGGGCTATTGATCCGTAAATGATCAAGTTTTTATCTACCTGATCTCAGACCCCTATAGGCTTATTTTATTTGCCAACAAGTTACTCTTTTTAAGTAATCAATTTAAAATAAATGCAAGAATGTAATGAAAATTGCATATGATTGATTATGAAGTCCGGCAATAGCCTACGTCTCCAGGTTATTATCAAACCATTCCACTAGTAAAAATTTATAAGTACAATGTTATTTCTTACAATACCATCTAATGGAATTTCACTTGCCTATTAGTACTATAGTTCTTTGAAGAACTTCAATGACCAGTCAAAATTGTCCCCCACCTTCCTGGTGTACACTCTCCTTTGGCTTCGATCGACCTTCCCGACGCTATCAATACGTCCTTCGGCACTCCGGTCGACAATCTAGGCATTACAAGTTATTAGTGTGGCTCAATGGGCCTATTGGGTAGTTTATCAATACTCCCAATCACAAATATTTCATCTAATATTTCCTAAAAGTAATATGCCAATAAACAATATTTGCATATAGTAATTTTAGGATTTTAATATAGTTTACAAAACTATATTAAAATTACCCTATTACTATTTTCCACAAAACCCACAATTAAGCTTAACAAATAATAAGATTCCTCAGTGTCGGTGTTTTTTTTTACAATGCAAGGGGTCCCCTATTTATACCCAAATGGGGCCCTAAAATAATGCTAAATTATTTATCCTTAGGCTAATATTAGCCTCATCGTAGCATTTGGATGGGATAAATCCCATCATGGGGAGGAATTTTTGTTTTGATAAGGCTTTAATAAACCTTAGCCTCCCACCATTCATGTGGAACCTTCCACGCATGGGCATTTGCCCCACCACTTCACCCACCACGTGGAACTTAGAATATGTGTGGGGGCTGGCGGATTTACATGGCAGAGTCTTCTTCGCTGAGATGGTAGTGGGATGAGGTGTGGGTCGAGCTATGCGGTTGGGATGTCTATCCACGTGGGTGGAAATGTGGTAATGTTTGACCGCCAGGTTGTAAGTGGTCTCATCGAGATAATAGAAATTTGACTCATACATTATGGCATAGAATGTAATCAACTCGGTGAATAACTCGATGTGTAACTCGATCCATAACTCGATGAGCAACTCAATCAACACATAGTCCACTTGTCGAATCTCAATAGGAAAATCGAGTGAATTTGACGAGTGGTGGCAAGCCAGGTGGTGGCTTTTGGACCCACCACGTCGGTAATAACAAATTAGTCCACACGGCGACCGGGCTCCCCTCCGTTAAAAAAATTTGAGCCTCTTGTCGCGACCACCAACCTTTACGCCTGTTGAAGACCGAAGGTAGATAACCACCCAAAACGAATCTCTCTTTTTGCCAAAGCCCTTTTTCCACGTGTCGTAGTGTTATTGGTCTATTATTTTCCTATTGACTAGAGTTGACTTTCTTGTTGACTGAACTTTGACGAGACATAACTAGAGCTCCCAATGTCTGTTTGTCGCATTCTCATAGTCGTCAGAAAGCTCTCAAAAAGATATTCAGCACTGACACAATTTTTGGATGTTTAGGGAAATTTTGATATAAAAAATGATCCCCTAATCACACCTCCCTAATGAGAAAAGGATTTTTGTACCAAAAATCTTATATTGCAACATTTGCCATCCTGTCCTAAATCTAGAAAATCTGCTGCCACCTCAGAAGTACTGTTGTAGTAGACCTCTGGGTCTTCTCCTCTGTAACCTTCTCACTTTGACAAATTTTGTCTTATCCTGGACCTGTGGGCTATGGGCCCACAATGCTTCTATTGTGCTACTCAGATATCAAAAGAAGACTTTCATGCCTCTGTTGTGCAGTGCTAGGCTTCCAGATGTCTGACAACAAGGATCTTCTTTGACTCTATAACACATTTCTCGACTCCTAGTTGATTCCGCAGAATCCAAATTGGTTTGAAGGAACTTCATGTTACTTAGAGCTATGATTGATCTGATGTTAGTGATAGAATATGACTTGTCAGGTACCATCCTGCTATAGGGTCATAAGAGACTCTACACATAATGAAGTTCTGACCTGATGTCACGTCCTTTTCTAGACTTCAATGCCTCCAATGCATGATGTTAAGCCTCTTTCAAGACCTTGAGCCTCCAATGCATGATGCTATTCTGATGATTAGCTATCATTCGAATGTGCAGTCACAATGCCTTGACTCTAAATGACGTTCCAAGCTGATTTCTCACAAGCTCAAAAATGACGAATCCATCCCTGTTGCACAGATACTGCCTCTACATGATACAAAGCCTCCTATTGACGATTACTATCAGGTAGCATTCTGTTGCACGGTCGTAATGCCTCTATATAGAATCAAGTTTTTTGTTGAAAAACTACTATCAGGTACCATTCTGTTAGACCTGTTGTTAGTTGCCAATGGTGTTCAGCTACTATTCTGTTGCATGGTCACAATGCCTCATTGAATAATTGTTGAGTTACCCTTCTTAAAGGACTTTCACTTTCAGGTATTACCTGGTCTTGGGTTGAATTGTCAACTACTGGTGGATTAGGAACCTTCTTTGCCTTTGCAATAAGCCTCCATTTCATCTTTGTCTTGCCATAAATTTGATGGCGAGATGGATGCAATTTCCAACAATTTTCCACTCGGTGCCCATTCCTCTGGCAATGAGCAAAAAAATTCCTCTTAATTTTATTCTTCTAGGATGAGGAACTTTTTCTGCCATTTCTCGACTTTGCGTGATGAGATTGGTCTTTCTGATTTGCCTTGTTCCTGATGAACGACATCGACTTCTTCATCAATGTCCTTCTCTTCCAACATCTAGCCACAGAATGATTATTCAATCCATAAAATGTACATGGAAAGGAATTCCACATCTTCTAAAAAATCATAACCATACTTCTTAAGCTGAAAAAGTGGATCAAAATTTTTATTGTGCTTATGATTATGGTAAGAAATTAGAGGTGGAATCTCATTACCTCTTCGCTGATTTCTCTTACCACATCCTGCCTGTGACGAGGAAGCACAAATTTTCTACTCACAACCTTCTTGTAGGACTAGTGGGGTATTATCTTTGCTTTTAGAAGCTTGTCTCCCGACAATGTTCTTGGAGCATTCTCCAATATCCATTCCCGCACTAGGAAAATCAAAACCTACAAAATGAGGACAATCCTTGACCTGTATTGGGTTAGCAATGCCTTGGCCATTTTTACCAAGGCCTCTTCCATCAAATCCCATTTTATCTAGTAATTTGGATCCAATGCCTCTAGTATGTTTTTCAAACAAACCAAATAATTCATTACCTGAATCTGAAACAAAATGGGAGGAAGAAGAAGATTCCGGTGGTGAACAACTTACATTGCACTCATCTGCCATGGTATCTGCATATGAAGTTGAAGGTATTTCCTTTTTCTGGTCATCACATTGCAACCTTACCAAGAGCTCATCCTTGTTTTGCAGTTCTGATTTCAAGCAAGCATTCTCCTCTTCCAGGGAGTAATACATTGATCGCAGGAGAGAGTTCTCTTCCTTGGATCTGGTGATTATAAGCTTCAATTTCCTCAAGCTTCACTTGTTTAGACATCTTGCCCATAGTGTACTTGTACCTTGTTCAAACAAACTGAACCAACTGCACCAACCTGAAGCCATCACTATGTTAATCATATTTACTAAAGAAAATATGGAGTTGAACCAGCTCTGATACCAACTTGATCCGAAAATGATCAAGTTTTTATCTACCTAATCTCGGAACCCTATAGGATTATTTTATTTTCCAACAAGTTGCTCCTTTTAAGTAATCAATTTAAAATAAATGACAAGAATGTAATGACAATTGCACATGATTGATTACAGAGTTCAAAAACAGCCTACATCTCTGGGTTCTTATCAAACCATTCCACTAGTAAAAATTTGTAAGTACAATGTTATTTCTTACAATACAATCTAATGGAATTTCACTTTCCTATTAGTACTCTAGTTCTTCGAATAACTCCGATGACCAATTGAAATCATCCCTCACCTTCCTGGTGTACACTCTCCTTCATCTTCGATCGGCCTTGCCGACGCTATCAATGTGTCCTTCGGCACTCCAGTCGACAATCCAGGCTTTGCAAGTGATTAGTGTGGCTCAAGGGGCCTATTGGGTAGTTTATCAATACTCCCAATCATAAATATTTCATCTACTATTGCCTAAAAGTAATAAGCCAATAAAAAATATTTGCATATAGTAATTTTAGAATTTTAATATATATTAAAATTACCCTATTACTATTTTCCACAAAACCCACAATTAAGCTTAACAAACAATAAGCTTCCTCCATGTCGGTGTTTTTTTTAAATGCAAGGGGTCCCCTATTTATACCCAAATGGGGCCTTGTAAAAAAATGTTAAATTATTTATCCTTAGGCTAATATTAGCCTCACTATAGCATTTGGATGGGATAAATCCCATCATGGGGCGACATTTTGGTTTTGATAAGGTTTTAATAAACCTTAGCCTCCCACCATTCACGTGGAACCTTCCACGCATGGGAATTTTCCCCACCACTTCACCCACCACGTGGAACTTAGAATATGTGTGGGGGTTGGCAGATTTACATGGCCGAGTCTTCTTCGCCGAGATGGTTGTGGGATGAGGTGTCATTTATGAGATGCACAGTTGGGATGTCTATCCATGTGGGTGGTAATGTGGTAATGTTTAACCTCCAGGTTGTAAGTGGTCTCACCGAGATAATAGAAATTTGACCCATACATTGTGGCATAGAATGTAATCAACTCGGTGAATAACTCGATGTGTAACTCGATGTATAACTCGATGAGCAACTCGATCAACACATAGTCGACTTGTCGACTCTCGATAGGAAAATTGAGTGAATTTGATGAGTGGTGGAAAGCCACATGGTGGCTTGTGGACCCACCACATTGGAAATAACAAATTAGTCCACATGGTAGTCAGGCTCCCCTCCATTAAAAAAGTTGAGACTCTTTTCGTGACCACCAACTTTTACACCTGTCAAAGACCAGAGGTCGATAACCACCCGAAACAAATCTCTCTTTTTGCCAAAGCCCTTTTCCCATGTGTCATAGTGCTATTGGTCCATTATTGTCCTATTGACCAGAGTTGACTTTCTTGTTGACTGAACTTTGACCAGACATAACTAGAGCTCTCAATGTCCATTTGTCGCGTTCTCATAGTCGTCAGAAATCTCTCGAAAATATCTTCAGCACTGAAACAATTTAGGGATGTTTAGGGAAATTTTGATATAAAAAATGATCCCCTGATCAGCTATGCCCTATGTCATGCTTGCTCATTGTTTGCTTTTGGCCACTGCAGCCCTAATTATCTTATGACATTATGAGTGATGTCCCATGTATGCAACCCAATTTTCACAGTCCTTCTTGTCTTCATACTTTCTTGTTACATTGTCTTGTATAGCATTCTATCTCTTTTCATACTAACACTTGTTACTAGCCTATCTTGTTTGCATCTACCTTAGTTTCTAAGATGTACATCCCCTACCCCATGCAGGTCTTCAATCCATGATATGCATATCAGCTTCCGGTCTTCTGGGTCGCATCCTCCTACATTTTTCGCAAGTACCCCAAACAAGGGGGCATATATTGTGTGAACAAATCACCCTTCCAGTGGCTTAGAGCTCCAGAAAAGCACAACACACTACCAAATTGGTCAAATCACACAGTCACAAAATGGTCCAGAATTAGACTTAGACCGCACACACAGAGAAGACAATAACGCCCATTATTAGACACTAGTAGTGGGTGCTTGTGTCCTGGGGGAAAAATAATCAATTTCTCAATTCAAGCACAATTTTCAATAGTTTTAGATCAGTTTCACAATATCATACATTCATCTCTAGTTACAGAATGCATTTTATCAGTTATAATCGGTTACAACAGGTTATAAATGAAGGATCTACCATCTATAGTGGTGCTTATTAAGAAGCATCATTAGAGGAGATAAAAACTAGACCTCTCTCCCTAAAACTCTTCTCTTGGCTTGAGATCACCCAAAAAATCACTCTTGGTGTGAGATCGCCCAAAAAATTTGCCTCCGGCATGAGATCTCCCAAAAAACTCACTATTGGCATGAGATCACCTAAAATACTAGCTCTTGGTGTGATATCACCCAAAAACCTCACCAACAACAATAAGACATCCAAATACAACAAGGTCTCGAAAACAAGACAATTTTCTATCTCATACTCTCTTACACATTAGGTGCACTCTTTCTTTTACACGCTTTCTACTTAGTTATACACATATTACTCTAATTTTTCATATACACAACTTTGACTAATTTCTTTCTCTTCTTTTGTAGGTCCTTCCTTATACGTAACAAGAAGAAAATCACATTAGTGAGCACAAGCTCTAACAACATACACTACTATGCATATGATTCACCCTTAGGGTCTACCTCCCCTTCCTAGACTCCATGCTTCATATTATGATCACTTCATGCTTCACTTGTCCACTCGACATGTTATCATATACACTCTTCTCTATAGGATTATAAGGTACACATATTCTATCTACTTTATGCTATCAAGTATGCACTCAATAACATAAAGTGGGGGAAAATATAGAAACAAAATCTATGCACTTGGGTACAATTCTAGGTCCTAAAACATAATAATGTATACATGATTCCTAATTAATAAAACTAGTGGTTGGAAACTCCTTTTGACCTTTTTGCTTTATCTCTTGCATTATTATTGGTCTTACACACCTTACAAACCTACCAGAACTTTAATGATTTATCTTTTATGGCCTCATACACTAGCGCACAGTCAGGATAGAAGTGCCCAAGTGCTCATGTCTCTCATGGGATCTCCTGACCTTCTTTACCTTCTTCTTACTCTTTTGGGTCTATTTTACTTTTTGGTCACGTTTAAAACTTTGGGCTAGCCTTTCAATTGTCAATTATGAAATTCAAAAAAGGGAATCATATATATATATACTTATTTATTTCTCTCAAATAAGGGGCCAAACACTAAACATTATCTACTATCACCTAAGCTTGCATCCAAAGGCACAAATTACATTACATAGCATCCATCTAGCACATCCATACAAGGGACAAGGGTTGCATCACTCTGTATACACAACATAGGAGGGGAAGTTCATTCTATTCCATATCACACATTTGCATACTTGGAACAATCTAGATCTAGCCCACAATCATAGTTCAACTTACACAAGGGAAACCTAGGGCATCATTACACGCACATTCAGAAATAACTACATGGAGTCTGAAATGTAGTGTAATGCTTGGTTGTAAGATAACTCTTCGAGGTCAAGCCGACTCCCCATCTTGCATATTATTTATTAGGTTTAATGTGATTTGCGGGCATGTGTAGCTAGTTATTTATTTTTTAGGTTACATGTATGATCGAAAACATTGGGACGAAACTAGAGTGACAAACGAAGATCAATAATAAAGCCTCTCCAACCTAGAAAAGGTCAGACCTGAGCATCTGGGTGGATGCTAGCACCCAAATCAACTAATAGCTCTCAGGTGCTCTTGTCCTCCCGTGGGCGCTTCTGTCATGCATAATTATGAGTTCTAGAACCCTCGGTGAGTCTTGACAATACTCTTCCCAGTCTTTTCCAACATTTTCTTAGTCTAGATCACGCCCAGTTTGCACAAAATCAGCTAATTCACCCTCTCACTCATTTGCTTAGGATTTCATATTGTTACATGCTTATTGCTTGCGTATTACTGTAATTCATTACTTGTATGTCATTAGTTATAGTAGTTAATCTAAAATTAGATTTAATTCAATTTAAATTAAATTCATCTTAGCTAAAGAAGGAACCCCATGAACCAATGAGAGACGTTTTTGCTAAGTGTAATAAGTTTCTCTGCAAAATTTTAGAGGTTGTAAGGCCTACATAGGAAAACTGGTTAAGATTATTCACTGATGCCTAATTTTTAAAGGTCATTTTCATATCGAGAAGACGTCCAACTGTTACTTTAGATGAGGCCAAGAGCTTGCAATAGATGTGGAAGATGATCAGTTGATGTTTGGAAAAATTAAGAAAGGTCCAAGTAAGGACAAAGATCAAAGCTCAAGTTTTGGAGCTACAGACTCTCTGGTGCAAAAACTTGCTAATTATGTATTTAATATCAAGAAGCAACTTGAGAAACCTTATTGGGCAACTTGCTCCACACCTCGACTTCGGTGAACAATATTTTTTGGTATAGATGATTTTCCACCCAAGTGTGCCAGAAAATTCAGAAAGATGGAAAGTGTATAATGAGGATAACCATATTCTATACTTCTTACAGTAGAATAGGGATTTCAGGTCTATGTACTTTGAAGGAAGTTACTTAGTCCCACAGGAGATTACCACAAATCATAGTGACAATAACACAATCAATCAAGTAGATGAAGATGGAGTGATCCAATTGAAAGGTAATAAAATTTCAAAGGGCTTGGTGTCACTAGAGGAATTTTTTGACAAACATGACATGTTTATCCATGGTAAAGCTAAGAATCAACCTATATCTTTATCCAAATATGATAAATTAAACATTCGTACAAGTGAACATAAAAGGATGGTGAACATGGAAAAATGTTGTTCACATGAGGAAAGAAGATGCTTCTCAACCTTGTTAAAGAATTATTCAGATATACTTGCATATTGGTATAATGATCTCAAATACTTTCAACCAAAATCAATGCAACACTCCATCCCACCGAAACTAGATGAGAAGGCCTTCCAATAAAATTAGAGACATTATAATCCAAATATTGTTAGGACCACCAAAGCAGAGATTGAGAAACTACTCAATGCCCATATAATTTTTCCTATCCATCACTTAACTTTGATAGAAAATAATGTACCGGTTCGAAGGAAGAATGATGAAATTTGCATCTGTGTGGATTTCTAAAATCTGAACCAAGCCTCTCTAAAGGAAAACTACCCCTTTCTAGTCATGGATCATATCCTACAAGTAGTGAATGGTTCGGAAATGATGTTCATACTTGATGGATTCTCTGGATACAACTAGATTGAAGTTTTCAAGGAAGAGCAATTCAAGATTGAATTTTACCAGTCCAAGGGACACATTTGCATACCATTGCATGCCCTTTGGGTTAATCAATGTAGGTACCACCTTTTGGAGGCTATGTTTAGACACCTTGAAATAACCACTACGCATTATAAACATTCAAAATCATTTTCTTTCTCTAGATTTAATCTAATTAATTACATTACACCCTATCACCCCCCTTTAGCTAATTTTTAAAGCTAATTTCATATCAAGTTAATTAAATAAATCCTCACATATCCACTTTCATATTTAAATAAATTAAATATACTCATTTCTTATCCATCTCCTCAACTCAAGTTGACTAAAATTCATGACTAAAGGTAAAAATCATTATTAAAATCAAGAGGATATGTTTAGATTAAATCAAATCATGCATTTGAGTTAACTAAAGATATCACCCAAGTCATGACAGTCCAAAGTTAATTCAAATCCTTCCAAAAGTAAATCATTCACATAACTTTTTGGGTGGATAAAATAAAGGACATGAAATTAATAGTCAAAAACATGTGCAACCTTTTAAAACTCAACAATAGCTCATCCATGTAATCTTAGAACAACAATTCAAACTCCTCAATCAATGTAAAAAACCAACTAAACAAATCAATCATGTTTAGCTAGCTTCAGATCAATCTAATCTAATCATGGCTTGAGGATTCTCATTCTTCAACTATAAATCAACGGTCTTTCCTTCACAAATCATCCACTAACAAGCTTGAGAGTTCATATTGTTATTTTGTCTAATTACTTGGTGAATCTATCAATCATACCATTACTATGCTAATATCAAATCAAATCATGTCAATTATCTTCATGCTCATAGCTTGATCAATCTTCCATTTGGAATATTTCTTGGAGCATACACAAATCCACAAAAGTCTTCAAATCAATCAGATCTAACATGATCATTACTTAACCCTGCTTCTACAGTCATATTCAATCTGAGGTGGCTTTGGAACTTATTAAGGGAATGTTTGCTTTGTTTGTGTTAATTTTCTCTATTTGTGTAATTTTCTTGGTTTACATTTTGACGTGCCTGGTAGGACCAAAACCCACATATTTTGCATTTTCTCTTTGATTTTGATAAATCTAACCTTGAATTTGTGTTCTTTGTATTATTTTTATGTTTTGACCACATTTTAGGGTTAACGGTGAAGTAAATCAAGATCAATTTCAAAAATTCAGTTCATTTTTCCATGTTCTATCTTACTTTTCTTGTAAATGTGCATTCTACGTTTTCGTTCCATTGGGTGTGCTAGTGTTGCATGTAAAGTGCGCTAGCGTCATATTCCATGCGCATGAATTAAAAGTCCATTTTATTTTGTTTAAATGCATACAATTCTGTTTCCATTCACTAACTGTGTTTCTATGCTCTATTTGCATATCTGCGCTACCATGAATTTCCATGCATTATCGTTAAAATTCCATGTGATTCCGTAATTATTATATGCGTTAGTGTTTTTCTTATTCACGTTTCTCTTCTTGTTTTTGGGATCTGTGGTTCTATTAAAGCATGTGCTTTTGTGATCTATAAGTGCGTTACTGTGCAAATTTCATGTGCTTGGATTAAATATAAGTGTGCTAAAATCAATCATACACGCGCTAGCGTAAGTGGTAAGTGCGCTAGTGTTAAACACACGCATGCTTGCATTTTGTATAGGTTTAAGTTATTTTTCAATATTTCCAACATCTATTTTCTTGATTTCTTTGTTGTTTTCTCTACTTTTTGTAACAAATTTTTTGCAGGGAAATTACTAATTCATTATATGCAGGACCACATCATTTAAATAATACCTTGAAAAATCAAGCAAACTTTTAACATCTTGTATGTAGGTTGTCTTGGTTGTAAACAACCAAAACATTACTAAATTATAGTAAACTATATAAAAATTTGCATTGTAGGTTCTGATAAGGGTTTATATCCGTCCACTTAAATGTGGGAAGTTCTTGGACATAGTCTAAAAACTCATTACGAGGAGCACCACAAGAACCCCAAAGTAGTTTTCACCTTGAGGAAGATGACCAACGAAATGGATAAAGCCCCAACCCACTTTACTAATGACACCCATGATAAAACCATAATTATTCCATGGTGATGGCCCCATTCTTAATTGATTGTGGGGTATAGTCCGTAGCTAGGAAAGTAATTTTCTAGAACGAGTACTCATTTAGGTACTTTGGTGAGTGAAAATTCTCCCTAACCCCTAGGAAGCTTGACAAACTGGGGCCAAAAACATCATTTTGTTAAAATCTTCGAGTCAAACTAATTTGTGTTCCACAGTGTTATCTCAATTTACATCATATCCTATTCCCATGAAAATTGAACTCTTTTCAAACTTTTACAAAATATCCCCTTTTGGATACCCATTCCAAATTAAAGTGAGCCAATCCTAAGCCTTACTCTTCAGATTCACATTCCAAGATTAAGCACATTTTCTAATTCCAAGCAAATCTAAGTATTACACATTGATATTCAATTTATCAAGTTTAAGAAAAATCAAAATTCAATCACACATCTTTATTTTGGGTATTCACGTTATTCAAGCTAAGCAAATTCACAATTCACGTCAAAGTATTAATTTTGGGTACCCATATCCGAATCTAAGCAATCAATTCCAATTTAAGTCTTATACTTCAATTTTCACATTTTAAATGTTTAAGAAAAATAAATCTTAACACCCAAGTCTTACACTTTGATATTTAAAAGTTTAAGTGCAATAAAAATCCACTCTGAAGTCTTAGGTAATTAGATATTCACTTTATCCAAACTCTAAGTACACCCCACCGCATTCTCAAACAACTTTTAGGTTATCACTTCTTTATACAAAATGGTGGTCACAAGTAGAAAGGCCATAAGATCTTTGATAAGAACCCATTTGATGGAGATAGCTCTGAAGAAGAAGAGGAAGCTAAACAACTTGAAATCACAGATCAAGAGAAAGAACAAATAGATGAACTCTTAAGGCATAACAAACATCATTTTATCCTTTGCCTCTTAGAGATGAAAGCTAATTTTCCTTCATATTTTGGTGATGAAAAAATGAAACAACTTATAGGTCACCCGAATCGAGTAAAAACACATAAAAATATCTCGCTTCCACAAATACATCCAATAAAGCTTTATTCACCAAAATCCAAGAGATGACAAAAGAACTTTCCAATATGGCTTCTAAATTTTCTCAAGGCAATAAGGAAAGGGTTCAACCAAATAATGAAACATAAAATATTCCTCTAGCAAGTTCACCATTCACTCAAGAGTGGAAAAACATGAAATAAACCATCCTAGGGATGCAAAAACAACGTAAACAATTCAATTTTGAGGAATTATGTCCTTATCCATTTAACAAGGACATACTACGCATACCATTTCCATCATCATTCGAAGTTCCCAAATTCAATATATACAAAAGAAAGCATGATCCAATGGAACATGTTAAATAATTCTTCATGGCATGTCAAGAGGTCACTTATAATGATATTTATTTTTTGTGTCTCTTCCCAAATAGTTTGGGTGGGCAAGCCTTAGATTGGTTTCTTCATCTTCCAAAAGGATCAGTTACAAACTTTACAGACCTCTTAGAGAAGTTTGTTAAACACTTCTCTTTCAATCTATACTCTGAAATCACAATGATGGACCTTTGAAACACCAAGAAAAGGATGAATGAAAACTTTTCTCAATTCCTTCAACGATGACAAGGAATTGCGAGCCAATTCCCATACACTATACTAGAGAAACAACTAGTCATCATTTTCATTCCTAACCTCAATAACGTCCTTTAATTTCATATGCAAATTCATTTCCTTACCAATTTTGCAGAAGCAATTGAGAAGGGGACACAAATTGAAAAGGATCTCATCACAAAAAGTCTAATCAAAAATTCCTTTAAGGATCAAAATTCCATTCCTGTGCCCTTAGCACCTCCATACGTGTGCCCTTGGAACCTCCATTCATGTGCCCTTTGAACCTCCATTCCTGTGCCCTTATCACCTCCATTCCTACGATCTTAACACTTCCATTCATGAACCATTATCACTTCTATTCCTATCCTAGAATGGGTGTCATGGTCCATCATGAACCAACAAACTCTATGGATTTATTAGTTGATGCCAAGTCCGTTGGTATTTTTGAAAAGGAGGGATGATTGGAATTCATGCTCGTGCATGAGGAATTTAATCCAACAATGGCCGAGGAGTTTGCCAAAAATATTAGTGATGAACATTCACAAGTAAAAGGTACAAAATTTTTGTTCAGTGCCTCAATTATTAGTGAAATTTTTGGCATTCCTCAGACAGGGCAATTAGTAAATTTTAGAGTTCCATACTTTGAGATAATAACAAGTTTTTTTGTGGGGAAAAAGGAGAAATTAGAATTGGTTTTCCTAGAACTCCATGGTTCTGGAAAATTGGATCTTTTTTATACCTTGATCCCAAAAATTCATAAGAAGAAGGTAATGTCTCCTACCAACCTCCGGTGGTTTTTTTAGAAGGGCCAAAGAAATATGTAGAATTATATTGGACATGCAATCGGATTGGGTAAGTATGCGGTTTAGACCACCACTGATATTAGCTCTAATCCGAAGGTGGAATAATGATTAAGATTACCCATCTAGAAGCTATGAAAAATGGAGAAAATTAATGGTTGAGTTTTGTGGATACAATAACCCAGAAGTAGAAACATGGATTACATTTACCAATGAGTATCATCAAGAACATAGATTTTATGATGGATTATTTTAATTGCAACGATCTTGAAAATCTATGATTTGAGGCCAAGAAAATCCATAAGTCTGGTTAGTGGATTGATGAGACTTTTGAAAATTCCCATTCTAAACCCCAATTTTGTTAGTATCATCACTTTGTATTAAATTAATATTAGCATTGCTGTAAATAATACTCTTATATAGTCAAAGATTATTTTTTGTGCATAAATATTGGTTCATCTTTCATCTTTCATATGCTTCTTTGGAGGGGATTGATATAGATTTATTTTTGACACTAATAAGCGTGAATAAAATAAATTTTCATAATCCTAACACAAGACTCACATAAAGCATAGCACAGGTATCGTATAAAGCTTAGCACATGACTCACCTAAGATCCTAGCACATGACTAGTAATGAAGCGATAGGACTCCCATTATGGAGAGAAGGACTTGACACAATGGAGCGCATGAAATCACACACCAAAACAAGGAACTTATCCAATTAGCATATAGAGTTTGCATAACTTCAAGGAACACCTAAGTTGTATCAACATCCAGCCTAGCATGTGACTTGCACAATTTAGGTGGTAACTACCTAGTTAACTATTCAGATCAGTTGGAAACTCAGATTATTTGGATGGCATTTGTATTTTTAAACAAACAAAGTATATCCTTCAAACAGGAGTAAACTGGCGACCACTACTATGCGAAGAACTCAAGTACGTGATTTTTTTTCAACTCTAGTTATCTCTAAAGTATCAGTGGGGCGTTGTTAATAAGAACTCCACTTGCATTTAAGAGTGTAAATCTAATAAATCCAGCTTTACTTCGACCTTATGATTCTCAATTATGTTGTTGTTCTCATATATATTTGTTAGTTAGTTGTTTAGATAAATTTTGCAAGATTGTCAAAATAACAAGTCCCCTTGAATCAGAACTTGACTTCGCCTATTATAAAAGGCGTATGTATTAGGATTAGAAAATGGTTAGAATTTTTTAGAAGAAAAGGATTACAACAAACAATTACTAAGTCAATAAAGGGGCATGATTCTGAGTTCAGTTTTTCTTGTGTAATTAAAATGTTGCAACTGAATTAGAGGGAAGGAGCAAGGGCCACTCCTCCCCAATGTGTACGAGAAGAATTAGAAGTTTGTTTAATTTTCTTATTATTTAGTAGTTGATTACTTTAAGGTATTACAATGTTTAAGACATTTAATATTTTCATTTTGTTTCAATGTGCTTTAATTATTTTAATTCTATAGATTCAGGTATTCTCTGTTTATTTCATCAAGCTTTGATCAGATAGAACAGGTTCTTGGGAATAGTAGTTGGTTAAATACCTCCAATTAATTTAGATGTATGCTCAATACAATTTCAACCATGATTTGTTGTACATAGCCTTGGACATGTGTATGTAGGTACACCTATACATATATATGTGTGATATATATGTGTGTGTGTAGGTACACACACATACATGTGTATATAGGTACCTATACATATACGCGCAGCGCGCGCGTGTGTGTACATATATATTTCAAGAAAAAGTTGTTTTACAAAGCTATAGTTGCGAGAAAAATTTCTATAAGAATTTTGTATATATATAACATACTCCTTTGGAAAGAAATTAAATATTAAAAAAGTAGAAAAAATTATGCATATCTACACTTAAATAGAGACTTTTTATCAGGTTACATCATTTCCAAATCTTCTTTGGTTTGGGGGTAATCACGTGGATTTTTAGAAATGTCTAAAATTCATGATTTTGGTGAACAAAAAGTTACAAAAATTGGAACACAATATTATGCTTTGACTTTGCATAGATTTCTAGAAACAAGAGTATTGATGTTTTGTAATAAGTTTCAAGGAGCACATAGTTTCTCTGTTTTGCATCTTGTAGAAATTGGGCTCTCTAATAAGATAACTTGTATCCTCTTTTTTATTTTTAGATCACTATTATATAGACACTCACTTTGACAAGTTTCAACAGATAATGAGGAAACAATAAGAAAAATTCTTTCTAGGTGAGTGTTTGTTTGACTTTACTTTGATATGCGCACACACACACACGCACACACACACACACAAGTGTGATTTTATATAGACAACTAGTTTTTGTATGTGACTAGTTAAATGCTATGGTGTTATTATATTTATGTTTTTATCAATTATTGGTCCAAGTTAGGCTCTCATTGGGGTGTGTTCCCTTGTGTAATCATGTTTTGAATTATCTTTCTCATCAACCCTTTGTCACTTTCTTCCCCTATCGAGCTCGTTGTACACGTATTTATCATTTTAGGTTATACTGACCTTGAAGTTTTCCCTTTCTATTGATTTTCTTTAAAAGATATCTACTCCTAATGATTTGAGAGAAAACTAGACAATATGAGATAGACTTTCAAAGATTTGGCCACAAAGAACACATTTGAAGATTAAAAACCATCTCAACAAGTTGGAGCCATTTTCATAGAGCTCCTACCATTTTTGTACTCCACAAATCCCCTCCATTCTCCACAAAATGGTCAACACGGATTCACACAATGATTTCTCTAAACTTTGCTCAAGTCTTGATTTTTTACCCTTGATTTCCTCATCTTACCACTAACCATAACATCCAATTTAAACATATTTATGTCTAACCCCAATTCTCTAATCTTTCCCAGTACTTTACTATTTTACATTGTTAAATGCCTTCCGGATTAGACTCTATATTTAAATATTATTTGAAAAAATAAATGGCATTTTAAAGAAAGGAAAGGAAAGGAAAGGTGGTCTTGGTTGGTTGTACCCATTGTATTAAAACAATAAAACCATTGGCCGCCATTACTGCAACATAGACATCCAAATCAACTTTAGAAGGCAAATAAATGGGAGTGTCATAAAACATTATATGGATGGTCCCCAACAGCTGCAACTGTCATTCACAACTGCTGTTAATGTGACACAGCTGTAGGACTAGAACTATATATTTATTCATAGCTGAAGGTAATAATGCATGCATGGGTACATAGTATATACAGTGACCGATTTCACTGTGGGGATGGAGGCTGCTTTTGGCTCTTGTACCAGAGGGAATGGATCAAGACAGCCTGGTACCCTACTTACATATTACGTGGCTATGTCAGTACAGATATTTTATTATTCTTCCAGTTCCATAACATTTCAATGGATCTATTTTTTCGTCTATTGGTAAAGTCGTTAGGCTGGCAAACAATCCTCCATGGATCAATTATTGGAGTGTCTAGAGCTTCATGTACCATTTCAGACCTTGAAACTTGATCCCGTGAAAATATATAAGTTCTTTAGTTATTTTGTATTTTTAAAATTTATTTTGATTAATAATTTAATTATTTTGTTTATGAATATTTCATTATTTGATAATAAATAATATATTTTTTGAGAAAATATTTTCAACCTTTCAAATTTTGTTTGGATGACAATTAAATAATAACAAATTATGGAAGGGCCTTTGATTCATTGGTGAAGTTGATTGGCTTTGAATAAGCCCACCAAAGGATCGAGTCTTGGTGATTGCAACCCTGGAGATACTCACAAGAGAATCAAAACGATTGAGTCCAGGACGGTGCGCTGAAGGCGATCACTAGTTTAGTTATTCGCTTACTCGTAATTGTAAATCCGCTATATACTTCCTCCAAAACATAAACAAATGCCAACATTCTATTTAATCTAGTACCCAATTGAATGCACTTTCTCAATAAAATAAAAATAACAACAAATTCTTTTTTAGGGCTGTTTCCCTATTTTTATATTCTCATGTTACCTTTTGTGGTGTTTTAATTATTACTATAATAAATTAATATTGTTAATATATTAATATATTTCAATAAAAGATAAAAGATAAATTTAAATTCAAAAATAATTGATTCTGGATTGTTTTAGGTAATTTAGATTGTGAGTTCAGAGAATTCGGCTCCTAGAGATCGCTTATCCTTAATTAAAATCAACCATAGTAATCATGAATTTAATACCTGATTTTACCCGGTCACCGGTGAATATAACTTGAATCCATATATTTTGACAACCTTGATTTGGACTATTTCTCTTGTGGGGTGTGCTGCGTGCAAAGATAATTAATTTATTTAATTTATGATGTAATCTTTTGACTAGCCTTTGTATAAATATTTATTAAAAGGGCACTTGTGTAGGATGATCCATGTAGAAAATTTCCCATTTTCAACATAATCCAGATGAAGTCTATTTATAACTAGTTTTCTGATGACCTGCGCACATGTTGTAAAGGCAAAGCCCAGAGTCGGGGCTCGTTTTCTGACATCAGACGGTCCCGACCAACTGCACCAAGCCCAGTGTGCCACTGTTTCTCATCACATCAACTGGAATGCAATAAATTGCTGTTTATTTTTGTCAATATTTTATTGAATATATATTAAATTATTGTTTACTTCTGTCAATATTTAATTGAATATATTAAATCAGTCAAGTTTAATTCACATCATGCATTGGATAGTGTGAAAAACAGTATTTTTCCCGAAATGCCCTGCGCTGCAGCAAGGTTCGATGCAAAGCTAAGTACGGATGTGCTATCTTCAGTTGAAGCGCACTTTAGCTCGCTTTAAACGCTCATGTGCGTAGGACATGAGCTGCTTGAGTGGGGCAGTCCTCAATTCTCGTGGGCATTATGTTCTCTTTGCCATTTTTAATATTTAAAAAATAAAATATATTGTTAATTTAAGTAGTTTTTGATGGAGTGTTTGCTGGTGATTAAAATGAAAGAGAACTTGAATTTAGTCTCAAATATAATTGAAGAATATTATAAAGCTTTGAGGTAATAAAGTATGCATTAGAATTAAAGTCAACTTTAAATCTGAATATATTAATTTTTGGGATAGTAAAATATATTTTTAAAATAGTACAATAGATTCTTTTTTTGAAATTACGAAATTACAGAAAAAAAGAGTGGATGAGTTATAAACAAATATGCTTCTCCCAGCCAAGTACAATATTATAATCACACATAACATTATTATATATATATTTTTAACAATTTATATAAATATTATTGAGGATTTAATGTACATTGTTCCATATAAAATTGATTAGTGGCACTCACTTTATATTAAAACTTCATTCCTCGAAACTCTAAATATCTCTCTAAATTACCTTAAAAAATAATTTATATAATATATTTTTACACAATTTTAAAAAATATAATATTAATAAAATATTTAAATATTAAAGATCACGACACATTTTATCAATCATAAACATTTTAATTTAAAAATCATACAATGTTGATTGTCATACAATTCAAAATACAATTTATACAAATTCAAGTAGTTTTTCGAATAAATGAAAGTGTAATATCGCTACCTCTCAACATTGCCTTGAGAATTTTGTATCTTTCCGCACTTTATATATTACATTCTAATTTACATTTCTTTCACGTCCATTTAAAGATACTCTTTTTAATGCATTCAATGTATTCACTCCTAGCATTGACTTTCAAACATGTTTGATGATTTTTTGTTTTGAAAATCTCCTTTTCCAATTCAAGATATCATATGAGAATAGTTTTTGTACTAATATTATATATTATGGACAAATTTGTATTTTTCATCTTGAAACTTTAATAAATCATTTTTAATAAATTAATCAATGAAGTTCTCTTTAATAAAAATTAAGGTATATTGTTATTGTCATTTTTTAATTGAATAGAATTGCATTCTAAAATGCACTCAAATCTAGTTATATAGGTCTCAAGAAACTATAATTGTCTTGTATTAAAGTTTGTGATTATTACATACAATTAATAAAATATTTTCAATAAAAAATTATAATTCAAGGCCTAACAACACAAACACCAAATAATAAGGCATATTGAGAAATATTAGCAAACACATAAGTTGGTGGAGGTGGAGGTGGAGGAAGAGGATTGTGTAAGCCTTTCACCCTAGTTGTTTTCGATAAGTGGATGTGTCATGTCGGGTATGGGCTCCCACTGTCATCAATATTATTTTTTTCTTCTTCCTTATTTTTCCTAGTCAGTGAGATGGCAAGAGCTAGATAGGAAAATTTATCCTTAGAAGGTGGCAACCACAAACCAAACCCACCACTACCACGACCAATTATGTTAAATGCTCCTATGTTGTGCTTTCTTTGATAGGTGAAGTCCTGTGCAAGTGAGGGGAGAAGCTTCCTTAGCTTCATGAGTGGTGATGTTCTCAATGACTTGGGTCATAGCCTTATGAAGGAGAGAAATGATGGGTGGAATTATGTGGCACCTAGTTGATTGATAAGGGGTCATTACCCTCATGGTTGAGAAGGGTTTGAAGGTGCTTCACCTCCAAATGAACCTTTTGATATTGAACTTGAATATAAAACATAACATTAGAAAGCACCACAAATTGTTTGTCAAAGAAAATTCTTTATCCATAGAAAATTTATTTAAAATAGCATGGTATTTTCTTTTCCAAATGTGAAATGAAATATCACCAAAAATGTCAAAATTGGATGTATCTTTTAGGAAGCATAGTCAATTCCCCTAATAAGACCATTATCCAGATGAAAAATTATGGAGGAAAGGTTGAAATATGATATGAATCCACTTCTAGGAAGAATGAACATGAGGAAAAACCAAATGAATGCTTGATGGTCTTAGCCTAGTAGAATGTAAGGGAAGTGGAATTTAGAACTCTCATATTAATTAGTTTATCACCAATAGGTAGACCTTGGTAAACAATGCACCAAAGAAGATGATATTTTTTTGGATCAACAATGGATTTCTAAATGTTAGTAAAACACCTAACCCAAGTAGAATCTAGAGACCTTAACTGCCAACAATGGTTAATGGTTTCCATCTAGATGTATGTGGGGAGAGAAGTTGATAATCAATAAGGGATATGTACTACTAGAAGGGTGTTTCAATTGGTCAATTATAATCTTTTCACTAGGGAATTCTTAATGAAATCTTGATTTAATATAGGCGTTCATCAAACATGCAATATGAATATCTAGGATAGACTTAATATCCTCACTTTTAATTTGAATACTAAACTTGAGTATATTATAAGAAAGTTAGTTATGAGATATTTTGCAGAAGATGTCACAAATAATCTTAGTTAACTTTTTAAAAAGTGTAAGCCTCTTAATCTAGGGATTCATAGTAAAAGATATGTTATGAAAGTTAAGAATCAAGTATCACTAAAGAGATAGATAATTAAGGTGTAAACAATTCCTAAAACCATCTCCAATCTAGATAATATTGTGCATGAGAAGTTCCCAATCCTTCCATATGCATTTAGCCACAAATGTTCCACCAATTTTAGCTGATAAAAGTATGATACAAAGATGATTTATTCCAATGCCATTTAAAGCTTTTCTGCTAAGAGGATAACCTTGAGAGATATAATTTCTCAATAAAAATTTCATGTTTCAGAACCTTCTATACCTTTGATAATCCTATTAACATTAGATCATGGCCTTGAAGCTTGAAATCAATGAGGAGAATTCCCCTGCTTACTTAGGTATGCAATAAATATCCCATGAGACTTTGTGAATTCCTTTGCTCCCTATAAAAGTCACTCAAAATTTTCTCTAGGATGGCATAAGAACATTTAGAGGGTGGCCAAAAAAAGGAGTAATAAATATGATTGTTAATAAAAACTTTAGAACACACTTGAAACTTCTTAGCTAAGGAGAGAGGTTTGGTCAACCAAATGATTTTTTTAATCTCCACTCTCTAGATCACATCTGACCATAGCTCACAATAAAAGACACGAAAAAAGGGGGATTCTTACAAAATAAAATTTCTCGCCCATTTGAATCCATTTCAATTAATATCCCTCTATCCAAGGGGGTGTGGCGAGAGATATTTTATCTAACATAAAGTATTTCTTCATTGAATGTAGGAGCTAAAACATGTTAAAGTTGGTTATATTCTCTAGAATCACTTTACATAACCATAAGTCAAAAAATTAAAGCATGTATACATAATATATCGATGAAAGCTTAAAGTAAAGAAAACACAAATTTATCAAGGGTAACAAATGAATACCACAATTTTGTTAATAAGGCTTGAATTCACTAGAGTAAGGATAACTCTCTTCCATAATATGATTCAATAACATGAGCTCTCTATGATTTTATAAAAACAAGTGAAGGATATTATTAATGTTGTAGAATAGTTTATTGTAAAGTAAGTTTTCTTTAATATATTAATAGTAGAAATTAGTCACATCAATAAATTGTATGGTACTCTTCTCTATTAATATATGTGGATAGGTGTGTACTAGTGAGTTAGTTATCCACACATTAAACTACAATTAATATTATGATGCCAAAACTATAGGTTTGCATAATGAATTTAAACAACAATAACTCAATATTAATACATGAAATTAAAAAAATAGAAACAAAAATACAATGTATATAGAATGGAGTACAATTTCTATTGAATATTTGAGTGATTTTTATACAATTGCTTTCTCTTAGAATTATGGAGTCAAGTCTTATCACATTATCCCGATATCTCTCCTCTATTCCCTAAGCTTATTATCACATCCCTATCTCTATGAGTTGTGCATACAACTCATTTTGCACACTCATATATTATTTAAATATTAAATAATTCCACCACACCTATATGTTCAAACTATGAACATTATTTCCTATCATTCACCCCCTTAGTGTGAACATGGGGTAATATAGTACCTGCTGATGTTTTACATATGGTTTTACAAATTGGATAACCACCAAACAACAACAGTAAAATGAAGGTTTTCTAGTGGAACCAACAACCACTATGTAGAAGGTTTTCTAAGAGAACCAACAACTCACAAGAAGGTTTTATAAGGGAACCAACAACCATTTCATAGTAACGTATATGTTTTCCCACACCATACAAAATGATAATATATAGGAAATTTTGCTCCTAATTGAACAAGAATTATCCTTTTGCTCTTATTTACTATTGCACATGCATGAAATAAAAAATATGAAAACATAAAGGATCACCATTACAATGAAGCAATCTCATTGTTGGTGACCAACAACAGATACTATTTCTCCTCCTTCCTCCTATGCCTCCAGCCTCCATGATCAACTACTTAGTTTATGTATTCATTTGAATTATACTCTTCTTTCTTTTCCAGCTCTTCTTCATGATATGATTCCACCTCAACAATTAAATTGGCCTCATCCATTTTTATCTTTCCTTTTATAATGTCTTTGGTACAAGTCATACAAAAGGAAGATCTATGTCTTTTAAACTTACAATAGTAACATATTACTTCCTCTTTATCTTTGGAGGAGTTATTATTCTTATTTTTTACATAAAGGGCAGTTTCTTCCTCAATGCATTCTTTTGTTCATTTCTCCTCAACTAGTAGTGTAGAAATCATGCCTTCAAGTGATTGAGAATGCATTTGGCCAAGAGTAAAAACTACATTACTATATTTTGGAGGTAAGCTATTCAATAAAATAGATTTTGAATCCATTCAAGACATATTAATAATTACAATAATGTTAATATTTATTCATTTATTGATAGTTCTTCAAATAATTAAGATGGTGAAATAATAGCATTTGTGTTTAGAAACATACTCAAACCTAGTTTTCTATAATATTATTATTTCTTAGTCAAGAATCTCGTAATTGAGTTTTCCTTATTCAAAAATATTTTAGCATTTTATATGTTATGACTCAACAAATCCCAGATATGCCATTTTAATTCGTATTTCCAATTTTTAATATAATGCAAGGTTCATATTTTTTAGTTTAATATTATAACTAATCCTACTTCTCCTTTGGCCCACCTCCCTAACCTGCACCCAATACCTAATTTTGCAGCATCTATTAGTTCTGGTTAAACTCTTTCCACCCCCAATCGTCCAAAGATTATATTGTTCATTAGTTGCATTTTATCAACTTTAATCTACCATCAAATGTGAATGAACGTGTTAGGATATTGCCTAGCTAATTAATCCCTCATGATAAATTGCACGCATACACATAAAAATGTATTATAATATTTTTGTAAGTACAAATAAATCTGGTGTATTTATGATCTCATATGATTTTGTTTGTATTTTTACTAATTCTCTGACATAGCTCTATATTATGTAAGTGTGTAATCATTTCTACGAAAAGAATATTTTTTATTATGTCGAGGAGAATATCGAATTAGGGAGAGACATGTATCAATTCTCTATCCCAATTTGTTGGGGAGAAATGTCATTATTATTTTTTTGAAGAATGGTGACAGAAGCTGATCTAAATACCACATATCTCACAAAATAAAGGAGCTACATAAGAATTTTTCCTTCAACTCTCATAGCAACGGTGCTCTATTTTGGTATGAGTTGTGATACAAAAACTTAGATATACATAATGTAATTTGGACCTACAATAACTCTTGATATCATAAAATAAATTTGTTGGATTTCAAACATACAACGCATATAGCATGGAGTAATTCTCTCCATTCATATTTGAATATTTCTATACAATTGTTTGTGATAGAATTATGGGATTTTTTATTCTTATTACATTATAGCCATAGCTTTCCTCTAATTCCCTGATTTATTATGACCCCTATCTCTATGTAGTTTTGAATGCGCAACTCATTTTGGCAGTTTTTTATTATTTAAATATGGGAGAATAATGTTTGACTAGACTTATGAGAAGTTCACTCCATGAATATATTTCCTAGGATGTTACTCGACTTATGATTACATACAATATTGTATGGTTTTAATTAAATACACTAACACCCCCTTAATTTTTTGCCCTTGATTAGAAGGGATTGATAAAGGAATGAAAATATTATAATATGAAATATTCCATCATGTTATAAAATTTCCCGAACCTGAATTAATTTTGGCATCATGAATAGGGACTTTGTGAAGCAACTTGATTTTTATGTTTCCGAAATGTATATATTTCAGGCAATAAAACTATTCGATTTTGTTCAAACCAATCTAAAATGCCACCTGTGATTTCAATTTTCCATAAAGTTGTGCATAGGTGAATTTCTAATTAAGTTTAATTAGAGAATAGATTTGTCTTTAATTATCATTGGACCAAATAGTTTATTCTTAGTGGTTGTGGCACATATAAATTCAAAAATTAAATACGATTGTATCCATATTGATTCACGTCCTGCAACAATAACTCCACTATACACCACCTTTGTAGTAGATAGAGAAGATTTTTGTTTAATTTTTAGCAAATATCTGACAAGTCATGGGGCCTAACCTAAGATTAGATAATATTTTTTTGTTTTACTTTAAAATTTTATTCTTGGAGCTCTCTTAATTCCTATCGACTTTATGGGATCTAATTTTCGTAAAGCTCTTAAGACGCGTTCCAAGCTAAATGAAATTATATCTTCTGTAATGAAGTATAGCCATTAATTTAGGTTTTCCTATCTGACATGTACTTGATACCATAATTAATACTATGAAATATATACTATAGAATGCATTTGTCACCTTTCAAAGGATGAAATGATGGACATGACACTGGAAATGATAAGGATATTAATGGAAAATGAACTATTTAGATGTGCTTCATGAGTCATATGATATAATGTTTAGACCCAAATTCTTGTATTTAGTGTCCCATAAACTGAAGGATAGAAAATTTATGAAGAAATAGTTCAAGGTAATGTAAAAGGAGTTTGTGTGGACTTTGTTTTCCCACCAGTTGTGTCATGTAATTTATCTGAAAATTTTTTGGGGTATGTTTAACAAAACAATTGAATACCTTTGCGAAACTAAAATAAGAATGGTGAAAAAACATTTATAACAATTTAATTAATTGTATCAAAAATTTTGGAAAGTATTTTCAAACAATGAATATAATGTGTGGAACTCATATGATGATCAAGTCATTAACATGGAATTCAATCGTGAGTGAGCCATTTTCATATACATTTAATTAGTTTCAAATGTAGTTTTAATTTTACACATTGTTAAAACTGGAATTTGATAACTAATTCAATGATTTTCATAACAAGTTTGAGTATCAGTTTTTTAATGACAAATTATAAGGAATTTTTGCAATCTGCATTGCACATAAATAAGTTCTCCACTTGATCCTAGTAATTCCCTTCATGTCATATTTCTTCCTCTAAATCAATATAGAAGAAGACACTTTTAAATTCCATTTGGTGGATTTCCCATCCTCGTGTCATAGAAAAAGAGAGTACTATCCAAATAAAAATCTATTTTGATGATAGTCTAGAGTGAGGGTATCATAGTAGATCAACATGGTGGTCAGACTTATGAATAAACCTTAGGCTTGAAAGTTGGGATTTTATTACTTATTCACTGTTTGACCTATCTACTTCAAAATTTTGGTACATCCACTTACACCACAATATTTTTCTATTCTTTTTGCTAATGGAACCTTATATACTTAAGAATCTATTCGTATCTCAAACTCAGAATTAGCTCGACCCATTTAATACTTTGGCCACTATTTGGATGCTTAGTATCTTTATGATACAGTATCAATTTATGTTTGTTTGCAATTTGTGAGTGCAGATTGTGATTAGCTAAAAATGTAATATATGCACTAGTTAATATAAGCTATGAACAAATGTAAATGTAGTAAAAGAAGTATTTAAATGATCCAAGAAACTATGAAAAAGGAAATGTAAAACCCTAATGTGTAAGAGAGAAGAGGAAAGAACTCAGATGAATAA
Organism: Taxus chinensis; assembly: GCA_019776745.2. Taxonomy (NCBI): domain Eukaryota; kingdom Viridiplantae; phylum Streptophyta; class Pinopsida; order Cupressales; family Taxaceae; genus Taxus; species Taxus chinensis. The sequence continues at coordinate 61,787,638 of CM034152.1, read as the reverse complement.
CAATATGCTCGTGGGATTGTGTCGTAAAGATGACTAGAGAAATCTAGGAAGTAGGAACGACTGTGTAGAATCCCTCGAAAGGATGGATATAAGATGATGTGGCTAGATTGGAGTGCACTTGGAGAGGGACAGGGGTGCCCACGGGCATCTATGATCTACAAAATGGGCACCTTATGGTATGTGTAAAAGATCTGTAACCGGTCTCACATAGGTTCAGGAGATGGTCTGGGGAAACCCTTGTTGTCTATTGCATTAAAGCTTACTTGCACTGCTCCAGGTGTCCTTGATATTCCAAGATGATGAAAAGACATGCAAAAGACAAAGAAGGATTATCAAAACCCTAAAAAAATGTAAATTAATGGGTCAGAATGACCTCAATTGCCACAACAGTGGGCTTACTAATTGAGCGTTAGACTATATTTCAGACCTAAATGTAGTTCTGGTGAGTGTGTGCATAATGTGCCGTATGTGCTCTTGTGCCAGTGACACTTTGTGAAGTAGCGAGTAATAACTAAATGTAGAAAATGTAATATAATGTGTGTATGGAATATAATATAATCCCTCCCTATGAAGTGTGTGATGTAAATGTTCTAGCTTTGTGCCTTGATGATTGAGCTATATGGATGTAAGTGATCTCGAATGCAATAGATGGATGATAATATAGATAAATGATAGTATTGAATGATGTTAGGTCCCTCATTATGGTCTCATAACTTTATATTTATAGGGTTATTTTGATCTAATTTCATAATTAACCCCAAAATGGTTGACCACCAAAAGGATATAGATCTAAAACAGCTAAAAAGAGCCCAAAAAGTGGCGGGAAAGTGCAAAAGGAACCGGGGCACCCTTGGTGGGACCAGGGAATCCATGGGTGCCCCATTTGAGGCTAAAACAATGGGGGATGATAAAATTTGACTGAGTATATGGATGTAAAAGGTCAGTAATGATGAAATAAAATAAAACAAGGTGGCCAAAAGATAGGGATTAATTATTACTTTCTTCACTCAAGAACCTTCTAAATAATAGTATGAAACCAGGATAAATAATGTCTAAAGTGCATGATTTTGTGACTACATTTTCCCCCCACTTTATGTTGGTGAGTGGAAAGCTCGATAACATAAATTAGATAGAGATGCATACTTGATGTGCATGAAGAGTGTAGTAGAAATGTGCCAAAGGAATAGACAAAGCATGGAATGACAAAATATGGACGAGCATGGAAACTAAAGATGAAAATGTGAAAAAAGTGATGAGGATGAACCTAGGGTGGAACGCGTGTGTTGATGCTAATGTGTGTAGTGTACTTACATGGTTAGTATAGTGTGTACTATCGTGAAGTGTTGTTGTTGACACTGTTGTTGCCCCCATTTGACTACTTGTTTCTCATACAGCCGGACCTGCAAGGAGAAAATGATCAAGTAGTCAAATATGTATGTATATGTGTGTAAAAATGTAATGTAAAAGATGCATATAAAAATATGTAAGTATAAAATATGCAAATGAAAAAGTGTAAATGGAACATGTCCACCTGATCTATGTAGAGAGAAAGATTGTATAAGGATATCCTATACTTTTGGGGTTTTTTGGGCGATCTGATGCCATAGGTTGAAGAAGTGTAGGGAGGAAATTCTCCATGTCCTCCAACCTTTAACTGCTTCCCTAAAATGTGTGTGAAGAGATCTCTGCATTGTCCTAGTTTTTTAGGTGATCTGATGCCGATGGTAGAAGAAGTATTGGGAGGAATTCCATTGTATCCTCCAACCGTTAACTGCTTCCCCGAATTCTAAGGACATCATCTCCTATAAAATCCACTATGTATGGAGTTCGTAGACTGGTCTGAACTCACTCGTTGTATGTAAACCCACAATTCCAAGGGAGGAAAGTACACTAAACTGAAGTGGTGTAAAAGCACTGTGTAGACTATAAAACCCCAAATGATGCCCCTTCCTCTTTGGGGGTGCATGTGACGTTGCTGATAGGGGAATGCAACTCCAAAAGAGGACCGCATATATTTTGAAACTCTATCATGTAGGGGGAAGGGTATGTGCTTGGTATAAATCAAGGCACACACAAACAAGGATGGCTAGACAAAGACAAGTGTTAGTATGATCAAACATGCATGTAAGAAGACAATGTGTAATCTAAGTAGACAATGTAAAAGCTACCAAGCAAATTAATGTAAACATGCAAGAAGACAAGTAAGCCACACAAAGCGCGTCACAAACATGGGACATCACTCACAATTTCGTAAGAAACATAAGGCCATCATGGCCACAAACAATAAAAAAGTGTGCACACAAAACATAGGGTAAGTCCCACAAACAAGAAGCAAACAAAGAAAGACAATGTAACAAACAAGTATAGAAGAAAATATTCCTACATAATAAATACTACACATGAAGCACCCATTAGCATGTTAGAAAGATAACTAATATGTCAAAAGCGTGTAAAATCAAGTAATGTAGAGTGTTGAGTACAAAATGAAACAATAACACCTGTGAGAGATGAATGTTGATACCCCTAGCAACCAGTGCAGGAAGGTTAGAATGAAAGCATCCACGTCACATGTAAAATTCCTGTATCTGCGATCACCACTATAAAAATGTGAATGCACATGTGTGGATGATATGGATAAATGACATACAATAAATCTAACTAGCATTTGTAATAAAGTGACCATGAACAAGAACAAGTAAGCAAGAGTAAAAACAACCATAATATGCAGTATGTTGTGGATGGATGGAATGGAATGATAGGAGCCGAGTGCCACATGAGTCAATGGAAATGTATGTAATGAGGCTCATTTTGTTTTCCCCCTTAGTAGTCAAGAATGAACCGTAAACAAGAGCGTGTCATCGGGAAATGGTCGAAGTGTGTGTTGTTTCTAACGCACTGTGATGAATGTGTATGTGTATTGATGAGATGTGACCTAGTGATGATGAGTGTGTGAACCCTATAGCCGAAGCATATATCATGACCAAATGAATGTATAAGTGATGATTTAGCCTAAGCGTATATCACTATGAGATGAATGGATGAGTGATGATTTAGCCATAAGTGTATATCACTACAAGATGAAAAGAGGGAGTGGTGATGTAACCTAAGGTATATACCACTACAAAATGATAGAATATGTGATGATTTAGCATAAAGCATATGTCACTAGGCTAGAAATGTTGCATGATTAAAGGTTGAATAGTAAATGTGTGATGCGTGTAAGGTATATTCGATTTATAAACCCTTGATAGTCGAGTATGGACTGAGGAACTAAAGTGTGTCATAGGGTGGTGAGTGCAGCGCGTAGAAAACAATGTAGTATATGTAATGATGAAAGATGACCAAGTGATGAGTAGAATTTGTAAATATGGGATGTGTAAAATGCATTGAAAGATGTGTAGAATGTGTAAAGTGTAATGAAGTGACATGTAATGTATGTAGATAGACTAGTAATGTAGTATGTAGGATGAGGAGTGTATGATGCTAGATGTGTGCTATGTGAGCAGATGCAATGTGTAAGTCCTATAGTGTAGTATGTGGGGTTCATGTGTAGCAAGCCCTCGACAGTCAAGTGTGAACAAAAGCACAAGAGTTTGTCATCGGGTAATGGTCGAATCATGGTAATCTAAGCGTAGTATTTCTTACCTACTTGAATCTATAGGATCTCATTCTAAGGCATGAGCTTAATTTCATAATGTTTGGACCAATTTTGCTTGATGCTATGCAGGTTAAGAAAACACATTTTGAATTTTTTCTACCATAAGAGGTGGAGGTACTAGCTATCCCCTCTATGGCTCGTCATTTACATTTTAGTAACTCATTGACTGAGAGTATTAAAAACTATCATGTTCATCTTAAGAAGGTTTAGAACTTTTTTCATGTTTGGTAGAAGGAAATGGAGGAGGTGTATGTGATGGCCAGTAAGATTGAGATAGCTCAACAAACACTACATCACACCAAAAAATTATATTAGTGGTTCTTAAAATTAGAAGACAATATGTCTTCACATATTCACAATGATTAAAAAAGATACATGGTAAGCCCTTCACTTCCATTACTTTTCACTTTTTATTTGGGATATGTGATCAAACATTACATCTAAAAACCTTGAATTCAAAAACATCAGGCTTAAGACCAGTCCATTTTTCTTGTAGTGTCATATCAAGAAGTGTTGAGTTAGGAGTTCATTTTTTATTGTAATTTATACAAATAATAGCTTATGCCAAAAATATAAGAGGAAAATATTTGGAATGTAGCATGCGTGATGGAGGAGGAGGAGTTCGTACCTATATATCGATGGGGGCTTTCGATCCGATAAGGTATTCCAATCCGATCAAGACACAGTCCATGTATTTCTGCCTGATCAAGTGAGGTGACTATACCTTGATAAAACTGATGATTAATGTCATTTGAGTTACCAACAATCAACTATTTCCTCGTGTATATGATTTTGTTCTTAACTACACCATTATATTAAGAGGTGTAGGTGTTGAGTATCATGCTAATATGAGAACTGGTTAGTTCCTAAAAAGTATAATTGTTTTGTGCTTTTGGTGTTTAGAATTTTTTTGGTTGTGTAAAATTATATTTTTAGAAATTATTATTAGAATTTTATTTTTAAACTAGAAGTGCCAATTAGAGTGTAGTTCATTAGATGTTTACTTAACTAAGTTTAAATAATTACCCCTTCATCTCCAAGAGACGAGGAACCATTTATATGAGTATATGACTAAATTTAGTCTTATATTTATACATTTATATTATTAGAATATATTGGGGAACCTAGGTTCATTATGATGTATGATAGGTGTGCACGTACCACTTAAAATAATTTTGGCTTCTTACATGTTGACCATATATTAGTAGTGGATGATATTTTTCATCTTAAGTATATTTTTAGTCTTATTAATTGAATTTAGTTCACTCAAGAGGTTTATGCATTATTATTAGTTTTTACTTTTCATGATAGTTGAGATAAGTCTTATTATAATGACTATAATAGTCTTGTTTATTGTTTAATTGTTTTGATGGAAAGTGTGGTGATTTTTTTCCAATTGGTGTTGGTTTTTGCAATACTTTTAGATCTGATTTTATTTTTAGGTATTTAGTTATATATACCATCAATCTTTGGAATTATTATGTGGAGTTATATAGTGAATATTTTTTCATCATTTTCACATACAAACATAATAGTTTAATTGGTAGTTATTCTAGGAAATATTGGATGATCATTAGCTTCAAAGAGTATTTATTATTTGATTTTCAATAATTCCACATCAAAAAATTTCATTTTATATCATAGCCTTAATCAAGAAAGGTTCAAGTGTTTTTTAACAATTATCAAAATGCATGATTGTTTATGTGAATTCTACTTCTATGAATATACCCATCTTCAAAGGAGATAACTTTGAGCATTAGAGAGATGTGTTGAAGAGGATTATTATTTTGAATGGAGTTTGGGATAAATTCACTCATGGATACACTCTACCTATAAATTTTAATACCTTATTTATAGATCAGAACAAGGTAAACAAGGAAGAAGAAAAGGAAAATGCACAAGGGTTTTTATATCTTTAGAGTGTAATAGATCCTAACATCTTACCAAGCATTGCAGGAAATAAGATGGCATGTGCATGAAAATGGGGGAGAAAAAAACGGCTAAAAATATACGTTTGGGTCATTTTTCCCATAACACATTCATGTTATCACTTATTTGCATTATAACATGGTTGTGTTATAAAATGAGCATGTTATAACATGGTCACGTTATAAATTGGTAATTCTAAGCCATAACAATAGTGCATTATTATACAGACACTTTATAATGTGCTCATGTTTTGTTTGTTAAAAAATTCTCAGTTGAGACCGAGCTTTTCTCGTTTCCTTTTGGCTAAAAATCCGTATGAGCAAAAAACATTTGCAACAAAATATATGAGCAGGTGTTTGGGAGTTAAACCTTTGCATGCATAATGAATTGAATATGGTGTAGATTTTGAGAGGTAAGTTTAAAATAAATTTAGGGTATTTTTGTGATTAAAATTGTTTTTTCTTGCATTGAACTAACAATTCATAAATATATATATTTTAGTGGATGTAAAATCTTCACCTGAATAAAATCCTTCACCTGGAGACTAGGGTGAAAAAACCTACCTAAAACACCACCAATTCATAGACATCCTCCAAATACATAGGAAAACATTTTAGGGTATATTTAAAATAATAAAACTCAAATTCAAGGTTTAATAGAAACCCCAATGCCACAAACACCCATTGCCAATTTCTTATATTTTCATTAAAATTATTGGTATGTAATACTAATAATTTGATGGCTCAAATAAACATGTGAGAGGATAAAAAAACCAGCTGCCATAATATTTATGTAGAAAAATTGTCTTATGATGCGGTGGAGAAAAAAACACCACCAAAGAAAATTGTGTGCTTTATTTACTAACCCCAAAACCAATGCACCCGTACTAATGAGATGCATAAGATTCCCAATCTATTGGTTTAGATGGTCGATGGTGTTTGACAATTCACCTTGCAACAATGTTTGCATACCCCATTATTTCTTAAGAAGAATCTATTGTGAATTCACCCTAAAAAAATACAAAATTATTTTGATATTCGAGACTTCTAGGGTAGAGACAAAGGCTCTGCATAGGATATATTATGGGCACAATGTTTACAAAAGTGACCGGTTAGATCTCTTGCTTTCCCATCTATTCTGCATGTTTTAGTCCCTTTAGTTGTATAGGAGAATGCAGAGGTTCAAAACATCTAGTATATTAGTTATTTGACACATTTTTTGGTTCATCATAGTGGACATTTCTCCTAGGATTATGAGGGCAGGCCTTCAAGGAATCAAACATCATATCACATATTTTTTCATGCTTGTGGGTCTACACTCCTATGAGGCTGATGAGGATGCTACAAAACCTAGTAAAAATGCTTGATAGGCCGAGTAGGGTGCTTTATAGGAGAAGTTTCATAATCCAATGTTGGATAATATTATCACCATAAAGCTCTACTGGATTTGAACTTTGGTATTGACTAGAAAGTAATTTTACATAAAGTTAAATGAAATTTAGAATATATTTTTTGTACTAAATTTTATAATTAACAATATTAATTCATTATTAATGAAAGTTAATGAGTAATGTGTATTTGTTATTAAGTTTCAGGGGGTCAAACAAAACATCCTGTATCAAATTCCACTTCCTCACATTTGTTATCAGGGATGACAAACTTGAGGTCTAAATTTATAATAAATTAGTCAATATTTTACGTGTTCAATTATTTTTCATATAGCAATGTTGATATCGAAATCACAATTTGATGTTAAACATGTGCCTGCTGGACCTTGCACATCTAAGGATTTTGGTACAATGGTGCATGTCAGGGAATTAACTGATGTGAGTTTTAGTATTTTTAATAGTCACTTATGTAGATAATGAACTATGTTTAATGTGTGCAGATAATGCCATATAATTTGTATGTGCATAAGTTTCATTATTTTGGTTAAATAACCTTGTTCTTGTTTTCAGTTAATGACGTCATTAGAGTTTCCTCTCGACATTAAATGATTGCTAGATATTGGATTTGCTATGGGAATATCATCATTGTGCTTCTTACACATGTATGAGCTAGTAATGTAAATTTCATTATGAATTTATTGCATTAAATAACATAATTTAGTGTAAATAAATAACATTAATACATACTCTAATACCCTTCTTCATGGTTTCCACAGGAGGAGATGAGAAATATAGTTCATTCACCTGCCCATGAGGTTGATGCCCTCAAGGTCAATGCTAAGAAGAAGAGGATGATTTAGAGTGATTATGAGATTGCAATATGTGTTTATTTGTAACTAATGTCATTTTTTATGTCATGTTTTGTATACCAATCTGTATATTATTTATTTGTATCAATAGGTGGGTATACAATCATCCCTTGAGCATAAGAGATATGATCAATAGAAGGGACATTCCACCTATGAGATTATTTCTTCATCTTCTTGGAAGACCAAGAGAATTTGATTGTTCAATGACACTCCATAGTTTTTATGTATAGGAAATTTGTTGTATACCTTCGTTGTATATTTGTCTTTTGCTTATGTATATCATTAGACGCCTATATGGCCTTGTTTAGACATTCGTTTTGGTCAAATTTTATATGCCATCATGGCTTCATAAATTAATATAATATACGAGGAAAAAAAATTATTCTTTCAAAATTGTATAATGGATTGCACTCTTTATATATAGAACAAAACATTTCATATAATTTATACTTGTACCCCCACACTAGACTAGATTGAATAGTAATTGAAACATGCTTTCATATTTCAAAATCCCAGTCACAAGTGTGGTTTCCCTGCATCTTTAATATACGTTGTGTACTCTAGTTCCTTTTACACTCTAGTTATCACCTTGCACTCTCTAGTCCCTTGTATGCTCCAGTCATCCCCTTGCGTGCTCTAGTATTTTGTGCACTCTGGTCATCCCATTGCATGCTACGGTCCATTACACATTTTGATCCATAATTTTCTCCATATACTTAATTTGTTTTGGTCATAGGCATGACTACCCTACAATTGGCCTACAACCATCCTACAATGTTCCTGAAACTGGTTTGTAACCTTATACCTTATAACCTAAAATTTTCACCTGTCATTCCTAAGACTTGCATTCCAAAAATTTTCCCTGGCCAGTCATGGGCGCGAATGGATAGAAATTCACATTTCCCAATTTTACCCAAGTCAGTCGTGGGTGTGACTAGCTAATAATTTACTTTTCCCAATTTTCCTTGGGCCAGTCATTGCGTCTCTATTGCATTAGTCATGTCTCTATCACATTAGGTGTATCTCTGTCGTATTGGGTGCATCTTCATCGTTTCCACCCCATGTTGCTACCATTGCACCTCTATCATATTACGTCCATCTCTGTCGCATTGCATGCATATCCATCAAATTAGGTTGTGTCTCCATCATCACATTAAGTACATATCCATCACATTGTGTGAATCTCAGTCATATTGGGTATGTTTCCATCACATTAGTTACTTTCTATCACACTAGCTACGTTTTCGTCACATTATATGTGTTTCTATCACCTTAGTTACATTTCCATTACACTAGCTATGTCATTTCCATCACATTAGATATGTTTCCATCAAGCTAGTTTTGTTTCTTTCACATTATTTATGTTTCCATTACATTAGCTATGCCTCCATCATTTTCACCCTCTCCACTACCCTCTCCATCACTCGATCTTCTAAGCTTTAACAAAAACCAATACAAAAATTATAACAACCCCAAATAAAAAATTCCCAGTCATTGGCATGAACAAGAGGGGCTACCCCTTTACCTTCCACATTCTCACCACAAACCCTACACATGCTCCAAGATTGTCTTTGTGCACTCTCCACCGAACCCTTTTGCATCATAATTACTCATGGCATCTATTCTCTCCCATGTTCATTCACGGCTTGACTTACTCCACTAACACATCATCTTTTGCATTTTCAAGCTTGATTCCCAACAATTTTGGTGACTTCCACCCACATCGATGTATCATACACTTTTCAATGAGCCTATCCACTCCATAATACCATGTCACCCATATCCATTGCATCTAAAACTTCTTGCATTTGATAAATTTAGTGACACCAAGGACCCCCAACACCACTTGCATCTCTTCTGCTATACATGCCACCTCATTCAACATGGTGACACACTCCTCCTCCACACATTCCCACTTTCACTCACTTTCCAAACACTTGACTGGTATTTAGGCCTCCCACAACATAACATTTACACGTTCATATCCCACTTCTTCATCCATGTTTCACCCAAAGAGACACTAATTAACTTTCACATGCTTCAACAATCCCATAACAAGTATTTTGCTGAATTTGTTTTACATTGGCTTGCACTTATCCACCACCTCTCGTTTCCAATCCCACAATATGAACTCATTGACCTCTTTTCCAAAACAATTTCCCCCTACATATCACACCCATTACAAATTCATCTACTATGTAATTTCGTCGAGGTCATGTACATGACACAATGCCTTGAGGATATCCATCTTGGTCTTCCTCCTTCCTTGTCACACGTTTAAGTTCTCCCCACATACGACACCATAAAAATTCCAAGTTCACAATGTTATCTACTACGCCATTATTCCTATAGCTTATATTGGATATGTAGTGCCGACTTGTGTCTTACATAATTTCTCTTCTTGTCACATGTTATTCATTTATGCTTTCATATGTTTAGTAGGTCGACCTTGGTGTTGGCCAAAACATAGGATTGGTATATATATGTGGTAATCATCATATTGAGCATGAGTCTTATTGTATAGTTTGGAGGTTTCCCCCTCGAAGTGGCTAAGCTATTCTACTTGCATATTGCGATAATTTATCTACAATATTGTGTTCTTGGTGTTCTATTGTTGTTGATATTAAAATTTGCACAAGTAATTTCATTACAAGTGGTATCAGATCCCGATCTCAACTAGAGCTGCATCAAACCCTAATTGTGAAGGTTCGGCTATATCTCAAAATTGGTCACAATTTTTTCTAAAATTGTTTTTTTGGTGTGGTGAAATTAGTCAAGTAAGATCCTCTCCAAATTTCAAACATTTTGTACTTGTTTTGCAAAAGTTATAGTAGTTTTATATTTTTCATAAATCAAATACATAGGGTGAAATTTTTAGAAATTTTCTATTTTTTTTATATTTTCAGAAAGCTTTCCAAAAATTATCTAGGGTTTTTTTTATATGATTTCATCTATTCATCCAGTAAGTTTACAAAAACATGAACCCTAAATTTTTATCCTATTCCTTCTACCTCGTGTCCCAAACCCTACATCATGACCGGTAGATCAAATCGAGGCTAAGGGAAAGGTAAAAAAACTTTAGGAATGACCCCAAATAAGGAAGATATGGGTTTATAATCTTCTGGTTCGGGAGTATCTAAGGTAGCCATCCAACTTCAAGAAAGGGTCAATAATATGGTGAGTAAAGATGACCTTAATAATGAGCTTCTTCATCTGAAAGGTAGCCTTAAGGGTGAAATTTAGATGGATTTTCAATCAATGAAGAAATATTTTTTTCTCACTCTTTCAAAAACAAATCCCAATTCCAGTCATTTGGGTTCCTATAACAATACTCACATAGGTCCAAATCACTCCAATCAAGGATGATCATGTACAAATTCAGGTGGATCTCCTCACCAATGGCATGTCATTATTCCAAAAGTGGGAATGCGTAAATTCTATGGAAAGTATCCGTTCGATTAGATTACCCAAATGGAGAATTTCTTTGATCTCCATCAGATCCTATCGGGATAAAAGGTGACCATGATATCCTTGTATCTAGAACCTAACCAATTCGTATGGTATCATTGGTTGTGTATTTAAAGGAAGAAGAATGGTCTAAGTGTCACATGGATAATTTTCACTGAAGATATTCAATTACACTATATTTTTATTGTGTTAGATAATTACTTCAACCAATTAGCAAAGTTACGAAAAACATGTTCAGTAAAGGAGTTTGTGCATCGATTTCAAAATATTTCCTTGTGTATGGAGGATATTATAGAAGAGTATTTGAATGAACTATTTATTAGGGCTCTTAAGGCCCACATTAAGCATGCGGTGTGCATGTTTAATCCACTGAAGGTTTTTGATCCTATTATCATGGTGCGTAGGGTGGATGGAAACTTTATTTCAAACAGAAGGCATACCTTCACTAACATAAAATATTGTAGCACCTTGCCTCCATCATAACCTTGGCTAGTTCGACTAAGACCTCAAAAAATTGAATAAAAAGGAGAAAAAAGGTTATGTTTTAACTATGACAAAAAAATATGGACCAAGTCATAAATGTGCTGAGAAAAAAAATGTTTTACATTGAAGGGATTTGTGATGAGGAAGAATATGGGGAAAAATCAAGTGAGGAAGTAGAAAAATTAAAGGAAGAATCTGAAGATCCCGAGCCCACTATTTCATGTCATGCTCTATCAGGGATTAGCACTCCATAAACCCTTTAGGTCGTGTGTTATCTTAAGAAGCAAAAATAATTGATTGATTCGGGGAGCACACATAATTTCATCAATCATAAGCTGAAAACAAGGCTAAATTTTTTCTTCTACCTAGCACCTAAATTTCAAGTAATGATTGCAAATGGTGGCATAGTCCAATGTTCAGGTAAATTTCATAAAAATAGATATATGATGGGTGACTACATATTGGAATCTACGATATTTTCTATTCCCATGGGCGGAGATGATAATGTCTTAGATGTTCAGTGGCTCACAACTTTGGGCACCGTAGAGATAAATTTATAGGAATTATTCACGCACTTTCATTCTGAGGGTAAACAATTTTAACTTCAAGGAATACAAGAAAAAACTGCTCAGGTGGTTAGTTCTCACAAAATGTATAAGATCATTAAAAGGGGGCTGAAGGATTTATAGCATGAGTGTTCTCCATAGAAGTTCAACCACCAAAGATGGTATTACATCCTGATATTTAGAAGGTTATTGATCAACATGCAGTTGTCTTCAAGGATCCTGGAGGATTGCCTCCTGAAAGAGATCATGATTATGTCATTTAATTAATTATAGGAATCCAACCCCCCAACATCAAATATTATAGATACCCATATGTGAAAAAGAGTGAAATCAAAAAGATGGTGGGGGAAATGTTGAAAATGTGTATTATTCCTCATAGTTAGAGTGATTATTCTATTGCAGTGGTGATGGTGCACCATAAGGATGGGAGATGACACATGTGTCCAGAATACAGAGAACTTAACAAGTACACTATCAAAGATTAGTTTCCTATTCATGTCATTGATGATTTATTAGATTAATTGTATGGTGCAATTTATTTTACAAAACTATATTTGTGTTCTGGGTATCACCAAATTAGAGTAAAAAATGAAGATATTTATAAGACAACCTTCACAACTCATGAAGGGCATTATGAATTCCTAGTGATCCCTTTTGGTCTTAATAATGCACCATCCACATTTCAGAGTTTGATGAATTTAGTATTCAGACCATTCCTACGGAAGTTTGTCTTGGTATTTTTTGATGATGTCCTCATCTACAACAAATCCTAGGAGAAATATTTACTTCATGTCAATACAGTATTGGAATCACAAAAGAAACATCAACTATATGTCAAACCTTTGAAGTGTTCTTTTGGGATACATGAAGTGGAATACTTGGGCCATATTGTATCTGATGTAGGTGTTAAGGTGGATCCTCACAAGATCCAAGCCATGGTGGAATAGGAAGTCCCAAGAACCTTAGATCATTTACAAGGTTTCTTAGGTCTCACAGGGTACTATCACAAATTTGTAAAAAACTATGATAGTGTTGCAACACCACTCACAAAATTATTGAAGAAAGACTCCTTTAATTGGAGTGAGGAAGCTTCTAGGGCATTTGAAAAATTAAAGGTGGACATGTGCACCACTATAGTACTGACAACCCTAGATTTCTCCAAGACCTTGATAGTTGAATGCGATGCTTCAGGAAATGGGATCAGAGTAATTTTCATGTAAGAAGGACATCCCATAACATTTGAGAGTTGGAAACTAAAAGGAAATAATTTTTTGAATCCCACATATGATAAGGAAATTAAGGCAATATTGCATACAGTCAAATAATGGAGACCATACTTGATGGGTAGACACTTCAAGGTAAAAACTGATCATGATAGTTTGAAATACTTCTTAGAGAAACAAATGTCTTTAGAAGAGCAACAAAAATGGGTCACTAAGATGTTGGGTTATGACTTTGAGATTATTTATAAGAAATGAAATGAAAATATAGTTGTTGATGCTCTATCTAGGAGGGTTGAGTCCACAGAAGCTTTGTTATGTGTCATCTCTATACCAAAGGCAAATTGGGTAAATAAAGCAAGGGAAGAATGGAAGAATGATGCAACAACCCACACTCTCATTCATAATCTCCAGATAGATCCAACCATATCTAAAAAAATTATATGGAAGGGGGATACATTGTGGTACAAAGATAGGTTATATTTGTGTAAGAAATCTACACTTAAACACAATGTTCTTTCAGAGCTTCATTTTTCTCCACTAGGTGGCCATTCTGGGTTCTTGAAAACCTATCATAGAGTTAAGAAATAATTATTTTTGGAGGGGTTGAAACAATTTTTTTTGGAAGAATGTTTAGTGTGTCAATGTAATAAGGGCGAAACCTTTAAAACACCATGTCTCCTCCAATCCTTTTCTATTTGTAGCGAGAGATGAGAAGAGGTATCGATGGATTTCATCACATGATTGCCTAAATTAGAAGGGAAAAGTATCATCATGGTTGTAGTGGATATAATTACCAAGTATGTTCATTTTTGTGCCATGGATCATCCTTTCACAGTTAGTATAGTTTCCATCTCATTTATGGACATAGTTCAAAAGCTCCATGCCATGCCCAAAATTATAGTAAATGATCGTGACCCAATATTTACAATAATTTTTGGACTGATTTGTTCTCTTGTTTGGGTACCCAATTGGCCCAAAGTTCATCTTATCATCCTCAATCAAATGGGGAAATTGATGATGAATCCCTATTTTGTCATGTGTAAACCTATGTGAAACCATGTATTACCTTAGTATCATTTTACACGATGTATGATATTGGCAGTTTATAATTAATACTGTTATATTTTGGAAGGAAAATTTGTGCATATTCTTGTTATCTTTATCTTGTTAATGTTTCTTCAAATATGGATAAACGAACTCTTTTATGGGTATGAACAATCTATTTGGAAAAGCATGTGTTAAGTCATTACAATAGTTAATTGCAAATTGGGGCATGAATCATTAGTGTACTAGCGTAGGCATTGCCTTTGAATTAGCGCAAGACTTTCCGTGAAGTGCATGACTTATCCAGATCATTGATTTAGACTTCCTTGAAATAAATAATTTGCGCAGAGGAGATGAGTAACTCAGATGGATAAACTATAAGTTGATACAACTGGAAACAATATGACATGAGCATGAAATGTGTGCCACTATCTCAACCTACCTTAATGAAGATTAAGAGGTCCAATTATCCCTAGTTTAACTCTAGTTCTTGGAAATGTAATGAATATAGACACTCATGGAGTTATGTTCACCATTATTTTCTAGAATCAATTTGAGATCTAAAATATCTCCCACTGCCGATTGACTTCCTCAAAGGAGACAATTTTGGACCTCCTGAATAGTTACAATCATTGCATAAAAGACTCCTTCCATAATTATAATCCTTAACAATAGTATTCATTATGTTAGCCAACATCCAGTTAAGTAGATAATTATAATTACAAATAAAATAGTTCTCTCCTAAAAGAAATAGGACTCCTCTTGAATAAGAGAGCTAATGTATTAAGATTCAAGTTCAGTTCAATTAGTTTATGATTGTAAAAGGTAGGTATTTCAATTCAATAAAATTATAGATTTAGGGGAAACTTTGTTGTGTAGCTTTGGATGCTAAACCTGATTGAAGGGAAGGAACAAGGGCTTCTCCTCCCCAAATAGAAGGGATACTTTATTGTTATTTCCTTTTTGTTATAGCACATCTATTTAAGATTCCAACAGTGAATTGTTTTTCGTACCTTTAATATTATGTCTTTAATACTCTTTGGTTTCAATGAATTTCATTTAATAATTACAGTTAGTTATTATTTAGTCAATTTCAATCTTAAGTACATGCTGAGAAAAATTCCTACTGTTCCCTTTGTTGTAAAAAACCATGGACACCAGCTTGGATTGACAAATATAATATAATTAGAGTACAAGTATTAATGAAACTTATCACTTTTTGGCTCTGTTGTCAGGGAATTCAAGGTGTTATCAAAGGTTAAATGTACTAGTTATAAGTGTTTTCTTGTCGTCTGGTAAGTTTCCATTCAGAAATTTTATTTCCATCACTCTTTCTTAGGAAGTAAGAAGACCTTGTAGTGACAACAAGAATCCTATATGATTTTGAGTATGTGGAACACAAGCAATTAAGTTAAGCACTGATTGTTAGGGAACTATCCTCAGTATGATAAGATTTTATGTATAGACCTAGAGACCGTATAGGTAGATTCATTAGGATAAATCTTAAAAACTTCCCTCAAAACCAACTTGTGGAACAACTTGTTTACAAAAGAAGGGTGGCTAATGAAGTAGAGAACCCCAATGGTGTAGAAATTGGAAACCCTCTAGTTGGCAGAATGTTTACCTATCCCATACAACTTGATCCTAACAATCAATATTTTATGAAAATATATCCCCCTCAATCTTACCAACCTTTTGGGGATTAGTTTCAGAAGACCCTGACCAATTCCTTTTTGAATTCAAGGTCTTGTGCCAAACATATGATTACACTTATGATTCCCAAAATCTCAAATTATTTCCCTCCACTTTAAAAGATACAACTATGAGATGCTTTATGGGTTTAACCCCTAACTCCATCCATATTTGCGAGGAGATGGAAAAAATTTTATTAAGCAAATATCAAGACTACTGCAGTGTCCGGGATAGGAAGGAAGAAATTTTTAGATTTAAATAAAAGGAAGATGATAGTGTGGAGGATTATCTTGATAGGTTCCTCTTCCTTCACAGGAGGTGTGGTCCCGGTCTAGATATTAATCTGCTTAAAAATGTATTCCTTAAGGGGTTGGACGAGGACACACAAGAAGCCTTTAATGTAATGAAATTACTAGTATAATTTATATTATGAGCAGAAATGGAACACCAAATAACACAATATTTCAGAATAATGATCTCAATATGCAATTATAATAGCTTTTCCACTTCGAGGGGGCAACCTTCAAACCATATAATAAGACTAAAATTCTCAAATGATAATGAACTACTACCTATAATCCCCTATATATACTATTCATATGTTATGGCCATCACCTAAGCTGACCTATTAAGCATGAGAAACTATAAATGATATGGTAAGCCACAAGTCGGTTACTCATATCCTAATACAAGCAATAGGTTAAGGGCATAGCATGCCCTTCCCCTTCAAACCAACATTGTCCTCAACGTTGAATAATCCTAGATGTTGCTGCAAAAAACCTTCATCCTCCCAGGTTGCATCTTCTATGCTCAGATTCTTCCACTTGATCAGATATTCCTTAATGTCTCTAGTTCTCAGCCTCTTAGTACGTGTTTGCAGAATCTTCTTTGGCTATAAAATTATTCTTCCTTCCTCGTCAAGTTCTGATAACTCTGTCTGGGCTTCAAATTTCTGTCCAATAACCTTCTTGAGGAATGAAACATGGAATATTGGGTGTATGTGTGAAGATGTAGGCAACTCTAGTTTATAAGCAACACTGCCAATTTGTTGTAGAACCTGATAAGGGCCATAGTATTTAGGAGCAAGTTTCTTGTCCTTTTTCTGTTGATTTAGAGACATCTGTTTGTAAGGATGGAGACGTACAAAAACCTAGTCACCAATTTCAAAATGTCTTTCACTACGATGTTTCTTTGCTTGTTGTTTCATCATGTTTTGTGCTAATGCTAAATTCTCCTTCAAACTAGCCAAAACCTGTTGTTGATGTTAAATGTGTTCCTCAACATCTTTGACCTTAGTTTGCACCCTCAAGGAAGAAGTGATAGAAGGTGGATGGTAACCATATAATGCTAAAAATGGGGTCATTTGAGAAGAGGTATGAAAAGATGTGTTATACCACCATTATGCAAGTGGTAGCCATTTAATCCATCTTTCATGCTTATCTGATACAAAACAACGTAGATACCCCTCTAAGAATTTGTTGACCACTTCTGTTTGCCAATCAGTTTGAGGATGATAAGATGAATTGTGAGCTAGCTGAGTACCCAAACATGAAAATAATTCCGTCCAAAAATTACTTGTAAAAATAGGATCACGGTCACTTACAATTATCTTTGGGGTTCTATGTAGCCTTTGAATTGTCTCCAAAAAAAAAGCTGCGACTGTACTAGCTGCAAATGGATGTGATAAGGGACAAAAATGGGCATATTTTGTGAGCCTATCCATAATCACGAAAATAACATTCTTACCCTCTGAACAAGGCAATCCGGTGATGAAATCCATGGAGACCTCCTCCCATCTCTGGCTAGGAATTGGTAAGGGTTGTAATAGACCTGGTGTCTTAATTGTTTCCCCTTTGTTCTGTTGGCACACTAAACACTTTGATACAAACTTTTGTACATCCCCCTTGAGTCCTTCCCAAAAGAATTCTCTTTTTATTCTATGATATGTCTTCAAAAACCCAGAGTGTCCTCCAACAAACGAGGCATGTAGCTCTGCAAGAATCTTATGCTTCAACTCAGAATCTTTACTCAAGTATAACTTGTCCTTGTACCATAGGGCATTACCTTTCCACTCAAATTTGTTAGATGTCATAGATCCTTACTTGATATTCTGTATTAGAGATTGTGTATCCTTGTCTTGATCCCAATCCAATCTTGCTTCATCCACCCAATCGGTCGTCAACATGGACATTCCACATAGTAAGTCATTTGCGGATGTATCCCTTTTGGACAATGCATCAGCTACTACATTTTCTTTACCCTTTTTGGATATGATTTCAAAATCATAACCCAAATTTTTTGTTACCCAATTTTGTTGTTCCTCAGATGATAACATTTGCTCCAAAAAATATTTGAGACTATCATGATCAGTTTTTACCTTGAAGTGTCTACCCATGAGATAGG
Organism: Taxus chinensis; assembly: GCA_019776745.2. Lineage (NCBI taxonomy): Eukaryota > Viridiplantae > Streptophyta > Pinopsida > Cupressales > Taxaceae > Taxus > Taxus chinensis. The sequence goes on along the minus strand of CM034152.1, from coordinate 61,768,916 downwards.
GCCTTTATTGCTTGACCGCATGAAGAATAGCCATCATTTCTTTCTCATAAACAGGTTTGAGTAGATCTTTTCCTTTACATTGGTGACTCTCAAATGCAATTGGTCTTCCTTCTTGCATTAGAACTGCTCCCAATCCTGATCTTGAAGCGTCACATTCAACAATGAAGGTTTTTGAGAAGTTGGGAGTCACCAAAACTGGGGTGCTGCACAAGGCTTCCTTCAGCTGCTCAAAGGATTTAGTGGTTAAGTCTGTTCAATGGAAGGCATCCTTATTTAGCAATGTAGTGAGTGCGGTTGCTATTCTACCATATCCCCGAACAAATCTTCTATAGTACCATGTTAGTTCTAGGAACCCACGAAGAGTTTCGGGCCTTGGCCATTCCACCATAGCTTTGATCTTTTGAGGATCAACTTTGACGCCTTCATGGGATACAATGTGACCCAAGTACTCTACCTCTTGTACACCAAAAGAAAATTTAGATGGATTTTCATAGAGAGTATGTTTCTCCAAAACTTCCAACACTTTATTTACATGTTGTAAGTGTTCTTCCTATGTCTTACTATAAATCAATATGTCATCAAAGAAAACTAATACAAATTTCCTTAAAAATGGCCTTAAAACAGTGTTCATCAAGCTTTGAAAGGTTGAAGGCGCATTTGTAAGACCAAAAGGCATTATCAAAAACTCATAATGGCCCTCATGAGTCCTGAAATCCGTTTTATGAACATCTTCCTCTTTTATTCTAATTTGATGGTACCTCGAACGAAGATCTAATTTTGTGAAATAAATAGCACCATGCAATTCATCAAGTAAATCATCAATTACTGGAATAAGAAACTTATCTTTGATGGTGTACTTGTTGAGTTCTCGGTAATCTGGACACATCCTCCATGTTTCATCCTTCTTACGTACCATGACCATTGGTAAAGAATATGCACTCTGACTAGGTCTGATGATACCTGCCTTCAACATTTCTTGAACCATTTTCTCAATCTCACTTTTTTGGGAATATGGGTATCTGTATGGTCTGATGTTAGGTGTTTGGCTCCCTAGAATAAACTAAATGGCATGATCATGATCCCTAACTGGTGGTAGTCCCTTTGGAATTACATCAAAAACAGATGAGTGAGCATCAACAATCTTCTGAAGATCAGGTGGCATTGAAGACTCTATATTTTTTACTTCTATGGAAAATAACTTTGCCATAAATTCATCTACTCCTTTTCTAAGAACCTTCTACATATGATTAGAGCTAATAATATGTGGATACTTAGCTACCATCCCATTCAATTGTATTGTCCTTCTATCTGAATGAAATCACATGAACAATTCTTGGAAATTCATCTCTATAGTACCTAAGGTTGTGAGCCATTGGACAAATCTTATTGGAAAGGTATTGAATAGAAATACATGTTTTCGGGCCTTTTTTGAGCCTAGAATGTGATCAAAAGGGCCCCACCCCAAACAATATCTGCCCCTCCCATAGAAATAACAAACATAGGTGAGTCTAACATGTAGTCTCCCATGGAAAGCTTGATACTATGGAACTTTCCTGTGCACTTGACTGTCCCACCATCCGTAATCATAATTTGCATTTCTGGAGCTAGGTAAATAAAACAATTGAGGCAAGTAGCTAACTTACTATTTATGAAGTTATGAGTACTCCCCGAGTCAATCAACACTATCACCTTCTGTTTTTTGAGATAGCCAATAACCATGAGTGTTTGAGGAGTACTAATACCTGACAATGCATGGCAAGAAATTGTAGGTTGGTGATCCTCTACTTCCTCTTCTACTGGTTCCTCAACCTCTCCTATAATTTCAGCGTCTTCATCATCCTCATTACCTCCTTCAATATAGAACAACTTCTTGTCAGCACATTTCTGTCTCGGTCCATATTTTCTATCACAGTTAAAACATAATCCTTTTTCTCTCTTTACTTCCATTTGTTGAGGAGTCAGTCTAATTGGCCTAGAAAATGAAGGGGAAGAGATACTACGGTCTTTGGTGTTAATGAAAAGCAGCCTCCTACTATAAAGAAATTTTTCCTCTGCTCGACGTGCCATGATAATAGAATCACAAAGCTTGAGTGGATTAAACATACGCACCTCATGCTTGATGTGGTCCTTAAGACCCCTAAGAAATAGGTCATTCAGATTCTCTTCTGGTATATTCTCCACCCTTAAGGATAGTTTCTGGAATTGATGCACATAATATTTGACTGATCTAGTTTGTTGTAACTTTGCTAATTGACTAAAATAGTTTTCTAAAACACTTTAACTATAGTGCAATTGCAACTCCTCGGTAAAAAATGTCCAAGTGACACCAAGAGCATTCTTGTGCCTCTGAGCACATAACCATCGATACCAAATGAATTGGTCTGGTTAAAGATATAGGGATGCCAATGTTACCTTTTTTCCTGATGGTGTTTGATGTAGATCAAAGAAGTTCTCCATTTTATTTATCTAATTCAGGGGATCTTTACCATCAAATTTGCGTATCTCCACTTTCGGCATCATGTTCCGTGGTTACGAATAAGTTGGATTCTTATTGGGCTAGAAAAGTGATCCAACATGGTTTTTTCTTTCATGATTTTGAATTGAAGATCCTCCTTGGTTGATATGGGATGGATTTGGGCCATACTGTTTACCCTTTACATGTTGCATGATATCATCCAACCGATGATTGATTTGGGCTATGTCTCCTTTAGAGGCCATCTCAGATTGTACATTTCGTAACTCATACTCAAGTTGGCTCACCTTATGACCAACTAAAGTAAAACCTAGTGTTGAGGAATCTATATTTACCCCTTCTGAATCCAACTCTTCAATCACTATCCCATCTTTATCTGGGGTTTTACCCGGAGTAACCAGATTCTTTTTTGCTCTTGTGGAAGGCCCCACCATGATATCAAACCTTAGGGTTTAGGGTTTCAATATAAATTCGGCCAAACAGGAAAAAAAGAAGAAGATACTAATACTATTTTGTTTATAGATTTCCGAAAATGTAAAGAACTTGAAAAAATTCCACAATTTGCACCCTAGGGAGTGATTTTATGAAAAACCATAAATTTGTAATAACTTGTGCAAAATAAATTAAAAAAGTTTGAAATTTTTAGGGAAACTTACTTGAAATGTTTTTCAACTCTGGTAAAAATATCTCCCACCAGTTTTCTATGGTTCGAAATATATTACGGTAACAAAAAAATAGGGTTTTTACCCTAATTTTGGCCTAGATCGCAGCTCTGATACCACTTGTAATGAAATTACTAGTATAATTCAAATTATGAGCAGAAATAGAACACCAAATAAAAAAATATTTCAGAATAATGATCTCAATATGCAATTATAATAGTTTCGCCACTTCGAGGGGGCAACCTCCAAACCATATAATAAGACTCAAATGCTCAAATGATAATGAACTACTACCTACAATCCTCTATATATACTATTCATATGTTATGTCCATCACCCAGGCCGACCTATTAAGCATGAGAAAGTATAAATGATATAATAAAATGATATGGTAAGCCACAAGTTGGCTACTCATATCCTAATACAAGCAATAGGTTAAGGGCGTAACATTCAATCTTATGGGAAAGGGAGACATGAAAAAACTAGAATTTATAGAAATCATTGACCTTTGTAGGAATTACTCCCAAAATCGACACAAACTTTGTAGACAAAAAGGAAAAATGATTGATGGTGATATATCCAAATTGAGGGAAGAAATTACAAATTTGAGAACATACCTTTTGGTCTAACTCAATACAACCATGGATAGGGAGAAAGATAGGAATACAAAGCCTTTGTTCATCTACTACCCAAGATGTAGAGACAAACATGGACTTAAGGACTGCCCCTTAGATAAGAAAAACATTTGTCTTATTTTCAAACTCAAGCATGTCACACATCAATGTGGGTTGCTTCCCTTGCTGAAGAATAATCTAAAACAAAACACACAAGATGAAGCTGAGCTGAACTATATGGATCAGAGGCAAGGAGGAAATTTTCAGTCCAACCAAAATAAATCCTACATCCAAAAATCATAATGGCTCTCAAAGAAATGGAATGCACCATGGCCATACCCCCAACCTTGGGTTCAATAAGCCCCATAGGAGTGGAACCCACAGTGGAATGCACCAAGTTATTATCAACAACCCTAGGCTCCACATCCAAATATTCCACTATTTCAACAGTTTAATCCTCAGTATCAACAACAAAGGAATGTACCTCAAGGATCTAGGTAATAATATTATAATAAAAAAAGTTACCAAGGTCAACAAGCCTTTTTGACTAAACCTACAAATGTTTCCCCATCTGATCAACCTAACCAACCACAGATACTAGAAAAAACTATAGAAAATCCCAAAAAATTGAGGTAGGGAAACCCAACATACACTGTGGAATTAGATAAGAATCCCACAGTAAACTATGTGGATTGTAAGAATATCTTATTTTGTTTAAGGAAGGTTACCTAAAAACCTTAATCTCCTATGATAGAAGAAATCCCTGAAGAAACAAAAAACCAGAAGAAACGTAGCCTAGGCCTGTTGTTGAAGAAACTCCTCAACCAAACATTGACATTCCCTTCCCATCTAGACTCTCACAATAAAAAAATTACTTTAGTTCCTGAACAAACAAAGTCAGAGTTAATTCAGGGACTGAGGAAGTTGAGTATTGGCATTCCCTTGTTGCAAGCTCTTAAGGAAATTCCTGAATTAAACAAAACTATCAAAGAGCTTTGTTTCAAGACTCTAGGAAGAATAAATAATAAACTTAAAACCATCCATGTTAATGAGAAACTTGCTAGTATTCTAGAAGGGAATATGACCCCTCCTAAATATGGAGACCCTGGAAGTCCTATTATTACAATTTGCATAGGATATGTCTAGATTCCTAATGTCCTAATTGACCTAGAGCTGCTATCAATGTTATGGCCATAGATACTTTGTCAATGATATCACTGCCTAAACGTTAGTCAACCATACATAGTTTTACAAATGATAGATCAGTCTGTAAATAAGCCAAAGGGAACTATAGAAGATGTCACCATCACCATTGAATCCTGTGACTATTTGGGATACTTCATGATCATAAAAACAAAGAATAAAAATATTAGATACCCCATAATTCCTGCCATCATTGACTGCAGAACATGGAATATGGTGATTACGAATGGTCAAGATTAAAAAAAACTATCAATATGCCTTACTGCAAAACCTTTTGATACAGACAACAAATAATGGTGTAAGGATAATTCAGATGATTTAGATGACATCATCTCTTCTCTAGCCATGGTCATAATTCAATAACACTCGGACCAAATTCAATATGGTGACCATGAGCCTTGTATTGGAAACAATATAAGACTTGTGCTTGATTCTTATGCTAGATTCATTTTGAGTCCAACGCTCGAGTCCTGTGCCATGTCTAATTCAAGTCCTGTGTTACAACTAATTGAAACAAGAGATGATTTTATAGATGAAAACAACAAACCAATCATCTATAATTTTTCATGAAATATAGATTTGATCGAGTCCATTTTCCAAAACATTACTGTTGTTCACAAATTGCTTCCCCATAGGTGTCTATTGAATGCATTATTGAGAGAGTATCCTGTCGTAGATTCCTTGTATCCAGGTACCAAACAAATACCTATTTTTCCAGAGAAGACACTGATAGTTAATATTTGGCTGACAAGTAAAAAGGAGAATTCCCTATTTAAACTCTTATGCTATCATCCCCAAGCTTTTTCTTGGGAATATAGTGACATGAAGTGTTTTCATCATGGTATTTGTACACACCATAACTACACCACTGATTCCAAACTAGCCAAGAAACCTAAAAGAAGGATAAACCATGCTTTAAGAGACATTGTAAAAACTGAGATTGAAAAACTTCTAAAGGTAGGATTCATTTATCCAATCATAGATAGTTAGTGGGTTTCTCCATTATTCATAGTTCCTAAAAAGAACGGGAAAAAAAGAGTTTGTGTGGATTATAGGGAATTAAATAAGGCAACTCATAGAGATTATTTTCCATTATGTTTTATTGGTCAAGTCTTAGACAATGTATCTGGAAAAAGATACTTTTCATTCCTTGATGGGTTCAATGGGTACAATTAAATAATAGTGGCACATGAGGATCAAGACAAAACTTTCACCTGCCCATGGGGAACATTTTCTTACAAGGTGTTACCTTTTAGTTTATGTAATGCTCCTGCTACTTTTCAAAGGCCCATGTTGGTAATCTTTTCTAATCTCACCTATGACTGTGTAGATATTTATATGGATGATTTCACGGTTTATGGAGCAACATTCCAAGAGGTAGTTGACAATATAAACAAAGTCCTTACTCGGTGTGAAAAACATCAATTATCATTAAACAATGAAAAATGCTTATTTATGATGGAATAAAGGATATTCTTAGGACATCATGTTTCAGCTGAGAGAATTAAGGTAGACCTAGATAAAGTCAGTATCATTGTAACACTCCCATCTTCCACAAACCAAATAGAGGTAAGAAGATTTCTTGGCCATGCTAGTTACTATCGAAGGTTTATCTTAGATTTTAGAAAGATAGCTTCCCCGTTATTTTCTCTCCTAACTAAAGATTTTGAATTTGAATGTACAAAAGTATGCCAATAAGATTTTGAGGCTATCAAAGGTAAATTAATAAGAACACCAGTGTTGAGAGGCCTGAATTGGAAGATTCCCCTCCATATACAAAAAAATGCCTCCAATGAAGTAGTAGGTGCTATTCTTAAACAACAAGAGGAGGGAGAATTTATGCATGTTATTTACTATATCAGTAAAAACCTCTCCCCTGTTGAAAGGAATTACACCACAATAGAGAAATAATTTCTTGAAGTTGTATATGCAATCAATTTTTTTCCATTATATTATAGGCTATGAATTTATTGTTCACACTGACCACTCTGCTATGAAATATCTAATGAACAAACCTTTAGTGCATGGCAATATTGTTACTACAGAAATTTAACATTAAAATCATTGATAAACCAGGTAATTTTGACATGGTGGTAATTTTGACATGGTGGCTGATTTTCTTTCAAGACTTATTACTTCAGATGAAGAAGAGTAGGTCAATGATTAGTTTCCAGATGAGCATCTATTGGAAATTTCTATTACATCTCCTTGGTACGAAGAGATGGCTAATTACTTGGCTACAAGAATTTCCCAACCTTTCTCACACAAAACAAAAGTAAACAATTAATTAAACAGAGTGTGATGTATACATGGTTAAATGGAATTCTTTTCAAATGTGGACTTGACCATGTTTTACACAGGTGTGTAGCCTAGGATGAAGTATTTGACATACTTAGAGCATGTCATAATGAGCCATCATGAGGGAATTATTCAGTTTAAAGGAACATTCACAAATTCCTAGGAGCTGATTACTATTAGCCTTCCTTGTTTAAGGATGTTAAAAATTATGTATGGATATGTGATCAATGCCAAAGGATGGGGAAATAAATATTTACATCTGAAATGCCACTCCAACTGCAAGTTGTCTTCAAACCATTTAAGAAGTGGGGATTGAATTTCATTAGACCAATTAACCCAACCTCTCAAGGGAAGGAGTACATCTTATTTTGTAATGATTATGTCACCAAATGAGATGAAGTGCATGCACTACAATATGCAAGAGATGAAAAGGTTACAAATTTTTTATATGAGCATATCTTTAAGATATTTGGAGCACCAAGATCCATTGTTTCAGATTAGGGACCACAATTCATGTTGGGCGTAATCAGTTCCTTTGTGGCAATCTACCAGCTAAAACAAAAAAAAACATCACCATACCACCCACAGTCCAACGGTCAAGTGGAGGTTACTAACAGAGAAATCAATAATATCCTAACCAAAATAGTGGATATATCAAGGAAGAATTGGTTTGAAAAACTACATCAAGCAGTATGGGCGTACAACGCTACTTGGAAAATAACCATAGGGTTTACTCCCTATGAATTGGTCTATGGGAAGAATCCCATTCTCTTTATAGAATTTGATATTTAAACCTTGAGAACAACTTTTGATGTGGGGATTGAATTATCAGAGGAACAATAGGTAAAGATCATGCAACTAAATGAGTTGGATGAAATTAGACTCTAGGAATTGCATCAAACTGAAATCATCCAATAGCAAAGGAAAATATGGCATAAAAAACACATAAAACCAAGGAAATTCCAATAAGGGGATTGTAATATGTTATTTGATTCAAAGTACAAGGATTCCAAAGGGAATCTGCACACAATATGGATGGGCCCATATCAGATTGAATGAGTATTCGATAAAGGGAATATCTAACTGATTCCAATTGATGGAGAGAAGAAGGTAATGTTGGTTAATGGACATAGGTTGAAGCTGTACTATAAACCAACATCCAAAGAAGAGTTTCAGAATGAACTTCAGGAATATTCAGCTCTAAAGTGTTTAGACAAAGTCTCTCTGTCCAACATAACTCGGAATTGAGCTAATTGTCACAAGGAATGAAGAGGAGATGAAAGAAAACTAGAAATGGCGGTCATCATCCTCTGAAGCATTGGCTGAAAACCAACAATGGAGGCCATTGCTTTTAAAAAAAAGAAAAAAAATATATATAATAAATTCAGGTGGCTAAAAACCAGAAATGGCAGCCACTACTCCTGAATCATGTGAGCAATAAATGAAGGATGGGGTGTTATGGAGGATCAAATCAACATGAATATGATGATCAATGACGTGACAAGAAAATTTAATAAGGTATGTGTAATATTTCCTTCTTAAATGTTAAAAGATTTTAATTTATGAAATGTTAATTATTGCATTCATGCATATTGATTACTTTCTCCATTTCCAAAGCATTCCCATGCTTCACATATCCCCACAAAATATTCCATTCCTCTCCACATTAACTGGCACACGTACCCAATAACTATTGTTATCAATTTGGGATTTGATTGAACCTTTCCCAATTCGATTGTTTTATTTATAACCATTTCTCCTCCCTTGTCACTTTCTAAATTTTAATCTAACACTCCTGCACTGCTACCATTCTTGTGACAACTTCCGTCTTTGCAAATATTGTCATCCCAGTCTTGTGCCCTCTATTTTTTTTACTTATCAGTCATGTGACCTAGATTAAGGCATGAACTAACCAATTCGGAAGAACTGTTAGCCAATGTAGACTCAATTAAATATTTGAAAAAGAGGGATGGCTGGACTTGCTGCTTTCTTATGAGGAATTCAACATTAAAATGACAGAAGATTTTTCTAAGAACATAGGGGAAGGATATTCCATTGTGCAAGGTAAGAAAATTCCATTTACCCCCACTGTAATTAGTCAGCTTTCTAGTATACCTGAAGAAGGAAAATAAGTCAGTGATAGGAAATTATATGGTGAGCTTATTAAAATATTTTAAATTGGTAAAAGGAAAAATTTCAATTGGTGGTAGACAACAAGGGGAAAGCAAAAGGTATAAAAATAAATAATCTTCCACAACCCTGGGCAGGAGTTGTTAAATGGGTAACTGAATATTTCAACTACAAAGGGCAGTATGAGATTATTTTGGGCCTTGTGTTGAGAATCTTAATACACCTTTGCCATGGCCAAACAAAACCCAAGTATAAACTAAATTTTCCTTAGTTTCTTTATGAATTTGTTGATTCGGCCACTGAAAAATACCGTTGGGGGGCCTCCTACCTAAAATTTCAAGGCCTAATTCATTTGATTTGCAAACATCAGTTTGTTAAAAAGAGGCATGACCCTAAGACATGGTTAAAATTCTAAAAGAAGTGTGCCCTAGAGTCTGGTTTGGTCTTAGAGAAAAATACCTCTACTTCATAAAGACCTAAAAATGCACCAGGACCTCTAGGCATGATCAAGCTCTTAATAAAACACCAACTGAAACTATTCCTTCTTAGGAAGAACAATAAGAAATGGCCATTATGTAGACGTTACTCAAAACACCACCTATGTCTCCTCAACCCTCTCTGTCACCCTCTATCCCTATTGATGAGAAAAAATTTGAGCACACTCCAACCACTATTACAGATAAAGGTAAGGCACCTATGGTGATAGGATAACCTAGTTCTCCCCTTGACCCTGACATAATTTTACATCAAATATTTTCCCTATCTAAAATTTATTTTGAGCTATAAATAGATCAAGAAAGAATTATGCACCTTCAACTACTTCTTGAGGCCAAAGAGACTAGTTTCTCATAGTTAGAGGTTGATAAAAATTAGTAGATCTAATAATTACAACAAAATGTAGAGTGGAAAGAGGAGGAAACTCTTTAACCCCAAAATGCCTTGAAAGAAAGAGAATAAAAAATTAACTCCCTTCAAGAAAAAATAGATGATCTGAATGCATCCATTGTAGTTGTACAAGCAAATAGGCAGGAAACAGAGCATGTTTGAAAATGACATAATTTTTTTGGTGCGTATACATCAGGAAGTGATGCTGCAAAGAATTTACTTTGTGAATTTTATGATCACAAATTTCTTCTTCCTGATAAAATTGAGATCTGAATAAATTTCTATATGGGATATGTACAATTATGAGCATTTATTTCTACTCTCAGGAACTAGTTAGAATGGAGGGAACAGAGAGAAACATTGGTTCAATTAACCTCTAATATAGGCCTCTTTATGAGGCATGATCTTTCAGCCCCCATTCGGTTCTTCAACAGATTGAGTCTCAAGTGTACTATCTACATTTGGTGGATAGGTACAAAGATATCTTAAAAATTGTGTTAGAAATTTTAGGGAACAGGTAATTCCAATATTCAATATACAATTCCTTTCATGTCAAGTAAGATATCAACTTCTTGCAAACCATTATAAGAAAAAGGAGGTAATTCACCTACCAACCTCCACTAGTCACTTAAAAGGGCCAAGGGCCTCTGTGTAGTGCCCATTTAAAGAACCACTTGGGACCCAAGAAATAACCTAGGGTTAGCTAGAAAAATTATAGAATAAATTTTTTTATTTGAAGTGTCTACAACTAGGTTACAAGACATCAGTTTTCACTAATAGGTTCTGGAACAAGACCAATGTACTACAACATATGTTCCCTTCATTAACTAATAACAAGTTCACAAGGTTCAAATTTTAGGGTTATATGTTTTGATTAGGTTCAGGGAGCCCCATGCCTGCTCTCTAGTACCCTCAGAGTTTCAACAAGATTTTTCTCATAGTTAATGCTTCCAAAATTTCCCTAAACCATTCCCATTGGATAGGAAATTTTCTCACCTTTCCGGTGATATAAAGAAGTCCTCCTAATTCCTTATATTTCTCAAGATATGGCCGGGCGGAGTTTTTAGGTCAAACTTTCCCCTAGGGGGACACGTGTCAAGAGGAGAGGAAGGCCTTTTGGCGGGTTGGCGGGTCGCGGGGCGGCTCAAGAAAATTTTCCCATTGCGCGGGCACAAAATCCATGTTTTTTCTACGCCTCTGTAGGTCCTCGGTGGACACATGTCATCACTTGATTCGACGCGGGAAAAAAGGTTGTGGGAAAAAGTTTGGATTTTTTTGCTCGAGTCAAAATCCCAAACTTCAAAGGGAAACATTTCTCCGCATTCCCCGGCAAAGCCGGGTGGCACCACGTTAAATTTTTAACTGTTAGATTTATTTTATTATTATTAGTTTTTATTTTTTTTGAATGCCAATTTGAAGTAAAACTTCAAATGGCCATAACTTTTGATAGGAAGCTCAGGTTTGGGAAAACTTGGACTTTTCAGAAAGCTCTCAAAGCCTTATTTACACAGGAGTTATCAATTTTAGAATTTGATGAAGTTTGAGAGGTCAATTTTGAGAAACCAATCTGCAGAGTTTTGTAAAGCAAACTAGCAAATTTCTAACTTATAATTTTTTTGGTTCAAATTTGATTTCTTACTTTCTCAACATGTCAACCAGACATGGAGACTTATTCTTGGATGGATTTAAGAAGGGTTCCAAGATACAATTAGTTTATAAGAGTTGTAATTGAAATAATATATATATTTTTATCATTGGGCAACAGATTGACTGTGTAAGTTCAATTTTAATTTTTTACAAGGTTCTCAAGGATCTTTCTTAAATTTTATTGTCAAAATGAGTTCATTAGGACTTGCTACATATAAATTTTAATGTTTAATTTCTTATTACTTGGTGCAAGTTTTAACTGCTCATTTCTTGTTAAGCTTTGATTGCCAAACATAAAAAATAAAACATAGATCAAACATTAAAGGTTCTTAAACATTTTTCCATCCTCCAAGAGTGGGAGTTCAATTCCATGAAAGTCCATTAAATTTCATCAAATTCACACAAACCTTTAATAGTCCATATAAAACTCCTCTACATTTCACATTCCAATTTTCAATCTTGCATTACCAACATAAAAGCCTTTTCATTAAAAATATTTATACAACTCATCCACTTCAAAGTGGGAAGGATTAAAAAAAACTTGCTCACAAGAAGGGACTGTCAAAACTGTATATTCCTCTTGCTCCAAAACAACAGCATGCTAATTTCTTCATCTTTTCATCTTGATCACAACAAGGAAGGGGGAAAGGCAACGCTCTCCACCTAACCAAGATATCCAATGAAAAGGGGGAAGCCATCCTTCCTCATTGGCCCTTGAGCCCTAACCATATTGAAATAAGAGATGCAATACAACACATGGCAATAAAGGCTTCCACAACAAACATGCAACATTTTCACATTCAAAACACATTTCAAGAAGAATGTAGTTCACAACTACATTAAACAAGTGCAAACAAAATTGAGGCTTCATAAAGCAAGCCAACAAGAGCAAGGATATATGGGGAACTACTTATGCCTCCCAATGGGAAATGGGAATCCACCAATACAACCCACAAAATAAACCATCTCACATATCCTTATGCCTCCCCAAATTCCTCCTTATGCCCCCCAAATTTTCTCCCTTATGCCCCCCCCCCAAGAGTAATAAATGCAAGCTATTTCTTTTCCATGGTGGATCCCAATCCCAAACTCCCTCCATAATAAAACTGATGCCATTGGCATTCCCTTATGCCCCCCCCATTTGAAATCCCCATAGCCTTCTCCTACACCATGTCCTATGCAGTCTACCCAACCAGCCAACACACACATAACAACATTCACCATTTCATACATGCATGCAAGAGAAAGAAAGCATTTTAAAAAGGCTCAAGTTCCTACCTCTCCATAATGGAGTTTGTTCCAAGATCAACAAGCTTCCTAATGCCAAAATGCAGTCCAAAATTAGTAACACACCAACATGCAAATGACTCCAAACTCCTTTCACAAGCAAGGCTCCAAAACAACAAGGAAAATTCACCCCAAGAGGAATAAGAAAAGTTTAAACCATCAAACAAGCAAGGAGTTCGAATTTTAAAGGAGAGGGAAGAGAAGAGGATGACAATATCAAAGTCAACATCATTCACCTAAACATAATAAATAAAATGACAATATAACTTACACACTCCAAAATGACCCATACTCCAAAAGGACTGAATTTAAAACATGTAAGAGAAGAACAATTAAAACTTACAATTAGTCATTTCAAAATGCATTAAAAAGGTCTAAATTTAACCTCCAAACCATAGGTATGGTTGGTGAATAATTTTAAGAGGTGTGGGACAAGTTTAACTTGTCCCACAAGCCTCCAAATATAGCCTCTAAGGACAAATTCGAATTCTCAAGAGGATGAAGTGTTTCACACTCCAAAATCTATCTTTCATTCTCTTACATATCCCTTACACATTCTTACACACTCTTACAACATTACCTTTAAGGGCAACAATTTCATTAATTAGATTCTTATGACATATTGATTTATTTATTTTAACACATGATTATCCACAACATTAACACAACATAATAATAACTAATGAAAATGGTAACACATCACAAAATAAACACATGAAAATATTAATAAAGAAACCACATTAATAAATTACACAAACCCATGGTCACATATAATGGAAATCCCCCCCCATGGGAATCCCTAACATAGCACAACACACACACACACACAAAACATAATTCCCATGGTGACCTTGTTGAATTCACCCAAAATTTTAATATGGTTAGTCTCCAGTCCCCCAACATTGTTTTGATATTTTAACCTGCAAAATACGTAAATACCTCCTTCAGCCTCGTGGTCATATTAGAACATCCAAAAATGATATAAACAATATCTCAAAATTATCTAAACACATAGATCACAACAATATCAATAATTCAACATTATCATTTTTAATTCAATAAATCAACTATATCATCATCAATAATCTATCCATACCAGATCTACTCACAATATCCAATATCATAAGTCCAAATCAACATCTATAATATGTCCATGTCACAATAGTATATCATCAACCACATATAAAAAATGTCTCTAGTAATCATCAAGCATAATAATTGAATCCAAATCAATACTAATCCATGATCTAGCATCTAACCATCATACCAAAACAAAAAATAATAGTGTCCATAGTACGATCAATAGTATCAAAATCAGTATCTTAAAGTGTCAAAGGGAAGTGGGCACTACAATAAGGGTGGAATATAGTTAGCCAAGATAATTATCCACAAGAAAAGAGAACAAGAAGCAAGAGAGAGAAAAATAAAATAGGAAAGGATGAAGAAGAAATAATTATAGATACAGCAAGAGATTGTAGATCTTAATAGAGATATAGAGCATCTAGTTGTACTCTTGAAAGAAAGAGAGCAAATTCAAGGGATAGAATTTGTGAAGAAGAAGAAATCAAGATGGAAAATTAGAGAACTTGTAAAGAAGATAAAGAGAATGCAGGTGAAGGTGCATTTGAGATTAGAAGAGAGAAGACTCGAGCAATGGGAAGGATAAGAAAACATGAAGATGCTATGAAAGAAGACAAAATAGGTTAAAAAAAAGGAGTCCATTCTTGAAGAAAATATGCAAATAAAGGATGAAGTGGAGGTCATAAGAAAAAAATAGCTTCCATAAAAGAACAAGAACTTGAGAATGAAGAATAAATGAGTGGATAACTTGATAATGAGAGAGGAAAAGAAGTAATAGCAAAGATAGGACAACTCGGGAGTCATTTGGAAAACTTGGAAGTGATGGAAGTAACGGAAAATCAGAAAAAGAATCACGAAGAAATCAGGGATGAGAGCAAATAATTATTCAATGTGGAGGAAGAATTTAGAGGAGAGATGGTGAATATGTATTATAATTTTGTATATAGCAGCCAAAAATAGTAATAAGATGAATTGTGGGCACTTGAATGTGCTTTACATAATGAAGAAGTGAAATTTGATGAAGAAGAAGTTGAAAACATGGAAGAAAAGATTAAGAAGAAAGAAGAAATTGAAGAAAAATATGATGAAGAGGCTCAAATGTCTATTATTTTTTAAACTAATGTTTTGTGTGTATGAATGTGCATGTATAGCCCAAGGCATTGAAAGAAAAGCTCATTTGAGAGCTCAAATGAAGTGAAGAAGACTTGGAAATTTCATTTCTGAAGATGAATATCACAGAAGAAAGAGAACAAGTAAAGAGAAATGGAAGAAATAAACAAATCATATGGGACCCAAGAGGTCTTAAGGAAAGAAAGGAAGATGAATGTGCAGAAAGAAAGACTAAATGCCAACAAAAACAATGAAGACTCAACTAAGAGAATCAGTTATGCAAACAAAGTACATGAAGGACTCTTTTTCTTCCCTAGGGAGTAGGATGCAAGGGAATCATTACATGAACCTCAAAATTATAAATTAACCTTCTTTAGAGTCATGGAGGTTGAGATAGGTGTTTCAAGGCATGACAAATATTTGAGAAGGAAATTTTAGAGGTTAAGTTTCTCTGAATCTCAAAATTGTCCTTTTCCCTCCAAAAGGACATTCAAAATTTAAAAGGATTTAAATGAGTCTAATGAACTTGTAAGAGCATGTGAGTGTTTAAGTTAGTGGTTAAAGTCCTAGAGTGAGTTATTATATGTGTATACGAGTCTTAAGGGTAAATATTGTAATAAAACTCCTTATGAGTGTAAAGGGGTATATGAAGTGTTAGGCTAAAAATAGTTATGGAAAAGTGATAAAAGGTGATGAGTTCAAATTAGTGGAGTCAGTTATCCTCTATGGAGGAAGAAGGAATAACTCCTTGAGGAGAGAGAGGAGAAGAGAAGAATGGAGAAGGATCAAAGCTATAAAGACCTCTGGTTTTGTATGAAAAAGAACATTGTATGTTTATAAAGATGGGAAATCTTGAAAAAAAAAATGATATGGTTAGTTGACATGAATTGAATTTTTTTCATATGATTTATTTAAAGAGTTTTTGACTTGTTATTAGTGTTTCCATTATGGATATTTTCTATGCTTGGTTGATAAGAGTAAAAAAATAAAGAATCATAAAGCTCTAATTTGATAAGACTGGTAAATTTATGACTGTGTGCATGTGACTGATAAGAGATATTGGCATTTATTAGGGTGTGATATTTCTGTTAGGGATTAAATCATAATAAAAATAATTAAGAATATTGATGGTTGAGAAGAGAACAAAGATGGAATATTTCTTTGCATGTTTGGAACTCTTGAAAATGGAACTGAGACAATGTAACCTTGAGTTTGAAAAACCTTAAACATGTTTTACACTAATTTGAGAGTATAAGATGCTTGAAAACTTAAGTAAAAGGTTGTACGAGTTTATCAGTGAGGAATATGAGAATCATACTTTGTTAAGATTCTTTGTTCTTCTAGACAAAGAGTAGATTCAACATACTATGTTTCCTTTAATCCTGCACAGTCCCCTTATAGATGGTAAATGAAGGTTATTTATATTATTGGACTTTTCTAATAGCCTAGGACTGATGAGATAGGTTAGCCAAAACTATGTACAAAGTTAGAAGCCATGACATTGTGTATTAAGTAAATTATAATGTTTTAGCACTTACCCAAGTAAACATAGTGCTACAATTAGGGTTTGGATAAAAAATTGGATTTAAGGGCTCAAACCATGGAACTTTGCTTTGAAATTCTAAAGATAACAGGCTAGTAGACCCTTAAAAGGGATTATCAAATACTTTTATGAAGATAAGGGTGGAATTTTCAGGAATCTATGACAATCTAGAAGGGGAGTGAGAAAACACAGTCAAGACCTTAATTCTAGAGAAAACTAACAAAGGGAGTCATATTTTCCTTTGGAGTTAAGCTTCAAAACTACACGAGCCTCAAGAATTCAATAATGGGTGATGGGAATGCATGCGATTGTGTCCTTGAATTGAGTGCATTAGAAGTTATGAGATTTTTTATTGTACATGACCTAGTTAAGGGTTAAGAGCCAAAATGCAAAAGGGACGCTACAAGGAATTTAGTGAAGAATTATGCTATGAAATTTTACAAGCATATCAAAGGCATGAAAATAAAACTAAGAGATATTATATTTAATTTTGAGGAACTGTGGAAGAGCATAACCTAATTGAGAGAAAGAAAAGTGTTCTTGAGAGCTTATAGGGGACAGTTTTGTAAAAGAAACGAGTATGGTGAATTTTGAAGTTTTGATTATTATCCTTTTCTAAAACTAACTTGTATATGAATAATCTAATAGGGAAAAGATATGAAAGGCATTGTTGAGGCTAAAAAGCAAAAAACACTACTTTTTTTTGCAAGAAAGGAACTAGCAAGGAAAAGAAGGGAAGTCCTGTAAAGATTGAGTAAAGTGATTGTTTTCTTAATCAAGAAACATGTTGATAGCTAAAAGGAAATCGAATGAAGGCATTGTCACAAAGTGTTGAGAAAAGTCTACCAGTTCTTAGGTGAAATTTTGTCCTTTTTATTAATTTTTAAGCCAATATTAGGCATTTAGAGCAGCTTAATTGTCCTCTTTTGTAAAATTTGGAGTAATTGGTGAATAAAACTTATTCATTGAGTGAAGAATGACTTTATATCTCCTTTGACTACATCAGTGGGATAAAAGTACTTTATTTTATAATTATTGTTACTCACAATGTGCTCTACCTCTTACCAATTTTGTTGGCTTGATGGTCACATCATACTCCATAATCTTGTTCACCCACCAAGATCTCATTTCACTAATTTTTATCCCATAATGAAGTCTCTCACATTGGGGTGTGAGACTAAAACTTTGATGTGGCTAAGAGCAAGGATGCTCTTGAATTTTTTGATATTTCTCATGATGAAAAAGACCTTTCTTTCTACATGATTGTATTTTAATTCATAATACTTCAGTGTTAGACTGAATAAGGCCACTAGTATTTCTGAACCCTTGTCATTTTGTTGTGTCAAAACCGTAGAAACATTGTCCTTATCCCTCATATGCATAAAGGATAAAATTATTTGAATAGTCAGGGTTGATAAGTGAGGGCACTTGAGTAATTATCTATTTGATCTTGGTAAAGATTTCTTTTCCTTTCGTGGTCCATTTGAAAATTATATCCTTCCTGAGCATCAAGGTAAAGGGATTGAAAATTCCTGCAAAGTTAGGGATGAATTTCCTAATGAATTTAAATTTTCCAAGGAAAGATTGTAGAGCCTTCTCGTGAGTTGGCATGGAGAGAAAGGATAGTGAAGATTCTATGAATTTCACACTATAATAATGTTCTCTAATGTTGTATTTCACACTATATTCCAATGAAAATATATATGAAATGATCTCCTATAATTTAGGATTCAAGCCATTATGATATACAACTAAGATATCCCTCG
This sequence comes from Taxus chinensis, assembly GCA_019776745.2. Classification (NCBI taxonomy): domain Eukaryota; kingdom Viridiplantae; phylum Streptophyta; class Pinopsida; order Cupressales; family Taxaceae; genus Taxus; species Taxus chinensis. The sequence goes on along the minus strand of CM034152.1, from coordinate 61,750,218 downwards.
AATATCTCACACAAAATTCTATATGTGAGTTATTACAAATAACCTCATACATGCAGCTAAAATATAATGTTTTCACAAATAAATTAATAATTTCCGAACATTCCCCCCTTAGTGAAAACATGGGGAAAACATGTCTTGTATCTACACCTACTCATGATCTGGTGATTTTCACCGGACAATCAAAAACCCTAGTGATGGTTTTACAAGTGGATAACTAAAAACCAAAAGGTGAAAGTTTACCAACAACCAAAAACGATGGTTTTACAAGTGGTTTACCAAAAACCACAAATGACGGTTTTACAAGTGGGTTACTAACAACCACATCATGATGTGAAGCACTCTCTATTGGTATGTGTGTTCAGCGCTCCTCATGAGTTTCGTGACATTGGCTAACCACCTCTCGTAGATCCTAACTCTGGCGATTGTAGCGGATACTAACACCTATGGGTTTTGGTCTAACGGAAATCATGGTCCAACAAATGGTATCAGGGCGACAAGTCTCGATTTGAAACTCACTCAGGTAACGATGAGGGGGAGATTTTTGGCATGTGTGTCCAACGCTCCCCGTGAGTTTCGTGACATGGACTAACCGCCTCTCGTAGATCCTAACTCTAGCAATTGTAGCGGAGACTAACACCTATAAGTTTTTGTCTAACAGCAATCGTGGTCCAACACTCTCATCAACACTCATCAACATCTCACTGCAGGGAATAATATAGGAAATTTTAATGCTTATACATACATGGGAAAAATTGTCATAATGGAAATTGAACATTACATTATGTTCCCAACCTCAATGTGAAACTTCCATTTTATTCAACAAACCAAATAGGAACACTGAAATATAAAACATACTGAAAACACTAAAAGAAAACACACTTTGAAAAAAATTCCAGCAAACCATATGTGCGGCCCCGTCGGAGACGATTGACGAGAGCTCGTTGATTAACCTCCAACCTCCATTTTCCTCCATCCTCTAGTAGACATGTTGCTAACTCAGCTAGATCTGGATTTGAGGCTCTTTACGGACATCAGTTTCAACCAATAATGTCTCCTTTATAATTTTGAAATTTGGAATTGATGACTTTATTACAAAAATATACATAAATGAATCTTTTGACAACTTTCGATAATGACTCATAGATTTTAACTGATTCCAAACTTATCAAAAAATTTAGTATTTGACTATGACAATTTCAACACACTTTATTGACATACAAAATAACTCTTAATAAAAAGACATAAATTAACTCACCATCATCTTGAATTTTCTACCTATAACTTCATTAATATAGGTTTTATTTTCTCTCAAATTCTAAAGGCTTTCCTTTGACAGAGGTTTGCTAAAAATGTCAGCTAGCTACTGCTCTGACCTGCAAAATTTTAGCTCAATTTCTCCTTTCTCCACCAATTCACGAATAAAGTGATACCTTATAGCTATGTGCTTGCTTCTGCCATGAAAAAATGGGTTTTTAGATAATGCAATCGAATACATATTATCAAAATAAATAATAGAATCTCCTTGTTTCTTTTCGTGCGAATATGAGAGGATTCTCTTTAACCATATCATCTGACAAACAACTGAGTTTGCTACAATATACTTTGCTTCTAAAGTAGACAAAGAAATTACTGATTGTTTCTTTGAAGCCCATGAAATGGCTTTTGATCTAGCATTGAACACATATCCAGATGTGATCTTTCTATCATCAAGGCTACCTGCCGAATCACTATCTTTCTATCCAACTAATTTCAAATCATCATTAGCAACATATAAAATTCCATAATTTCTTGTTCCATTCCCATACCTTAAAATAAACTTGCATGTTTTCCAATGTGTCTCTTTTGGCATTTCCATAAATCTAGAAATTAAACTAACTACATGCATTGTATCTGGTCTTGTAGCAGTTAAATACATCAAGATTCCTACCATAATTTTGTATCTAGTAGGATCTATGTTACTGCTATAATCTTCTTTTGTCAATTTTAGACTTAATTTTGCTGGTGTAGATGTTGGTTTATTGTCCAATGTCCAACATTCTAAATCTTTACAAAATTTATTTTACATACTTTTCTTGACATATAAAAATTCCCTTCTCTGTTTGTTTAACTTCAATGCCAAGAAAATACTTCAACAATCCCAAATCAGTGATCTCAAATTCCTTTTTCATGGCTGATTAAATTCATCAATTAATCAATTGTTTTTTTTGAATTTCCACTAAAAATTAGATCATCTACATACAAAACAACAATTAAAATCTCACCATTGTTTGTTTTGATGTAGAGTGTGGGCTCGCTGCAACTTTTTCCAAAGCCATTACTTGTAAAATAGGAATCTATCCTACAATACCAAGCTCTTTGTGCTTGTTTCAAACCATACAAATCTCTTTTCAGCTCGTACACTTTTCTTTCATGCCCTAAGATTTCATAACTAGGTGGATGGCCCACATACACTTCTTCTTCCAATACTCCATTCAGGAAAGTTGACTTTACATCCATTTGATGGACTTTCCATTTGAGATGAGCAACTATGGCAATAATAGTTCTCATAATCTCTAGCCTTACTACTGGAGAAAATGTCTCATTATAATCACGTCAAGAATATTTTTTATAGCCTTTGAAAACTAATCTTGCCTTGTGCCTTTCAAGTTTTTCTTCGGGAGTAATTTTAGTTGTATAAACCCATTTTAATCCAATTACTTTCTTTCCTTAAGGAAGATCTACTAACTCCCATGTATGATTCTTTTCATTGTATGCATTTCTTCACACCATTTATTATCTTTAATTGCTTCTTCAAAATAAATTGGATCAACTTGTGAAAATAAAGCAAAATTAATTATTTCATGTTGATTTTCTTCATACGTTAACTGATCATATATCTCTTGTACATTCCTCATTCTTCCTTGCTACTACAATGAGTGTGATGATGATGAAGATGCTTCATTTTCTGGTCCTTGCATGCTTTGTTGGATGCTTCCATTAGAATATTCACCCATTTGAGAAATGGGTGTCCAACTTGGTACATTGTTTGCTCTTCCTTTAGCTGATGTAGGCACAATGATGGGTGCATTTACATTTGTTTGTGGCTGCTCCACTACTTGTGCATCTTCCCAATATGCTTCCTTAATGAATTGAACATTCTGACTGATTATCAACTCCTTTATAACTAGATTATACAATCTATAATCTTTTGATTGCTCACTATATCCAATAAAAATGCACTTCTCTCCTCTGTTATCCCACTTTGTTTTTTTTAATTTGGCGCATGTGCATATGCCACATATCTGAAAACTCTCAAGTGTTCAACACTTGGGTTTCTTCCACTCCACGCTTCATGAGGTATTTTTTTCCTTGCACTCTTTTTAGGACATCTATTCAACAAATATAATGCTGTCCCAAATGCTTCTACCTGTAATTCATTAGGCAATCCTCTCTCTTTAAGCATGCTTCTTTCCATTTCTTGAATGGTTCTATTCTTTCTCTCTACTACACCATTCTGCTGAAGTGTATAACTTGCTGTGAATTGTTTCTTGATCCCGTGTCCCTTACAAAAGTTTAAACAGTCATTTGATACATACTCTCCCCCTTTATCAATTCTCAATGTCTTTATATAATGGACACTATGCTTCTAAACCATGGCATTATACTGTTTGAATACCTCAAATGTTTCTGATTTATTTTTCAGAAAATAAACCCATGTCCTTTTGCTGAAGTCATTAATGAAAGAAATGAAATATTAAATTTTAAACATGGAGGGATTTTTCATGGGACCATATAAAATTGAATGTATAAGCTCAAGTGGCGAGTTTGTTCCCCATGATTTATCTGAGGGAAAATAATTTTTATGTTGCTTCCCTAATATACATGCCTCACAAACCTTATCTGGTTGTTCAATAGGAGGAATCCATTTAACCATTTTCTTATTATAAAGAAAATTCAATCCACCAAAAATCAAGTGCCCATACCTGAGATGCCAGAGAGTGGATTGATCAATGGCTATTGTTTTGAACGTTTCTGTGCCTGCTACACTTTGCATCCTCAAGGGAAACATTCTATTTTATGTCATCTGCACTGTAGCAATCAACTTGTTGCTTCCACATTTATCATATAAATCACATTATCCATTCTCAAACTTCACCTTATATCCATTTTGGACAAGCTTCCCAATACTTAGAAGATTATACTTCAATCATGGAACAAAGAAAACATTATGAATATGCTTGATGAGAATGGATACAAAACCTTTTCCCACCACAAGATTATTTTTTTTCTATTCCCATCTTTACTTCAAATCTGATTGCTTCATCTATATAACTAAACATTTCTTTATTTCCACACATGTGGTTACTGCAAGCACTATCAAAGTACCACACTTTCTTGCTTCCTTTCTCAGCTACATTGCAAGTTAAAAGGAAGTCTCCACCCTTTTCATTCTTCTCAGGTTCAACTTCTTTTGCATTAGAGAAGCTTGCATTATAATTATTATTTCTCAAATCATATTCTTTATTTTTTCATTCACCAGCATAATGCCCAAACTTCTTACAGTAATAACATTTCACATTAGATTTATCATACCTTTGTGTAGAACCACCTATGGAAGTGTTGTTGCTATTTCCTCTACCTCTTTCTTTTGCCTACGGCTATTGATAGTGGTTGTGACTTCCACCTTCTTACTGGTTGTTAAATCTTCCTTTTCCTCTGTTGTATGCTCCTCTCCCCCCGTTTCTAACATTTGTGTTTGTTTTGAAGGCTTGTCCATTGGAGGAGCTGGTTGATCTATTCATACTTTGTTCATGGGTTTGTAAAGAACCCATAAAATCATCCACATTCATATGTTTTAAGTCCTTAGACTCTTCTATGGCTACCATAACTGGGTCAAATCTAACTAGAAGGCTTCTCAATACCTTCTTTGTGATCCTATACTCTTCTATGACATCACCATTTTTCCTCATTTGATTGAAAATGGTCATAGTCCTTGTAAATAAGTCATTTACAAACTTCGAGTCTTTCATGAGAAGAGTTTAAAACTCTCCTTAGCATCTGTAGTTTGACTACCTTCACCTTGCCACTTCCTTGATAAGCACTCTACAATATATCTGAATCTTGCTTGGAGTTTTAGCTGTTGCTATCCTTGGAAATACTGAATCAATGACTACATTATGGATATAGCTTAAATATTTTTCATCCTTTCTTTTATTTCCCTTCCATGCATTTTTTGTGCTTGTGTCAATGCATTAAAAAACAACCTAGTCTGCTACCTCTGTATATCCTCCTTCAACTAGTTCCCATATCTCTTAAGAAGAAAATAGTGTCTTCATTTTAATGAACCAAATGTCATAGTTCTTCCCATCAAATATTGAGGGTTGTTGCCATGAGTTTCTGTTGGAAACCACTACAACTCAACCCAGAAAACAAAAAACTCAAAAACTAATGGGTTTGAGTTTTTTGTTTGCTCTGATACCAATTTGTTGAAAACATTTAGTGTAAAATGCAACCAATAAGGGAAAGACAACCAAAAACAAAAATAAAACACACATAAATGTATTATATTCGATTAATTTTTTTTTTTACAATTTTAGAGATGTTGATCTGTTTTCATTTGTTACTCTTCTTATGTCCACTTTTCAAATTATTTTTCATACAAAAAATTATTCTTTGTGCTACTACACTTTTATATTTGCAAAATCCCCTTTTTTGTATTCTTCTTCTCTGTATTGTCCTTTTCTTCTATGTGTTGTTGCACATTTTTTTCCCTTTCTATGTCTTCTTCGAGTTGTTCTTCTTCTCTCTATTCTCTCTATTTTATGCTAATAGTATTTTTTATATGCTATTGCATTCATTTATATTTATAACCCCATTTTCAAATATTTAACATTGTCGTATATTAAAAAATATAATTTTTCTTTGCTGCCTAAAAACATGCCCAAAAATATATATATAAATAATATTTCTGGGTCCCCACAAAAATTCCACGGCCAAAAATTAAAGGCCGGACCCAAAATATTATGAAGCATGGTTAAACCCAGGGGACTCACATCCACGGGGAGGAGAAAAGGAGAAGGATCATATAATTGAGCCACATGGCATGTGCCGCAGTGGGGATAGAAAAAGGTAACGACCAAAATACAACAACCAAAACAATTAACGCCATTCAACAAGGTGGTTAGAGGAGTGGAATATAATTTTAAAAGTTGCGTGGGATTCGAGATTACCCACTAGCATTTAATTCTGACATGAAGTTGCATAAGGATGGCCAAGAAAATGTCAAGAACCTGAATACATTGTCATGGCTGAGTCGAACACTAATGTAGCACTTTGATGATGGAAAATTGGACAGTAGTTAATGAGACCTGACTGGGATAAGGAAAATTTTCATTCTTGTTCTGTTAAGACCCAATGCATATGTGGTTTCTTGATCATATGGGAGACACATAGATCAAAAAACTGTTGGCACACGCGTACTAGGAATATTAGATGTGGAGGTATGATTTTATAGCTTGTGGAGGACTGCAAGAAAAATAGATGAAACTACTCTAGGTGTAGTTGGTTGGATATGAGTTACGAATGCAATAATGAGGCCGAGGAAAAGTAGGCTGATGAAAAGTTCATGAGTGTAACTTAAGAATCGATGGATCTATCTGAAGCAAGATTCAACCTGAACAAGGAGACAATTTCTTAGGATTGGTTTTGAATGATCAAATAATGGGAATTTTATTATTTCTTTGACTCCACATGAGCATTGTAAGATGAGTGAATGAATATCCTTTCACATAATTTATTAACCCACACAAAACTCATCGTAGCTTCTACATTTTTCATTGAATTGGAGGACATTATAGAAGAAATCCAACTGGAGTGAAGATCTTATAGTAAATACAAAAACAAAGTATATCTTTTGTAAACTATCAGGATAATGAATGTCCTAAGGTTTTCTTTTCGTTGTGCATCAATGCTACCAATCTGAACACCTCAAGGCATGTTAAATAGATGAATCTATTTTTCATGTTTTCCTCTTCAAAGATGAATGATCTAAGAAAAATAATCTTTTTTAATAGACGTGCTCATCTATATGGGAAATACAACACAGATGCTCTAAGAAACAAGAGACTATCAAAAACTCATTTCTCCCCTTTCAATAACAAAATTACTCTGATACAAAATTATTTGGTGAGAGTAGATTTCATAATAAACACACTATAAATTCTTCTCTGTATTCATGCAAATTCATGAAATAATACACATTTTTATATAGGAGAGACAACTCCTATATTTTAGGATTTGGCTATAACTAATAAAGCTAATTATGTGAGTGGTTTATCCACCAATAATCATGTAATAAACTTATTTTACATGATATTATATTATTTTTAATTACAAATCATAATAAAAATAATATATAAAATAATGTTTACTCACATATGAAATAACATGTGAACACCATATAAAATATTCCTAACACATTCTCCTTTGTTTAACATCCACCCTTACACACCCCTTCCTATTCCATGCACACTTCCTCTCATCACACCCATTCTTCAGAAGACCACACCCTTGGCTCTCACATTTCCTTCAGACATCAAAATTTCTCCACTCCTCGTCCACCTAACATCATCACAAACACCATGCTTGATATCACTTTATCTTCTACCATTGAGCTATTTTCATGTCCTCGTCCACTTGACATTATCACACATTCACCACACTCACCAATTTTGTTGTTTTTTTCATTCCCAGACTCACGTCCTCCACACACCACCATTTTATGGCTTATATTTGGTATCATTACTTCACTCGTCATCTACATCCTCCAATCCAATCTCATTATCTACCTCATCTATCATTTTATTCTCTACATCATGTCCCTCATTCATCTAGTCCCTACATGGACTAGGGGTACTATCATTTGTCTTCACTACTAATTTCTGTGTATTATGTACATTATGTTTCTCTTCATCCAGTCTATATTCAAAACATGCCTTGATTATCCACACGTTTTTTCTATCATCGATGACATGAAAAAAAACACAAACAAAATCAAAAAACAATTAAACATATTTCAAAATAAAAAAATCTATATATCCCAAAACTTACAAAAACAATGTTTGCTCATGGATGTCCTTCCATATTTTATCCATTCATTCATATATCATTCCAATTTTCAGTTCACTACTACATACTTCACTTAAAATTCATTCACATTCCACATGTTGGTTTTTTCATATCTTTTGGTGAACTCTTGATTATCTTGTTGTCATATTTGTTGAGCCAATAGTCTCTACTATAGTTTCTTGAGCTTGGTGTCTCCTTACGTGGTGAATTAAGAATGAATTTCCTCTTAGAGATCTATATAATCTTACACACTTAATAACTTATCTTGGAAGCCCTATGACATTATTTGTTCACACTTTCCAATGTCATCTCCCTAGAAACTTCCACTCCCTCCACCAAGCCACTAGTAGTTCTAAACCCCTAGGAAAAACAAGCGTAAAAAACAAATTAGAATAAAAATCATAAGAAAAATTTAAAATTCAAAAGAAAAAAAGAGCAATATCAAATGCTCTCTCTCAGGGGTCTTTCCAATATTTCTACTGGGGCTATGGACACCTAGATGGAAGTAGAGCAATTTTGTAACTAGAATCAAATATATTTCCATCAGGGCTATACACATATGGATGACAACAGAGAAATGCACGAATTATAATTTCCATCCATTCCATCTATCACAAATCACACGTTTCAATCACACCTAGGCATTTGATTGTGTTTTCACTCATTGTCTTATAGGTCTTCACTTCAAGTAGTAATTAAATTTTATGAACACAAAAAGGATCTTGATGAGACATAGGGCTAGTATGTCACCATTGTGATGTTTAAACCTTATTCAAGATCCTATTTTATTTCAAATTTTATCTCATATCTCATGGCTTCCATCTCATCATGTGTTCACCAACACTCTTGTTGCAAACCATGTTCATACACCTACACACCATTATTGAAACAATGTCACTTTCATAGTTACATTCTACCTAATTTGGAATGAATAGTCATGGGCATCCATTTCCTTATGTACACTTTTACATAATCACCACTTTTCATGGAATTTACCTTGTAATCATTTCTCATCAATTTAGGTAGGGGAAACAATTCTCTCATGCTATCTTACTTGCATCCATTTTTGTATATATCTATCATCGCATTTTAACCTACACGTGGCTAGGGAAACACTGTCCTCGCTTTCATTCATCATGCCTTCACCAAGGTTCATTTTATATCATTTTCAATTGCCAATTTTCATCTTGATTTATGTTAGGGAAACCTGGGGCTCAAAAAATTGTCACTTAAGGGGGGATAACACATTAAAACCTTCTCATCAATCTTATGACATTAAAACATTAAAAAACTGTAATCAATTGACTCAGTGGTCTCCACCTTGTGAAATCAACTTCTTGATCCCTTCACAACGTAATGCTCACACTAGCAACACGAACATGAATATTTTTTTGACTTATATCAATAACACGTACATTATCACTCAGCCACACATAACAACACAATGGCTAAACCAAAACACAACAAATGTCACTTCGCATGTATGTCTAAAACAAGGAGATGATGATGCCAACTAAACATTAGAAAGGAAAGTATAATACCATCAAGAAATAAATTATATTTTCAAGGGGAAATGGTGTCAATAATTCCACATATCCCTCCACTAAGGAAGGGAGACTAGCCTTTGGTTCCTCCAAATCATTCATGCAACTATGCATGAAAACACACTTATCCCTCCACAATTATCCCTCCACTAAGATTAGTCTCGATAACCTTTGTTTCTTCCCAAAATAAATATGAAACCCCATACACCATAGTAACACTTATCCCTCCACCTTTGGAAATAAAATTCCCTAACATACATACATACATAACATACTTATGCATATAAGAAAAATAATCATCAATCCAATGTACATACATTCCAATGAGAAACCAATTAAATTCACAATATATTAACAATAAGAGAGTGAGAAAATACCATTTCATCGTATATTTATCAAAATATCAAGCCATCATATGAGGCTTGAAAGAGGGAACTAGGAATATTCAGATAACATTTGTACACACTATCAAGCCTTCAAGGGGCTTGTAAGGGGAACTAGGAATATTTCAAATCACTTATTGCTCCACTAAGGTATGGGGTGTAAGTTCTTGGTTCCTCTAATAAAATAAAATACATGTACATGCCATTTATCCCTCCACCTAGTTTATTAAAAACCCACTTTTCGCTCTACTAGAATAAATCCCACAGACCTTTGGTTCCTCCTCAATGTTTAGTTTAGTTTAGTTTTACCATTACTTATTTAGCCATAATGACCCTACTTTCCCCAATACACACAAAACACTTTTTAGCCCCACAATGAGTACTAAACAAGTAAATGACATTTAAGAAAAACACATCACTACTCAAATGAGTAACAAATACACGTACATCCAATCAAATGATGGAAAGATAAAATAAGAAATTACAAGAATAATGAGGGAGAGTGAAGTCTTTGACCATTACTCTGCATATCTCATGGTTTGCACTATATTAAATTAAGTCTTGTGTATTAAAGATGGTTTAAGGGAAATAATAGTCATTCAAACGTGTAATCAAGGAATAAGATAACAATATTTATAACACCATAGAAAAGGAGACTAGAAGAGGGAATTAAGAAGAGAGCTTTTCCCACAAGGTACATGGATAAATTAATTCATATTTCCCTTTAGATAAATTTAATCATTTAACATCATAGTTTAAACCACAATTATGAGTATGAAATAGGTGTTCATTCCTTAATATTGCAAGTTTCCTATTCATTAACATAATTTATCACCAATGGTGCATTCCATTATTATCATTTATTTTAATATTATGTTAGACATTTTATCCATCTGGGATCATTCAATATGTATACAATTATTATAATAACCGTTCTCAACATTCAGCTCATTAACTCTTGTTATTATTACTCCTACGTTATTATTTGATCTCATGTTGGCATTGTTTTAGAGTAATTATGTTTCCAATAGCACTCATTTTCCACTTAAGGATTCAAGTATTCACAAAGTATGTTCTCATCCAAAATAATTCATTTTATGGTTCATATCAAAATTGTTTTAGCCTCACAAAGTTTGTAGATTAGGAATACCTCAAACATTGATAGGTCTTTGGTCCATTGGATTCCTCCTGAGAGAAACTGATATAAACTCAACTTTGATGGTGCTTCTAAGGGTAACACTGGTCTTGTTACTGGGGGAGGAGTTATCAGGGATCACAAAGGCTGTTTAGTTGCTGCTTTTGCTGGTAAAATGGGGAATCAGACAAATCATTATGTTGAAGCCCTTGCTACTCTTTGGGGCCTAAGGATTGCCAAAGATTTTAATATCCATAACTTAATTTTAGAAGGGGACTCTCTTAATATCATTAATCATTTAAACAATACTTCTCCTCTTAGTTGGACCATCAAGGAATTCATTATGGAAGTAAGAAATATCTGTCAAAATATTAATAATATCATCATTAAACATATCTATAGGGAGGGGAATAAGGTTGTGGACACTTTGGCCAATATGGGCATCAATATTAATCTTACCATATGGGATAATGCAAACAACATCCCTAAGGAGGTTCAAACTAGTATTAATGTGGATAATAATGGAATTGCACACGTGGAGTAATTTTAATTATGACATGGAGTGAGTCTTAACAGAGTTGAAAGATCTCATTTGTGTGATTTATCCTCCTTTTTACAGCCACATTAAAGCCATTAAACCTCGCACATGTGGGAGGTATTTCAAAAAGTAGGACAGTCATAAGAAAATTGTAGACTCTTACTAGGGTTTCGAGTAGGTTATTTACAGAATTAGTAGGAAGAAAGAGAAAATAGGACGGGCGCCATGTCAGTTGGAGCCAAGTTACGACCTGACCTGGAAGAATAATAAGGTACTTTGGAACCTCCTACACAAAGGAGGCATCTCAAATTTCATTGAACGAATTCAAGGTCATGACCTGAACATTTTGGTTCACTTTGCTATGGATTGGAAGGATAGGAGGGTCAAGTATGGTGGGCACAGGGTTATAGTCAATGAGGAGCTGATTGCTGAGGCATCAGGCTTGGAGATGGAGGGCTACCGATTTTTCAGTAAGAGGATTGATAGGGTCCTTGAGGCCAATAAATTATCTGATGAGGGCAAAGAGCTGGAGTTTGTTGTTGTAGGAATAAGGGTAAGTTCTATTCCCACATCGTATGATGAAGTAACGAACATGATGATAAGATATATTTCTCTAGAAGGACGTTATAAAATGGTCCTTATTAAAAACACCTTATTTTTCTAAAACATTTTAGAAGGAATTTCGCGGTCTGTTTCCCACATTACCTTCTAAACTCCCTACAGCGCTCTGTTCTAGATTTTCAAAATAACTCCCGTGCCATTCCTTTGAATCAAGGCCTTATTTTTCTATTGCGCAAGCTATGTGTTGCCAGGTTCCCTAGCTTCTCGATTGCTCCTAGTGAGCCACTCGCTACCACCTCCTCTACTCCCACTCCCACTCTTTCCGTCCCTTCCAAGTCCAAATACAAGAACCCCATGAAAACAGACACCCCTCTCACTGGCAGGATTCTTAGAATCTCTAAAGAGATGGAGGTTGTGCAAGACTTGCTTCATATCAACAATATCGATATTGAAAAGGCCTTGCATCCGGAGGAGTCTCAAGAGGCTAATAGACTAGAAGCCCTAGAGAAAGAGATGAAACAGATGAAGAAGGACCTTCAGTGTATGGAGAAACAGAAAGGGAAAAGAAATTTTGATGAAGATAATGACAAAGACAAGGATCATATTACTGATATATATAAGAAGTTGAACTCTCTGGACACTAGACTGGGGAGATCTAAGGATAGACATGATCACAACATGGCTATCTTTAAAGCCATAAGTGACTTTCTTGAGTAGCAAGTTTGGAGCATTGCTATGATAAGTGGGATCCCTACAACTATTTGGGGGAATGAGAACTAGAGGAGTATGGCCTTTTCATAGCTGGACGCTTCAGACTCAACGCACACAACCACTTTGGTGTTGTTTACCTCACTGTAGATGATCAAGTCCATAATTGAAAGAGCATTAAATAAATAGTCTCACTTGGGCTGGCAAGATTGGTTTGGATGTTTTTCTTTTGTGATCTTTTTATTGTGGCGCTGCTACTTTTTTGCAGTTTTGTTGTGGTCTATGTCCTTTTTTGCTTTTGGTTATAACTTGTTCTTGGTTACTTATGGAAACAATGTTATATCTAGAAATTGATCCTTTTTTGCTGAATCTTCATAGTCATATTAGGCTGGTGAGCCCTTTATGTAACAGGGTATAGTCCCTTCAAAACTATTTACCAATAATAATAAAAAAATGTTTTAGCCTAGGGATTCAAGACTCCAAGCAGTGTTATCTCACACAAAACATAGAATTTTATTACTCATAGGAATCTCAAGTATTAAAAACATTTTACAAGTGATACATTCAATATAATATTATGAATTCAAATGCCTTATATGAAACTATTTCAATCGTTGGACAAGCATATGTTAAGTGTCTTTTGCCAATAATCCTCATAGGAGTTACAAGACTTATTGATATCATTGACACTCAAAGGGTTCTATGCTCTACCATGAGGAAAAACTTATGGCAAACAAATATCTTGTCCTCATAAACCTTTGTACAATCTAAGGTACTTTGATACTTCTTGCCAAGGTAAAAATTTTTCTTGAGAGGAGTAAAAGAGTTTCAAACCAAGAGTTTATTGTGTAATTAAACTGACACTTAGACTCACTCGCATATGTTAGATCTCTCAATGAGGTAAATCATTGGTGAAATCACCCCATACTATCCTCACAAGAACTAGGTTACCTGCTAGGGTGCTAAGGAAAATTACACTCCTAAGGAAATAACTTATCAATGAAATGATTAAACCTACGACACCTAGAAATGATGGTTGTACTCACAGCAACTGTGAAAGGGTACACATAATATATCCATTTCCTCACACAAACATACCTAAGTTATGGAAATGGTCTTACAAGACTTGTCTAAGGTACAAAACAAGTAAACAACCTATAATAGGTTTAAGTCTTTTCTTAACACGATATGGGTTTTCAGACTTAACATGACTCAACTAAGAGTGAAGGTATAACAAAGGGGTTAAATGCTCATTTCATTTAGATAGATAAGGAAGGATACATTTTGACCAAAAATTATAAGTGTTAATAAGGAAATACAACAATTAGTTCATGGTAATGATTGTTTTAATACTTGTACATCACAATTACAACATTCAAATACAACCACATATCCATTTCAATGCACATTTGATATAACCAAATTTTATTCTATTTTCATTTTTCTCATTTCAAAAGGGTAAATAAATACCACTATTAAAAAAAACAATGCATCTCATCATTTTGGAAATAATAACCATATTACAAGATAAGTAAAATTTTAGAGTCCAAATCTCCTCATTAATTCTATTTAGTGTGCTCCCTGCAACTTGTCAAAATTTTGTAAGCATAGTTAGTGATAAACGGTGGCATGGATTTCTCCTACAACCTAGCACAATCCACGATTATTAATTTTCCATTTATAATGAAATAAAACACTTTGCACATACAATAGAGGTAAGAAATGATTTTTAATTTCATTTCATTTTCAAAACTAGAGAGAGGAGAGATAAATAACATCATTATTACCACAATAAATTTTCACAAAAAAACCAAATGGAGATCCATACAATCATATATTAGTGTCTACAAGTTTTCTCGCCAGTTATTTCACTTGATAAGGGCTCATGATAGTGTTTTTTCATTTTGCTACAAGTTTGCGAAAACATCCAAATTAGCCAAAGTGGCTATAAAACTGCATTAAAAAGTTGATTATCGATGGTCAAACACACCACGTAATAAATTCTATACACTCTCCTATATATAGTGAAACCAATAGAGTTGAAGAAACTCAAATCTAGTAAACAAGGTTCGAAAGGTGACTACCTCTCTAGAACAACCAATCGTAAATGTGTTAGTTTAACCTTATTCCACAACGACCGGAAGCCTACAAAACCCCTTGTAAATAAATCTTGAAAATTTATTTTCTTATCACTAAGGATTGGTAGTGATTTTCATGGATAAATAACATGGGTATGCAAAGGTCGAATTCCATTCCTCCACCCAGGGCCTAAACTTGAAGCCCAACCAAAATTGAACTTTTAAGTTTCAGCAATGATCTAAAGCTACAAAAGGTCAATAGGGCTCCTAAAGGGGTGACAAAAACTACATGAACAAATATTTAAATTCATTCTAAGGTTTAATGTATCACTCCACATGACAGAGAACATAGTCAAAACATGAATTTCCCATTTTGGGGTCTTGAGAGGTGTTTTACACATCACTGAAAATCACGTTTACTAACTTTTGTAAAATAAACTATTGGTATGATTAATTGAAGACTCAACTCAACTCGCCAATTCAAGCGGACACGGATATCCAGTCTTGATACCTTGGTTTGTCAAATGTCTTAGGACGTGGTTTGCGAGTACGGTTGATGATCAAAATAATCAATCAGGTTACGTTGGAAGAAATAATTCTTTTTTATTTAATACTATGATTTATTTAATTAAGCTAAAATATTAACCTTAATTTTATTATAATTTCGATTTCATTGTGTTGTCCACTCAAAATTCCCCTGCTCTTAAGAAAGTGAAAATTTCAAAATTTTGAGTTTTAAGTGTCTTCTCTGTTGTACTCAATGTTAAAAGTCGAGAAATTGAGAAAATCTACGTTTTTTGGGTCATTTTGTGTGTTTTTCGGGCCTGTCAGACATTTTTGTCCCGCGTGTCCCAAGTTCAAATGGGCGCTCTATTCCCCGATCGGCCGGTTTCCCCGAAGTTTGTCTTTTTTCGGGCCCGTCGGAACTTTCTTGTCCCAAATGTCCCAAGTTCAATTGGGCAAGTTGTTCCATTTTTGGCCGAATCGTACTTTGCGCTTCCATTTTTGGTCCCAAGTTCAACGCAAGTTGTTCCATTTTCACCCGACTTCGCGTACTTCGCACTTTCTCGTCCCAAATGTCCCAAGTTCAATTTGACAAGTTGTTCCATTTTCGACCGATTCGCTCGAACCGCGTACTTCGCGCTTTCACATCCCAAATGTCCCAAGTCACTCGGATCTGTTGTCACATTTTCACCCGATCCGGCCGAGTCGCGTGTTTCGCGCACTTTTGTCCCGCATGTCCCAAAAGGCATTTGTGCGTCTTTTCCCCGCTTCGCCCGAATCGGCCGAGCCGCGTGTTTCGCGCATTCGCGTCTCACATGTCCCAAATGAACCAAGTGCCATTCGTGCTTATTTTTCCCGCTCTACCCGAATATCTTGCTTATTCAAATTGGTATGTATGTATTAAATGTGCATTCATTATCTTTCTCTCTCCTAATCGGCTATATAATGAGCAAACCCCCTATGCATTTTTCACACTGCTTCCATGCTATCCTTTGCTCGAACCCTTGCAATCTAAAATCCTGCGCGTGTATCCCTTCCCTCTGTAATTCCTTCCCGAGTCTAGTTTGCGGCTCTGCCCTCTGAATTACTATCAATATGAAGATCAAAGTCTTGGAGGAGGCTTTGGGAGAGCTGAAGAATAACTGGCAGAAGGGTGAGGCTTTCAAGACACTGGTTGTATCTGCTTTCAAAGACATACACTGTCATCTTCAGGATGAAACTTCTGGTGTGCCTCTTTCCTTGCAAGAAATCAAAGCTCAATTCAGAGCTTTTGTCAAAGATAATCTATTCAAGGAAAGCTCCATTTCCAAAGAGAAAATGAAGGAGATATGCTCTCTTCAATCTGCCATTGAAGAAGCAAATAAAGACTATCATACTCATGTCGAGTTTGATAAGGAAATGGAGAAGTGCCTCGGATTTTGGGCTCAGTCTACAGCCAACACGTCAGTCCCTCGTGGCAGAGACATAGCCGAGGCATTGAAGAGATTCAGGCAGCGAATTTTGAAGTCAGTGGGTCCCTCCCATTCATAACCACCTGTCTTCTTCTCCTTATTCTTCTCTTCTTTTCTAATTCTTTTTCTCGGATTCATTGTAATAAGTTGAGGTATTGCAATTGGCAATCCTTAACTAATCTTTAGTTAAAAGAAGTAGTTACAAAGAGTAACTGATTTGTAAGCTATATAATGGCCTCTCCACTCCATTTTGAAGAGGAGGAAGAACTTGGCTTATTTTCTGAAAGTGTAAATAGATCATAAAGAAATCAATACAGAAGGGCTTTTCATTCTTTGTCTATCTGATCTCTTTTATCCCTAAGCTTTTCATTTAATTTTGTGAAGATCATTTGTCTGTGTTATGTCAAGAAACTTTGTGTTCTGGCAGATGTTATTTACAAAACTTTGTGTCTTTAAATTCCATCTTATTTATATGATACAAATGATCTTGTTTCAATTCACTGTAACTTCGCATACATAAAGAATTACTCTGTTATCTATAATTCTGCATGTTTCCTTTCTGCTCATTCTCGTATTCTCATTCCTCAGTCCTTTTGTAATTGATGATCTTTATAGAAAACACTTTCGTAATATCCAAGTTCAACCAGAAAATCATGTTTTGTATATTTGTAAATAGGTTCGTTTCTGAATAAGGGAACCTCTCCCATTAAAGAGGAGGGACTTCTTGTCCCCTGACTGTTGCTCTTCGTAAAGTCCTATTTGACGACCAACAGTTTTTGGCGACTCTACTGGGGAAAATCATATTCCAGTTCTGTAATTTTTGATCATCCTTTGATCTGGCGACTCCGTGTTTTACTCGAGGGAGAAGGGCCCTTGGTATTGAAGATTCTCAGTTTCAGCTTTTGGAGCAGCAGGGTTTTCCTTTCCCTTCAACAAGAAATAGAAAGACTCGTTCGACAAGCACTCCACCTGTTCAAGATAGAATTCCTATGGGTGGTATTCCTTCAGAGTTAGCTAGTCCTAATCTTCGAGCTTTGATTCTTGCTGGTGTTGCAGTTCCTCTCCAAGCCATTTTTTCAAGAATGGCGGTACCGTTGCCCTGGGGTCATCGTGTCGGGCCCCTTGCTCTTCCTCAGCCTTTGCATGAGTTACCCAGAGGTAACCGGAAGAACTTCCCTAAATTCAAAGGCGATGGCAAAGTGCATCCTGATGAACACATCGCAGCCTTCATAGTTGCATGTGGAGTTCTGGGAGTTGAACATGAAGACGTCTCCGTGAGACTGTTCGTTGAGACTTTACAAGATAATGCTACTGATTGGTTCTATCACCTTCCGGCTGGTGCTATCACTAGCTGGGACACCATGAGAACTAGGTTTGAAAACCGTTTCAAACCAGCAGAAGATGTGCATGCCTTGCTAGCCCAAATCTCTCAGATAAAGAAAGATTCACAAGAGCCCATGAGAGAATTTGTGGCCCGATTCAACAGGTTGATTAATAAAATTCCACCAAATACTCGACCTGTTGATCAAATCCAAAAATGTTTCTTCCTAAATGCCCAATCGCCTGAAGTTAGTTATGCGCTAAGAAGGGCTAATCTCGCAACATTGGCTGAAGATCAAACTCTTGCTGTTAGTGTCGAGGATGATTTAATCATGTCAGGGAAGTTGAGGAGAGACCCTTCCAAATCTAAGTCTGCTTCTTCCTCCTCTTCCACCCCTGGACCTAATACTGATCCATTGGTTCAAAAACTTGTGAATGATCTCATTGCCATAAAGAAACAATTGGCTCAGCATGCTCCCTATGCAGACGTTCCAAGGAG
Source organism: Taxus chinensis (assembly GCA_019776745.2). Lineage (NCBI taxonomy): Eukaryota > Viridiplantae > Streptophyta > Pinopsida > Cupressales > Taxaceae > Taxus > Taxus chinensis. Next base: position 61,731,391 of record CM034152.1, on the reverse strand, counting down.
GAATTTTCAGCCCAGAAATCATTTGCCTGCTTCTTAAACAAGATTAGCACTTGAAGGACCTCCTGTTAAAGTTCCTGTCAATGCAACCTGTGAAGTTGAGGAACCAGATGATGATGAGGATAATGAAGCTTGCGAGGAATTTGTGGAAGAAGTTGATGATGAAGCAGATGAACTTGAGGGATCTCGAGTTAATTTCTTCACCACTGAGGGCATTGATGATGGAGATGATTATGATGAATTAGTAGCGGACATGAATAGTGAATCATTCACTGTCATGACTCGAGAGCAGACAAATCAGAGGGAGAAAGTGACGCAGCCCCCCAAGAAATCTAAGGAGCAGTCGACAACTATCCCTGTAATTGCAAAAAGAGGATCTCCTATCCCCGTTTCATCTACACCAAAGGTGAGTCCTGTTAATCCTGCTATTAAAGTTACTTCTTTTTCCCCTAAAGTTGATAAACCTAGGATCTCAAGTGATGATGGCCCATCCACTTCTGGGTCTTTTGATATTATTGATCACCTGAAAAAGACTAAGGTTCAAATCTCAGAGGCTGAGTATTATCAAACCCATCCCAAAGCTTTTGCTAAAATGATTCACTTTGTCAATTCCCATTCTAAAACCACCTCTAAAGGCCTTTTACCCACTCCTTCTTCTGCACCACAGCCTAGTCTGGTAGCCGCTGTCACCTCACCCAATGACAAAATTAAACCATTTTATGTAACACTTCTTATAGCTGGCCATAGGCTCAGTAATTGTGTCATAGACTCAGGAGCCTCAGACAACGTGATGCCTGCTAAAGTAGCTCATGCCTTAGGCTTGACCCTCACACGCACTTATGGATCTTGTTACTCTATGGAGAGTAAGGAAGTGCCCCTGGTCGGAAGAATTAAAGATGCACAAGTGGCTTTTGCTGCTTTTCCTGAGAAGAGAGTTTTGGCTACCATCTTAGTAGCAGATATTCCTCCTTCATACGGGATGTTGCTAAGTAGGAACTTCTGTAAGGATGTGGGTGGAGAAATTCAAATGGATTGGTCACATGCACTCGTACCTGTTAATGGACAAATGAAGAAGTTGCTGCCTGAGAAGCAATCTGAGTATATTGTACAAAAAACGGATGATCCTAAAGCACAAATACTCTATGAGGATATGGGGCATGGTAACTATATGATTATGTCCCCTGATGAAATCCAACTCCCCAAAGTGTCACCTAAAGATCCTAATGGTGTTTGGATTTTAGAGTTTGATGGAAGTTGTTCCTCAGTTGGTTCTGGAGCTGGTGTCCTACTGGTGTCACCTGAAGGAAGCCTACATCCTTTTTCATTCAAGTTGCAGTTCAAAAATACTAATAATACAACAGAGTATGAGGCTCTCATTCTTGGACTGCAAGTGGCCAAAGAACAAGGTGTAAAGAATCTTCTGGCTCGTGGTGATGCAGAATTGATTGTAAAGCAAGTTAGAAGCCTTTTCCAGGTAAAAAATGGAAGGTTGAAACATTACCGGAATTAGGTTTGGGATTCCATTGAATTTCTTGATGCTTTCTCCATCGAAGCAATACCTAGGGAGAAGAACAGCAGGGCTGATTCGCTAGCAGTCTCAGGGTCACTACTGATTCCTCATCCTGACTTCTCTCAGGACAAGTTCACCATTGAGATGGTCCATCGGCCTAGTGTACCTGATAATACCAATAACTGGCAAGTTTTCAATGATGATCAACACTTGCTTTCTTTCTTAGAACTTAAAGGTAATTTTGAGCAGCTGTATTTTGAAGGAAGCGACAACCTGCCTCGTGAAAGTGTGCCCTTTGACAAAGCAGTCACCCAAGGAGAAGAAACAGATCAGGATGGATGCATCAAACTCAAAGGAAACAAGATTCCTAAAGGATTGGTGAGTTTAGAGGAACTATTTGATAAACATGACAGGTATGTAAAGTCTAGAGCTTCTACTGGACCTCAACAATCAGCTGAGTATGACAAGATTAATATTGGGAGTTCTACTGATCCTAAGCTCGTGAACATTGGAAAATGTTGCACAACAGATGAGAGGAAGAAAGCAATTGATCTTTTAAAGAGGTATAAGGATGTTCTTGCTTACTCTTATGAAGATTTAAAAGCTTTCAAACCAAAAGATATGCAGCATTTTATTCCTCTCAAACCTAGAATTAAGCCTTTTAAGCAGAAACAGAGGCAATACAACCCCAAAATAGCTGACACCATCTTTCAGGAAATACAGAAGTTGTTGAAGGCCAAAATCATTTTTCCCATTCACCATTCAACATGGATTGCTAATATTGTGCCTGTTAGGAAGAAAAATGGTGAGATCCGCATCTGTGTTGATTTCAGGAATCTGAATCAGGCTTCCTTGAAAGATAATTATCCTTTGCCTATGATGGATCAGGTCTTGCAAGTAGTAACAGGATCTGAAATGTTATCTATGCTTGATGGATTCTCGGGATATAATCAGGTAGAGGTTGATACTGCAGATCAACACAAAACAACTTTCACTACTCCTTGGGGTACCTTTGCTTACAAGAGAATGCCTTTTGGGCTCATTAATGCTGGTGCCACTTTTCAGAGAGCTATGGATCTGGCCTTTGGAATTTTGAAAGGGAAGTGTATTGTCATATACCTTGACGACTTGACAGTGTTTTCTAAAACAAGGGCGGATCATTTTGACCACCTGGAGACAGTTCTGCTAAGATGCAGAGAACATGGGATTTCTTTGAATCCTAAAAAATCTGTCTTTTGTGTCACAGAGGGGAAATTATTAGGGCACATCGTCTCCAAAGATGGTATTAAGATTGATCCTGAGTGAGTTCAAGCTATCCAGCAAATTCCTCTCCCAACCAGCAAAAAGGGCGTGCACTCTTTCTTTGGTAAGATCAATTTTTTAAGAAGGTTCATCCCTGATTTTGCAGAGTTAACTTTGAGTATTTCCCAAATGATGAAAGGAAAACAAATGTTTGGTTGGTCTTCTGAAGGAAAGGAATCCTTTGAAGGTATTAAAAGAGCTATTGCTAAAACTCCTGTTTTAGCCTGTCCTGATTTCAGCAAAGATTTTATTATCTATTGCTATGCCACAGATAATACCTTGGCTGCTGTTTTGACTCAAGAAGACTCTAATGAGCATGAACTCCCAATTGCATTCATGAGCTATATTCTGAAAGATCATGAGTTAAAATACACCATGATGGAAAAACATGCTTTTGCAGTGGTCAAAGCTGTTAAGCAGTTTCGTTTTTACATCCTCAACTCTCACTCCATGGTGTTGGTTCCAGATACAACTGTTAAGTCAATTCTCACACAACAGGAATTTGGATCCAAGAGAGGGAACTGGGTTGCTAAGGTCCAAGAATATGATATTGACATCAAACCGACCAAGCTTGTTCGTGGAAAAGGTCTTTGTGAGCTCATTGCTGAAGGAGCTAAACATGAGTTGCTGGAGGATAAAGTTGGCCTTCCTACCGTTCTGTTTCTTAGCTCAGTTGATGAATGGTATGCTGATATCGCTCATTTTCTCACCTATGGAGAATGCCCCTCTCATTTGACTGCCAAAGAAAAGAGGACTGTTAAACTAAGGTCAGTGCAATATGTGTTGTGGGAAAACGCCTTGTTCAAACGTGGGTTAGATGGAAGATTTTTGAAATGTGTGGACAAGGAACAACAGAAAAAGTTACTCTCAGCTTTTCATGATCAGGCATGTGGAGGGCACTATTCATCAACGGTCACTGCTCATAAGATACTTCGTGGAGGATATTACTGGCCTTCCTTGTTCAGAGATGCATCCAAGTGGGTTGATAAATGTGAGGCTTGTCAGACCTTCGTGGGAAGACCCAAATTGGCCTCTTTGCCTCTTAAGCCAGTTGTAATTGAAGAACCTTTTCAACAGTGGGGTTTGGACTTCATTGGAACACTTAATCCCGCTTCTAGTGCTGGTCATACTCATGTATTAACTGCCACGGATTATTTCACCAAATGGGTAGAAGCTATTCCAGTTAAGAGTACTACTTCTGAAGTGGTGTGCAGCTTCATCAAAGAGAACATCTTGGTAAGGTATGGTGTACCTAACAAGATTGTGACAGATAATGCTTCGAATTTCTCTTCAACCGAGATAATGGATTTTTGCTATGGCTATGGCATCTCTTTGGCTCACTCCTCAGATTACTATCCTCAGGGAAATGGGCAAGCAGAATCCACTAATAAAAATTTGGTGACTATTATAAGGAAATTAGTCAATGAGTCTCAACGAAACTGGCACAAGAAGCTCTATGATGCTCTTTGGGCAGACAGGATTACACCAAAGAGAGCTATTGGAATGTCTCCTTTTCAAGTGGTATATGGAGTAGAAGCTCAATTGCCAGTAACAGTGGAGCTGCCAGCCTTGCATCTAATGAAGGCCATTGAAGATACTAGTTTCAGTGATGCTTTGGATAAGAGAATTATGTACCTTCACAAACTGAATGAGGACAGATTGGAGGTTGCTGATAGGATATCTGTTCACCAGCAGAAGGTAAAGGTCCTGTTTGATAAGAAAGCCAGGTTCAGAGATTTCCAAGTTGGAGACACTGTGTTGTTATGGGATAAAAGGCATGAACCTCGTGGCAGCCATGGCAAGTTTGATTCCCTTTGGCTCAGACCTTTCAAGATCAGACACTTTGCTGGTAAGAATTCCTTTTATCTTGATTACATGGATGGTTCTCCTCTCCCACTTCCTTATAGTGGGCAGTACCTTAAGTTGTTCAAGTCATAGGTGATTAGGGAGTCCTTTGTATATTCTGTACAGCGTTTTGTTTTTCTTTCCTTTTTGTTTTGGTGTGTTGTCCTCTGTATTGGTTTGCTTTTTGACTCCGTGGCCCAATGGATAAGGTACTGGTCTGCTTCCCCGAGTTTGTCTAAGTTCTTACCTTGTCCCATTCCTTGAATTTATGCCAAGTCATCCCCAGAAGGAGCCAGCTGTTGTCCACTCAAAATTCCCCTGCTCTTAAGGAAGTGAAAATTTTAAAATTTTGAGTTTTAAGTGTCTTCTCTGTTGTACTCAATGTTAAAAGTCGAGAAATTGAGAAAATCTACGTTTTTTGGGTCATTTTGTGTGTTTTTCGGGCCTGTCGGACATTTTTGTCCCGCGTGTCCCAAGTTCAAATGGGCCCTCTATTCCCCGATCGGCCGGTTTCCCCGAAGTTTGTTTTTTTTGGGCCCGTCGGAACTTCTTGTCCCAAATGTCCCAAGTTCAATTGGGCAAGTTGTTCCATTTTCGACCGAATCACCCGAACCACGTACTTCACGCATTTCACGTCCCAAATGTCCCAAGTTCAATTTGGCAAGTTGTTCCATTTTCAGCCGAATCCGCCCGAACCGCGTGTTTCACGCACTTTCACGTCCTGCAAATGTCCCAAGATCACATTTGGACGTCTGTTGTCACATTTTCGTCCGAATCCGGCCGAGTCGCGTGTTTCACGCACTTTTTGTCCCACATGTCCCAAAAGGAATTTCAAATGCAAGTTTTCCCCGCTTCGCCCAAATCACCGAGTCACGTACTTCACGCACTTTCGTTCCACATGTCCCAAAAGGCATTTGTGCGTCTTTTCCCCGCTCTACCCGAATCGCCCGAAACCGCATGTTTCGCGCATTCGCGTCTCACATGTCCCAAATGAACCAAGTGCCATTCGTGCTTATTTTTCCCGCTCTACCCGAATATCTTTCTTATTCAAATTGGTAAATGCGCATTCATTATCTTTCTCTCTCCTAAACGGCTATATTATGAGTGAAACCCCCTATGCATTTTTCACATTGCTTCCATGCTATCCTTTACTCGAACCCTTGCAATCTAAAATCCTGCGCGTGTATCCCTTCCCTCTGTAATTCCTTCCCGAGTTTAGTTTGCGGCTCTGCCCTCCGAATTACTATCAATATGAAGATCAAAGTCTTGGAGGAGGCTTTGGGAGAGCTGAAGAGTAGCTGGCAGAAGGGTGAGACTTTCGAGACACTGGTTGTATCTGCTTTCAAAGATATACACTGTCATCTTTAGGATGAAACTTCTGGTGTGCCTCTTTCCCTGTAAGAAATCAAAGCTCAATTCAGAGCTTTTGTCAAAGATAATCTATTCAAGGAAAGCTCCATTTCCAAATAGAAAATGAAGGAGATCTGCTCTTTTCAATCTGCCATTGAAGAAGCAAATGAAGACTATCATACTCATGTCGAGTTTGATAAGGAAATGGAGAAGTGTCTCAGATTTTGGGTTCAGTCTACAGCCAACACGTCAGTCCCTCGTGGCAGAGGCATAGCCGAGGCATTGAAGAGATTCAGGCAGCGAATTTTGAAGTCAGTGGGTCCCTCCCATTCATAACCACCTGTCTTCTTCTCCTTTTTCTTCTCTTCTTTTCTAATTCTTTTTCTCAGATTCATTGTAATTAGTTGAGGTATTGCGATTGGCAATCCTTAACTAATCTTTAGTTAAAAGAAGTAGTTACAAAGAATAACTTATTTGTAACCTATATAATGGCCTCTCCATGCCATTTTGAAGGGGAGGAAGAACTTGGCTTATTTTCTGAAAGTGTAAATAGATCATAAAGAAATCAATACAGAAGGGCTTTCCATTCTTTGTCTATCTGATCTCTTTTATCCCTAAGCTTTCATTTAATTTTGTGAAGATCATTTGTCTGTGTTATGTCAAGAAACTTTGTGTTCTCGCAGATGTTATTTACAGAACTTTGTGTCTTTAAATTCCATCTTATTTATATGATACAAATGATCTTGTTTCAATTCACTGTAACTTCGCATACATAAAGAATTACTCTGTTATCTATAATTCTGCATGTTGCCTTTCTGCTCATTCTCGTATTCTCATTCCTCAGTCCTTTTGTAATTGATGATCTTTATAGAAAACACTTTCATAATATCCAAGTTCAACTAGAAAATCATGTTTTATATATTTGTAAATAGATTCGTTTCTGAATAAGGGAACCTCTCCCATTAAAGAGGAGGGACTTCTTGTCCCCTGACTGTTGCTCTTCGTAAAGTCCTATTTGACGACCAACACATTGCAAAAGGAAAAACTAGCAATATAAAAATTATGCAAGAAAAAGATAAGAAAAACATACCTGTACTAATCTTGTGAGCGAGAAAAGAGGAATTTTGTGGTGTTGAACATGTTAGTTGCATGCTTGGGATGTTCCAAATCCTAAACGTAACTCCATTTGAGCATGTATTGCAACTATGTGGTCACACTCGTTTGGGGTATTTTGTCAATCAGTTTACACGTTTGCTGATTACCTAGACGTTTTTCATAAATGTCTTCCGAGGAATTTGCATTTAATGAATTATGTCCATACTATGTTTCAAATCTCCCATTTTCTCAACTTGGGAGGATGCTCGCAAGGTATTTGGAGTTGGAGTTAAACCTTCCAAAAGGGTTTTTCTTGAAAATTTTCTCTCTCTTCAACAACTCAAAATTTGCACCTCCAATCATGGAGTTCCATGAGACTGCATTTATTTGAGTTTTTTTTTCAAAAATTCATGTGCATATTGTTTATGCCCACATTTCAATGCTAAATTTTTTAAAAAATAATCATTTGCTTGACAACTCAAACCCACAACACTATGTAAAGTGGCCTATTGTAGTTGTGGACTCAGGATTTACACCAGTCATTTATTTTTTATAGTTCTTAATTCCTTTTCAAACAAAACTCTTTTTTTCTCATCCTACAAACATTACAGTCCATAGACCCATTTTTTCAAGAATTTTTGAACAGTTCAAAAATTTCCATGTTTGTATCTACCAGGGAACTAACAACTAAAACGTTTACAACAAAACCCTTTCTCCATAATGCTCGACAAATTTTCAATCCTAGATTTGAAACTCCTATTGTGGCACAAGTTAGGGGAGGTTGCCTAAGGTTGTGGACCAAGATTTAGACATGTTAAATACATTTGTTGAAATCTCAAAAAGGATTTTCAACCAATCCATTTTGTGCATAGCCTGCAACCATGTGTTCCATTAGATGACATTTGGTGAGGCGTTTCACGCTATCACGCCTCTTTGAGACATTTGTAAAACAACCCATGTGCCTTGTATTATCCTCCTCTCCCATGATTGCCACTCCGGTAGGGTTGGAAAGATAAAAGATCTAAAACAAAGATAAAAGAAATTCACTCCTACCCTAAACTACCTTTACAGGTTTTTCTATTACATACATACATACATACACATATATAGCTTCATTCTCATTACACTAAGTTTTGTTTTATTTATTTATTTTATTATATTATATTACCATTTTAAAAACTATTAATCATTAAATATTATCATTACTAACTCCTTGTATTATTTCATAGAAGGAAGTATATACAAAAAAATACACATTTAAGTATAAAATTAGTTTTAAGTTATCTTTTATGTATAGACTTTAAGGATGTTTCAGAGTGGTTTCATACATCAAGGAAATCAAATGCAAAATCTAGATTTTGGATGACTCTCCCAAATTTTAGACTCAGCCAATTTCAGGTTCCCGAATTTCAGACTTATCCAATTTCAGGCTCCTGTCGAATTTGGTCTCTATTCAAAAAAATTATAAGTGTAAGTCCATTCCCAAACACCAAATTACAGTGTTTGCCAAGATAATTCACTTCGCAAAGTGGCCCACACCCTCACCGAATAGGTCTAATAACATAGGGCAACACACACAAACTGTAGTTGAAGTGACCCATCGATCACATTTCCAGGTGATTGTCTATCCAATTCCGCAACTACGAAAACCATGGTCATATGATTAGACAACTCCAATCTCATCTTCAATTAGTGTGTTGCATCATTCCTACTACAACATGTAGCCCAAAAAGGGGTAAAATGAAGACACGCAAAAATGCACCCTGTGCATAAGGTCTCCTATTCAAAAATACAAAAAAAATCATAAAACACAATAATCTCAAAAAAATCAAATAATCCCACAAAATATAAAACCCCACAAAATGGTGATAAAATAAATGTCATGACTAATTTATTAAATCTCACCCACTCATATTTAATCATTTCCATCCCACCTACTCGTTTGCATGCCCAATTCAATATAGACCCTTATCATCTCACCCACCCATGCACATTGCACCCATATGTGTCACGCTCTTATAAGCACATAGAATTTATAAAACACCACTCACCCCCATCATTTCATCCTCTTGATCCTCTTAGACACTCTTGAATCTTTATGCACTTGAGCCCATAATTGATTTTTTACTTCTTTGCTAGCATATTTTTGTATTACTGGTTTTGGAGAGGTGAAGGAGGATCACAAAGGACTGGTAAAACTTGGAAGATCACTATTTCAAGGTAAAAAATTAACACAAGTGTCATTCACATCTGCAATTGGCTTGTGATCTTCATGCAATTTTCAACGAATTACACCCGTGACTAGTCTGTGACTGACTCGGGTATAGTATTTCAGTTTCATGCATTATTTTTTAATTTTTACGTCAATAAAATTTATTTTATCTTCTTCAATGGTTAGGGATATAATTGAGGTAGGTTCCCTAACAACCAAAAATAACTAACATATTTCTAAGTGTGTTGGTGTGCAGGTTATAGATCTAGATTAGGAATTTTAATGAATTTATTCATTGAAAGAACCTGTGATTGTCCTTCTCTTTTCAATGGCGGTGTAAACATTTATTTAGTAGCATTAATTTGGAGGCTATATCAACTAATACATCTTGCAAATAATCCAAATATAGGCATACATTAGGAATAAGATGAATCATTATAAAGTGTGAAGATCCTCATAAATAGATTCAAATATAAAACATGAACAAAATTTTCACCTGTACATAACCATCCATAGGGACGAAACCATCGTACATTATGGTCTAAGATAAACATTTTCATATTGGGGGATAATTTTGATGATATTATAGCAGCCAAAATTTTGTATAGATAATTACTAATATTTGGTAAGATTTGCAGTAGATTATACTACATTACATTATAAAATGCAAGGAGTGTGAGTACTCTTTTCTTTCTTCAACACTGACTCAGATATGATATCAGATATGGGGTATGGGGGCATGGGCATGGGCATTTTTTCTCCTTCTATATTTAAACATTTTCATATTTCTCATTAGTTACAACACATGGTGGGGGCATGAAACACACATCATTCCCTTTTGACTTTGTGTTATTTTAGATGTGATCCATTTGTAACGATATGGTCCATGGGTTAGAAATATATCAAAGTGGATAAATAATGTTTAAATTCTTCTTCCTTATTTTCCATTTCAAGGGAATACATCATAGTGTTTAGATACTCTTTAGGTTGGTCTTCCTTATTTTTGGGGTTCATTGGGGAAAATATCCCATAGAAAATATCCTTTTAGTGTTGGTTCAAGTGTACTCAACTCCACTCCTACTTCAGCTTCTCCTTACAAAATTTTCGAATTGATTGCCCCCAATCCTTCAACAATACATTACAAATCAAAATCTCTAAGAACAAAAGATATGAGATGTCCTCCATTAGAAAAGTGAAAAGGTGTACTCCTTCCATGATTTTTATCTTTACTTTAGTATATTAAAAATTAAATTTTCAAAGTTACAAATATATTAATCATATTTAATTTATAGTTAAATTTTTTTTATGGAAAGTGATACACTTTGTGTTGCAAGTTTCATCATGGAGCATGTCAAGATGAATGCAAGAACAAATTTGAATAAAGACAAAGTGTGTGTACACTCAAGTATATTTTCATGTAAGAATGTAAATTTAATTTCACACTCAAGTGGGGGAAATGTACAAATATAAATTTAGCAATGTATACTTTTCTAAGGACAAGTTTGGATTTTTTTCTATATTATGAATTGTGCACACATCCTAGTCATAATTGATACATGCTTCTCTTTTTTGTCTAACTTTCTTAACTACACACATTGTTCAATCATTCAAATAATCCATTACTTTTTGTAGACATCATATAATGCACCTCCATCACATATTTTATAAAAATACAAAAACATCAAAATAACATAATAATCCATAAAAATCAAATAATCTCACAAAAACAACTTATAAAATATAAATCCCTTAAAAATGGTGATAACTAATCTTGTCACATCCCTCCATACACCTAATCAATCTTCCTAATATTTTTACATCTAATGCATAGTAAACCCTTATAATCTCAACTCTCTATGCACTTTGCACCTATATCCATCCAAATTTTTTATGCACCTTAAAGCTATAAAATGATGTTCATCCCCATCTTTCACCCTGACTCTTTTGTGAACTTGAAGCCCTAATATCTTTTTTATTTTTTCCTTTCTAGCACATATTTCCTCATAGGTGTTTTGAGAGGTGAAAATGAATTAAAAAGGAAATTTGGAGCTCATGACACAGTTATTTTTTAGAATTTCAACATAATTATTAGTCACACATGTGACTAGCTTGTAACCTCTATGTGATTTCTGAGAGTTCCACCTATGACTGGTTTGTGAATCATAGTTAGATATATAGCTATTTTATTTAACATTTAGTCATTTCTATTTTAATTTTTTGTCACTACTTAAAAATGGTTAGGGATCTTACCAATGTAGGTTCTCTAACCATAAAAACACTAACACTTCTCTCTATTTTTTAGATTACAAATTTAGATTTGAAGAGCTTATCCTATTTTATTCATGAAAAGGAACCTTATGATGTCTATCACAATTATAATAGCAGAAACATAATCCCTTATTTTTAGTAGAATTTACTTGAGCTTGATTTATTTGATATTTCTACCACTTATATTTTGATTGGGGGTTAAATTATTTCATCTTTGAATCTAATATCATTTTTTTCATTAGGTTTGCACTTATTTCATTTAGTTTTTATTTTTATTACATGTTATTGTTGCATATCTAACATTAATCCTTACATATTTTCTAAAAATAAAAAAATATAAATATATGATAGTCACACACATTAATAAAGTGATATTTTTTTGTCATAAAAATAATATTAAAATTTTATTGAACATTTTATTATGTTTTCTCCCATATCAATTTTTTTGTCATTTACCCAACTAACATTGGTGTATTCTCTTCCCCCACATGACAAGGTGCTACTGGGAATAAAAAATTGGCCTGGTCCTTAAGGTCTACTCATTTTTCATCACTGAGGCTATAGATTAGATTCCATGTTCCAACAGACTTTAAAGATTCATTTAGAACCTCTCACTTTTTGGCTAATTAAGAGTTTAATTTTCTGTGGATCTTGTGAAGTGAGGTGGTTTTGCAACCAGTAGCAAATCCTTAGACAAAACCCTTATATTACGGATTTAGTCATAGTGTATTAAAAAGTATATTTATTATTCCCTATAGGATCCCATTTCTATCTTACTATTACAAGTTTATGTTGGTCATGCTTCATTTTGTAGTGCATAGAAAATAACATTCCCAAGATACTTTCCCCATAACTTTGAGGTATATTAGCGGGATAATATGAGCATAAAACCTTATCACTAATATTAGGATTTTGATTTTTCTCTGTGTTTTCCTCGTATCTATTAAATGTTTTATAAAAAACTCATAAAAAACAAAAATTAAAAACACCATCCCTTTTCCAATTATAACTTCGAATTTTTTTATGAGAAATCCATTTCCAATTATGTGTCATGGTGGAGATTAGTTTCCCATAAAGTTATTGTTATCTAATTTTTCCCCTTAGGGAAAATTGAACAAACATGAACTTGTACACTGAGAAAATGGGGTTGATTTGCTCATGGGAGCTTACATTTTGGGATCGTCCAAATAGATTGAAGCATATCAAGCATTACAGAGGTGGAGCCGTTCAAAGGTAGGTAAAATTTGGGGACTATGTGGAAAGAAGCACGAAATTCATAACTTGAATTCTAAAACCCAAAGTCCGAAATTCGGACTTCAAAGTTTTGGAGGTTTCGGTGAGCGTGGACAGGTGAACAGTAAAAAATCCCTAAAATTCAAAATGTCCTAAACCCGAAGTCTAAATTTTAGACTTCGGGCTTTCGGAGTTTTGGAGGTTTCATGTGCCTAAATGGATAAAAAACTCCGAAGTCTTAAAAACCCGAACCCCGAAATCCCGAGAACCCCGAAAATGTAAAAGTCCAAGGGCTAAAGTTCTGAATTTCAGACTTCAGAGTTTCGAAGTTTCAGAGGTTTCTCGCACTCAAGCGGATGAACAGTAATATCAACCTTTGAAGTCAAAATGTCTGAAATTCTGAAATTTTAGATTTCGGAGGTTGCAATGCATTTCAGAGTCCGAAGAAACAGAGCCAACCACTCGTATTTAATGCAACATGGCACCCCAATCTTCATATGGCCATAAATTTTGATTGGGAGCTCAGATTTGCACAAGAAAGGAATTTTTGGAAAGCACTCAGTGTCATCTATAGTCCGCCTTAATTTAAGTGAGACTAAGTTATTCAAAATGAATAAATACAGTCCGTAATTTTAGAGGATGTTTCCAGATTTCTCACCTACCCAGATGATGAATGTATGGGCTTCATTTCATGCCCAACAAGGCATAGTACATGGAGGAATGGATTTTGCAGTGGCACCCATCATTGTTGTAGGTGAATTTAATGCATTTTAGGGTGATTGAAGAAAGATTTCAAGTTTCTTCCCTCTTTTACTTCTCTCGTTCTTCCTATATATTGTAAGGAGGGTCATTGTTCTAATGTTGGATAATTTTTCTTTGCACCCTCCCTTCTTCTCTTTTCTGTAAGTGAATTTGTGGAGTGCAAACCTCTCATCCAAGTTGTAATGAAATTTTTTGCCTCTTGGCCATTGTAATGCACTGTATCAAATCTTTGGAGAACCAATATAAGTCTTTGGATGAATTTCAACCCTCTCTTATATTCATTGCTTTCTTTTGATCTCTCATTTCAATCTTGGTTATTGTATTACATGTTTAATGGTTTGTGTTTGATGGTTAGTGGATTCTAATTAGTGGATTGATATGTGGTGTATTTTTACCCTCCTTAATCTGATTGCGGTTTCCATCTCTGTGTAAACCAGGTGTTCAACATTCCTTTTGGTGCATCACCTCTATTAGTTTAGGTTTAATTTCTTGTAATATTCTTAACCTTGTCTCCTTGGCAAGTTACAGTAGGTTTTAGAGTATATCCTCTACAATTTGGATGTGTGTATCAGAATAGAGGAATAGGAACTGACCTTCATCCAGAGGGTTATCTTGATCGCGAAGTCCCACACTTTGGGATAACGTCATGTTTGATGAATCACACTTACTGCCTCAACCATTCACATGCAAACAATCAGGGGTGTTGTGATTTCTCCATAACATCTACCTTCCCCATTCCTCAATTGTGATTGACCAGAGATAATTTCTCTAGAAGCTATGCTAATATTGGATGTGCATATTGGTTATTTTTCCAGCCAATTGGGAGACTTTGTAGTAGTAGCACATCCATGGTGACTACCAGAGTCAGATTTCAACTAGTATCCAGAAGTACTAGTGGCTCATTAGTACATGAGTAAGGATCCAAACTCTATCCAGAGCAAGAGAAGAAGGTGTATTTCCCAAAGTATTTGTATTTAAATCCCCAATTTAGAGTAAGGAGAGGAAGACAAGTTTAGAGATCTCCATCTCTACCAAATCAAAACACTTCATCAACACCTACATGCCAAGTAGACCCTTCCTCTGCAACTCAACCAGAGTAACTCAGGCCAATTATGAGTTGGGTCATAAAATTATTCATGGAATCATTTTCAAACATGTTGGAAATACTCTCCCTTAATAGATCATATCCCTAGAATACTTAAAATATTATTGGGTGATCAATTATTTACATTTCCCCCATTTGAATCAACGGGTCCAACATTAAACTAAATATTCCCTACTTCAAAGGGGATGATACCATATGACTCCCGTTGACCATATTAAGGACTTATTGTGAATATGCTGTTGGTGGGAATCAATAGATAATTTCCATCAACTAGGCATTTGCATACAATATTGGATGTGCATCTTGGTTATTTTAAAGTCAGCAACACCATGGAGACTTTTTAGCACCACTTCCTAGATGACATCCAATAATATGCTACCATCACATTCTAATATGGTCTCCAGAATTACTAGTGGCTCAAGTACATGATGAATCGATCCAAACTTGGTCCAAAGCAAGAGAAGAAGGTGTTTTTTATTATTTACAGTTATTCCTGAGGTGAATCCCAAGTAGTGCCAATTTTACGATGCACAAATTTGCCAAGGTCATAGAATTCTATTCACTGGGACCTACATCATCTTCTAGATTCAATTGGGTCACACTATGGAATGCATAAGATCAGAATATGGATCATTAACCAACTCAATATAGCCCCCCAGGTGAAGTTTTTCATCATACAATTACATAGTTCAATTTTCGTAACATCCCTTGTCGATGCCTTGTGATCCATAGAGATATTGGTGTGACTCAAGATCCTAATAGTGAGGAATTTGGACTTAACCATCATTAGAGAGGAACACATGGAGAATGATCCCCTGGACTACATCCATAACATCAAGGTATATGACTGAGTTGCGCATCCAGTAAAACTTCAGAGAAATTTTTGGTGAATCTAGTATATTGAAATTTCACTACACATGAGTGAAATATCTAATCAGACATGCTCTGGAAAAGGTAGATTTGATAAGGTGACATAAAAAAGAGTGTTCTGTCAAGGTTTTCAGGAAACCTATCTTGATGCACAATAGTCATTCGACTAAGTTAAAGTAAAGTGATAACTCTATGCAAAGTGGATATCTGATGTCATGCATCAGACTGTGCAAAAAAAAGGATGACCAGTATCAAGGAATGTTGGAAGTACATCTATGTAGCGATATCAGTTGAAGAGGTTGTGTTGGACGAATGCCTCCTAGCAACGACACATGTCTATAGGTGTGGAGAAACATAGATGTACATATAACTTATGGCCAGTCTCTTTACACACCCAAAATGGTGGTATCTCTAGGTTAGACTGTGCATATATATATATATTATATATATATATAGTATATATATATATATATCAATAGGAGAGTTCATTGATTTACTTTTCAAGTCATGAGGAAGAACCTTTACGAATCTATAGTGTTCTCACTCCAATTTTCTACAAAACCATCCCATCACTGTTGAAACCACAAGAAACGAAGAAGCTTAAGTCTTGATCCATCCTCAGAATTTTACCTCTCAGGATGGCATTACAAGTCATGGGGTTCTAAAATGGCTATGGTCCAATAGCTGGACTCTTTCCCCATAATTACAGTGGAAAAAATATCATGGTGCCCTCAATTCACTGACATTAAAGAGAATTCAAAGATACACATTAAGACTAGGTGAACATAACATGGTTCACGTGGCTTGTCAATAAGGGACACAATTCTAAATAGTGACACTGAGTAATGTTTGATTACATGGTCAATTCTTACAACCCTGGGATATATGAAGATGAATTAATTTACAACATCTAATGCCCATTGAAACATGTTCATGTTCTACTTGGTAGGCCTTATAGATATCCATGGATTAAACCGGTTTACCATGATATAAACTCATAAACACGTGAGTACTAAGGCTATCTTGAGTATGATGCAGATAAGAATCATACTCTGGAACCTCATCACAATGAAAAGGGTGATGGTAACATTGAAAGTGTTGTATTCTCTCACATAAATTAGTTTCTTGAGTGAAGTAAATTAGGACTAGTGCCAACATGTTTACTTATTCTCATATGTTGTAGACCACATAAAGTAATTAAGGCATGAAAAAATAGGTCTAAGTTATACAAGAAAAAATTCCACCATAAGTGAAATCTTGCAATGTTGGATCAGTGTTTTCAATCCAAGTATTATGTTATAGGGTAGATTTTTCTGACAGGGTTACTACTATAGACTGTTCAGACATTTATTGCAAGCACATGGATTTAGTTAAAGGATTCGTATTGGTCCAAAAAAAGAATCTGTACATAATGAAACTATAGGAGGATGTGGAGATACATAGGAAAATGCAAGAGTTATTGGATAGAGGACTCAATCAAAGAGATTCTAAATCCATGTACCAATTATCTGGTAGTATTAGCACTAAAGAAGGGTGGTCCACCAATTGTATGAATAGTACCAATTCAAATTGCAATAAATGAAATATTATCAACTACAGGTCTTCCAATACTACGTATGGATGACACGTAACAGATTACATTTTTTGGAGTAACATTATTTAGCAAATAATTGATTTTTCAATGAACGAATACCATCAAATTCACATAAGGGAATAAGATGAATTGAGAACAACATTTAGCACTGCAAGAAGGTTTTTATGAGTTTCTTGTGATGTATTTAGGATTGAGTAAAGCCTCACCAGAGTCCATTTATGAGGTTAATGAATCAAGTCTTGAAACTGGGATTTAGGAAATATGATTATCAGGTACCCCGGATGATATTTTCTTTTTTAGTAAAGACATGTGAAGAGTGTTTGCTACATATTTGCCACCACCTGTTCCCTCCACATATATTGTGGGAAGATAAAATGTTATTTTATTTGAATAAGTGAACTTTAATATATTAGGAAGTAATCACTAACAAGGGATTTTTTATTCCCAAAAAATGTACTAAAGAAGGACCCTAAATTTTTATGCATAATTTTGAAATGGCCATAACTGCAGGAACTACTTAAGATGTGCATATTTTTCATGGGTTATATCAAATTTTAATGTAAATGTCATCAATAATTTTATTGGTGTATGCACCAACCGATCATCGGAAGTAATTTAGGGGGATAGTTTAATATCTTTTGTTTACTTTAAAATATTATCATATACCAAAATACAAGGGTATCTGTAAAATGTTTGATTTTGTAATACTGGTATTGCTGTTGTGTATTGTCTAACACATGAACACAATGGATTGCCAACATGCCTCACTATACCGCTTATACGGGTGTTACAAATCCAATGAATAAAATTTGTAGGGAAGAATATTACAATTCTTGTTGACTTTGGTATGCATTAGTTCATTTTATAACCTCTGAATAATGTAATTTCATTTTACATCAAGATGGTTAAACTCATTATGTACACACAAGTACCTACATTATGTACTAGATCAAGCTTCATGATCAGTTCTTGGATTTCAATCATGAGTTGATTTTCCATAAGAATTGTAATTATCTTGACCACCATCCTTTTATGATACTAAGTAGGTCACACACAGTTCCTTATGCTATCTAAGGATACCAAAATTATAACTTGAAAAACCTTTCATGGGGTTTTATGCACCTCTTCCACCAAAGTGGCAAATTGTCAGAAACAGATTAAGTAGGTTAAATCACTATTTTTCCTTCTCCAAAATTAGGATATCAGAAAGTAGATGCTCGGCTCATACATTCAAGAAGTGTGACTATGTCATACCGACACAACTTAGTCCACATTAGTACGAGTAACCAAAACCAATCCATTATATTGGATTCTGCCTCATGACCATACATGTTACCATGAATAATGCTCAAATGCATAATGAGGGTATAAGGCCCTTACTCATAGTGTAACCACACAAGAAAGGGTTGATAAGAAGATCACTTATGAAATCAATAGCTCAGTCTGTAAGGAAGTCCTTCCATGTATAAAAACTAAGCTATGATGCTGAAGTTGTCTAGATCACACATGTTACTCTAACGTCATCCAATGACATCAAAAAGTTGAAGCACAAGGCGTACTACCTATTAACGGGCTATGAGACATGGTTATCATTTGATCGATGGGTGTGACACCACTATCTCTTAGCTTTATCAACTTCCCTAGGATATTTATTATCATAAGATACCTGACAATGAAGGAGATTCTTTAAATCCCTACTTATAACCAAACTCATTACATGGAAATCCTTATTTCTTGTAGCTGCATTATCTCATGATAAAGTTGAAACAATATAATATTTACCATCTGTTTGATACCAATCTTGTTGCAAATGATGTAAAAGGGGCTTGGAATTATTACATTTAGAACTCCCTGTAATAACAAGCATGGTATAAGTTTCACGGATGAAAGGGTCCTCCACTCTAGCAACACTTTTCATTGTGCTCACTAAGACCGTTTTTCATGCTAGATATCATTATTGTGAGCTTTGCTATAAATTGTAATCGTATGAAAATGCAGCTGTAACTTCCATCTCTGATCCCTAGAACATCCTTATAGCTCTATGCATTAAATGCTGCATCGTCATTACCAACTTAAACTATCACACCAAGTGTACTTAAAAGAATCATCCAAAACCTACTTTAGTCCTATGAAAGATGACGAGGGAAGAGGGGATTTTTCATTAGGTTTTTCAGATTGATAATTGATTTCAGGCATTTTAAAAAGGTAGCTAAAATGTTTGTGGGACGCACTTATTTGTACTCTCATTTAGTTAAAGTATATTCTCTTAGATCCTAATTTGCAAGGAAGATCATTTTTCACTATTGTGACCTCATTAATTGCACAATCAAAATAAACTTTATGTGTGGTATGATATAGCTTCCGTTCAAGGTGGTGCTTTTCAACTCATATAAAAATAACCATTAATGTCCCAGCTACGTTCGTTATCTGACCAATGTGATTGTGGAACATTCTATAATCCAATAACCTGATACAAATTTTATTATTTGATAAATCTGAAATAGGTCTTCCCTTTCTCAATATATGGAATACCGTAGAAAATTAAATACTTTTGGCGAGCATTTTAGTCTGCATAGGGTAAGTGCATGGAAATGGGGGACCCAAAGGGGGTCAAAAGTGGACACATTTTTCCTGAAATCAACAAAACCTGAACTTCATCTAATAATTTAGCATGCATATGCTCAAATTTTGACAAAGTGATAAGAATGAGTACCACAGATCTCAGAATCTAGTTTCTAAACTACTAATTTTATCGAAAATGGTGGAGATTAAGAGGGTTAAATGTGGTGCACACACAAAGTATGTCTATTTTGTGTCAAAAAGATAATAACCTAATGTGTGCGCCCCCCCAATTTTTTGAGTTCTATAATTTATTTTTAAAATCCCTTCAGTATAAAGTTAGATAAAACCATGTATGAGGTCCCACTAATTTTTCATAACTTTTGGATGAATATATAATTTTTTTTATTAATTTTCAAAGTGCACACATCCAGAAAATGAAATATTTGTGTGTACATCCCCGTAACTTTGAGAAAAAGAGTCATTTTTTATTTTTTTGAGTGCGTATGGATTTTAAAAGAGGCATTTTTTAATTTGGATGAAAAAATCATAAATTGTGTACAAAAATGTATGCATACATTTTGATAAGAAAAGAGGGCACTAGTAAAAGAAATTAAGGATGAAAACCTTAAATGAATCAAATTTTAGAAAGAAGTATATCATCACCAAGGTAAAACCGAGCTTGGCGTTGTAGTATATATATTTTTTGAATATTATGTTATAACACATGAGATATCAGGGTGTACAGATGAGAGTTTGATGTTTTTTGTAAAACATAGATTTATTCACGGAATACACGGTCCAAACCTTAGGTGTGGATATCCAAGAAAAATATAAGCCTATGGTTTGGTAATTTCAAATCCAAATAAGATGAAACGTGCTCACGTTACTATTTTCTATGTGGTATATGTGGTTGTGAGAGGGATATATTTACTAAATTTATTAATCTTTATACTTTAAATTTATTTTAGTAAATATAAGAAATTGGGGACACTCTGCACCTTATGGAACTAGTCTCACATCTCCATCAGTCACAGTTTAGAAGATAGTTTTTCATATTCCAATATGGTCAGTACAATGATATTTTCCACGATTTCAACATTTAGTATAAAGCTTTTAGGGTTTAAATTCTACAATCGATGTCTATTTTGGGAAATAACATAGTCATTGTTTAGGTATTTGGACCTTTTAAATTGTTTATTAACATTTGCAGGAGTGTTAGATGTGTAAAAATTATATTTTATAAACCTCACAACTCCTAAAAGTAGCAACAATTTCTCAAATATATGGACTCATGCGATTTCTTATAACACATGTAATTTTTTATTGTTTCAAGTAACCAAGGGAATGGTCATCATGAGGATAATGAGTGAAATCATTAAAATCATGAGGTCTATGAAGGATCTGAAACATCATGAGGACAATGGGTGCAATCATAAAAAACATGAGGTGAAAGATCTAAAACACTAAGAGATTCATCAAGATTCAAATCATGAAGGGAATTATCATAAAGAGCATGATAAGAGAATCTCACCATGAGTGATGGTGGAAATCATCTTAGGTTCACAAACAATGCATATTTTATGAGAGTGTTTCTAAACACTTAATCAATACTTGGTAATAAACACACATATTACAAGTCATGGAGGTTGAATCTTTCAGTGTTTCAGTAAAATTTGGAGGTCAAGAAGATGGAATTCATTCTCATAAATTCCTCCAAGTTTCATTCAGGGATCAATCCTTCTAACACGAGGAGGAAACCTATCTCCGAGGGTGTGCAAACATCATAAGCATGATTACACTTAGGTGACATATTGGGCAGGGATAAAGTGATGCTCAATGATTGAATTGATGATCATCATATCCATACTCTACCATTTTTTCCAAATCTCTTCGAGAAACAAATCAAAATGAGCTATTCAGGCATCCAAGACCATCATGTATGAAGGATCAAGAAGTCACCTATTCTCATGAGAGGGATATGAGAAAGAAGTATATGAGCATCCTAAGCATGATTCTGTTCAATGATGATTTTAAATACTAGAAGGATAAGAGGATGATCTTCATATGGATATGGTGTCATGGAGAATTGAATAACCCAAAAATGCAAAACTTAAACCATGAAAACCAAGCAGCAATGTGAAATCTCTCTCCCAAATCTTCTTGAGTCCCTCTCCAGGGCCCACCTACTTCATGTGTCATGATCACCTTATCCTTGAAGGTATTCATAATACATTGGGAAAACATTTATAAGTTTACAAAAGGTTTTTAAAAGGTCCATTATTCCCTTCATTAAAGTGAAATAAAAGACTAATCCGTTGGCAAGCCTAAAAAGACCAATTTTGGCCATTTCGGAGCCTTTTGCATCCTCCGGGAGGGTTATGAAAACTGATTAAGTATCTAAAGGTGGTATTTGAAAACATTAAAGGTTTTGGAAGTATTTAATGAATATTTAGGAAAAAAATTATCATTCAGGGATAGTATATTCAACAATGGGATTTCAGGTGCAAGGAATGTGCAGGAAAATTATCAACATTGACTTGTTTAGTTGATTCCAAGAGATCCGTAAAGAGTTATGAGGAAAAAAAGTAGGCACTAGAAATATTGAATAATACTTTACATTTTGGGAGCATCCATTTTGATCCAAGGCCATTTAAGGTGATACTAGTAATCATCTCATACTCTTAGTCAATACATGCCTCCTAAGAGTGTTTCCAAACACTTAATTAGTGCTTGGTAATAGGCTCAATACATTGTGGAGGTTGGGAACATGTGATTCACCTTCAAGTTCTAATTCCATGTGGATAAAATTGATCAAAAGGTGTTCTCCGCAATGGTGTGACTCAAGAAGACTCCTAAGTTTTATAACCCAATTCTACGTAGATTTATCTTGTAAGAATCCTTATTAGTTGAGATATTAATATTTTCTTGTTGAAACCCAAAAATAGGGTTTTATATAACCTGATAGGGAGAAAATTTAGATTTATTATCATACACATCCTTCTTGACTCATTTACCTATTGAATAATCTTTAGGATAGCTAAATTGAAGTTTCTTATTTTATAATCCAGATCTGTGGGTGCCTGATATGCTCCCAAGATTAAGCTTCATGTGAGAAAAACTGTGAGCGTTAACAAAAAACAGTCAAGGTTGGAAGTAAATGCTAGAAGTCATGAACTAACACTAAATTTTAGAAATGAAATTACATAGATAGATTTGAATATCAACAATAATAGAACACCAAGAACACCAAAATGTAGATAAATAATCACAATATTGAAGTATAAGTTATAGGATAAGGGCATAGAAATATTCAATCCATTCCTCTTTATAGACATCAATATGTGCATCCTTCTAGTCATTGTGCATCCTTCATATGACTAGCATGCCCTCAGTTCAACCTTCACCCTGGCTCAGAGGAAATTCCTAACAAGGTTTTAATTTTTTTTAGTGTGCAAGGATGATTATCGAAGGTGATAAATTAATTCAATGATATTGAGTGAAAGATATTTTCCTTTGAAGGCCTAAAAAGGACATTTTGGCCATTTTATAGTTGGTAAACACACTTTGGGAATGTTTAGGGAAATTCTAAAGCATCATAGGGTGATTTTGAAGAGAATTGAAGGTATCTGAAGTAATTTAGGAACTTTTAGGAAAGAAAATATCATTCATGATCCATATGTTTAACATTGGGTATTCAGGGTGTAGGGAATGAGAGATTCAATGGTGAATTTTATCTTCTATGGAAGATTTCGGGAGTTCCTGAATGATTTTAGAGGACAAAATATATGCATCAAAAAGTGTAATAGACAGTCACTTGGACAACAGGTGTAATTAGGAGAATCATGAGGTTTGTGAAGGGATATGAAACATCTAAAACCTCATTGAAATTAAATTCATCAAGGGAATGATACTCATGAGCATGATGAGAAAGGATCACCATGAGTGGTGATGGTAGTCATCTCAAGCTCACAATCGATGCATAGCTCTTGAGATTGTTTCTAAACACTTAATTAATACTTGGCGATGTGTTCACATATTGCAATTTAGGGAGTGGATTTAACAATGCTTCAATGTAGTTAGAGTTCAAGAAGATGGATCTCGCCCTCAAACATTCTTTCAAATCTCATTCAGAGATCAATTGTTCCATAGAAAGGAGGAAGCATGTTTCCATGAGGAGAGATTGAGTGAAGATGTGTCCAGATACTATAAGCATGTTTCCACTCATGTGATATCTTGTTCAGGGAAGTGAATTGTGAAGTTAAAAAGGGCGTCATCATGTTCAAAGGTGAAATGGTAAGCTCATGGAGTAAGTTGAGGATCATCATATCTTGACTCTTCCATCATGTTCAAACATCTTCAAGTAAAAATCCAAGATGAGATATTCAAGCTATTGAGGCACTCATGACCATCATGTGTGAAGGATCAAGGTATCACCTATCTCCATAAGAGGCATATGAGCAAAGAGGTGTATGAGTATCCTGAAGTTGATACCATCTGAGGAGAATTATGGAGAAAAGAGGGGTAAGAGGATGATCTTCATATATAGCACCATGTATGTAAGAATGAGAAATCATCTAAGTTTAAATTGATGTCACTCAATTGGTAGTGTTCTTAAACACTCATTCGAACCTTGTAGTGTGATCACACTTCAAAGGAGGAAAGATATTACAACCACCTTGTTTTAGTCTAAAAATTGACCACATGACATGAATATCATTCAATGATAAATCCTTCCATCTACATGGTGAATACCTATTTTAGTAACTGATAGATAATCAAAAAATGTTTTGAGCATCATGGAGTTAATTTGTGATCACTAAGGTTAATTATGGAGCTCTTTCCTTGTAATTAGAAGAGAGAACCATATTACCATCACAATGTATATCTCACAACAATGTTTCTAAACACTTAAGTCATCACTTGAGGTTTTATAAACGTGCTTTCAACTCATGGTAACTCATTTTTACCACTTTTTCATGTTAGAAGTTTCGTCACTCAAAAACACAACCTAGGGTGTTAGGAAGTTATTTTCAACTCACAAATTTGGCTATGTCCTCATGAGATCCTCACCCATGGTAAACTATAGTCTATTTATGAAAGTACCCATTTCAAGAGGTACTTATCAATATTTACAAATATTTACCTATCATCATGTGGTGACCATCTCTCTAGGTCTTGCAAATTTAGGGCCATTTTTTTTTCTGGAACCGAAAGGGTCGGCTGTTCTATTTTGAATTTTTTCATGAAACCTTCATATCTTAGAGAAATATAGATGTTACCAACATGTATAGGATTCATATATCTTTCCATTTCCTATTTTTTTCCTCCCAACTCCTTACGGAGCTCCTAAAATCATCTGGATAAGTCAAATTTCACCATTAGAGTGTTTGTCCCATGCACCTAAAAAACCCGTTGTTGAGCATATTGTCCTTGAATGAGAAAACATTTCCTAAATATTCCTAAATTATCTCCAAAAATTATAAAAGCCCCCAAAACCTAAACAATGACTATATTCTTTCCCAAAATAGACATCGATTGTAGAATTTAAACCCTAAAAGTTTTAGGCTAAATGCTGAAATCTTGAAAAATATGTATGTACTAACCAGGTTAGAATATGAAAAACTATATTCTAAACCGTGACTGATGGAGTTGTGAGACTAGTTGCATAAGGTGCATAGTGACCCTAATTTATTATATTTACTAAAATAAATTTAATAAATAATAAAGTATAAATATTTAATAAATAAATTTACTTATTTACGTATTTATAAATTTAATAAAGTATAAAGTATTTTAGTAAATATATCCCTCCCACAACCCCATATACCACATAACAAATAGGAACGCGCTCACATCGTAATGCACTCACATTTTAGGCTTGGTAATTACCAATCCTAATAATTCATAACGTGATCACACTTTCCCGAAACGCGCTCGTGTTTCACTTGAAATAAAAAAATGTGTTTGCTTTTTGGTCCCCCATCTCCATGCACTTGCCCCATAACTTTGCCTAATTTTTCTACAATTATGTCACCTTTTTCATCTGTATTTTTCAAACATTTTGGTTATTTTTCATACTCTTCTGCATAATTTACATGTAAGCAGTCTTTTACATTTTTCCATTTATGAGTTCTTTTTATGTGCCCATCCTTCTACTGTTGTGAAATATATATTTTCCCATGGTGTTTTTCAATAGTGTCTAATTTGAGTTACATTATATAATATTTCCCTTGTTTTCAAATACATATTTTACATCGACATTGAGTTGGAATATTGTTACCATTTTTTGGCTTCACAAGTTCAATAAAAGGATATTTGGTTGCCCAGTCAAACTTAAAAGTCTTTCCTATTGTCAAGTTAGTCCTCTTTCTTCTCGTAGATTTTTTATTACTTTATTCAACTTGTGCCTCTAGGTCTTCTGTAAGTCTATCCTCATCGTCATGTCTCCTTTTTCTGGAAACAAAGATTGGAGTAGAATCTTCCTCTGAGGTTTGTGTTGGATGAGAATTTGATGTGTCTTCTCCTAGTTTGATGTTATCAAGGGAATAAATGTTTTCATCAATATGGTCATGTGGAAATACCTAAATTTATAAATGTGTTTGAGAAATGTCTACATAAATAAGTGTTATAGAAATATAGTATTAATTATTTATTTGATTAATACAACTAAATAAACAAGAGTACAAAGAGTAAAGAGTCAATTTAAGAAATAGGAGTACAAGAAAAATATAGTATAGAAAATATATGAATAAAATTATGTAAATTAGTAGATAGTACATACCTGTATTTTTACAGATCCCAACACCAATTTCATTTTTTGTGACTATCCAAAATAGCCAAATAATGTCATGTCACTCTTTTTTGAACTGGCATTATCCTTCTTACCCTATTTTCTAGAATCCATGGATATGTCAAAGATATTAACTGTTGACATATGGCTATAGGGATAGACACTGCATGCCTTCATGGTAGAGGGTTTGGCAAGAAAGGGGTATATGGCAGGGGTAGGAAGGGCCAGGGGTTGGACGAACAAGGGTTGGACGGATGAGAGATGGAAGACATCTATTTAATGAAAAGAGGTTAGATGAACAAGGGTTGGTAGTTGTTGGATAGATGAGTGTTGGATGACAAAAGTATCTAAGTAGGATGGAAAATTGCAAATCGAGAAAAAGTGGGTGGTAGAGGTGTAGGATGGTGGTATTAGATGGTCATCTATGTCATGAAAAGGATACACACGTCTTTTTATTGATAGCTTAGATGGTCGATGCATATGTATTATACCTCGGTGATATGTATAGTATCATACCTCAGCGAATATGAGCATAATTTGATGTGTAATGTTGGTTAAATACATGCATAAGGTAATTTTTTAGTGTAAATAGTAGGTGAACTGACCCATACAAATGACCTGTCGGCTGAAATTTTTGGCGAATTGAGGGGAAGCTGACTACTAAAAATTCACCATTTCCAATTTCCAAAACCCCTAATATTCACGAGTTTACAAAAATTCACCACTAAAATTTTCCTTGCATCATATTTTATGTTTGTGATTTTAAAATAGAGTTCCCTGTTATGGTGTAAGGGGAATTGAGACATGGAATCCACCTTTGTTCATGATCATTGAAATTAAAACAAAAAATCATTCAAATGTGTCCTTGTTAATAATTGATTTATCATCAATATCATATCATCCATAGCTCTTTTGTACCTTAATATTCATTGTCTCATCTTTCTACTTCCACATTGCAATTAAGGGTTCAATGATTCTCTTTGAACAACATTGGGCACCATTAGTTTTCCTCTTAAAGTTAGGTCCAAGATGTTCCATACCCTCATTTACATCATTCAGAGAGAAATCTATTAAAAATCTTATTGGGACTTCCTTACATCCATGAAATTAATTTTATCCCATCCACCCATCACAAATGCCTTAAATATCAACAAGATGGAGTACTCATCATATTCCTAGATATCTTGATCCATTTAAATGTGAAAACAATATTTCATCCTCATTTGATTACGATGTTCCTTATAAATAAGATACACTAGTAATTCCATCCTCCCTCCATCCCGAAAACCCTGTAACCTCCTAATTTGGCCTCTCCATACTGTTAGTGTGAAATCACAGCACCCCCAAATGAGTTATGTAGATCTTCTTTTCTAAGGGAGAGTCATTTTGTGTGATTACATAACATTGAACTTTTCCCAAGGCGTGGGACCTTGCAAAAATGGAAAAGCTCTCCAGATCAAAGGTTGGTTCCTTATCCCTCTATTTAGGTGCATACGTAAGGATTTGTAGAGGATCTTTCTCTATACCTAATCTAAAACTTACCAATGAGACATGGATAAAGAGTATAAGAAATAAGAAATAACTAAACTACCAGGTGATGCACCAAAGGAATGATGAACACTTATTTTGCTAATAGACACAAACTAACAAAATGCATACAATAAACAAGCACAGATAGCCAAATATATAATGGGAGACTAGATGAAATCAAAAGAGACAAGAAAGGATCTAAAATCGATCACAAACGTGTTTTATTGCTCTGTAGATTGATACAGTCCATTAAAAAGTAGCCAAGAGGTAAAAATGTAAGGGCTGAACCCCACAAATCCCTTTGCTAAGAGGAGAAGGGAGCCTACAAAACAAAGAATGACCAACCCTTTACAATGAATCCTGCCCTCGTATTTATAGATTCAACCTGAAATAAGAAGAGAGAGAGAGAAGCAGGAAAATTACGTTGAAGCTCAACCACCACTATTAATGCCTCTGATGAAAACTCTCCCCAAATTCATCTTTACTGCATCAATCCTTGGTTCAGCGCCTTGAAGGAAGAGGAAACTATGAAATAGATCAAATCTGATCTAGTTGTTGAGGTAAGAAGATCCTGTATTGAAAGCTCGAAGACGCTTCCTCCTTTTTTCTTCACCTAACCTCCTCAAAATTAAAGTTTCAGACCTCCATGGCATGGGTGAGGCCGAAATCTTTCCAATGACATCAGATTTGCAATATTTCGAGCCCTGAGTCGAAAGATATGCCCCTTTGAAGTTTGTATCAGGTCTGTACAGGAGGGTGAGAAAACAACTTGAAAAATGGGTCCCCTTTTGATATGGGATACGTGGCAGCCAGATTGGAAAAAAAATTGGGCCTATGGGTCTACAATTTATCTTTTGCCCTTTCCTCCGATTCCCCGCTTTGGTTTTGACTCGGGCCCAAATGCTAACTTTTTCCTTGGGCGGAGTTGCGGGCCATTTTGCAACTTTTACCCCTTTTGAGATAACAAGGGTTAAAGAACCAAAATTTTCCCCGACAGTCCGCTTTCCCCTGTACACGCGGCAGTCTGGCGCTCATTTAGAAACCTTTTCTCTATTCACCCCTTAAATCAGCACCATACTGACACTTGGCATTCTTCGCTTATACCTTTATACTTAGCCAATTTTGAAGCCTTTTCTATCCGCATTTTGAATTTGTTTCCTCTTATGCAGGATCGTGGTCGATCCAATATTTGACATGGGGGCGAAATATGGATAACACATACTATATCATCAACCTCCAACTATCCAACTCATGATAGTAATGTTCTATATTACCCTCGCAGGGCCTATATCTAAACACCTCCCTGTCTTTCCTTCACCACAAACAATTGGAAACTATGGTGATATTAAATCATATATATAATATGGAAATCCATATTGTCTAGTCACTGATGTGTTCTACCATTCCCACATATGTAATAATAATATTATCCTCTAAAAAGCCCACAATCAAATGTTTTACAAGTAAAACTATTTGTATGTATACGTTAATACTTCATGACCCCATGCATAGACCCTACCATGTTTAATCAACTCTAACAATGCCTCACATAGCCCCCACATGAATGTGAAAACTGAAGAATATGGAAGGATAATGCTACGCATCACATTGCATATATATTCCATCACCCTGGTCCCTACCCTCTGCTCATGTAGCTCCATATGTCTAAAAACACCACTTCTTATCTCAATACCATCTTCTAATGTTCCATACAACATCTGAAATATTTGGTCTCTTATCACAAAGTGAAATTTGTTCATGTTGCTGTCCCATATGTTTAATAGCTCCATCGACAAACATTTGTATATCCTCACCTATTCAATCCACAAAATGTAGAACATTCCCACTCATTAAATCAACTCCATATAAAGTTGTGTCAGATCATAAAACATGTGATATTTGATTCATAATTTTTTTTATGTAGCATAACAAATGGTAAACCCTAAATCCATAAAAACACAACTATATTATCTTCACAATGCACAAGAGATTATAACACTGCTAAATATCTGGTGGTTATGTCATGGTTGTAACATGGTCTCATCATGGTTGTGGTGTGGTTTTCTTGAGGGTGCACAAACAAGAGTATCAAATAAGAATTCTATAGAGGATGTAAACCTTTAATCTATACACTCCATGTTTCTTCAAGAGATAAATACATAACAACAATGGTTTAAATTATTCTTTGCAATCTACTCCATCATTAGACAATAGTGCCTATGAAATAAGAGTTTTGTTTTTTATTGACAACAAATTTTTTAGAGCCAAATACCAAAAAGTATTAAAATGTTAAAAAGTTGCTAAATATTTAAAAATTAAACAAGATAAATTCATATAATGATCTTAACTAGTGTGAACTTAATGAAAACTAGGCAGGTAAGAAATTATTTACTACATATTGTGGAAAAAATTCTAACACCCTCCCTTAAGAAAAATTTTACGGAGTGAAGAAATTAAAGTGGTTCTTTATTACTAGGCATGATAAGGTACCCTTGTAAAAACATGAAAAATAAATAAGTACTCAAGTACACTCCCCCCAATTATAACTTCCTTCACCCAAGACATGCTCACAACAAAAGGTAAAGACGAGAATTCAAGGACTTAGTGAAGATGTTAGCAACCTGATTAACAACTTCTTTAGGATGGCATCTCTAGGTTGAGTTCCAAATTCCTCATAAATATTCTCATAACTATCTCCAATCCTCTATCCTTCACTTCATCTTTCCTTTCCTCAATCACTTCTATCATTTTCTTGATTCCATAATTAGGGTCCATGAATCCTTACACACCATCTCATTTTATTTCATCTTCTCTTTATCCCTTATCCTTTATTCCCTCATGAGGTTCCTTTCCTTCTTCCTCATTCATTTTACCTACTATAATCCTACTTGCAATTGGTTTCGAATTCCTCATGGTATCACTTGAAATTCCCTATATACTATACTACCTTGCTTCTCTTTTTAGTTATTTTATTTTATGGTCTTCCATTTGATCCTTCTCATACCCTTCAAGGGATTGATTCGATTCATTCCATTTCTCCTTCACCCCCCCTTCTTGTATGATTAAATCTCTTTAATGATTACTAACTACTCCATGTTATGCAAAATTGGGACCATGTCCTTTTCTAAACTATACTTTTAATTAATAAAGGAAGTTTGATAAATTGGCCTCTAATACAAAAATGAAAATTCCTTTTACATAATCAAATGAAAAAAACAAAATTCACAACAATTTTAGTTATGTACCTGTTAACAATAGTTTCCATCTATTGGTCTACAACATTGGTACTTTGAGTATCTAGTTTGCATAATTTATCTATCTTACCATCCTTCAATTCATAATTATCTTTTATTTCATGCCAAAAATGTAATACTCCATTTATGATAACCTAGTGGTTAGTTTCTCTAGGAGCTCACACCAAAATATCTCATGAATGTCTCTATATATATGTTCTAGCTTGATTATTTTTGTGGGAAATATTGTAATAGACTCTTTATCTTCCATAAAAAAATTCATATTCTTCTCTATCCATCTCTCAAAATCCTATTATCATGGTATCCATATTTTCATTTTTAGGTCTTGACAACAAAACCATTGTTAGAAGCATTCCTTGAAATCATTCATCATGACATCATAAAAAATCCTACAAAAGTACTATTCTATTTATCATGGTTAAAGGAGTCCAGATTGGATGAATTAGGAGGTCTAGATTAAGTCTCCAAGTTTGAAATTTCAAATTAATGTCTTTTCCTCCATTTTTGTATTCAAATATTCTAAGGGCATGATCAAAGAAGTAATGAATTTTCATGAAGTGTGAAAGGATTTTTATATGTTTAAAGATTGTGTATGGGATTTCATAGGTCAAATAGGTGATATAAGATTCATTAAATATATACAAATGTTATTAATGCCTAATTTGGATAAGGAAGGACATGATGAGTTATGAGTCACCAAGAAATCATTTAGGGAAGATGAAAGGTTGGGGAGCATGAGTTAAATATGGTAAATAATTATTTGTAAGCTCATTTCCTTGATACTTTAAATATGGTAAACTAGTAAAATTTTGTATACTTTAATTAGAAAAGCTCTATTTTGTGTATGAAGAACTGTGAATGTGTTTGAATGATGTAAGTTTTGATATTTTCATATTGTGGAGAATTCATTATAATGTGAAATCCCATTTTAGGAATAGAGAAGAAGAAGTTTCTTTGATCAATTTATGAAGGAAAGGATTTTGGGTCAGGTTTGATGTTTTGTTTAGTAAAAGTTGCTTAAAATACGTCTAACTGTGGTTATGTGCTGGGATCTATGAATGCATGGAGTTTGAAACTTGATAGTGTCTTATTCATATAAATTCTTCAAGTTGAAAAGGTTATTTATATGTAATTTCAAGGATTAAAAGTTATTACCCATTGATATACTCCATTTTCATGTTTGAGAAAACCTTAAGAAATTGTGTTAGGACCGTATGTTCCTGAGTTAAGAAATTTTCTAACGTGTTGATTATCGAATAAATGCATGTCAATCCTATTAAAGGAAGAAATAGACTTGTGTTACAAGGAATGAAATGCCTGAGAATGTAAGACTATTATAACTCAAAAACTATGTTAATGGTTGTGATTGTACTCCATCAATGAAAATAGTGACCTTGCATGAGGCATTTAGGATGGAATGTACAAAGAAGAATCCTATTTGTTAGAAGATTGAAGCAAGAGAAGAAGGCATGTTTATTGATTAAATATCTTGATCCAGTAGACAGAGCCTAGACCAGTCATGCACAACTTGAGAAAGGAAATTCCATGAGATTCAATCTTTAAACGAGGTAGGTAATTCTACTGTTAAGATATTCCCATGTATGGGGTTTGAAAAGACATTCTAGACAAATTTGCAACTTTGAATCAAATTATAGTGAAAATTATAACCTTTTGTATCTTTTTGGGTTTGTATTGTTGCATATAGTTAAGTTTGGCTAGGGTTTGCAATTCAAAGTACTAAATCATTGAATCCAAGCCTGCAATTTGAAAGAAACTATAGAGACGCAGTCCTAAAACCTTTGGAAGGGTAAATTTTATGTTTCACTGATTGAAGTGGAAGAATTTCGTGACAATCCTCTAATAGGACAATGTGCATGGAGAAAAGGATAATTTAGAGGGCCACTTTACAAAGCAACTAGGGCTTACAAATGGAAATATACCTTGAAATTCCTTGGGTAGAAAAAGGCTAAATGGGTGCTTAAATATGTTTTGGTTATCCTTTGAAACCTCCTGCAAGATGAGATATTCCTGACAGAGTGTGGAAGTAGGGCTAGTAGGCTTAAGAATGGAAAAGAATAAGGAGGAATAATTGGGGAAAGATATCAAAGCCTTAGATTTTAAAAGTTTAGGCACATTATAGGGATGTTAAAAGGAGTCTAATGAAGTATTTAACTCTTTCTAGATAGCTTCATAAGTCATCTACCTTGAAGGGTCTAGTATACCTTGTATTAAGGGTATCAAGAAGGCAGGTTTGGAAAAGGAGAGAAAATTTTTTGTTTTGATTGCTTTGAGTACATTTATTTTATTGATTTAACAGTGGTTTGAAGTGTGTAAATAGGGAAAAGGAGGTACAAGCATTGGGGTATGATAAAAGAGTAAATTTGGTCTCATTTGAAGCCAAGTCTAAAGGAATCTAGTTAAGAATAGTGGGAGAAAAAAGGGAAGTTGATTCCTTTTTTATTATAACTCATTGATTTAGTTGAATGGACATTAAATGTAGGGGAATAGGTAGAGTAGGATGATTATTAGGGTGGATTTGATATAATTGTGCATTTTAAGCCATTTTTTGTCGTGTGAAGATCCTCAAATTGTAGAGATAACTTGTTGTTTGAATCTCCTTTGATGATTGAATGTATAAAGAATTGGATTTTATCTACATCATTTGGTATCAGCACATGAGAATGATCATGTGCAGATGTTTTGAATCTATGGAAGTTGTTGTGAAGTGACAGATGAAGGCAAGAGACAAGATGGATAATGAAGAGTTGGTTGAATTATTGGTGAAGCCGATAATCCAAAAGGAGAAGAAAAAATAGAAAGAAAGAAAAGAGAGAGAATCCAAGAATAATTTAAAAGATAAGAGGCATGGATGGAGAAATATTTAAGCAAACTGAGAGAATATGTAGATAAACTAAGTGAATTGTTGATGAAAGAAGATATAGAAGTGGGGTATGTGATGAAAATAAGTGTCAAATTTCCTATAGCTTAGACTATGAAAAGGATACAAAAGCTTCACTTGAAGGAGATCATTGGAGAAGAAGAGAAGATGATAAGATGTGTGAGGAAGCATGAAAACAAATAAGAGGAAGAATTAAGTCACAGAAGTTGGGTATGAGAGCATTCAAGGATCGAATGAAGACAATGAAGGTGTAGAAGCAATAGATCAATTCATGAATGAGATATGTAAACCATTTTAAATGCAAAATGAAGATTTTTTGGTTATGAATACTCAAGAAGATGAAGAAACCAAGTTTGAAATTCTTGTAAATGATGAAGAATTTTGTGAGTTACATGTTAAAGGAAATAAATCAGTTTAGGAGGTATGATAATGATGATTGATATTAAGACATTCTTATTGAGAGTTAAACAATCAGGAATGAAGGTGAAAAAGAATGAGAAAAAGAAAGGAGAAGTAACAATTCATGGTTATGAAACATGTAAAGAATAAGATGAAGAGGTCTTAGATGAGGCCTTAGACATGTTTTTGTAGTTTGAGGACAATAAACAAAATATAGTGCACAAGAAAGCACTTGAGAAAGAAGATAAAGAGAAGAAAAAGTTGATAGGAAAATAGCAAGTGGTAACAGAAAATGAGAAGAATTTTTTTAAAGAGAGTGTGAGAGCCTCAAGGCTAAGAGAGGTCAAAAAAGATGAAGATGGTGAAGAAAGAGAAGAGAAAGATGAAAGTGAGAATGAGGAAGCTCATGATGAAGAGCTTGTGGACATAGAAAATATTTTAATGGATAAATTATTAGTTGATGAAGAGGATGAGGATGATGAAAAGAGGAAGAATGAGGAATATGGGCATATTACAGTCCATTTGAATAAGAAAAGTGATGAGAACATAGTGAAGAAGAGCTACATAGAGATGGAAAACATAAAGAAGCATGAAAAACAATGTATATTTGTTGTTTTTGTATTTTATTTTGCAGGTATAGCTGCTAAAGGATTGAAGATGAAAGAGATGAAGAAGAAGATCAAGAAGGAAAACAACCATTTTAAATAAAATGCAAATCTAAGGAACCAAGTATGGGATCTAGGTGGTCTTAAAGTCAGCAAGGACAATGAGAGAATAGAAAGAAGACTAAAATCATGAAAAGAAGATGAAGACATGGATATGAAAGCAAAGAACATGGGTTATTTTTCTCCTCTTTGGTAGTATGATGCAGGGGCATCATCAAAAAGCCTACAAATTTTATATTCTCTTTATCATGGTTAAATAAGTCCAAAGTGTATGAGTTGGGAGGTCGAGATTAAGTCTCCAAGTTTGAAATTTCAAATTAATGGTTTTCCCTCCATTTTTGTACTCAAATCTTCTAAGGGTGTAATCAAAGAAGTATGAATTTTCATGAAGTACGAAAGAATTTTTATGAGTTTAAAGACTGTGTATGGGATTTCTTAGGTCAAATAGGTGATATACGACTCATTAAATATATACAAAATTTATAAATTCCTAATTTGGATAAGGAAGGGCATGATGAGTTATGAGTCATCATGAATTCAGTTAGGGAAGATGAAAGGTTGGAGATAATGAGTTAAATATGGGAAAGAATCAGTTGTAAGCTCATTTCCTCGAGGAAGGGAATAAAAGAAGGCTAAGAAAACTAGTAAAATTTTGTATAATTTAACTAGAAAATCTCTATTTTGAATATGAATAATCATGAATGTGTTTGAATGATGAAATTTTTAATATTTTCATATTGTGGAGAATTCATTATAATGTGAAATCCCATTATAAGAACTGAGGAGAGGAATTTTATTTGATCACTTTGTGAAGGGAAGGATTTTGGGTCAGGTTTGATGTTTTGTTTAGTAAAAGTTTCTTAAAATGCATCTAACTTTGATTATGTGTCAGGATCTGTGAATGTGTGGAGTTTGAAATTTTCTAGTGTCTTATTTTTCTAAATGTTTCAAGTTGCAAAGGTTATTTATATGTGACTTCAAGGATTAAAAGTTATTACCCACTGATATACTCCATTTGCATGTTTGATATAACCTTAAGAAATTGTGCTAGGACTATATGTACCTGAGTTAAGAAATTTTCTAATGTGTTTTCTATTGAATAAATGCATGTCAATCCTAATAAAGGAAGAAATAGAATTGTGTTAGAAGGAATGAAATGCCTAAAGGAATGTAAGACTATTATAACTCCAAAACTGTGTTGATGGATGTGATCGTACTCCATAAATGAAAATAGTGACCTTACATGAGGCATTTAAGATTGAATGTAAAAAAAATAATCCCATTTGTTAGAAGATTGAAGCAAGAGAAGAAGGCATGTTTATTGATTAAAGATCTTGATCCAGATCCCGAACCAGTTATGTGCAACTTGAGAAAAGAAATTCCATGAGTTTCAAGCTTTAAACAAGGTAGGTAAATCCCCTATTAAGATATTCCCATGCATAGGGTTTGAACAGACCTTCTAGAAAAATTTGGGAATTTGAATCAAATTATAGTGAAAATTATAACCTTTTGTATCTTCTCATGTATGTATTATTGCATATAGTTAAGTTTGGTCAGGGTTTGTATTGTTGCTCTGAACAAGCTCTAGAATTCATGAAACCCAGAAGGGAAAAAATTCCTCTTGTGACTTCAAGCCTTCCATAAATTAACTGTAATTCCTCCTAGAACTTGGGATTCACCTATAAGCCTTGGATCCACCCATAAAGACCCCGTGACAATTGTTTCAACCCAATCCTTCCTAGTTATCCATTTCAACTGAGGGTTAAAATGGATAACAAGAATATTAGAAGCAATAAAACAGTAAGAACTAGCACCTATGATCATAGACAAAAATGTAGAAAGAGGGGAACATACGAACCCCATGAATGTAACAAGATAAGGTGTAGCCATAGTAAATAAACCATGCATATAATCATGTAAAGTGCAAGGATTATGAACCATTGTAAAACCAACATACAATGTTCTAACTTGTAATGAGGAAGCTACGCATAGAGATGAAACATTGGAAGCATTAAGCATATGATCAATAGAAGTGGTATCTAGAGTGAGACACAATGGGAGGAGTATATTGGGTACCATAAGAGAATTGATCATATAAATTAGTAGCACTAGGGTGAAACCAAAGAGGAGAAGGATTTACAATGTAG
The DNA here is from genome assembly GCA_019776745.2 of Taxus chinensis. Classification (NCBI taxonomy): domain Eukaryota; kingdom Viridiplantae; phylum Streptophyta; class Pinopsida; order Cupressales; family Taxaceae; genus Taxus; species Taxus chinensis. The sequence goes on along the minus strand of CM034152.1, from coordinate 61,694,002 downwards.
GTAATTTCAAGAGCATCATGTGTAAGAGGAATATCACAAGGAGTAGCAACAGGAGGCGTGTAATATACTATAACAGTATCCATAGAAGAAGGTGTAACAAGGTAATTGTATGTTATGGCATTGGTAGAAAGAATTGTATGCATAGTAGGTAACCAAGGATGGCATAGAAGGATAGTATAAGGAACATCTTGAGGCATAACGTGGCATAGAACATTAAGAGTGCAAGATCCCATAGTAAGGGGAAGATAGATTGTGCCAAAAAATTGTTTAGGTATATTATTGAAGCCACAGATACAAAGAGTATATGGATTGAGATGAGTAGTAGAAATTCCTATTAGATGGATAAAGGATATAGTACATATGTTAATACTAGATACAAGATCAACTAGGACACACTTAATGAGGAGATTATGAAGTTGAACCTGGATATACAATGGGGAATCCATAAAAGATCTGATAATGGGCATGTAAGGAACAGGTTCACCAAATGATTTAATATAAATGGAATTAAATATTTGTTTAAGATTAACTTCTATAATGAATGATATACTATGAAAATATATATTAAATGGAAAAGAAAGAAGCAAGTAAAGATATAAAACCCTGAGAGAGAGAGAGATAAATGATTTCTGAGTGATCAGGTAGTAGTATGGACTGAGGAACTGATAAAACAAAATGGGAAGAGTGTCATTAAGGCTCACTGGAATTTTAGGAACTTAGAAATGTGTAGGACAGAAGCACCCATGGGAGGACAGGAGCACTTGGGTGCTAGTGACTAAATATGGGCGTTAGTAACTACTACAGTGTATGTTGTATAAATGATAAAATACATTAAATGGAAAAATAAAAAGAAATTAAAGATATAAGACCCTAAGAGAGAGAGAGAGAACTACTGAAATAGAATGGAAAGAGTGTCATCAAGGATCACTGGAAGTGTTAGAACTCACAAATGTGTAGGACAAAAGCAACCATGGGAGGATAGGAGCATCTGGGTACTAGTGACCTAATCTGGGTGCTAGTGTCCACCTGAATGCTCAGGTTTCGATATTTTTTGTGCATGAGGAATTCCATTGTTGATCTCTATTTGTCACTCTAGATTTGTTCTAATGCCATTTTTTGCACATGTAACCTATAAAATAGATACCTAGCTCCGCATACCTACAAACCACATCACATCTAATAAAAATCACCCAAAGAGTGAACTTAGTACTGAGCGTTGCATTAAATTTTAGAATCCATGTAGTTTTGTGTGAATGTGTGTAATGATGCCCTTGTGCAAGTTTCACAATGATAGTGAGATTGATGTAGGATATAGAAAATGTATAGAATGTGTGAGATGGAATAGAATAGAATTTCCCTCCTATGATGTGTATGCAAAGTGATGCAGCTCTTGTCCCTTGAGTGAATGTCCTAGATGGATGCTTTGCAATGCTCTTTTTCCTCTTGATGTAAGCTTAGGTGATAATGGATAATGCTAGTGTTTGGCCCCTTATTAGAGAGGTATATATATATTATTCCCTTGTTTGAATTTTGTAATTAACAACAGGAGGGATGACCCAAAAGTGTAAAATATGTCGAAGAAGTAAAAGAGATCCAAAATAGTTAGAAAGGGTTAGAGATGATCAGAGCACCCAGAAGGGACAAGATCTCCTGAGCGTTAATGCCCTAACTTGGCGCTAGTGTGCAAGGCCATAAAAGATAAATCATTTAAATATCGATAGGGTTGTAGGGTGTGTAAGGTTGATAAAAATATAAGAGACAAAACAAGAGGCTCGAAAGACATTGTTAATTACTAGTTTTCTTTCTTACGAATCATTTATATATTAGTATTCTCTATGAACTAGAAATGTATCCGAGTGCATATATTTTGTGTCTACAATGTCATGGTCAAATTGAGAAAGTGTGGGATAGTGTAAGAGTTTTGTACAATTTGCATTGTTGTAAGACATGAATTACCAAAATGAGTGTCTACAAGAATATAATCATGTTGTCAATTTTTCATAATCTCTATCAAGGAGAAGAAGATAAATGTTGTCATTACTTTGTGATATATATCACGGTGAATAAGATAATCAATATGCCCATATATACAATCGATGTTATTATTTACATCACATGTGATACCCACTCTAAGGTGTAATGTAGGTCATCATTATGAATAGATTTAGGAAAAGCATAAATATAGCATCATAATGTGCGTACAATCATGATCACCATATATATACTATGGTGAATACTAATACAATTAACAATAGTTAAACATATAACAGACATAATAATATAATTCACACACAACATGATTAACTAACTAATCGTGACTATGATAATAATCACCATAAGTCTTCACGCATTTCATAATCATGTTTTCATTTCATAACTGTTTGTAAGATAGTTATAGTGATGGACAATAAAGATAAAAGATAAAAACTCATAATATATTCATAATGCCACTGTCTAGTCACAATGTCATGAAATAACTGTAGACACTTAAAATTGGTTACCCAATTTAGTGTCCCTCTCATCCGTTTACTTGCCTAGGTAACCTGGGGCACGTTTACGTCACCAACTATCCCCTTGGGATATTATCCAATTTGTGATTGAATCACTTACTCTAAATTTAATTCATCACATCACATCTTACCCATGAGTGATTAAATATTAAATATTTAATTACGCTTCTTCCTATGCATCTTAATCACTTATCCACCCCAAATTTATTCTATCTATGCATCACGTCTATTTTTAATCTTCCCTAAGCGGGATATTTCCCGTGGTCGGGATAAGTCTTGTCTTTCTCGAATCGATCAATTTGGCCATCTCGGGTGTCTTTTCCGCGATCGGCGCCGACCCATATGGTCGGCGCCGATTTTCTAGGAGCGGCGCTGATTATAAAATCAGGTCCATAGCTCAGTTCTAAGGACCGAAAAAGAGACGAAAGAAAGCACTTACGCATGAACAGAGAGCGAGAAAGATACAGATTGAGAGAAAGAGAGATCTTTTTAGCATCAATTGTCTCAGTTAGGGCAGATCCTGTCCTAATCAATCCCTGAGAGGAGCACCGTTACTCTGCCCGTATCATATCAACCTCCCACACCACCATCTATCATCTGGTGACTCTGTTCCAGCATCTCTCCATCTTCGGCACATCCTGCAGACTACATTCACCGTCCAATCCCCGAATCTCATCGCACAGTCCCTGATTGGTCAGTCTGCCTTCAATTGACACTGATCTTATCCAGTCGACGCCGATCAGTCCCAGTCGACGCCGATCACATCAGTCACCGCCGATTCTACCCAGTCGATGCCGATTTCACTGCAGACAGGTAAAAGGTCACAGGTAACACAAATCCAGCATTATTTCGCAGTTCCCTGTTTTCTGTACTTTCTGTCTGCTGTTCAGTTTCTGTTTTATTACTGCAATCAGAAACTCTAGTCTTTATTTACATCTTTTATCATATATGCTTCTTTTCTTTATTGAAAACGTGGACTGACATCCGCCAAGGAAGCTCATCACTTCCCGGACCCGCTTCTCGGGCAGTCCACCCAAATATCTTCTAACGCCATCTTTTTCTGTCAAGCATCGGTGTTTTGCAGGTTACTCGGATCTATTGTACAAATTGCTCGTGTGCGCCCGTCTTGTCTACATCAGCTTCCTCATCCGTCTACATCTTCATCAGGTATCAATTTCATTGGAGTTTTTCAGGGTTTTTGTGTTTAGTTTGGTGCATTAACTTGGACAGGTAACAAACGCGAAATTCTTGATCTACATTCTGGCACGCCCGGTGGGACCCAACCAAAGTCCCTTATTGGTAAGTTCATTTATTCTTTAGTTTTGAACTTTGTTCCTTTTCTTCACTGATTTCTATCAGTCCTATTTGAGCATTTCTGTTCGTCATTTCAATCTTGCTTTTTAGGCGAAATCATTATCTGGAAATTTTTCTATTTTCTTAAAATAGAAATTTTTTGTTTCACCATTATCTGGATATATCTTTCCGGATCTTGTTTGCTGTTTGCTTGATCTTTTCTTGCGGAGCACTTTGCTTGTTCGTGGGATTGTTCGAGGGGAAGAGCTCAACAACGCGCTTTTTGAAGTCCACACACCTTGGAGAGCTAAACCTACAGGTATTCCTCTTTTTCGGTGTTTTCTCCTTTTTAGGATTTCTTTGTTGGTTGTCTATCACATCCAAACACTTCAGTTTTTTGGTGCTTAAAAAGAACTTAATCGCATTTGGGGAAAGAATCTGTTTGACTTGTCTTCATCGAAATCAAACATTTCGTTTTAAGTGCTTAAAAAGAACTTTTTCTTTGTCATTGCTGCATGCTTTTTCATCTAGTTTTAATTAGGTTGGAGAATTGATCAAAATCGGTAGTGACACTATTTGATTTTTATTTTTCACCCTTGCACACAAAGCCAAAATCACTAGGTATAAAGCATCTAAACAAAACTCCTTCCCTGGCCTCGCCTACTTGGAAGTGATATCCAAGAGGAAGAGCCTACGCGGTACTCGGGCCGCGCTATAAATTCACGAAAGATTTTGGTATATATTGGCAAAGCACCCGACTCCCTTATCGCAGCGGTGTGTGAAGTGCGGGGGTAGGCCCCTATATCAAGCCACGTACCGGTCTTTTACTGAAGTGCCTTCGGGACTCCTCACCAAACATTACCCAAACCATCCTTAGTTTGGCTATCTGAGTAGTTCCTGTTCTAAAAAGCCTTCCCTAACATTTTCTTTTCTTAAAAACATCAAAATTTAAAGGAGATAATCACTTGCGCTGCTTGAATTGTTTGTGCATTAGCTAGGACAATCTTCTTTCTTGCTTGCTTATGACGGTTATCACCCGGTCACAATCTAGGAAAATGGCCCAACAGGTTCCTTCTTCCTCCGAAATCACCACCAGCGTGGATGTTTCGGCACCCCTCCCATCTTCCTCGGGACCGCTGTTAGTTGGTTCCCCCTCATGGTCGTATAATCCCTTCTATCAAACCAAAGCACCTCCATCACGTCCAGCTTCTCCTAGTCCCTCCGAGATATCATCTGGCTCGGAGTATGTTCCTCGCGGGGATCCTGAATTTCAGGCTTTCCTCGATCTCAATCCAATAGCCCTCATGGACTACCTAGTACACAAGTCGATCCAAATATCTGACCAAGACCCACCAATCCGACAAGTGTACAATTATCCTCGTGGATCATCCCAGGCCTTTGTAGAGCAGTTTGCACCATCTCTCTTGCCTCGAGCCACGGAGAAAGGCGAAGCCCCTATGCCTCCCTTTTCTCTTCCACCTACCATGTCGACTAGTTCTCAATTAGTCTTACCTATCCCTAACACTGCAGTTACCTCGAATATTCCACAACCCATCTCTGAGAGGTCTTCTGCCCTGGCTTTAATGAATGCGTCTGCACACCCGCACATTGCCGTCAATTCATCTATGCCCTCCATCGTGTCCCAAGGTCAATACCTCTTCATGAGCCAACCCCCCCCGAATAGTCAGTTGGCTCCTACTTCTCGTCCTCTAGGGGGTCTTTCTTCCAATATTCCAGCAACTGTGACCTTCGCCCATCCCCTAACATCGGCACCTTTAATACCTGATCCGGCAGTAGAAGGCCCCTTTCAGGTCTTGTTCCCCAACATGTCCAATCCAACCAACACCCACATTCCTCAATCTGTCCTGATCCAATCAACAAACATAGGAGTCCACCAATCACAGGCTCCATCCGTCACCCAACCTTTATTTGCTCAACCACTTATTATCTCACAACCTGCCTATACACAAGCTATCTCACAACAAATATCCCACCCGGTGTCACCCAGAACACCTGGTTATTCTTCTTATCATCCTATCCATCAACAGATGAATCCTCCATTGACACCCCAACAACATCCACTACTTGCTTCTTATGTAGGACATACCAATGTACCTCCTCCCCAATCCGACGTAGTTCAAATTCTCTTCAAGAAAATTGCAGACTTGGAAGCCTCCACAAAAGGAGCCCGTCCTTCATACTCCTTTGAAGAAGTGTGCAATGAGCCCATTCATCCTTCGGTGACTTTTAAGCCTTATCCTCCCCAATGGGAACTTCCCAAATTCTCAAAATTGCATAGTCGGGAAGACCCCCAACAACATCTGCGAGCATTCAAACATGCTTGCTACCTCATCGCCCAGGATCAGGAACTCATGCTCCGTACCTTTCCTATGTCTCTAGCGGGTCCCGCTTTGGACTGGTACAATAACATCCCTCAACATTCCTTATTTTCTTTCTCTCAATTGGCCCAAATGTTTGTTGAAAACTTTTCAATAAATATTGCGCATAAGATCTCAATTACAGATCTTTACAACATTCGCCAATTCGACGATGAGTCTATTGCAGACTTTGTCGCTTGTTGGAGAGGGATAATCAACCAATTGTCTTTCTCCCTTCCTCAATCCCAACAGATCGAGTTGTTCACCCGATCTTGTGCTAGTCACATTTCTTCCACGTTAAGGATCCAAACTTTTCATACCTTCGAAGAAGCCTTCACGATGGCACGCAAACTCGAATCTCGTGCCATTGAACAAGGAAAACTAAAACTTCTCTCCAAATCTAAACCAGATTTCTCTCAGTTCACCAAACCAAATTCTTTCCCTCCTAAAGATAAGAATCAAGGGTCCACAAATGCTATCGTATTAAAAACATCAAGAACCGATAGTACTCCTAATCAACCACCACGAAGAGACCCTTCATCTGCTCGAAAAGGGGCTTCATCATCTCGATCCTTTGCTCCCTTGGGGGAATCATATGCCTCTATCTTAGAAAAAATGTTGGAAGTTCGCATGATCGAACTTCCCCCCATTAGGGACATTGATGAAGGCCGAGAACGCCCATTCTGGTATAGGGAAAACGATTTCTGTCATTATCACAGAACCAAAGGTCATGACATCGAACGATGTCAGACTTTCAAAAACCTTGTCCAAAAATTCATTGATAAAGGTGAGCTTATCCTGGATAACCCAAATGCTCCCCCAAATCAAGCACTGGACGTTTTTAAACAACCCTTCCCCAATCATGCCCCAAATCATAATTCTTCGGAATCTCAAAAACCAAACACCCACACTATGAACGTCATTTCTACTGAAGAATCCGCTTCCGAAACCACGTCATCTACAAACGCAGCAATCGAATCAAAACCCTCTCCCACTTCACCAATCACTGAAATTCCTCCATCTTCAGATAGCCCACCTTTGCATATTCCTACATTACTAAACACGGAGTCAGCTTTCTCCGTTCCTTTGTCTGACCTACCGTCCATACCCGAGACAGTGTCATCCTCATCTGTCTCATCATCAGACATTCTTTCAATACTCGAGGCAATTACATCCCTTCGAGTTTCCACTTCAGACACATCCACTTCTGTTGCTCCCATTCCCGCTGCAACTATGCCCTTGGTGAACATACCTATCATTGTGCCAACTTCAACGGAAGCATCTTCAATTTTGACTCTTCCCATATCTTTTCCTACAGTAGTTTCACCCATGATTACTGCATCAGAAGTAGTCCCTTCGCAAGGAACTGCTTCGTCATCACCCCCTTCTTCCATCACCAATGTTACTTCACCTATTCAGGAAAAACCAAAAGAAGTAGCACCAACACCTATACACTCGGTTCCTGAACCTAAACCGAGACAACCAAAATCTAACATTATACCATCAGTATCTCCCCATTTGCTTCCTACGAAAAGGTTGCAATCACCTTATGCCGTTGAAGTTGTCACCATCCCTGAAAAAGGGAAGCCCATATTTCGGACCATCAAGACCCTTGGTGCTCTTCCACAAAAATCTCTCTCCACGCCTCATAAACGATTGGATTTGCCCGCTGAGAAGGCGTCTTCTTCTACACACTTATCAAAGCCATCATCTTCTTCCACAACACATTCTTCATCAATACCCCGAAAAGTAGACTTACCTACTAAAAAGACGTCACCTCTTCTATCAGGATCATCATCTTCGTTACCAAAAACCAAGGCACCCTATCTCCCTCCAATCTCATCTACTTTGGGAGCTTCTTCCTCTTCTAAACCAACATTATCCAAATCATCAGTACATTCGACCAAGCAACCCCCTTTGTCTCCAAAGACCGCAAAATTTGTCGCATATCCCTCATCTTCAAAATCTATTTTAGGGGCTCCTCCTCCACCAAAGTCAATCATGTCTCACTTGCTCCCATCTCAAGTGCCCAAGACTGCTCCTCCAAATGTCCAAACAAATAAGAGGATCCCTAAAGAGACTGTTAAACCTAACATGCAAGTTCTTTTACCTCGGCAGTCGATTAAGGTAAAAGAACCATCTTCATCATCTCTATCCTCCTCTTCGTCTACCGGATTCTATACCGAAATCCTTCATCAACTCATCCAATCTTCATCCATAACCCTTCCTCCGATTAAACCTTATAATCCTAAAGGAGTGAAACCTACTTGGTTTAACTCTGATCTGATTTGTGCTTACCACCGTACCCCAGGTCATGACACTGAGGGGTGTAAAGCTCTTCAAGCCGTTATCAAGAACCTTCTGGAAGAAAGTGACCTTTTGCTGGAGGAGGAGGAACAAGTACCTCCTGTCACCTTAGCCTCATCCGAACCTCAACCATCCACTCAGACCTCTAGTGGTTCCACTCCACTTGATCTTCCACCTTCTCAAATTGACACAATTCATATCGCCACTAGAACCCAACGTTATCATAACCCATCTTCATCTTCAGCATCTAGACCACGGGTTGTCATTTCTGTAGCCCCTGAAGGCATGTCTCCTTCCTCATCAGCCCCACGACCCAAGGTCTCCATTCGTGCTGCACCTCGGGCTCAAGTTCCCGTATCTGTTGAGGAGAGTGTCATGAAGCAACTCACCCAGGCTCCGGTCAAAATGTCTCTTTTTGACCTCATCCAATCCTCCCCACAACATCGCCAGGCTCTAATCGATAATCTGCGTCGCATCGCAGTAAATTCCGATGAGCCCCAGCCCTTCGAGTTGGTTGTTGGATTGAATGGTCCATCGACCGCCATTTCTTTCGAGGATTCAGAAATTCCTCCTCTTTCTTCAGAGGATTTGGAGGCTCCCCTCTTCATCACAGTCCAAATTAATAACACTACCCTAAAACGTGTTATGATCGATAGTGGAGCCGCACTCAACGTCATCTCCTCGCACACATTTGAACAACTTAAGTTACCAAAGAATGTGGTGTCACCCCCACCTTTCGCCCTTCGATAATTTAACGATCAGCTAGCAGTCACTCTAGGAACTGTGGTCTTACCCATTCGAGTAGGTAAGAAGCTGCTTCATGAACTCTTCTACATCGTCGAAGGAAAGTTCCACTATAACATGATCCTCGGACGCTCCTGGATTCATGCAATGCATTGTGTCCCATCCACCCTCCATCGATGCCTAAAATATCAATATGAGGGCAAAATATATACTCATCCAGGAGATCCTTTTCCTTCCGCACAATGCGACATGACCACAAGGTCTGCCCCTTTAAAAGAAAATCCATGTTCTCCTGGCGGGGCCTCATCTTCTTCCATACCCACAACCAAACTACCGGATTTACAAAATCTGGAAGAGACATTGCAGCGTTTCTCACTAGGAGAGCTTCCTCTCTTTTCTTTCGATGCCCATCTCAAACCTAATGAGTATGGTAGACCAGACAAACAACCTGAATATCAACCAAGTCTCGGTCGCATCGTCACCATTGGTTTGCCCAATCAACAGACCAATTTCATCTACGGTGGCCTTGATACACCTCATTATCGCCTGGATTCTCCTCCTAGAGCCAAACCTTACCTAACAGGGTTTGATTATCTACAGAATCCCACGTTTGCAAAAACTTATCTATATCGATGCGCGTGGAAAGGTTTTGGCCTTGGAAAATATGAACAAGGTATACATGATCTCAAATCCATTCCTACTCTCATGCCACATCAGAAATTTGGTTTAGGATTTAAACCTCTTTCAAAGGCCACTGTCACTATTCTTGATGAGTCTCTTCCTACTGAAGAACCATTTTCCCCCACCAAGTCAGAAGCATCACTTGATGTGGACGATGACATTTCCATCCCACCTAACTTTTTTTTTTGATCAATACCATTTCCTTAGGGCCGTTAGCCTATGAGACTAACAATCGGTCCACTTCTATACCATTAATCTTCCCTAAAATAGTTGGAGACGACTCTCCTACTATCAACACTATCCACTGTGTGGATGATGATTCTGTCCTCACCTATCTAGGGGCAGAGGATTCATATCTTCCCAAGACTATTCCTTCTGACACGTCTACCCTTCTCAACGAAGCCACTATCGACCTTAATATAGGGACTTCTGAAGACCCTCGTATCATTAAGGTCGGCCAATCCCTTAATCCACAGGAATTAGGGGACTTTACCGCTTTTCTTTCCAAACATCGTCAAGCCTTTGCTTGGTCATATGAGGATATGCCAGGGCTCGATCCCGATATTGTGGTCCACAATATCGTTACCCTTCCCAACATCAAACCAGTCAAGCAAAAATTGCGTAAAATGCACCCTAGAGTAGCCCTTCTTGTTAAAGAAGAATTACAACGCTTGCTCTCGGCTGGCTTCATCCAACCCATCGATTATCCGCAATGGGTGTCCAATGTGGTACCAGTAACTAAGGCTACTGGGAAAATTCGAATTTGTACCGACTTCCGGGATCTTAATCTTGCCTGTCCAAAAGATGATTTTCCTCTTCCTAATATCGACCAACTCGTAGATTTAACTGCGGGTCATGAGATGCTTTCTCTTATGGACGGTTTCTCTGGATATAATCAAATCCTCATCGCACCAGAAGACCAACATAAGACTTCCTTCATAACCCCTTGGGGGACCTTTTGTTATCGTGTCATGCCCTTTGGTCTTAAGAACGCAGGAGCAACCTATCAACGAGCAATGACGTACATCTTCCATGATCTCTTGCACAAAACTGTGGAGGATTATGTTGACGATCTCCTCGGCAAGTCCAAACGCCGTCAGGATCATCTTTTCATCCTTGCACCTCTCTTTGAGAGGCTTATCCGCTTCTGTCTTTGTCTAAATCCAGCTAAGTGCGTGTTTGGCGTTCTCACTGGTAAACTTTTAGGCTTTATCATTTCCATCAGGGGTATTGAAGTCGACCCCGCAAAAATAAAAGCTATCCTTGAGATGCCTCCCCCTTCTAACTTGAAGCAACTCCGCAGTCTCCAAGGACGTCTTCAATTGGTGCGTCGTTTTATCTCCCAATTGTCGGACCGTTGTCAACCTTTTCACCATCTTCTCCGTAAGAATGTTCATTTCAAATGGGATGGGCATTGCCAAAAGGCCTTTGATGATCTCAAAGCTTATCTTCTTTCTCCGCCCGTGCTTACACCTCCACGCGAGGGGGAGCCTTTCTATCTTTATATCTCTGTGACTGACCATGCTCTGGGAGCCATGATTTCGCATCGGGACACTTGTGGTAAAGAACAAGTTGTCTATTACATCAGTCGCACCCTCCATGAGTATGAGACACGTTACTCCGAAGCTGAAAAACTATGTTGCGCTCTCTTCTTTGCAACTTCTAAGCTACGTCATTATCTCCTTAATCACAAAACTTACATTGTCACAAGTGTCAATCCACTTAAGACAATCCATGCAAAACCTTATCACAATGATCGTATCACTCGTTGGCTCATGCTCATGACAGAATTTGACCTCGAGTTTATCCCGCAAAAGGCTATCAAGGGTCAGGTTATTGCAGATCAATTAGCTGATGCTCCTCTTCCGGACACTCGTGACCCCCTTGCTCAATTCCCCGATGAATTTATCCAACAAATCGATTTTGGTCTATCTCCATTTAAAGTAAAGCTCTTCTTTGACGGATCCAAATGCCAGCAAGGGGGAGGTGCGGGTTTTGTGATGATTCCTCCTTGGGGTACGCCTATCCCAGTCGCACACAAATTAAACTTTGAATGCACCAATAATATGGCTGAGTACGAAGCTCTTGTCTTAGGTCTTCAAAATGCCATTAATCTCGGCGCTCGTCATATTGACATCTTTGGTGATTCTGAACTCATCGTTAACCAGGTCACGGGTGTCTATCAATGCAAGAATGATATCCTTCAAAAATATCGCAACATCATTCTTGCCCAACTCCAATCTTTCGATAACTTCACTATCCAAGCCATTCCTCGTACTGCAAATCGATTCGCGGATACCATGGCCTCTTTAGCCTCCCTTATCCCACCTTTTACCGAAGACTCACGTCTTTATGTGGCTGTGCAACGATTAGATCAACCATCTCATCTTGGGCAACTAACGTCAATTAATGCTGTCACAACCCATACTCAGGATGAGTGGTATCAACAGATAGTTGATTATCTATCTCATTCGGTCCTTCCTCCAGATCTGACTCCCAATGGTAGAAGGTCTTTTGTCCAACGCGCCAACCGCTATACTATTCTAGGCGGCCTTCTTTACAAACGCGGCTTTGATGGTATTTTGCTTCGATGCCTCAAAACCCATGAATCATCCAAAGCTATTCAGGAGGTCCATGACGGTATCTGTGGTGGACATTTTAGTGGCTTAGCTGTAGCTAAGCGCATCTTACGTTTGGGATATTATTGGCCTTCTCTTAATCGAGATTGTTGTGAATACACCAAGAAGTGCGTCAAGTGTCAGCAACATTCCAATCTCACGCACATCCCTAGTCAGGCTTTGCAACCTACGGCGGATTTGTGGCCTTTTTCGCAGTGGGGTCTCGATCTTATTGGTCTCATCAATCCTCGTTCTTCACAACGTCATCATTCTATCATTACCACCACTGAGTACTTTACTAAGTGGGTAGAAGCTATCCCCCTTTCTTCAACAAAGGCTAAACCCATAGTTGATTTTGTCTATCAACACATCATTTGTCGCTTTGGCGTTCCACACAAGCTAATCATAGATAATGGTAAGTCTTTCAAGAACGCCGATTTGCAAAATCTCTGCAATGCTTTCAATATCAAGCTCAGTTTTTCTTCTCCATACTATCCTCAAGCTAATGGTCAAGCCGAAGCTTCCAATAAAACTTTGCGTAATATCCTCGCAAAGGTAACTAGTCGAGCTGGTAGGGATTGGCATTTACATATCCCTTTCGCTCTCTGGGCTTATCGGACTAGCATTCGTACTCCTACTAGTGCTACTCCCTTCTCTCTCGTCTATGGGTCTGAGGCTGTCCTTCCTTTGGAAGTCCAAATCCCATCTCTCCGTGTTTCTCTCAGAGAATTTGTCTCCGATGAGGATTATCGTCAAAATCGTCTGGCACAACTTGAATTATTAGATGAGCGGTGTCTCAACGCTCTTGAGCATCATCAGGTCTATCTTGAGCATGTCAAGCGTGCTTATAACAAACATGTGCAGCACCGTGACTTCAAAATTGGTGACCTTGTTCTTAAAGAAAATCAAAATGTCACCACACTCGAGAGAAGTCAACGTGGTAAGTTTGCTCCCAACTGGATGGGCCCCTACATTATCACTCATAAATATGGGTCTGGGGCTTATCGTTTATCTTCCATGGATGGTATCCCTGAAGCGGAACCTCTTAATGCCTTGCATTTACGGCCCTTCTATTGTTAAAATCTATCTTACACAAATCTAGTCGCAACTCAGATCTTCCATCCGTCCTAATAACCAGTCATCTACTTTCGTGGTGATTTGAAATTGTGTGGTTCTCCGCCTATTGCCTCGTTTACCTTAAATATGAGTATCGCGGCTCTACTCATTGCACGTTTCTTTTGGATATGTTCCTCCTCATGGTAGGAATACCTTAATCACCACTTCATCTGTCCCAAGTACTTATCTTAATTGGATCTACTCGGGGCATGAGTACATGTCCTTCTATGTTCTCCTCCCCTTCATCTGATCTATCTAGGTCTAAACTCAGCTTCTTCCAAACAATTTCAAAAAAAAAAAAAAAAAAAAAAAAGAAAAGAAAAGAAAAAGATGCTATCCAAAAGATAGACTGATCCCTTGAAGGACAGCTATCCATATATATTATCAAGTGAATCAAAAAGAACATAGACCATACCCTCGAAGGATGGCTATCATTAAAATTCAAAATACAGACCGCTCCCTTGAAGGACGGTTGTTTCTCAAAGAAAAATTCAAGGCTCCTTGTAATCAATCAGCCTTCCAGTCAGTTGTATACACTCTTTAGCATCACTGAAAGACTTCCCGCATCGATCAGTCTTTCCATATCAAGCAAACTTCCCGCATTGTTCAGTTTGCTTTTCTGTCAAAATCATGAAGCTGAGATTTCAGACCTTTTGACGATCATATGGAGAATCCTATTTTCCCACTATGGACATGTATTTTGTCCCTTGTAGGTTCCGACAAGATACTTACTTACTTTTCTTTCCGTTTCTATCCTAGACCTGGTTTGCGACTAGTTAGTGTCAGATTTATTTTAATCTTATATAGGGCCTTGTATGCTTGGTCTTTTGGTTCCCTTTCTGGATTTTATCTATGTTCGGTTGGAAGTCCAACTTATCATTTTTCTTCTTCTCCGAGTATCTTCTCTTCTAAGTCACGGTTGTTTCCACTTTCATCTCTGACTCTTGCAAGGAGTATTCTCCATTTCTTTGTCTTGCAACCCTGTTAAATTGGCATTTCACATGTTAATTCAATCAAAGTTTATCTTCTATCTAGGTTCATCTTATCTATCAAAACATCTATCTGTGTTCATTTCTCATTACAATTACATCCATATATCCAACACATTTATCTATCTATCCATCAAAATATCGAAAAATACGTACATCTAAGGTACATGACATCTATCTATATCTAATCCATACATCAAGTACATCTGTCTATCTATCCATCAAAATATTTAAACACATGTACATCCAAGATTACATCATCTATCAAAGTTATATCCACATCACATCTATCATCTATCAGTCTATATCTATCCAATCACATCTATTTTATCCACATTTCAATCTATCTAATCACATCTATTTTCTATCATGTATCTTTCTATATCTATCCAATCACATCTATATCTATCTATCAGTCTATTTCTATATCCACCTATCCATGTATATTAAAATCAAAAGCATGAAGTACAATTATACGACAAATAACGTGATCAATCTATATATACATGTGTGTTTTTACAAAAAAATGGGTGGCTTCTAATCAAGCCATCTATACGATGCCTTCCAATCGAGGCTACATCACTATACAAATACACAATCTATCAAATCTCTATATGGTAAAATCAGAAGCGTGGAGGACACTATCTCCTCCACCCTCCTCTGCACCCGGCTGTCTCTCCTGGCCGCCGCCTACCGAGCTCGATGCACCTGCTGCTGGAGGTCTCGGCCCACCTCGATCTCTCCCAGTGCTCCCTCTGCCTGAGGCTCCGCTCGCTGTAGCCGTCCCTGCTCTCCTCCTCGCCCCATACCGAGGCACATCTGGGGCATGTTGCGCTAGGGCATCCTCATAATATCTCACCTCAACAAGGAGAGACTGGTATGTGCTCAGGCTCACCATACCCGGTGCTCGTAAAGGTATTGCTGGTGCTGCTGGCGCTGCTGGTGGTGCCCCACCTAGAGCCGTGCCCTGTGTCCCAGACTCTGATGTGGCACCAGTCTCTCCGTATTTGGCCCTAAGGGCCTCCCTGTGCCGAAGATAACGATCCCTCTGCTGAATCGTTGTATCTCGCTCCTGGCGAGCGGTGTCTCTCTCCACAATCAGGGAATCTCTCTCCTCTGTCAAGGCCCTGATCTCCTCCAGAGCTACCTGATGTGTCTGTATCAGTGTGGCATGCTCTCCCTCTAGCCTGTCCAGCGTAGCAGCCATGTCCTCCTCATCAGCATCTATAGAGGGCGGGAGATGTCGTGGCAACTCTGTATCGTACCATGCTGCGTAGCCCTCCTCCACCCCCGCGTCATCATCCCTGTCCGTGGAGGGTGGAGCCTCTCTCAATGGGTCTGCCGGGATCAAAATCGGCAAATCTGTCTCTCTGCTATCCCGCCTATATGGCATGTATGTGGCTGGCACTGTCTGTACTAGGCCAAAATGCCTCAGTATCCGCATGAACGGGACTCGCTCCCACATATCCGGCCTACGGCCCCTGACCACCCGACTCCGTCTCAATGCTACCAAGTGGGCATCCTGACCAACCCATATCGGAAATGCTCGATATGGCCTCCAGATGACCTGATCTGGTGTAAGCGTCCTGAAACGCTCAGAATACCACTCGGCCAATCTACCTGTATCTCCTGCGGCCATGTCAGCCCGCCATCTCCGAAATCCATAGTCAACACCCCCCACTGCTGCTGGCATCCAAGGAAGCCCGGATGGCCTGATCACTGCTATGTGCTCATATGCCCAGCAATGGAGCACAAAACTAACGTCAATCCCTGTCCTCCGACCAGTAGTGTACATCCATAGCTCATAGTAAATCTGAGCTATCAGGGCATCAGCGAAGGCAAAAACCTGTCTGTACTGCAAGATGTCGCACACGCAGTCTAGCAGTAGCAATGGGAATCTCCCACCTCCTGAGTCTGGCAAGGCAAAATAAGATATAGCCATCTGAATCAAGGCTATCCGCCTGCTCCGAGGGCTATCCTGCCTGTACTGTGAGGCTATCCTCACTGCCCCAGATACTATCTCCGAGTCGTCTGCTCTGTCTCTGTACAATCGCACCAGGGCCCTCTGCTGCTGCTCTCGGGGTGTGATCTCAATCGGGTCCCCCGTAATCGGTAATCGGAGGATCCTGTATACATCCTCATGGGTGATAGTCATCTCACCCGTCCTAAACCAAAATGTGCACGTGTGGCTGTCCCACCGTCGCACTAATGCCCGCATGAGCTCCACATCCCGTGGCACTCGTCTGTAATATCTGAAACCCCCAAGCCCGGCTAGCTCTAAATGCTGCCAGTCTGCATCGGTCACATCAGGAAGGATCGTCTCCAATAGCTCAGGGATGGCATCCCTCATATGAAGTACCTCTCGTGCCTGCATCCACGACATCGAAAGCATAATCAGTCTCTCTGTTTCATAAATCACATCTTCCAAAACAATAACATCCAAAATAAGAAGGAAATGCTAAACATCTTTCAATCGGCGTCGATTTGGTAAAATCGGCGTCGTTCATTCTAGTCGGCGCCGATTACTATCAATCGACGCCGATCCAAACCAATCGACGCCGATTCTACCAATCGGCGCCGACTGCCTGGCTGGAGGTAAACCAGACCCTGGCCTCCCATGCACCAAAAAAATCAAACAAAAAAAATATATATAATAAGAAAAGTGGGTTCAAGAATAACCACTTACCCCAGGTCGTGTCCTCCTGCGCTTCTGTCCGCTCCCAAAGGCTTCCATTGTGTTCAAATCACAAATCTATCTCTCTCTGAATCAATCGTCACGTTGCAAATAAATCGTTCACGTTTTCCGTTCGCATATTTATATGCGTCTGGATTAGTCGGCGCCGATTTTTTGGGTCGACGCCGCTTGTTTTAATTGACGCCGATTAGTTTGGTCGCCGCCGATTTTTCATGTCTGTTTGCCATAGTGTTGATGCTTGGCTTACTTATCTATCTGATCATTGTTGTGTGCTGAATCTTACCTTTTGGCGCATCTTTTCGATATCCTTGTCTATTTCGGGTTTGTTCCCTTTGCGTGGGACACTCGTACCTTTCGGCAGCTTAGAGTTAAACGGGTCTGTAGGCACTAACGTCGTCTCATGAGGAGACCGTCTAGTTGTCCCTGCCAATGTGTCTCTCTTTAGATGCTGGTTTTTTTTGCAGTTCTCCTTGCACTCATGGGTCTGTAGGCACTAACGTCGTCTCATCAGGAGACCGGCTAGTTTGCCCTACCAATGTGAGTTCCTTAGGTTGCTGCCTTTTGTTTATTTTTTTATGCGTCATCAATGATCAGATCTACTCCAGACATCTGATTGGGGCATCCTACATCTCTTATCTACCTTTTTCAAACTCGGGATCGTCTGTTCTATCATCCATCCCATCCCTAGTTTGAGGGGGATCACATCATCACAAATTCTTCCAATCTTCCATCCCTTTGTTTTTGTCTCATAACCTTGCTTATCGCAAGTTACTTGACAAAAAGGGGCAAAATGTAGACACTTAAAATTGGTTACCCAATTTAGTGTCCCTCTCATCCGTTTACTTGCCTAGGTAACCTGGGGCACGTTTACGTCACCAACTATCCCCTTGGGATATTATCCAATTTGTGATTGAATCACTTACTCTAAATTTAATTCATCCCATCACATCTTACCCATGAGTGATTAAATATTAAATATTTAATTACGCTTCTTCCTATGCATCTTAATCACTTATCCACCCCAAATTTATTCTATCTATGCATCACGTCTATTTTTAATCTTCCCTAAGCGGGATATTTCCCGTGGTCGGGATAAGTCTTGTCTTTCTCGAATCGATCAATTTGGCCATCTCGGGTGTCTTTTCCGCGATCGGCGCCGACCCATATGGTCGGCACCGATTTTATAGGAGCGGCGCCGATTATAAAAGCAGGTCCATAGCTCAGTTCTAAGGACCGAAAAAGAGACGAAAGAAAGCACTTACGCACGAACAGAGAGCGAGAAAGATACAGATTGAGAGAAATAGAGATCTTTTTAGCATCAATTGTCTCAGTTAGGGCAGATCCTGTCCTAATCAATCCCTGAGAGGAGCACCGTTACTCTGCCCGTATCATATCAACCTCCCACACCACCATCTATCATCTGGTGACTCTGTTCCAGTGTCTCTCCATCTTCGGCACATCCTGCAGACTACATTCACCGTCCAATCCCCGAATCTCATCGCACAGTCCCTGATTGGTCAGTCTGCCTTCAATTGACACTGATCTTATCCAGTCGACGCCGATCAGTCCCAGTCGACGCCGATCACATCAGTCGCCGCCGATTCTACCCAGTCGATGCCGATTTCACTGCAGACAGGTAAAAGGTCACAGGTAACACAAATCCAGCATTATTTCGCAGTTCCCTGTTTTCTGTACTTTCTGTCTGCTGTTCAGTTTCTGTTTTATTACTGCAATCAGAAACTCTAGTCTTTATTTACATCTTTTATCATATATGCTTCTTTTCTTTATTGAAAACGTGGACTCACTATTACAAATATATCCCTTACATACATCTTGATATTTGGCTCGGAGGTAGTGAAGTGGTTCAACAACTACATAGAACTGTGGACTCACCCCAATTATATAAGCTAGCCATGGAACTTGATGATGAGCTTGAGTAGCGCAATCCATAACTCAATTCTAAGTTCAGATGTCAGCTCAGTCCCACCTCGACAAGCTAGTTATATCTAAACTCAGTTGGTGAGTTAGTAATATTTGCAATTTCACTACGGTGATAAGGTTGTCAGGTCCCCCCTCCTGATAAAAAGTGGGCGCCATTTTTTCACCTCAAACCATCAATAGATCATAAGTTTCAAACCCACCCATTTTTAACTAACTAATTGTGACTATGATCATAATCACTTTATGTCTTCACGCATGTCATAATCATGTCATTGATTGAAACAACTGGTCACTTTTGCGCATAGTTATAGTCCTGGACATTAATATTGATATTGGTTTAAAACTGGCAGTGAAGTGGCTCAGGTCACTACATGGCACTATCTAGCTCACCCAACTATCATGAGCTCGCATACATATGAAAGTGTAATGATGATCTCAAGTAACATCAATGGCCTTACACTTATTGTGCTATTGTAGACACAAAAATAATGCACTTTAGGACATTATTTAGTCCCAGTCCTCATACTACTATTCATATGTTTTTTGAGTGAAGAAAGTACTAATTAACCCTTATCCCTTTGGCCATTTTTACTTTTCTTACTGGACCGTCACTACCGAACCTCTCAGTATATATTATGCCCAGTCAATTTTTCCATTTGGCATCATTTATATCATCTGACTAGGGCACCTAACCTAGTAATGGGGTGCCCTAGGAACCCTGGTCCCATTTGGCGCAGCCCTGATCCTTTCTACACTTTCCTGATCACTTTTTGGGCACTTTCTAGCCATTTGAGCTTCCCATATTTTTAGTGGTTGGCCTTTTTGAGGTTAATTACAAAATTTGAACAAGAGAACCATATAAATATAAAGTTATGAGACCATAATGAGGGACCAAGCACTAAGCACTACTATCATGCACCTAAGGTTACATCAATCAAAAGGCTCCATTTAGCATCCATCTACCTCCATCAGAGGGCATAAGGCTGGGTTCATCTACATCACACTGCATACGAGGGAAGTTTATTCTATTTCATTCACCATTTTATGATATTTCTACACATATTTATTGTCTCACTACTTTCACAAACTGTAACTGGTACAAAGAGCACCTAAGGCCATGATTGCACACATAAACACATAAAAAAACATCAGGTCTGAGATGTAGTGCAACACTCAGTTAGTAAGTCCGCCATTGTGGCCACTAAAGATAGTCTGACACCTTCATATGCATATTTCATTTTTAGGGATTTTATGTTCATCTTAGGGTTTTACAGGTGATTCCTTATTACAGGTATTGTAGTGAAATTTGACGTAGTAAGTTAGTTTAACAAGAAGAGAACACGGGAAAACATCCAGCAACACCTTAGAGGAGGGTTTTAGGCTATTTTTGCATACCAGTGCACCCATATCTAAGACTAGGGTGCCCTTATCTTAGACCAGGGCACCCATGGGTGCCCCTGTATCTCTCTAAGCGCCCTAGTTCAGCCAGAGAGCTCAGGTCTATTCTTTCTAATAATTTTGTGTGATTGTTTCCTCTTCCTGTTTTATTGGTTCACACTACGATATATTCTAGTACCTTTTTCGAATCAGCTAAGCTCTATCTAATCCTTATTTCACTTTAGGGTTTCATATTTTTATATCTTAGATTACTTGGGCTACTTTCCTTATTTAGTTTAGACATTTATTTCACTGTTGTAATTCTTATATCAACTCTTAAAATTCATAATTTAGTTAATCATTTTGGTGAACCCGACGTATCCAACCCCTTATTCTCATCATGTCCTCACCTTATCAAGCCATGACTCAATCATCTTATCCCACTTTTGCACTTACTAAGGTTTCCGGTATAGTTACCATTACTGCTGATTTTATGTGTGTGCATACTCAACATCCTCCTCACTTTGTTACGCCTAGGGATGATCCATTTATTAATGTAGTAACTAGCTTTCACACTTGTATTAATCCTCTTACGGCTCCACCCGCTTCTATCCCTCCACCCATTACTTCGGTAGCTCCTTTTACTACTTCTACGGGATATGACATCATTGAGCAACTTAAAAATACACCCGCTAAAATTTCTCTTTATGACTTATTGAGTAATGCACCAAAATTTTGTAACACACTCGAAGTTACCCTTCATGTTATTCATATTGAAAGTGATAACTCTACGGTGACCTTTACACATCTCATACAATCACTTCTCAATTTTCCATGTGTCATATCTTTCACTGACAAGGATCTATCACCTTTTGCTAAAAGTAATCCATGTGTGCCTTTTCTTATTACTACCATTGTTAGCACCAATTTCATGAAAAGAGTACTTTTTAATAATGGATCAGCCATCAACTTATGTGCTTATTCTCTATTAAATTAGATGGGTATTAGTGATAATATAATTTCTAGGAATTATACTATCATCTGAGGCTATGACTCTACCACTCATACATGTTTAGGAACTATTTCCTTACACATCCGGGTTGGGCCTAAGATTGTTCTCACTGATTTCTATGTTATAGATCCTCATATTAATTCAATCTCTTGTTAGGTAGACCTTGGATTCACGCAATGTAAGCAGTTCCATCTAATATTCACTAATGTGTCAAATTTTTGCATGATGTCTATGAACATATTATCACCTTAGATCCAGAGATATTTAAATATTGTCGCATAGACCCTATTACTGTTATTCCCATCCCACCTTCACAACGCATTCCATATAGTAGCTTTGAGACATATGACATTGGTAAGTCTAGTGCTTCGCAATCCTCTTCTTTCGATATAAATACTTCAATTATTTCTACTCACACCACTGTTATTATATCACCTACATTATCAGCTCTTATCAGCATTCCTTCTTCACCTATCGAGGAACCTTCTATTTATATGCCTTTTGTGCCACCTACCAACATACTTGATAATGTTACAAAACATGATGATGCTAATACCGATAATTCTCTAGAAGCTGATGATGAAGTCAACACTATCTAACTCGCCGATGAAGCCTTAGGTCAACTAAACTTCACACCGATTGACGTAGATGATTCTAACTTTGAAGAAACATTTGTGGTCGATAGCCCAGGTGAATATAAGTTCAAAACCCATCCTTCTACCAATGCTATGATACTTTACCAAGGATTGGTTAACACCATCGAAACTATTTTGTCTTCTACTACGCAAACTACATCTTCGGCACCCCCTTTCACATGCACACTACTCATCAACAACTCCTTTTAGCATAACATCACGTTTGATCATACTTGTTTAGATACTATTTACACACATGAGGGCTTTGTTAGTGCAAAATCACAGCACCCCCAAATGAATTGTCAGATCTGATTTTCTAAGGAAAAGTCATTTGGTGTGATCTGCATAACATTGAGTTTTCTCCAAAGTGTGAGACTTAGAAAATGAGAAAAATGTCTAGGTCAAAGGTTGGTTCCTATTCCTCTGTTTAGGTGCATGCGTGAAAACTTACAGAGGGCCTATTCCTAAACCTAATGTAAGTTATACCAAGGAGACAAGAGATAAAAGGAATACAAGAAATCAAACTAAGCTATAAGGTGATGCACCAAAGGAATGATGGACATTCATGTTCTGCTAATAGACAAAAACCAAAAAAAATGCATACAATAACCAAGAACAGATAACCATATCTATAATGAAAGACCAGATGAAAGCAAAAAGAGACAAGAAAGGATCTAAAATTGATCACAAATGTGTTTTATTGCTTTACAGATTGATACAATACATTACAAAGTGGAAAAAATGTAAAAAATGTATTACAGTCTAGT
The DNA here is from genome assembly GCA_019776745.2 of Taxus chinensis. Taxonomy (NCBI): domain Eukaryota; kingdom Viridiplantae; phylum Streptophyta; class Pinopsida; order Cupressales; family Taxaceae; genus Taxus; species Taxus chinensis. The sequence goes on along the minus strand of CM034152.1, from coordinate 61,670,939 downwards.
GGAAGGTCTGAAAAAAACTCCATGAGTTCCTTTACTAGAAGAAACGGGGAGTCCTGCAAAATAGAAGAATGTCCAACCCTTTATAATGATTCCCAACCCTGATATTTATATATTCAATCTGAGAGAAGAAAGAAAGAGAGAGAAGTGGGAAAAGCAGATTGAAGGCTCAACCATTGCTATTAATGTCTCCCATACAAAATCTGCCCCCAAATCTTCGTTGAGTTGTATCAATCTCTGGTTCGGTGCCTTGAAGGAAGTGGAAATGGCGGAACAAATTGAATCTGATCTGGTTATTGAGGTAGATAGATTTAAATTAATGGCCATGAAGACGTTTTCTCCATTTTTCTTTACCTAACCTCTCCAAACTTGAAGTTTCAGATATCCATGGCGTGGGTGAAGCCGAGATATTTCCAACGGTGTCATATTTTTAATATTTCAAGCCCTAAGTTGAAAGATATGCCCCTTCGAAGTTTGTATCGGGTCCGTACAAAAGGGCGGGAAAATAGTTTTAAAAACGAGCCCCCTTTTGACCTCTAGGACACATGGCAGTTTGGCGCTTGTTTGAAAACCCTCTCTCAATTCGATCCTTGAATTAGTGTCATTTAGAAACTTGGCGGTCTCCACCGGTCTGCCACCATGCATTGACTATTCAACTCAACTCTGTCCCCGATCAAAATTTTTGAGGAGCATAGACGCATGGAGGCTCTGCGCTTGCTAAAACTCCCGATCAAAATTTTTCCCTTGGAGGAGCATCGAGTTGACACTTGGAAGCCTCCATAGGTCTTTGGAATTGTTAATAACCTCTCCCTTCCTTTTCGGGCCCGGGGTTACATGGAAAACTGGAGTGAGTTTGAGTCTCTGCTTTTGACTCCCATCTTGGATTTGCGTCGAGCTGATACCTGGCTTCTTCCTGCCTATCCGAAGACTTTTCAGCAGCCGCACAAATTTTGGGGCTTTGGACGCATGGAAGCATGGTGCTCATTTGAACTTCCTTTCTTGGATTCAACTTTGGAGAAGCATCGTTCTGACACGTGGCTCTCTCCCCTGCCTTCTCCATACTTAGTCAATTTTTGGACTCGTTCTGAACTGTTTTGAGCCTGAAGACTTCAGATCTTCGTAGTTTCTTATTTTTCTTGCCCCTGGCCTCTCTGTGACACTACTTCTTCTCCTTTGACCCTACTACTCTATTTTCAAGCCCACTAGTAACCCATAGAATGGATTTAAATCCCGGGTTCGCTCGATAGAGTCATTTTCTGAATTTATCTTACACATGGTTGTTTGATCCTTGCAGGCCTCTGTCACTTCCATTACAGAGTCCTCTTGCAGTCTGTTTGTGTGAATCGAATGTGATTTCTTAGGTTCCTTCAGTAAGGGGGCGTTCTGATCCAATATTTTGCCTAGGGGAAAAATATGGATAAAAATTTGGCGACTCACAGGGGTATCTACTTTCTAGATGAAAGATAAATTACCTTGTCATATTCGTTGGGCATGGAGTCGAGAATGATGGTCTGGAACTGATTCTACCTCTGACTCATGAGCCCGATTGTTGCACTCTCAATCCTCATAAGAAATCTTAAAACAATCGTTTCTGAGAGTAGAAAATTTTTTTGACCCGGGGCTTCATTTGTTTCTGAATGAGCTATGCAAGAGCAACAAAACAACACCACAACTATATACAAAATTGAAATCATACATGCTCCAAGTAGAGCATGCAGAGTGTGTAAAGCACTTAGGAGAAAAGCAACCTAAACTACAACAATATGATGTACACAAGCACTTAGAGGAATGAGAAACTAAACTAATATGTACAAGGGTGAGAACCTTCCTTTTAGTAGCAGTGTTAAAGATAGATTCCGTTCACTGGAATCTACGAACTCTTCACCCATCCAATGTAGACAATTGGAAAGCATTGCTACTTTTACATTTTGTGACCATGTAAGGGCCACTCCAAATGGCATCAAACTTGGAATGTCTTCCTGGTTTTGTTCGATCTGCATCCCATTTCAAGACTAGGTCTCCTTCCTGGAAGGTCTTGGTCTTTCCTTCTTGTCGAAGCATCTCTTAACTGAGGCATGATCCTTCTCTATTGTCTCAAGTGCATGTTCTCTGGTTTCTTCCAACTCCATCAACTCTACATACCTGGCCTCCATTGGTTCTAACTCAGACATCTCCAGCTGCTTCATGAGTTCCAATGCTGGTAACTCAAGTGATATAGGCAACACTGCCTCTTTCCCATAGAAAAGTTTGAATGGAGAGTTGTTTGTAGACCTCTTGGGTGTTTTCCTATTAGCCCATAATGCTGATTTGAGTTTCATGTGCTAAGTCCTCTGATTTTCATCCAAAGTTCTTTTGACAATCTTCAGTAGATTCTTATTCATGGACTCAGCTTGGCCATTACCCTGAGGATAATAGTTTGATGAATTTCTCAGGTAAATTTCATTCCTAACGGCCCATCCTGTGATTTTGGAACCTATGAATGCCAGTGCATTGTCTGATATAATGGTGGATGGCACTCCAAATCTGGTCATTATCCCTTCATAGGAGTCTAATATGCTGGACTCATTAGCTTCTTTGAGTGCCACTACCTCGGTCCACTTGGTAAAATAGTTTGTTGCCATCAAAATCCACTTGTGGCCTTGGCTCAAATTTGGATTGATGACCCCAATGAAATCCAACCCCCATTGCATGAATGGTTAGTCAACTATAATGGGGTGCAATGGGAGTGCTACTAGCCTATCTTTTCCTCTAAAGAACCCAGAGTTCCTACACTTTTTGATCCATGCATAGCAGTCACTAAACACAATAGGCCAATAATAACCCACCTTTATGATCTTGAGTGTTGTCACCCGTGGAGCAAAATGGCCTCCAGCTGCTTCATCATGGAACTCTTGTAGCACTTTCTCAACCTGATTTGTCCCAATTCACCTTAACGGGATGCCATTGATATCCCTTTTGAACAAGACACCATCAATAAGTACATATGGGATGACCTATAGTCCGAAGTGCCTCCTTTTTATTTTATTCATTTCTGGAGGACACATGCCTTTTTGAAGGAAGTGCACCATTTTTTGAGTCCAACAAGGGGCGGGCACATCCTCATTTTCTTTGTCTTGACTATCCTATAGGACCAAAACAACTTCTTTTTCATCACTTGCTTCTTCTTGTTGACTTGAGGCCAGCTACTCACACAATCCCTTCCCATGGACCAGCTTAGTGACCTTGATCTCAATGTCATACTCCATGACACAAGTGATCCACCCTGCACACTTTTCATTCAGATCCTTGCTGAGAAGGAATTCTTTAACTCCTACATGGGAGACCAATAGTTGGATTTTGTTGTTTGAAACCAAATTCTTAAACTTCTTCAATCCTCTGATCACTGCTAGGACCTACCTCTCGATGAAGGAGTATCTCACCTCATAATCTTCCAGACCCTGGCTGAAGAAAACAATTGGTTTCTCTGTGTCCTCTTTATTCTGTTGTACTAGGATTGTAAAAATCGTATCACTGCCACCAAAGGCATATAGTATAAAATCCTTAGAAAATTTTAAATTCATGAGAGTTGGGCCTTATGATATAGCTTCTTTGATGGCCTCAAAACTTGCTTTTCCTTCAGTTGTCCACCTAAACGCCAAAATCTTCTTCAACATCAACGTTATTGGCTTGACAAGGGCAGTAAAGTTTGGTACAAACCTGTGGACAAAATTAATTTTTCCTAAGAAGCTTTGAAGAGCCTTCTTGTGGCTTGGCAATGACAATACTCTTATAGCTTCAAGTCTTTCTGGGTCAATTGCCAAACCTTCCTTTGACACAATGTGGCCTAGAAGCCTGCCCTCATAGGCCAAGAATATGTTTTTTTTGGGGTTCAATGATACCCCAAATCTCCTACACCTTTGGAACACCTGCCTTAGGTGAAAAAGGTGGTTTGCTACATTTTTGGAGAACACAGTAATGTCATCCAGGTAGATTAACACTATTTTGTTAGTCAACCCTTTGAATGCCATATCCATTTCCCTTTGGAAAGTGGCTCTGACATTAGACAATCCAAATGGTATTTTTCTGTAGGCATAGGTGCCCCATTTGGTGGTGAAATCCATTTTGAACTGATCATCTTCTTTCACCATGATCTAGTTGTACCCTGAGTATCCATCTAAGAGAGAGAATCTCTCTGAACTAGACACTACCTGTAAGATCTGCTCCATTGAGGGAAGTGGGTAGTGATCTTTGAGGGAGGCTCTATTCAACTCACGAAATTCAACACATAACCTAATCTCCCCATTCTTCTTGCTAACTAGGACCAATTTTGTGACCCAGCTTGAATGTTTGATTAGAAAAATGATATTTGCCTCTATCAGCTTGTTCAGTTCTTTCTTCATCAGAGGCTCAACATGTGGGTTGACTGGTCTCTGCTTCCACCTGATGGGCTTAGCAGTTGGATCTAGCTCAATTGTGTGTTAGGCTAACTTTGGATTGAACCCTCTTAGGTCTTTATAGCTCCAAGAAAATATATCTGGAAACTCTTGGCAAAGGCATATGAATTCATACCTTTCTTGCTCGGTGGCCACCTTGCCAACTTGTAGTGTTTTGCCTTCTCCAACTAGAATTGGCTCTGAATCTCCCCCTTTGATCTATATGTTGGCCTTCTCTTTTCAAAACTGATCATTTGGATTGAAGATAGACTCTAATGTCACTAGGCATTTGGGAAGCATGTTTGTATGCAACTACACTACTTGATTTCCATATTGCTGCTCTAGTCTGCTTTGGTTTCTAGATGAGAATTTAGCTTCTTCTTACAAAAATTTGATGATCTGTTGATCATTCTTGAACACCTGCCAGCATGTGTTTTTATCTAGTACTACTGGTCTCACAATCACATGGATATGTGGTTGTTCTTTGTCCCTTTTTATGCTGTCAACTACATCAAATGTTGCTCCAATTGTTGCAAGCCTGTCAGTAGCTTCGTTCTCCTTTCTGGGTATGGACATGATGTTGAAGGCTTCGAAATCCTCAATGAGGTCCCACACCCTATTCTTATAACCTTTGAGTAGGTCATTCTTGACATAATTTTGTCCTTTGACTTGATTGGCAACCAGTTCACTATCACCAAACACCTGCAGGTTCTTGATTCCTCGTCTTTTGGCCCAATGCAGTCCATGGACCAAAGCCTCATATTTTGTAGTGTTATTTGAGCAGGAAAACTGAAATCTGAAAGCCAAATAATACTTCATACCTTGGGGGGACACAAACATAGCTCCACCTCCGGCTCCTTATCTGCTCCTAGAGCCATCAAAAAATAATTGCCAAAATTCGTTGTCATTCTTGTGTTGTGGCTTAATGATGTTAGGAAGAGGATGATTCTCCTCATGTAGGTAGTAGACTCCTAGTTCAGATTCTTCCATCTCCTTATAGGGATCAAAATCATGTCTTTTGATCGTCCATTCGTAGAGGTTTGGGTCTGGGATACACCCCACCTTGGTATCTGCTTCAGAAGTGCTTAGGAGGTCCTCCTAATCAAAAGTCGAACAATTTGCATTGATTGGGATTGGTACATAAGACTCGATGTGATAGTCTACTATGGGCTCAGATCTGATTGTGGCCTCCAATTTTGGCAGTGAAGTCCCTGGACAAACACAACACAAAATGTGGTGGCAAGTCTTTGACTGACACGTTCTGTAATATAGTCACATTAGGGCCAACATGTAGAGTGAGACTCATATCCTTGATGAATCGCACAATGGTCATTGTTGTCCCATCCAATTATACTACTCCTCTAGAGATGACTTCATACTGCAGACCCAGTTGATCAGCTATTTGTTTGGGCATTACAAAACTACTTGCCCCCGAATTGATCATGCAATTTTGCACTAATTTATCTCCAATGATTAATGAAACATAAAATGGAGGAGGCTTCAGATTCTTACCTCGTTGTTCTTCATGGTTTCTCTCAGGTTGAGCCGCATTGGTAAGCACTTTCTCTTGTTGGTTAGGGGGTTGAATTGAGCTTGACCAATTGGCCATGACAGTCTATAATAGATCCCTCTACCCTGGAATGGCGAGTGACTCCCATAGTGAAATGTTTACACTTGTCCTATTCATTTGTTCAATGATATTAAATGAATTGTCCTTTTGTTGCCCCTTCCCTGGCACATTTTTCTCTTGCACATGGGCTGTTACAACTGGTGCCTGAGTAGGTCTAGAAGGTGGCTTGGATTGACTTTATGCATTGGGAGTTGTATTTTGAATGCCAATACCTTGCTGATAAACGGAGGGTTGAGGATTACCTGAGCTTGGTGAATGTCCTTCTCCAATATTTCTCCTCTTAGACCGTGTATTGGCAGCTATACTTTGAGAAGGAGTCTGATTCATTCCACATAAGTCTTCATCCTGCCAATTGACAAGCATAGTTTCATTTGGGGGTCCCTCTTGCTGAGCTCCTTGCTGCTAACTTTCTTCATGGCTAGGTTCTTGTGACACACCAACGGTTTGCACCATCAGAGCCTGATTTAATGCACCATTGAAGCACATTGACTGATTATGTGGCTAATTACATGGGAAACACCATTCATACTCTTGTGCATGTTATTCTGTGCTGGAACCAATCCCCTTGATGTTGAAACTATGTTTGGGTCATATGACCTGAAAGGTCTAGCAGCTTGAGGTTGACCTTGGTGTTGACTCTGATTTATAGCTTGGGCTAGTGGTCTATTTTGTTGATATGGGGGTCTGGTCTGATACTGAGCCTAGGTCTGATATGGCCTAAAACTCTGAGCCTGCTATCTTTTGATGGTTACTAGCTCATTTACCAGGTTTTGCAGTTGTTTTATAACTTCCTGAAGCTCCTTTGAGGTGTTAGATGATGAAGTGGAGGCTTCAGCTGAACTTTGACTCATGCGGGTGGGTATAGGAGCTAATGTGGGTGTTTGGATGGTACCTGGGTTTCCTAACTTAGGGTATAGAGGCATGGATGGCCTAGGAGCAAGTTTTCCAGCCTGAATCAAATGATTCTCAGCTCCTATGGAAAGGCTATAGGCTGCAGGTAAGGTTGTGCCCCCCATTGACTGAATCATCAAAGAAATATCATAATTTAAAGCCCTAAGAAAGTATAATAAGGCACCTTCATTAGTGGGCTTTACTGTTGTTGGAATCTTGTCCCAAGTCCGGTGAAATCTGAGGTTGAAATCTGTCAGTTGCTCGTTCGGAGCTCTCTTGATTGTTGTCAGTTGCTCCAGCAAGGATAGGTTATCTCCCTTTTCTCCAAACTGGTTATGAAGAGTTGTGCACAGCTGGTCCCAATTTTGAATAGAGCCTGCTTCAAGGCTCCTGAACCATTGTGAAGCTTTACCTTTGAGTGAAGAGGCTAGCAACTTGACTGCAATATCCATCTCATTGATCTCATGGATTGTACAGACGTTTGCAATGTCTTGAACGTGGTCACCAGGACAAGTCTGGTTCTCTCTAGTGAAATATGGGATGCTCTTCAATGTTGCCACTGGGACTGGGTTTTTTTCATTTAGAGTAAGTGGGATGTTACCATTGAAGTTGATGTAAGGATTTGGTTGTTGGTGTGCCATCCTGATTGGCCTGAGTACCCTTCTTGATTGAAAGAATTACCTACTAGGAGGAGATGTTGATAAGGCTCTGTTTGGAGGAGATGGAGACCTCTGGGCTCTTCTTCTTTTCCTTCTATATGGAGACAAGTGATTGTGTACAAATTGTCCTTCCTCTCTTGTTCTAGACCTTGTTTGTATCCTTCTCATGAACTTGGGAAACTTGGACTGCTAGAACCAGTGGATTCTGTCCCTTTTGGAGTCACCATATGTGTAGTTTTTAAGAGCTTCTTAAAAGCTAGAATCACAGCAAGTGCATATCAACCTTACTATAATAAATATGGAGACTTCCTGTCCCACTGGGCATGCCAAAATTGTTAGTGCAAAATCACAGCACCCCCAAATGAATCGTCAGATCTGATTTTCTAAGGTAGAGTCATTTGGTGTGATCCACATAACATTGAGTTTTCTCCAAAGTGTGGGACTTAGAAAATGAGAAAACTCTCTAGGTTAAAGGTTGGTTTGTATTCCTTTGTTTAAGTGCATGCATGAAAACTTGCAGAGGGCCTATTCCTAAACCTAATCTAAATTTTCCCAAGGAGACAGGGGTAAAAGGAATGCAGGAAGTCAAACTAAGCTATAATGCGATGCACCAAAGGAATGATGAACATTCATTTTGCTAATAGACACCAACCATAAAAATGCATACAATATCCAAGCACAGATAACCAGATTTATAATGAAAGACCAGATGAAAGAAAAAGAGACAAGAAAGGATCTAAAATTGATCACAGACGTGTTTTATTGCTCTGTAGATTGATACAATGCATTACAAAGTGGCCAAAAGGTAGAAAACGTATTACAGTCTAGTGGAAGGTCTGAAAACTCCATGAGTTCCTTTGCTAGAAGAAAAGGGGAGCTTGCAAAACAGAAGAATGTCCAATCCTTACAATGAGTCCCGACCTGGTATTTATAGACTCAATCAAAGAGAAGAAAGAAAGAGAGAGAAATGGGAAAAGCATGTTGAAGCTCAACCAATGATATTAATGCCTCCCACAAAAACCTTCCCCCAAATCTACCTCGGTTGTATCAATCTCTGGTTCAGCGCCTTGAAGGAAGAGGAAACAGCAGAACAGATCGAATCTAATCTGGTTGTTGAGGCAGATAGATCCACATTAATGGCCCTGAAGACACTTTCTCCATTTTCTTTACCTAACCTCCCCAAACTTAAAGTTTCAGATCTACATGGCATGAGCGAAGCTGAGATCTTTCCAATGGTGTCAAATTTGCAATATTTTGAGCCCTGAGTTGAAAGATATGCCCCTTCAAAGTTTGTATCAGGTTCGTACAAAATGGCGGGAAAATTTTTTTAAAAATGGGCCCCCTTTGACCTCTAGGACACATGGTGGTCTAGCACTTTTTTGAAAACCCTCTCTCAATTTGATCCTTGAATTAGCACCATTTGGACACTTGGTGCTCTCCATCGGTCTGCCACCATGCATTGACTATTCAACTCAACTCTGTCCCCTTTTCGAGACTGGATGCGTGGAGGCTCTGTGCTTGCTAAAACTCCCAATCAAAAATTTTCCCTTGGAGGAGTGTCAAGTTGACACTTGGAATCCTTCACATGTCTTTGGACTTTTCAATGACCTCTCTCGTTCTTTACGAGCCCAGGGCTACGTGGCGAACTGACGCGAGTTTGAGTCTCTGCTTTTGACTCTCATCTTGGATTTGCGTCGAGCCAACACTTGGCTTCTTCCTGCCTAGGCGAAGACTTTTCAACGGCCGCACAACTTTTGGGGCTCTGGACGTGTGGAATCCTGGCGCTCATTTGAACTTCCTTTCTTGGATTCAACTTTGGAGAAGCGTCGTTCCGACACATGGCTCTCTCCACTGCCTTCTCCATACTTAGCCAATTTTTGGACTCGTTCTGAACTGTTTTGAGCCTGAAGACTTTGAATCTTCGCAGTTTCTTCTTTTTCTTTCTCCCGGCCTCTATGTGACACTGTTTATTCTCCTTTGACCCTGTTACTCTATTTTCGAGCCCACCTGTAACCCGTACAATGGATTTAAATCCTGGGTTCGCTCGATAGAGCTGTTTTTTGAATTTATCCTACACAGGGTTGTTTGATCCTTGCATGCCTCCACCACTTCCATTACAGAGTCCTCTTGCAATCTGTTTGCATGAATCAAACGTGATTTCTCAGGTTCCTTCAGTGCGGGGGTGTTCTGATCCAATATTTTTCCTGGGGGCAAAATATGGATAACAGGCTTAGCTAGACTTGGTTTAACACTTAATGACATCTTACCCCCACTTCACTCATCTAATATTTATCATGTCTATTGTCACATTACGGCTGCTTATGACCTTCATGTGTTTCATTTGACAGTCTTTGTTTCCTGTGCCCCTTGCGATTCACTATTAACTCTTTGGCAATCTTGGCTTGACTATATGGGTAGTTTCATAGATACTAATCACACTTCACTTAAATTTCCTATGCCCTTCGATAATATTTCCATAGCTAATGACTCATCTCCTACTTACTCTTTGAATCTCTCTCGATGGTACACACAGTATTGTCCACCAGTCCCATTCATTGATGAAGAATATGCCATGACGATCTATACATTATGTCGACGTGTTTCTCTATACAATCTGCCTCACTCTATTGCTTATCATGTCTCCAATGTTGCTCTGGTAGGCTTTGATCTTGAAATTGATGATCTCCTTGACAATGTCACATGACTATATACATGGGGGGCATAGCACTCATGCAATCCCCCCACCTTAGCATCTATCATCTTTGCATTATCATACATCAATCTCCTAGTCTAGACATATTCATCACACTTTTTAGCGTCGTCATTACTTGATGACACACTTGTGTTCTTCAGTTCAACTTGACTGTTAGGGACATATTACACATGAACCCCACACATCGTGAAATAGATACTACACATCATGACTCTTCATACGTCTCACATCATACGTCTTGCATTCTACATTTAGTCTATATCGTCCAAATTAGGACATTTTTTCATCTACACATCATACATCATATTAGTAATCATCATACATGTATCAAACTCCTATTGTTTACGAATCTAAAATCATATACTACTCATCCCACATATTACATAGGGATCACTTCACGCTATTAGTCTACCTACACGTCTTGCATTGCATAATGTGCATCACATATTTTACACATCACATGGTCGGCTATAATCATCATACATATTACCTCTTCTACGTGCTAGAATCACTACCCTATGACACACTTTAGTTCCTTGGTTCATACTTGACTGCCGAGGGTTTACAAATCAAATGGACCTTATCATACTCACATGATCATCATTCATCCTTTTATCATGCAACATTCCTAGGTTAGTGACATACGATATAGGATAAATGGTCACATATCCATTCATCTTGTAGTGATATACACTTTAGGCTACATCACCACTCATTTGATCATCTTGTGGTGATATACGCTTTAGATATGGGGTCACATACACACTTCATCACTAGGTCGCATATCATCAACACACATACACACTCATCACAACGTGTTAGACACAATGCACACTTTGACCATTTCCTGATGACACACTCTCTTTTATGGTTCATTCTTGATTGCTGAGGGGGAAAACTAAATGAACCTCATTGCATACAACTCCATTCACTCAGGGGGAACATGGCTCTTATCATACATCTTGCATTCCACTCCATCCATCCACAACATATTGCATATCTTGGTTTTTTTAACTCTTGTTTGCATTTGTTTGTATATGGTTGTCTTGTTACACATGTTAGATAGGTTTATTGTATGTCATTATCTCTACCATACACATGTGTGCATTCACGTATTTCTCTAGTTATGATCACAAATATAGGTTTCTCACATGCAACATGGATGCCCGCCTCTTAATCTTCCTACAATGGTTGTTGGGGGCATCCACATTCGTACACTACAGGTGTTATTATTTCATTTTTTACTTAGCACTTTTCATTACGTAGTTATACACGCTTTTGACATATTGGTTATCTTTCTAACATGTAAATGGGTGCTTCATGTGCAACATTTGTTTTGCATGATTACTTGCTTCCATGGCTATCTGTATGTTTGTCTATTATTGCTTGTCTATTGTTTGCTCTTGTATGTGGGAATTTCCCTTTGTTTGGTGTGCGCACTTGTTTGTTTGTATGCAGCCATTATGGCCTTGAGTGTCTTACAACATCGTGACTAATGTCACATGTTCACTACCCAATTTTAACAGTATATGATTATTTTCTTGTGTGTTTAGTTCATTTCTCGCTTCTACATTATCTGTGTAGTGTATACTTTTCTTTTACATGCATGCTTGTTCATACTAACACTTTTTTTCTAGCCACTTGTTTGTATGCACCTTGGTTTCTACCAAGTACCTTCCCTTGCCCCCTGTAGGGCATAGTTTATGTGGTTGGTCCTCCTTTGGGGCCCACATCCTCCTATCTGCGAAGTCACATGCACCTCCAATGAGGGGGGAATCATTTGGGGTTTTACATACTTCACAGTGCTTTCTTCCGGTACAGTCCAATTCACTTTTCCATCCTTGACATTATGAGTTATACAGTGAGTGGGTTCAGACCAATCTAAAAACCCCATACATAGTGGATTTTATAGGACATGGTTATCCTTAGCATTTTGGGGAGCAGTTACAAGTTAGAGGATACAACGGATTTCCTCTCTACACTACTTTAGCTAGTGGCGTCGGATCTACCAAAAAACTAGGCAGTACAAAGATCTTTTCATACATCTTTAGGGAAGTAGTTACAGGTTGGAGAATAATGAACATTTTTCCCTACACTTATTCAGCTAGGGTGGCACGAGATTGCCTAAAAAAATTACAGTATAGGATTTCCTCTCTACACCCTTTTCTCTCATCATGGATCAGGTGCACATGTTCCTTTTACATTCTCCATTTCCATTACATGATTTTTAATATATACATGCGTCTTTACATGCATTTTTGGACATATATACATGTGTATTTGACTACATCTTCTTCTCCTTACATGTCCATCCATATGAGAAGCAAGCAGTCAAGAACAAAAATAAAAACATTTTGCAATAGCACACACCTCATACTAACATGCAGGTAAAATCACAGGCATTTTCACCCTAGGTTTACTCTCATCACATTTTTCTCTTTTGCATCTTTAACTTCCACACTCCATCTTTTTGTCACTCCACACTTTTTCTATTCCTTCGGCACTCTTTTTACATCACTCTACATGTACATCAGGTACGCATTTATATCTACTTTATGTTACCAAGCATTCATATCATTAACATAAAGTGGGGGTAAATGTAGACAAAAAATCATGCACTTTAGGCATTATTTAGTCTCAGTATCATACTACTATTCATATGGTTTTTGAGTGAAGAAAGTACTATTTAACCCATGTCCTTTGGCCATTTTACTTTGTTTTTAGTTGTCACTGTCGACCTTCAACACATACTTTCCTAGAATGATTTTGTCAATTTGCGTCATTTTACCTTTGATTAGGGCGCCATAGGTGCCCTGGTCCCATTCAAGGTGTCTTGATCCTTTTTACACTTTCCCACCACTTTTTGGGCACTTTCTAGCCATTTGAGCTTCCTATCTTTTTAGTGGTCAACATTTTTGGGGTTAATTACAAAATTAGAAAAAGAGAAACATATAAATATAAAGTTATGAGATCATAATGAGGGACCAAGCACTAAGCACTACTACCATCACCTAAGGTTGCATCCATCTACCTCCATCACATGGCACAAGGTGGATTCATCGGCATCACACTGCATAGGAGGGAAGTTTATTTTATTCCATGCACCATTTTATTACATTTCTACACATTGTTATTAATCGCTACTTTCAAAAAATACAACTGACACAAGAGCACATAGGGCATGGTTGCACAAACACATAGAACTACATTGGATCTGAGATGCAGTGCAACACTCAGTTAGTAAGTCCACCATTATGGCCGCTAAGGATAGTCTGATCCCTCCATATACATATTTCTTTTTTTAGGGATTTGACGCTCGTCTTGGGGTTTTGTAGGTGATTCCTTATTGCAGGTATTGCAGTGACATCTGATGCAGTCTAGCAAAGTTAGTGTGACAAGAAGAGAGCACATGCGAACATCCAGTAACACCTCGGAGGAGGGTTTCAGGATATTTCCGTAAACCAGGGTGCCTATGGGCACCCACAGGCGCCCCTGTACCTCACCAGGTGCCTCAGTTTGGCCAGAGAGCTCGGGTTTGTGCTTTCTCATACTTCTGTGTGATCGTTTCCTCCTCATATTTACCTGGTTCACATTGCAATACAGTCTAACACCTTCATCGAATTAGTTAAGCTCTATCTAATCCTTCTTGCGCTTTAGGGTTTCATATTTTCATAGCTTAGATTACTTGGGTCACTTTGCTTATTTAGTTTAGACATTTATTTCAATGTTGTACTACTTAGATTAAATCTTAAAAATCATATTTTAGTTAATCAACAATACAAAAGAATAGAACTAAGATGCCATGTGGCATGATGAAATGAAAAAAAGATAGACCCCAAAAAAATTATCACATCCCCCCCAACAAGAGAATATTCCCTCCTAGAAGTCATTGGAAGAGATAGGGGTATTGGGCTTACAAAGGTGTTGTACACTCCAAAGTCACACCATGATCATTATATTTTTCCCACTAGATTGTAACTTGATCTATGCATCACCCTTGTAATGCTAGTGTCTAGTGCTCCAAGATCAGGGCTCCAAAGTAAGCTACCTATCCTCCATTATATGCAATGTCATCCATTACAAATTATCATGTGTTAGAAACATATTGACTCAATACATATACATGGAACACATCAAAGAACTGCGATATACCATGTGGAAATTCTAGTTGATAAAATACTTACGTAACCCACTCCAATATCTCAATGGTTCATACACATTACAGTGCAATCTTAGATCCTTTACTATAACAAGTGGGGCTCTTAAGTAGGTGCACTCTCAAAAGTAACTTTTCTCTTACCAAAGAAGTGTGAATCCAATATCTTTGCATCAACATATTTCTTCTAGAGATCTTGCAACTCATGAAGGTGCTTTCAAGTGCTCAGTACCTTCCTTTCTGTGTCTTACAACAATGTGAGGTCGATAGAAACATGATCCTCGAGGTGATGCATGAAAAGTTACATGTGAAAACCATAAGAAGAACACGTCGAAAGTGAAACAAGATATGAAACATGCACCAATAAGAGCCCAATTTAAATTAATAGTCATAATAATTATCGAACTCCCTACCAAAGTTAGATATATGGAGTGTGGTGAATATATTTGGTTTCCTATAGTTAAAATTAAATAGATAGATTCATTAAATAACTTAAAGTACATGCCTTAGACCCCCAATTGGAATATGCCTCTTACGTGCATATTAGATTTGTGCCTCAGAGCATATACACATGTTTACGCTGAAGGCATTGTATAAGTGAGGTTTACCTTGTTGTGGGTGATACATGTCATTGGTTTGGAGGATATAGACTCATTCATTATTGTAGGTCATTGATCAAAATGATCTCATTTGGTTGTCGATTTATTCACTACTATAGGAAATAATCAAATAACATGTTACTCAAATCAAAGCACACATCAAACAACTCCACAATAACCACGTGATAAATATGCATACCATCTGAGTGGGCAACACCAAGCAACATCTACTCGAGCCTTTCATAATAATGACTCCATGGGAAAGCCCTTCTAAAAGGAATCCAAGAGTGGGGAGAAGGAGAAGTGGGGCATTGTAACTTTGGGTCCTAGATTTTTGTTATCAATGGAATAGAGCACCACAATGTCTTCCCCCAAAGAGTCGACTACTCTGAATCCGAGGAAGGAGTTTTAGGGGAAAACGATGTAACTATTGTTAGAGCATCCAAGTTCAGGAAGCCCATTGCAATTGCCACACTCCATACCAAATCCCACAAAGTACTTGAGCTTAAAACTAAAGGGGTCTACAAAGTGCTACAATAAACAAGCATTAAAGTTGGGTCTCGAATATGGAACGTGAATGATGCAAGCAAGATTGAGACAATAAAGTGGAGCAAAAACAACATATATTATTTAGGTAGGAATAATCTGAGTCGTGGAATAGGTGTGGGATATGCAAGTATTTGATTCACATCATTAAGATTCCAACTTTCCATTCGTGTCTTTATCTTATTTAACAAATTAAACTCGGTGCAATTGAAAATCTTGGTGTCAAAAAAAATAAAATAAAAATAGTAAAGCCTATTTTTTTGCATATTTTCTCAAAAATTTCCATTTCTTTCAGTTGTGTAAGGCTGAGTTGTTGGCTCCCTAACACTGATTGGCAAGTTAATGACATTAACTGAGTGATGTCTCCATATAACTAAAAAAGACATGGTGTAACGTTAGTGTTAAGCTCGATACTATTTTTGATTGACTCATGTTGCTCAATACTCATTTTATCATATATGTGCACTGCCCCAAAAGATTATCTTCTTGCTTGTATCATCGATCTGGGAAACATTTTAATCGTACCCTCTAGAGATATGTCAAAATATCTTCCCGCATTAGCCACTTTTCAAAAATAAAAAATGTATAGAACTAAATCAACCCATCAAAGTTAAAATATTTAAAAAGTGTCGCAGTTCTACCAACGTTAGAAATAAGTAACCCTTTTACGAACAACTATGCACAAAATGCAGATTATAAAAGCAGACAACAACACATATACACACAGAAAAAGATAGGCCAACAATGAATTATTCACAAGCAATATTGCATGATACCATTTTAAAAATTGTTATGTTAACAAGTAATTACATTGATAGTCACTTTTCTAAATTAGACCAATGCAAACAAGTTTTGACAATTGGTCAACCAAATTTTAATCTTCAAACTGAAATGCTCCCTATTTATATAACCTTGCATGAGCCAGATGATCAAAAGAGGTCCCATGCACGCACGCAATTTTTTTTCCTCTTTTGCAAATGCCTCAAACATTACTTACATTAATAGGTGTTTCCAAATGGGAGCTTCGATGGATGTGCTTGACAAACATCAGGAAAAATAGAAGGTCGAGTAATTGAGCTGGTGGTCATTGATGGACAACATCACCAGGACATTTGTTGAGGGAAAACGCTAATCGCATATGTGCATGAAACTGGCAACATAAGAAACCCTAAACGCGGAGTTTTCATATCTGACATATGTAGAGTTCGAGATTTAAACATTGGTGCAGGAGTCTTAGTGGATGTCCATGACACGCATTGGAGAAAATGAAAGGTCAATGTTTCATGTTGGTAGTCATTGACAGACGACATCATCAAGACTATTGCTAAGGGGAAACTTTGATCGTTAGTAATTACCTTAATCGCTAAAGAGAAAACATCCCTTAATCACTCCCTCTAGATTAACTTGTTCTATGCATCCCTTCGACATTTCGCATACGAAGAAAACAAGTGAGGCTAGGTGGGGGAAGGTGGAGACTCGAGATGGGTTTCTACGCATTTCAATGTTATTATAACTCTTGCAACAACGCGGTCCGAGTTACGCGGTACGCGTTTGGCAGACGGAGATTCCCCGTTGTCCAAGTCTAAAAAGGCGTTGGCGATGGCATTGGGGTCAACAATAGAAGCGAATGCGACGAGGAAGATGAGGAGGAAGCAGGCGTTTAATGTTCACAAATCACATTATATTTATCAGGTTACAACAATGTTTCAATACAAATCAGGATGGGGGAGTGCAGACCATTGGGATTTCTTTTGGGCCTGCCCTTTGCATTGTTATCTCTCGTTTTTGCTGCTGTGGGTGCAGTCGTCTGGATCTTAGGGTAAGCATTTTTTCTTTTCAATGAAATGAAAATAACATATTCATCAAGGAAGGTTTCTGATCGTAAATGGTGCAGGACATTGTTGAGCTGCATATGTCCGTGTTGTATATGCTTTTCTGGCCTGGCAAACATGGCGGTGGGCCTCATGAAGCTTCCTCTCAAAATCATGCGATGGTCCATTCATCAAATACCCTGCTGATAAATCTGAAAAACACGATTTTTCTTCTTCTTTTTTGGCTACAGATTCATTTGTTTCGTGGGGAAATAAAAGTTGTGCCCTTTTCATTCATTCATTCATGGCACTGTGTATAATTCAGTAAATCGATTCTGTATGAACAGATAAGATGAGGAGTTTTGTCCTCCGCATTTTCACTTTGATTATGATTATGATTATTTGAACAGAATTGAGTTGGATCGGTTTTGGGTATTGTCTTTAAATTTGTTTATAGCTGTAATATTGTTACATTATTAATAACAGGGGGCACTGTTACAGTATGAGTAGCTGCCGTTCTTCTGTTTTTGTAGATGTGCAACATGTTTGAAAACTTGATTGGTGTATGATTTGTATATGAATTTAGATCTATAAAATGATGTCATATTTCAAATCTACAATTTGAAGGAGACAATGATCTTAAAATTTTGCAAAGTATTTTACAGTTGAAAACATACAAAAACATTTCAGCCAGCAATTCACTCACTATATCGAAGATCCGGTGTGTCGTGTCCACAACACGCCCCTAATTTCACAAGTGAAATTACAAAACCCCTTGGCCTTTCTCAAGGTGGTATGGATTTGTGTTCCAAACTATATTATTTATTGTGCAATCCTGGTTTGCAAGCATCTTGGCACACCTCATTTATGTTTTTCCTGCATGCTCCTCTTGCCTTATAGCTTTTGTACCCTTTGCAGAAAATGCCCAATTGTTGTTGCACACAAAGTTTTCATGCTATCGTGCAACTCGGTAGGCGCACTTATATACTTGCACTGTGTAAAGTTTATTTTGTGCGCACCTTTAGACAATACACAAATTGATCATGTAATGTTTTCTTTGGTCTCTCTGTTAGCAGAGGGCCCTAGAATCACTCATTAAGATGTGCAATAGGTTGTAGTCTAGAGGAAATTTAGGTTATTCCATTTAAACAGTATGCAAATGGTGGAACATAACAAAACATAACATGAAGTATACTAAGGTACATATTAAAACAATTAAGGAAAGATATAACTACAAGACATGAATAGGCAATAATAGACCCAAATTATATTATTGAATCAAGAACTTAGACATGAATTCAAAGTAGAATTGGAGATCAATATCACATATTCAAGATTAACCTTATGCACAGTGTGCTTACATACTTTTATACAATTTGAGGTAATTGTTGGATTATCGGTCCCTTCTTTTCCCGTTCTTTGACAAAAGAGGCTCTTCACATCCTTTATTTATGCTTACTTAACATTATGTATTATGTACTTTGTCTTTTGTATACTAAGCACATACATTAGGAATTACGCAATATACAATATATCCAAACTATACTCAGGTCGGATTTTGAACCCCTTTACACTCCCAACACTTTCCCAAACTTAAACAATTGTCTTGTCTTGAGACAAGATTCTTTAACAATTTGGGAGGTATTTTGCTCTTTTGTTCTAGTATTTGCTTGATGCAATTATGTTGTGCATTGAGATATTCTTCTCAAAGTCGGCATAGAGGACGTTGTTTACATGTCTTCATCTTTTGTGCACTACTTAACCACCCTTACAAGTTTTCATTAAGTAGATTTTCCAACATACTATCATTTTGAGTTTGTAATCTATAGAAACTCCATCATAAATCACCCTTTCATGTTTTCAATCTATGTGGGCCTACTTACAGATATCTAATCAAAATTTGCGCAGTGAATACTTCAAAAAAATTACCTACTGTAAAATTATAATGCACCTTAGCATATTTTTGATGCTCAGTTGATGCAATATGAAGTTGTATTGCTACAGTGGTGGATGGAGGTGGTAATGTTTGTGTTGCCTTGATCTTTTAGAGCATGAATTGAGGAATGATGTACTTTGGTTTATTCTTCATAATCTTCACAGGTAGGAAGGTTTTAAAGTTTGCTTTATACACATTCCAAACTGCAAGAACTTCATTTACTCAACAAAAGTATATTTGCAATTGTGATGATGTTTGCATGACTTCAAACAAAGCATCAACTTTTGCATTTTTTGTAGCTAGATCATGCAAAGTTATAGCACTTTTTATATTTTGAGTCAACCCCTCTAGATGATCCCTCATGCATTGTGCATGCACCCCAGAAAAAGTATTGTGCAACATATTGCACTCTCATTCTCGTAGTTTGTCATTAACATTGTGTCGAGCTTGCAATGATGTCTGCAATGCCTTACCCACCTCTTGGTCATTTGTTTCCACTATCATTTAAATTTGTATTGTTTTCTCAATATATGTATTAGCAGTGTTCTCGCTCATGGTGGTTTGTAGTTATGTGTCCCGGAAACAGAAGCATCGTTAGCACAAATCCCTAGAATCACTCATGAAGATGTGCAACATGTTGTAATCTATGATAAAATCAAGTTATTCCATTTAAACAGTGCACAAATGATAGAACTAGACATAATAAAAGGTGCACAATATCTACATATCAAAAAAATAATGAAAGATATAACTATACGACAATGATTGGTAAAAAATATAGTGGAATTAAATCAAGAAATTTGACTTGAATCCAGAGTAGAACTCAAGATTAATATCATATATTCAACATCAACCTTTTGTGTAGTGCACTACATGCTTTTATACAATTTGAGGTGACTATTGGTGTACCAATCCCTTCTTTTTTTATTTTTTTCACAAAAGAAGTTCTTCACATTATTTGCTTATGCTCAGAGAACATTATGTATTCTATTCTTTGTCTTTTCTATACCATGAACATTTGTTAGGAATTGCACAATATACAATAATATCCAAAATATACTCAAGTCGGATTTGGAACCCCTATAAACTCCCAACACCCCCTTTGGCCTTTGCAATATTCATGAAGCATGTTCTGGTTCCCTCACGTTCAAACAAGCTTCCACACAATCTTACTATATAACTAAATACCCAAAGTCTTGTGACTCCCTTCATGCTTTGTGACATTTCCATCTGCTTAGGGATTGCACGATCCCATTCTTAGACCTACAAGTTGTTCGTTTGAGGACCACAAAAATGTTTACCCTCACACAATTCAAAACTTCCATTGTGTGCTCTCTTGATTTGACCCCATACCTAACACTTGGCTTCCCAAATCATTGTAATTGCAGAAGAAAATGTGTGCACATTTATGTTGGACAAGAGGATGAGGAAATTTTATTAGTGCAAAGGTGTGCCCTTAAATAGGAATAGTCCATTGCACAAACACTTTGCGCAATAAACATGATGGATGGTCCTGCATGCTTCTTACATGAACAAAATTCAAAAGGAATCGCACACAAAAATCGTGCATGCTATAAGTATCCCTCTCCTAGTCTAAATTATTTGCACACTATATTAACTAATTTCCCCTCTCATGTTTTGTGTGTTGGTTTTACTTACAAAATTGCACAAGGTTGGATGAGCGCACAATAGAATGCACAAAGATATAAAAGGATTGTGTATAACCATTACGCATAGAGTCTAAAGGATACTCCTCCAAAGAAATAATTTGCCATTACAAAGTTAAGTGGGCACTCAAGGAGAAAGCCAAACACATGACATTACGCAACACAAATCAAAAGATGCACTAAACAACAAAATGTCAAGTTTTTAAGTAGACAAATCAGACTGCACAAAGATCATGGCACTATAATTTTTATTTGTTTATTATATAGTCAAAGGAATTAGATGGATACATTCTCCCAAAAAAATGCCATGTTAGAGACAAACCAACTTATATGGATAATTTGACGGGTAGCTCTTCCTCGATCGTTGATTCTATGAAGATTGCCTTAGCTAAAAAGTTCTCCATGACCGACTTGGGTTTGCTTCATTACTTCCTTTAGATTCAAATTACCCAATCTGACTCGCGTATCGTGATTTCTCAACCGAAGTATGCCCTTGATTTTCTATTCAGGCTTAACATGTTTGATTGTAAGTCATCTCCCACTCCCTTCCTTTCCAAGGTCAAGTTAGTATCTGATTGCTTCACTCCCTTAGTGGATAGTACCATTTATTGTTATTTGGTGGAGAGCTTGATGTATGTAACTCATACCATGACAAATATTTTGTTCGTTGTTGGCATCATGTCCAAATTCATGCAAGAGTTGCATGAGTTACATTGGAAAGTAGCTAAGTGGATCCTTCACTATGTTTGTGGCACTTATTTTGATGGAATTCATTACTTGGGAGGAACATAGATTTATTTGGTTGGATTCACAAATTCTAATTGGGCTTGTGATCTCAATCATCGAAAGTCTACCTCCGGATATAACTTTTGTCTTGGTTCGGGTCCTATCAATTGGTCGAATAAGAAGCAGAACGTGATTGTTATATCTTCTATAGAGGCAGAATATAGTGGAGCAGTTAATGTTACCACGGAAGCTATTTTGTTACAGGGGATCTAACTAAGTTTGGCATTCACTTTCAACGGGCTACCATCATCTATTGTGACAATCTGAGCACAATCGCAATTTTCTAAAATCCAATTTAGCATCAGCGGACGAAGCACATTGATATACACGTGCACTTCATTCGGGATTTGATCCATAAAGACACCATTGATTTCTAGTATTGTCAAACTTCATATTAGGATGCAGATATCTTTACCAAACCCTTCGCTGAAGTCAAGTTCCTTCACTTGAGCTCTCTTCTTAGGGTGAGATCTACTACAACCACTCATCTTCTTTAGGATTTATAGTCCCCTTCTCTTCTTCTTCTTCTAGATTGTATTTTATACATGGGTACCTCATCAAGACTTTAGTTGTCAAGACTCATTTGGTGCATCTTACTTAGTTGTCTAGGGGAGTTCTCTTGTTCTTTCTAGCTTGACATGCCTCTACCTAATCTTTGATGAAGGGGGGTGTTGGTGTGAGAGCTTATTTTTGCATTTTATTTATTTATTGGCAATTTTCCATCTCACACATGGTGAGTCATCTCACTTGGGTGAGTCATAGGTCTATTAGGGAGTTATATGATATATGACATATTTCATCATAGAATATGTCATCATATGTGTCATTGTCAAATGGGAGTTACATGTTATTCTAACATTATAACTCCTCAATTCATCATGGAAGCATGGCATGTCCGGGCATGGGAGTTACACAATTGATTTAATCAAAATTGAATTAAACCTTATTTCAAAGTAACTACTGTAACTAATGATATTCCGATGACAAATTACAATAAGACATCATCAATAAGCATGTAACAACATGAAACCCTAAGAAAATGAGATAGTGAAGATGATTTAGTAGATTCCATGCAAGTTGAGAGGGATCTAGACTGAGAAACTGCTAGAACGGGTGGGAAACAATGTCGTCAAGGCTCACTAAGGGTTTTGTGCAACAACCCACTATTTGTACCCCAAATTAGTAAAAAAATTGTTTTCTAACAACAATTAGACATTCCTCTGCATGTATAAATTAGATAA
Organism: Taxus chinensis; assembly: GCA_019776745.2. Taxonomy (NCBI): domain Eukaryota; kingdom Viridiplantae; phylum Streptophyta; class Pinopsida; order Cupressales; family Taxaceae; genus Taxus; species Taxus chinensis. Next base: position 61,647,895 of record CM034152.1, on the reverse strand, counting down.
CTAGCTAAAGCTAGTTAATGCAGCAAGTCATATTAACTTAACCCATCCTATAACATAGTGATAAACCTTGTGCAACTTTAAGGGTTAGTTACCCCTGATCTCCATGATCACCCTTAATATTTGATTGAATTTTCATACTTAGCCTCACTTGGTTTTACTACACTGCGGTAGTGAAAACATGTGACTAATCCTCTAGTGTCTACCTAGAGTTTTATTTAGTAAAACTACATCTTGTATCCTACACTTCGAGATTTAAGGAATCACAATGATTAAACAATGTACCTAGCAAGCACATTACTTTGTCCAAAGTTTCTTAGCTATATTATGTATGCTTAGTATAGACAAGTGCACATAGCATCTAAACTTGTCAAGTCCCATCACCTCACAACCGTCTCATTACAGTTATCTAGATTTATTAAACTTATGTAGGTAAACCTATTAAGACCTTTTTGATTTCCTAACGGTTACAACTTCATAAGTACAAGAAGCCCTAATGCCTACTATTGGTTACCAACGGAAGGCCAATCCGCTACTTAATATGCTACCACATTAAGCAACCTATGGGTCACTCTTAGATAGCCTGCAACGTATATTAATTATGCAGTTCCTAGAAGGGATCATGACCTTCATGGCTTATCCAATGGAGTCATAACAACCCGAGTTGGGTTATAATATTCTTAGTGAAATGTAGTTTACACGTCTAATTACTTTAGATAGAAGGATAAGATCAAAAAGTGATTTTCTCTTTGCTTCCCTATCCATACATATTGAACATTATAATAGAAAAGGTGTGTTAAACCCATAGACAGGATTCCACTAGGCCTTATTAACCTTACAATGTCATACTTTAGTTAATTTTGATTCTTTATCCATTAATCAAAGTCATATTTATACCTATTTAGGACTATACTAATATCTTTGTTTAAAGTTAGAGATAACTCAACTTTAGGAATCATTTCTTTTTCTTAACGAAAGATGAGAAGTTCATTTAAATAACTATTAAATCTTATAAGGTAATAAATTGATTTACAAAACGAGCTTATATCTTTCTTTTTAGATTCCTTCATATCAAATATTGAACTAGACTCATAATTCCTTGACCAGATTATTATCAATTATTGATTTATTACAGTAACACTTTTAGATTGAACCAGAATGTGACCAAGATAAGATTTTAATTCTTTTTAAGTTAATACTACCATCTCACATTTTTACCCTTCCAAATACATAATTATATCCTACTTATTATTCTTTATCTTCACCCATAATAATCTCTATACTATACTGGAGATTCAAATAGTTATGTGGTATAACTTTATTATCGTAATCCATAGTCATTCTAATCATAAGATAGTTAAATATGAGAAACCTTAACTTCATAAAATATACCATATAGGTACTAAAACCCATATAACAACAATGTATATGGACAGATAGAAATCAGCCAACACAATTATAAATTGGGAGTTTTGTCCTTAAATGGACTAGTACAAAGGACATTTTGTCCAAGCCAAGTATCTAATTACTTATTTACAGGTACAATAGGATCAATGATCCGTAATAAAAATTTTCAGGTCTAACTTTGTTCTTCACAAGCCGGTGATAGAATATTCATACATCATCACAACACCTGCTACATTGTTTTGTTTGGGGGTGTTAGTTCAAAGAACTACCAAGAAGTTAATCTATTTGTTTAACTACGTTTTTAACAAATAAAGTAGATTAGTCATCACACATAACTAAACTATTATGCAACGGTAATACATCCGCCAAAAGTATGGAGCTAGAATCCTTTAGCAATCCCATAGTTGGCAATGAAAGAGGTGTGCGGTATATATGTGAAATGTTCCCGAAAGAACACTTCGCATACAAACCTCCCACTTCTTCAATCGCAAACCATGTGATTGTCGGAGGTTTCGGGTTCCCAATCTTTGCTGAAACCACTATCTTTGCACAACACAATAATCAAACCAATCAACAGATTTAGGTAAACTATCATTCAAGGAAAAATACATCTATTTTGCAACAAACATTATCGCAGAATAATTCTCATACCATCAAATTCATTTGAATAATTATATTCCATAAAAATGACTAAGTATAGAATTATGACGAAATTTTGCCAAAGTTTTCCCTTTTATTTTCCACTTTTAAATTTTTCAGAAAGTAAAATTTATTAATCTAAATCAAATAATTAAGTAAATGCATTAAATTAAAAGGTATGGATCAAATGATCCAACCCTCCGAGCCACAAGGATTTCGGGACAAAATAAAACTATCAAGAAATTAACTTACCCAGCTAAAACATCAGCTTTTATTTACCTTTATTTTATTATCATTATCCAAATGTCCCTGCATGAGGTCAATGTATCTATAAAATAAACAAGATCTGCAAAATCATTTTCTTTCCTTTCATACTAAGAGTTAGTTCCCACTTTTATTTCATAACACAAAATGAAGACACGCATTTCAACTAATTTTCAATCAAGTAATGTGTACTAATAATGTCAATACTAGTTGCAACAATAAACCAGCATTCAACCACTTGCACTCACATTCAGCAGAGAAGCAAACCATGGTCCATAATCTATCAAAAATTATCCACAAATCGTATTCCCATATAAATATAAATTTATTCTTATAAACCCTAGTATTGGGTTTGCGTCATATATTGATCATAACAATCACAAAAACCATATAAAATTAGGGTGGTAATACCCGCGTTATCCATATTCAAACCCAAAGGTGTAACTTACAGTGAAGATCCAATAAAATATATGTTATTCAACAAAATGTTGGGTTTTTCTATTATCGAACACATACCATGGCTAAAATCCAAAAATGCTCGTATACCACAGATACGTTCACACATAGAATAATAGATCAAGCCAAGGTAATTAAAACATTATAACCAATTTCAGGTTTTTTAATCATACCCATAACTAACTATAGAAGAACAACAAGACCTTTTTTTCCAATAACCCCATTTCTTTAAATTAAAAACAAAGGATTTACAGGAGTTCGATTTACCCAAATACTAACTAGAATAAATCATTAAGAAAGAGTTAGATCATATCATGATGATTCCAACTAAAAACCACGGTTATCAGATTATAGAACCCACTCACAAATTTACTAAACCCTCTAATCGAACCCACATATCAAATAACTCATTCACTACATATCACACACACGGTAACATAGCCATATAATTTTATAGAACGAACTCAAAGTTCGAATATTGATTCACGGATTATTTTCCAAATACCAAAACAATCATACGATTTCATGGCAAGAACACAAATTTGAAACCCACAAAATATCATAGATAATTTTCCAAAGACCATAACAGCCATACGATTTCATGGCAAGAGCACAAGTTCGAAAATAATTTCAACATATTTTCCATAATAAAACAAAACCACATGCAATGAAACAAACACTTTATAAATCAAAACAAGTTCATAAGCAGAAAAACCCTTTGCCTGCAAGTGATTCGTGTGCCTTCATTTTTTGCTTCCAGATACTCTTTGTAAACCCTATCAACTGTCCCAAATGCAAAAGATCTCAGCTCTCCAAACAAACCCATCTTCAACATTGCATTTGTCTAAATAAGTAGAGGGTTTCTCAGTCAAAACAAATTCAACACATGCAAAGAAAAATTCTGCAGTGTGCCCCCATAACTAGAGCTCAAAACCAAGTCAAATGGCATGCACTAAACCACACTCCAGTTTTCCCCCCATTCTACCATGAATTCTCAAAATCGTGCCATGAATTTACTCTCTCCACCTACCACCTACCAAGTGGATAGAAAAGGGAGGTCCAAGACTTTGTGGGAGGGGATCTCCCTGTTTTGCAAATTGAATATTCAAATAAATGATTACCACTCCCCTCTTGTGTGGATTGTCCACTTAAGTGGATTTAATAATCATTAAATCTTATCCATCCACTATAGTGTTCAACACCATTTTTAAAAGTGAACTCAATACACAATAAAACTTAATTCTCATCCTTTCAATGGGTGTGGCCATATGGCCCCCATCTTTATACCATTTAAAAACAATAATACCATTATCTTAGTATCACAATAACCATTTACCAAGGCTATTAAACCTTGTTATTATTGTCATCTAACGCCACCTCAAAATGATTCAGGTAACAATTAAACCAATACCACAACATAACATAAAACATTACATGCCTTGTTTAATGCACACCTCAAGTTGCCTTAGGAGCAACATCTCCTTTAGTCCATATGGGCATCACACAACCTCATCATCTTTTAACACCTATGTTAGAGGACAATCATACCATCATTTGTCTTTATCGACAACCATATTGATTAAGGACTATGTCGTCCTAATTAACTTGATGCCCAACAAAAATCTAAAAATGACAATACATAATACCATCGCATAATTAATTTGTATTTATAATAATAAAAGTGGTATTTAATTATCTAAGTACTTAATCTTTAATTAAGTACTTAGATGACTAATTACCATAATCAACATTTAACTTTATGTTTTCGACGACTCCTCACCACTAAATCTCACCTCCCAATGGGCATGGAGGGTGGTAGTCTCTAAAGAATGTAGACAATGAACCTAGGGGATGGGATGGGCAAGACAACTTTAATCTAACTATGGCTAATTGTCCTCCACATTCACAAACTAAGGAGAGAGATAGGAAAAATTTGCAAAACAAGGAGGCTAGAATCCTATACCCTATATTGTGCATCCTCTTAATAGTAGATGGGGAGAAAAAGTTGATAACCCTACACACACACTCTCAATAGAACTTATGACACCAATGGCATGATTTTAGCTTGAGGCTTCTTGTTTAATTTGAATCTTAATTAAATGTATATTTTATTTTTTATTTTTTTAAATATCATTATATATTTTCAATCAAGAAAAAATATTAATAATTAAATATAGGAATTGAACTTGTGACCTCCCTTATATAGTGGAGTCCAAAAACTTAATTGCTGACTACAAACTAACATGTAAACAATTTTTTCATATATATATAAACAATAAAAGGGGAAAATGAAATTTCAAAATAAGAATGAAGGAAAATGTTAACTACAAACAATAATTTTAATTATAATTAATAAAAATTAAAATGAAATGCCAAGGGATTTTATTCTCAACTAATGGGTTGCCTTAAATTCCTTTGTATAAAGATTTACAAAATTCAGTATAAAAATATTTTGGATAAAGACATTATATTAAGAGAAAGTCATTTCTATTTTTTAAATTAGTAAATGAAAAATTTAAAAACATAAAAACAATTCCAAAATAAACAAAAGAAGTATATCACACTTTTAAAGAGGTAAAACTTTAAAATATGCACTTTCAAAATACTCAATACACAAATAATGACTACTTTCTACTCATTTTACTTTAAAAAACACTCCATAATAAAACTTAAACAATAGCCAACATGAATCACAATCATTCATTGCCATATCTATTAATAATTTTTTGTTTAACTAGATCCGGCCTTTAAAAATGTGATCCCATGCCACCCTCTTTTTATATCTCTTTTTCCTTTTGTTGGGTGGGTGTTATTGATCATCATTCCAACATTTCACTTTTCTCTTTTTAAGTGAAAGCTTTAAAATATGGTATTCTCCTTTGTCCTGCTAATGGCTGCCAAGGCCGTCAAACTCAAGATTCATGACATCATATCAGCACGAGTACTTGAGCTTTTTGTCTACTGTAATGATTCTCTTGCTCAGGACAACCATTATTATTTTTCTTCCGCTAATGCATTCAAACCCACATGATCTCCCATACAAATTTATAGTCGTACCAATTATTACCAATAGCACTTAAAATTTTAATGAGAACAAGTTGACCAGAATGGCTTTTTCCCATGGAAATTAGAATCATAATCTCAGAGGCATGTAAATTTGTTGAACTTCTTTTTAATGCTTGACCAGCCAGAAATTCATAGCATCCAGAACATATGCATTAATGGCTGACAATCCTTAAGCTCTGGCCTGTCAAATTGAGATGTCAGCAAAGATACCATTACACCTCATTCCAGTACCTGACTACTACATTCTGTCAGACAATTCTATGTATGTATAGCTCCAACTGAATTTGACTACACAATGTGTTTGTACCGTCTACCCCTTTTTTTAATGTACTTCAGCAATCTTGTTCAACCTTGCAGGTGGTCTCTCTGGTCATTAACTCGTTATAATTATATGAAATCATTTAAAATAGTTTAGTTGGAGATTCAGATAGAGCTCTAAATGAATTTAATGTGAATTATACAATTCTGTTATCTTAGTTGGCATGCCATTTTTTTAATACAATCGCTGACAACTCTCAACCTTTTGGGTATTTAGGATATTCCCAATGAAACAGGCTTAACAACTAGACCTGACTGACAACCACGCCAGAGGAACAGGACCCACATGACAGAACCAAAGAGGTCCACAGTTCCACTTCACATGCAGGAAGCAGAACCATTACTTTTATATTACCTTGCCCTGGCATATACGATGGATTTTTAACCTCCTTTCACCCCAAATGACCTGTAAGGCCTATCAAATATTGTTTCCTTTGCTTAGAAGATTGTTTCTATGATTATTTTACAGGTGACATAAACACATTATCGATACAAGCACCAAGGCTTACCAACTCAGTTTCTGAAAGAGAGGTCATTTTCAGAATTTGCCCTACACAAGAAGCAATGATAGGGGACCCAACTCTTGAGTCTTCACCGTGAAAAAATGTTCTGCTTGAAGATGAGAAATATTGCTTTCAATAGAAGATCCGTTTTCCCTAACATGATGAGAAGCATTCATATACTTTGTATGCATACATGCATTAGTATTAGGAATGTGGAGTGCATTATTGGTATTCGGAAACAAATAGCAATCTTATCCAACCACAGTATTGGATTATATGTTATGAACCAAGATCTTTTGCCAGCATTCTGAGCAACTTCACAAGTAAATGCAATAATTTTGAACTGTAAGAAACTCATAAAAGTAATCAAATAACCCAACAAATACAGCCAACATGTGATCCCTTTCCACCTGCAAAAGAGAAAAGTAATACGCATAATTATAAATAAAGATCAACACCCCAAAGTCAAGCTGCGTATACAGGTTCAACTGAAACACATTCAATCCCTAATAATATTGGCATATGCTTTTGGCCAAATTATCACGAAAAACAAACCGAATGTTTACAGGGTTGCCATTTGCACACATCAAATGAGTACTGAAGAATAATTGTTTTGGACCTGTTTGAGAAATATATCAACATTGAAATGTATGTGGCAAAATTGAGCTTAAGTTCCAAAGCATATACAATGATGGTCGGGTAACCCTCATCCATTATGTATGATTCTGAAAACAATTAGGTCAACTAAGGTGTCCACCTGAATCTCACAAGGGCAATTGGTTTCTAGAGTTGGAAGCAATTCTTTGTTGCTGCATTGTGTTCAAGTATTAGTTGTTTCACAGATTCCCCAAGCTTGAAAAATAGAAGGAATCCATGGGAACACCTCATTGTTCAAAATCAACCCCAGAGTTTAATGCATTCCAAAGCTTCACACAAATGTTTGCTTGCATCAGGAACCTGGATTCTGCTTTAAATACTTTTTCCTCAATCTCTGTATGGTGTCTGGGACTTGCAAACTTATGTAAACTGTCTTATACAACTTGAAGACAGATATTCAAGACAACTTCTCTTACCTTTCCTTCACCGAGCCTTTCAATTCCCAAGGTAACACACTTCCTCTCATGGGTGAGGTCAAGAACACAGAAGAAACTGAAAGTTGCCTCTGTTTTGTACTCATTGCAGAGAGACTGCCAGATAACCGACAAAAGGAGCTTCTCAATCTCTTTTTCTCTCCTTCATATGCTTGATAATCAGGCTGGTGTCGAACAGCAGATACATGAAGACCCTCTGGAAGTAAACAGTTGCAGAGTGACCCTGCAAGCCCAAATTTCAGGATGTTAAGCTTGCATTTATATAAATTTGGTAATCACCTCTCCTTTGGATCAAGATCTCCTTTTTTTCTCTTTTCTTTCTGTTTTTTGCTTTTGAAGAGAGGCTTATTTGAAAAGTCCTGACTACCAAATTATAACTCAAGATTGGTGCAGTAAAATAGCAACAAAACAGGCGAGAATACAAATCTGTGATTGACAAGGAGATAAAATGAGAGCCCACAAAAAAACTATAGAAAATGACTGAGTTTCACAAATAGGGTGCAGCCAAACAGAAACAAAGGAAAGTAGACTTTTGATAATCTATAGCTGTAACAATCAAATGTTGATAAGTGATCTAAAAACAACTACTACAAAAATTGTTTTTATGTAAACCAGAGACTTATCATGTCCCTCTGCCCTATTCTCAGTGAACAATTACTGTTTTGGGTGATAGAAGTCTGATTCTATTTGTTCAAAATCGGTTGCAAATGCATTCTAAATCTTCTTATCAACAAGTTATTAAACCATTTGGAAACGCATGAAACATAAGAATAACTAAACATATGCAAGGGACAACTCTGAAAAGGCATCAGCAATTGAGAGAAATGGAAGTTAAAGAGTCGCAAACACTTACCAATTTTCGCAAGTCGGTTCACCCAGCCTGGGATAGAGTTTCCAGTCAATCTCGAACAGATATCATTACAGAAGTGGTTACAGTTCTTGGCAATAAGGTGGTATGTATCTCCATTGTAGTTTCCAGCATGCTGCTCTATAAATTCTCTGAGCTCAGCTGGGCTAAGAGTTGTAGATCCAATAAATACAGATTTACGAAATGTAAAACCTGGGCACTGACGAGGCTCCACCTCAAAAACACCACTTGTAGGATAATCATGTGCCCCAAATGCATACTCCACGCCATGTACTGCATCCATATTATTTCAGAGAGAATTTTTAGGTTTATGACAGATTCTTTCCAGATGCACCCTCTTGTACAGAGAGAATTGTCAGGTTGGTTTTGACATATTCTTCCCAGATGCACCCCCTTGTACACAGTAAAAATATTATTACTTAAGTAGCAATGCCAGAACAAAGTCATTAGACATGGGAACCACATTTAGTCTGCAAACAAAACCATGTCTACATACTCTACACGTTAAAGTTGCTGATGAAATATCCCTTCAAATTTCCCAGACCGTAATCCACCATTCAATCAGGTAGCCCAAAACAATCCCTAGCTTTAAACACTCTGCAGATGGATTGTTTGAAAAATAAAAAGATCGGTAACATAAAAAATGTTCCAGCACTGCCTAGTTTTGAACATTATGCCAGATTAGGCAGAGAACATGGCCTTCCAGAGGACAGCATCACTACAGAAAAGGTTTTATGATTTTGAGCAAGTGAAGCTCTGATCTCAACTACTACCCGGCCCTTATTAGTACAGGCACAGCCAAGTTCAAATCTTAGGTGTAAAGAAATTCTCTAGCAGGGGATACAAACTGGCCGCCTACTTCTAAAATGAGAATATAATAAGAAATGCAACAGTTCATGAAGGTAGTGTAAAGAAAAAGTTCAAATGCTGCAAACATCAATATTTAAATCAGATATTAATATGTACAACACCCATAAAGTATTGAAACAACTGCATTCCCTTGCGGTTGATGGAAGGAATACAACCAGGGGAAGTGAACTTTTTATCATTTGCACATAAATGGATCTACCATCATCCAAATGGGAAGCCAAATGTGCAATGCAGGCAGATCTAAGGACTTTGACCTACAACGGAAAAAGCACAACACAGCAACAGCTTACTAGTACTATAACTAACTCAAAACAAGGTCTACAATGAGAAATGAACGCATTACAGCTCTTTCATAGCAGGTTTCTCAATTCAATGGCCCAACAAACTCATTCTAGAGAGTAAAACGACAAACATCACCTACATCTGTAAATCCAAAGTTAGGCACCTCTAAGTATGTGGAAGATGCTACAATGCTGAAACTATATGATCCTCTAAGCATGTGGAACACAGTACAATGTTGATAGTATATGATCCAGCTACACCTCTAAACAGTGTAGAATATAGTACAATGCGATAACAGTATGATGCAAAAACAAAAGAAAGGGAAAGCCTTCTTACCTTCAACTCCTGAATGGAAGATTCCAAGTCCAGCCCAATAAACATACCCATTCATGGGTGTGAGATCATAAACATTAAGATAAATTGGAACCCCTTCTATAAACCTCTTAGAAGACACCTTAGAGAACACATTGAACCCACATTTGTTGAATCTGAGTGGCTTCACCATATTGCAGTTCCAATCCTCGTGATTGTGTCCAGAAGGAGCTGATGACATGGATCTGCTCTTCGCAACCTTGGACTTCTCCATGTCTGTTTTCCTGTTGGGTGTAAGGCTCTCAAACCAACTCTACATGACAGCAAAAGGAATCCCAATACAAAATATAGAAATCCCCACCTTTGGGTATCCTTCAAAAAACTCTGAAATCAACTCTTATGTTTACAAAGAGGAACCCAATTCAAATAAAAATTCCCACATCTGGGTGTCCTCCAAAAGTTCTGAGATCAGTACCTCATGACTGTAAAATGAACCCAATACAGACAAACAATTTGAGTGTCCTCCAAAAGCTTTCAGATCAGCTCTCCATGACCGTAAAGGGGAACCCAGTACCAACAAACATAAGTCCCAAGAAAGTAAGACTCATACTCCGAGTCCTAATCTTAGTCCTACTTCTATCTTTCTGCACAGCTTCTTCTGTGTAGTTAAATCTGAATATACCGAATCGCAATAAGTTGCAATCTCCTCATCTCCAATATTACATTCATGTCGCTACTACAAACCCATTCAGTGTGGAGTGATTGGGAAGAGTGCATTTTCTTTTTGTGATCATTCTTTATTTGCTGCTCTTCTTCACATGGGTAAGATGTACATGGCTCTTTCAGGTCGGCTTTTGAGAGTATCAATGTAATCCCAATAAAAAATAATGATAGCAGTGCAGAAATAAACGGAATGTGCACCAATCTGTGCAGCAGAAATAGGACCAAGTGTCGCAGAGAGTGTGCAGAGAGGAGTCTAATGAGGGAAAAGGTGTCGTTAAAAATATACTCGCTAAATGTACCTACTTACAGTATGAGTCAATTTCAGTCTCGGAAGATGTATTTACTTACCCTGCAAGGGACGCGTCACGCAGCTCTTCAAAACTTTTTGGAGCAGTCGTTCCCGTTCAAAACAGCCAAGGAAAATGAAATTACTTTCCAGAAATTACCTTTTTAATATTTTGCCTATGGGTTTTATAAATGGGAATTCATCTTTATTAAATAATAGTTTCAAAAAGTTGTTTCGCACCTGTTAATTTTGGCGAAGTATTTATGCTCATGACAAGTATTTATGCCCATGAGAAGTGCATCCTTCAACTCTATGCATACGTGTCGTGTATTTCAACATCCGTGTTATGTATTTCAACAATTAGTCCACGTCATATATGTGTCATGTATTTTAACAGTTAGTTTTTACTTAGAAACACATTGTGTTAGTTTTCTCACTACCTGGGTTTACCAAGTGAGCTAGTGTTGGATAGATGCACCAATCATTTGTCAAAAACATATACTTTAAAACAAAAAACCTGAGGTGACCCCTAGTTGTGGGACCCGCCCATGTATGGGTGTGCATATGCTCTATGGGAGCATCTATAGACGATGGTGCATTCTTTCAGGGGAATAGCCATTGCCTTAATTTTTTTATATGTTGTCACAAATTCACTTTCTATTTTCTGAAAAATATAATAATTTATTTGAGGGCTCTTGGTCTATTGGTGTTGATGTATGGTTTTCAATGAGCCCATTAGGGATCAAGTCTTTTGAGTATAAGGCCTAGAGACACCCGACTCGGAGAGTCAAATGGATTGAGGCTAGGATCGTGCCCTAGATTGATTTTGATGGCATGGCAGAGATGTCATTAAACTATGTAATCTAGTGTCCAATTATTTAAGGTACTATCGTATTAATTAATAACTTCATTCTATTATGTCAATTTTCTTCACTCTTGATTTGACAAAAAATTCAAACTGCCCAAACATTACCATATGAACAAGATATTACAAAAAAAAATTATTGACTTCTACCAAAAAAAAAATAGAAAAAAATATTTTAAATAAAAGTCTAAGGGAAGTCAAATTTATGAATAAAGTATCATGTGGCCATCATATATAAAATTTAATGATGGGAATAAAAATAAACAACTCACTCCATTATAACCTCTAAATATCATTATAGAAACGTCTCTCGATATATTAACTTGAAAACATCTATGAACAAATCAATGATTCCTCTAGAAATATAAACAATAGTGTTACCCCGTAAAAATCACTTTTAACAAATTACCTCACAAATCCTTTTCAAAATTGTTACCCTTCCAAATTAGGATAAAATGTCTTTCCCATGGGTAAAGTAATTGCTTTGTCCTTTTTAGATCACGATGTTGCCTTTTGGTTTTAAATATTTTCTTTCCATAACATTTTCTAGTTGGTGAAGCTAAAGTTTATAAGGCCCCACAAATCCTTCACTTTTTTGGGTTGTTACGGTGGGTTTTATTTGAAATTTATGGTGTCATTTTGCCATGGGTATGCATTCGCTATCACTTTCATACATTGACACTTTTGTGCTCTGGGGATGAGTAACTGACCACTCATCTTTATGCAAAAATGCACACTACAAAACTCACCTGTGAAAGGCTTATCAATTCATTTAGGTTCAAATCTCACAAGATACTAGTTAGTTGGTTGTTTCATTTACAGTTAGTTGTAGTTGTTAATTGGTCTAAACAATAGGTTGGTTGTTACATTTTTATATGTTTATTGATATGGATTGGTTATTTTATATGATGTTAGTATATTCTTGTGTTTATTCATTTTGACATATTTCCTTTTTATTCTTCTTTTGTTATTGTTTTATTATTGTTTATTCTTATTTCTTTATTTTTCTTCTTGTTTTCTATTTCTTCATATGTTTTCACTATCTTTTCTTAGGTTTTTTTTGTTTTTTGAATTTTGTGAGAACCATAATAGTATGGTTTTAGTTCGTCACGATTGTATTATTATGGTTCTAATCATTTTCTTTGTGGGTCATTTTGGCACTTGTACCGGGTCTCCTAGGGTTTAGCTATTCTTTATTAATTTTTCTTTCATGTTATATATGATTCAACATACACTCCAATAAGGTCTTAATTTTTGTTTAAAAAGTCTTAAAATACATAAGCGTACTAGTGCATTTAAGAGAGTGATTGAGATAATCACATAATAAATCATTAGTAGAAAAAGAATTCATTTGTTTTAAGAGCTTATGCATGTCAAAAGCATATTTCAAGCATTTAGAGAAGAGCATCTATCATTTAATTATTGCATTGATTAGAGAATTGAAAGTTATAAGAGTTGGGACACTTGTATTACATTGAATTGCCTTTCAAACTGCATTATATTTTATATGTTATTTTACACAGCGTTGCTTGACAATAATTGAGGCATGATATAGACCCCATTAACTCCCTCCAATTTTAACATTTTTACAAGATCTAACACTCGTATTGGGATTCCAAGGAAGGAGAGTAGTTTTTCAGCAACACATTGTCAATTTTAGAAAAGCAGGTGAGGTTTTAGGATCCCTAAAGTAGATGAATAAGGTCATGGAATCTAACTTGCTCCAATTAACAACTATTAGAAACATACAACTACGATTTTGGTCTTGTCACAAAAGGAGTGGTATGGTTCTGGTCAAGTTTTTATGTTTGTGTCAATCTTTTAGGGTTTTCTTCGCCTTGATGTTTAGGCATGTTCTCTACTATCTATTCTTGATGATTGTCTCCTGAAATGCAATAAACTTTATTTCACTTGTAGATCCTATTTCTTCCCAGCAACTTAATTATTTTGATTTTCACATGCTCCTAGAATAATTTGATTTATGCAATTAGGTTTGATTTATCAAATAATCTCTATTTAAACCTGACTGCGAAAGATGTGGTTAGTTGTAGTGCATTGTTAGTGTAAAAATACTTTCAATGTCTACATTTTGGTGAATACAATTTTTTATTAGGTAAGGGTAAGAGTTTTCGAAGGATCCCATTGTGTACAAGTGAAATTACAAAAACGAGAAAAGTATAAACAATAAATCTAAGTAGCATTGCCACCTCATATTGGGAAAATAATGTGGATGTGCTTAAAGGTAGTTTATAATGTAGGTGCCCCAACGTGGTAAAGCTTTGTTACACAATCAATCCAACAATTTAGCTTTGCATTTTGCCATAATGGGGAAGAGGGATGGATTATGGATATATGGATAATAGATTCATATATGCATTATGAGTAAACGAGAGGCTTTAAATACGGAGCACAAAAGAGCATAATGAAATCTCACTTAGCTGATTCTTTTTTTTAGGAAGGGTAAAGGCTCTATTTATAATTTTTTGAACTAAGATTAATTAAGAAAACTTGATTAACCGTGATTTATAGAAAAGTCATGTACTTTGAAAATGGATAATTGATTTGAATTTTTAATTCGAAAGTGGGAGACATGGAAGGTGATGTGAAGAATTGGAGAATTGATTTGAATATTTAATTCGAAAGTAGGGAACGTGGAAGGTGGATATGAAGACTTGGAGAATTGATTCGAGTATTTAATTCGAAAGTGGATTATGGTGGAAAATTGATGCAGGTTGTGAGGTGGAGTCTATAATTAGACGATAATGAAGGTTAAATTAATTGATTGATATCAATTAATTTTTATAGATTTTATGCGAATGATTTGAGGAATAAATTCATTAATGAGGTGTTTGCATTTGCCCCTCTTTGAAAGGGTGCTCTGAGAGTAGTGTCCTTTCAAAGAAAGTAGACAAAATGAATGAATATGCCCCATGTGGCATGATTGGTGATTGAAATGATTCTTCTCAATGTAAAAGTGCTTGTTACATTTGAGAAGTTATTGGAGGAAGAAAAGAGCATTCTCTAAGAAAAAAGTAGAACAAAATTGTAATGAAATTACTTGTATAATTCAAATTATGAGCAACAATAGAACACCAAATAACACAATATTTCAGAATAATGATCTCAATATGCAATTAGAATAGCTTCGCCACTTCGAGGGGGTAACCTCCAAACCATATAAGAAGACTCAAATGCTCAAATGATAATGAACTACTACCTACAATCCCCTATATATACTATTCATATGTTATGGCCATCACCAAGGCTGACCTATTAAGCATGAGAAAGTATAAATGATATAATGAAATGATATGGTAAGCCACAAGTCAGCTACTCATATCCTAATACAAGCAATAGGTTAAGGGCGTAGCATGCCCTTCCCCTTCAAACCAACATTGTCCTCAACGTTGAATAATCCTAGATGTTGCTGCAAAAAACCTTCATCCTCCCAGGTTGCATCTTCTATGCTCATATTCTTCCACTTGATCAGATATTCCTTAATGTCTCTGGTTCTCAGCCTCTTAGTACGTGTTTGCAGAATTTTCTCTGGTTCCAAAATGATTCTTCCTTCCTCTTCAAGTTTTGGTAACTTTGTATAGGCTTCAAATTTTTGTCCAATAACCTTCTTCAAGCATGAAACATGGAATACTGGGTGTATGTGTGAAGATGGAGGCAACTCTAGTTTATAAGCAACACTGCCAATTTTCTGTAGAACCTAATAAGGGCCATAATATTTAGGAGAAAGTTTGTTGTCCTTTTTTCTATGTTTCTGCTGCTTTAGGGACGTCTGTTTGTAAGGCTGGAGACGTACAAAAACCTAGTCACCAATTTCAAAATGTCTTTCACTACGGTTGATCTGCTTGTTGTTTCATCCTGTTTTGTGTTAATGTTAAATTCTCCTTCAAACTAGCCAAAACATGTTGTTGATGTTGAATGTGTTCCTCAACATCTTTGACCTTAGTTTGCACCCTCAAGGAGGAAGTGATATAAGGTGGATGGTAACCATAAAATGCTAAAAATAGGGTAATTTGAGAAGAGGTATGAAAAGATGTGTTATACCACCATTCTACAAGTGGTAGCCATTTAATCCACCTTTCTTGCTTATCTGATACAAAACAATGTAGATACCCCTCTAAGAATTTGTTGACCACTTCCATTTTCCCATCAGTTTGAGGATGATAAGATCAACTGTGAGCTAGCTGAGTACCCAAACATGAAAATAATTTCGTCCAAAAATTACTTGTGAAAATAGGATCACGATCACTTACAATTATCTCTGGGGTTCCATGTAGCCTTTGAAATGTCTCCAAAAAAATAGTTACAACTGTACTAACTACAAATGGATGTGATAGGGCACAAAAATGGGTAGATTTTGTGAGCCTATCCACAATCACGAAAATAACATTCTTACCCTCTAAACAAGGCAATCTGGTGATGAAATCCATAGAGACCTCCTCCCATCTCTAGCTAGGAATTGGTAAGGGTTGCAACCGACTTGGTGTCTTAATTGTTTCCCCTTTCTTCAATTGCCACACTAAACATTCTGATACAAACTTTTGTACACCCCCCTTGAGTCCTTCCCAAAATAATTCTCTTTTTATTCTATGATATGTCTTCAAAAACCCAGATTTTCCTCCAACAGGTGAGGCATGTAGCTCTGCAAGAGTCTTATGCTTCAACTTAGAATTTGTACTCAAGTATAACCTATCCTTGTACCATAGGGCATTACCTTTCCACTCAAATTTGTTAGATGTCATAGATCCTTGCTTGATATCCTGTATTAGAGATTGTGTATCCTTGTCTTGATCCCATTCCAATCTTGCTTCATTCACCCAATCGGATGTCAACATGGACATTCCACATAGTAAGGCATTTGCAGATGTATCCCTTCTGGACAACGCATCAGCTACTACATTTTCTTTACTCTTTTTTTTGTATGATTTAAAATCATAACCCAACATTTTTATTACCCACTTTTGTTGTTCCTCAGATGATAACCTTTGCTCCAAAAAGTATTTGAGACTATCATGATCAATTTTTACCTTGAAGTGTCTACCCATGAGATAGGGCCTCCATTTCTTGACCGCATGAAGAATAGCCATCATTTCTTTCTCATAGACATGTTTGAGAAGATATTTTCCTTTTAATTGGTGAATCTCAAATGCAATTGGTCTTCCTTCCTGCATTAGAACTGCTCTTAATCCTGATTCTGAAGCGTCACATTCAACAATGAAGGTTTTTGAGAAGTTAGGAGTAGCCAAAATTGGGGTGTTGCACAAGGCTTCCTTTAGTTGCTCAAAGGATTTAGTGGCTACGTCTGTTTAATGGAAGGCATCCTTCTTTAGAAATGTAGTGAGTGGGGTTGCTATTCTACCATATCCCCGCAAAAATATTCTATAGTACCATGTCAGTCCTAGGAACCCACAAATATTTTTGAGAGTTTTGGGCCTTGGCCATTCCACCATAGCTTTGATCTTTCAAGGATCAACTTTGACACCTTCATGGGATACAATGTGACCTAATTACTCTACCTCTTGGACACCAAAATAACATTTGGATGTATCTGCATTGAGAGTATGTTTCTCTAAAAATTCCAACACTTTATTTACATGTTGTAAGTGTTCTTCCCATGTCTTACTATAAATCACTATGTCATCAAAGAAAACTAATACAAATTTCCTTTAAAATGGCTTAAAAACAGTGTTCATCAAGCTTTGAAAGGTTGAGGGCACATTTGTAAGACCAAAAGGCATTACCAAAAACTCATAATGGCTTTCATGAGTCCTGAAAGCTATTTTATGAACATCTTTCACTTTTATTCTAATTTTATAGTACCTTGAATGAAGATTTGATTTTGTGAAATAAATAGCACCATGCAATTCATCAAGTAAATCATCAATTACTGGAATAAGAAACTTATCTTTGATGGTGTACTTGTTGAGTTCTCGGTAATCTAGACACATCCTCCATGGTTCATCCTTCTTACGTACCATGACCACTGGTGAATAATATGCACTCTGGCTATGCTTGATGATACATGCATTCAACATTTCCTAAACCATTTTCTCGATCTCACTTTTCTTGGAATATGGGTATTCACATGGTCTGATGTTAGGTGTTTGGCTCCCTAAAATCAACTGAATGGCATGATCATGATCCCTAACTAGTAGTAATCCCTTTGGAATTGCATCAAAAATAGATGAGTGAGCATCAACAATCTTCTGAAGATCGGGTTGCATTGAATACTCTGTATTTTGTACTTCTATGGAAAATAACTTTGTTATAAATCCATCTACTCATTTTCTTAGAACCTTCTGCATCTGATGAGAGATAATAATCTCTGGATACTTAGATACCATCCCATTTAATTGTATTTTCCTTCCATCTGAATGAAATCACATGAAAAATTCTTGGAAAGTCATCTCTATAGTACCTAAGGTTTTGAGCCATTGGACACCCAAAACAATATCTGCCCCTCC
Organism: Taxus chinensis; assembly: GCA_019776745.2. Taxonomy (NCBI): domain Eukaryota; kingdom Viridiplantae; phylum Streptophyta; class Pinopsida; order Cupressales; family Taxaceae; genus Taxus; species Taxus chinensis. The sequence goes on along the minus strand of CM034152.1, from coordinate 61,629,469 downwards.
CATAAAAATAACAAACATAGGTGAGTCTAACATGTAGTCTCCCATGGAAAGCTTGATACTATGGCACTTTCTTGTGCACTTGACTGTCCCACCATCCACAATCATAACTTGCATTTCTGGAGTTAGGTAAATAAAGGAATTGAGGCGGCTAGCTAACTTACTATTTATGAAGTTATGAGTACTCCCCGAGTCAATCAACACCGTCACCTTCTATTTTTTGAGATAACCAATAACCTTGAGTGTTTGAGGAGTACTAATACCTAAAAATGCATGGAAAGAAAATATAGGTTGGTGATCCTCTACTTCATCTTCTATTAGTTCCTAAGCCTCTCCTATAATTTCAGCTTCCTCATTATCCTCATTACCTCCATCAATATAGAACAACTTCTTCTCAGCACATTTGTGCCTCGGTCCATATTTTCTATCACAGTTAAAACATAATCCTTTTTCTCTCTTTTCTTCCATTTGTTGAGGATTCAGTCTAATTGGCCTAGAAAATGAATGGGAAGAGATACTACGGTCTCTAGTGTTAATGAAAGGCAGCCTCCTACTACAAAGAACTTTTTCCTCTACTCGACGTGCCATGATAATAGAATCAGAAAGCTTGATTGGATTAAACATACATACCTCATACTTGATGTGGTTCTTAAGAACCCCAAGAAAAAGGTCATTCAGATTCTCTTCTGAAATATTCTCCACCCTTAAGGATAGGTTCTGGAATTGATGCACATAATCTTTGGCTGATCCCGTTTGCCGTAAATTTGCTAATTGACTAAATTAGTTCTCTGAAACACTGGAACTATAGTGCAATTGCAACTCCTTGGTAAAAATTGTCCAAGTGACACCGAGACCATTCTTCTGCCTCTGAGCACATAACCATCGATACCAAACGAATTAGTCTGGTTCAAGATACAGGGATGCCAATGTCACCTTTTGTCCTGATGGTGTTTGATGTAACTCAAATAATTTCTCCATTTTATTTATCCAATTCAGGAGATCCTTACCATCAAATTTTTACATATGCACTTTTGGCATCATGTTTTGTGGTTGCGAATAAGTTGGATTTTGATTGGACTGGAAAAGTGATCCAACATGGTTATTTTGTCCATGATTTTGAACTGAAGATCTTCCTTGGTTGATATGGGGCGGATTTGGGTGATATTGTTTACCCTTTACATGTTGCATGATATCATCCAACCGCTGATTGATTTGGTCTATGACTCCTTTAGAGGCCATCTTAGATTGTACATTTCGCAACTCATACTCAAGTTGGCTCACCTTATGATCAAATGAGGTAAACCCTAGTGCTGAGGAATTTGTATTTACCCCTTCTGACTCCATCTTTTCAATCACTACCCCATCTTTATCTGGGGCTTTACCCGGAGTAATCGGATTCTTTTTTACTCTTGTGGAAGGCCCCACCATGATGTCAAACCTTAGGGTTTAGGGTTTCGATAAAAATTCAGTCGAACAGGAAAAAACACACAGAAGATACTAAATCTATGTTTTTGAGAGATTTCCGAAAATGTAAAGAACTTGAAAACATTCCACAATTTGCACCCTAGGGAGCGATTTTATGAAAAAACCTACATTTGTAATAACTTTTGCAAAATAAATCAAAAAATTCTAAAATTTTCAGGTAACCTTACTTGAAATGTTTCTCAACTTTGGTAAAAATATATCCCACCAATTCACTCTAGTTTGAAATATATGGTGGAAACAAAAAATTAGGTTTTTGCCCTAATTTTGGCCCAGATCATAGCTCTAAAACCACTTGAAATGAAATTACTTATATAATTCAGATTATGAGAAACAATAGAACGCAAAATAATACAATATTTCAGAATAATTATCTCAATATACAATTATAATAGCTTCACCACTTCGAGGGGGCAACCTCCAAACCATATAATAAAACTCAAATGCTCAAATGATAATGAACTACTACCTACAATCCCCTATATATACTATTCATATCTTATGGCCCATCACCAAGGTTGACCTATTAAGCATGAGAAAGTATAAATGATATAATAAAATGATATGGTAAAACACAAGTTGGCTACTCATATCCTAATACAAGCAATAGGTTAAGGGCATAACATGGAAGGTGATGTGAAGACTTGGAGAATTGATTTGAATATTTAATTCGAAATTAGGGAACCTAGAAGGTGGATATGAAGACTTGGAGAATTGATTCGATTATTTAATTCGAAAGTGGGCTATGGTGGAAAATTGATGCAGGTTGTGAGGTGGAGTCTATAATTAGACGATAATGAAGGTTAAATTAATTGATTGATATCAATTAATTTTTATATATTTTATGTGAATGATTTGAGGAATAAATTCATTAATGAGGTGTTTGCATTTTCCCCTCTTTAAAAGGGTGCTCTAAGATTAGTTTCCTTTCAAAGAAAGTAGACAAAATGAATGAATATGCCCCATGTGGCATGATTGGTGATTGAAATGATTCTTCTCAATGTAAAAGTGCTTGTTATATTTGAGAAGTTATTGGAGGAAGAAAAGAGCATTCTCTAAGAAAAAAATAGAACAAAACTCTTTCTTATGAGAATAAAAGGTGGTTGATGATGGTATCCTCTAAAACAAAATATCATGGATAGGGTGGTTAAAGGTGAATATGATGATGCTCCCTCAAGAGGGTTGGCGAGGATGGAAGAAATGAAAAATCTCTAGAAAAGATGAGGTAGAGATCATAAGGGGGTGGAAAATGAATGTTTAGCTAACAAGGAAGAGAATGGAAAAGGAATGAATGGATGAAGTGTACGGATTAAAGGGGAAAGGTATTCAATCGACCTTAAATGTGGGGTCAGAATGATATGGGAGGAACAAGAATAGTAATAGTGATGATGTGTTGAGGGACTAAAATACACGTGAGTTGAGAAAAGAGTGAGTGGATAGGAGTGGTAGATGGAGATTAAAAATGGAACAATTGGTTTCTCAAAAATATGAGATAAATACTACCAGCAATTGAGAGGTGAGTTCTTAGCCGATGAGAAAGATAATGGAAAGGTAAAGGATGTATGTGGTATGGGGATTAGGAAGAACATGTACCCAATCAACCATGATGTAAGGGGGAAATAGTATGGGATGAAAAAAGTGATGACTGATTAAATCCTTGCTAGAAAGGTTTTGTTGGTTTGGATGTTAAGAGTGATTCAAAGAAGAAAATAATATGGAGGAAAGAAGATATGTCGGCAATGTGAAAAGGAAAGGGCAAGGAGATAAAGAAGTTAAGATATGAAAAATAGGATGAAGGTAATGGAATAGAATACAAAATAAAATGCATGGAGATGCGTGTGGAAGTGATATGGGAGAGGATGGAGGTGGGGAAAAGAGATGGAGATAATTCTAAAGGAAATAAATGGTTAGGGGATAGTGGTAAAGAAAAGGTTAGGATAGGGAAAAGGTGAAGATGAAATGGGGAAAGGGGGGTGATAGGAGAAGGAGAGAACATGTAACAAAGGGAAATGATATGACACAAAAGATGATGGAACAAACTATGTGGAGATACATGTGGGAGATGAAGGGAGAGAAATGGAGGAGGAATGAAGAGGCAAGGAAGCGAGGAGGGAGTAAGGAGGAAGAGTGAGGGGGAGAAAAGAGAATGAGAATAAAATGAAGAATATATAAAGAGAAGAAAGGAGATAATCAAAAAGGAGGAGGATGGAAAGTAAAGGATTATAAAGGAATGATAAATAATGAGGCTGGAAGTGGAGCACAATAGTGGGGAAGGGTGGATTGAGGAAGATGAAGAATTAAAAGATGAGAGCACAAAGAAAGAAAGAAAAATATATGGAGGGAAGAAGTAGAGAGGAAAAAAGTGGGGAAAGAGGTTGATGGGAAAGAAGGAGGGTATAGAAGAGGAATTGTGTAGGGAGCAAGAGTAGGTGAGAAGGTGAGAGAATAATGTTAGGGGAAGAAAGGAAACTAGTAAAGAAGAAATATGAGGGTAGAAATGGATATGGACAAAATAAGATGACATAGCAGATAAAGGAAGGGAACAACGTGATAGAACAAACAAGAGTTGGTGGTGATTGAGGAGTGGTTGGTTAGGGGAGTGTTAAGGGGAAGATCTGGAAAAAGGTTGCAGAGTGAGTAGGAAAGAGGGGAAATGGGAGAGAAAAAGAGAGAAGAAAGTGCACAGATGGAGGGATTTGAGAGGGTTGATATTTAGGGAAGGGTGGATAACATAAGGAATATAAAAAGAAGAAAATAGAAGAGAATGAGAGGGGAATAAAATGGGGGTGGAGAAGCTTAATGGGAGGATAGGGGTGAAGAGGAGGACGAAGAAAGTGTTGAAATAGAAAGAAAAGGGAATGGAGGATAAATAAAGTAAATATATGAGAGAGGATTAAAGAAGGGGGAAATATGAGAGGATGAGAGAATAACGAGATAAAGGAGTAGATAAAAGGCGAGTGAGGCTACTTGAGAAGAGGGAAAAAATGAACAAGGCATAGGAAGAAAAAAAATGGAAAGAGCATAAATAAACAAGACATGAGAAGAATGTTATAGAATGCAATGGATAGAGAATGATTGTTTGTGGGAAAGCAGGAAAAAGGAAAAAGGTCAAAAGTAAGGTGATCAAGTAGGATTCGCAAGCTGAATATGGTGGACATAGCATGTGATTTGATAAGATGATGAATAACATTCGAATGCAGAAAGGTTGGTTAGGAGGGGAGATGAGGAGGAAGGAATGATCGAATAAAGAGATGAAATGTGGGAAGATGGGGAAGATAGGGAAGTTCAAAATGAAAAACTGATATAAGGGGAACCTGTAAGTAATATTTTTAGGCCGTAGGAATGATTAAGTAAGATTTCCAAGATGAAAATGAATATGATGAAGTATGGGAAAAGAAGTCGTAATGTATGTGGTGATGTAAGGGTTGGTTAGAAGATATGGTGAAGAGCGGGACAAACAGTATGAAGAAAACGTGGGTATAAGGTAAGTGTAGAATGAAAAGTGGAGCTTAGCGGGAACCTGTAAGGAATATTTTCGTGTTATAAGAAGGGTTAATTAAGATTACCAACCAGAAGATGGATACGTGAATTGATGGGAAAAGAAGAAATGATGTTTGTGAGAATGGAAGGATGGATTTAAAGAGATGATCACGAGGATGTAGACACCAATTTTGGTATCACTACCCTCTTCACCCCGTGTTCGCTCTCTTTCAACATGATCACCTATTCAAATTTCCATTCCCTCCAAAATCATATTTTATTCCATTTTATTATTATTTCGCACCTTTAGTCCTATCTTACCCATCTCATTATTTTATCTATCCCTAATCTCCATCAATCATCTATTAATCATCACCTAATTTGTTTTTTCTCCTTAAGCCTCTCTATTCTCCATTCCTAGGCTCTCATTTAATAATTTCATCATCCCTTTGACTTTATTTAATGTTTTTAGCCTCTCACCTACCCTCTTATGTTCCCTAGACACCTTGGTTTGTCCTTGTCACCCAAAACCCTAATCAGATCTCTTTGGGCCCATTTTTCCTTGAGTTGGGAATCTTTCCACCACCCAAGTGGATGAATCTGCATAGTTTCTAGCGACCTACCCGAGTCGTCGTTGACCCTATAAATCCACCTACACCCCCTCCTTGCCAAAAGGATGGAATTTTGGGTCTATTCCGACTTTGGCTTGTTCTTGCAGGTTTCTCGTCTTCTCAAAAATAACTACTCTCATCTTAGAGACCTCTTTTCATCATTGTGGAGATCTTGGATATTTTATGTTTGATTGAAGCTCTCTTGTCATCTTACATCAGATTTTCATCTCGATAGTCCTCTTGCAGGTCTTAGTTAGTCACCTTGGAGCTTTGTCATAGCCTCAGCCCTCATTGTATCCTTCTCATCCTTCATTTTCCATACATCTTATCCTAGATCTACCCCAGTCGTCGACGACCCAATTAGGTTTTTTTCGACCCAACCTCCATTATATTAGCTTTCCTTTCATTCAGATCCCATGTCATCAATTTTCTGATCTTGCATCCATCCGGCATCCATATCCATTCATCCTACCTTTTTGTCATCCCAAATTTGTTATGTCCATCCCTAGTCACTGTCGACTCAACCTGGTTGCCATCGACTAAATCTGCCTTATTGCATTTACCATAAATTTTCCAAATTTTCTTGCATCATTTCTGATAGATCTTGTTCCAAATCTTCTGCAGTTTCCTATCTGCCATCTCAGTGCACCATCAGCCTCAAATCCATCCATCGGAGATATTGCAAACCCATTTTCTATATTCTCTCCTCATCTTGCATTAGTCATCGTCGACTGGCCCTCTACAATATTTATTCACCATCGACCCACCCAGGTTTGGTTTGCTTTTACATCTATTTAGATCTGATCTGATTTTTCATCTTATATCCAACATTTTAGTTTTTTTTTACTTCATATTCTGCATTACATCAGATCCAATCCTTTATTTACTACTTTATCTTTATTAAAACGAGGGTTGAAATCCATCCTAGGAAGTTTTCACTTCTCGGGAATGAATTTTTTGGGAAACCCTTCCATCCTATCTACTAATCCAATCTTTTTCTATTGAGGGATTCAGTAAAATATGTATTTATTTTATTAAAATCTAAATGTACAAAACTGTTGTAAATGAAATATGAATGCTAACCAATTTATTTAATTTTATTAATGAAAGGAAATATGAGAGATAAGGCACTTAACTTGATTTTCTTACCTCATAATGACCCGAGACTGAGCAGTGTGATGAAATAGAAGAGACGACCGTCATAATAAAATACAAAAAAGTACAGCAGAGGTGGAACCAACTGGACTGGGGAACCTGGAGAAGGATGGGGGCACCTAGGGCACTCTGGTCTAGATTATGGGCACCCTGGTCTATAGAAAAGGTCAAAACCTGGTTCCAATATGATCGCTAGGGATTCATACTTATTCACTTTTTGTCAGGTGTATGTCACACTTGGATCATCGGGGCACCTGTAAACCCTTCCTATGTAGTATGTATGTAGAGTGATGGCCAAATGCAGTCCATTGCTCTATGTAGATAGCTAGCCCTGGATAAGAATAGTCTACACATATAATGGTATGTATATTGTGTTTATATAGGGATCTCTTTCTTGAATTTCGACACTAACGACCTAACATGCCGATTAGTACCTCGAGAGATGGGAGGGAAAACCGAAAATACCAACCTCAAATGTTAAAAATAAGATCAAACACAAAGAGGACAGGAGCGCGAAGGATGGACAGGAGCACTTGGTGCTAGTGTCTAGGCCCGAGCCTTAGTGTTCAGAGACAAGTGATGACAAATGAGTGAGAAATGATAGACAGGGATCCCTATAACCTAACCAAAATTGTGTGTATGAGTGACAAATGTGCAAGAAAAACATCAAAAAAGACTAACAAGACAAACATATGGACTATGGAATGGGTCATTAGTGAATAATTTTCTTACGCAAGATCCATATATAAAACAACATACTTAGTGGTATAATAATAGTAGTAAGTGCATGATTTTGTGTCTACATTTTCCCCCACTTTATGTTTGTGAGCAAAAGCTCGGTAACATAAAGTAAATAGAGATGCATACCTGAAAAATACAGAGAATCCCATGTTGTTGAAGTACACAAAGAGTGTAGAAGAAGTACATGCTGAGTGAGAACATATAGCGCAGTGAACCATGGATCAATGTGTATATCCATGTGGCGTAACAAGGGATGTGGGACCGTTATGAGGAGCGCTAAGCAAGATTAATGATTGTGGTGTTGACTCGTTGAATGTTTCAATTTTTATTGATGGAGATGTGATGAGGAAGGGAGTGATCAATTCCCAGTCTGATTTCGTGTGTACAAAAAATTTAGGATTTTGGTGTTTTGCCACCAGAGGAAGAGTGTAGGGAGAGACTTTTAACTTTACCCTCCAGCTTTAACTACATCCTCAAAAGATCTAGCCAATGTAGATGGAAGTAGATAAAATTTTGATGATTTTGGATCCAAATTTTTGATCAAACATGATAACCCATATAGGAGTAGTATAGGAAAGGCAATGAGGTTGCATTGCCCCCATGTAGTCATTAAATCATGCACTTTAGACATTATTTAGTCCCAGTTTCATGTTACTATTCATATGGTTTTTGAGTGAAGAAAGTGCTAATCAACCCATGTCCTTTGGCCATTTTAATTTTCTTATTGTCGTCACTGTCGACCTCCTCCATCTACTCGCCCAGTCAGTTCTACCATTTGGTGTCATTTTATCTTTGACTGGGGCTCCCGACCCCATACTAGGGCACCCCATGTGCCTTGGTCCCATTTAGGGCACCTTGAGCCTTTTTACACTTTCCCGCCACTTTTTGGGCACTTTCTAGCCATTTGAGCTTTCTATCTTTTTAATGGTCAGCCTTTTCATGGTTAATTATGAAATTAGAACAAGAGAACCATATAAATATAAAGTTATCATACCATGATGAGGGACCAAGCACTAAGCACTACTATCATCACCTAAGGTTGCATCCATCAAAGGCTCTATTTACATCCATCTAGCTTAATCACAAGGCACAAGGCTGGTTCATCTGCATCACACTACATAGGAGGGAAGTTTATTCTACTCCATCCACCATTTTATTACATTTATACACATAGTTATTGTTCGCTACTTTCAGAAAGTGCGATTGACACAATAACACCTAGGTAATGATTACACACACAAGCACATAGAACTACATCGGGTCTGAGATGTAGTCCAACACTCATTTAGTAAGTCCACCATTGTGGCCGCTGAGGACAATATGATCCATTTATATGTATCTTTTTTTAATGGTTTGATACTTGTATTAGGGTTTTTGAGGTGTCTCCTTCATCATTGATTTCTAGCGACATAGTGTGTAGCCTAGAAAAGTTAGTGTGACAGGATGCGACGGCAGGAAAATATCCAACGACACCTCAGAAGAGGTTTGAAGACTTTTTTCATAGATAGAGAAATAGAGAGAAGAAAATTGGCTTAAGTTTAATGAAGTGTGCGAGATGGATCTGGTGAAGTAGGGAGAGATCGCAGAAAGAATGGTGTTGCAGAGAGAGATGGCTTGTAAAGGATTTGGAGCTCACGTAGAAGACATGGAGCCAAAGCATCTAGAACTCCCCCATTTGGGAAATCATGGTAGGGAACCCTCTTCAGATTTGAATGAAGGCATGTTAGAAGAAAGATTATAGACCACGAGCACATATTTGAACCTACCTAGCAACCTAGCCCTTGTGCTTGGTTTTCTAGTTTTTATGGTAGTTAACAGTAAGCAAACTAGTGTTACTTCATTGTAGTAGAGTAGATTTGCAGTAGATAGAGTTGATTTGCAGTCAAGTTTAGGAGTAAATCAGGTAGCTCATTCATCTATGACGGTGCAATCACTATTTGTGTTATTTGGAGGTCCATTTGGAGGTATCTTTTCTAGCGCGTCATTAGTATAGAACATGGGCATGCAGAATGTTGGCATACCATCTAGAAGCAACACAACTTCACAGATTATGGGAGTCTAGTTCGACACAACTGTTGGAGCACAAGGTAGTGCATCATATGGTCTGATACCTACTTTAGGAGGGGGATTAGGAGGATTAGGTGGTTCAGGCGTGAGTAGATTTGGTGATTTCTAGTGCGGAGGAAAAATAGGAGGAAATACAAGTTCTGGAACTAATGGACATGGTATTCACCAACCCTAGCAAATTTATATGGAGATGTATCTCCATATGCCAGAATATAAAGGCATTGAGGATGTAGCCAAGCACATACATATGTGTTAGATATTATGTCATGCAAAGGGGATTACTGCTCTAGAGTGCAAGGCAAGTCATTTTGCAACGACATTGTAGGGGCGTGTGCATAGTTGGTACATAAAATTTGACCCTGACCAGAATTGTGTAGATTATACTACGTTGTGGGATGCTTTCTTGAAATAATTTTATATCCCTGAGATTGAGCAGAAGAGCATCAGTGTGTTGAAGGACATCAAGCAAGGAACTACTGAGAGTGTTTGGGAATATGATGTACAATTCAATACACTCTTGTCTAAGTTATCTTATGACATACACGCAAGCCAGCATGCTCAATGGTTTGTTGGAGGACTGATCATGCCTTTTAGAAGAGAACTTTCACATAATACTTATACAAATTCATGTGAGGCACTTGAAACAGCTCTGCTTCTAAGGCGGTAGGGAGTGTAGACATAGGAGTGATCCCATTCTTGGAAGATCAAATTGGTGCAATGGCTAAATAGTTAGAGAAATTATCAGCTAATTTAGCGCATGAGACACGTAGTGGGATTCAGTGCATAGATTATGAAGTAGAAGGGAATACTAAGGATAGTTGTCCTCATAAATAAGTGTGCTCCTTGTTGTTGGAATGTGAGATCTATCATTTGGACCACAATTCAAGTCGGTGCCCATTTTTGCAACGCACAATGAGAAAGAACATGTCCTATTACTGCAAGATTTTTAGGTCTACTACTCATGCTACTAAATATTGTAGGTTGATTGATCAGATTCATGATACCATTGATATTGGCATACAACATACCAACATTGTAAATAACTCTAAGGAGAAAGGTGAGCATCATGACCATGATCATAATGAAGGGAACTTTGATGGAGGCCGTGGTAGAGGTCGAGGTTAGTGTTATCCCAAATTCACCCCAGAAAGTTTGGTCAGAACAAGCCTTACACATAAAGAAAACATCAAGGGAAATGATTCAGACCCACGAGCTCAAGTTCCAGAACTAGGCAAACTGAAAACAGAGGCCCAAGAAAGTCAAATTCGACCCTGCACAAGAAGAAATAGAAAGAACGGTTCTTCTGGGTGTTTCCATGTCTTAAATCTATTTAAAGGGTTGAGGGAGGACTCAACAATGGAATTGCATGGTCAGAGAGGTAGGGGCAAATGGTCAAGTAGAGTCAAAAGGCGGAGCTTCGGGGCCATGGGGATTTTCCGAGTTTTAAGTTTCACGAAAAGGGGAAAAGGTAAATTACAGACCCGCAAACTTGATTTTTTCTATAATTTGGATGCCACGTGTCCCATCTCAAAAGGGGGACCCATTTTCAAACTGTTTTCCCCATCCATTTGTATAGATCCGATACAAACTTTGAAGGGGCATATCTTTCGGCTCAGGGCTTGAAATATTGCAAATCTGACACCATTGGAAAGATCTCAGCCTCACCTACGCCACAAAGGTATGAAAATGTATTTTTGAGGAGGTTAGGTAAAGGAAAGTGGAGGAAACATCTTCATGAATTCAATGTGTGATCTTCTCGCCTCAACAACCAAATCAGACTTAATCTGTTTTTCCATTTCCTCTTCCTTCAAGGCGGTGAACTAAGGATTGATGCAGTAAAGATAGATTTGGGGGCAGATTTTATCAGAGGCATTAACAACAGTGGTTGAGTTTCGACCTACTTTTCCTACCTCTCTCTCTCTCTCTTTCTTCTCTCCAATCAAATCTATAAATACAGGGGTAGGATTCATTGTAAAAGGTTATTGTTCATTCTTCTTCCCTAACCCCCTCTATCTTTTCTTCCCCAGGGTCGAAAATGGAGTCTGAACCTCCTTTCACAGCTCTGTAATGGAATTATCTTGCCTCTTTCCCACTAACGATGTACTGTGTAAACTTTTGGAGCAATAAATTCATTTGTGTGATGCAACTGTCCATCCTTTGCTTATTGTATTGTCTCTCCTCGCCTCTCGTTGTTGCATGGTTAACTGTGCATATTCTGATGTTTGTTGTAGCTCCTGGGAGCTATGTTTAATGGGTTTTGAAGTGGTGTTTTGTGTGAAATTTATCTCTGGTCTATGGTGCATCTTGTCCACCCTCTCCTCTGCTCATGTCTCTCCACTTTAGGTAGCTGAGATTGTGACCAACACTCCCCTTTTTTTGGTGCTATCACCTTGTTAGTGTAGGATTTCCTTCTTTATGCACTTTCTCTCTCCCTATCCCTTGGAATTGTTAGATTAGGAGTAGATAGTCACATTTCCTTCCTTAGAAGTAGTTTAGCGCTAGGATTAGAAAGAGGAACCAACCTTCTTTGGAGGATCATTCCCATTTGCAAGTCCCACATCTTGGGGAATGATCCAATGTTATGCAAATCACACCAAATGACCCTACCTTAGAAAAACAGATCCATAACTCATTTGGGGGTGATGTGATTTCAATTTAATAGTTACCGAGGAGGATTCAGAGGCCTAGGTCACGATGGTGGAAGAAATTATTTCCCTCATGGAACTTGTTATACATGCGGATCCCATGATCACTACAGGCATGAATTCCCTCATAACATTGTTTATTGATTTTGCAGAAAGAACCATAACTATGAAGAGTTCCCGAACTTGTATGAATACTTGAGTAAGAATCACAAACAAGATAAGGGTGCGGGAATGGTTAGAGTACAATGCACTATGGAAGATCAATGGATGCCAAAGTTAGTGCCAGATTCTGAGTTGGTACGTGTGAAAATTACTACACGCACTGAGGCTGCATGCACCAGAGAAGTTTCAAAATAGAATCCTTCCATTACAAAGGAGGAGGTGCTACATGCAAAGTATCCCAACCCTATGCATCAGAAGGAGGTTTATCAAGAAACCATGGAGGTGATTATAAATTTTTAGGGTGAGATACAATGTTTGAAAGAACAGTTGTGGAAGTTAGAACAAAAGAAATCAGCTGAGCTCCATTAGACAGATGTTGATGATCTAAAGGAGGTTTGCAAGATGATGCGATAAGAGAATATTATTCCTTTATTGGGGAACTGGTTAAAGGGAAACACTCCACGTGCTGGGATTTAACATGAAAGGAAAATTTTGCATGCTACCCTCCCTCCTCGTATCCTGGATTATGACAAAGAGATCACCTTGAATGTTGTTGTTGACGGCTGGCTTTTAGGTAATATTTTGACTAAGACAGGCATATAAGTGAATGTACTCACTTTGGATGTGTGGATTTAGATGGGCAGATGACCATTACAGCCATCTTTGAATGTGTTGTTAATGGCAAATAGGATTAAAGCCATGCCCATTGGATTTTTGAAGGATACTAGTATTATTATTCAAGGGGCCAAGTTCATTGGGGAATTTGAAGTCTTGGCACTTGCAGAAGCAGACAGTTTTCCAACTTTACTTGGGTGCCCTTAGTGTTATGTAAACAATGTTGACCTACACTTTAATAAGGTTTACATAAGTTTTGAGAACAAGGAAGAGTGCATCATTATCCCCTTGACCGACGGGAAAGCTGAACTCTATGTAGAGCCTTTAAGTGAAGAATATTTGAACAAGATTTATGTGCGCATCATTAGAGATCTGAAAGTGCTTGAGTTGTCTAAGGAAGGATTTCTCCAATGGGATGATGCACAATCCATGAGTGACACTACAAGTGTTACATGTGACAACTGGCAACATAGCACTTATGAAATGGTGGGGCACAAAGTAAGAAGTACAGTTACGCGCGTAAGTAGGATGCACAGTATCAGGCATTTGGTAAGCAACTAGGTATTGAGGTATACTGGTGAAGATAATCTTGAGGTAGTCTTGCTTTCTATTCAATGGGAATGTCAAGTGGAAAGAAGGAATATGCTAGTCTATACTCTACGCGAGACAACAACACGCTGGTGGATGGTTCACAGGGATAATATTTTGGAGTGGCGAGAAGTGAGGATCGCTTTATCTTCTATATTTCTAAGGAGAAATGCACTTACTCAGATCTATGCATTTCATGGTAATGATCATGTTCAACACCATGTTCAGAAGTGTGAGAGACTCTAAACAGAGGGGTAGGAAGCTCTACCACCTTCAATGTGGGTGCACAAGATCTATTTCACCTTACGAGGCTGCGCATGCACATGGTATGTCTATGCAGAGTTGAATAGAGAGACTGGAAATTGGAAAGAACTTACTACATGTATAATTCAGACCTTTGACTATTTTTCCACTATACCTCTAGTGAATGAGGCATTATAGGTTATTAAGTGCTTAACTATGAGAGATAGTGCAAAGGCTGAAGAACTCCTTCAGGAGTTACTAGGTGAGTCAAACCCGGAGGCACGTTTAGAAGAAGAAGAGACATATGCATCACAGCTTGGGTGTGCCTATCTAGAAAGAGAAAAGGCTAATATGGTCTATATATTCGATGATGAAGAAGTAGAGAACATGGATATTGAACACATAGAGGGTACGCTCGAGGTCTTGGAAAATGTAGATGAGAAGGCATGCACCTACCATGAACCCATGAAAAGTAATAACTTCAACATTAGAATGGATTCCAAACCCAAAGAGGCCATCATTGGAGATTATTGGTCTGACTCTGAAGTTGCTAAGATTATTGAGCTACTGTTTGAATTCCAGGACCTGTTCCCTAAGGGCTATCATGTATTGAAAGGGTTACATGAATCTTTGGGTGAGATAAGAATCAACCTGAAGGAAGGTGTGTGCCTGATTAGGAAGAGGCCTTACAAGATGAACCCTAACCTGTGCGTTAAAGTGATAGAAGAAATTGATAAGATTATGAATTCTAGGATTATTGAGCCCATCGAGTAATCTGAATGGGTTAGCCCTATGGTGATTAGCATAAAGAAGGATGGAATAATCAAAATTTGTGTGGATTACAAGGAGTTAAATGATGCATATGTAATTGATCCCTTTCTCACACCATTTACTGAAGAATTCTTTGAAGGCGTTGCAGGGCACGAGATCTACTCCTTTACTAATGGATTTTCTAGGTATCATCAGGTAAGGATGGCTAAAGAGGATCAAGAGAAGACAATTTTCACCACTGAGTGGGGAATTTTTTCATACACAGTTATGCCCTTTGGATTAAAGAGTGTGCCTATACTATTTTCACGCATTGTTGTGTAAGCATTACCAGACTTTATTAATAAGTTCTTGTAGGTATATTTGGATGATTGGACAGTCTTTGGGCTTGTGAAGGATCACTATGATAAATTAAGGCTCGTGTTTGAGAGATGTTAGCAGTTGAGCATCTCTTTGAACATCAAGAAGTGTGTGTTTGCCACACTCTTTGGAATTTTTCTAGGACACATCATCTGTAAGGAAGGCTTGATAGTGGATCCTGCTAAGGTTGTTGTTATTTTGGGCTTAGAGGAACCTACTCACTAAAGTGAGGTGCGCAAATTCTTGCGGAATACAAGATACTACAAGAAGTTTATCAAAGGATATGCCAATATTGTCATGCCACTGGAGCAACTATTGAAGGGTAAATGTAATTTTTATTAGGGTGAGGTGCATTAACGTGTATTTGAGACATTGAAGGAAAGAATTACTACAACACTGATTTTGCACTTTCCTTCATGGACCAAGCCTTTTCATGTTTGTGTGGATGCCTCTGGCATGACCATTGGCGTGGTATTAGCCCAACCTAGAGAGGGGGTTGTCGATCATCTTATTTGCTTTGAAAGTAGGAAGTTAGCTCGAGCAGAACGAAATTACACCAATACAGAGCGCGAAGCATTGTCTATGATATACGTGCTTCATAAGTTTCGACAGTACTTGCTAGCAACACCTTTCATCTTTTATACAGACCACATGGCATTGAAGTACTTGGTAAACAAACTCATCTTACAGGGGCGCATATGCCATTGGATTCTGTTATTTCATGAGTTTAAATTTACTTTGGTGGTTAAGTTAGGCAAGAGTAATTCTGGTCCATATCACTTATCAAGGATTCAATCCGGAGAGGACACACAGAGCACAGAGGATACCATGCCAGATGCACAGTTATTCAGGTTAAAATGTGCACACTCAAAGTTATAGGATATTTTTGTCTTTTTTAAGACTAGTGTGGGGCCTGAGGGAATGAAGGATTTGGAGAAGAAACAACTTTCCATTCATGTCGCACCTTACATGTTGATCTGTGGAGTTTTATACAGACTAGGTCGGGATGAAGTTTTGTGATGGTGTGTACCTGAGCATGAATGGGAAGAAACTATGGAGGAGGCTCATGGAGGTATTGCATGTGGAAACTATACAAGGGATTCCACCATGCACAAGATTCTATTAATTGGTATATGGTGGGAAACATTATACAAATATTGTAAAGAATATTGTAAGGCATGTGACCATTGTTAGCACCTTGGAAAGCCTGGGCATAGAGATGAAATGACTTTGAGGCATATTGCTAGTGTAAAACCTTTTGAAAAATAGGCAATTGACTTTGTGGGTCCTATTTCCCCACCCACGCGTAGGACTAGATTGCGCTATATTATAACTTGTACATATTATCTTGCAAGGTGGGCACTGGGCAGAAGCGGTGCCTACAAAGGATTCCACAACAACTACGATAGCAAGGTTCATGTGGTAAAATATTATCAGTAGGTATGGATGCCCTTTATGTTTAACAAGTGATAGGGGTACTCATTTTCTCAATGAGACCATCAGGATACTATTGGATGAATTTATGGTGGCACACCATAAAACAACACCCTATCCTCCTCAGGTGAATGGAACTTCTGAGGCTTTCAACAAGATATTGAGACATAGCTTGACCAAAATTTGTGATGTTGGAAGGAAATACCAGGATGATAAATCTCTACTATACTTTGGGCATAGAGGATAACCTACAAAAGGTTGAATAAAGAAACACCCTTTCAGTTGGTGTTTGGCACGAAGGTTGTTCTACCAGTGGAATTCATGTTACCTTCTCTACGTATTGAGCGCACAGGAGGTTGGCTAATGAGCAAGCACTTGAAGAACGTATTGAAAAAATGATACAACTGGATGAAAGGTGCGCCATAACACGATGTAGTCAGAAGTAAGAAAAGTAGAAAGCATGCCATGATATACATATTAAGGATAAGAAGCTTGAATTCAGACAAATGGTGCTTCTGTATGAATCAAAGTTTTTATGTCACCCTGGAAAGCTTAAAGTGCATTGGTTGGGACTGTATGTTATAACTTATATACTTGATTAAGGGGCTTTCCAGATAGAGGTGTTGGATGGAACACAGTTGCCCAGTAACTTCAATGGGATTAGGCTGAAGCCATAATATAAATAAGTCTTCTTGGTGTTTGTAATAAGGAAATATTTCCACTTAGACTAGATTTTCTTAATGCATTCCTTTTATATGTGTATCCTTCATCATTGTTATGCTTTGTCAATTTAGTTCACTATTTTGTGTAATAAGTGTGCTTGCATGCCAGAAGCTTATTACTATCCAAGTGTGTTGTCATGCGTAGAGGAGCGTGCATACCCTTAGTGTGGGATAGGATGTAAAGGTTAATATTGCTATTGGCTCGGGAAAAAAAAGTACGCGTCAACAATCCTAAGTACCAGAAGGGTGCGTGTGGTAGTGGTGATAATGGTTTTTAGAATATAACAAGGTGTTAAGGAAGATGGTGATAATAAGGATACTTCCAAGGAAAAAAATCCACATACAATGTTGAACGTGTAGAGCAATGTGAGGTAGGAAGCGACAGAGAAAAATCCTTGATATATGACATAGTGGTTGATGTACTTCGGGGCTTGGAGCGCGCATAAGGACATCTGTGGTAAGAATAGTTTTGAGCACCAAAAGGTTTCTAGGGTTACGTGTGGTTGGGCACATGAAGGAAACATTCTTGGAAAATTCAAATTTATTGCGGAAGTATGGTGGTACGTGGCATGGTAATTAATACAGTGGAAAGTGAAAAACCATAAAAAGGGAGTCGAGGTAAGGTATTTTTACCTTGTAATAATTTGTGAAAGAGCTCTTACGAACAAGGGAATTCATACAAACTGGTGCAAATGATCGATTGCGAAGAACAAGAATTGTTAGCTAGATTGTGAGAACAGACACGACCATGCAAAGAACAAGTTTGTGAAAGGAGTTAACGGGTTTGGACAATGTGGCATGAGAAAGCACAGGTTTTTTAGTAATGGTTTGAAGAACTAGGGCATGAAATTGTATAGTTACGTAGGAGTAGGGTTCAAAGTTTGAAGCATTGTCAAAAGCAAGCACAAGGTGGAAGTAATCAAGAACTTGACCAAAGGAGAATGGCTAAAAAGAGGAAAAATTATTTCACCTAAGAAGAAGGGCAAGGACAAACCAAATGTAATACCTGGATGGGGTATTGATGGGAAAGGAGTGGGTGTTCCATGTGTGCAAAATGGTTATAAGTAATTATAACCATCAAACAAATACAACTAAGAAGGAATTGGAATTAGAGCTGGTTCACCCAACAGGAGAAAGGACAAAAGACAATAAACTAGTATATGATGATTCAGTGAAGAAGAATTTGAAGAAGGTTAGACTTCTTCAACTATACGAGCTGCCATTTATCGGAAAGCTGAAGAGATTATACCAGTGGCTTATGTCACACGTACATGAGGACTATTTTTACTTTGCTGGGAAGAGGATGCACATAACTCCATAACTAATCTAGAGGTTCACTGGACTCATTTACGCTGGAGAGTCGATTGATGATGACTTGGGCGATAAGGAGGTTGTCAAAGAAACAAATAAGGAGTATGAGTACAAGAAGGGTGGGCACACCTTTGATATTTCAAAGATCAGTAATCCAATCATGAAGATGGTTGCGTGCCTCTTTACGAAGTTGAGTGGACAAGAGCGTTAGACCCAAGTCAAAAAAAGGTGGTTAAATGTTTGTAGGAAGATTTCAAAAGGGACCGTTTACAACCTCTCAGCCTTCATTGTTGAAGACATCGTTGATACTGCGTGGGATGGGGATAAGATAATGTGTGGTAATATTCTACTTACCAATGTTTTTTCTGAGATTGGAGTTCCTGATGGGCCAAATAGTAACATATGGGAGTACCCAAATGAAGACCCCTCCCCAGCAAAGAGGTTTGTGATATATACTTGTGAAACAATGACCCCAACCTATAAAGCGTGCTTGGATAAATGGTATAAGTGGATGTGTGATGCCTTTGATGCAGAGTGGAGGATCCCAGAGAAACTACTAGCTTTGGTGAAGGATCAAGCAGAATTTTTGGTGTACCAACAATTCAACATTGGTAAGTTTACATTGACTATGGCACAAAGATTTCATGGTGCAAGTTACCATTCACTTTCAGAACACAATATTTTCAATTTGTAGTTAACAGGTTCAAGGAGGCTAAGAAATTAAGGTTTAATCTAAGTGAAGTGGACTAGGAGCATCGTGCGCTGCACCGAACACTTGTGTATCCGAAGAAGCGCGCGTATGTAGAAAAGTATGTCTCCCATGACATTAACTTGCTCAGGCCTATAACTTTGTTGATTGCAGGGACAGATGTAGTAAGGGTATACATTCACTTGCGACCAAAGTTTGAGAATGACGTGTATGTGGAGGATTAGGTTTCAATTCCTCTAGATCCTACAGGGCGGAAGAAGGTAGAAGTGAAGAAGAGAGATCAGGAGGAAACTCCTACTATGAGCAGGGTGCCGAGCGCATGTGTGGGTTAGACCACATGGGCATAAGAAACAACAAGCATGAGCACTTATACTTGTTAGAATAAGTCCCCAAAAAATAAGTAGTTTTTGTTGAGGAAGAAGCAAAAGGTGATGCATAGTTCCAACTCTGAGAAAGCAAATAAGTTGCGGGATGAGGAGACAGAAGGGGAGGGAGAAGAACGAGGAATTGAGAAAAGCCCTCATGTTTTTGATGTGCATGAATTGGATGAGGAGAAGGGTGCACATTCAGAGGAAGAATAATAAGAAGGAGAAGGTGATGGAGAAGAAGTGGGAACAAATGTGTAGGATACAACACACATTCTTGGAACAGAAGGAGAGACCTTGGTGGAGCGCGAGGTAGAAAATATTATTTAGAACCTGGTCGAGAAATAGATAGAGCACATCTTGGAGCACACAGAAGATGAGGAAGAAGAAAAGGTTGGAAGTGTTGGAGCAGTGAAAATTTTGGCAGTTGGGATTCCAAAGGGTACTCGCATAGGTGTCAAAAATGCGCCCACCCAACTGGTGCCTATAATTTCATATGACGTGAACCCTATTAAAGTCTTGCATGCTTGCTTCCAGAGCACAGTGCCAACTTACAAAATTTTCTATTGTTCATCATTTGATAAGGAACGTGTATACCCGTGCACAAGAAAGATGCTATCATGGGTGTTTGAGTCCCATGTCGATGAATCAGAGTTTGAAGTCAATGCATGAGCATTGCTAGATACATGCACTTCACCAAGTTCCAAAGAAGTAAATCCAATCATGGATGGACAACAACTTACTGATGAACATGCATGCAATGTGCTAAATAAGGTATTGGTGGAAGTGGGGGCTAGGCTCTTTGGGTGGAATAACAGGATAAAATATTTGGAACACAAGATGGATGAGAAGAATAAATAAATCATTGTGCGAGATAAAGAAATAAAGGAGAAGGAGCAGATAATTACGGATTTGAAAGCTGAATTAAGGGAAGAAAAAGGGAGGTTGTGTAGATTTTATAAGAAGGTAGAGTTGATCTCAGACTTGATTATCTTAGCGCACCTGGATTCAACCTCCCTACAAATTAGTATGAATTATCCTTTCACTGTCTAGAAGATCTGACGTGCATTATCACAATGCAGAAGTAGCCCCTAGCACTAGAGTCAATGGAAGAAGTTATGACATGGAAAAAATAACAGGAAAAAGCACAAATTGAGGCGACCATATTTAATTATACTGAGCTTCTTACTTCAGTAAAAATTGTGGCTCATATGGCCAAAGTTGTCTATGACAACCATGAGGATAGGGATATGGTGGAAAGTGTGTTGGTTACCACACATGAGGCAGATATGAAAGAGTTCCAGGCCAAGAACAGAGGGAATCGGTAAAAACGGGACAAGATCCTTGCTGAAGTAGAGAAAAAGGTTGGGGCCATTGAAATTTTGAGGGCTTCTATAAAGAACAAAATAAAGGAAGTATATCCCCAAGTGACACGTAGGATGGATGCATTGACAGGCCTTAGCAAACAGCTAGAAAATATAGTTGATATATGTAAGGCTAAGGGTGAAGAGCTGACATTTGAATAGGTCAATACGATGATGATGGATTTGTTTGAACATGCACAAAGTGAGGTAGAAGTTTGGAATAAAATTGAGGCCTCATTCAATAAGGAGTTCCTAAACCTTGTACAATAGTAGCATAATTCTTTTATTCTTTGGCGTAAGCTAGGTTAGGTGTATTATTCTTTCATTCTTTATTTGTTATTGGAGAATCAGAATGTTTCTGAGGACGGACAAGCCTTTTAGTGTGGGGTAACGTTGAGCATGGAAAAATGACTAAGTCCCGGAGAATAAGGTTGGTGCTTGGGAGAAAGGTGCTTGAGGAAGCACATGTGATGGGGACAAGATTTGCGCACTGAAGACATACAAGACATGATTGTGCACATGAGGAGATAACACTTACCCAATTTGGAATGAAGGGCTTAATATAGACATGGAGTGCGGAGAACGTCTTCTAGAAGACTTGAAGAATACACAAAGGCTATTTTGGGATCTTAGGAAGACTAAATGACATGCATAGTCCAAAGCTAATAATAGGATTTGAACTAAGAGTTAACTGAAGAAGATCTATTGTTAGAAAGCTTGCATGTTTTTTGTACTTAGCTTGTAGTGGCACATGGCTATTATTAACATATAGCCTATTTTTAGAGATGCATAGGCGGTGAAGGGAAAGTCCCCACCCCTATATATATGTGTGATCTGCATAGGTTAGGATGATCACTTCTGTAATAGAGTTATGCTGCTAGTTTTGTATGCACCCATGACTCATGGTGACATTGATATGAATGTAAACAAATTTTTTTAGTAGTTAATATAATGGGACTTATTGGCTAGATATTGGTGTTGGATGCAACTAAGTAAGAATCTTGTATGGTAAATATGATTATAGTAATTGTTTAGTTGTTCCTTAATATGGTTAAGAACTAGATCTAGTTTATGCACTGTGGAATATTTGATTATCTATTATGGATCTGAAATATACATTCAATCATGTTAACATCTTGAAAAAACTTCTCTAAAGAAGGACCTGGTACCCTTGCATGCTTTGGGTGAGTGCTCGGTTCAGGCTGAGTGATGTGTCAACGCACCTTGGGTTGTTTCTGGTAAGATCTAGGCTACAATTCCCATGTTAGGTCATCTAGGAAAGTGGTGACATATCCCAAGTTAGGTCATCTGGGAAAGTGGTGATATAACTCCTAAGCTAGGTCACCTAGGAGAATAAATGTGTTCTGTTCATGTTGATTGGTTGATGTGATTTTGATTTTTGTAGATATTGAAGTGTATGTGATTGATCAATTGGTTACTCATGGAGATATTTTATGATTACTACCCCTAGGGTAGGTCATTAGAGAGAATCGCTAAAAAGTGATGTGGAATGTCGTATGGTGTATGAGAAAAATTTCACTAATGATGAATTAGACATGTAAAATGGTCATGTAATGGTGTAGGAGGAATTATAGGATGACCCCCAATTATATGCCCCATTTTTCAGAGAAAGGGGAATTGATAATGAGAATGAACGTTGTGCCGAAAGTAAGTGTGTAATGATGTAATGGATATTGTATGAGAAATATCATAAAAGTGCATGTATATTTAGTGTAAGATGATGTCAAGAAGAAATATTGTGTGTGTAATGTGTACTATATGATAGTATCAAATTTATAAAAATAATTCCACAAACATGATAGAAATTAGAGTAAGGATGCCCAAGATATGAGGGAAATCATGTGATGTGTATTAGTTGAGAAAATGAGTGCGAAGAATGACCATGGTAAAGTGAATAATGGAAAGTTACTATAATTAGTAGTGTGAAAAATTGATAAGGCAACTCAATTGTTTTTCTTGTGAGTGTGATAGTGATCTTTGAGTGTGTGACGATGTCACAAATTATGGCACTGCAACCAAGTATATTTGAGATGGTAGTGACAGTCACGGTGTCACGTACAACGAACGAGTTCTTAACCGTGATTTTTTTCAAAAAATGTGCTAATATGAGTCATTTTTTATGAAATTTTGTGAAATTTTTGTTTTTAAAGTTTTTGGCATTTTGAACTTAGACAAGAGTGGTGATGGCGCTGATGACCTTTGGGACATGAGTGCACATACATGGGTGCTAGTGTCCTACTCCTGGGTGCCACAGTCCTACTTCTGGGTGTCCGTGTCCAGAAAGCGTGAGTTGAGTCTAGAGTTATGTAAATGTGAAATTTGATGTGTATTGATGTTGTAGATGAGTATGTTTGTATATGTATGATGTTAAAACATTGTGTTTGTTGTTATTTTTTGGTGTGCAGAGGGATATCCATTCGAGAGAGTTTCTAGGTGGCTGCCATTTGAGTACATTGCTCAGATTAGGGTTTTCAGACGATGAGTGGGATGTTTTAGAACGTGTCGGATTGCGAAACGAGGATGGGGGATGTACCTCATAACATGCCTATGTTTTGGTTGCCTACAGGGGAGATGATAGTCACACAAGGGGAAGTGTATCACATATTGCGATTACCTATTATTGGCGAGAGGTTACAAGTTATGGCAGTGGGTGATATGCAAAGATAGATGAGGGCCGTTATGTGGTATTTTGTGGGGACTTGAGTTCATATCAAGGCCCATATTATCCTAGATGCTATTATGAGATCATGGGTTCCACAATTGCGGAAGTTCATTTCCATGGTGATAACGTTGTCGATTGCAGTGATGGGTGGTGGTGTAGGCATTTTATATAAGATGCATGATATCTATCACTGGATAGAGGAGGAGAGCACTAGGTATGCTTAGGCATGATGTGTGTTGGCCCACATGTACATGGATATATACAAATTTACAAAGGATGAGCATTGGGGTGGCATTGAAGTTATGAAATTGCTGCATGTATGGGCCTATGAGCATATTGTAGTACTGAGGCTAGTTGGTGGAGCTCGTGGAGAGTGGACGAGGTGAGACCTATTTGTTGGGAGTTGGGTAGGTGTGCAAGGGAGGAAGATGGATATGAATACCTATAGAGCGATGATAGATCGCATGGGGCCAAAGGTTGTGATATGGAGGCTATACCGAGATTATGAAGGATGGCTAGAGGATGTAGTATAGTTACGATGCATACGACAGAAGATTTGGTTAGAGGAAAGGTTTCCATGTCTGGTTGAGTTATTTTAGGTTTAGTGGGTTTCACAATAGATTGGTATTTCCCAAGATGTGCCCATATCTAGCCATATGTATGGGTTAGAGATATTAGGGAACTGAGGAGGATTAGAGTGAGACCAAGGCTGATAGGAGAGCAACTAACACCTCCCAGGCCAGGTGAGGCTAACACGACAACAGATTCAATAGATATGGATGACACGA
This sequence comes from Taxus chinensis, assembly GCA_019776745.2. NCBI lineage: Eukaryota > Viridiplantae > Streptophyta > Pinopsida > Cupressales > Taxaceae > Taxus > Taxus chinensis. The sequence goes on along the minus strand of CM034152.1, from coordinate 61,605,179 downwards.
GGTGCACCGAGGCATATTTTGTATGGTGGGCATTGCATCGGTGGGTATATTTATTTCCAGTGTTTACGACAGTGGTGGGAAAACCTCTAGGAGGAGGAGAATAGGGGAAATTACCTACCCCCGATGGTGTAGCGGCACTGATAACATAGCATGAGTATTTATATAGTTATGTTGTATGATTTGTTACTTGGTTGTGCAATGGTCATTGTTGTCTAATGTGTTGTTATTATGGTTGTAGGTGATGCGTATTGGTAATTGATTGTGGGAAAATCTATCCACACATGGACGTGGAATGTGCCCACTGACATACTCACAGGTGGAGGCATGAAAGAGCTTGTGGATGATATTGCAGGTGAGCATACCCATTTGTTCGAGCTACTGGAGATAATAGAAACGATGTGTACCGTGTTATTGAGTGAGAGGGATGAGGTGCATGAGGAGATAGGATGAGATAGAGAGGCGACGAGTGGTGGTCCTCTTGCATAGGATCTATTTTCACATTTTGTCGAGTTACAAATTTTCTTCCCAAAGAAGTTGATAGAGATGATACTACTACATAGGTAGGTAGAGAGGTATAGAGGTCGCGATCAACAGTGCAAAGTTAGTGGTGAGGGTTTTAGTTCTAGAGCTCTTACACTTGTAGATAGTGATAGTAATGATGAGATATGATATGTATTTTTGTATTGATGTAGGGGAGTTCCCCCCCAGTGATGAGATGTTTTATAACTATGATTATGAATGACATATATATAGACAAATTTATTGACGTATGATCATTGCATTTGATGTTTTTTTATTTGTTTTTATGACGATGATGAATGACGTATAATGTATGTGATTTTTGTTTCTACATATGATGCTTTATGTGTTTGAGTATTGCTCCATTTTTTGTAATGCATAGTTGAGTAATGTGATGATGATATAGTGTATACAATGATAGATAATGTATGTAAAATGATTGTGAAAATAAAATTGTTTGATGGTGTGTAAAAGTATGATGTGGTCGTAATAATGTAGTAAAGAACATGTTAGTATGATGAGGATGGGTGGGATTAGCGATGATGCCTAATGTATGGATGATGAGGTTCATTTAGATAAGATCCCTTAGTAATCAAGAATGAACTATAACTCAAGAGTGCGTCATCAGGAAATGATTCGATAATGTGCGTTAGATGAATTGAGAAAGCTCATGAAGAGAGGTTCTTATTGTAACATATCCGTCAACAGTCATGTAAGAACCGTAAGAACATGAGTGTGTCATTGGGTGGGTAAGGTGATATAAATCACCTACTAAATACTAAGCCAGTGTAAAGCGATGAAAACATGTGGAATGAAAGAAACATGAGTGTATGAGATGAATTGAATGTCATGTGGAGCAGCGCCAATGATGGGTGGAGAAACGATAGGAAGTGCAAATTTTGAAGGCTGTTGAAGCTAATGTGTGACAATAGTATAACGTGGCAGATGAAATGGTGTAGCGATGGATGGATGAAATGGAGAGCATGCATGAGTAACAACTTGTGTCGGTGGATGAACAATGACCTTAGAACTAGATGAAGGAGATAACTCAACCAAAGTAACAACACACCTACGAGGGAGTGTACAGTCTTAGGGAATAAGTGTACAATACTCTTAGTCTGGAGTGTACAGTCTTAGGGAATAAGTGTACAATACTCTTAGTCTAACTCTCAACTCCCTCGTAGGTGTAATGTTTGTTTGGTTGAGTTATCTCCTTCATCTAGTTCTAAGGTCATTGTTCATCCACCGAAACATGTTATTACTCATGCACGCTCTCCATTTCATTCATCCATCACTACACCATTTCATTTGCCATGTTATACCGAAGACTGTACACTAAGAGTACTGTACACTTTCCACAATTGTCTCGCCAGGGTTCAAGGCTAGGGTGGGCCCCGAGCTGGGGTCCGGGGGCACAACCCCAAAGAAAAAATTTATGGCCTAAAAAAACATGCCTGATAAACTGGGAAACATGCTTTTATCATATAGGTGGGATTTTTTACCCATAGGTTTATGGGATGGTTTTAGCCCATGGTTTTGATACCCACGGTTTTGTAAAACTACTAAAGTAGTTGTCTACTTATGTGGTTTTGTGCATATGGTAGGGTTCGATGTAACATTGCAGATGTGTCTGAATTTGGGTGTGAATTTTGTAGAGTTTGTTGAGCATAGCTCCAAAAAAATCTAGGTATTGTATTGAGAGAGTGGTGGCTTGTAATAAAATATGAGCAAGTGATTCTTGGTGGACGTAGCCCAAATTGGGTGAACCACATTAAATATTGTCTCTTTGTGTTGTTCTTTTATTATTCTGCACTTTTATTTTAGATCTGTAATATTTTTTGCATATTAGTTTCTACTGTTGTGATTCTGTGAGGGATTATTCCGCATATTTTATCCCTTATTTCCTAACAATTGGTATCAGAGCCTAGTTTGGTTTGCTAAAGTGTTGAATTGCAGGGAAAGTTTTAGCTTGAGTGGGAGCTATGGCAGATGATGGAAGATCAAGGGTTGATAAATTCAACAGGCATAATTTCAGTCTTTGGAAGATGCAAATGGAAGATTACCTTTATCAAAAGGATATTTATATTCCGATGTATGAGAAGGTGAATAAACCCTCAAGCATGACAAATGAAGAATGGGATTTGCTGGATAGGAAGGCATTTGGGATAATCCGGCCATGTCTTGCATTTTTGGTATTATTTAATGTTTAAAAGGAAAAGACTACAAAAGAACTGATGGATGCATTAGGGAAGTTGTACGAAAAAACCTCTGCCTCTAAGAAGATATTTTAAATGAAAAATAATGAAGATGTCTGAGAATGGTTCAGTAGCAGATCATTTAAATGATTTTAATATAGTTGTAAATATGTTAGCTTTGGTTATAATAGAATTTGATGAAGAAGTTAGGCCTTTATTAATTATGTGCTCTTTACCTAAGAGTTGGAATAGACTGGTAATGGCGGTAAGAAACTCGGTTCCAGCTAACTCAAAGTTGAAGTTTGAGGATGTTGTAGGGGTGATTCTAAGTGAGGAAATGTGAAGAAAAATCTCTGGGGAATCTTCTACTTCAAGGAATGCTTTGACAGTGGAAACTAGAGGGAGACAGAAGAATAGAGGAAGCCATGGAAAATCAAAGGATCGGGAAAGGTCAAAATCCAAAAGCAAGATAGTATGCTGACACTATGGAAAGTCTGGGCATGCAAAGAAGGACTGTTGGGAGCTTTGGGACAAGAAGAAACAATAGGAAGAAAACAAGGAGGCTAATGTGGCAATGGGTAATGTATGTCAGGATGCTTTGATTCTTTCTTTGCACAATATTACTGAATCTTGGGTTTTAGATTCAAGGTCTTCTTTCCATGCTACTCCACATAGGCATTATTTTGTTGATTATGTTCAAGGAGATTTTGGGCATGTTTTTCTTGGTGATGATGAGCCTTGCAACATAGTTGGAAAAGGTTATGTTCAGGTTAAGATGTAGAATGGGAATACTTGGCTATTGAAGGATGTCAAACATGTTCCTACATTAAGACAAAATTTGATATCGGCAGGGCAGTTGGGAAGTGATGGTTGTACTATGATATTTACAGTGAACTCTTTGAAGGTTACCAAGGGTGCTCCTATGGTAGCAAGAGGTAAGAAGGTTGGAACCTTGTATTTAACCACTTATAGCACTAATGTTTATAATCTTGTGGCTTCAGAAGTAGATACAACATTGTGGCACTATAGGCTCGGTCATATGAGCCATAAGGGCATAAAGATCATAAAGAAGGATTTTCCTAGATATACAGAAACAAGTTTGGAGTTATGTGAAGATTCCATATATGGTAAACAAAAGCGAGTAAGGTTTTTCAAGGTTGGACCTACAAAAAAAGAAAGTAAGTTAGATCTGGTGCATTCTGATGTATGGGGGTCGGCTCAGGTATCATCTCTTGGGGGTTCAAGTTATTATGTTACTTTTATTGATGATGCAACAAGGAAAGTTTGGGTTTATTGTATTAGAAACAAATCTGATGTATTTGACACTTTTGTTGAATGGAAAGCCTTGGTAGAGAATGAAACATGTCTTAAGCTAAAATGTCTCAGGTCAGATAATGGAGGGGAGTATTGCAACAATGAATTTGATGATTATTGTTCTAAGAATGGAATCCGCAGGAAAAAGATGGTTCCAAGAACTCCGCAGTACAGAATGGGGTGTCAGAAAGGATGAACAAAACAATAATGGAACATGCTAGGAGCATGAGGTTACATGCAGGACTGCCTCTTTATTTTTGGGTAGAAGCAGTGAGCACAACTGTGTACTTGATAAACAAAGGACCCTCAAGTGCCTTGGATGGAGGAATACTTGAGGAGGCTTGGTATGGTAAGAAAGTTGATTATTCATTCCTTAGAGTCTTTGGATGTGAGGTGTTTGTCCATATAGACAAGGATGATAGGACCAAGCTAGAGGCTAAATCAGAAAAATGTACTTTCATTGGTTATGGTGGTGATGACTTTGGATATAAATGTTGGAGTATTAAGGAAAAGAAAATCATTTGATCTAGGGATGTGGTCTTTAATGAGAAAGTCATGTATAAGCAACAGTTGCAGGAAAACAGGGAAGAATCCAAGAAAGAATATGCAGTGGTAGAGGATCTTCTGGATGGGAAAGTGACACATGAATCAGTTCAGGAACCTCCTTAACAAGAACCCCAAACTCCTATATTGAGGAGGTATTCTAGGGTAAGAAGAGAACCTGAACATTTTTCTCCTTCTCTTTATTATTTATTACTCACTGATAGTGGAGATCCAGAGAGCTTTGATGAAGCAATGCAGGTAGATGCCAGGAAGAAGTGGGAGCAAGCCATGGATGAGGAGCATGAGGATCTCATGGAGAACCAAACATGGGATTTGGTGAAACTACCCAAAGGAAAAAGAGCATTATAGAACAAGTGGGTGTACAGAGTCAAAGAGGAATAAGGAGGAAAGAAAAGATACAAGGCATGGTTGGTGGTCAAGGGGTTCACACAAAAAAAGTATAGATTTTGATGAGATTTTTTCTCCTGTAGTAAAAATGACTTCTATTAGAATTTTCTTGGAATAGTTGCAATAGAAGACTTGCAATTAGAAAATATTGATGTAAAGAATACATTTCTCCATGGTGATTTGGAGGAGGATCTATATATGCAGCAGCCAGAGGGCTATGAGGTCAAAGGTAAAGAGGAGATGGTGTGCAAATTGAAGAAGAGCTTGTATGGCTTGAAACAAGCTCCATGTCAATGGTATAAGAAATTTTATAGCTTCATGATGGAGAAAGGTTATATTAGATGTCATTTTGACCATTGCGTGTATACAAAGAAATTTGAGGATGACAGTTATATTATCTTGTGTTTGTATGTGGATGACATGTTGGTTGCAGGTAAAAACATGTAGGAAATAAAAGTACTCAAGAAACAACTAAGTGACTCCTTTGCTATGAAGGATTTTGGGGGAGCCAAAAAAATCCTTGGTATGAGGATATCTTGGGATAGGAAAGAACATAAGCTAAATTTATCTCAGGAAGAGTACATTAAGAAGGTCTTGGAGAGGTTTAATATGCAGGATGTTAAACTAGTTGGGACTCCTTTGGCAGGCCATTTCAAGTTATCAAAGGAGTAGTGTCCCAAGATAGAGCAAGAGAGAAACCAGATGTCCAAGGTACCTTACTCATCAGCGGTTGGTAGTTTGATGTATGCCATGGTGTGCACCAGGCCTGATATTTCCCTTGCAGTGGGAGTGGTGAGTAGATTTATGAGTGATCCAAGTAGAGATCACTGATAGGCAGTAAAGTGGATCCTTTGGTATTTGAGAGGGACCATGGGGACAATTTTTTGCTATAGTGGATCAGACACCACTTTGCGTGGTTATGTAGATTCAGATATGGTTGGAGATGTAGACAACAGGAGGAGCATGATAGGTTATATTTACACTGTAGGTGGGACAACAGTGAGCTAGATTTCACGACTACATAAGTTGGTGGCTTTGTCAACCATGGAGGCTGAGTATGTTGTTGCCACAGAGGTGAAAAAAGAGATGATTTTGCTACAGAAATTTCTTGAGGAATTGGAGCATAAGCAGGAGGAAGGGAAGTTGCATAGTGATAGTCAGAGTGCTATACACCTAGCTAAGAACTCTGCTTTCCACTCTAGGACGAAGCATATATAGCTTAAGTACCATTTCATCAGGACAAATTTGGAGGAAGAGAAGTTGAAGTTGTAGAATATTCATACCAGTCATAATCCTGTAGATATGATGACCAAGGTGGTTAGAAGGTAAAAACTGAAGTTGTGTTCATCTTTGATTGGTCTTAATGGAAACTAGTGAAGGGTTGAGAGGCTTTCTCAGAGGAAAACTAGTCTCCAAGTGGGAGATTGTTAGGTTGTGAAGCCTATTTTCATGTGTGAAAATGTTGAAGAGTGTACACTAAGAGTACTGTACACTTTCCATAGTTATCTCGCAGGGGTTCGGGGGTGCAGGTCCCAATAATTTTTTTGGCCTAAAAAAATGTGCTCGATATACCGATAAATGTGCTTTTCTCATATGGGTGGGATTTTTGACCCATAGGTTTATGGGATGATTTTAGACCATGGTTTTGATACCCACAGTTTTTTAAAACTGATAAAGCGGTTGTCTACTTATGTGGTTTTGTGCATATGGTAGGGTTCGATGTAACATTACAGATGTGTCTCAATTTGGGTGTGAATTCTGTAGAGTTTGTTGAGCTTAGCTCCAAACAGATATGGGTATTGTATTGAGAGAGTGGTGGCTTGTAATAAAATCTGAGCAAGTGATTCTTGGTGGATGTAGCCCAAATTGGGTGAACCATGTTAAATATTGTCTCTTTGTGTTGTTCTTTTATTATTTTGCACTTTTATTTCAGATCTGTAATATTTTTTGCATATTAGTTTCTACTGTTGTGATTCTGTGAGGGATTATTCTACATATTTTATCCCTTATTTACTAACAAGATCCTTGCTAAGGCCAATGAACACAATGAAATGAACCTAAAATCTTCCCCTTTGAAGCCTGGAACTTAATTTTTCTCTCTTTCTTACTTGCATAAGAACATTCTATTATAGATCCCCGTGACTCTTGCTCCAACTCATATCCAATCAATAATTCCACCATCCACATTTAGTTTCTACCTACGTGATCTTCGACCATGTGAGCAAATCTCAACTATGTGTTTTGGGACCCGAGACTACATTTAATCCGTCAAACCTCGATTCCTCTTCTTTTTTAGTTGGTCCTTTCGATGGTGGTAGCTGCCTTGTATGACACGTGGAGAACATGTGTTGTTTTGGGGCCTCAACCTTTCTCTCTCTTTTTGAAACTGTTTTTGGGTGACAAGTGGAGGCCTACACGCTCTTCTCCTTTATCTTGACTTTTCAACCCACTTGGGATTCCTTGCCGTACTTTAGCCACGTGGTAAATTCTCGCTACTTGAAGGCTCCCAATTATTTTTGCTTTCTCCAAGATACACCGAAGGGACACGTGAATACCCTCCACGTCCAGTTCCATACTTAGGCAAAATTCAATCTCGATAAAATACAAAATAATACTAAAAGGAAAAAGGGGTCGGGGCGACAAAAGATAACAGAAATAGAAGAGCCCTGAAATAATGTAGAAATCATTCTACAGTTATTGTGACTCACCAAGGGAATCTATGCCAGTCATGGAACAATCCGAAAACCCTTCCCTGTCGCAAAATTTCAAAATTTGGCTCAAAAAGATGTCGGTCATAGCTGTTTTAGAGCATCTTGATACCTGACCCATTCGGCCTCTGTCGGGTAAGTCCCCCATTACAGATCCTGAAAGGCTCTATCTAGCTCAATTATTTCCTTATGAGAGAATTTCTTGAGATCTTGCACCATTCCATGGAGACGGAACTCCAGTTTTACAATTAGGTTCAAAATGGCCTCCACCTTGGTGATGCTAGAGTCATCCTTTAAAGACTGAAAGATAGTCTTATCTCTCTACTTGGCTGTCAGTAGTTGTTTGATCTGGTCCTTCGATAAGATGATGGAGTAATTGGGAAAGGGAGAGGGGAAGCCCAGTTGAACTAATTCCCCTATGCATTGCTTCCTCTCTTTGATCCCTAATTAGAGCTAGGTCAAGAGATTTTGTCACTTGATAACTGCCTTGTTACAACTCATAATCTCATTGGTCTTTACTAAGACCATTAACCTATCTGTAATGACATCCCCTTACAAGGTGGAGTCTGAAGATTCATATAGTTTTTGAACCAACATATGTGATTCAAGTACTTTGGCGGATATGGTGTTACTGATGGTGGAGGTTGAGGACTCCACATTGGCGCATATGCTTTATGTATTAGATATGAATCTGAGTGCGAGCACTACGTCTATTTCCATGGTGGTAATTCTCTTATAACAAGAAGTGTATAACCCCTGCACCAATGTGACAATCCCCCCTTTCTATAGTTGTTGAGCTAGTTTCCGGGTCAAATCCTTGACCATGTCTTCAGCTATCTTGCACTTCGTTTTTACGCTACCCTTTTTAGTTTTTGAGGCACACAACTTCACGTGAAGAGTGGTAACCTCTAATTTCTTGGAACCGATCTCATTTTGAAGGATATTCTTATCCTAATCAAGCAAACTGGAAGTAGTCTTGGATGCTACTAACTCAGCTTCTAATGCTTTAGTCTTCGCTTGAGAAGCTACAAGAATTTCTTGTGACGCCACCTCTTTTAACTCCTTGTAGAGTTGTTCTATTTATTTGTCTTTTCCTTTGATTTCAGCATTCATGCCGACCATAGTATTTTGTGTGTGTAAGAGGATAGCCTCCATTTTCTTCAGTTGGTTATTGAGCTTGAGGTAGTTCGTGGTGACCATGACAACTATTTCGCTCATTAATTCGACCTTATCCTGAGGCTGGAACTGTGTAAGGTCAACCACAATAGAACTGATGGAATAATCATCAGGCTTCATTTACTCCACAGGTTTGGAGACATTGGGGACCATCTGGGTGATGGTCAGAGAACTCTGCCGATGGTCATACAATGACCACATCTTCCTTTAAGCTCGTGTTTCCATCTCCTTTTTCTTCCTTTTCTCCTTTCTTTTATCTCGGGCTGCTTTGACTGTCTCGTCTTGATTCAAAAACTCTGAGAGATAAGGGACTAAACCACCTGAAAATAGGAATCCTGACGATAGGCCGTAGGGGATTATAACTGGTTGTGGGGGCTGAGAAGTCATGAGAGCTGAAAAAGGGTCCATCAAAACTTAGGGAGAGAATGTGTGAATGGTGGTGGGTGGCAAAGGCAGGAAAGAGGATTTGAGGGGAGGGAGAGTCTGGGTTGGGATGATTAGAATGGGAGTACCCCTAGCTGAGGAAATGGAAGGAAGATGGGAAGAAGATGGAATATTGGGAAGAGGTGAAGGGGTGTAAGAAAAAGAGACCTTGACTGACATTAACTTCTTTTTCGGAGGGCTCCGGGGATTGACACCTTCACCCAGCGGTCGCGAAGGGTGAGAATGATGGTCATACTGAGGTGAGGCCCTCGATTGGGTCCGACATAGGTTGGGCTACTTTTTCCAAACCATTAGGGCCTAATGGTATTTGAACTATGGGTGTGTAGTCCGAGGGATCCTGTTGAGGAATGGACTGAGTGGGTTGTGGTAGCATTTGTTGTGCAGAGGGGATGAGGGATTCTGCCATAGTCTGCATGAGATGTTCTTTGGAGATCTCCACCACCTCCTTGTTGTCTGAATTATACCCTTTCTCAATGTCCCCAAAATTCTTCCCACTACTCATTAGTGGGCATGGCCTTGAAATTAAGGGTAGTCTGATCGATTTCCTACCTATATTTCCAATAGGCTTCTATTTTTTCCATGCTCAAGTCCTTATTTGTCAGAGTCACCCTCAAGCCCTTGGTCATTGTTATGGTGGGGTCATACCTGTACAAGAATGGATGAAATGACTCCCATAGTGGAATCGGGATGTCACTCAATTTGACATATATATTAGGAGTCTCTGCATGGGGAGACCTCCCGTCTTCAAAAAAATCCTATTTTTCGTATTGGTAGGGAGTGTGAGACTTTGTTTTGAGACAAGGTGGTGGCCATCCATCCATCTGGGTCATACCTACATGTATCCTGAATCAAGGTAAATCCATAGAGAGCTAAATTTTTGTGTGAGTATATGCTCTACCTTGTGTTTAATTACAATAACCCCTCCTCTACTCAAGGGGAGGTCAAACAATGCCTTATTTTTACGTATAGAACCGTACTCTGCACCGAGGAGCACCAACTTCCTGGTTATCTCCAACCCACCACCCACAACATGAGGATCCTTGGGAGCATGAAGGATTCATCTCAAAATCCATACAACCAGATCATTGAATGTGTGGCCCTGAAGAAATATTTGCAGGGATGCAGGGGGTCCGACATGATGGCTCAAACTAAATCATTCATTCTATTATTGACCCCTTCTGGGTCAAATTCATGTAGGAGAGGTGCAATGAAATGGTTAGTGAATTCATATGTGTTCGAGGAGCGGGAAAACACATGAGTCCATACGGACACTGGGAAAATATTTTGAGGATTCACGTCTGTGTCCCACAGCTCCATGGTCATAAATTGGCTAAGGAATTGGGCATTATGATAAAAAATGAGGTGGAAACAAAAGGAAGAGTATCTAAAAGTGGAGTTCACAGAAAATAGGCCAATTATTTGAAAATAGAGCCTGTTATGGCCTCAAAGAAGTCAAACCGATATGAATGGTCCTTCTTTACTAATCTCATCCTGAAAAGGGCCACAATTTTCCAGTCATAGACATTTCTGTTTGAAACTTAGTCAAAGAATAAATTACAACATGGAGCCAGGCATCCTGAGAATCCAACATGAACATTTTCAGTGGGATTGGGTATCTAGGTGTTCCAAAATTACTTGAATCTGCTTATCACACATCCCTATTGATGAATGAGGCTTTATTCTGGCATTGAGCCTAGACACCTTGAAGCTTGGACATTGCATAAAAAATGGCTGATTTTTCGTAGGGCAGGGCCAACATGTCCCTGATGGTCTATGGTGTAATCACCATCTACATGTTTTTTTCCCTTGATGGTGTTGGTATCCGGGTCAAGAAAAAACATGCACCATATTTGCATGAGTTCTGGATATGGGTGCACGAGAGACACTATGTATTGAGAAATTGCATGGAGGTCCAAATTTTGGAGCCAAAGGACTCAGAATCTCCCAAATTCAAGAATCTGGTGTGGGCAGCCTCCCTTAGGCCTTTGGTTTTTTGGTGAGGATGGGGATCGAAGACCCCATCTACGAAGTTTGTGATCATGGAAGTGTTGTTGAATTGTGTTCCTTTTTCTGGGAATCTTAGCCTTGGGTTGAGAGAGCGATGCGGCACTAGGTGTCCTACATAATATTTTTGCTGAGGTAAGGAATTGGAATCTTCCATGGTTGCTCTAAAATTGAAGACTCAAGAACTCGGGGAAAGAGACTCTTATCACTCATAATGATGTTGGAAATTCAGGACTGCGGAAGAGTGCTATGATTTAATAACAAACAAAATCATGCACATAGGATCTAAACAATTCCCCAAAATCTACAGCAATGGAAGTATAAAATAGAATAATCCAAATCAAGAAAAAGTACCCACACATAACACAACATATATCGTGGTTCACTCAATGTGGGCTATGTCCACCAAATATAAGAGATCTCATATATATAATACAACAAGAGTACAAAGCCAAATCTTCAATACAAAATTACAATGCATCTCTCCAAGAGTATCTCCTTTACTCCAAATCTCTAAACGGATCTCCATGAGCGCACTACAACTATGCCTCCAAATAACACTAGCAGATCTCAAATAACCCGGAACTGCTACATCTCTGAACTGCTACCAAGTTCTCTATGGATCTACGACAAGACCTCTTGCATGGGTCTACCAATGTGCAACCATGACTGTGCACCAAGAAGTAAGTTTGTATCTCCATCACAGCATAACCTGTGCAACTATAAAGAAAACATCCTCTACAATATCTAGATCTACATGAATCAACAATACAATATGAATCTCATGGATCTACAATACAAGACTAGATCTACATGGATCTATAATACAAGATCTCACCAACATGTGGATCTACAAGAAGAAAATCTATGTGCTTTATACACTATGGAAGTCATTACAATGAGACAATAACTATACAAATGAAATATAGTAGAATATGTTACCCTCTTCTCACCATTCAGATGTACATGTTATTTCCTTCTGTCTGTAATGTCCCTCTTTTCAAATAGATCTCATTGAAGACCTTTGGTCCTTTTTGTCTACCCGACGGCCAAAGGATGTGTAAAGGGTTACTAAGTTTTATTATTTTATTATAATGTGCAAATATTAAAATAAAATATTATAAGTTGCACATATAATAAATAATAAGCTTATTAATAAAATAAAAGAGTCAAATGTAAAAATACAATTATTTTTAATTGTATTTACCATAGGGAGGTACGACTTGTCCATGTAATGGGAAAATAGGGAAATGTGACATTAGCTTCCTTAGAAAAATGTGACTTGGACAAAGGAGTAAGAATGGAGTTTTGAAAGAATAAAAATTATTACTCCTCCCAAGAAAATGCGACCTAGTCTAAGGAAAATTTGGGGCACATGTCTAGAAGAAATCACTTGTTGTGATTGGTTGAGTTGGAGGTCCCTTTGGGCCAATTTTCCCTTTAAAAGGAGGGGTCAACTTAGAGGAGGGACATCATATGATCATTTTATCATTCCAGATTTTTATTATCAGCTTTTTACATTGTTAAGAGCTCTTGTTTTTATCAGAGATTCCAAGGATGAAAACCCTTGTGGATTTCATCTCTTGCGGACGAAAACCCCAAGGGATTGAGAGGGGATTTCACTCATAAATTTCCAGCGGTTTAATTCTGTTTTTCCAGTCAAATTCTAGAAGTGTTTTGGTGATCTTTTTGGTAGCATATTGCAGCAGTTGGATCGACCCAGTTTGGGGCTAGTTGGGTATGATTCTAGAGGTATTTAATTCTTAAATATTTCCATATATCTCTGAATTTTTATAAATAAAGGAGCTGCAATTTCATAATTTTCTGAGCAAGTTTGGAGGGTTTTTCAGGCAGTTTGTAATCAGATTTAGATCTGAATTTTCTAAATTATTTGGCTGCAAATAAATATGATTTTTATCATATTTTGGGTTTTAAAATTGTTGGCAATCATTTGGTATAGAATTTATAATTTTTTGGTATCATTTGCATGGAGATCCATTAAAAACCCTAGTCACATTTACTGTAATAAATTCAGCTTTGCCCTAGGTTGTTTGCCGAGGGTTTCAAAACCATTTTTTTTTATCATTTTCCATTCATTAAAAATTTGATTTAGGGTAAGGGATCTATTGGGGATCTTTCAATGGTATTAGAGCAGAAATTCTCCCACCTGGAGGGTTTTGTTTGATGTAGCCTAGAGAAGTTGGGCCACACAAATATTATACAAGGAGTCAGACACGTATTCTCACAGATTTAGATACAGGAAGTAGTGCTAGAATCATGGATAGAAGAGACGGATCACACAGTCCCCCATGACGTGAGCGAGTTGACCCAGATATTATTTTTAGTGGTATGATCGATTCCCATCAGGAAATGATTCAAACCATGAGACAACTGATGGAGAATCTAACTATGGATAGGACAAGAAATCGACATGATAGAAGGGAAAGATCTGCATCTATAGCCAATAGCCACAAAAGGAACAACAGGGCACCAACAGAGGTGGGTAGCATGAGAGGTTCCCCTGCACATGATAGGAGACATACAGAGGAGAGGAGACCCACGAGGACAATGGATAGACCTCTACAGCCTAGATTACTACAAAGGGAGGAGCCACCATTAGTTGAGGACCCATTTGAGGGCACAGTCTTTCAAGATACTATGATGGCAGTGCATGATGAGTGGAGAGATCTACCATAGGAGGTACGGAATGCCTTTCCCCTCCACCAGTATTGTGTTCAAAGGAGGGAAAGCTTGAGGGCTAGACAGGTACAGAGGCCTAGAGAACAACAAAACAGGGAGTTGAAGCAGGCCACCAACAAGGTGACCCTTTCCACATTTGATGGAAGTGGAAAGATTAGTGCCAGAGCATGGATTCACAAGCTCGACACATATCTCACTCAAAAACCTATGTAGGAGCAGGAGGCTATCCAATTTTCCACGTTGCACCTTGAGGGAGTAGCGTACAATTGGTGGCTCCATGGGCTAGTCACATAGAATCATGATCTTTTGTAATCATATAGGGAGTTTAGTGAGAAGTTGATTACGAGATTTGATCGCAAGGATATAGAGATTTACTATAGAGACTTGACACAGCTTCGACAAAGTGGACACGTCGATGCATACATCAATGAATTTCAGCGTATAGCAGTGATGGTGCCAGAGATGCCCGAGAGGCGAGTGGTGATGTTGTTCATTAAAGGACTTCATGACAGGCTCAGGGGATTGGTCAAGGCTCTTAAGCCTACAACTTTGCATGAGGCTATTCAGACAACCTTGGACTTAGACACTACTCCAATGTATCCCCAAAGGAAGAACGTTAAGGAGGAAAAATCATAACAACAAGAGTAGCCCACTTCTTCGAAGGTTGAGTTTACACCCAAGATGGAGACTGTTTCAAAGAATGAGCTTCGCCGGAAAAAAATATGCTTTCATTGCAATGATCCATGGGAACTGTGGCATAGGTGTCTTAGGAAAGGTAAAATACATCTCATAAAGGTTGAGGATGAAGAGTTTGAGGATGAAGAGGAGCAGCCAACACCGGGCATTGCAAATGAGGGTAGACTCACCTATCTTTTGGGAGCACCCAAGTATAATCCATTCATGTTTGAAGGCACAATGTTTGGGTGTAGGATCATGGCACTTCTGGATAGTGGATCTACACATAACTTCCTAGATGTAGGTTTGGTAGACCAAAAAGGTTTGCAATGTGATAACTTTGAAGGCTTTGATGTGACTATAGTAGGAGGTCTCACTCTCCTGTGCTAGAAAAAAGTCAATCAACTTAGCCTTTTATTTGGTGAGTATACACTTTGTGATGAATTCTATGTCATGGACTTGAAAGATAACAATGTTGTGCTTGGCATGCAATGGCTTCATTCATTGGGAAGAGTCACCCAAGATGTGGAAGCTATGGAGCTGAGTTTCCAACACAAAGGGAAACAAGTCACGTTGAGAGCACTCAAGTACACACTGCCCCATCAAATGACAGCTAAGTCTATGATATTTTGGGATAAGGAAACATCTCGTGAGGACATCTTCAAATATTTTTCACTGCATATCAGAACGGACCATCAAGGATGTGATGAAGAGTGCAACAAATTTGAAGCATACATGAGGAGGCTGGTTTCACTAGTGACAAGTAAGTTGCATAAGATTTTTTTTGCAACATTTGAGCAGATTTGTATAGTGCATATGAAGCTATTAAAAAAGCTTCGGCTGATCTGGGATCCAGGCACTGATAAGAATGCAGAATTGCAGTTTATGATTACTTAGGGGCAAGCAATCTTGGGAAGGGAGGTCTATAATTTCCCTCTTTTCGAATAGATCTCATTGAAGATCTTTGGTCCTTTTTGTCTACTCGACGGCCAAAGGATGTGTCAAGGTTGACTAAGTTTTATTATTTTATTATATTGTGCAAATATTAAAACAAAATATTATAAGTTGCACATATAATAAATAATAAGCTTATTAATAAAATAAAAGATTTAAATGTCAAAATACAATTATTTTTAATTGTATTTACCATAGGGAGGTACGACTTGTCCATGTAATGGGAAATTAGAAAAAAGTGACATTAGCTTCCTTAGAAAAATGCGACCCTGGACAATAGGAGTAAGAATGAAGTTTTGAAAGAATCAAAATTATTACTCCTCCCAAGGAAAAGTGCGACCTAGTCTAAGGAAGATTTGGGGCACATGTCTAGAATAAATCACTTGTTGTGATTGGCTAAGTGTGGAGGTCCCTATGGGCCAATTTTCCCTTTATAAGAGCAATTCGACTTAGAGGAGGGACATTATATGATCATTTTATCATTCCATATTTTTATTATCAGCGTTTTGCATTGTTAAGAGCTCTTGCTTTTATCAGGGATTCCAAGGAGGAAAACCCTTGTGGATTCATCTCTTGTGGACGAAAACCCCAAGGGATTGAGAGGAGATTTCACTCAGAAATTTCCAGCGTGGTTAATCAGATTTCCGGGTTCATTTCAGCAGTGTAGGTGGAAGGGTTTGAAGGTATTTTCAGTGTTTTTGATCAACAGCTGGGCCGATCTAGTGTGGACTATTTGGCAGCGATTCTAGAGGTATTTATCCTAAAAAATAGTTGACAAATATTCTCTGTAATATTGTAAAACAAATCGCTGCAATTTGCATCATATTCTAAAGTGTATTTTGAGGGTTTTCAGGCAAATTATTAGCAGACTTCATATCTGATTTTCTGGGTTGTATTGGCTGCAATAAAGTTAGTTTTTGGCATGATTCCATCTTTAAATATTTGGTTAGTCATTTGAAATCGAAAACTCTATTTTTGGGTGTCATTTGCATTAAGATCTCTCCTAAACCCTTGTCGCATTTGCTTCATATCTGCATTTGGAATTTGTCATAAATCTGTATTTATTGTTTTTATTTAATTTAAAATTTCATTGGAGCATAAGGGAGACCCTTTGGGGATCTTTCAACTGCTAATTAGGGTCCATGTGAATGAAAAGTCATCATGTATACTTTATTTACTCCATGCAAACTTGTTATATTTTCAAAAGATTAGTTCTCTGCATAATCGTGTATGGGAAAGACTCAAATCATGGGAACAGTTTTGAAGCTGAGTGGACCCTGATAGTGAGGTGTTTGTGCTCTATAGAAGAGGGGATAGGTGGTTTGAATCGGAAGGTGGATATGGTTGTACACCTTGTTCAACAATATATAAGGTACACAGAAAAATAATTCTATTGTGGGTTTCCACTAGAGTATTTGTATGTGTTTCTCCAAATTGATTTGGTGATGGATTTACCAATTACTTGCTTTTAGAAAAAAAAAATTTATGCCGAGAGGCATTCCTTAAATGGCAATGAGGTTGTTCATTTTTATTCCTGACAATAAATTTGACGTCCATTTGACCGTCATGTGACAATTTATCCATAAATTTGACTTTCATTGGATTGTCATTTAAATGTTTTTTTTCCCTTTTTTCTTGGAGAAGTCAATAAAAAAATAGTAATATCTTGGACATATGGTAATGATTGGGCCCTTGTTTCTTGAATAGATTTTTTTTTAGACCACACAACGGTGCAACTAAATTGATTCCATTTGTCACAAATCTATGGGAAATTAAATAGAAAATTTAATGAAGTTATTGATTATTATTGTATGCGAAAAATCTTAAGCTATGAACATTGAAATTAATATCTATCTATTTCATATAGATATATTTTATTGTATTATTTTTACTTTTTATTTTCTATTATTATTATTATTTGTTTGGTAATCCAGAGAGATTAAATACCCAGCGACTCAAAGCTTCAAAAGTTTTGAGACTCAAAAAGTGAACTCTAACACAAGGTGAGTGCCATTGATCAACTTTTGGAACAGTGTATAAATGTCCCACTTCACATGTTGCAGGTAAATTATAAATCAATTTTTATCTTTATTTTTATTACTTAGTATACTTAAATTACACAAATATAGATAACTGCCTTAAAATTGATGTCTTGAAGCGTATTTTAGGTGTATTTAAGATATCTATACTAGTGTTAGACAGATGATACCGACTTGTTAATTAAAGTGAATATCATCCATGGTTGCTAATTTTACATGGTTGCTAATTTTAGGATTATTCTTCTATAGAGCACAAACAACAATAATTTTAATAGAAATTGATATGGAATCTTGCCTTCAATTTAATTGAATTGGCATACTATGATGTCAATATTGCCCATAAATTTAGTCTTGTACATGCTGATGCTTATGTGATCAAATATGTTTCGTCCCCCATAATATATATCAATGTTGGTGTATAAGTTTCTTTTGTACTTAGATTTTATGCTAAATCAAATACCCTGTGAAGGTAAGAGTTAGAAGTCTCTTAAGATAGGTGTCATCCTCATCCTGAATTCGTTTTTGACAATCATGGGTCAACTGTCAAATATCATCCATGGTTGCTAATTATTTGACATGAATAATGTTTTCTGAAGTTTGTAGTGATATCTCAGAGAAGTTCTAGGATCATATTCTTTTTGGCTTCCTTCAATGAGAACTATCCTTAGTAATCAGGTAAAGTAATCACACTATGGTGATAATCCACCTGTGACCCACACTTGAAACTAGATTAACCATTATGATGAAATCTAGATCCCATTGTGTGAATGGTTCCTCAACTAAGATACTATTAAGGGGTAGTGCAAAATTTCTCTGTAAGCCCATGTAGTACTGGTAAATCTTGAACAATCCACCAACACCATAGTCAATACTTAAATGACAAATTGAGGATAAAAGTATCCCTGCTATGTAGGACTTTTAAGGATATGCTAAAAATTGACTGAAAATTGAATACATGCTTGATGTAACTCACTGCTAAAACATTTTTACAGAAAAAATCCTTTTCTAGGAATCTAAGAATAGATCACCATCAAAGTTCCTTTTGAAAAGGAAATTATCAATGTGACAAATTCTAGAAGCCTTGTTGTCTATAATAACTTCTCATTTTAAGATGAAATTCAAACTTGGATACTCACGAGTCTGCATTCAAGTACATCACTTAAATGCTGATACCCAGGTTTCAATTCATTACTCTTGAATATTGAGCACCACCTTAGATTCTTCATTAATTATTTCATTGGATCTTGTGTGAGATATTAACACATACATCTTCCTCTTACCAGCTTCGTGGGATATATTTCAATGTCATATTCTAAGATATTAGTGACCCAATTAGCCCTTTTTGGTTATCTCACCTTCTGTGATGTATTCTTTAACACTGGAGTGTGTCACAAAGACCGTTATTTTACTATTGGTAACGAGGTGTCTGAATTTCTTTAGACCTTTAACAATGGTGTAAGCCTATCTCTCCACAAATTTGTACCTTGTCTAATAATCAATGGAGAATTTTTCGAAAAGAAATTCTAACTGGATGCTCCTCTCCTTCGTGCCTAACCCTTTCCATCTATGTGTTCAGCACTAGATTCTACACTGTTCTCATGCTAAAATATACGTACATAATGGAATCCTTGGAGAAGTCATGAGGTTGATGTAGCACTGGGGAAATGCAATTGCTCATTTGATAGGGACCTCAAATGGCTTGAAACCTTTAGTGGTCCAAGAATTGAAGCTTAGATTATTATTTAGCATTAGGTGATTGGCAGATCATTCCCATGTACAAAGTCTGAAATGAATATGCTGATGAAGTTAATCTTTCCTAGGAAAAGATATTGCTTTTATCATTTTTTAGTTAATAGGTAGAGACAATTCCAAAATGGACCCGACTGTTTCACTGGATCAATTGAGATCCCATCCTTTAGACTTAATGTGTCCCAGCTGAGGTTTGACAGTACTCCAAAAAAACACTTCTTCAAATTCAAAGAGATTCCAAATTCCTTAGCATTTCTTAAAGGTCACAGTCTTCTAGGGCATTCAAAAATGGATACCTCTAGCCTCCGTTGACATTGGTCGAAAACACTTTGAGATCATCCAAGTATATTAGGATTATCTTGTTAATCAACTCTCCAAATGCAAGGTCCATGGCTCTTTGAAAATTGACCCAACATTGGTGAGTCTAAATGTTTCTAATCTTCACATATGCAAAGGTTCCCTTTTATCATAAAGGTGGTTTTATGTTGGTCTTCCTCTAGCTAATGCCATATTTAAATTGTAGCCCGAAAATCCATAAAGACAAGAAAATATTTCTGAACTCCGGAGTCTACTGTTTGTAGTATCTGTTCCATGGAAGGTAAGGGGTAATGATCCTTAAGTTGACACATTTATTCAGATCTCTGTTCCATTAGATTTTGATTTCACCATTTTTCTTTCTTATTGGTACCATATTGGACACCCATGTGGAGTGCTTGATTGGAAAGATTATTTTAGCCTCTAGGATCTTCTTGAGCTCTTCGGCCATAAGCGATTCTATCTTTGGATTCACAGGTTCATTGCTTCTATGCACAAAGTTCAAGTGGCAGGCACACCAGTCCCTTCAAAGGTAAAAAAGGACCTGAGATCAATAGTATGTTATATGATGTCCTTATTATACCCATGTAGATCTTCATAAGTCCAAGCTATTACCTTATCATACTTATGACATAGAGCCATAAGTTTCTCCTCTCCTTCTGAGTGACTACATTTCCCAACCTTTAACTTCTTCCCATTGGCTACTTCTAGCTTGTACATAGTCTTCCTTGACCCGAACTTCCTCCTGTCTATATTAGCATCATCGAAGTTTTTTTTAAAAAGTGCATTTCCAATTATCAGTTCCTTTTAGAAGCTTGTTCATTTTGAGTGGATGAACATTGATCTCCGTAAGCTTCTTCAATTTTGGGTTGGAGTTGATATGGAAACTCTTGAGATTGTTGTAAGAAGAGCAATATCTATTGGTCTCTTTTGAAGACTTGCCAAAGATCCACATTATCAGATATGGATAGGTGGATGATCAATTTTACTGAGTATTTGTTTGTCATTAGATCCCGGGTCGGGTCAAATTGTGATCTGATCTGGGCCATTCTATTTTCTTCTATGTTTTGGTTTCAAGGTATAATCTTAATGTCAAATGCCTCAAAGTCTTCAATATGATCCCACACCCTGTGACAATAGGACCTCATCCTTTGATTTTTAACTGAAGTAGTGCTTCTAACTTGTGTCACTACTAAGTCAGATTCCCTAAAGACTCTCAGTCTTTGTATGCCCTCTTTTCATGAAAATGTTAAGCCATGTACTAAAGCCTCATACTCTACCTCGTTTCTGGTGCAAGTGAAGTGGAAGAAAAATTCCTGGAGTATCTTCCTTCCATCTGGTGAAGATAGGAATATTTTGGATCCTAAGCCGTTCCTACTTTAGGCTCCATTAAAATGTAGAGTCCACATTTGGGAATCCTTTTTGGAATTCTTTTCATTTTTACTATCTTCCCTCATAATCTTTGGGATGTTGGGATTCTCATCAAAGATCACATAAGTACCTAACCCAGTGGAATCAAAATTTCTAAAGGGATCTCTAGGTGACAAGTCAACCAAATAGTTTCCACTTTGATGGTCACCATCATCTATATACAACTATTCCTCCTTGGTGATCATGGCATGTGAAGCTTTAAAACCTAAGGCCACTTGATCTGTAATGTGTTCCTGGGTGAGGGGTTCTGATAGTACCTTCATTTTAGATCCATAATTAGTCAGTAAAATTAGATGATACCAATCAAGGGACATGTAGCCTTCAATTTTAGTCATGAAATCGTGGGATATACATAGACCGAAGACTGGCGGAACATCATTTACCACTATATTCTATAAATAGTTATGTTTGGGTAGGAATAGAGCTATAATAGGAGACCTCTAATAACACCAATGGTTTGAACTGATTTCCCATCTAGCTACATGAATCCTCTCTTTAGGGGCTCATATTTAATTCCCAAGGCATCCATAATTTATTTGGGCATGATCGCAGTGCTTGCGCCAATGTATATCATGGATTTATGTAGTAATTTTTTACCAATTATAAGAGTCATGAAGAAGGAGTGGGTTCTCAGTTTACTTACCTCTTATTTTTGGTTCATCAACACTAACTCTTTTTATGCTTGGGTCATTTTGAGTTGCTCTTTCCCCTTCCTGGTCGTAATTGGGCCACCACTAGATTTCAGCAGTTCTTGAAGCAACACCTTTTGTTCTTGAATTCCCAAGATATCCCATAAGGATACATTGTTTGACGCCATTTTAAGTTGCTCGAATACATTCATCAGCCCGAGCGGTTGCGCTTTGGAGACTTGCTGGTATTTCACCCTCTCGGCCACTGGATGGAAGGTCCCTTGATTCTGAGTGGCTACTAGAGTCTCTTTTCTAGTTGTGGATGGAGGGGAACTGAATGTCAGAGATTATTTCCTTGCTCCATTCATTATTGTAGGCACAGGGATCACATATTCCATCATTTGCCTCTTGGTGCGAGTGTTATAATTTGACTGTACCAGATTATTATAAGTGGGTACTTTGTTTGTGAATACAAATTATTCTCCCTTGACCCAAGATAAAAGTGCATGGTCAAGCATGATCTTTGCCTCTTGTTCTAGGAACATACCTTGCATTTGCGCAACTAAGGCTACATTTTGAATTCTTGGGGATTGGTAAGGTTCAAAAGCATTGAGCTCATAGCCTTCCCTTTATCTTTTCTCTACTACCTTTAGCTATAGATTCCCTTGGGGGAAATATCTTGGCATATGAGGGGTATTTCAAGGGAAACACCAAGCATTGGGATCTTCCGTCAAATTATTATGTCCTAGAATCATCTCTCTCCCACTATTCAGTGGGAGCATTTGGAGCGGTGTTGGTACTGGGACAACTTGGTTAGATGGATCTACTAGCGGCAGTCTCTAGGAATTTTGATATTGTGGAGGATAAGTGGGTCTACCCCCTTGATAGCCTTGATAGAATTTTCCTTGGTACGTGCTTTGATTTTTCTTAAGATTAACTATCTCATTAGAGAAGTTCCTAAGGATGTTTTTTACTTCCTCCATCCCTGAAGAAGAAGAAGATGATGTTGCGGTGGGAGTGATGGATCCTTGAGAGGATGGGTAACTATATATGGACGCAAGAGTTTGGGTAGAACTTAAGGTCTGTACTTGAGGAAGGGGAGTTATCTCAAGATACACTAACAAATTTATCTTCGGGGGAAGTTTCCCAGCATCTATTAAGTTATTCTCATCCTAGATTGCAATATCATATACTTGTGGCAAAGAATATCCTCCTAACGACTGAATCATAACAGAAATATCTAAGTTTATATATTTTAGATAAAAGACAATAACCATACCTGCATGCGGTCTAGCTAGAACTGAAATCCTTTTCCATGTCTTATGGAATCTGGTATTGAAATCAATCATGGGATCTTGTGGAGCTTTCTTGATATTGATAAGTTGTTATAGGAGTGAAGATCTATCTCCCTTTTCACTGAATATTCTAAAAAATACATTTCCCAATTGATCCCAAGTACCGATAGAGTTAGGATTCAAAGACCTGTACCAGTCAAGAGTTTTTCCCTTAAAGGAGGAAGCAAGTCCTTAAGGCAACATCTTTCTCCATGATTTAATTTACAGTGCATATCTCCACAATGTCTTGAACATGTTCCTATGGGGTCTTGAAGTCTTCACCATTGAATTTAGGCAGTTCCTTTAGTGTATTTGTGGGGACAAGATTCTATGTTGTTAGAGGTACTAGAAAGATGAGTGGGCTTCCCTGATTCCACAAGATGAACTGTCTAAGAGGAGGCTATTGAGCCATTATGATAGGTCTGAGAACTCTAGTGGATTGTAAGAAGGGCCTACTAGGTGGAGGTGTTGAAAGAGTTCAGTTTGAAGGAGATGGAGATATTTGAATTTTTTTACCTCTTCTTCCTGGGGATAACTGTAGATATTCAAATACGATTTCTTCTCTTGTTCTCGACCTTGTTTGAATCCTTCTCATGAACTAGAGAGGATTAAACCATCAATACTGTTGAAAATAGTAGATATTTGGAATGGAGTCGCCAGATGTGTAGTTACAGAGCCTCCAAATGCTAGAAAATACTATGTCACACACCAAACCTAGCAACATTTGAATTTTAAGCTTTCACTGCTTGTCCCAACGGGTGTGCTAGGAAAAATGTTGACGATTATCTTTGCAGACGAACCACCAATGTTGCGGGAAATCTCAGGGATGTGGGACTTGATCCCTAAGATAACCTCCATGTTTTATAGAAGTTGGATCTTCTATTATTTGAATTGAGATAAGGGTTATAAAGAAAACAAAACAATATGTAAATCCTATCTAAAGCGATGCGCTAAATCTTTACTAAAATAACACAAAGATTTTTATTGAAATAACTACTAGATCAGTTGAAGAGAATCGAGCATGATCAAATATTTCAAATATATTTCAAACCATCAAAGTCTGGATGTAACTAAAACATAATCATGTGCACAAAGAGCATATTTATGTAAAATATCTAAGGGAATGCAACACGATAAATATTTAAACATTCATCAAGAACTAAAATAAGAGCAAACATGAAGGAATAAAGGACACAAAATATTGCGAACTTTTTTAGTGCACAAAATAAGAACTCCTATTTATAGAGAAAAACAATAAATAAGACCCGAATGGAACAAATTGTAGTATTTCCTTAGAACAGAGCCTTGCTAAGGCCAATGAACACAATGGAGTGAACCTAAAACCTTCTCCTCTGAAGCTCTGGAACTTGTTTTTTCTCTCTTTCTTACCGACATACGAACTTTCTCTTATAGATCCCCATGGCTCTTGCTCTAACATGTCTCTAATCAAGAATTCAACCGTCCAAATTTAGTTTCTACCTACGTGATCTCTGACCATGGGTTAAAATCTTAATTACATGTTTTGGGAAGTCGAGATCTCATTCAATCCACCGAACCTCAAGTCCTCTACTTCTTTAGTTGGTCATTTCGATGGTGGTAGCTGCCTTGTATGACACATGGAGACCTTGCATAGTTTTGGGGCCTATTCATTTATTTCTCTTTTTGAAATTGTGCTTGGAACATCCCATGTCAAGGCAACTTCGCGAATCTTCTCCTTTGACTCTGAATATTCATCCCAATTGGACTGCCTTGCATCGATCAGCTCTATGAACATACGTGGTAAAATAAAAAATGCAAGAAGGCAAAATAAAAACTCTTGGTGCTTGGACTTGCCTATGTTATTTTTGTAAGAACTGGACTATATTTGCAAAATAAAATGCACAGAATAATGATATATCTTTCAATTCATTCCGGATTATTTACATAAGATGCAATTACAAATATATAGGCACATATTTTCCTATAAATTAGGAAAATGTTCTACTAACAAATACTAATCACGTGAGTTGTTTGTAACAACCAAACAACTCAGCACACATTTGTTATTAGTTGTTTTATATAACAACTAAATAACAAATTACTAATATAATAATAATTACCAAATGTAATTATTATCTACACAATGTAAATACTAATTCCTAACATTCCCCCCCTTAGTGTTTACATGGTAGAAAAACATCCACACTCTCAACTGCAGTATGCTCACCCCTATGGCATGTCTAACTTTGTGACTCATGACCTTGATCCAAAAGAAAGGCTCTCTCCTTCCATGGTTTTAAACATGCTTACCACAAACCTTGACATGACAGGAACTTCATCAACTGTCCACCTCATGTAGTTTTCTGGATCCTCCCACAAACCCTTTCAAGATCCATGAACTAACTTACTCTGGTGCTATTGTTCATCACTATGCTTATACATCATGGAATTATGTAGGAAACACAACATGCATATCTCAAAACTGCACAATATAAGATATACTGAAAAAATTTCACATTACTTCCTATAAGAATCGTAATGTTCTTAATTGTAGTCTCTATCATTGATCACTGCCACTCGATCTCAAACAACATAGAAAACTGCCACTGCCACTGGAAGCTTTCCTTGACTAAGTCATTTTGGGTAAAGAATGGGAATGGAACACTGGTATGTATTCCCCCCCACAATGTGAAATTTCACTCAAATAGATACTGAGAAGAAAAATGCATCGAAGAACATACTCCTGAATGGATCTTTCTAGTTAGGTATTACTGCACATGGTCACTAATGCTAGTGAACATATTCTTCTAGTTGACCATCTTCCAAAGAAGTACGGTAGTCAAAGGACCAAGTCAGTCAGAGGATCACTGACAGTTATCTGTGCTCCAACACAACTCTCTTTCCAACATCCATCAAATGCCACACCAAACAGGAACACTGCAAACTGAAGCACACTGAGAAAATGAAAACCACACTGAAAATCTAATACTCACACCATACATATGCCACCACAGCTTCTACGCGGCCCTGTCATTGGTGACTAACGAGAGGTCACTGATTGACCTCCAGCCTCCTGTGCCTCCATCCTCCAGTTTTTTTGGCTTCTAACTCAGCCAAATGAAAATTTTAAGCTCATTTGTTTCCACATTGAAGTTATTCTTCCCCCCGCAATGTGAAACATTTTAGTTTTAGGACGTCGGGTACAACCGATAATGCATCCCACAAAATAGCCAAAAAATATGATATTTTTCAAAGTGTGTATTTTATCCCAAAATTAGAACCACTATAACGAAAGGATTTGAGAAAAAATTGATCATTAGAATATGAAGCTATAGACATATGATAATGCTTGAGATACAAGTATGGATTTACAATACCATCAAAACATAAAATAATTAGCCAATCAGAAATGGCTGTGGTAAGGCAAGAAACTCACGGCTGCTTTTTTTTAAAGTGACCAACAATGATTTGTTCATAACTTGAGAACCAGAGCTCCGATTTGCAAACCGTTTAATGCGTGGGAAAGCTTATTTCCAGAGCTTTGCAATGGTACTCATTTTGTTTTATTTCATTGCATGATATGAAAGCTGTTCTTGACTGATTTTGATGCATAAACCGGCTAAAAAAACATGCTTTCTTCCTCTCTTTTTTCTTTTTGACAGCTGCAAGAAGTAATACGTGTGGAAACAATATTCTGTAGTTTCAATAACACCTTTCAAACGCCTTTTATTTTTCCTGATTACACTATCTAAACAATAATATTTGAAAAAATAGAACAGATGATGCAGGTCAGTTTGAAATGCAATGAATCCAATAAAGAGCACGCCTATAGGTAAAATAATGATGCAATAAAATCACTACCATAACAAGGGCGACCATGAATAACTTGGATCCACCCCACATAATGCTCAGGAATCCATAATGGACCTGATCTTGTAAGTTCCCAACAACATGCATGAGGGACAAGATATCCTATGAAGGTAAAATTCAGTCCCGAAAAAATATAAAATAATATTAAAAGGAAAAAGGGGTCGGGGTGACAAAAGATAACAAAAATGGAAGAGCCCCGAAATAATGTAGAAATCATTTTAAAGCTCCAACGGGTAGATGTGTGTACCATTGGAGAGCATCATTTGTAAGACTATAACGAAAGGATTTGAGAAAAAATTGATCATTAGAATATGAAGCTATAGACATATGATAATGCTTGAGATACAAGTATGGATTTACAATACCATCAAAACATGAAAATGTAGGTATAACAAAATCCTTAGGAAATGTTGAGTTGTGAATCTTTTTGGGAATAGATTTCCATGCAATGAATTATTATCAATGGAAGCATAATAGGCCTTGCTTTCTAATGTGAGATATTGGACATGATCTTGTAAGTTCCCAACAACATGCATGAGGGACAAGATATCCTATGAAGGAATAATAGAGGATGGAAATAAGGTGTTAGGTGGTTGCAATTTTCCATTATGAGTAATCATGGGAATATCAAGAGGAGACATAATAGATTATGATGCTAAGGGCACACTAGATGTTGGTGCCAAAGAAGTAATAGGTTGTGAAGGACATGGAACATCCATATAAGTAATATG
The DNA here is from genome assembly GCA_019776745.2 of Taxus chinensis. Taxonomy (NCBI): domain Eukaryota; kingdom Viridiplantae; phylum Streptophyta; class Pinopsida; order Cupressales; family Taxaceae; genus Taxus; species Taxus chinensis. Next base: position 61,577,462 of record CM034152.1, on the reverse strand, counting down.
ACTAGCATCAGAAATATCCCTAGGAGATGAAGTGATAGATGGAGATGATGTGATAGGAGGAGATGAACTACTAGATAGAGATGAAGTGATAGGAGGAGATTAACTAATAGACGAAGATGAAGTGATAGGAGGAGATAAAATTATAGATAGAGATGAGTCATGCATGTTATTAGGTAAAATATTAGAAGAAGATGACAATTGAGTAGGAGAATCTTGACTATCAAATGCTTCATCGAAATCAAACAAAGATTCAACTAGAAGTATATCATTAAGTGTATCATCTACATAGAATGAAGAAGTAAGAGAACTAGTATGTGATGCATTGTGAGAAGCATTTTTAGAAATATGAGAAGTATGAGATGCAACTAGAGTATCATTGTGATTAGTATGAGATTCATCATGCACATGTTTATTATCATCAAGACCAAGCATGAAATTGATAATAACATCATCTAAGTTTTCTTTATAAATTTCAGAAGGAGGAGCGTGACTAATCGTATAATAAGGTGTGCATTGAGTAAAGCTCATTGGATAAGAAACAATGCCAATAGTAGCATTATCAAAGCTAGCAGGCACATAACATTTGCTAGCCAAGAGTTGTTGTTGAATATGATATGGAAGAGTGGCATCACGATATAAGGCAATGAGTTCAATGATAGTTGCTTCATCATAAATAGGATTGATACTCACATGAATAATGATGAGACGAGAAGGAGAAGAGCTATACTTAGCCATTAGGGTTTTTAGTGGGTCCTAGGGAAAATATTTCTACACTACGGGTTCACCAAAATGATTCAATTAAAATATAAATGTACAAAACTATTGTAAATGAAATATACTGAAATATGAATGCTAAAAAAATTATTTAATTTTATTAATGAAAGGAAATATGAGGGATAAGGCACTTGCCTTGATTTTTCTTACCTTGTAGATACGTGGGACTGAGAAGTGTGATGAAATAGAAGAGCATATCATTGTAACAAAACACAAAAAAGTGCAACAGAGGTGGAACTGGCTAGACTAGGGCACCTAGAGAAGGATGGGGGTGCCTAGTGCACTCTGGTTTGGATTATAAGCTCCCTGCTTTGCAGAAAATGTTGGAACTTGGTTCCGAAATGATAGCTAGGGCTTTACACTTATTTACCTTTTTTCAGGTCTATGTCACACTTATATCGTCAGGGTACTTGTAAACCCTTCCTATGTAGTGTGTATGCAAAGTAATGGCCCAAATGCAGTCTCTTGATCATTGTAGATAGTTAGCCCTTGATAAAAATAGTTTGCATATATAATGGTATGTATGTTGTGTTTATATAGGGATCTTTGGCTTGAATTTTGACACTAATGACCCAACATGTTGACTAGTACCTTAAGAGATGGGAGGGAAAACCAAAAATACCAACCTCAAATGTCAAAAATAAGATCAAACACAAAGAGGACAGGGGCACCCAGGATGGATAGGAGCGCCTGACGCTAGTGTCCAGCCCTGGGCGCTAGTGTTCAGAGACAAGTGACAAAAATGAGTGAGAACTGATAGACATGGATCCTTGTAACCTAACCAAAACTCTGTGTATGAGTGATAAATGTGCAAGACAAATAGCAATAAAAGACCAACAAGACAAATAGATGGACTATGGAATGGGTCATCAGTGAATACTTTTCTTACGTAAGATCCATCTTTAAAACAACATACTTTGTAGTATAATAATAGTAGTAAGTGTGTGATTTTGTGTCTACATTGAGTTATCTTGATTTGCAGGCTACTTAGCTCGCTGCGGAGAAGGATCTCTTTTATTTGTGCACGTTCACATCATAATCCCATCTCAAGGTCCATAATCCCTTGTATATTTTGATTTTATTTATTTCCTTTAGTACTAGCTCACTAATCTGAGTAGGAATGAGGGAATTTGGTCAACATTTTGGCACGCTCGGTGGGACCCACCCTTCCTTGGTGAGTCTTTCATTTCCATTTTATTCCATTTTTCTTCTACTAACCTTACAGGAAGGAGTGTTGCTTGCTTTCTTGCTTGTGTTGAATCATGAATTTCTTGGATTGGATTTTGCTTTCTTATTTAAAAATTAAAAATTTAGTTCAAAAGGAAAATCGTTATCCATATATTCCTTATTTTAATTCCCTATCTCTTTCATTTATTGCATTACATAACTTGTCTGCTACTCTCAAATAATCTACAGATTTTGTTTTGGATCAAAAAATACCCCTTCATTATTGCTTGAAAATCTAGTTTAACTAAGGGGTTTAACATGTTGCATACACTTCATCACACACATCCTAAAACACACACATTAAAACACACATCTCAAACATTTCCTCCTAGGTGGAACTATTTGGATTTCATCACCCAATAGGAAATTTTTTGTGGTGTTCTAGTCGCGTTACAAACTTATCAAATATTCATGCCTCGTGTACCTTCAGGTATATTGAGGAATCTATCTAAAACTACCTGAAACCATCCATAGATTACCATTTCCTAGGAACCCTTCAAGCCCATTTTTCATTTCTTTTCACATCTTTAATAATCAAGATGATCAAAAATTTATTGCTTGATTTGTGTATTAATCAACTATATAAGTTCTTGTTTTTCTGTTTCATGCCTATTATCACCCATTCTCAGGCCAGGAAAACACAACAGTCTACCTCATTTGACAACCTCCCTTCTTTTGATGATCTTTCCAACAAACTTCTAAACCTATCACTACTTCTCCTACACCTATGATCACCATGCCTTTGGTCTCCTAACTCCTTGTTTCTATGGTCTCTCTTCATGAGACCCATGCCATTCAAAATGATCCCCATCTTGAAACCAATCCTTTTATCTCTCATCAGTCCATTTCATCTAGACCATTTACGCCTCCATCTGCTACTCGTTTAGAGACTCTTAGACCTCCTACTATCCCTCGTGGATGTCTCATAGTTTCAAGAACTTCTTAACGCTAATCCTATCACGCTTTACGACTATCTTATCCATAAACCCATCATGATATCTCAATCCCATCAATCCACTAAATTGGTGGAGTATATTCCACCCAATTTGCCTCTTATTAACACCACTATCACCTCTTCTATCCCCATCATCTCCTTCGCCGACTACGGTCACTAGTGCTGCCTATCTCAATCATCTCAAGTAATCTCACTTGCTTCCTGCTACATCTAGATAACATAATTAGACCTTGCCTCTTATCTTCACTTTCCACGTTCATTCCAATGTAATAACTTCACAACCTCATCCATCTAAATTAAATCAAGCCCATCAACCTCTTCCTCAAGGTTCCTTTCATTACATACTCCCCAACCAATCAATTCAAGTATCTCAACCACCCATCACCTATGTTCCAACTCATCACATCCCACATCAATTTAATGTCCCCATCTCTTAACATCTAACCTAGTCTCACCAATCTAATCACATCCCCATTTCCCAATAACAACCTTTATCACAACCTATTCAATTGCAACCATTTAATTGCATTCCCCCTTATCAAACACTTCTATAAACACTTACTCATCCTTAAACTTATCAATAGCCTAATCCATCTACCTCATATATTCCACAACCACGTCCTTCAACATTCTCATCCCCATCATGTCTAACCATCCCTTACGCAAGCATTATTGAGTAGAATGGTCTAATCTTGAAGCCATGTTACTGTTGGGATCCAAGACCACATTCTCATATGATCAGATATGCAACAAACATATCAATCCAATCTAGTCCCTATCAAGCCTTATCCTCCTCATTGGGAATTACCAAAATTCTCTAAATTCAATAGTAAGGAGGATCCATAACAACATCTTTGTTCCTTTAGGAATGCATGATACTTAATTTCCCATGATCAAGATCTTATGTTTCACACATTCCCCACAGCGTTATCTGGTCCTGCATTGGATTGGTATAATGGAATTCCATGAAGTTCATTGTTCTCATTCACCCAACTTGTGCAACTATTCTTAGAACACTTTTCAATAAATATTGTGCATAAGATCACTATCACATATCTATATGCCATTAGACAATATGATGATGATTTTCTCACAGATTTCATCACACGATGGCATGGTATCATTAAAAAACTATCATTCTCCCTTTCACAAACTAAACTTATTGAAATCTTCTCACATTCTTGTGTGAATAATATATCCTCCACTCTTTAAACCCAATCATTCCAAACCTTTGAAGAGTATTTTACCATGGCTCGTTAACTTGAACTTCGCGCCCTTTAGCAAGGCCATCTTAAAATTTGATCCAATCAATCCAAACTCAAGTTCATCGAGTCTTCCATGCATGGTGAAAAATCCAAAAATGCTGCTAACACCATCATGATCAAATCTTCCTCCACTTCTCACATAGAGTCTCCACAAAAATCTCCCATACCACCGCCTAACTATACCCCTCTTGGGGAATCATATAGTTTCATATTTAACAAGTTAATAACATCCATCTTATTCAACTTCCTCCCATCCGACCCGTTGATGAATCGTGACCTAAAACCGTATGGTATCGCGAGGGGCATTATTGTAGGTATCATCAAGTTCAAGGTCACGAAATTGAAAAGTGTCGTTCTATTGTCACCCTCAAAATTCCCCTCTTTTGAAGTCAAGTTTCACAAATTTTGAGTCGGTACCTTGGAGTATTGGATCACGTCGAGCATAGTATTATTTTTAGTTTTCCATTCCATGGAGAACAATTTGAAAGTCAGGCGTAACGGTGGAGTTTTTCCCCTTCTTTTTATTTTCTTCCCGCAGTCGGGAATGATAGGCGTATCTTCCCCGTTAATTTTTTCCCCAACATCCACGGGTAGTACTTGGACATCTCTGAATTGGATGTGGTTTGGCCATGTTTCAAGCATCAGTGGAAGCCTCCATGCGTCACAATGGTGCAACTCCAAGGGTTAGGCCCAGGGGATAGTCCTTAAATAAGCGTATGCTTTCCACGTGTCCCAGGTCCAAAATGAAGATAGAACAAGCCCAAATCGGCTGAGTATGGAAGGTTTAGCAGAAGGTGCCACATGCCTCATCGACACAACTTCAAGAGTCAAAGCCAGGGGTAGTTCTCAAACTTGCACCAGTCCTCCACATGTCCTAGGTCCAAAAAGAGAAAGAGCCGATCGTTAAAATTGACTAAGTATGGGCGGGTCAATGGAAGCCTCCACGTGCCTCATCGGCGTGATTTCAGAAGTGAAACCAAAGGGCCAATCTCCAAATGAGTGCCATCTTACCACATGGTCAAAGTCAAGGGAGAGATAGAGTTTTCCATTGAAAAGTCCAAGACCGGAAAGGAGCCATGTGTCAGATCGGTGTAATTTTAGGAGTTGTTTCCAAAGCCAAATGAGCAAGCTCCTCACATGGAAAGTCAATGGAGAGAAGGAAAAGTCCTGGTGGAAGGAGCGCATCAGCTCGGTGTAATTTCAGGAGTCATTTCCAAAGCAGGAAACTTAAATGAGCACCAACTCTCCATGTGTCTAGGGGTCAACATAAGTCAAGAAGGAAATAGGCCCGAATCCACTAAGTATAAAAGAACTGGCGGAGATCTCCACATTTCAGCCTGGCGTAACTTCAAAAAAAAATGTAAAAGGCATCCATAGGCCCGCTTCAGTTTAAATCTCTCCCACGTGGATGGATTGAATTTAAAGTTTGCAAAGGTAGGGTGGATGGCTGGGATTCAATGCATCTAGTTTTTCTGCCAGGCATGGAAATGGCCGAGGCATTTGAGAAGTTCAGAGAACGGTTTCTTGAATCAGTTTCATCATTTTTCTGTAACCAAATGTAACCATTCTTGAAAACTATTTATTGGCTTTTCCACACCATTGTTTGGGTTGGATCCTGAGACTCTGTAAAGGTAATAGATTTGAAGTAATCAATACAAAATTTTTCCCCTTTCTTCCTCTACTTTTCTTCTTTCCATGTCTGAAACTTGGGAATCATCCATCTTTTATGATAGGAAACTTTGTGTTCTTGTTTATATGATTTCTGGAACTTTGTGTCTGTGGAATTATATTGGTTATGAAAGTGAATGATTCTATTCTGTAAACTCCCTGGTTCAATATGTATAAGGTGATACTCTGCCATTTATATTTCCTGAAGGTATTATTATGTTCTTCCTTCCTCATCTCCTTAATTCTTCCATCCTTTCGTATTGATGATCTTTGGGCATAAAGCGTTTCAAAGTATCAGGACTCCACGCTTTGAAAGTTGTACATTTGTATATATGTTTTGTCCGCTTGCTTTCAATAAGGGAACCTCTCCCATTAAAGAGGAGGGGCTTGTTGTCCCTTGACTATGGTTGTTAAAGTACATTTTAAAAACCCAATAGTTTTTGGCAACTTCATTGGGGACTTCGCTTTAAACTGATCCCTTTTATAAAATAAAAATTTCAAGATCATTGTTGTTTTGGCGACTCTATGGTATACATGCGGGAAGAAAGCTCTCGCGGTTGAGGATCCTCATTTTCAATTTTCGGAGCAACACACTTCTCTCTTCCAGCAAGAAGGAACAAAAGAACTCATTCTACAAGCACACCTCCTACTAAAGATAGAAATTCCAAGGATAGCATTCCTCAGGAGCATCTCAGTCCTAATCTCCATGCTTTGATACTTGTTGGTGTTTCAGTTCCCCTTCAGTCAATTTTTCCAAAAATGGCAGTTCCCTTGCCTTGGGAACAATAGGTTAGGCCTCTTGCTCTTCCTTAGCCATTGCATGAGTTACCTAGGGGTAACAGGAAAAGTTTTCCCAAGTTCCGGGGTGATGGGAGAGTTCATCTAGATGAACACATCGCAACCTTCATTGTTGCATGTGGGATTCTTGGGGTTGAACATGAAGATGTCTCTGTCAGGATTTTTGTGGAGACATTGCAAGACAATGCTGTTGATTGGTTCTACCATCTTCATGTTGGGTCTATCACTAATTGGAATACCATGACAACTCAGTTTGAGCAGCATTTCAAACCTACTGAGGATGTGCATGCTCTGTTAGCAAAAATTTCTCATATCAAGAAGGATCCATTTGAGCCTATGATGGAGTTTGTGGCTAAATTCAACAAGCTAATTAATAAAATTCCACAGAACACTCGTCCAGTGGATCAAATCCAAAAGTGCTTCTTCCTCAATGCCCAGTTTCCTGAAGTGAGTTATGCACTAAGGAGAGCTAACCTTGCAACTTTGGATGTTGATCAATGTTTGGCTATCAGTGTTGAGGATGATTTGATCATGTCTGGTAAACTGAAAAGAGAATCCTCCAAATCTAAAGCCTCTTCTTCTTCCTCTTCCCCTGGAGCCAATTCTGATCAGTTGGTACAGAAGCTTGCAAATGATATCATTTCTCTCAAGAAACAATTGGCTCAGCATACCCCTTACCAAGATGTTCCAAGGAATAATTTTCAGCTGAGGAACCGCTTTCCTGATTCTCATACCAGATTGGCTATTGAAGGCCCACCCATCAAGGTTCCAGTCAATGTAACTTGTGAAGTTGAAGAACCTGATGATGAGGAGTGTACTGAACTCTATGAAGAAGAAGAAGTTGAAGAACTGGAAGAGTTTGGTGGGTCTCAAGTTCATTTCCTCACCACTGAAGGTATGGATGATGAAGATGAATATGAGGAAAGAGTGGCAGATATGAATAGTGAGTCATATGTTGTTATGACTCGGGAGAAAATGAACAGAAAAGAAAAAGTGATGCAACCTATTAAGAAGTCCAATGAGCTTCCTATAACTATCCTAGTTATTGCAAGAAGAGGAGCTCCTATTCCCACTGCCTCCACACAAAAGGTGAGTAATGTTAATTCCCCTTTTTCTCCTTCTGTTTCCAAAACTCCTTCTGATTCAAACTCCAAAAATGATAGATCAAGAGTCCCTCAAGTTCCTAGGAATGATGCTCCATCTACCTCTGGATCTTTTGATATCATTGATCACCTAAAAAAGACTAAAATCCAAATTTCAGAGGCAGAGTTTTACCAGACCCATCCAAAAGCTTTTGCTAAAATGGTAAACTTTGTAAATTCCAAATCCAAAGTCTCATCTAGTACTTCTAAAGGCCTTTTTCCCACCCCCTCTTCCTCACCTCAATCAAGCCTTATGGCTGCAGTCACTTCCCCTAATGAGAAAATTGAACCATTCTATGTGACCCTTCTCATAGCTGGCCATAAACTCAGTAACTGTGTCATAGATTCAGGAGCATCAGATAATGTAATGCCTGCAAAGGTAGCTCATGCCTTGGGTCTGACCCTAACATGTGCCTTTGGTTCCTGTTATTCCATGGAAAGTAAGAAAGTACCTTTGGTTGGCAGAATTAAAGATGCACAAGTAGCTTTTGCTACTTTTCCAGAGAAAAGGGTCTTAGCCACCATTTTGGTAGCTGATATTCCTCCCTCATATGGGATGTTGCTGAGTAGAAATTTCTGTAAGGAGGTAGGAGGGGAAATTCAAATGGACTGGTCACATGCTTTGATCCCAGTCAATGGAAAAATGAAGAAGCTGCTACCTAAGAAACAGACTGAGTACATTGTGTAAAATACTGATGACCCAAAAGCACCAAATACTCTATGCAGATATAGGGCATGGTAACTATATGATCATGTCACAAGATGAGGCAAAACTTCCTAAGGGAGTGATTCATGATCCTAATGGCATTTGGGCTTTGGAGTTTGATGGAAGCTACTCTTCAGCTGGTTCTGGGGCTGGTGTAGTGCTAACCTCTCCAGAAGGGAAGATTCATCCTTTTTCTTTCAAGCTCTATTTTGAAAATACAAACAATACAGCTGAATATGAGGCACTCATACTTGGATTGAACATGGAAAAAGAAATGGGAGTGAAGAATATTTGTGCTCGTGGTGATGCAGAGCTTATTGTGAAATAGGTAAGGGATCTTTACCAAGTCAAGAACAGGAGATTGAAGCATTATAGAAATCTTGTCTGGGATTCCATTGAGTTTCTTGATGCTTTCTCCATTGAGGTTGTGCCAAGAGAAAGGAACACTAGAGCTGATTCTCTAGCTGTCTCAGGATCTTTGATGATTCCTCACCCATATTTCTCTCAGGATAAATTTACCATTGAAATGATTCATAGGCCCAGTGTACCAGATAATGCAAACAACTGGCAGGTTTTCAACGATGATCAACATTTTCTCTCTTTCTTGGAGCTAAGGGATAATTTTGACCAGCTGTATTTTGAAGGAAGTGAGACCTTGCCTAGAGAGTGTGTATCTTCCAATGAAGGGGATATCAAGGAAGAGAAGGATCAAGATGGCTACATCAAATTGAAAGGTAACAAGATCCCTAAAGGGCTGGTGAGTTTGGAAGACCTGTTTAATAAGCATGATAGGTACATTAAGTCTAAAACTTCCCAAGGAGCTCGATAGTCTGCTAAGTGTGAAAAGATTAATATTGGGAGTCTTGATGAACCCAAGATGGTGAACATTGGGAAATGTTGCACTCAAGAGGAGAAGAAGAAGGTAGTAAATCTGCTAAAAAGGTATGCTGATGTTCTTTCCTATTCGTATGATGATCTCAAGGCTTTTCAGCCAAAGGAGATGCAACATTTTATCCCTCTGAAACTTGGGATCAAACCGTTCAAGTAGAAACAAAGGTAGTACAATCCCAAGGTTTCTGGCACTATTTTTCAGGAGATTCAGAAGTTACTAAAGGAAAAAATCATCTTTCCTATACACCATTCAACATGGATTGCCAACATTGTGCCTGTCAGGAAGAAGAATGGTGAAATTCGCATCTGTGTGGATTTCAAGAATTTGAATCAGGCCTCTCTGAAGGAAAACTATCCTCTTCCCATGATGGATCAGGTTTTGCAAGCTATCACAGGCTCTGAGATGTTGTCTATGCTGGATGGATTCTCTAGATACAATCAAGTGGAGGTCAGTACCCCAGATCAACACAAAACTACTTTCACTACTCCTTGGGGCACCTTTGCTTACAAGAGAATGCCTTTTGGTCTTATCAATGCTGGTGCCACCTTTCAGAGGGAAATGGACTTGGCTTTTGGCAGTTTGAAGGGAAAATGTGTGGTTGTGTACCTTGATGATTTGACTGTTTTCTCCAAAACAAGGGTAGATCACTTTCAACACCTCGAAGCAGTCCTCCAGAAGTGCAAGGAACATGGAGTCTCTCTCAATCCAAAGAAGTCTTGTCTTTTGTGTCACTGAAGGCAAGCTACTGGGGCATATTGTCTCCAAAGAGGGAATCAATATAGATCTAGAAAGAGTTCAAGCAATCTAGCAGATTCCTCTTCCCACAAGTAAAAAGGGGGTCCACTCTTTCTTTGGTAAGATCAACTTCCTGAGGAGATTCATTCTTGATTTTGCAGAACTGACTATGAGCATTTCTCACATGATGAAAGGAAATATAAAATTTGGTTGGTCTTCTGAGGGTAAGGAATCATTTGAAGGGATCAAGCAAGCCATTGCTAAGGACCCCCATCTTAGCATGTCCTGATTTCAATAAGGACTTTATCATCTATTGCTATGCTACAGAGAATACCTTGGATGTTGTGTTGACTCAGAAGAATTCTAAGGATCATGAGCTTCCAATTACATTCATGAGCTATGTTCTGAAAGCTCATGAATTGAAATATACTATGATGGAGAAACATGCTTTTGCAGTGGTCAAAGCTGTCAAGTAGTTTAGTTTCTATATTCTTAATTCTCACTTTGTTGTGCTTGTTCCTGATACAACCATCAAGTCTATTCTCACACAACAGGAGTTTGGAACTAAGAGAGGTAATTGGGTAGAAAAGGTCTAGGAATATGACTTGGATATCAAGCCAACTAAGCTAGTCAGGGGTAAAGGCTTATGTGAGCTTATTGCTGAAGGATATGATGCATAATTGTCCAAAGAATTAGTTGATGTTCCTGTTGTCCTTTTCCTCAGTTCAACAGATGAGTGGTATGCTGATATTGCACACTTTCTTACTTATGGAGAGTGTCCATCCCACTTGAGTACAAAAGAGAAGATGACTATTAAGTTAAAGTCTGCACGGTATGTGCTATTGGAGAATGCTTTGTTCAAGTGAGGCATAGATGGAAGATTCATGAAGTGCACGGACAAAGAGCAACAAAAGAAGTTGTTATCAGATTTTCATGATCAGGCTTGTGAAGGCCATTTCTCTTCTATTGTCACTTCTCACAAAATCCTTCGTGTTGGGTACTATTGGCCTACATTGTTCAGAGATGCATCCAAATGGGTAGGTAAGTGTGAAGCCATGTCAGAATTTTGTTGGGAGACCTAAGTCTACTTTGCCACTAAAGCTAATAGTGATTGATGAGCCCTTTCAATAGTGGGGATTGGATTTCATTGGAACTCTTAACCCACCTTCCAGTGCTAGGCATACTCACGTGCTAACTGCTACAGACTACTTCACTAAGTGGGTAGAGGCCATCCCAGTCAAAATCACTACTTCTAAGATAGTGTGTAATTTCATTAAGGAGAACATATTGATAAGGTTTGGGGTACCAAACAAGATTGTGATTGATAATGCTTCAAATTTTTTCTTCTTCTGAGATGATGGATTTATGCTATGGTTATGGAATTTCCCTTGCTCACTCTTTATACTACTATCCCCAAGGGAATGGACAAGAAGAATCAACAAACAAGAATCTAGTAACCATCGTTTGGAAGCTTGTCAATGACTCTCAGAGGAATTGGCACAAGAAACTTTATGATGCTCTCTGGGAAGATAGAATTACACCCAAAAGATTAATTGGGATGTCTCCTTTTCAAGTGGTGTATGGTGTTGAAGCTCAATTACCAGTGAAAGTGGAATTACCAGCCTTGCACTTAATGAAGGCTATTGAAGATTCAAGTTTTTCCAGTTCCTTGGACAAGAGGATCATGTATCTCCAGAAGCTAGATGAAGACAGGTTATAGGTTTTTGATAGGATATCAGCTCATCAATTGAAGGTGAAAGCTCTATTTGACAAGAAGGCTAGAACCCATGATATTTTCAAGTGGGAGACATTGTTCTGCTATGGGACAAAAGGCATGAACCTCGAGGAAGCCATGGTAAGTTTGATTCCCTTTGGCTTGGTCCTTTTAAAATTAGGCACTTTGCTAGAGAAAATTCATTCTATTTGGATTACATGGATGGTTCTCCTCTCCCACTTCCTTATAGTGGGAAGTATCTAAATTTGTTCAAGTCTTAGGTGACTAGGCGGTCCTTCTATATATTCTGTATAGTTTTTTGGTTTTGGTTTGTTCCTTTGTGTTTTGCTTCTGTTCTTCCTTTTAGGTTTATTTTCTTTTCGTGTGTTTTATATTTTGTGTTGGTTTTCCTTTGAATCTATTTTCCCAATGGATAAGGCACTGGTCTGATTTCCTTGAGTTTTTTTGTGGTTCTTGATCTTGCCTCGTTCCTCTGTCAAGTCCTCCCCAGAAAGAGCTAGCTATTGTCGCCCTCAAAATTCCTCTCTTTTGAAGTCAAGTTTCACAAATTTTGAGTTGGTACTGTTATCCAGTATTTTTCCCCCTGGTAAAACTGTTAGCCAGTGACCCCATTCACAAAAGAAAGTAGATAAATCATGTTTAAATCCTACAATCATGAAACAGAGGGAGTCTATTATGGAGTGGAAGGGCCTGCAAAATATCAAACAACCCGCGTGCAAGAAGAAATTGAAAATATGGCTCCATCGAACAAACCCATGCTTAAATCCAGAAAATAGGTTGTAGGCGGGCTCTAAAATAAAATATCACGGGTCAGGGAAGGAGAAAATAGTATCAAAAAACTAGAGGCTCAAAGGAGAAGAAATGATGAAGGCTCAAATTCATCGGGATCTGAAATGATTCAGAACGAGCCCCCATCAGTATAAGCCTCCACATGGACACTCCAAGTAGAGACTTTGGTTGGCACAGTTTCAAGATGGGAGCCCAAGGGATGGGGACTGAAACTTGCGCTAACCCTCCACGTGTCCTAGGCCCAAAGAGGGGTAGAGTCAATAGTTAAAAATAAAAAAGGTGGACAAGGTGGGCCTAAAATCGACTAAGTATAGAGGAAAAATGAATGGTGCCACATTTTACATCAACGCAATTTCAAAGCATGGTCCAAAAGGTGATCCCCAAATGAGTGCTAGCTCACCAAGTATTCAGGGCCCAAAAAGTAAGAGTGGTCGTTTAAAATTCCAAGAGCCTGTGGAGGCCTCCATGTGTCAACCCAACACTACTTCAAAGGTAAAATCTTGAGCGGATTTTTCAAATGAGCGCGGGCCTTCCATGTCCCAGGTCTAAAGAAGGGCCACACGGTCCATGTGGTTGAATAGTCAAAGCAGAGATAGGCCAGTGAAGGAACCCATGTTTCAAATAGTGCTATTTCAAGAGTAAAATTTGGGGAAGGTTTCCAAACAAGTGCCAAGCCTCCACGTATCCAGGGTCATAGTTTTGGCTCGCCAAAGCAAAGAGATTCAAGCTACAAAGGAACCCAAGGATCTTGTGGAATCCACCACATGTCATAGGGGTCAACATGATTTCAAGAATGTAAGGAAGATAGGCCTGAATCTGGCAAGGTGCGTGAGGCTACCACGTAGACCCGGTATGGAGACTCTTTCAAATATTGTCAGCCCACGGCCCTAATATTCAAATAGCCATATATTTTGACTGAAAACTTAGATTTGGGTTGGAGAAGACTTTTTGATAAGGTCTCGACCTCCACTATCCATGAATACATAAAATATAAAATTTTAGCATGTTTTGGTGGGTCGAAAACCTAAAAAAACGTTATTTTCCCATTAAGGACGGGATCAGATTGCTTCAGCCTCTAGGATTTTTGTTTCTGGTCTTTTCTTCCTTCTTTGACACACCAAAAAAACATGAGGAACCAGAATGGAGAGATTGGGGGTGGATTTGTAGGAGTTCATTGAATGGCCAGTAGTTGAGCTTTGGATTAGATTTCATGTCTCTCTCTAACCTTCTGTAACTCTTTGTGCTGAATCTATAAAAGTATTGGTTTTCGGGGCTCATTGTAAAGGGTTGGATCCTGAGACTCTGTAAAGGTCATAGAATCAAAGTAATCAATACGGAATTTTTCCCATTTCTTCCTCTATGTTTCTTCTTTCCATGTCTAAAACTTGAGAATCATCCATCTTTTATAATAGGAAACTTTGTGTTCTCGTTTATATGGTTTATGGAACTTTGCATTTGTGGAATTATACTGGTTATAAAAGTAAATGATTCTATTCTACAACTCCCTAGTTTAATATGTATAAGGTGATACTATTCCATTTATATTTCCTAAAAGTATTGTTATGTTTTACCTTCATCATCTCCTTTCTTCTTCCATCCTTTTGTATTGATGATCTTTGGGCATAAAATGTTTCAAATTATCAGGACTCCGCGATTTGAAATTTATACTTTTTTATATATAATTTTGTTGCTTTCTTTCAATAAGTGAACCTCTCCCATTAAAGAGGAGGGACTTTATGTCCCCTAACTGTGGTTGTTAAAGTACATTTTAAAAACCCAACACGTTCCTTAAAATATCTCATCCAACGACATATAAAATATGGTGACATTCAAGTAGACAATCCTAATCCATCATCTAATCAGCCCCGTGAGGTTTTTAAACAAACCTTCCCCAACCCTCCACCATCAACTCAAAATCCACCCCACCTCTTATACATGTAATGCTCACATCATCGATATCGTAAATCCAGATCTAATACCATTACTTACTTGTTACACCTCTTCATCTATTGTACCCACGACCATTTTGGACCTTTCCCCTATACCCATCATTCCTTCATCAACTAAACTTGTCTTTACTTTAGTTCCTACCCCTTCAGCCATAACCTCAATAATATCCACACCTATATTTACACCTATCACATCTACACTAATCATATCTATAACTATCACACCCACATCGACTTCAAATTGACCTATTACCCCACCCATATCTATTACATCCCAACCTATCACATCCATTTCTTCACATATATCCAACTTAACACCTATATTGATATCTTCACCACACACACCTACATCTATACCCACCTCCACATCAACCACACCTATTACTATGAGTATAGTACCATCAACATTTGAATCCACATCCACATCCATATAATCTCTTGAAACATCTACTACATGGGATATACCCACTAAAGACAACCACAAATGATATTCATACCCCATATATAAAACCAATCAATCCTAAAACCATACAATCTACAAACCCTCTTGATCTCATCAAACATATCATTCAAAAACTACTTCCGCTTTCCATATCCTCATCTATGACACAATCCACATCACATGGGCCTACTTCTATAGATCCTCCCAGTAGAAATCATCATCATTACTACAAAATTTAAATACTCACAAAAAAATTCTAAGAACCTTTTCATGCCCATCCAAGAACTCCCTTACACGTATCCTCACAATAAGTTGGAGCTTTCTCCTCCCAAGTCTAATCCTCCCATGAAATATAATGTTACATCATCAATCTTAGGATAATTTCCATCCATCATAGGGCCAAAACCTTCATCTAATACCCCTTCATCAATCAAGCTACATCCAAATCAAAACAACCCAATCCTCCTTCAAAACCATCCACATGCCCATGTCTAAAATCAAAATCCAAATAATATATATCCTCAATCATCAAACTTTACACCAAGTCACAATCATCCACTTCTTCTTCCAAATCTAAGATCTAAGTCAAAAGTGCCCATCATGAGGCCTCATCAAATGAAAATATTATCTTCTTACTTTCATCTACCATTCCCAAATCCACTTCATCTATAACATTCTTCTTCAACATATCCCCCATCGGTATCCTACAATGAAATATTTCAACAAATCTTACTCCAAGCATAAAAAATCATCCTTCCTCCCATCAAGTATTTTAACCCACATGGAAAAAAACCTCACTTAGTTTGATTCTAACATTCCATTTGTACCTATCATCATACCCTTGTGACATGATATTGAACATTGTAAGGCCCTTCAAGATGTCATCTATAATCTCATAGAAGAGGATAATGTTGTAATAAAATAAAACCACCATCTTCCTTCCATATCATCCACATTCAAGTCTAATCCTACTAATAAAATCCTCACTCTCTTAAGGAATCCAAATCTAGGGTCTCCATCCAAATCATTCGTTTTAGTCCCTCCCCTTAAGCTCTATTTCTCCTAAAGAGAGCCCCCCTCTCTTCATTGATGCCATTTAAATTATCAATCCTCCTCATCCTCATAGATCCTTAATCATATATAAAATCAAAACCTAGGGTCATCATCACCACTCCATCCTAACAATCCTACATGATATCCTTTGACATCTACTAGCTCATCCATATATGCATCCTAAGTTTCCTAATGTGATGCAACCATCTCTCACTGGTGGTAGTATCTAGTCCTCACTCTTAATCCTCTTACATTCCCTCCTTCTATCTATCTCAACCATTCTCCAAGGGCTATCATATTATCATCATCCAATTCCCTATCTAACAATCACTTAAAAGAGTGTGACTTTAATGTCAGTGACCCCATCCCAAAATTAGAACGTCACTACTCTAGAAATGGAGCCACATGCTGAAATTTTTCTCCCAACTAGATTGGACCTTATATTATCATACACGTAAGTATGGATATTTAACCTATCATCTCTTGATGGTAAACCATAAATGAAACCTCTTAATCACATTGTACATGAAACCGTTCTACTATTACCATACCTACCAATCGTGAACTTAGCTCATCTCGAGTGGTCACCCATCCATCATTAGCCTCTTCCATCTTTCATCGTAATGATATTAGAATTGTGTGGTCTACCATCACTATCCTATTTTTTACATTGAATATGGGCACCACAACTCTTCTCATAGCATATTGCTTATGGATAGGATCTTTGTTCTTAGGCGAAAACCCTGTAATCATTACATCCATTTCCTTCTTATGTACCTATTGGAACTACACTAAGAGTCCACATGGGTATCGCTTGTACACTTCTTCATCCCCTCCTAAATGGTCTACCTAGCTATCTCTAGCTCCTCCATAAAAAATTCAAAACTCCCTGATGCTCATTTCAAAAGCTATCATATCCTAAAAATAAACTACTCCCTCAAAGGAACATTTTTCATAAAAGAAAAAATATCCAAAAGTATAGATAGATCCCTCGAAGGAAAACTATCATGCATATCTTATCCTGTCATTTTTTACAGAAAAAATATCAAATCCAAAATCTAAAAAAGCATAAAGAAAATGTAGACCACTCCTTCAAAGGATGGCTACCATCTCATATCTATGGAAGCGAAGGATTTCTCACATTGATGATCCTTATATATATTAAAAAATAAGAGCATAAATTCAAGAAGTAAGCATCCTAATAAATCCTCCCGTATCGATCAAATTTAGTCATCCATAGAAAAATTTCCTACATTGATCAATTTGCACCCTATTATGCTTAGATTTGGGGCATAAACCTAGGAGCACCCACCTAAGGAGAACCTATTTTCCCGCATTTACGAGTTGCATCTAAACCCCTTATGTCATGTCGACATTAGGTTTATAAGTCCACCTTCCACACTTTCCCTGATGATCCTTGGAAATAAATAGCTATCATTGATTATGTGTTAACACATTTTATTGGCTATAAGTGTATTTTTTTGATTAGATCCCTCTCTTATTTACCTCCAATCTAATATCAAGAGTGTTTATTCCACATGTGCTCCTTACTATGATGAATGTGTACACTTATACAAATTGGGGTCACCTTATTCAAGCTAGTGTTTTATCTTTCGCATCCAATCCTATTTTATCTTCTCTTTTCAATCTTATGCCTCATCGAGCCTATTCTTGTCCATCATATCTTACCTTATCTATCATCCAATATTTTTATCCAATCTATTTTTCCTATGCTTTAGATCTGTTGTGTCACCTTTATCTCACCTAAGATTATTTTATGGCTCATTTTACTATATTTTTCTTCTCATCTATCTATCTCATCTATATCATCCATACTCTCATCTCCTAAGTCCGACTTTGCAGGCCATATTTGTGATTCCCTCTTGGGGCACCATATTTTCATCTTAAATCTACCATTATATCCTCATCCCACTAGGATGCATATTTTCTTTATTCCTCGTGTATGAAGGATATTGCATAGTTTTCCCCTGCACCTTGTCAGATCTTTTTCTTGACACTCCTCAAATTTATTTGTACATATTGTGATGACCACCTTCAACCTATTGGTCCCATGGCTTGTACATCTATTCAAGTGAATTCCCATAAGAATACCTCTACTTTTATGACTCACAGGGTCCATAGGTCATTAACATTTCCCTCCATCACACGTTGTGTTATGTCCCTACCGATGTGTTTCTAGGATCACCATAATATTTTTATTTTTATTTTTATATTTATTCATAATCATTCCCTTTCACTTGGGGCATCCTTTTTCATCATCTTTATTTTCTCATCCTTTTCACCTCTTTCCTCTTCATCCATCTCTTTCAAACTCATGATCAACTTCCCTTCATTTCGTTGACCCCTAGTTTAAGGAGGAAAACCTCATCAATCATCCTTACATAACTTTTAGTTTTTGTCTCATGGCTTTCCCAACAAAAACTACTCAACAAAAAGGGGAAAATTTAGACACCATTTTTTGGTATCGCTACCCCTCACCCCGTGTTTTCTCTCTTCTTACATGCAGGTACCTATTTGAATCTTCCCCTTCCCTCCAAAATCACATTTATTCCATTTTATTTCCCACCTTTTATCCTATCTTACCCATCCCATTATTTTATCTATCTTAATTACCCATAATCTCCATTAATCAATCTTAATCACCACCTAACTTATTTATTCTCCCTAAATCTTCTCATTTTTCCATCCCTAGGCTCGCATTTAATAATTTCATCATCCCCTTTCCTTTATTTAATGATTTTCACCACTCACCTACCTATTCATCTTCCCTAAACACCCTACCTTGTCCTTATCCCCCAAAACCCTAATAAGATATATTTGGGCTCATTTTTCCTCGAGTTGTGCTTCATTCCATTGCCTAAATGGATGGTTTGACAACCTACCTAGGTCATTTTTGACCCTATAAATCCACCTTCACCCCCTCCTTTCCAAATGGATGGAAGTTTAGGTCTCTCATGGCTTTGGCTTGTTCTTGCAGGTTTCCCATCTTCTCAACAACAACTACTCTCATCTTAGAGACCTCTTTTCATAATTGTGGAGATCTTGGATATTTTATGTTTAAGTGAATCCCTCTTGTCATCTTGCCATCATCTTGCATCAACAATGTAGCTTGAAAGTCCTCTTACGGTTCTTGGTCAGTCACCTTGGAGCTCTATCATATCCTCAACACTCATTCTTCCCTTCTCATCCTTTATTTTCCATACATATTATCCTAGATTTTTCCCGGTCACCGTCAACCCTGTCAGGTCGTTGTTGACCCAACCTCCATTATATTAACTTTCCTATCATTTAGATCCCCCATCATCATATTTCTAATCTTTCATCCATCCGAAATCCAAATCATATCATCCTACATTTCTGTCATTCCAAATTTATTCTATCCATCCTAAGGCACCACCAAATCATCCTAGTTTCCATCAAAAAGATCTATCTTATTGCATTCACCATCAATTTTCCTAATTTTCTTGCATCCTTTCTGTTAGATCTTGTTCCATATCTTCTGCAAGTTCTTGTTTGCCATCTTAGTGTACCATCAACATCAAATACAACCACAAGAGGTCTTACAAACCCATTTTAAGCATTTTCTCCTCATCCTGCACCAGTTGCCATTGACTGGCCCTCTGTAGTCTTGGGAGTAGTCTTGGGTCGTCATCGACCCACACATGTTTGGTTTGATTTTACATCCATTTAGATCAGATCTAATTTTTGATCTTATATCCAACATTTCAGTTTCTGTTTTACTGCAAATTCTACATTATTTGCACCTATTCACATTGTAACATCATTGACTTGGCTGTTATGGTGATGAATTCCACTCTTGAATTTACAAATGTTGACAGGTGATTTGTTTTAGGAGGAAGTACTCTAATGATTTTAGAAAATCATGTTTGCAATGGATAATTCATTATTTGTTGAAAATAATAATTTTTGGTTGTGAATTCTGCTTACATGAAAATAATTCCATTCATCTCTCTTTATAGCTTAAATTCACTTTTAATAAGACGATGAACTTGTATTTTGTATACTTAATTTATTTCGTGTAAACAATAAAAACTTTGATCAATTCAATATATTACAAGGTATCCTTTAGTTCTTCTTACATGCTCATCTTGTTGTCTTGTTAATCGGAAATGGAAGGTGATCTTAACTATGACTTGTTTTGTTTACCATGGTGAATAATTCTTCTTAGGAGTTCTTGATTGACAAATAGGCCTTAGGGTGATAAGCCTGGGCCTTGTTGTTAAATGTTTTAAATGTTGAGCAACGTATAAGGGTCATAGACCTGATAAGTGAATCACTAAGATGGGTACCCTAACCTAAGTTGGGATGTTCTATACTAGTTTGGATTTTAACCTAAGGTAATTAAGACCTACATAGGAACTAAGGTTGATTTCTAACCTAATAAAAATATAACCTAAACTATTGCTAACCTAAGAAGATACCTATGGACTATTTGGCAAATGGTAGGTTGGTGGCGTCGGTTTTCAAGGCATTGATTGAAATTTATTTTTGGTTTAAAACCTACGGAATTCCAATTTTGATGGAGGCATTGGGAGTTTAAGGGATGCCTAGTTGGCATCACCACTAAATTGAAATTGCATGCAAATTTTGAATTAAAGGCTTGCCAAACCTGGATGGCAATGGCATCGAGAATTAGGAGGGAAACTAACTTTTCTTCACATTAATTGATCTTGGTTATGGTGAAGAAAACTACCTAGGATAAATGAATGGTGGATTATAGAAAGGTTGTTTGATATTTAGTTCATTTTCAATTTTTTATCTTCATGGGATTTTTGGTTCTTCGAAATAGTAGTTCTATTTTTGACCTATTTGTATTCTTTGCATTCTTGAGTTATCTTTGGATCCGGTGGAAGTATAAGAAGTAAAAATATTGTAGTGGTGGATGTTGCTTGGGAAAAGAAGAGACTGTTGAGGCTCGGCTAAGAAATCGTCTACAAATCAAGAAGAAGCTCTATTAGGTATGAAAGGCTCTACCTATTAAGTTGTTCTAATCTTTTCCTAAATGTATTCATTAAAATAACTTTGTTCTTGGGAAACAAATGAGTTTGTATGTGATGTTTAGTCTTTATTTTTAATTTTATTTTCTTTGCATTTTATTTGTATGTACTGTACTGAAACTGGGTAGTATGATTCACGACTATGCTAGAAAAATGTTTTGGGATTCATTTCTTGTTGAAAAATAATGGTAAACATGTTTTACTTCTATTGAACTCAAGTTGTTGTTGAATTTGAGAACTCATGTTGGACTTTACTGAAACTAGTTAGTAGTAGTTATTATTATGAAGGAAATATGTTTCGAGTTTTGCTCTCCCTTGCTGGAAAAAAATGATAGAATCATGTTTAACTTCTGCTTGAACTGAAATGAAGTCAGATTCTTTACTTACTCCTATAAATTTGTGAGAAGACTTGTTAGTGACTTGTCTAATATTGGGTTGTAACAAATCTCCTAAAACAATCTATCTATATAGCATGGTTGATAGTTAATCTTGCTTCCATAATTTATTGAATTATTATCGAATTTGAATACGTCTTTTCTAGTTTATGAAAAAATAAAGGTCAAGGTTTATTTTGTTGGATCGACTTACCTTGTATGACTGGTTCTCTTATTTAAATCAGAAGAAAAACTGTTTCAGTAGGAACTCGAGGTACTTTCGGTTGAACTTTAGAGTAACTTGACTCTGTCTAAATGAATGAACACTTGGAGGAAATAGACTGTAATACTGTTAATGGATTACTTCTTTTGAGCTTGACTTAGAGCACCTGACTTGGGGTTGTGTCGTTGTTTTGTTGTTTCTCCTTGAGGTCAAATTTGGGCAGGGTTCATTCTTCCTGAACTAGTAGTATGTTCTTTTGATTCTTGTGAAGTATGTGGATCTGGGTTGGCTTGAATGGAAACTTTGACTGTTAAATCTTGATCTCACCTTTTTCACTTTAGCATCAATGGATGAGTAAGCTTTGTGTGTGTTGTCACTTTAAAATGAAATTGTGGCCAAAAGTGGGTAATTTACTTCAACGTTACTCTGTCTCTCCTTTGTTTGGGAAAACTTGAGAAACTTCTAGAGCTGATGCTTTTAACGTTTGGAAGGAATGTAATGTTTAGTTATTGGTTTGTTATGCTTTGGATACTGTTATTAACTGTAAGCTTATGATTAACCATTTTTCAGTTTGTAGCTTTTACGCTACAGTTACTATTCTAGTTTGTAAGTTGGGAAAACATCATTTTCAGTTTCTGACTTTCATGTTATAGTCATAGATGTCGATTGTAATATCAAAAAGTTCTTTGTGTTCATTGGTTGTTGGAGTTGAATGTTTTCTTGGCTTTGGACAATCAAATCTATCTCAGTTATTTTCAATCTCGGTAATTATACCTCTTTTAAGGAATAATGAGATATTATCTCATCTTTATTCGTTGTTATCCTTTCTTTCTATTTGAGTTGAGGTATTCACAATACCGTCCTCTTAGAAATCTTAAGGTAGATATAGGTTGTTTCCTTTCTCTCTTTTCATTCCTTCTCCCACATGTATTACTCCTGTGTAAGGAGTTGACTTGTTCAGTTTGTATAACGTTGAAGGATTTACAAGGTGGGTAGTTGGTGGATAAATCTTTTCTTTCTTCTTCTTGACTATTACATTGGTAGGGATGTAATTGTTATGATGTGTGACTAATTTCTAGGTGCATGTAAATTAAATTTATCCTTTGTCAAACCTGTCATTGCTAATCCTAAAATTTAGGCTAGAGTTTGACTTTGAACTTGGATTTAGTTTCTTAAATAAGAAACTCTTACTTTAAGGTGTTTTTGGTTCATCCTTAATTTCCTCATAAAGTTAATTGAGCTTGGAATTAAATATTCTAGGAGGAAGTAAGTTAATGCTGTGTAATTTGAATCATTGTTCCATTAAAGTAATTATATTTCTATTAATCATTAGAGTTAGTATCTTTTTCTTTTCGGTTAGATGGAATGAATCAAGAGATGAATCATAAATATCTGTAGATGAAATGCGGTTAGTGGTCTTGTTGAAATAATTCCTTTATGAAATCATCGGCTGAACATTGATTTTGATTACACCATGATCTTTTCTTAATGTTGATATGGATTATCATTTTGTTTCTCCCTCTTACGACTGTTATTTCTTGACGTGTCTTTCTGTAATGCTTTCATTGTTTCATAAAAAAATATTCTTTTTATGAAACAATTAGTTAAAAGCATATCATTTTAATGCTTAGTGCTTATGATTCTCAGTTCACTGAACTGACCCGTGCTAGAAAATTTTGCAGATGAACTTCGTAAGTGGTAAAAAGGGAGACAAAATCTTTTAAGATGTTACTTTTGTTTACCAAAAGATTAGCTCTTTTATGGGAAATATGATTCAATATTAAAATGTATTTTTGTAACGGAAAGTTGTAATTTTATAGAACTTATTGTTGTTATTTGACACTAAAGATGTTTGAAGTATTGGTACTTGTAATGTATAAATTCCTCCCTGATAAATGGAAAATTTTGTGGGTTTATCTGTACTTGATGTGTCATATTTTTACATATTCAGTGAGTATTAGTGATATTCTTATCTCTGTTCTTTTACATATATACTTCTGAACTGAACCATTTCAAGTTGAAATAAAATGAACTAGGTGGTAAGGGAATTAGATACACTATCCCTTTATTTAAATGCAACTTATCAAGTTGGAATTCATGGCTGCTAATTTAATTAAATCACTATGGTTTATTAAAATGATGTTAATGGAAGAACAAATCCATTATGATAAATTGTATAATGTTAAGAGGTTACAATGAACCCTAACTCTTAATAAGAAAATAGAAGTCAACTATTCTGAAATGATAATCAGGATTGTTTTAGAATCCTTTGGAATTAAACCTAATGTCATCTTGGAAAGAGGAAGATGTACTTCCTCTTGACTAATACCTTAATATGAATAAAAAAAATGAAAGGTATATATAAATATATAATAGTAAACTTCATTTCAATGAAGTCTATTATTAAAGAATCTGATTCGGAACTTAAACAAGCTAAGTCATGGTTAAGTCAAATAAGTGAACCATATTGTTAGGATGTTGATTCTGTTTTAAAAGTCGAATCCTAAATTAGGAAGTTAATGAATAAAAAGCAATCTGGATGTTTCTGCAAAGCAATTACAATTCATTTATTGTTGAAAACCTTAATGGTCAAGGAAACTAGGAATTCATCATGGTTGCTGTAATTAGACTCTAATTATAGAAAATAATTAAGTAATTAAATTCTTTCTTGGGCATGTATATCTAGGTGGGATGACTTTGTCGGATGTTGGCACACGCCAACTGCAGCACCGTACCTCCGTGAAGACTTGGGTCTTAATGAGGGTACTATGTTGCAGTTGACATGTTGAAACACCCTTCAGAGTTGAATCATCTAGGCATACATAAACTCAGACTTGATCTTATTTATACCCTAGGTTAGGTTGGAAGTATGATCTAGTCTTGGGGGAAAGTCACGACAACTTAGGATAACTAGACACACAAAATCAACTTAGTTAGATTGAGTATGTCTATGTACCCTTAGTCACCGTGACTAGCCTTCTACACTAGACTATGTTGTTAACCTTGGTTAGGGTTAAACCTTGAACAAATGGACTGACAGGAGTTAGTGAAGACCATCCTAGATAACAGATGAAGTGGGGTGAAGGACGTATTCCGTTTGATGAGTATGTCATCTAGGAATATTAAAATGAACAGTATGTTGTAAATATTTGGCCAAAGTATTGCAAGATGTTGGTTGCGTTGTCCTATATCACCTAGTTGTAAGAAGTGATATTTTAGATGAATATTGGTAACAAGTATTCAAATAGGCCTCTTAAACATAACACTTAACACCCTAAAAAGGGTATGAGAACCGAGTATACCTAGTATACAATTCAATGAGTTAACATTAGAGATCAATGTTTCACTAAATCATGAAAGGAGAGATCGGTGTTACACCGAGTCATTACAGATGCATATGGTTATCTATTATGAGATTGATTGGCATGGAATGTGGGTTCTAAATTATGATTATTTAGAATAGAGAACATTATTATAAAAAAAATTCCCTTGTTTCTAAAGTCTTAAAATGGGAATGTTACACACATCATCATCCCATATCAAGGCCCATAAACCCTCGCATATTTTGAGTTGCTTTATTTCCTTTAGTACAATTTAACTAATCTGAGCAGAAACGAGGGAATTTGGTCAATAGAGGTAGGAAAGAACCAAGCGAGTGGAAGAGGATTGGATGGAGGAAGATATGTAGTAAGGAATACTGAGTATGAGGGGGTGCCTCAATTAAGAATCCCATGTTGTTGTGGCAGTTAAATAAAATTCCCAAGTTGAGAGATTAAGTATGATAAGGGTAGGTGTGAATAGGTGAGGAGGGAAGAGTTAGAATGAATGGGAGGGTTGGAGGAGATGATTACAGGGAATATTAGGACACATGGCCTATGTGATGAGTGATTGGAATAAATGATACAATAGGGATGACTTATATCAAGGGAGGTCCTCAAGTAAGATTGTCAAGATGCATGGATGGTCAAATAAGATTCCCAACATGAAGAAGTGGTACAAAGAGATGATTGTGGCGTTTATGATTGTACTATGAGAAATGTGATGACGAAGGAGTTTATACAATAGGGAAAAATTAGTGAGAGGAGCCACCTCAAGTAAATTCCCATGTTATATGGATGGTAAAATAATATTCCCAAGCCAAAGGGTAAGGTGCAAAGAAGTAGGTGAAAAGGGATACATATGAGAGAAGAGAAGAGATGAAGGAGTACATTATGGGGGAAGGGAACAAGAATGGTGAAAAGTAAGGGAACAAGAATGGTGAAAAGTAGGAGGTGTATAAATATGCGTCATAGGTTCATATGAAGATGGAGAATGAATACACAAAATATATGTTGGTTATGGTGGTGGATGAGGGGTTACAAGCTAACAAACCCTATTTGAAGAGTTTTCTCAAGTAGTATTTGTATGCTACAAAAATGGTCAAGTAAGATTCCCAAGCTAGAGGGGCTACCAAAAAGTGTGGAATGATGTGGTAAAAATCAAGTTATTGATCATGCAGGAAGATACCTACGTTGTTAAAGGATCTTAATTTTAATGTAGCATACAACAGAATGCACTACGATATGAAATATCATGATGAGTGTGTTATAATATGCAATAGAGCATAGACATGGACCACTAGAAAAATAAAGAATGTTTGCCATGTATTTTCATTGATGTCAAATTATGGTTTTGTCAGTATTGTTAGTGAGCTGCATTGATATCAAAAGGTGTATGGAGCGTGGAGATTAAGTTTCTAGGTGAGATTGCATGATGTTGCATGGGCTTTGGAGTAATATAATGAATTTTTGGAGTGTGATGATGGCTTGTAAAGACATAGAGGGAATTTATTAGGTGTTATAAAGTGTTTTGAAGATTTTTGCAGGTGTTCAAGGTTTTCCACGGTGATTTGAGGTCAGAATTGGTAAAACAAGCATGTTTCAGGTGTTTGTTTGTGAGGCCTAAAGAGTTAAATGAAGCATGCTATGATGAAATGAATTATGTAGCAGTTGCTTATGCATGATGATAACATGGGTAGTATGAATATGCATTTTTGGTACACTCACAAGTGCCTCAGGGTGCAGGTATGAGGTTTAATCATGGTTTTTAGGTCTACTATAGACCTAATCCTTAAGAAAGCATGCCCAGGTGAGATGAGTTGAGTAGTTGCAGAGATATTTGGGAAAAGGTTAGTATTGGAGATGTGTTTTCAGGTTGATATGATTATTTTTTCCAGATTTGAGGTCTATGTGATGAAGATTTTCCAACACATTGAATTTTTGCCAAAATTGGGTTTCCAAAGGTAAGTTTTTGAGCTAACAGTTGACTTTCAGATGCTCGTTGGGAAGTGTGTGCTTTGCATGGGGACCCAATATCCTTGGGGTAATTGATCAGGTCAGTTATGAATACTTTCCAAGAATAATGAGGTTGTTTGATCGTCATGTTTTTATGAACAATCGTTAAGAAGCTAAATTGCTTTGTAACCCTCTTGAAACCCTAGCTTTGGAGCGACTTGAGAGATACTGAGTATAGTGATCCAGAATTGATTATTTTAGAAAAATGATGATTTTATGTTGTAGATGAATCCTCCATATTTATCCATATGTAATTTAGATCTTGTATTATTATGTGGACCCCACCCAAAAAGGAAAGTTTCTGGAAAGTTTCAGTTTGTGCAAAATTTTCCCATTGAACCTAATGACTAATTTATCATTTATTGAAGCATGAGAATTTTAATACATGTACATGATTTTTTCATGCCATGGTTTCCCTTTTTAATTAAATGTGTGCCTTATTTATGAGGACTGGTTTTTAGGTAGTTTTAGGGTAGTTTAGAGCAATCTGGGAACAAAGCATTTTGGAGATACTACAGGTGGAGTTATGACTTGGTTTGAATTTTTTGATGATCCTAACATCTAAGATATTCACAATGATATATCACACTTTAATTTTTGCTAATAATTGAGGAAGTTGTGACCTATTCTTTGAAGGTCAATTTTGAGGGTGTTTGGTTGAGCATGGTCTTATGAGGGTTTCATGGTGTGATGATTATTATGAGTTTTTTTCATTATTAAAGGAGATTTCTTAGGGCTTATACAACATGTATAAGTGTGTGAAATTCCTTGGTGAAGTTTTTTTTTCTCTTGTTCACTCCATGGTTGGCGATTTGTTTGTTTTGGGGTTTTAGGACTTCTTAAGTCGTAATGGAGGCCTAGATGGTTCCTGGTCATAATAGCAGAGATATGTGGTCATTTGGATGATTTTTATAGGATGTTATAATGATTATGGGAAGTTTTTTTACCTATATGAAGGTTTACGAACTAGGTTTTTTTTTGAAAAAGAATCAATATATAAAGGCAAGTTACAAGATTTTATTTGTGTTAGTTTTGCAAAAGAGGATAAAACACGTAACCTAGAGGGAAGATAGAAGTGAAAGTGATGAAGGTCCTTTGTGACCTTGTTGATAGAGATAAATTATTGCGCGATGTTGTGATGGAGAGAGAAAATGTGATGGTGAGCTAGGGAAAGAAGTGTTAACATTAGCTTGAAGGAAGAAGGTTTTTGGTAAGAGGGTTAGAGAGATGTTTTGAAAGTGATAGAGAGGAGAAGTGAGATTCATGGATGTAATCATTAAATTTTAGAAGAAAACAATTAGTGGTTTACTTCACCTTTCATGATGGCTTTAGTTGGTGCTTGAGTCATCTTGGGGGGTTGGTTGCTCCCTTGTAGTGTTAGTGCTCTACTAAATTAGGGGTTGGTATTTTTTGTAGGGTTTGTGACCTATCTAAACTAGGGTTTGACACTCCTTGTGGGGTTGGTACCTCACTAAAGAAATATCTTATGATGGTGCGTAATACTCACTTAGAGTCCTTGTTTTTGAGTAATATAAGCATAGGTTTAACGGGTTGTCTTCCACTTGAGGGTTTCCCACTTAAATATGGTGGTCACGTGTTCTTTCTTGTTTCATGCTTATGTAGATGATCTGATATGTTGTTTGATGGTTTACTAAGCTAATTGATATTTCATCATATAATGGATAATGCATGGTTGAATGGATGTAACCATGATTAAGTGAAGTTAAAAGTTTTAATGGATACACCGATTCATTGCCTTTATCAGTTTTTTTTTCTTCCAATAATTAGTACCAGAGTATGACCTTTAGAACAAGACTTAACAATCTTGAGGTGATCCTAAAATCATAAGATGGATAAAAAAAAATAAGGAAAAAGAACCAGTAGTTGAGATCCAATGGACATGAAGGATGAAGAAACCATAAAGGGTCTCAAAAACCATATGGAGAATGCAATTACAAGTTTGAGATAAAAATTAGATGATATGTACCCATGATAAGGCTGAATAAGTCATGGTAGATCTTCAAGAAGAGTTGGTGTTCTATAAAAAGAAGAACATCAAGTTCATGTCAGAAATAAAGGGTTATGAAGAATAAGTCAAAGGTATGATAAATGAGAATGAATAATAACTTCAAAATGATGGACATCCTAGATTAAATGATTGAATGACTAGCTAAAGGAAACAGGAGGAAATCCTAAAGGATAAAGAGAGTGATTACATCAAATATGAATCAAATTTGAGTTTTTTGAAATCATATATGGAGAAAATGTCTAATAGGATGAAGTCCTATGAGAATTTTGTAGAAAATAACCAATGCCCTAGATGACATCTTAAGAAAGAAAAGGACTTCTAAAGATAAGACATGTCTTGGTTTCATTGGAGGTGTTGAGAAGGATATACAATCAAGTTAAGAAATGGAACCCTTTCTCCAAGGAAGATTGAAGATGAAGGTGTCTATGCCAAACAACTTTATTCAAGGTCTAATCCCATCAGGAATCCAAATGTTATTAGGTATGCATGGTTATTTCATGGTTATTGTTATTATTAAAATGTATTTGGTCATAGGGTAAGAGAATTTAGGAGATCCGTTACGAGTGAACATCCATAGAGAAATGGAGAAATTCAAAATCTTCAGTCAAGTGGTAAGAGTGTCATTTGATTTACTTTTCATGAAAGAGGTCATATTGCAAGATATTGCTATTATGCTACTCCAACACAAAACAAGAAGTTTGTTGCTCCCAAAATCAAGGAAGTATGGAAGCCTAAGTCAGTTAAAGTTCCTGATTCCACTAATAGATCCAAGAAGGAACCTATGAGTGTCAATACCATCTTGAAGTCAAATCATGAGGATAAGCAAAAAATAACAGTTAAGAACCTAACCATGCAAATGAGGTCAAGGAATATAAACCAAAGGTTGAAGAAAATCATATGTTCTTGAATACAATTCAGTCACTAGTGCTTTAGAAGATAAGATGTTTGGATATGATTTATAATACTTCAAAGGTTATAAGGTATATTCTATGACTAGTCATAATTTTGAAGTGCTAATTATCATGTTGCAAGTAGTAAAGGGATACAAAAGGGCTTGTTTCATGTGGTAGTGCAAGTAGATGGAATGATAGAAATAAGTGCTATGTGGTTGTAATCTTGATATAATGCTTAAGAAGGTCAGTGTTGTATGTGTTATTTCATGACCTCATTCAGATCTATGAAAGACTATTTGTGTTGTTTTATACTTGTTTAGTGTTCAAAAATGAGTAATGGAAAGACCTAGCAAAACAAGTGAAAGTGTGTTGTGCCTTGAAGATCTAAATATGAACAAAATATAGGCATGACCATGAGGTTGACCTATTGAAGGAGCTAGTACAAGTGTCAAGACAATATGAAGGTAGAGTCAGGTTACCTTAAGTATGTTTTGTAGTCATGAGATTTGTGTTGGACCATTTGAGCTATTATTGTAAAAGGATGTGTTTGTGTAAGTGATACTTGCATGACACTGTTGGACATACTGTCAAGAGGTTCTTAAATGATGATTTTTAGTTTTAGCTACTGCAAAGAACAAGGTACGAGTATCTTGAAGGGTTTTGGAGTCATGATAGAAGACTTGACAAGCTTAAGACGGATAAAGTGAGTTTTGTGTGTCCCAAACAAGTAGTGGAAGTTTCTTGAGTATTGTTAAGCGAAGTGACAAGCTTGTTGATCTTAGTTTATGGCTCAAGAATGTGTTTTTATCAAAATTGTCAAGAATAGATTGTACTATGTAATTTGTCATCATGGTATGTATCTAGTTGGTCTTGACATTGGGATGGACAATAATTTTTTTGCAAAAGTAATGTCATAATATTTTGTTGTTGATGGACTCATAGTTTGTTTGCTATTTCATATGTGAAGTGTTTATATCTATGCAAGTGAATATAGTCAAGATAAGAAAATATGTGCTTCTGTGTGCTTATAAGACCTTGGTAGATGCTTATGAGATTTGTAGAAGGTCAAATAAATTATGGATGTTGTTTGATGTGAGAAGGGTTAAGCCTCTGTTTGGAGCTTTGGTATCTTGTATGCAAGGCACTCTGTCTTCATAGTCTAGAACATGGTATTATTAGATATGGTTTTGTCTTATGCTCCATGAAAGTATGTGAACAAGAAGTAAAATACATGTCTTGATTTGTTTTAGTCATAGGATTGTGTGTAGTATCTAAAGGTATGTAAAATCCTTATAAGTATGTTCCAAAATATGTTAGCATTGTGAAGAGTATCAAAAGGGAACAAAGTTATGTCAAGCAATATATGAATGTCAAGCAATATATATGTCAATCAAGTGAGCTACAAGTGTTATGGTCTATGATTGGGTTGTGAGTCAAGATAAGTTAAAATTGTGAAATTCAATGTTGGTATACAGTCATGCTAAAAATTTGATACTGCTAAGAAAAATAGAAACATGATAGGATGTGCTTGGTTTGGAGTGTCTATTCAAAGTATGTTTGTAGGTTTGGATTAGGAGTTTATACCATATTAGTAAGAGTCTAATCTTGAAGATACAATCTATGTATAAGACAACAAAATATTAGGTAACAGTTTTTGGGAAAAGAAGATGGTGAAGTATTGATCAAACAAAGGAGGATGAGTATTAGTACTGTCATGAGGAAAATTCTCAAAGTAGGATTGATGAAAATCATGCAGTCTTAAGGTAATTCTCTTCAATAAGGTAGAAGCCTTGTGAGGGCTGTGGATACCCGAGACAACTATGAAGACCTAAAAGATATATTTTGTTGATGATTTCATTTTATCTACAATCATGAAGTTGTATTTGTAGTCACAAAATCATGCACTTACTATTACATTTCTACCGCCCAATATTTTATTTTATACATGGATCTCACATAATAAAAGTATTCCTTAATGGCTCATCCCTTAGTCTTTTCGTCAGTTATTTGGTTGTCATTGTCACTTGTCTCACACAGTCGTTAGTTTTCTATATAGTTCTAGTAGTTTTTCAACAAGTGTCGGGTGTAATTATTTTGTTGTTTTTTGTCTTCAGTCTATAATTAGGGCACCTAGGGTAGAACTGGGGCACCCCATGGTTTCCCACTTAGTGAATTTAGGCACCCTAGTATCCATAACTTTTGATTCTAATTTATTTATTCGAGGTTGGTCTATATGGTTTGTTATTGTGTTCCCCTAAGTGCTAGTCGACATTATTGGGACTTTAGTGTTGAAATTTGAACAAGAGATCCCTTTATAAACATAACATACTCACCATATTATGGGCGGACATCTTATTATCAAGAGATAGCTATCTACTAAGACATAAGACTGCATATGGGAATCTTCTACATTTACATCACACAAGCATGGGGGGAAAGGGTTTTATTCATTCTATTCCATCCACCATTTGCATCTTACATCTAGTTGTTGCCCCCACTTCTTCGTCATTGACGCTAGGGAACCCTAGGTGCCAAATTGCACACAAAAGCATACATAACTACATTAGATATATAATGTAGTGCAACACTTAGTCGTAAGTTCACCATTGTGGCAGCTAAGGTCAGTTCGACCCCTTCATTTACATCTTTATTTTTTAGGGATTTGATGCTTTGTATGGGGTTTTGCAGGTAGATCTTCATCACATCATTACAACAACATTAGCGAGGATATTGTGACAACCAGGTGACCAATAAGAAGGTGTTGTGAAGACCTCGTGACATTGTCAGAACCAGACCCTAATATTTTTCACAGACCCAGGTACCCAGATTATAGACCAGGATGCCCCAAGGTGCCCCAATCCTCTCCTAAGCTCCCCAGTCCAGGAAAATCTTCATTCGCTAAAATTTCCTTAGTAGCACCATCAATCTCTGTCCTGTCTACACACCATTCTACCCAATCTTGCACACAGTGAGGTAAGTCAATTTCAGGTTAGTACCCTATCCCTTTCTATTCTCATTATCTGATTTTATTAGAAATATTAAATAAAATTATTTAGTGTTTTACATCACATTCATATAAGATATTCCCTTGTTACTAGTTTAGATTAACATTATAAAATTATTCATTTTTAATTAATTAGTATTACATTAAGAAAAGGATTTAGAGACTACTGATAAGGATCAAGGACTGAGAATCAGGTATGAATATGTGTTGTCATAGTAAAACAAGATCTTTAGAGAAGTTTGAAGGCTTTGAAACTATGAAATGATTTTATGTCTACTGTCGTAAAGTCATAAAGGTTTGGAGGTTAGTTTCTAAGTGAGGTACAATATTAAAGGTATGATTGATATCCTATATATGATTCAAGAAGGTCTAATATTATTCTAAAAGTCAAACTTTATTTTGAAGGATGAAGACATAAATTGAAAAGGTGATATGAGTTTGATTATCAAAAATCTTGGTTCACATAACAAGGTGTGTGTGTGAAATCTTAACATGTTAGGGTGACTATGAAAACTTGAGTGTTTTTGTCAAAAATTAGGATCCACAAGACTACTAGAAAAATGTCAAGGTGCTTGAAGGGCAGTACATTTTCTTGATATGTTTTAAAGACCAGTCATGAAAGTATGAATATGCAAGATAACTGTTCAAAAGTGCTTACAAGTTTGTGTGATGAGTTTGGTATACTATTTTTTTTGGGATATTGAAGAAAAGAGTTAAGAAGTATCACGAAATTGTGTTATTACTCTAAGAGCAGGATATTGATCTAAGAAAGGTTGTGCAAAACTAAAGGGTAAGTTGAGAAAGTTAAAGGAGTCCTTTTTTCCTGGTTGGTTGAGAATAATTATAAGATGTTTGAAGACGTTTTGTAGCTCAAAAGAAAGAAGGCATCAAGACAATGGGAGTTAGTCAGAAGTAGGACATGTATGTTTATGAACTATGAGGAGTATGTTTTTAACAAGTAGTACAAATAGAGGAGTTGTTAGACTCAGGGAGAGCATTGGTGGCCTTGAAAAGACGAGAGATTGATCCTAGGAGTTTGTTTATATGATACATGGTATGACAATAGTT
Organism: Taxus chinensis; assembly: GCA_019776745.2. Taxonomy (NCBI): domain Eukaryota; kingdom Viridiplantae; phylum Streptophyta; class Pinopsida; order Cupressales; family Taxaceae; genus Taxus; species Taxus chinensis. The sequence continues at coordinate 61,543,369 of CM034152.1, read as the reverse complement.
TTCATTGTGTTTCTCATTATCTTAAGGTCTGTGAAGTGTGTCATTGAAAGGATAGTAAAATCTTGAAAATCAGTCATTATCTGTTAGGTCATTGGAGTGTAGATGTCCGGAGGAGATGATCAAGTATGTTCTTAGCCCATTAAGACAATCCTAAGGTGAATGATGTACTCAAATTGTCTACACAAGTAGGGTATGAGTCCAAGTATGTTATCTATCAAGCTATTGGTATCAGGTGTGCATTGAAGGATGCTTAATCAAGATGAGAACTCAGAATTATTCTTAACTCAATAAGAATGTATGTTAGATATATTCTTTGAAGTTATGCATTTGCTGGGGGGGTTGAGTTACTCTAAGAGTCAAAATCAAAGTTGAAGATGAAGTGGACCTTTTTTTTTATTTGGTTGATGTTTCCAATCAAGTGCTGAGCCCAATTTTTTTTGTCAAGATATGATGTCTTCAGGTATGTATCTTTTTCATTAATGTCAAAAGGGGGAGAATGAGTTAATGACATGTGTTTCTTAGGAGGATAATGTTATTTGTGTGTTTTTACCATCAATAGGTTTGTCATCAATGACAAAGGGGGAGATTTTTGGCAATATTTTGTCATTGATTTCAAAGTATGGTTTTTTCAGTATTTTTAGTGTGTTGCATTGATGTCAAAAGGTGTATGGAGCATGGAGGTTGAGTTTCTAGGTGGGATTACATGATGTTGCATGGGCTTTGGAGTAGTCTAATGACTTGTAGGAGTGTGATGATGAATTGAAAAGGCACATTGTATGTTTTTTAGGTTTTAAAAAGTGTGTTGAATCTTCTTGTAGGTGTTCAAGGTTGGCCAAGGTGAGTTGAGGTCATACTTGGTAAAACAAACATGTTTCAGGTGCTTGTTTGTGAGGCCTAGAGAGTAGAATGAGGCATTGTATGATGAAATGAAGCATGTAACAACTGGTTATACATGGTGACAACATGAGGAGCATGAGATGAAGTTCTGGGACAATAAAAAGTGTCTCAGGGTGTAGGTATGAGGTTTATTCATGTTTTTAGGTCTATTATAGACCTAATCCTTAAGCAAACATGCCCATGTGAGATGAGTTGAGCAGTTGCATAGATATTTGGGAAATTTTTAGTAGTGGAGATGTCTTTTAAGGTTGATATGATAATTTGGTCCATATTTCAGGTTCGGGTGATGAATATTTTGCAAGATATTGAGTTTTTTTCAAAATCATGTTTTCAAAGGTGAGTTTTTGAGCTAAAAGTTGAATTTCAGATGCTTGTTGGGGAGTGTGTGATTTACATGGGGACCCAATATCCTAGAGGTATTTGAGTTTGTTAATTTTGAAGATCTTCCAATAAGAATGAGGTTGTTTTATCATCACATTTTTATGAAAAATCGTTAAGAAGCTAAACTACTTTTTAACCCTCTCGAAACCCTAGCTTTGGAGCGACTTGAAAGATCTTGAGTATAGTGACCCAATTTTTTTTTTTTGATAAAAAGTGATGATTGGATGTTATATAGGACTCCTCTAGATTTATCCAAATGTAATTTAGAGTTTGTGACAGTTTATGGGCCCCATCCAAAAAAACAATTTTTTGGAAAGTTTCAGTTTGTGCAAAAGTTTCCGATTGAACATGATGACTAATTTATCATGTATTAAAGTATGTGAGTTTTAATACATGTAAATGATGGTTTTAGGTCATGTTTGTGTATTTATAATGCAAAGTGTGCCATGTTTATGAGGACTAGTTTTTAGGCTGTTTTGGGGTAGTTTGGAGCAGTGTGGGAACAAAGCATTTTTGGAGGTGTTACAGGTAGAGTTATGACTTGGGATTGAATTTAGTGATGATACTAATGTCAATAGATTTCCAATAATATATCACACTTGAATTTTTTCTAAGAATTTAAGAAGTTATGACATGTTCCTTGAAGGCCAATTTTGAGGGTGCTTGGTTAAGCATGGTCTCATGAGGGTTTCATGGTGTGATGATTTTTTTGAGTTATTTTCATCATTTTTGGAGATTTTTATGGCTTAGAAAACATTTCTAAGTGTGTGTCATGCCTTGGTGATTTTTTTTTCTCTTGTTCACTCCTTGGTTAGCTAGTTGCTCATTTTGGTATTATAAGGCTCGTTGTGTCCTAATGGAGGCCTAGAAGGGTATAGGTGATCTTGAAGACCTACATGGTCATTTGGGTGATATTTTTATCATGTTATTATGTTATGGGAAGTTTTTTTTACTATATGAATGCTGACCTAGGTGTTTTTTGAAAAAGAAACACATATAAAGGCAAGTTAGAAGGTTCATTTGTGCTAGTTGTGCAAGAGAGGAAAAAGTGAGACTTAGAGGGGAGACAAGTGAATGTGTTGAAGGTCCTTGTGACCTTATTGATATGGAAATTAGTGTGTGATGTTGTGATGGAGAGATAGAAGGTGATGGAGATCTAGGGAAAGAGGTGAAATCGACTTAAAGAAGAGGTTTTGGGCATGGAGGCTAGAGGTATGTTTTGAGAGAGATAGAAGGAGAAGTGTGCTTCATAAAGTCATCATCAGTTGTGGATGAAAAAAAGTAGAGATGGAATTCATTTCAGATGGATTTAGTTGGTGCTAAGTCATTTAGGGGGTTGGTTCCTCCTTGTAGAGTTGGTTCTCTACTAAACTAGGGGTTGGTGCTCCTTGTGGGATTGGTGCTTCACTAAAAAATATCTTGTGATATGTAATATTCATGAGAGTCCTTTTTGCTGAGTAATATATGCACATGTTCAATGGGTTTTCTTCCCCATGAGGGTTTCCCACTTATATCTTGTGTTTATGTGTTGATGTGTTATCTCTTGTTCTTATTTAGTTATGATTCTTAATACATGCATGCTTAATGGATTGAATGGTTAATATATGTAAATGATTAAGTGGTTAAATTTTTTTATTACACACTGATTCACCTCCCCTCAGTGTTTGTGCTTCCAACAAAGAAGTATGATATCCTTGTATGATATGTAGTCACACGAAAGAAGTAATGAAAAAAATGAGTAATGAATTTTTGGGAGGAGGAATTTCCATTATAGTGCGAACCTTTGCGAGATCAGCTTCTATACCCTTTCATGAAACAATGAACCATAGTAACTTACCTTATGTATTGCCAAAGACACATTTTTTTGGGTTTAGTCTAACTTTGTATAAACATAATCGTTCAAAGATGCAGTGGAGGATTTGTGGAAGTTATTCTTTGGTTGTTGATTTTCCTAGGATACCATCAACATAATCTTCCATTACAATATGTAACATGTCATGAAGGATGAAAGCCATTTATCGTTGATAGATATCACCCACGTTTTTTAGGCCAAAAGGGATGACCTTATAACAGAAAATTTCCCCATTGTGTGGTAAACATTGTCTTATGTTGATCTTATTATGTTATTTGTATTTGATTGTAGCCCAAAAAACCATCCATGAGAGACAACATTTCATGACCTATCGTTGAGTCGAGAATCATGTCGATTTTAGGTAATGGAAAGTCATATTTTCAATAGGTTTTGTTGATATCATGAAAGTTATTGAAAATTCTAATCCTAGGTGTCTTTAAAGTGACCGCCAAAATGTTTGATATCTAGTCTGAATAGCCTATGGGTTTAATAAAACATGCCTCTAGGAATTTTTTTAATTCATCTTTGACTAGTAATGCAATTTTGGGATGTGTTTTTCTTAACTTTTTTTTTACTGGCTTAGATTTGGCGTGAACCACAAGGTGGCGCACAACTAGTTGGGATCCAATCCCGATATATCCTTATATGTCCATACAAATACTTCTTGAAATTTTTTAAGAAGTGCACAAAACACTTCTATTTCTTATGGAGTTAGACTTGCTCTAAGTTGCAAAATCTTTGGGTGTCAGTTTGTTCCAATGTTGATGTCTATGGTTTCTTCTATGAAAATTTTGGATGTATCATTTTTGGTAAAGGATGCCAGAGGTTGATGTTGATTACGTGTTTGAGATTCCTCTTGCAAAGAAGAGGGTTCTTGTGGAGTTTTCTAATTTTTTGTTTTTATCTCTCCAATCATTTCGTAGTGAGGTTCTCACAATGGGAGATTTTGCCTCTATTTACTTTTTGAATTTTTTTTTTTTGGCAGACTAGAGTTTTGAAGATATTCACCAAAGTAGGTTGTAGCATCTAAATTGATATCAAACCCCTCTTATGATCAAAAGGGGGTATGAGATCTTGATTTCCAAGAAATTCTTCAATAGCCTCGTCGTTTTGGAAGAGGTATATAGAACGTGATTTCGGTGATCCTTGAATGATGAGGGAAGGATAGAAAATATCAATAGTTTGGATGGAAAGATTATAAAAAAGGATTATTTCGGTGAGATCCTCAAAGAGATTCAGCGTGACACTTGTTTCATCGTTAGAGTCAGTATCCTCGCCACTAGTGCAGATGTCGAGAAATACCGACATAGTTCAAAACGTGTGGAAACATAGACCATAACAATACAAATATGAAGCATGCATAACAACATAAAGGTACTTAGTGAAAAATTTGGAGTGGTATCTCGGCAAATAATCTGACAACGAACTCCACATGGCATCTGAACATGGAGCATGTTTATGTAATCATGTTTTTAAATCACACTTATCTGAACAGGGAGGATTTTAGGGTTTTCTTACTTCAGTGTTTTTTTGAAAAAGTGTGCTGTTTGAAAATCCCGATTGCCCACCATGCACATGACAAGTGAATTTCTAGACGTTCTTATCCTTTTACAAATTTATGAGATATAAACAACTCAAGGATTGATTATTGATGGAATAGAACCTTGGATACCATGGGGAGTTTTTTTCGGGTTCAACAAATACCTTTAATTCTAAAATGTGAGCAAAAAATATATTTGCTATTATTGTACCAATTTCACATATTTTTATCTCAATACATGTTGAAATTAGTTAATATTAATTATGGTGAATCGTGTTGTCTAAACTAACAATCTTATTGAAGGAGTGTAATGGGAAAGTTAACATGTGAGAAATAAGAAATTGTTTCATGTGCACTTGAGGAGGTGAAATAAGTTTTTTTTTAGCAAAGTAAAAATACAGTATATGAGGCTACAAATTGAAATTGTCTTACCCAATCCCAAATTTGAGATCTTTTCAGTTAATCAAGGGATTAAAAATTATCCTCTCAATTAATGTTCAATAGAGGCTACATAGTCAAAAATATTTCTCAATTATTTTCCTGATTGTGAATGTGCATGCCAACATTCCCACCATAGAGAAATATTGTTCGTGAAATGCATTTTGTTGATTTTTCTTCACCAGTGCCTAGATGTGAACGCAAACAACTTCAATATCACATATGAATAGGAAGCTCACATATGTTTGTGTTTGATACATTTTTTCCCTTTCTTAACACTATTTCTAGCTCATCTTCGTCATCCAACTTATCATATTCGTTAAGAGTCAACATAATCCACACAGTTGAAATGGATCACCCAAGTTTAAACCCAAGTTCTTTGCATGATAATGAGGGACTGTGATGTTCCACACATAATGGGAAAGACTCGATCCATCGAATGTTGCATCCACATTCTCCTTTACCTCAAAGATGTTGCTTAGTTTCCTTCACCAACACTTGCTTGTGAATTCACAAGTCAAAGTTCCCACATGAAAGCATTACCATTCGTGTGGAACAAACATTTATGGATTCCTCTACCAATCTATTTAACATAAAATATTTATAGGGAAATAGGGGACACAAAATAATCATCAGTAATTGAGACCCTCCAATGGTTGGTTATATGAGTGATAAGTAGATTTTGTTTATTGATCAAATTTTGCTATTTTTTAATTTAATTTTTAAACAGCGTCAAGGACGTTGATTGGACAATGTTTAACTTGGAAGATAATACATAGACATGAATAGAAAGCTAGAAACTAATAGATGCAAACTAAATACCTGAATGTTCAGGATGTATTCCATGGCTCAAATTCTACCCAAATAATATGCACTATATGTGCTCCACTTTATAATTCTGATCTCACTTCCACTATTCCCATGAACATAATTTGTGCTTAAAGGGGCACAAAAATAAAATACGGGGAAAATTCAATAGGTCCTAGGTTCAAAACCCAAATTTTCTACTATGCCACCTGAGATCCAATGCCAAGCTCTTGTACAAGAAAGGTTTTTCCTGTATGATGATTTAATTGATAAAAGTGTTGTAGATTATAAATGTGCTATTGGGTCTTCCCCACCTGTCACGACAATGAGAATTTTTTATGGTGTGTCCAATGCCCAATGTGGCATGATAGTATGGTTCCACACCACCTCACCCAGTTAAAAATATCCTGCACCAGTGATATCTTCTATGGTCCTAAAACATGACACACAAACCTTGGATCTCATAGTGAATATGTTAGTCACACAAGAAATAAATAATTAGTACGTAACCTTAGAGGGAATAATAGATTTTATGGGGTGAGACTCAAACCAATGTTGTAAAAATATTGATCTGCGCGAACTCTGTATTAGAGATGAACCGCAGAGTTTGACATCATACAAAATTAACAATATAAAAAATATCTAACGATTGACAAAAATGACACGATACTTTTGGATAAGATGAACACAAAATGGAAAGTTAGAAATAAAAATATTTGAATTTAATACCTACATGTCCTATGATTTAGATTGTTCATATGTAAATAATATGGAAATAGGAAAATCGATTTTATGTCGATGGTCATTGGCAGATGACGTTATCAAGAATGTTGATGAGGGAAACCTTAATCATTACATTGTTAGCTAGAGAGAAACCCTAATCGTACATGTGCATGAAATTTCTACTGTGGGATAACATGTCCACTATATATATCCTTCACAAATTTTCGCGTGAACAATGTAATTGAATTCCCCTTACATTTACATATAATCTAACTACCCTAAAACCACATAGCTTGAAATTGCGAAAAAAACTATTCACATTGTCAATATTGATCAAACATTCCTTTGGTTATGAGATATATCCAAAATATGTTTCCTTTAAGACTTACATATCATACCTCTTCTCTCCTTCATATGATTGACAAGAAAGACATGTTGTTATATGTGAATTTATTTTTACATTGGTACCCCGAAACATTGTCCCCATCCTTTGAATTCTTCTCCATCAAAACTGATATTCATAACCCAGCTTTCTCGATAATTTATCCCTCCATTTTAATTGATTCAATGCATCCTCTTCAACGTCTCCATCGTATATATTATGTGCAATTGCTAGTTATAAGGTTAATTAGTAATTTTGATACGATTATCCCTTAATGAGAGATCACAATTAAATGGTTAAACGATAATCCTACCCTCCCCAATAAAACAATATATCATCATATTATCTCCCCCATTCTATAAATATATTTATTTCTTAGGAGAGTGGACGTGTTTCCCTAAATCCACAATCATTTAAACCACCAATATCTTTTAAGACATTTTTCATCTGCACGATTATTGGCTTCATCAATTTAACCAACGGTCACCTCGTCATCGCACCTTGCGAGAAGTCATAGTGATGTAAGCTTGTTGATTGAGTTTATTCACCCCTGTCTAGATTAGTGAGCTAGATAACAAAGAAAACCAAACAACCTTAAAGATGCAAGGGTTTACAGTACCTTGGGAGAATATGGTGACAAGTGGACGGGCACAAAGTGAATGTCCTCGCTACGAGCTGGATAGACCTGCGAAATAGAGGCATCTAAGAGGAAAATAGATTAGATGGTATATGCAAGGGCTGCCCGAAAAAGTCGGTTCCAAGAAGCACGATCTTTCTTATGCGGATGTCAACCCCCGTTTGATAAGATAAAATGATATATATCAAAGAAAGATGGATAACATGCAGAAACTGATAAATAAAAGAATTTGAAAACTCCGATGTATAGAGAAGCTATGGATCTGATAAAAATAAATGTAAAGAGAACAAAACCTGCACAAATCAATGACAATTTGGGCTAGATGAGGGGAACCTACCAAACGATCCTGAAAAATCTTCTACTGTAGATGGAAGGATGCCAAGAAATGGGATTGCTAAGGGGATCATAAGGGCATGAGGATTATATGATGATACAAGTGGAAACACAAGGGCATTATGATGATATGATGATAAGTAGACTCATAAGAATGTCATAGTTTTGGTATCAATTCTAACCTGTCTGAAAGAGGGGGGGGGAGGATCTTATTTATAGCCTGAAGAGGAGATTAATTTAGATAATCCTGATTTGGAAAAGTAACCCTGTTTAGGAGAGTGGGGGACATCATTAGAATATTAAATTCATGAGTGGATTGTCGTGGATTAAATGTGAATACTAAATTCATAAGTGGATGACTATTAAATTCACAAGTGGATGAATATGGATTTACTATTCGAATATTAAATTCATAAGTGGACGAATATGGATAGTTTTTAAGTATTTAATTCAAAGGTGGGATTTGATGTGGATTACATTTGAATATTTAATTTGCTAGCGGGATTAGATGTGAATAATTTTGGAATTTTAAATTATCAAGTGGATTGACATGGATTATTTGGGAATTTTAAATTCAGAAGTGGGGTGACATGGATTATTAAATTCATAGGTGGAATGATATGGATTACTTTAGAATATTAAATTCGTAAATTGATTTAAAAAGGATGAACATTAATTAATTAGATATGTATTTTTGGTGGGAAATGGAATTTGAATAAAATTAGGAGGGGAAAGGAATTCAAATGGTCAAGCCTAATGCTGGAGAGTGGATGTAGGGTCAAGTGGAGGAATGACACCAAAAATTGGTGTCTACATTTGCCCCTTTTTGATGAGTGGTTTGCATTGCAAGCTATGAGACAAAAATGATGAAGTATTGAAAAGATATTGAAGTGTTCCCCCTCAAACTTGGGATTGACGAACTAAGTACGTCGATCCCAAGTTTGAAAGAGATATGCGTCGAAGGTCGAATGGGTGAAGATAAATGGGTAAAATGATAAGGCAAGGAAAGATGCCCCAAGCAAAAAGGATTTCAAAAATGATAAAAAATATGGCGGTGACTTCGATATCATGTTGGTAGGGGACAAAGGGTGGTCTCAATGGAGATAGAGGAAATGCTCTACGGACTAGTGAGTGGGAAAAAATCACTGCGAAATGAAGATAATCCAACGGGAAATATCTCGAGAAGATGCAAGCCAGGAGGACCAATGGGTCATAAGAAAACATCAAACAATGTGCAATCAAGATACAAAATTCATGCAAAATCCTTGATACGCGAGGAATCGATTGAAAGGTACGAGTCTGTAAAGGATGGGGATGTGAAATAATGATGCCTCATTTCAAGCCATGAATATGGTGAAAAGGTGAGATGCAAAAAAAGTGATGATACAAAATGCTATAAGGGGAAATAATCAGGGCCCCAAAGGTGAACATTGAGAATAGATAGTTGGAATGTTGGATAAAATGTGCCAAGGGGGGATTAATTATAGGTTTTTAAGAGATATTTTTCCTAAGGAAGGTAATATTTCTATAAGAAAGCATTCCTGTTTCTCATGTGAATTCAAGTTACTTTTGCTAAGCAAAAAGTAGAGCAGACATTTGTGAGGAAAAATAGAGGGATGTATGCGATGAACGTTATGGTATCCTCCAAGACAATTTTTTTTGGGAAGGTGTGATGAGAAATAGATGTGATGATGCCCAACCGAGAGAGGTTTGTAGAGAATGGAAGGCGCTAAAGCAGGGGCCAAGGTCATGGAGAGAAGGACAAGAATGGGGTGTAATAGAATGGAGAAGGTGCAGTTTGCAAACAGGTATAGATTTTTGTCGACTTAGGATGTGAGGTGTGAAGATGTGCTGAAGGATATAACGAATGAGAGAGCTCATGCGAAACAAAACAGAATGGACAAGAGTAGTGATTGATGAAGAAAAGAAAATTCAGAGGTGAAGAAGACAAAGATATGGAATAGAGTGGACATGGTGGAGAAGGATAAAAATGAGGAATGAAAGAGGGTGAAAAGAATAATAGAGAAGGATGATAGGATAAGGGAATGAAGATGAACAAACAAGAAGAAGATGAGAAGAGAAGAGAGAAGATGATAGAGAGAGGGTGAAATTAATAAAAAGGAGAAGAGAGAGATGATAAAAAGAACATGGGAGATAAGGAAAGTGCAAAATGTAAATAAGAGGAAAGAGATGATAGAACAAAGAAAAGAAGACAAGGGTAGAGAATAAAGTGACACGATGGACTTAGAGAAACAGAAAATAGAGAAGAATGACAGGAGTAGGAAATGAGGAAGTCAGACAAGTGGAATACGAGATAAAAAGAGATGAGATGAAAGTGAGAGAGGTGATAAAGATGAAGGGAGAGAAATGATGGAGACATGGAGGAGATGAGGAAGATGAAGAATTGAAAGAAAAGGAGAGAACAATAAAATAGAAAAAAATAGAAAGAGGATGGAGAGAGAATAAGACCAGGGTATGGAATAGAGTGGTCATGGTGGAGGAAGAGAAAAAAAGAGGGATTAAAAAGAATAGTAGAAAAGGATGATAAGAATAGGAAATGATAAATTCGAACAAGAAGGAGAAGATGAGATGAGAAACAGATGGACATAGTAGAGGGTGGGAGCAGGAAAAAAGGAGAAAGAAGAAAAAAATGAATGTAGTGGAATAACAAAGATACAATAAAGGAGGTGAAGAAGAAGAAGTGAGAGAACTAGAAGAGATGAAGAAGACAAATAATTTGAAAGAGATGATAGAACAAAGAAAAGAAATATGATAGAGAAAGGAATAGGACGATGTGTACAAGATAAGAGAAAGTAATAAAAAGAAAGAGATAGGGGTGGTAGAGAAGAGGTGGAAGGAATGTTGAAGGTCAAGGGAAGGAATATGGTACAAACCATATGGAAATGAATGTAGGAGGATAAAAATATGGGATATTGAGGAAGAAAAAAAGGGGAAAATGGGAGATTAAGGAGGCACGAGGGAAGAAGGGAAAAATTTGTAGAAATGCATGAGATGAGGATAAGAAGATAAGAGGGTTGTATGATGGAGACAGTAAAGATATTGAAAAGGATGAAGGGAAGATGGAGAGGTTATAAAGAAGTCACAAGAAATGGTGGAGAAAAGTGGAGACAAGAGGAATGGATGATGGAAATTAATGTTAGAGAAGACCAATAATAATGATTTTTGGTGAAAGATGGAGGAAGCAATAATGGGAAGGAGGAAGGACAATAAAGGGAAAGACCAAAAAAAATGAGAGTAGAGAATATGTGGGAGATTTTGAGAAGGTGGAAGGAGATTTATGAAATTATTAAAGGTGAGGAGAGGATGCATGATAATGAGGATGGATATGGTGAAGAAACAACACATGAAAATAATAGAAGAAAGTGGTATGAAGGATGATGGAATCAGGGGAAAATGGATGGGAAAATGGTGGAAAGTATTATAATTGCAAGTGGGAGATGGTGTACAAACTCCATGATTTGATAGAATAATAATGAGTAATGGTAGGATAAAAAGGTTGATTGGTACAGGAAACTAGGAACAAGGAATGGTCAATGGAGGGAATTGTGAATGAGGCATTGTCCAGAATGACAGGTTTACTTTGAGTAGGATTTCCATGGTACGTGAATAGTTAAGTAAACATGCTAAGATAGGGATGAAAAGGAAAGAATGGTGAAAATGGTGATGTTCTCACCATTTGGTAGAAGGGGACATGAATGGTGAGAAGGGTGAGGTGGGGATAATTGATGGGAAGATAAAGGTGATGCGGGAGGGTGGATGGAGAAAGGACATGTTGGCCATGGTGGTGGATAAGGAGCTATAGGATAATGAAATTTTCTTGAGAGGGATTCTCAAGAAGGATTCACAAACTACAATGGAGATCAAGTAGAATTCCTGAACTGAAAAGTGTATTAGGGAAAGTTCTCATAAACGTTAGTAGATTTCATGGATTTATGGATGATGTTAATAGATGTCATCCTTAAAAGTAAACATATGAATATAGATGGCATAGTTTGAATTAGATATGTAAGAATGTGATCTTGATAAAAGGTGACCTTAACGAGATAAATGACACATAATCGTAGCAAGGAGCATACATGGAAACCATGCTTCAAACCAGATTGGAGGTAAACAAGAAAGAGAAGTATTGAAGGCATTGCATTTGCAGCCAATAGCATATGTTAACACATAACCAACGATAGGTAGTTATATCAAAAGAACATGAGGGAAATATGGAGGAAATAATCTAATAAACCTAATGTCGACATGACCAAGGGGTTCAAATAGTGACTTGTATGTGGGAAGAGGGTTCTTCATAGGTGGGTGTTCCTAGGACTATGCCCCAACTTTGGGAAGGGGGAAGATGTAAACTGATCAATGTGGGAAGTCTGCAATGTATATGAGAAAGTTGATCGATGCGGGAAGCTTTCTTAGGATGCTATGATATATAGAAGGTTGATCAATGCAGGAAGCCTTTGCTGCCATGATATAATAGAGTAGCCATCCTTCGAGGGTATGGTCTACTTTTTGCTTTTGCCTTTTGGATTTTTGACTTTTTCTTTTAGATGGCAGGATAAGATATGCATGATAGTTGTCCTTCGAGGGATCAATCTATTTTTATTATATGTTTTTTAGGAATAGTTTTCCTTTGAGGGATCAGTCTTTTTTTGGATAAGATAGCATGAGATAGGATCATCCATAATTTTGAATTTTTTCTTTTTCTTTTTTCTGAAGGGGAAGAGTTGGGTATAGCTAGGTAGACCACTTAGGAGGGGAAAATGATTGTACAAGTGACACCCTTGGACCCTTAGTGTGGTTCCAATAGGCGAATGAGAGGGTGATGGACATAATGATCATGTGAAGTTCTCACCAAAAAGGGAGAACCTATCCATAAGGAAAATGCTATGGACAGAGCCGTGGTGCCCATATTTAAGGTCATGTCTAGGAAGTGACAGTAGACCACATAGTTCCATATCATTACAATGATAGATGGAAGGGGTTGATGATGGAGGAATCATCTAAAGATATAACTATTTACTAAGTGGCATATATGCTAATAATAGAATGGCCGTAAGTGAAATGTATTAAGAGGTTTTTTCTCTGGTTTACCATCAAGGGAATCCAAATGATAGGCCCCACAGCCATATTTGTGAGTGATAACGTAAGGTCGAATCTAGTTGGGATAAAATTTTCCATGTTGGATCCTTTCTAGAGTAGTGACATTCTAGTTTTCTTATAAGACAAGGTCACCAATTTTAAAGTCACGTTCTTTGAGATGCTTGTTATAAGCATGAATAATTCAATCTTGGTATACTTGATGATGTTCAAGAGCAAGAAGGTGACATTTCGTTTAACAACTCAAGTTATGTTAGACACTCTTGGTGATAATCTTCATCAGAAAATGAAATCGCGAAGAGACACGTGCAAGGATGGAATTTTAACTTCAAGGGGAAGAACAGATTCAAAGCCATATACGATAGAAAAGGGGGTAGCGCCCGTGGAGGTACGGATGCTGGTCTAGTAACCCTAAAGAGCAAAGGGAAGCTAAAGATGCCAGTTACAACCTACTCTATCGATGGTTTTAGCAGGATGTTACACAAGGTCTTGTTAGTCACTTCGGCTTGACTATTAGCTTGAGCATAATAAGGAGATGAGAAACTAAAATTGATATTGAATGAGTTGCAAATTTTCTTAGCATCTTAGTTTTTGAAGGACTTTCTATTTTCCATGATGATCTTGTGAGGGACACTAAAGCGACAAATAATATATTTATAGATAAATTTGATGATTTGATTAGCTTTGGTTGAGATGAGTGGAATTGCTTCCACCCACTTGGTGAAGTACTTAGTTGCGATGATGATAGAATGATGAAGTTGTGAAGAATGAGGATTGACGGTACTAATGAGATTAATGCCCCATTGCAAGAAGGGCCAAAGGTCTTGAGCTAGTTGTAAAGCCTGGCTAGGAATGCAGAAAAGATTGGAATGTTGCTGACATTTGACACATTTCTTAACATATTCACAGCAGTCCTGATTGAGAGAAGGCCAATAATAGCCAAGGAAAAGAACATGCTTAGCAACAACCAAGCCACTAAAATTTCCACCGCAAATGTCATCGTGGACTTCTTGGATAACATGAGTAGATTCATGGGATTTAAGGCATCAAAGGAGAATATCGTCGAACCCACATTTTTAGAGGATGCCATCAAGAATGACATAACGGTTAGCAAGTTGAAGAAATGAGCTTCTACCATTCTTAAATAGGTCTGAGGGAATGACGGATTTGGATAGATAATCAAATATTTGAGAGTACCAAAGATCCGATGAGTCAGGTTCAACAACATTAACATGAGGTAATTCTTGGACGTGAGCTGGTTGATCATAACGATGAATAATAATCAAAAGTTTGGATTCATTAGTTTTCCATGGGATGAGAGATGCAATGGAAGCCATTGTGTCAGCAACATGATTAGATGAGTGAGGGATGGTTTGAATAGTATAAGAATCAAAGGATTCAAGAAGAAAGAGGATGATATCTCGATACTTTTGGAGAAATTCATTTTTACATTGATAGTTGCCTATAATTTGTTTGATAATGAGCTCGGAATCCCCATAGATGTCAAGGACTTGAACACCTAAAAGGACAACAGTTTTAAGACCCAAGATAAGGGCTTCATACTCTGCCATATTGTTTGTGCATTGAAAGTCAAGTTTCTGGGCAATGGGCATGGGAGTGTCCTAAGGAGGAATGAGAATGACACCAACGCCTCCCCCTTGCTGACATTTAGATCCATCAAAGAAGAGAGTCATGTGAATAGGAAAAGACTCATGATGAATATTGTTAATGGATTTATCAGGAAATTGCTCACGAGGAAGATGAGTGGTAGGAAGAGGGGCTTCAGCTAATTTGTCTACGATCGCTTGGCCTTTGATGGAATTTGAAGAGATGAATTCTAGGTCAAAATATGTCATGAGCATGAGCCAATGAGAGATGTGATCATTGTGGTAAGGTTTAGAATGGATGGTTTTGAGAAGATGAAAGCTAGTGACTACATACATATTGCGATTGAGAAGATAAAATCGAAGCTTGGAAGTGGTGAAGAAAAGGGTGTAACATAGCTTTTCAGCTTCAGTGTAGCAAGTTTCATACTCGTGAAGTGTACGAATGATGTAATAGATGACTTGCTCTCTACCTTGGTCGTCATGGTGTGCCAACATGACACCTAATGCATGATTGGTGGTAGAAAAATATAGATGAAAAGGCTCCCCCTCGCGTGGAGGTGTAGGAAAAGGTGGAGATAGGAGATACTTCTTAATATCATCAAAGGATTTTTGGCAGTTATCATCCCAATGGAAGTTGACATATTTATGAAGAAGATGATGAAAGGGTTGGAAATGGTTTGAAAGTTGTGAGATGAAGCGGTGGATGGAATGAAGTGGACCTTGAAGACTACAAAGTTGTTTAAGATTGGAAGGAGGAGGCATCTCAAGTATAACCTTGAATTTGGCGAGGTCAACTTCAATAACCCTGATAGAAATGATGGAGCCAAGGAGTTTTCTAGTTAACACGCTAAAAACACACTTTGCGGTATTAAGGAGAAGGAATAAACAAATAAGACACTCAAAGAGGATTTCAAGGACAAAGAGGTGATCAAATTGATGTTTAGACTTTCCCAAGAGGTCATCAACATAGTCTTCTATGGTCTTATGTATAAGATCATGAAAGATATAGGTCATGGCTCATTGATAGGTGGACCCAACATTTTTCAAACCGAAGGGTATGAAACAATAGTAAAGGTCCCCCACGGGGTGATAAAGGAGGTCTTATATTGGTATTTTTGTGTGATGAGAATTTGGTTATAGTCATAAAAACCATCCATAAGAGAAAGAATCTCATGACCCGTGGTAAGATCCACAAGTTGATCGATGTTGGGCAGAGAAAATTCATCTTTAGGGCAAACAAGATTGAGATCCCAAAATTTGGTGCATATATGAAGCTTTCCCGATGCTTTAGCGACATGTATGACATTAGAAACCCATTGGGGATAGTCAATGGGGATGATGAAATCAGCGGAAATAAGACGTTGCAACTCCTATTTAACAAGGAGAGAAACTCGAGGATGCATACGACGAAGCTTTTTCCGAACCAGTTTAGCGTTGGGAATGGTGAAAATGATATGGACAATGATGGAGGGGTTAAGACCTAACATGTTGGAGTACAACCATGCAAAAGTCTGGCTATGTGTGGATAAAAAAGAAGTGAAGGATTTGAGATCTTATGGGTCTAGAGATTGACCCACCTTAAGGATGCGGGGCTCTTGAGGAGTTTCGATATTAATGTTGATAGTAGACTCATTTAGGAGAGTGGAAGTGTCAGGGGGAAGGGAATTTTGGATGTGAGAATCCTCATCCCCCATGTAAGAAAGAATGGAGTTGTCATCACTGCATTGAAGAATGTTAATGGTAGGGGAATCCTCCCCTACCATCTCCATATTTATGAGAGGAAAGGACTGGATTTCGTTCCTGATAAGTGAATTGTCTGAGGGAAATGGTGGAAATTAAAAACAAAAGTTAGGGGGAATAGATACATCATCATGAGAGAAGGGAGGTGAATCAATATCAATGAGAGAAGATGCAGAAGTTCCTAAAGGGGGGAATGAAGAATATTGTATCCAAAGCCAAAATTTTCACATGGTTCACGGGTTTGTTTGAAGACATGGCCATGGGTACCTTGTTTATAACGCCCCATACCAAACACCTTTCGTACACAACGGTGGATGTATGTGTAAGAGAAAGATGGTTTACCAAGGAAGTTGAAGCCACTAACATATGGTTTGGTGTGTGGATGATCTTCAACATGAGAAGAACGGTGATCAAGGCTGTCATAGACCAAGTGGGTTTGGAGAAAATATCGGCCAAAGGAGATGATGGCTCTAACTTTGGATTGATACATAGGGGCCTTATCAAGGTGGCTGAGGCTATTGAGAGAAGGAAGAGAATTAAGAGTGGGGAGTTTATATTCTCCTAAGGTAAAGCACTGCATCACAACATCAACAGATCTATTGTGTGATAATGTAGATGTAGGCACATAAGAATTGGTGGATGGGTCAGAAGAAGGGTTGGATTTATGGGCAAACACGTCATATGGTCGATAGGTCATACGACATGTCTTGAAAGGATGGGGATTGGTCGGGAGAGTATGAATTGTCCCTTCGTATTCATATTTAATGTAGCGATGGAGGTTAGATACGATGTAGTGCATGACACGGATCCAAGGACGTCTGTAACATCCCCATTTTAAGATACTAGAACAAGGGATTTTTTTTTATATAACGTTCTCTGTTATGAATTATATAATTCAAACACACGTTCAAGTTTTAATAATTGTTCTTTGCCCAAACAACACAGTTTGGAACACACAATTTCCTTTTAAAACTAATGTTCCCTGTTCGCATATTTACAATATGGAACACACATTCAATGTCATTCAATCTTAGAAAAGATTCTATATACTGCTGTAAATGACTCGAAGAACTGCCGATCTCCCATTTTCATGGCTCGGAGTTTCAACGATCTCTCATTTCATGACTCAGCAACTACCGATCCTTCATGTTCATTCATGCATAGTATATTATATATACAAGTTCTCTTAACCGTTTCCGGTTATCGAAGTGATCCATTTAAGAAGCCTATCTGAATATCTGTTACTGATATTCATCTGACATCCTGCATCTTAAATTAAGTGATTAGGACAACGCAACTAGCACTTGCGATACTTTGGCCAAAGATTTTCACATGCTTTGCATGATCATATTCCTGGATGTGATACACATCAATGGAATACGTCCTTCACTTCACTTCACCTGTTATCTAGAATGGTCTTTCCTGGTTCCTACCAGTCCTTTAAATTTAAAGTCAGATTCAAACTTCAAATTTCCAACTAGTAATATGAACAAATATAGGAAGGCACTCATGGTAACTAAAGATACGCAGACATACGGTGTCGTTCCCCACGACTCCGTGTGTCTAGTTATCTTTAGTCCTCCGGATTCACTCCGTATACATGATCATACTCCTATCCCCAGCCAAGAACTTCACATTCAACCTATGTATTCTTGATGATTTAATTCGGGAGGGCATTGTAATATGTCAGCTATAACATTGTGTCGTCAAGAAGACACCGTGATGTAGCTGGCGTATGTGAATGTCCTACGGAATCCTCCCATCGAGAGTACACATCTTGCTCAAGTGATTTGGATATGATCTTTAATTTTTAAGATCAACTTTCAGCAACCATGCTGATCCTTTATCCTTGTTCCCGTTACAGTTGTATGTAGCTAAGAGAGACTAAATCCGTCTTCTAGCTTGCTATGCATCTTCTCCTTACCAAAGGGTTGCATTTTCCCTACTTGGTTCTCTTCTTAATCATTGGATTAAGCAGCCCGTTACCGACGAATGTGATAAGTTTAACCTATTAAACTTAACCAAGATTTTCACAACTGTAACTAAATTCAGAATTCCAGCTTATTAGACGTCATTTAAACGAGGTCTAATTCCCAATAAATGTATTCATTTATTCTCCTTAACCTTACATAGTTAAGGTTCCATTAGCTTTGGATATATTTATCCCATATCCTTTCTTTCTGAATTTAACATACGAGGTTATTAATGGAGTTCGAAAACGAAGTTCGGTTACTCCTAAGTTAATTGATATTCCTTAGCTTCCAAGCTAATCCTGAATACCTATCAGTTATGGAATCATATTCTTCCTAATCCTTTTTAATGTCAATTAAAAATTCATCTTTACCCAAGTATGAACTAATTGCACATTTCAACTTAAAAGTTGCATTTAGGTAAGAATAGATATCAATTCCTTTTTAACATCCATCCAAGGACAATTAAATAAATCCAAATCAAGAAATAACATTATATTTCCAATTTAATCAACAATATCAAACTGATATAGTTATTAAAATATCACACTTGTATTTGTATTCATCAATCCATTTCATAATCCATACATTTGCCAATCCAACTGACTGGACTTTGTTTATATAAAACATCATTACAACTCATAGATAGAAGAATGTACTTTCTTCTTTTCACAATTCCTCGTAGAGGAATAATAACTAACAAATACAATTCATCTTCAGACAATCAAAAGAAGCATCAGAAAACAGCCATGTCTTCATTCTAATCAAATTTCATCTGCAAAATTACTTACACGGGTCAGTTCAATGAACTGAGCATATTAAGCACTTGTCATTAAAATGAGGTGCTTCAATTAACTGTCTCAATAAAAGAACCCTGCTTTTATGAAACGACAGTATGAACATCAATCAAGAATTAAGCATCAAAAGAATGGACAACATAACAACTGAACCATCAAAATACCATCCCAATCAGCCAAAGAATTGCTGTCCTATTTTCCACATAACCGTTACAAGTTCCAGATTACAATATTTGTAAGAACTAGGAATATAAGTAAGCATACTGCTGTTATAACATAACGGCTATCAATTCCATTTCCTTTCATTAGTAGTATATGTAAAGGATAAAATCTAACTGAAATGTAAACCAATTACTTTCCTTTTAGTTCATGCATCTCATTTGATTCCAAGCAATCAAGTACAGACGAGAAAGAAAACAACAATGAATATAGTTGCTCATACTTAAGCAATACAAAATTCGTACTTAAACGATTACAAATTTCCAATTGTATAAAAGAAGAAAAGATCATTTTTCCGAGTCATCCATCCACATTCCTATTTCTTTCCTCATGACTATCCTAAAAATTGAATCCAAACGAGACACAAATCAAGATAACAGTTCAGAGTGAAACTTACAAAATCCATTCGGAATTCACTTTCCAGCAGCAAGAATAATTTCATTCATAATCAGCTTTAAATGAAAACAAGGAAGAATTTTATCGTCCTTATCAATACTTCATTTAAATCAGGCTCATACGAATACCCAAAAACAGGTTAGTACAACATCGTATTTATCATTGAACAAGCAGTATAAGGATGCATACTATGTACTTATTGTACTAGAAGACTCCATACTTCTTTCACTGTATTTTTAACCAAATAACAGTTATACAATCACGTAATAAATTATTCACATGACCTTCTATATCCATGAACGTATACAGTTCAAAATACAATTTACACATTGTTGTCACCTACAACAAGACCAAATCATAATGCACAGTAAGGCTCTAATGCTATTTCCAGAATTCAACAGTAAGAAGAAAAGAATTCATTCCTTTCACCTTTCAATAAGAAAACAATCATTTTCTTCAAACTCAACAAGAATCAGTCAAGTCAGATTCATTTTTCTTTGAATGACAGTGCAAAGATCAGAAGACCACACGAAACAATTAAATATTCCATTTGTACAGAAAGCATAGCACTCAGAAAAATAATCTAAATACCGCTGTCACTTCCAACAATCCGAACTTATAAAGTTCAATAAACCCAATTACTGTTTCTTTCGAAATCTAAAACAACAGAGAAATTAAGAACTCGTTTCCCTATAATTTCAGCAAGAAACAATCATTTACTCAGAATGAAATAAAAACACCCAAATCGAGTTCCCTACCAACAAACATTTCTACCCGAAATCCATTTTTCAAGTTCATGATGATATGCAGAACTTCAGAATGCAATAATCAGTTATCAATACCTCTATCAAGGCAAACTTGTATAGGGTGTTAAATGCGTAAGCCTGGTACAGTCAAGACAGACCCAAACAGCAAGACAAATTCCCATAATATTTCCATTCATTATGCAGAAACAATCCAAAGTCAAGTTCGCATTCACAACTACAATTCGAATCAGAAGGTCAAATCGCAACCACATAAGACACAATGGAATCAAATTCCCATCACAGCAAGGGAAGAATACAGTTCATAAATATTCATTCATTGCACATAAATACAAAGCCAAGTTTGTAATCGTGTCCACAGTTCTGAACAGGAAGACCAAACAACATCAATAAAACACAACAAAATCATCCTACCTTCACAGCAAGGATAAACACAATTCAATAATAAGTTCAGAAGAAGAACAGTTGCCTTCTCCTACTTCCACGAATACCCAAAACATGTATTCGTTCATTTCATATGCAAGAAAAAGGAACATCAATAAAAATATTACCATTACCTCCTTGAAATTGAGTTCATATGCTCAAATAAAACCCAAATACTAGTTCCTTTAAAATTCAAAACAACAAAAGGAAAAAGGATCTTATTTCCTTTTTTTAAAGATTTCAGTATAGAAACAACATTAAACAACTACGTACTTCCTGTACAATTTTTTATCACTTAATTTCATATAGCAAAAGAACAATTGCTTCAACACTGAAAGACAACTCCTACTGTCTATACATATTTCATCATTCAAGTTCATATAACAAAAGAATGATTACACAACAATGAAAACAACTCATACTACCTGTACCGTTTTTCATATAAACATGTAACAGAGAAAATACCCATTTCGAATTCTCCAAAACTGTCAAACAAACCCACACAGCAGTTCGTATTTCCTACTCAAATTCAAAATGCAAAGACAGATCGAATCACAATAGCAAGAAAACAATTTTACCCATATTCTTTTCAAATAATGACAGCAAAATCGAATAAACCCAGAACCCAAGAGCAGGGTTGTTTTAATGAGACACTTAAGTAAAGCAAGTGTTTTAAAGAGAAGGGCTTAACATGCCTGTAATTTCTTCCTCGAAATTTGAAGAAAACTACGTCTATAGAAGGTGTTTCCTTCCACGGAAACAACACGAGCTTCCCAAAAATCACCTTCCTCTACAAGCTCAGTAACAGCCTTCAAATTTCCCAAGAAATAGTGATAAAAACCAAACTGCAACTAGTTCGAATGAACCAAGCAAAAACCAAATGCAGAGCAACTCATCCAAAAACCCGAACAACACAAATGAACAATAAAAAAATTTCCTCCAAACTATTTCCAAGGCAGACTGGTCACGAAGACCAAAAAAATTAAATGCATTAAAGGCTCTGCCTTTTCCTATTTCCTCATGCCACCGCCTGACTTGGGTTGGCGAACCATCAAATTTCGAATTTCGCACGCAAACACCAAGTTTAGCTTCCATAACCAACTAGATACCTCTAGTTTTTCTCCCTGTTCCCGCCAAACTGGCACTGTCCATGTAAGGACTTCTCATTAACTGCCATTAAATCCCTTTCATCCTTATCCTCTTCCCCCAAGGGTTTGTGCGTCCCCTTCTAGGTTAGGATTAGTTTAGGATTCATATTAGTGTTCAACCTAGGTCATAGCCTAGTCTTTACATTAATAGAACTTAGGTCTATTTCCACCTTTTTATATAATTTAAAAATCCACTTAGGATAGTAGTTTAGGATCTAAGGTAGGAGCTTAGGATTAGATTAGGATCTAATTCCCTCTAACACCTAACACTAATCAACCTTCAATCCAATCAAGTCTTCCCGACTAACTTCCAATTTCAACATTGTGCATGACATTTCGTCCCATCGTTAAACATACCTGAGCCACTCATATCCAGGCATTTCTCACCTTACGAGGTCTCACGTTACGATAGTGTATGGTTTGTGAATCGAACCCTTTTTCGTTGGTATCTACGTGCCAACTGTTCATACCTGTAATCAGGTGCTGCACATTTATATCAACCTTCAATTTGGTTCAAGAGTAAATCGACAAAGTGATTACAAGAAGGCCACAACATATAGAGTTCAACAAGCATACGACAATTTGTTGTCATATCAGCAAACATACAAGCAACAATAACTGCTATCCCATGCAAATAAATTACAGCATGCAAGAATCCAGATTAGCAACACATTCCCTTAAGATCAAAATATATCTTAACATGTTTGCCTTCATTTCAGCAGTTACAACAGTATGAAAAATAATCACCAAGATAACTTACAAAATCAGTGTGTTACAACGTCTGTGCAGAAGATTATACTGAAATTCTCCTTCTATAATGTAAAATAGCTCATGAAGGAGTTTAAGGCCGCCACAAACGGGAAGAACAACTTTACCCAATTGGGGGGTGACGGAATCGTTGAAGGCATAGAGGACGGTAAGGGATTCAACAACAATGATGTCAGGTAGTTTGAGTTGGTTAAAGGTATGAGAAGAAATTATATTAATAATAGCACCATTGTCAATCATAGTCTGCCTAATGAATGTGCCATTGATTCGGACCGTGATGAAGAGAAGAAGATTGTGTTCTTTAGGTGGCATGTTGGGGATTTCAGAATCCTTGAAGGACATGGCGGAAAATGTTGTGAAAGCATCAACTAGATCCGCGAGGGGTTGAGACTCATCAAATGATACTGGGATGCGTTGTAAAGCTTCAATCAGAGTCTGTTTGTGGTTAGGAGAGCTTTGGATAAGCTCATAAAGTGACATCTTAATCGGGTCATGGTGAAGTTGTTTGACATTGGTTTGTTTGATGGAAGTAGGATTAGGAGTGGCCAGAATAGATACCTTGGCCTTAGAGGAAGATAGAGGATATGATAGAGGATGAGTAGTGGGTGCATCGATGACAACCTTAGGGTTTGATGGGGATGTGGATGAGGTAAAATCACTAGGAGGAGGAATGATAATACATTTTTTAGCTTAGGTTGTGTGGTGGATTTAGGGTAATGTGGGCCAGAACAGGTGGTTATCCAAACAACGTTGATCAAACGAGGGGGACCATCCAAGGGGACATCCTCTTTTGGTGGAGGGTTGGTGATTTCTTTGGATGTATCTTATTTTGCTGGTGGCATGTTGGAAAGAGTCCTCAATAAAAGGGGTGGCTTAGATGTTCTGGTATATGAAGGTTGGGATGGGGGAGTTGATTGGGTTGGTCTAAGAGTTGGTTCTCCTTCATCAAGGAGGTCACCATTATGGATAAGTTTATGTATGATTGTTCGAAGGGCCCTACAATGTTCAGTATCATGTCCAAGTGCATGGTGGTATGCACAAATAAGGTTAGAGTCAAACCATAAGGGTCTTGGTGCACTAGGGTTGAAGGGTTTAATTGGTAGCAAGGTGATTCCTAAGGCTTGAAGCAATTGGTAAAACATTATAGTATAATATCATGAGGGAATTAGTGATGATGAGGCTATAGGTGAAAGGGTTTGTGATGAAATTCATGATGGTTTAATGTGTGGTGGTGTGATGAGAGCCTTTGTTATCCAATTTTGCGCACATGACAAGATTGGACAACGGGGTCCTATCACGTTCAAAATGAAATAATAGTCCCAGGAACCCACCTCCAGTTATTATCGAGATACAATAATTAAAAATAATTCCTAAATTGCATATGAAGAGATCACCTAGCATCGAAAGGCACCCAGTTGATCTCAACTCAGTGAAGAGTTTGGGGTCGAGTTGATAGAGAACCCAATGTCAAATTGATAGTCATCTCGGAAATCATCTCGGTAGAGTCTCTCAGTTGTAAGAGCTCGATGAGATCTTGTTAATGCAAAATATAGCTAGTTGAAAATTGACGAATGAAGGGAACTCTATAAGGATCTCGGTAGAGATCGATGCAAAAAGATATGAAGGCCAAGTCAGGGAAAGCTAAGTTAACATGAGGCTAGGTCTAATCCATTAGAAGTGCTCGACCAACCACTTGGAGAATTATCTTGTTTGACGAGATGATAGGCAGATATGACGATGAGGTCATCTGGTAGTGTTTGAATGAAAAAATTTTGCAACTCAACCAAATACATCTCAATCAAAATCTGGTAGCACTCATGTGGAGAGCTTCGCTTGAGGACTACACGTTCTTCTTACAACACACAGGGTGTAAATTCAAACATATCTTCATCTACTATAAGGCATTAAAGAAAGCCCTTGCGGAGGGCATGGAAATCCACTCTCACATCAAATAGGGACACACGTTTGGAAGAGCACACTACTACCAAATAAACTTATCTACATGTATGACAAGTGTGGAAGTTTGATAATGCTCGCAAAGTCTTCGACAACATGATTAACCAGATCTCTTCTATGGAATATGATAATTGCAGCTTACAAAGTTGGACATCCTAACAAGCTATCAAACTGTTTCACGAAATTAGCGCACCGAACACCTGACCACCATGATCACCTGAACATTGGTGTATAGCTTGGCTGGGAATATTTTTGTTGGAGCTTACTGGTGGTAGAATTGGCCAAATGATGTCTAGGTTCGGACAAGGTCAGTCTTCAACGTTTTTGTTTATTCAAATGAGTCCAGAAGGTAAATGGGGTTGAAATGTGCAAAGGCATTGGCTTGGGAGAAGGTTTCTGTCTGATAACTTTGAGGGAAGTTTCAGATCCTTTGGGAAATATTTCAGTATATTGGGTCGGATAATTTGATGATGGCAAACCAATATGATATTTCCGCATATGGGATAAATTCATGATGATTTCCAAGGTGGTTTCAGTTGATGGAAAGCCAACACAAGGTCTCCGCGTAAAGGGGGGGCCCAAGTTTCATCTTGCCAAGGACGTGGAAATTTGAGAAAACATCACCAAACATGATAAAACCGTGGCAAACCATAATCGGATTTCCACGAGTTGGAAGACCGATTGCTAGGTGGAAGTGCTATGGTGGAGTGCCAACATGAAAGTTCTGCTCATGGGATATTTTCAGCTCTTTGCCTAGTCGGGTGGAAAAAATCATGCCTCAACCCTGCACTAAAGTATTCATGAGTTATTTGCTTAAAATGGGAATCCGGGAAGCCTAATGCCAAGTGGGTTTTCGTGGATGGCAAGCCAAAGAAGGAATTCCACGCGTGGGAGATTTGGGGCGGTATGACCAAGTCAAGAAGTGGAAATTGGGAACCGACTTGCCAAGGCAATGTATGGAAAAATGGATTCATAAGTCCGAGATCCCCACTCATATCCTACGGACTTCCTTGATACAAACGCCATGCCAATTTGACTTGGCAAAAGGAGGATTTGGCATGGAATGGGGATATTCAAGTCATTTGAACCAAGGCAATTCAAACTACTTTTTCCACACAGAACCTGTCAACTCGGCTACGTGGCGGTCCCGAGTCACTCGGAAGGTAAGTCGGGGAACGTGGGAATGAGATGGTTGAAGTGTTTAATAGGATTTGACGTGGTGGTCGCGACCTGGCCAAAAGCGAGTATGACACGGAGATAGGTGAGGAGCTCATTCGAATTAAATGGTAGAGTGATAAAAAATGTGTCGGCTAAGTGTCAGGTGAAGGCCGAGGATCTCAAAATCTACGTACCCACGTGCCTGGAAGTTGATACAATTCCAGGGCTCATTGATTAATGCAAAACTGGGAGGCCTGCTCGAAATAATTTTACAATGGTAAGCTCGCAGAGGCAGCAAGAATGTCAGGCCAGGGTATTAGTGAATACAGTATATATATTTTCACTGGCATTGTTCAGACCTTCCTCGGCTGAGCATTTGGTGCACAGGTGGTAGGAATTTTTCTAGACTCAATGAGCTATAAGGTAGGCTGAGGTAGTGTTATGAGACCACACACTGAGTTCATGGATGAAGCCGAGCTAAAATGGCAGAGTTCGATCAATTTTGGGGTCGATGCAAAACCAAGAATCTCGTTTTGCCCAGGAAACATGAGTTTGGGTTGCTCGGAGTGGTGGCATATGCATCTAAGGAGCTCAGGGACATCTTGCCAAGTCCACATTAAAACTCAGTGAGTTGGCTTGTTTCATTGAGACCATGAAGCGGATGAATGAGTCTATGTACATTCAGGCTCTGATGGTTCAGTGGTTTCGAGAGAAGCTCCCATGCACCAGGCAACAGGCATGTTGTAGTATAGTAGAAGCCTTTTTTAGCGCTTCCAACAAGCAGGTTGTCCAACTATGTTGTTATCTGTTCAATATCGAATGCATCCTCAAATTCAGGATTTTCCTTCAAGATATTTTTATCAAAATCGATTAAGTGACAGTGAGAGTGTTACCAGGAGACCTGATGAAATTTATTACAAAGATTCTCTATTGAGACCTTACTTGTTTTACGATGTAACTCATGGAAGTGAATCTCATAGAGGTGGGTCTGTTTCATATCAGAATATTCATGAAGCACAATTTGCTTTGCAATTATATGAGCATCTTCAACGAGTCACTAAGTTGGCAAGCATAAAGGTTTTTGTTGGAATTATCACACCTTACAAGCTACAGCTGAAATGTTTGCACCGAGAGTTTGATGTTGTCCTCAAATCTGATGAAGGAAAAGGTTTATATATCAATACGGTAGATGCCTTTCAGGGCCAGGATCGTGATGTAATCATTATGTCTTGTGTCTGAGCTTCAAATCATGGGGTTGGATTTGTAGCTGATGTTCGCCGCATGAATGTGGCACTAACACGAAGCTCACAGAAGTGCTTTGGGTTATGGGCAACACAATTACATTTAAGCAATCTAGTGACTGAGTTCAGTTGAGGGAGTTGTCTCATTTAGTAATATGTCTTAGCAAGCCTAATGTATATGGTTTCATGTGTATATATGAGTTCAGAAAATGGAAATATAGTGAGCAAAATGGTCATATGGTGAGTCGATACGTGGGAAATAGCTCAGTTATAAGCCACAGGAGTTTGACTTAAGCTCAAGATACTATTTTGAGGAAATAAAGGATGAAGGTGTTAATTGGGGTGTTAGGCCAAATTCAGTGTTCGCGGAGGTGCATATGGTCCTCAAAACACTATCACCTCAAAATGGTTTTCTACCTGCCATGTACATAAGGAAATCACCTAGGTTTAGCTGAGCTAATGCTCACACAGGTAAATTAAGAGTTGCAAATTTGGTTCCTGAGCATGTCGAATGGGATCCAAGGTGGCTCACTAAACTGATTAAGTAAGGTCTTGATCAATATTCCCTAGCTCGCATTGAATGTCTTGTGCACTCGATGAAGAATACAGAGGGTGGCTTGGTGGTGAATCTATGCGTGAAACATGGAGTTCAGTTTTCAATACTAGTGAGAGCACTCAATAGCTCAGGTAAAGGAGCTCATGCTTAGAAATGAAATCAACATTGAGCAGATGGTGTTTTAGTTAGGCATGAATTAGAACTCAGAGAAGTATGACATGAGTAGTAAAGGGGAGACTCTACCGAGCTAGGGTAGAGTAATATCGAGTGGCTCGATCAAATTACAACAAGAGCAAAATGGTGAATATGGTGGCAAGATCATTGCAAGATCATGGCTCAGTCAAGTTTCAGGCTCGAACAAGGACTCGACTCGGAGGTGAGTTTGAGCCCAGGAAAGGTAAGATCGTTTGCTGGATGAAGAGCTCGGTGACTTCATGGGGAAGCTCACATATGTTTCACGAAAGGCAATGTGGAATGCATAAATGGCCTCGAGTTAACCAAGGAAAATGATAAGAATCAAGTTTGATAGCTCACCATTCGAAGGACTCAATGCAAAAGAGCTCGATTGCCAAGGTAAGGAAAGAGTTGGTGTGGGGTTCAAAATCGAGTGCAACACCGAGTTAGAGGATTCAAAACTCACCGAGTTGGGCTATGTGCAGACTCTATCCACATGGACCCCCCTCCTCTTCAAGTCAAACGGGTCAACAGGGGGTCCCGACATTATGTTAATTAATTTAATATTTTTATTTAAATATTTTAATAATAATATTTATTATTATTATTTAAATATTTTATTTAAATATTCTTTTAATTAATTGAGAAGACTAGGTCATCAGGCAATTAATGACCCATGATGGAACCTTCTCAGGTGGTTCAACTAACTGTAATAAATACATCATGGGCCTTCAATTTAGGAATGTAATTATGACCTTTCCTCTTCTTTCTCACATATTCTTCTATAAATGTAAGTTGGAAGCTCATTTCAAAGGGTTCCAACAGTTCAGACAAGTTGGACAGTTAGATATCTTAGGTGAGTGTATGCTTTTCAAGAGTCCTCTCTCTTCTGCAAGTTGTCCTTGTGTGTTGAGAGAACTTTCAAGCTTCCTCTTCAAGACTGTAATGGAAACTATTGCCTCTTCTGAATGTATGATGCATTGTGCATGTTATTGAAGCAATAAAAGTGTGTGTTTTGTGACTAATCTTGGTCCTTTCATCCTTCTATGCTTCTTTGTGCCTTTCTCGTACTTGCAGGTACACTGTGCAAGTTTAAGTTTCTATTGCAGGTTCTTGGAGTTCTGTGCTTATCGAGTGGTGGAGTATTGCATGCAGTTGAGTTGTGGTGTCTGTTCACCCTTCTTGAATTCATCCTTCTTCACTGGGAAACTGGTATATTTCTCAGTCTGATAAAGTTTAACAAAGGGAACACATGTCTCTTAGTTTGTGGTATCTTGTACCCTCTCTAAGTTGTAGTAGGTGAAGTTGACCTGTGGTGCACACACCCTCTTCAAATTAACCCTTCCTGAGTCTGGAAACACCCTTTATTTGGTGCATCACCATCCCTAGTATAATTTCATTTCTATAAATCTCTTTCCCTAAAACCCCATGAAGATGTTAGCATAGGACTAGATAATCATTTTTGTTACACTAGGAGTAGTACAACACTTAGTTTAGGAAGAGGAAGCCGACCTTCTCCAGAGGTTCACTTCGAGCCCAAGTCCCATAGCTTAAGAGGTGATCCCATGTGTCCTAATCACACCGAACATCCTATTCACATTCTGGCCTGTCATTTGCGCCTCTAGTGATTAGGGGAACAGGTAATGGTGTAGTCATAAGTGGAATCTTGGATGTTGAGGTAGAATTAGTCATACTTGGGGGTGGAAATTGGTATAGGTGTTGAGGAGGTTGATGTTTTCTCGGTTGTCATAGATGCAGAAGGGGGTTCAATAGATGAAGTCATAGATGGCGAAGATGGTGGAGTGAATGTAATCAAGCTTGAAGAGGTTGTGGTCATGGTTGACGTTGATGAATATGTGATGGTTGGTGTAGTGGGTGGATTTTTTTAGCAAAGTAGGTTCCTGATCAACGGTATTAGTAGTGTGAATGGTGTTAATGGTTTGGGTATTAAGAGGTTGGAATGTGGGATTCATGGTTTGATTTTTCGGAACATGATTGGGGAATGGTTGTTTAAATATTTTGAGGGGTTGATTGGGTGAGGAATTTGGATTATCTACTTGAAGATCTCCCTAATCAATGAGTCTTTGGACCAAATCTTTAAAAGTTTGACATCTCTTTATGTCGTGTCCTTGAACTTTGTGTTACTTTTAGTAATAATCTTCACAATACCATGTAGGTTTTTATCTTGACTCATTAACTGGTTGGATATGAAGAAGTTTGATAAGCTTCACCACCATCAACTTATCAAATATTGTACTATATGACTCCCTAAGAGGAGTATAGTTGAGTGGTTTTCTAGGGGCTCTTTGTTGAGGCCATGCACTAGAAGTAGGTGTGGAAGATGATTTAATGATCACAACATTCGTTGTTACCTTTGATTTGTTGTTTTGTGTGGAGGACCTGGTAAATTCATGTTTAGGTGTGTTTGATCTTAATTTTAAATGACCTTGCTCAAGGGTGTGTGTTTCAAGTTTGCGAGCCATGGTGAAGGCTTCGTCGAAGGTTCAGAATGATTGGATTTGTAAAGTAGAAGCTATATTCTTTACACACGAACGTGAGAAGAGATCAATGAGATCAGTTTGTGGAAGAGGGAAGGATAACTGGTTTATAATGCCACGCCATCGTGTGACAAAGTATGCAATGGATTCGTCCTCAAATTTCCCTATAACGTATAGATCATTGATATTTACTTTGCATGTGATGTTAATCGAAAAGTGTTCTAAAAATAGTTGCGCAAGTTGGGTGAAGGAGAATATAGAATATTGCGGGATACTATTATACTAGTCTAGCGTAGGACCAACCAATGACACAGGAAAAGTGAGAAACATTAAGTCTTGATCATGTGCAATAAGGTAACACACATGTCTGAATGCACAAAGATGTTGTTGTGGATCCTCTTTGCTTTTAAAATTGGTGAATTTTGGTGATTCCTAGCGCAAAGGATACAATTTAATTGGTATAGATGGGTGAATAGGATCATTACATACTTGTTCATATGATAATGAAGATTTGGATAATAAATTAGTAGCTTCGAGGTTGCTTATCCTATTCACAAGAGCATGCATGGGATCATTCGGAAGAGTATGTTGGGGGATGAGAGGTGGTGGTTACATGTAATAAGTGGCCAAATGAGTTTGTTGGTGGATTTGTGGATGCATGGGTGTTTGAGGAATTTGATAGGGGTGAGTGTAAATCATGGGTTGTGATTGAAGGGGTGGTTGTTGAAAGAAATAATTTTGAGAAATGGGAACATGGTATGATTTTTGGGAATGGGTTGGTTGTTGCAGAAAGTGTTGAGTGGGGATGTGGGCGTAGATAGGTTGATGGAATGGGTGAGACATTGAATAATGCAAAGGACCAGCAAAAGGGGGTTGGGAAGTAATGACATGCATGTGTGATGTGAGAAGAGCTTGTTGTTCGGATAGGGGGTGTGATGTGTGGGCATGTTGTATAGGGACACTAGTGGTAATTGTGGCCGAAGAGGTGATAGGAAAGGTAGTTATAATAGTTGTATTGATTGGAGGGAGATTGGGGGGAATACGTGTGACTAACTGAGTAGTTTGGTGGGATGGTGGATTGGTAGAAGGCAAAGCAAGGTCATGTTGGGATGTAAGAAGTTCGTTTACTATAAATTGGGTGTTTGTGGGATTGGTTTGATAAGAGTAAATCTACTGAAGTGGTGGACCATCTGGGGGAAGATGAGTGGATTTTCTAAGGAGGTAGTCTTGCAGAGCTAGCGGATTGGCATCAAGAAGTTGTTGGAACTCTACATCACCGTGAGGAAAGATAGGAAGACCAATAGGATCTGATCTAATGGATGGTGGGGTGGCTGGCCTAGTTGGGATAGATTGATGGTATAAGAAAGAATTGGTATCATCTAAGGTCGAAGTGTGAATAATGGGTCCTTGGTGAGAGACGTTGATGAGGGGTTGAGTGCCCATGGAAGAGGTAATCAAGGGCACGGATAAGGTAGTTGTTGTGGTGAATGTTCGTTGAGATGAAGAGTTATTTGAAGCAAAGTTGTGTTCCATTTTCTTAGTGATTGAATGAGTAATTACAAGCATTAAACAAAAACAACTTTTACACTAACTAAACCAATCAAGTTAGGAAAATAGTTCTTTTTTTGTTTTCAATTTAGGAAGTGTGAAAAAATATAAAAGGGATGGATAACAAGGTACCTAGGAAAGGAATTATATGTTTGGTTTCAGGATTTTTTGGCTTGGGAGTCCTTGATATACCCGAAGGTACGAGAAGCATGAGTCTGTACAAAGTTTCTAAGGTGGCCAAAACATCGCGGTGCATTTTTGTCGGGTGATGAAATCCTGATCATTCCACTTGGTAGGTTGATGTTTTAGATGTGTTGATTTTTTTTGTGAGTTGAGGTTGTGTGTGATAATGTGAGATGAAACAATTTAGCCCCTAATTAAACTATGTGAGAAAGCATGATGCAGAAAAGAAAAGTTTTTGTTAACCCAAATCTAAATGTTATCTTTCGATGAGGAAACACACATGAAAAGGGAAGTTGCAATTTTAAAGGATCAAATATGGAAAAATGAGGAATACCTGGATAACGCTTTTCCTTTTTATCTAACATTAAGTTGCCTCAAGTTAAGAGTAGGCTCTAAGTAATTGTGACGCGAGGAAGCAAGCAATGTGAACTATCTG
The DNA here is from genome assembly GCA_019776745.2 of Taxus chinensis. Classification (NCBI taxonomy): domain Eukaryota; kingdom Viridiplantae; phylum Streptophyta; class Pinopsida; order Cupressales; family Taxaceae; genus Taxus; species Taxus chinensis. Next base: position 61,510,682 of record CM034152.1, on the reverse strand, counting down.
CAAAGTTAGTGCAACAAAAATATAAAAGAGAAGATGGAGTTATCAATGTGAGTATATTGAATAAAAATGACAAACTACAACACGGGAAATGATCCTGCAGAAGGGGTTAATAGTTCTCTATGATAACGAAAATAAAATGATGTAGGATACCATAGTCACGTTTTTGATTCTCAAGATCGCTTGTGATAAGCGCAAGAGAGGAGTATCCATGCGATGGGTTGTGATTTGCTTCTCAAAAAAAGAAAAAAGAAAACAACAATAAAGTGTAGATGAAATGCACCAAAAATATGGTTAGATGACAAAGTGAATAAATAATAATGGTGAATTGTAAAGCGGTACATGGTGACAGGAAACACCCAAGTCCTCGAAAGTTACACCAAACACGATTGTGGATGGGGTCGGTGAAAGGAAACTTGCATTGTGTGTGTGGTTTAGCAATTGATCTTTGATGACATAAATGAGTGGTCGCAAGTTTGTAGACTGCACCTGCAAAAGTAAATAAAACGATTAGTCGATGTTGCAAAGACGAACGATGTAGATGACGTAAGTATTGTGTGTACAAAAAGTGCCTACATATAAAAAACAAAGTAAAATAATGAATTTAAACTATGAAATAAGTAATCGAAACTATGAAATGAACAATAAATAGAATAACCTAGAGACATTATATACTATACGATAAATGATAGATAGGAAATGTGTTCAACATCTTATTCAAATAGAGTAAAGAAACGACAAAAGCGATCGATAGACAATAGAAAATAGACAATAAATGATAAACTAAACTAAACGGTGAAATAATAAACTGATGAAATAAATGATGAAAGAAACTATGAAACGCGGGGAGTTAGGTTGACTAAAAACTAGAAAAAAAACTAATAACAAGGGCTGCGTTACAGCAATAGTACCTGCTGTGAATGTTGTATGCAAATGGTGGATTGCTATTCACAAAATACAAAAAATGGTTTTTTTTCTTTGGAGAATTCAAACAGATGCATGGATGGATGGCTGGTTTTCCCATTATAAATACTTTCATAAATCCCCAAATGTAATATCAATTGAAATGTACAACAAAGAAATGACATTAGAAGAAATTGTTTTGTATACATGAAAGCATAATTATAATGAATTTTCATTAGAAACTCCATTGTCAAAAAAGCTCCTTACATGTGTGGATCTGAGATGTAGTGATGGTTATACTGGCTTATTTCAAACATGACATCTTCTATCGGCAAGAAGGGAAGCAGGGTTGGGCTGATCAGAAAAGGGCAAAGTTTGTCCAAGCGGAAGGAGAACATATAAGGCATGGAACTCTAAACCCTTCTCATGCCCTTGGTGTTTTGAGAAGTTTGATCGGTCTCAGTCCTAAAGGTAGGTTCAAGAGGTGAGAGTGTTTGTTGAACACTATGAACAATTCTGCTTTCTACATGATTGACATATTTGTTTATTTCATGTCTGTTGAGTTGTAACATTTTATTTGTTGTTCTTGCTGTATTTTCTATGAGTCAGTAAAATGAAACTTAAGTTAATATTATAGAATATGGCCTTGTTGAAAAATTATGACTACTTGTAATTGTTGTCTCCAAAAAAGACATTTGACCAAATTCAAATTCGCAAACTGAAGAGAATTGTGTAGTCTATTTTTGGGCACGCGATCTGAATGTAATTTTCTATGTATAAAATTTGATGGTTGTTGGGATTCTTATCACACACTTGTGATTTCCACGTATAAGCTGGATGTTGTTCTCTCGAACTCTTCTACCACTTTCTGAATATGGTCTGAGAGGATAGGAAGAGTAGGACATAAGGAGCAACCAAATTGAAGGGTTTAGAACAGAAAGAATAAGAAAATTCGATGGCTTTCAAGGTAGAATTCTTCGGGGTATTTTGTTGAACAGTTAAGTCCATACGATGGAAATTGTGTCATGTCCGCATTGTGATGGAGATTGTGTCAAATAAATTCATGTCCATACTATGATGGCCATTTTGTCGAACACATCACAGCTCAGAACAAATTTTCTGTTTAAAAAGACCAAACACTGTTCTCAAAACCCATTCGCAAAAGCCTTTCCGGTGCATCATTGAAGGGACAAAACTTGAATGAGCGATGTACTATTTACTGACACTACAACTGACTTAACTCGCAGGATCCACCATGGTGTAAAAAAATAAATCTCCATTGATTCTAAGTTAGGTACCTAGCGTATCAGAATTTCTTCGGGGATTCTAGAAAACAGTCGGCAGGTACTAATATAGGAAAAGTATTCGTGATAGGTATGCATTCCCAGCGGAATAAATTATAAAAGTTGTCCTATTCTAATGTGAATAATATGCATTCAGCGCCATTTATTTTACATGTTGATTTTCTGAAATGTAATTTGGCGTAATTGCTGCTAGTCAGGGGATTCCAGAGGCTTTGGGTTTAAGGTTGTTTTGGGTAACTGTTAGACACTATTATTTTGATAAGACAGACACCGTCCATGGATGAGGGGCATTGTGAAAACAATGGGGATTCTAATCCTCTTTTAGCAGACATAGATGAGGAAGTTGGTGAAGATAACAGGGAATGTGGTTATAATGAGGAGTTTGAATTCAGAATCTCCATGTCTAGGTCTCAAGGAGTCTTGAGCCCTGTTGATCTGTGCCCAACTGATGATTTATTTTACAAAGGACAGCTTCTTCCCTTGCATCTGCCTCCTCGTTTGGAGAGTGCATATTTTAGACACTGGAACAATGAGGGAATAACATTCGGCGAATCAGCGAGCACAGAAATAAATAATACACGTTTGGAGTACCAATAGTCGGTCAAATATTAACAAAAACATTACCTAAACTATATTGTATATACAACCTCATGCAAATTAATAGCTGCAGCCGAAAACAATAGTATCCTGCTGCGGCAGGTACTAATAATAAGAACGTGATACGAAACGAGAAACGTATTAAATGAACTACTTTACGTGAAAGAAGATAAAGAACAAACCATAAAAAGAAATAATGTGATCGTTTGGTGTAGTGTGACGTGAATGATAAACAAGGTGGACTATGAACTAATTAAATTAAAACTAAGATAACTTATAAACTACCTATAAAACGAGCGACGTTTAGTTTAGCGTGACATGAAAAGCATGTTCAATATGATTAAGCAACCTAAAGATGTGCAAACAAACATTTTTTAACTATTTAGAAATGATAAATGGAAGGATGCGAATGGATGTGGAATAGGGGAGAGGACCCGGTTGTGGTGCAGGGTCCATTAGTGGAGATAGTAGGTGAATAGTCATTCACCTTTTTTTTAACATATTTTGAATGACATGTGAAATTAATACAACCCAACTGTTTTCTCCCCTATCATTATTAATTAAACATGGAAGCATGAAATGTTGAATAAGACAGTTTTTAAATTGGTCAATATTCTCTTATTCATTGATAGAACTAAAAATATATATTAATTTATATACAAGTGTACAAAAACCAAGTCTATACAGTCAACTATTCATTAAGTAATATTTTCATTGTATGCACATCATATCTATTACAGTCACTTCAACAAGTCATTTCTCAAGACTTTCCAACCCAGATCTCAAATCCCATGCACTAGTTTTGATGTAAGAGTCTTCAATCCAAGTATACACCTGCATAACAATAAATGAATTTATGGTCAGTCTCACCTTTCAAAGTGTTTAAAAACTCAGTACCATATGAACAATAAATTGTGTAACCAGCTGCATAAAATAATAAAAATGACCAACTAAAATATTATCCATTGGATTAAATCCCAATAAATCTCAGCCATTTGATTGAACTTTCATAGTGAATCCATGTCAACTAACATCAACCAATCAGAATTTAGGATGATAGAATAAAAGCTGGAGGATGGATTACAATTCCATTTGTTCATGCAGTTTTCATCTCTCCAAGTTGAAGAAGTGAGGAGCAGTGCAGTTCAGGTAAGACACTCATGAATTACAAACTATTTCATAATTCAAGCCCTCTATTTATTTTTTCAGTGTTTGCATATTGCAGCAGAGTTGTATATGCCAATTGCATTTGCTTTAAAGTTTATGAAGTCTTTTCAACGAATCTAATTTGTGCATATCCTGCCATCATGGCATTCTATGAGACCAAAAACTACAGACTGAATTTTTGTGAAATTAGGATAAAACTATATATTTGAAGGTGGCAGTGAGGTGGCGGTCCAATGTTGGAGGTCAAGAATTTGGTCCTGCATCCATTGGTGGTGTTTTTACTCTATAAATTTTCCCTTCCATATTTCTAACGATTGGTAACAGCTTAAGCTCTAAACTCTATAAATTTTGCCTTCCATATTTCTAACGACAATTCAGCAAAGGATTGGTTCCATCGAGTCACATTAGATTTTTTTGATGAAGGATTGGACAATAATGCTGCTAAAACCATTATTAGCTAGAAAAACTTTTATACATTTCTTCATTTCCTCTCTGCAATAAATTTTATTCAACTGGACAGTGATACATTTAACTGGCAAGTAACAAGTGCAGTATATTTCGTCTAAAGCTAATAATAAAGAACCTTTGCTTTTTGAGAACTCTTAATAAATGCTAAAATGAAGACTGCTACATGGAACGTGTCTGTCCTCCAATGATGTAATGTGATATTAGCATAAGTTTTATTGTATACATAAAAAGATAACATAACTGCAAATACAACACTACTGGAATATACAACTCTGTCGGAATATGACCACAACAGCGTTCTATAGTCCACCAGTGTTGTATATTGCATTTCTGAATTCACTGTATTGTTCATTTTTTCCAGATATCTCATTCTCCAGTTGAAAAGTATTTTTTCCAATCATCACTCTGATATTAGCATAAGTTTTATTGTATACATAGAAATACAGTACTTTGTCAAGTTCTCGTTAGAAATATGGAAGGAAAATTTTAAATTCTATCAATGAATAAGATAATATTGACCAATTTAAAAACTGTCTCCATTATTGGACCCTGCACCACAACCGGTGCCTATCCCCTAGCAATGCTCACCCACCAGCCGTTAATGTTTTCATTGTAAATATATGCCTTCCATATTTCTAACGACAACTTAGCTTTAACAACTAGGGGAGAGGACCCGGTTGTGGTGCACCATATCTTTGCACAGTCACCGCGCCACGTCACTGCCGCCTGGGCGAGTAAAACACTATAATTGCAGGTTTCAAAAGAACTGGTATTTGGCTAAGTTGTTACCAATCCTCTCGACAAATCCTTTTCAAAAAAATCTATTGTGACTTGATGGAACCAATCCTTTGCTGAAATGTCGTTAGAAATATGGAAGGGAAAATTTATAGAGTTTAGAGCTAAGCTGTTACCAATCGTTAGAAATATGGAAGGGAAAATTTATAGAGTAAAACACCACCAATGGATGCAAGACCAAATTCTTGACCTCCACCATTGCACTGCCACCTCACTGCCACCTCAGCGCCACGTGGACGATCCGCATCAGTGAAGATATCGAAAAAGTCGGATTAATTGCATGGGACCAAGTGTTGTCCACTCGCCGTGGCAGTTGTTGTCCGGGCTACCGCCATGCATTGAATGCTCACCCAGCAGCCGTTAATGTTTTCATTATAAATTTTCCCTTCCATATTTCTAACGAACAATATAGTGAATTCTGAAATGCAATATACAACATTGTTGAACTATACAACATTGTCATAATGAAAACTACAAGTCAATTAATTCCTAAAAATTAAACAAAATCATTCATATTCTAGCATATTCCAGCATTTATTTTTGGTATATTTATAGTTTCTTTTCCAACAATCATCTTTCATGCTGTGCATCAGGTATTTCATTTACACCACGAGAAAAGGTGCTATTGCTAGAAGATCAAGGAGGCCAAGAGTGAGAGGTGTACAATTATCACATAATTTAAGTGATGAAGAGGATAATTCAGCACCAACTGGTAATGAACCAGAATGTAGAAACCCACCCACTGTCTCGGTTCAAAGAACAGCTGCAACAAAGAAGCTTAGTGTCATCCGAGGTTGGACAAAAGAAGATATGGAAAAGGCGATAGATGATGTTGAGTTTAATGGGTTCTCAGTTAGAGCAGCAGCAAAGAAGTATTCCATTCCACCCACATCATTACACTATTGGCTAAATGGTCTCACCCACACAAAGAGGAGGGGTCCTCCAACAGTTCTAACTGAAGAAGAAGAAGAGGAAATTGTTGAATGGTGCAAAGAAATGACTGATATGGGTCATGGCTTGGAGTTAATGCAGCTAAAGGCAAATGTTGCTCAGATTTGTGAAACAAGACAAAACCCCTTCAGAGATGGGTTTCCTGGTAAATCATGGTGGGCTGGATTCAGAAAACGTCATCCAGACCTTGCAATCCGAACCGCTGAGGGACTTGACAGGGATAGAGCTTTAAACTTGCGCCCTGCAATAGTAACCAAATTTTATGATAATTTGGCCAAAAGCTATGGAACCTATTCATACGGCGCTCATAAAATCTGGAATTGTGATGAGACTGGTTTGCAGGCTGGTAGAAATTGTGGAGTTCGTGTAATTGCAAAGAGGGGCAGTCGTAATGTCCCAAAGGTAATACCAAAGAGCAGGGAGTGGATCACCATATTGTGTTGTGTCAATGCAGCAGGTATGTCAATCCCAGGATTTTATTTGTTCAAGGGAAAGAGAATGATAAAGAATTACATTAAAAATTGTGAACCTGGAGCATGTATGGCTGCACATCCAAATGCATGGATGACAAAGGAATTGTTTTTAAATTGGCTATGTCATTTTGCACGTTCAGTACCAGGCGGTGTTTCTCCAAATAATAGACACCTATTGATATTTGATGGCCATGGCAGCCATGTAGCATTACAAACAGTGGAGGAGGCAAACAAATTGGGCATTGATTTGATAACACTACCAGCACATACTAGTCATAAGTTGCAACCTCTTGACGTGAGTGTGTTCAGCCCTTTCAAGACATATTTTAGAGCTGAGAGGTCCAAATGGATGGCAGAGAACAAATGTGCAGATGTGAAAAGGAGTGACATTGCTGAGCTTGCAAGTAGAGCCTTAAAAAAGGCACAGACACCATCTAACATAATTGCAGGTTTCAAAAGAACTGGTATTTGGCCATTGAATTATGATGCTCTCCTAAATGACATGGCATGCAGCCAGGCATTTGACATGCAAGGTGAGGAAGTTGTTGATGCTGTCACAAACATTTTGAGCCTATCTCAACGAATAAATCCTGAATTAAATGACAGTGAAGAGGTGGTGCCTGAAACTCAATTCATGCAAAATGTTGACTCTAGAGATGATATGGAAGCAGCTGCAACACATGGAGTGGAGCTAAACGGTGCTCTTGGAAACCCAAGTAACATCATCAACAATAAGGAGGGGTCTTCAGATTTTGTAAGTAACAATGATTTGTCTTTGCCAAGTCAAGTTAACCCGCCACAATGGTTAGAGGATGCCATGAAAAACTTGGGTTACAAGCTACCATCCAGCACAGAAGATCAAAGCTTAAATCTGCCTTCCTTTCCTGAAGGACTAGAACAAGAAGCAATAATTCATTACTATGCAGATGTTGGAGATGAGGATGAACAAGACGAAGTCGAATTTCAAGAGGATGCTCAAGAAAATGAAATTAACTTAGAAGTTCTGCCACATGAACCTCAACACCCTGAAGAGACTGAAAGCCAAGATGGACGCGGTACGTTACTTTCCCATTTTCTACGACTTCCAAGGGAGATCATAAACAAATCAGATGGTTCTATTAGACTGAGTAGGCATTCACAGATTTTGACTGCACCTGAGTACATGGAGCTATTGGTTGATGCGGAAAGAAAAAAGGAGGAACAAGCAAAACTAAAGTTACGGAAAAAAGAACTGGCACAAGAAAAAAAGGTTGCTAGACTTGCAGCAAAAGAAAAAAGATTGCAGGAGAAGCTTGAAAGAGAAAGGGAGAAGCAGGCTAAGGAGCAACAGAAAGAGATTGAGAAGGCACACAAGCAACAAAGGAAAGAGCAAGAGAAGAGGGAGAGGGAACTTGCAAATCAATTAAGGGAATACGAAAAGAGGATGCGTGTAAGTTCTGCAACTGATCATGAAAATCGAAGGATTTTTCAAGATATGTTAAATATTCAAATTCCAGGTTATGCTCAAATTGGAACACCTCCATCACTTATGAATAACTCTTGTACAGTTCCATCTTGGTATGTATCACCTCATTTACTTTCTACAAGTTCAAGCAGTCCTAGTAGTTCATTTGCAATGCCACCATGGATGCAAGCTTCAGCAGGGCAACCAACTCCTCTGTCAACAACAGGTGCAAATCCCTTTTCAAGCGGACAACCAAATCCTTTTTCAGCAGGGGGACCAGATCCTTTATCAATTGGGCAACCAAATGCTCTGTCAAAAGGGATTCTAAATCCCTTTTCAGTTGGCCAATCAAACACTGTATCGGCAGGAAAAGAAAATCCAAAAGCAGTATAGAAAGAGGGCAATATTACTTACACTAACTAAGATATTGAACATGTGCCAGCAAACAATGCTTATTACCCCATATGATGATGGTAGTAATTTTGTTGGTGATACAATTTTGCTAGATGTATTCACCGAAGCCTTCCTATGTAGTCTCTAAAGTTATATAGTGCAATATAAATTTTGCGTATGTAATCAGAATACTTTCCAGCCATCCATGTATACAATTAAACTTATGTTAATATATCAGTATGATGATGCTCTTCCATATTTTACACCCAATTTGGCAGTGTAATCAGAATACTCATATTAATTTTGCATATGTAATCAGAATACTTTCCAGGCGTCCATGTATACAATTGAACTTATGTTAATATATCAATATGATGACGCTCTTTATTTTACACCCTATTTGGCGGTGTAATCAGAATACTCATATTAATTTTGCGTATGTAATCAGAATACTTTGTATACAATTAAACTTATGTTAATATATCAGTATGATTATGCTAACTATTTTAATAGTGCAGTGTTTTAAAACATTAAGGATCATTGCCTGGGTGAGAACCCTCTCATCTCTGCATTTTCTTCTCATCTTCTTAGCAGGCCGAGCCAATGCCAAGGACGAAAGTCGGTCAGGAGTGGAGAAAACACACGCACCAACCGGTCTGCAAGATACCACGAAATGGTCGCTCGAGCTCTGCAACAGAACAGACGAAAAACCAGACTGAACGAGCTCCCTCTCCATTTCCCACGAAATGTGATGAAGGATTTGGCGGTGACCATCTCCATAAACCTACCCGCCCACATTTAACGGCTGGTGCGGTGAGCATTCAATGCATGGCGGTAGCCCAGACAACAACTGGCGCGGCGAATGGCGTGGTGTTTTTTACTCGACCAGGTGGCAGTGACGTGGTGCAATGACTGTGCAAAGATTAGGGTGCTCTACAACCGGTGTAATGCATGAAGCACTACTATAAAATTCCATAGAAAGAAAGACATTTAAACATGGAAGCATGAAGCACGAAAGTACTTTAATGTTGATATGTGAAGTGAATACAACCCAAACCGTTTTCTCCCCTATTCCAATTAATTAAACATGGAAGCATGAAATGTTGAATAAGACAGTTTTTGAATTGATCAATATTCTCTTATTCATTGATAGAACTAAATTAGGGGAATCTTACCATCACCGCCTAAGTCCGATTCTTCAATGACAATAGAAATATTGAACAAGAATTGACAACAAGGGATGTTATAATTAGACAAAAACTACAAAACTGATATTGAGAAGATCCAAGAATCAAATACCAAGAAACGCAAAGAACCAGAGTTCATTACTGAATTCATAACATATTATTGTTGAATATAAAAGCATACCATTGCTTAATATAAAAACATACTAATAACAAAATACTAAAAAATAGAGACATTTACTGACTCATTGGAAACGAAAGAGAGTATTGGAATTGGTGTAGGAAACAATCTGATCAGAATTTTTGAGTTCCAAGAACATTGAAATGAGATTGTTAGAGAAGATTAGTTACAAATAAGGATTGAAAAAGATTTAGCAAGGGCTAAATATTTCGATCGAGGGAGAGAATATTGAAAAATATGGGTATTGGCTTAATATACAGTATTAAGACAGTAGAATATGAATTTACATTCTTGCTCTTTTGAAATTCAACTATCAGAAGAACATAGTTGATATCAAGATTCACACTTATAAGAGATTGAATGGAAAGAAAATTGATATAGATGGACTCAAAGGAGTATTTGCAGTAGTAAGCCTGTATCTTTAAATGCATAGAATCGTTTGAAGTTATTACAGAGTTCGTAGGGGATTTGAACTGACTAGAACCTTAAAATTGTTTTAATGTGCTTGGTGGATCTTTTGGAATCAGACAGTAATTAGAACATTTGTAATTGTCATCTGAAAGATGCAAACAAGTCTTAAGAACCAAGTCTATATTAATCAATATTCTCTTATTCATTGATAGAAATAAAAAATATATATTAATTTATATACAAGTGTAACAAAAACCAAGTCTATACAGTCAACTATTCATTAAGTAATATTTTCATTGTATGCACATCATAGCTATTACAATCACTTGAACAAGTCATTTCTCAAGACTTTCCAAAAAAATTACTACCATCATCATATGGGGTAATAAGCATTGTTTGCGGGCACATGTTCAATATCTTAGTTAGTATTGGGTGTGTTTTTATACCATGCCTATGCAATACCATCCCTTTTGAAAAATGGGTGTGTTTTATACATCACTAATATCCCTCTAATCATACATCAAAGAACGGATTGATCATTTCAATGTAAGTTCAAAGATAGATCAAACTTTAAAATATTACTAGAGACTTGTGATCGAATCCCTCTAATCATACAGCAAAGAATGGATAAATCATTTCAATGCCAGAATCCCTCTAATCACATATCAAAGAACAGATAAATCATTTCAATGTAAGTTCAAAGATAAATTCAAACTTTGAAATACTATTAGAGCATACGATCGAATCCTCTAATCATATAGAAACAAAAAATAAGGGAAGGATCTATCACAATAAGCGTACTTGAGGGCAACCTTACATCAAAATAAGGAATAGATCATGTCAAAGATGGTTCAAAGAACATGATTCCTTATTCATCAAATTTCACTAAAGGCTCATTCCTGTCTCATGATATTTGTATGTCTGAAAAAGAAAAGAAGCTTAATAAAAGGAACACTGCATGAAAAGTAAAATAACGGTAATCTATTGATATTTGAAATCATCCTGATAATCAAGACTGAGGATGTAGGGTTTAAAACTCAATTATTTCTTCAATTCAAAAGAAAAACATCAATAATTGGTAAAATCCAATTATTAACACTGCTCAAAACTGGGTATTATTAGGTATAAGAAAAATAATTAATACTTCAATGGCACTTCATTAATGTCTTCCCTAACGTCATACCTCAAGGACATTTATATAAAGAGCCACTATTTGCAAATCTTATCAGTAATCATGCTGCTGGAACCACATCATTGGTTCAAAACGACAATTTTAAAATCCATTAGCAATTTTCCCAACAAACCTCTGAAGAGCCAAGCCTATGGAACCACATTGTTGGTCCAGACTCCAAAACAACAAATTTTGAATCCATTTGTAGTGATTTTTCCAACAAACCTATGAAGAACTAAAGCTGTTAAGGAATCTATTATCTAGCAAAAAAACTTGCAGTAGGTCATCCAGCCAGAAAACCTGCTCAACAGATTAAACAATGCCAAATGCAAATACATTTGTACAAGGCTATGTGATGCAGTTTATTGGCCAAAATATCCTACCCCTCAATAACTTTCTCTTCCCTATTAAAAAATATTAGATGCATAAAAACTTTCACGCTGCCTATCTATATTTACATATCAGATTCAGCCCCGTTTGATCTACCCTTAAAAGTACTAACTGAACAAAATCTGGTGAACTCATAAGACTATATAAATGCATCAGCGTATTATGCTTGCTCCTTGTTAGATGGTGAAAGGACAGTAAAATGAAAACAACACTGAATCTGTAATCCCTCCATCTTAAGAAGTTCAAATTCATTTAAGAACCAGCTCCATCCATGGAAAGTAATAATGAGGAACAATTGAAACCACAACAATATACTATTCATCGGCATGTACAAGCATAAAACTCCGTCCCAAAATTTTGTCAATAATGCATATCCTTTCAGCAGTCAAATTGGCAATTATGTCTAACCTTGCGCGTATTCTTCACCATTCATCCCTCTTAAACCAAATTCTATCACTGTTTAACGTCACCACCCACAAGGCGAAAAAGCACCAGAAGAAGAACAAAAAAAGCCGAAAAAGAAAGACATTTTGGAGGAGCAAGAAAACTCTGGACCAAACGCACGCAAAACACTGTCCTTAAATTATAAGTAAAGGCATTTTAAGTAACAAAACATAGTACAATCATGTCAAAAGAAGTTACAAGAACAAATAATCCAAAGCCATATCATAACAGCACAGCAAAATCGTAAAACTTCTGCACGTAGTAAAGCAAAATTTCCATAGTAGTACAGTGTTTAAAAACACTAAGGATCATCGCCTGAGTGAGAACGCTCTCACCTCTGCCTTTTCTTCTCATCTTCTTAGCAGGTCGAGCCAATGCCGAGGACGAAGTCGATCAGGAGTGGAGAAAACGCACGCACCCACCGGTCTACAAGACACCACGAAATGGTCACTCGAGCTCTGCCACAGAACAGGCGAAAAACCAGACCGAACGACCTCCCTCTCCATTTCCCACGAAATGCGATGAAGGATTTGGCGGTGACCATCTCCATAAACCTACCCGCCCACATTAACGGCTGGTGGGTGAGCATTCAATGCATGGCGGTAGCCCGGACAACAACTGGCGCGGCGAGTGGACAACACTTGGTCCCATGCAATTAATCCGACTTTTTCGATATCTTCACTGACGCGGGTCGTCCACATGGCGCTGAGGTGGCAGTGAGGTGGCAGTGCAATGCTGGAGGTCAAGAATTTGGTCCTGCATCCATTGGTGGTGTTTTTACTCGTCCAGGTGGCAGTGACGTGGCGCGGTGACTGTGCAAAGATAGGGTGCACCACATATGGGTCCTCTCCCCTAGCCGAGCGGCCAGGAGGAGGAATGGGCATGGGACGTGGGCAGATCAGGCGGAGGGTTCGATTCGTTGTGGAGGGAGATACACGTGGGACAAGGGGAGGACATCAATTTTGAGGCGTCTATCTAACTATGTTAGATATTATTATTTTTTATTGAATTCTCTAAGAAAAAGGATAAAAAACATACAAATGAGTGTGGGATGGAAGGTAAATTTATAGATGAATTGTCATCTAGCGGCTAAATGGATGTCAAATCTAATATCGAGAATTAAAGTGAACAACTCACTCCATTGCAACCCTGACTGTTATTGTAAGAAATTGACTCTCGGTGTAATTATGTTTATGCTTTCATCTTCCCACAATGTAAGATATGTTTATAAATGAAAAAATCATTCTTTAAATGTGGCTAATGGTCTTTGATATTTTTAAATTGAAAATTATTTTTTATAATTATATATAATTATGATAGCTATTTTTAATGGTGTAATGATATTTTCTTAATATTAATTTAGTTTGATGTGATTGACTTTTTTGGGTACAATCAATATTATACTAACTAGCAATCGCATGTATACAATGCAATGTGAACACCGATAAAATATAAGTTATTTATTTTAGAGGGATAGTTATTACTTTTTTTTTAGATGATGTTGATAAGGGGTGTGATTGATTTTGGTTGTGTAGAAATATAGATGAACCACTTCATTTAAATAACGCAAAAATGAGGTCTAACCTTTAAAACAATTCAATATGAAAAAGTGATATTATTTACAAAGCTTTGGATGGAAACAACTATACATTGCATGGTTCTTTCTCGGCATTTGAAAACTATAGGTATTTGTATGCAGATATAATGAAGAAGACATTAAAAATGCGTTGTTTTTGGTTTACATAAAGAAGCGAGCAATAGTAAAAGGAAAATTTGAACATGTTAAAAAAATTTATTTTATAAGTGTAGAAATATAGATGAACCACTTTTTTTAAAGGTATCATCTCTTCATTTCAAACTTGTTACAAATTCATACATATACAATTTCAAATCTTATATCATGAATGATAGCGTTTTGCGAACTATTTTATTTGAACTTAATATGATTACATGAAGGCTTTCGTGCGTGTGTCTAGATTTTATATCATGAGTGGTAGTCGTTTGTGTCCATTTTTTTCGCTTTAAACATGAATACGTTTAATATTTTTTTCGATAGTTAATTACATTTATAGTTTACATGGTTTGTATTTATTTCGAGGTAATTATGTTAGTGTTGCATTGGGTGTTTGGTTGGTCTTTTGTTGAAAAAACCTTTATTATACACTCGATAAAGCATGTGATCTTAGCAAGCTACACTGTTAACTCCAAAGCACACTCAAGTATGTCTTTCAATGTAAAATTTTTCATATATATGCTTGCTTAAGAATCACCTTCCTATAAGGTTGGGGATAAGATTGACACTTTAAAGATTAGTACACAACCTTTTCACATTGCATATAATTTCATGATTTTTTACATCTGCAGAACTAGAGTGCAAGTGTTTGGTACATAGTGTAAACATGGAGAGGTTGACATAGAGGTTCATGCATAAACATGGAGCTAATACGGGGTCATGGAGTTTTGATATCCTATGTGGAAATGGATAAATTTGTAATATGTTGAATAAGGATGTAGAATCACCATATGAGATTACGAGGATGTATAAAAAATCATGAAATCATATGCAATGTGAAAAGATTGTGTACTAATCTTTAAATTAAAGTGTTACACAAGTGACATATCACTTCTCTTGGGCTAAATGTGAATGTTATTTACCCCAAAGTTAAGGTACTTTAAATCCTAGAAACAACACACAAACAAATGTGATTGAACATAAATTACCTAGAATAATTTATAAGTATATGAAAATGTTCACTACAACTCAATAATTGATTTCTACCATACTTAAAGCGTACATTTAAACAATTCAATTCAAGTATAGACTTGCCAAATTAGCAATAGGCTCTATGAATCTATCTCTAGTGTGTAGGAAGTATTTTCATGTGAAATATATTCTCCATGAATTAACAATACTAATAACCTCTAAACACCCTGGAATTGGCCATCAGACACAATCAACTATCTATCTAGTGTAGTATAGATATAAAATTTTCCTAAATAAGTTAGTTGGAAATGTACCAATCTGGAATTGTTTTGCTGGGCAATGTGGTCGCAATATATGACCGCGCCTTCTACAATCACACGCACCGCCTTCCTCAATCTTTCTCTCTTAAGGCATTAACCACACGAATATTTTGAGGTCTTTTGGAAGTTGAACAATGTTTTCCAAAATCTCTATGCCTCATATCATCTTTGATTGTAGTTGATAATAATCAACCCATAAGGAGCTTCAAATTGCCTTTCCTATGCGGAAGAACAATTTATCATGTTCTAAGAGAACTAATGGATTTATGCTGCAGGGTAAAAAGGACAATTTTACCCTGAGTTTTTTAACAAACATAAATTGTGTATCAATTCTTAAAAATTAAGGAGCCATCGTTGACGAAGTTTCACTAATTGCTCCAAAATTAAGGCTGAATTCAAATATCTTTATCGTTACCTTGAATCAAATCTCCAAAATCTTCCATTTAACACGTGATATTTTCATTTTTGTTTTGTTTTAAGCCTTCAGTAAAAGCAAATAAAGCAGGAAGGCCTGGAATTTCACCTCTGTCCTGACTGTAAATCAAAATTATGTGACTGTATGATATTTATGGTGTAAAAAAATCAATGCATTTTTTTCAGATCAAGCCCTAATCAATCCAAATTGTTCAATGAAAATCTTTACTAGCGGATCTAAACACTATCTAAATGTTATTCCCTGGCACTGAGCTTTTGACAAGGGAACAAAGATAGATGTGCAGAGCACTATGGTAGCGAGTCAGTCGTGATATAGAGGACGTCAAGATTTGGGAGGTAGTGCAGCATGAACCTCAGGAGGCGTCGACAGCAGGAACGATACTACAGATCCAAAAAAACACGAATCAACAACACCAACTCTTAAGCTTTCAAAACCAAACCACTGAGACATGAAAATTTCCAAACCCAACCATGAAAACATCAACTTAAATTTGCCAAAATAAAAGAATGAATTGAAAATATGAGCCAAAGATTTAGCTACCAACGTCATTCTAATAGCCAGAAAGCAAACAAACAAACAAACACAAACGTTACCTTTCTTTTTACCGGTTAAACCCTGATTTAAATACCAATTTTGAACAACTCAAAACCCCCCGATCCACAGATTGAAGCCTCTTGTGGCGATTAATAACATATATTTTACATTGATTTTGTAACGGGATCGACAAAAACCCTAATCTTAAAGCAGGGCAAAAAAACTGTTAAAACATGAAAACGTCTAGATGACCGTCAAACCGTCAAATTTAACTCAGTTGCAGAAACGTCCGCAAAGACCTTTCCCATAGAGGGAATGCCTTCGGCGTAATAATAGAAATGTGATTTAAAAATACTAAACATATCCAGAAAAAATGAATTTCTTCTAGAGTTAATAAAACTTAAAAAAAACATACTACTTAAGATTGAGGATGATCCTTACTAAGATTAATGAATATTTGTGTTTGTTCTCATCTTCGTGTAATGGAAGATATGTTTCTAACGAGGAAAACCATTCCCTCCAAACTTAGTTCAATCATTCATCTCTCCAATAAGATGTGAGCATTTAGCTATATTCATATCAAGCCAAATTGATGCAGTTTCTCATGGTAACTATGAGATAATGAGGATTTTCAAATAATATCGTAGAGATATTTGCAATATATAAAATATTTCAATTATTTATAAATTGATATTGAATTACTATTTTCTTCAGATAAAAATCAATAGTATTAATTTTATGTTAACAAAGTCTAGATTCTTACTAATGAATTAATGTATATTAAATAAAAGTGTTACCTATCACGTGAGTTTATATTGTAGTTCTAAATATTAGTCAAAATGGACCCAATATATTGTTATTGGCATTTCTTTGGTCTCTGTGTGATCTCATATTTTTGGCATGTGAACTTATTTGATTATTGTCTTCCACTCAAGAGTTTCGTCTTATAATCTTCTAATTCCTTTTACAACTTAGGCAGAAAAGTCGTATATGATACACTATATGTAGGTGGATCTTATTCCACGATCACCTCCAAGAGCCTAAACAATCTAGGGAATTTTGGGTATTATTTACCACTATTATTTCTCCCCAATGTTGCATGCAATTCAATGGTACTTGCTTCCTTAAAAATGTTGTAAAACAATATGTATGTTGTATCTTCGCCTCCCATATTCTACCAAAAAACATACTTTGAAATAGGGCATGGACATCTGTCAAAGCATTGTAGAGGAGGGATGTTTGTAAGATATTTTAGTTGTGAATTCCTTGGGAGATATGTATACAAAATGTTGAATCATGTTCAAAGGCATGCAAACTATTTCACAAAATGCTTAAAAGAAATGTTGTCACATGGCCTCCAATGATTGTAGAATATGCATCAAATGGGTTTGTTGAAGATGGCAGCGATATATTATTAATAATGTTATGTGAAACAAATTGATATGTTAGGCTTGCATTGTAACAAGGTGTGTCATGTCAGCCTTGTAGTAATAAAGAAGGTCCCACATTTTATGTTTTCTCTCATGTTTATGTCATCATGGAATATCATTTTTACGGCTAGTAAAAGTCATGGGCATCTTCACGAAGTGTTGGTATTGTTTTATCAAATGCAACCAACAATTGTCCAACTTGATCAATTTACCTTTGATAACATGTTCCCAGTGTGTGTTAAAATAGGAGCTCGTTGAAATAGGGTGTGGACATCTTTCAAACCATTATGGAGAAGGGATGTTTGTCATATGTTTTAGTTGCAAGCGCCTTGACAGATATATATGCAAAATGTGCAAGCATGTGAATTGCTCAACAAAATGCCTAAAAGTTAAGTGGTCTCATGTATGCAACGATTGCAAAAGATGTAAAAATAAATTAAAATGGTCATGTTAAAAAGACCTTATTTTGAGTCTTTTTGCTAAGTAAAAACATTAATTGAAGACATCTAGAATGGTGCGAGTGACATGCTTGAATATTTTTTTATGTGCTCAACTATCAAGTCATTATTGGATGTGAGTAGTGTCTCTAATTTCGTTTAAATTTTATTTTTAGTTTTTTGCCCCATCTTGGACTTATCAAAAAAATTTTGCTTGGGTAATGACTATATGTTAGCAGACTTGGGGTTATAATTATTTATAACAACTCTTTGTTTTTAGTAGGATCCTCAAAATGTTATAACTACACTTTTGACCCATAAACACTTACAACAAAAAAACACTTCTGACCAATAAACACTTTCATCAATAAACACTTTTGACTAGATCTATGTACTAGAAAAGTATCAAATATTATTGTGGAGCGAAAAAAAAACTTTGTTTTTCGATGAAAATACTCATTCCAACCCTCTATATCCTCCTCAACATATATAGGGCACATTTGAGGTGCAGTTGCTAGTACATTATAATGGGGATCATGTTTGTGAAAATCTAAATGTTTTCTAACCAAACTTAAGATCTTGGATTATTGGGGAGTTACAACTAATTTGTAATCATCAACCCAAGTTCCATTCCTATAGAGTCCATTGAACACTTTCACTAAGTGACCATAGGGATACCTTGAGGTAGATGTCAAACTTCTCCATGTGGACCAAGCGAAACACAATGGGGTGCTTTGGATGCAAATCACTCAACAGACATTAAGGACTCAAGTCCATCTTCATGTCCCACTTCGAGAAGGTTCTCCTCTACCACTCTTAGTCATAATTCCGATATAATAAAAATGTTTACCATCCAAAATTTAAGTCATAAAAAGATGCCCACTACCATCCAAAATTCAAGTCATAAAAATACGCCCCACTACCATCCAAAATTTTAAGTTGTACTCTCATAATAGACCTTGAATATTCGCCACCATACCAATTAAATTCTAATCTCGAAAGCCCCATGGGACCCATATTGCTTGTACGTTAGCCTTATTGGCAAATTTATTATGCACGGTAAGTTGTCCCATCATTCTTCTCGCAAAAGTGGGTCATCTTGTTAGCAACAATCTACGTAGTTGTTTTGGAAAAAAAGTATGGTGTCCCATAAACCGACTATTCTGTTTGAAAGAATGAAACCGAAACCAATTTAATACATTCACCGCTCTTTAGTTTATGACTGCAGCTTATGTCTTTCTGCTACTGGTTTATGCAGGTTTACCTGGGTTGTTCTCACTTGCTTGGTTTTCATCATATGAACAACAACGGCCAAAGAATGGCGTTCATTTCGTGGAATAACATCAACAACAACAACCTGCGAACAAAAGTTGAGCGCCCAGGGTTCGACCCCAGGACCATCCGCCTGCCACATCGTCCAGGAGGGGATTATTGTCGCCTGTTTTCCTGCAATTAGTCGAGCTTTAAACTGAAGGACTGGCTACAAAGTATGATAAAACGCTAGCATTGCACTTGGATTTCAAACCTGCCATCTATTAGATTTTGTTTTTGTTTTTGGAAAAATTACACTCATTTAAATAATGTAAGCGAGATTGAAACGATAAAGTGGAGTAAAATTTGTAAATATGATTTGGGAAAGAACAATCTTAGTCGCGGAATAGGTTTATGACATGTAAGTATGTAATTTCTATATTTTTTAGTTCCAACTTTCTATTCATGTCTTCGTCTTATCTAACAAATTAAACATCGTCTAATCTATAATATTGATACTATACAAAATAAAACAAAATAATAACAAAGTCCATTTTCCTCATATTTTTCAAAATGTATCGTTTTTTAGTTGTGGAGAGGCCATTTGTTGGTGCCCTACAACTGACAGACAAGTTAAAGGCATTGACTGAGTGACTCCTCCATATGACTTGAAAAACGCAATGCAATGTTATTCTTAAACTTGCTACTATTTTGTATTTCACTGACTCGTGTTATTCAATATTTATTTCATCATGTCCCACACCCGTTCCACAGCTCAACGAGAATCTTGACAAGGGGAAATCCTAATCGCTACTTTAATAGTTAAAGAGAAATCCTAATCATAAATGTGTATGAAATTGATGACATAAGGAACCCTAATTGTGAAATTTTTGTATCTAACACATGTAGACTTCAAGATTCAAACATATGCTAGTTTCCCTTCTAAGTATTCATCGACAATGTCTTGCTTTTCAAAAATATCTCTAAAGTGTGTTGAGTCAACAATCTACACACTCCACCCTCATCTTTCAAACAATTGACAAAAATGACATGTTTCATATGTGCCTCAATGTAAGAAAGAAGAGTTTCACACAATGGTTCCCTCTAGTATTTCCCCCTCCCATTTACTTCTCCTCCCTCAAATCCTTTCTTCTTTGCCCCTCTTCTTCCTCTGATATTTTTCTCCCTTAAGTTTAACTTTATCGATACATCTCTTTCAACATTTATATTACGCAATTCACATATATAATTATTATTTTGAAACCAACCAACATAATAATGTAGTGAATCTCCACTCAACAAAACAATTGCGTGATAAATTTAATAAGTCATACAATCGAACAAAGTGACTGATGACAATTGATCGACGATTGTCACTCCTTCTTAAGCTTTCGTTGACATATGGAGTAATATGAATGGTCGATTCATTTTTATTTGTTTTTTAACAAATGGCTATGCTACATTTCCCCACATCGAACTACAATATCCAATGACTAAAGTTTCCCTCTCCATTGTCTTTGTTTGCTGCTCCCGATTCATTTCTTTTTATCGAAAGAGATCTTATATTATATTAATTCAATAAGATACAAGATACCTTTCAGCAAAAAAGTAGGCGGTATGAGAGCATGCCCCAAAACCACAAACAAACTAGGCCAAACCTAGAAAAACAACAAACTAGGAAACACCTAGGAAACCATCAAAGCACAAAACTAAGCAATAACAAATAACATCCCCAATGCAAGAGCATCGTATTCATCAGGCCAGCCCCAGCCAGGTAGGTCCTTGCTAGGATCTGGAATGTCCTAACCTATGGGGTTCTCCTCTTCATTGACCGCTGTCACCATAGTAGGAGAGATGGTGAGAGGGAGGTGGGGGAACTTGTCTGAAGGAAGAGGGGGGCGGTGGTGGAAAGTTTTAGCCATCCGAGGTGTGCGGCGTGGGGGGTGACAGGTGAGCCCCACCCGAGTTGACGGTTGGGGGGGGGGGGGGGAGAACACAACCTTGTTGATGAGCAGGTGGCGTAAGACTCCTTCAGTGCTGAGTGTAGGGCGAGCGATGAGCCCGACTAAAAGAACACCATTGAGAGTGGTTGCGGTGACTACTATGACCATGCGGCTCCTCATTCATTTAGAATATCCCCATCACCTCATATCACAAGTATTCATCGTTTAGAAGAATGCCATATTGAAAGAGTGGATCTGATAGTTGTGGATATAGTCGATGTAGATATAATAGGTGTAGATGTTGATGAATTTTTAGGTGTGGGGGACGAGTTTGATTAGTGGGTGGATGATTGGGAAAAGGTTGTTTGAATACATCGAAAGGCTGATTAGGTGGTGCATCAGGATTATCTACTTGAAGGTCACCACGATCTATGAGTTTTTGGACAAGGTATTTAAAATTACGATACTTCTCAATGTCATGACCACCAACTTGATGATACTTACAATAATGCTCCTCACAATACCATGCTAGTTTGGGTCGGGAGTCATCGAAAGGTTGGATGGGAGGAAATTGAATAATATGGACCGCCATTAGCTTTTCAAATATTGAACTATATGATTCCCCGAGAGGGGTATAGTTAGGAGGCGGTCTAGGAGCCCTTTGTGGAGGTTTTATGTGAAAAGTACATGTGGAGGAATATTTGAACACGATGGCATTGACATAATTCTTAGATTTGTCACCATGCGTGTATGACTTAGTAAATTTGATTTTGGGCTTATTTGATCGAAGTTTGAGGTGGCCTTGCTCAAAGGAACCAAGTTCGCACAAGACCATGAGAAAATTTTGATTATTTTGGTCTGTGGAAGAGAAAATGATAGTTGGTTGATTATACCACACCGTCATGCAACAAAGTTTGTGATAGGCTCATTGTCAAATTGTCTAATGGTGTAGAGGATTGTGATAGTAATATTATGTGCAATATTGATTGAGAAGTGTTATAGGAATAATTGTGCAAGTTGGGTGAATGAAAATAAAGAATGTTGGGGAATGTCGTTATACCAATCCAACGCAGGTTTGACTAATGACATGGGGAATGTATGAAGCATAAGGTCTTGATCATGAGCAATGAGGTAACATACATGTTAAAAGGCACAAAGGTGCTATTTTAGATCCTCATTACTATTAAACTTAGAGAACTTTCTGAGCTCCCAATGTGGGGGATAAGGCTTAACAAGAATCGAGGGATTGATGGGTTCATTGCAAATATGCTCATATGAGAAGGTGATTTTGGATCCCAAAGTAGTCGCTTCAAGATTAGCCATTCTACTCAATAACACATGTATGGGATCATTGGATGCATGTGGATAAGAAGTGTAAGGATTTAGTTGTGGAATATATGAAGTAGATGGGTTAGGTTGTTGACATGTGTGAGGATGTGTATGTGTTTATAGAAGTGTTTAATAAGGGGGAGTGTAGTTAAATGATTACAATTAAATAGGTTGATATATAGGTTGTTGTTTGGATATGGGTATGCGATAAGATTGATGAGATTGTGTTGGTTGTTGAGTGATGAGGACATTATATTAGTTTGGTATGGGATGAGTTGGGATATAGGTAATGGGTGGTTAGGATTTTTGGGTGGATTGGCTGGGAAGTATGTAATGAAAGGCACCACGAAGAGGAGGTTGATGGGTTTGAGTTGATTCAGAAGGATGGGGGGTTGTGAAGTGATCACATTTTCATGAACATGGGATGTGGAAATAAAGGGTAAATGTTGATTATTCTGTTTGGATGGAGGAGGAGGAAAATGAGATTTTTGTGATGATTGGATAGGTGCACTGATAACTGTAGTGGATGAAGAGGTGATGGGAATAGAGGAACTATTAATGTGAGACAAAATAGGGGGAATGGGAACCACCAATTGAGTGGTTTGGTGAGTGTGAGGTATTGTGGAGGGATATTGATGAGGATCAAGCTAACATCACGCCATGACAAGTTCATTCATATCTGTAGGAAGGAACATGACGAGTTGTGATGTGAGGACTTGGGTGGACTTCAGGATGAGAATAATACACATAAATTTGTTGAATAGGGGGCCCATCTATATGGAGGTTGGTAGATTTATGAAAAAGGTAGTCACAAAGAGAAATTTGGTTGGAATCAAGAACCTTGTGGAATTACGCACATCTACGAGGGATGGAAGGAGGCCCAAAAGCTTCGATAAGAGGTGATGGAAGGGGGTGTAGTTGGTTTAGATGGGACACGGGGGGTTCACTTAGTAAAATTATGGTATAACACATGCATTCTAAGGGTATTAAAGAATAACCTTAATTATAGTTTCTACCTCTAATTATTCAATTGATAATACCCCCTCTTATTATATTATTAGAATGAAAATACCCCCTATTTTTCTGTGTACCTTACTTACCCATTTTTCAATAACAATTTTATTTATCCCTTTTTATTTGTACCGTAATATATTAAACATAAAATATATTATATTTCTCACTCAATTTTTTTAAATATGCATTTCCTCTCGAAAGATAGTTTGAAACCATTGAAGACCTATTACAAATCACCTTATAAATGTCAAGCTTTAATCATTTATCAATAGTTCTTCAAATAATTAAGATGGTGAAATAATATCACTTGTGTTGAAAAGCATACTCAATCCTAGTTTTCTACCATCTTATTATTTCTTGGTTAAGAATCTCTTAATTGAGATTTATTTATTAAAAAAGATATTATAATTTAATTATGACCACACTCTTTTTGCAATTTTAAGGTATTTACTTTTAAAAACTAGGGTTCAAATGTTTTAGTTTTATATTACAATTAAACCTCCCTTTCCTTTGGCCCACCTCTCTAACCTAACCCCAATACCTGATTCAAAACATTAATAAATTAAACCCTTTCACCCCCTCATGTCTATCGGTATATTGACTTTAACTTTATTAATTTTAATTACCTTAATATGAACCCACGTGCTAGGATATTGCCTAGCTAATGATCCTGCCCCTCGTGATATGGGATGGAGTGATGATAAAGAAAGGGGTTGGTTTCAACATGGGTGTTAGGTTGAATGACTTGAGACTCATGAAGAGGGGGAATGGAACAAAAAAGTTGAGTAATTGCGGACGAGTTGACCAAAGGGGTGGAAGAAATGATAGATAAGGTTCGTAAATTTATTGGGAGACAATAGTGAAAGTAGGAAAGTTGTTGGATGACATGGTTTATTCCATTTTTATTTCTTGGAAACATGTAATAACGGGCATGAAATAAACAATAATACCCAAAACTATTCTGATTTTTAATTACTTCAAACAAGTCATACAACAGAGTTTTTATTATCTTGATTATTATTTAGATGCGAAAAGAAAAGAAAAATGAGCTGAAGGGAAAACTCTAGGAAATGACCAAACTATGGATGATTTCAAGTAGTTTTGGATGGAGTCCTCGATATACCTGAAGGTACGTGAGGCTTGAATTTAGTGATGACTACCGGTACGGGGCCTGATATTGGGGCCTACCCCCGTCCTCTCACTCTACAACAATAAGGGTTGGAAAACTGATTAGCCAATATGAATGATGTTGTGGAAAATAAATTGTATTTCACGGCCTAGAACATGTGAATGCGACCACATGATAACATTGTTGGTGATGATAATCCCAATGGAGTCCATACCTGGGAGGATTATGTTTAAGATGCCCAGTATTGATTGTGTGTGTTTTAGATGTGTGTGATAAAAGTGTGTGCAAAGAATTGAGACAATGTAAATGACTAGTATTGTCAATAAAATATCGAAGGTTCTTTTTAGATCTCAAAATGATGTTAATGTTCCATGAATTCAAAGCTAGGAAGGTTATAAAATGATTGTCAAACGGAGAAAATAGAGAAAAAATAAGAATACCTTGATAACACTTTTCCTTTTTGTATTTTTATTTTAAGAAAATAAGAAAATCCAAGATGTAAGCAACCCACACACGCAAGAAATTGTGTTGTATCTAAGAAACGCTCATTCCTAGGAGGTTAGTAGAATATGGATAAAAGAAAATGCAAATGATGTTGACAATGAAAATACTTACCAAAAAAGGAACGGGTCCCACCGTGTGTGCCAGAATGTTGAACTTTTATTTTCTCATACCTATTTTCTTCCTTAGTGAAATAAAATATAGCAAAGAAAATGAGTAACACCAGGTATGAGATGGTTTAAGATACTGATTGGGATGACATGGATACTGGTGCAAAAGAAGAATCCTCCTCGTAGCAAGCTAGATGACCTGCACAACATTTAAGAACTCAATAGAAAATGGATTAGTAGATAGATGGGTGGGTTGCCTAAAAATGTTAGTCCCTCGAGAAGTGAAAAATTCCTACGATGGATTAAACCCAATCATGTGTGGGTTTCTGATAAAGATAATATGAAAGCTTAAATAATGGATCTGATATGATGCAGCAAAATTTGAGATAAAACATGAAAGCTTTGAAAAGACAGAGATAAAATAGATTAATGTACCCTATTTATGATCTAAGTAAATGTAAACTAAATCAAACTTGGGTGGGTCGATTGTCATTGACCTAATGCACTGCAGAGCTTCTTTGTCGATGGCAAATGTTTTGTAGACCAAGTCAAATAACAACAGAAAATACATTATCTGAAGTCCTTGGAGGTAGATCATGTAGCTGAGTGATGATGGTTGAGATAAACAAGGAACACTGCAAGAGATCTAGATCTAAATTTGACATAAATGATGCAAGAAAATTAAAGAAGATGAGAAATGCTTGACATAGGATTGACTAATGACTGGTCATGATTAGTGGCGAATGGATACAGATGAAGTATGGGATATGAAGTTATAAATTGTGTAGAATGGCAATAATTGGAGGATTCTAAGGGACTGTGAGATCAAAAAGTAGATTCGAGAGACAAAGTGGATGATAATCAAATCTAAGAAAATATGAACTGGTTCGATAGAACATCAGACAGGGTCGATGACGACTGGGAATGATATAGGGTTGGACAAAAAAGGATGGGTTTGAAAATGATGATCATGTAGATGATGATGAAGCTAAGAAAATGTAGAGATCCCTGAGACTCATGTATGATTGATGAACCTGCAAAGAAGGATGATGATGAAAAAGTGACAGAATGCCAAGGGTGGATCCAAGACATGTAAGAGAAGAAGAAGACTTCAAATCTCCAAGGGTGAAGCAAAATATCTCCAAAAATAGCTCTAAGATAATGATAACAGCTACTGTAAAGATGAAGCAAGAGACTAGAATGCAAGATCGCAAGAAAGTATTCGAAGTCTCCAAAGTCACTTCCTTGAAAAATGAGGGGTATAGTCGCATTTATAGGGTCGACGGTGACCCAGAATGGGTCTTTGCCGACTACAGAGGCCCATCCATTTGGGTGATGTAAGAGTGGCGAGCTTGAGACAATGAGCCCCTATAAATCACGTGGGGTTAGGGTTGTTGGATGTGTAAGGACGAGTTAGGGTTGCTTAGGATGGATAAATTGGTAGGTGGGAGGTGGAAAATATTAAATAAAAGGCTAAAGGGGAGTTGAAATCATTAAATGAAGTGCCTATGGATAAGTAAATAGAGATGTTTAGGGAGGATAGAATGGACTAGATGGATATTTAGGACCTCTAATTAGGTAATCTAGGGATGATTATAGTATTGATAATTTAATGGTGCAATTAATATGGGATTAGAGGTGGGAAATACCAATTAAATGGATAAATGGATAGATGGATTTGAGGATGAAAATCTTTGATTTAAATGGGAAGAAAGGTATGTATGTGAATAATCCACGACAAAGGTGGAAGTATGGTCTCAAGATGAGGGACAAGTGTAATACCATTTGTTGGTGTTCTCATAGATAGCACTCCATGATGGGTGGGGTCAAGGATAAGTCATTCAATACACTAAAGCTCCATGTTAATGGCAACCTTAGATTTATTGCTACAAATAATCACTGTCATTTGACTATAAAATCACCTCTTGTTATGAGTTTTTGAAGGTCTGGGACCATGTTTTTGAAGGATTTCAAGCAAGGAGAATGGTTGAGGAGGTTGCAAGTCGGACTCTCACAAGATCACAAGCCTTGTTTGAATTTTTCAAAACCAGTTTAGGATCCGTACATCGTCAACATAACATTTTTTTTAATTTGATCCGAAGCGGGGTCTTGCAGGGTAACTCAAATAAAATAATATTTGGTTGCAGTGAGCTTGTCCAGTGATCTGTGGCATAATAAGATTCGAAATAGCGTTCATGGTTCTGAAAATCCCGAACCTGGTGGAGTGCCGGGGGAAGCAGGTGATGGTAGCCGTTATGCAGTTCAGTGTGAGCTCATTGTGTGGAAGAGCATGGTGCTTGAAGAATCCCGGGGTATTTGAAGTCCAACCTTGAGAGCTCCCATGGCATTGTTTTCTGCACGAGCTATTTGAATGGGCACGAGGCATACAAGCTTGCGAACCCACATTCCCATTTTCACAGGGGTTTGCTCCTCTGGCGCTGAAACTGAAATCAGGTAATTCTCTACATTGTCGACTACGAATTGAATCATCATATTTGATTTTTTTTAATCTTTACCTGCCTTAAGTTCTCTAATACCACTTTGAAGGTAATGCACTTCTTATAATCTTGAAACAATGCAGGAGTTGTAGCGAACCAACAATTTACAATTTCTGTTTCTTCTCTTTGCAGTTCATGAGCATTGCTATGACGTACTTGTTGCAGCCGCACAAAATCCCTAGCTAGAGCAGTTTTCAACACACAGGAAGAAATAACACCGGGGGAATCACCTGAACAGGAAGAGGAGGCTTCTTTTGCTTGTGTATCACGTCTCCAGATATCTGTCAATTGAAAAATTTCTCTCTTTCAGCCATCTCGACATCTGTTGCTATATCTGTGAACACCGCTTAGTCATACATTTTCATGGGATTTTGTTTTCTTATTTAAGTATGTTGTATATAAAAAAGGTTATTAGTAATATATTTTGAAAAGTAATATTGAACGTCACTTAAAAATTGTATAAAATAAATGGCCACTTTTGAAATTTTGGATTACAAGATATCCGAGAGCTACATGGATTATAAGTTTTAGGCGATAGGTCAAGGTTTTAAATAACATGCCCATCTCTACTAAATGCCTTTTCTTTATTTAATAATTTAAAAAATATATGGTTTGTTTTAGTTGTTTTTTAAAAGTGTCGGGTAAGTTTCAAGTATTATATGCTCGATATAAACACATTTTCAGCAAAATATGCTATTTAAATATCTATGTAATGCTACACTTATATTTATATGGAATGTGTTCATAGTGATAATGACGATTTTGTCAAGTTCTTTCATGTCAAATAGGGATGGGATATGTATTTATTAAATCAATAAAACAAAATATATGGTCTATAATTTTTTTTCGATATTTCTATATTATAATAATTAATTCTTAATATTTATTTATTTGGATGGTATGATAATACTGTTGATATGTAATGTAGTATAAATAATTTATTATTTACCATAATCATTTTTTTAAATGACTTTTTCACCAATTATAATTGTTAAACTCTTTCAATATTGTGGTGTTTAGTTTTAGAAAACAAGACTACCAATTAACTTAAAATGGTGAAGCTAAGCCCATGCTGTACCTTAACCCTCATGATTAATAAATTTTATTGATATAAAATTACACAAAATATCCAACACTATAGTGTAAATATGATGTGAAGCTGAATTCCATAAGCTTGAACGGAACATAAATCACTTTTTACATCAATAGACATATAAAACAACTTTATATTTTTAATGAAATAGTTTCTACATTACTAATAAACATGATGTTACGATTATTCACGGACAAGAGTATGTGGTTGAGAAACACACCTCAAGTTCAAATTCATCTAAAGGCATGAAAATTATAAAATAAAAATCCTTATATTTAGAGGGAATGGGGATGGAAAGAGCAACCCTATCCACTGACAAAAAATGCGTTGTCAAAACACTCCACATTGCATTTACAAATTGTTGCATTGATACAATCAATTGCTACATCTGCAACTTTCATGGGCCCTTGGTGGTTGTTGAAGTTGATACAAATTTGGCACTGAAAAGGAAAGATGAAAATCTAATGGTGGAAAAACAAAATGGCCATAAAATACTTGCAAATCTTTGTGGAAAGGCCTATACATAGGCGGAAAGCCCACCCCTCTCGGAAAAAATCGAAAGGTGCAAAATGACTGCATCGTCACCCATCTTACGGTGAAAATAATTTCAGTTAGCATGAATTAGGTATAAACATTTATTTGTTTGTATTGACAGAACCTACAGAGGCTATAATTGGAAGTGGACTGTGGACTGTGTGAACTCTTAACTTGGAGTGGTGGTGGGACAATCTTGTCGTCTACTCTCGATATTCCCCCCAGCCTGGCCAAGACCTGAACTGATGATTTGAAATAAAGGGCTTCTATTATTATGCAAGGAAAATGAAAGGTCTGAAAAAGCTTCTTAGGGTGCATCGTTTTCCATTTTCTGCTTTGGGTTTTGAAGAGCGCCTAACCGAGGTGGTTGGTTTGTTTGACACAGGTCTATTTTTCCCATTCAATTTTCATGTTGTTGTTAAATACATGGAGAAAAAAAATTGCAGATACAATACTTTTGAAGCCATACAATTCTTATCATATCTTTTCAACCACAATGTTATCAATCTAAGGAATATCTATATCAAATGCCCTAAAAAACAAATCTAAAATGTGTATTCAATTTGCAAACCCATTATTTTCCTAAATTAAACTTGTATTGTTAAGAAAATATTGATAATGGCGTACAACATTAGGATGAATCTAAAATATCTATATAACTTGGAAATCATTAAATTTCATTATGCCGAAAGGCATTTGCACATGCGGAATGCTCCACCCCTTATAAAAATTGACGGGACATGGACATGAGAGATGAATCGGTTGACGAAACACATACTCACATACGCCCTTTATGTGACAGCCAATGGTTCGACAGTTAAATATTTTCCAAAATAAGGAATAAATAATTTTGTTGCATGTACCTGGAAGAGAACTTTGGAGTAGACCAATGGTTTGACGGTTAAATGTTTTCTAAAATAAGAAATAAATCATTTTTCACATGTACCTGCTAGAGAATATTTTTGCTAAATTCACCGGTTGGGGATTTTGAAGCAGAAGTGGAGGTAACCATGGGCTCTACGCCTTACTGCTCCTCAAATAACTATGACGACGATGATAGTAACTATTGCCGTGGCATGAAGTCAACAAAACATTCCTTTGAGCGGGTGTATTCATTTGAACATGTCTTGGTGATTGCACTTTGGGAATGAACTCAAGATTCCCCTCTGACCGCATGCCTATAATCTCATTCTTTTCCAGATAACGAAAGGGGCGATGAACCTGGAAAAAATATTAATTAAAGGAAAGAGAATCAAGAGTGAACAACAAAGAAAATTACTTTAGCACTGTTGCATCTAAGGCATGTTTAATGGCGCTCCAAGCGTTTGATTTCTGATCATCCCACATCAACCTAAAATCCATGCACGCGTAATTTTGTAAAGAGACATGAAGAAGAAGATTCTAGCTCTAACTTACTCTCTTTCTTTGTAGGTCCAACCTTGAGAAACCTTACTCGCTTCTGTTTCCCATATATGCAGTTCTCACAGAAATCCAAACCTATTTCTATATATCTACGCAAATTCTTCTTTATGATGTCCATGCCTTTATGGCTCATATGACCGAGCCTATAGTGCCATAATGTTGTATCTGCATCTGAAGCCACAAGATTACAATCATTAGTACTATCAGTGGATAAATACAAGGTTCCAACCTTCTTACCTCTTGCCACCACAAGAGCACCCTTGGTAACCTTCCAAGAGTTAGCTGTAAATATCACAATACAACCATCACTTCCCAATTGCACCACTGATATCAAATTTCTCCTTAATGTAGGCACATGTCTGACATCCTTCAATAGCCATGTATTCCTATTCTGCATCTTAACCTGAACAGAACCTTTTCCAACTATATTGCAAGGCTCATCATCACCAAGAAAAACATGCCCAAAATCCCCTTGAACATAATCAACAAAATAATGCCTATGTGGAGTAGCATGAAAAGAAGCTCCTGAATCTAAAACCCAAGATTCAGTAATATTATGCAAAGAAAGAATCAAAGCATCCTGACATACATTACCCGATGCCACATTTTCCTCCTTGTTTTCTTCCTATTGTTTCTTCTTGTCTTGAAGCTTCCAACTGTCCCTCTTTGCATGCCCAAACTTTCCACAGTTCCAACATACAATCTTGCTCTTGGATTTTGACCTTGCCCGATCTTTCGATTTTCCACAGTTTCCTCTATTCTCTTGTCTCCCTCTAGTTTCCACTGTCAAAGCATTCCTTGAAGTAGAAGATTCCCCAGAGCTTTTTCTTCACATTTCCTCGCTTAGAATCACCCCTACAACATCATCAAACTTAAACTTTGAGTTAGCTGAAACCGAGTTGCTTACTGCCATTACCAGGCTATTCCAACTTTCAGGTAAAGAGCACAGAATTAATAAAGCCCTAACTTCTTCATCAAATTCTATTGTAACCGAAGCTAGCATATTCACAACTGTATTGAAATCATTTAAATGATTTTCTACTGAACTATTCTCAGACATCTTCATATTAAACAACTTTTTCATTAAAAATATCTTGTTAGAGGTAGAGGGTTTTTCATACAACTTCCCTAATGCATCCATTAGATCTTTTGTAGTCTTTTCCTTTGAAACATTAAATAATTCCGAAGATGCAATACATAGCCGGATCGTTCCAAGTGCCTTCTGATCCAATAAATCCCATTCTGCATCTGTCATACTCGACGGTTTTTTCACCTTCTCAGACAACGGAGTATAAATATCCTTATGATAAAGGTAATCTTCCATCTGCATCTTCCAAAGACTGAAATTCTACCCATTGAATTTATCAACCATAGATCTTCCATCATCTGCCATAGCTCCCACTCAAGATAAAACTTTCCCTGCGATTCAACACTTCAGCAAACCAAAACTAGGCTCTGATACCAATTGTTAGGAATCAAGAGATAAAATATGCGGAATAATCCCTTATAGAATCGCAACAGTAGAAACTAATATGCAGAAAATATTACAGATCTCAAATAAAAGTGCAGAATAAATAACACAACACAGAAAGACAATATTTAACGTGGTTCACCCAATTTGGGCTACGTCCACCAAGAATCACTTGCTCAGATTTTATTACAAGCCTCCAATCTCTCAATACAATACCCAGATCCGTTTGGAGCTATGCTTAACAAACTCTACAGAATTCACACCCGAATTCAAAGCACATCTGCAATGCATTTGCTTGTGTATGTATCATATGCATAAGACCATATAAATAGACAATTGCTTAAGTAATTTGATACAAAACTGTGGGTATCAAAACAATGGGTACCAAAAAACCATGGGCCCAAAAACAGCCCATAACGGTTACCCATTACCCATGGGTTAATAAACCACCCATGAAAATTTGCTTTGGGGGCTTCGCCCCCGAACCCCCATCCATCGGGGGTGTTTCACCCCCTTGAACCCCCCTGACCCGCTCACCGGCGAGTGGGACCGCCCTAAAAATACTCGAGTGTAACACATAAAAGATGTACCACACTCTAACATGAAAATAGGCTCCACAAACATAACAATCTCCCACTTGGAGACTGATTTCCACTGAGCAAGCTTCTTAACCCTTCACTGTCATCTATGAAGGCCAACCAAAGCTAAACATAGCTTTAGTTTATCCCTTGTGACTGCCTTGGTCATCATGTCTGCAGGATTCTGACTGGTATGAATCTTCTCCAACTTCAACTTATCTTCCTCCAAAGCTATCCTGATGAAGTGATAGCTCAACTGTATATGCTTCGTCCTGGAGTGGAAAGCATAGTTCTTAGCTAGGTGTATAGCACTCTGACTATCACTATGCAGCTTACATTCCTCCTGCTTATGCCCCAACTCCTCAAGCAATTGTTGTAACCAAATCATCTCTTTGCTTGCCTCTATGGCAGTAACATACTCAACCTCAGTGGTTGACAAAGCCACCAGCTTCTGTAGTCATCAAATCCAGCTTACTATTGTCCCACCTACAGTTTAAATATAACTTGTCGTGCTCTTCCTGCTGTCTACATCTCCAGCCATGTCTGAATCTACATAACCATGTAAAGTGGTGTCTGATCCATTGTAGCATAAAATTGCCCCCATGGTCCTTCTCAAATACTGAAGGATCCACTTTACTGCTTGCCAATGCTCTTTACCTGGATCACTCATAAATCTACTCACAGCTCTTACTGCATGAGCAATATTAGGCCTAGTGCATACCATAGCATACATCAAACTGCCAACCGCTAATCTGAGTACGGTACCTTGGACATATGGTTTCTTTCCTGCTCTGTCTTGGGACACTGCTCCTTTGATAACTTAAAATGGCCTGCCAAAGGAGTCCCAACCAGTTTAGCATCCTACATGTTTAACCTATCCAATACCTTCTTAATGTATTCTTCCTAAGATAAAGTTAGCTTCCGTTCCTTCCTATCCCGAGTTATCCTCATACCAAGGATTTGTCTAACAGCCCCCAAATCCTTCATATCAAAGGATTCACTTAGCTATTTCTTGAGTACTTTTATTTCCTGCATGTTTTTACCTACAACCCGCATGTCATCAACATACAAACACATGATAATATAACTTCCATCCTCAAATTTCTTTGTGTACACGCAATGGTTAGAATGACATCTGATATAACCTTGCTCCATCATGAAGCTATCAAACTTCTTATACCATTGACGTGGAGCTTGTTTCAGGCCATACAAGCTCTTCTTCAGTTTGCACACCATATGCTCTTTACCTTTGACTTCATATCCTTCTGGCTACTGCATATATAGCTCCTCCTCCAAATCACCATGGAGAAATGTAGTCTTTACATCTAACTGTTCTAAGTGCAAGTCTTCTACTGCCACTATTCCAAGAACAGTTCTAATAGAAGTCATTTTTATTACAGGAGAAAAGATCTTATCAAAATCTATACCTTGTTTCTATGCAAACCCCTTGACCACCAACCGGGCCTTATATCTTTTCTTTCCTCCTTCTTCGTCTTTAACTCTGTACACCCACTTGTTTTGCAATACTCTTGTGCCTTCCGGTAGCTTCACCAAATCCCAAGTCTGGTTCTACATGAGAGACTTATGCTCCTCATCCATGGCTTGCTCCTACTTCTTACTAGCATCTACCTGCATTGCTTCATCAAAGCTCTCTGGCTCTCCACTATCAGTGAGTAATAAATAATAAAGAGAAGGAGAAAAATGTTTAGGTTTTTTTCTTACCTTAGAAGACCTCCTCACTGTAAGAGTTTGGGGTTCCTGTTGAGTAGGTTCCTAAACTGATTCATGGGTCACTATCCCATCTAGAAGATCCTCTAACACTGCATATTATTTCTTGGATTCTTCCCTGTTTTCCTGCAACTGTTGCTTATACATGACTTTCTCATTAAATACCACATCCCTAGACCGAATGATTTTCTTGTCCTTAATACTCAAACATTTAAATCCAAAGTCATCACCACCATAACCAATAAAAGTGCATTTTTCTGATTTAGCCTCTAGCTTGGTCCTATCATCCTTGTCAATATGAACAAACACCTCACATCCAAAGACTCTAAGAAATGAGTTATCGAATTTCTTACCGTACCAAGCCTCCTTAGGTATGCCTCCATCCAAGGCACTTGAGGGTCCTCTGTTTATTAAGTACACAACTGTGCTCACTACTTCTGCCCAAAAATAAAGAGCCAGTCCTGCATGTATCCTCATGCTCCTAGCACGTTCCATTATTGTTCTGTTCATCCTTTCTAACACCCCATTTTGCTGTGGGGTTCCTGGAACCATCTTTTGCCTACGAATTCCATTCGTAGAACAATAATCATCAAATTCATTGCTGCACTAATCCCCTCCATTATCTGACCTGAGACATTTTAACTTAAGACCCGTTTCATTCTCTACCAAGGCTTTCCATTTAACAAAAGTATCAAATACATCATATTTGTTTCTAATACAATAAACTCAAACTTTCCTGGTTGCATCATCAATAAAAGTAACATAATAACTTGAACCCCCAAGAGATGATACCTGAGCTGGCCCCCACACATCAAAATGTACTAGCTCTAACTTACTCTTTTTCTTCGTAGGTCCAACCTTGAGAAACCTTACTCGCTTCTGTTTCCCATACATCCAGTTCTCACAGAAATCCAAATATGTTTCTGTATATCCAGGAAAATTCTTCTTTATGATGTCCATGCCGTTATGGCTCATATGATCAAGCCTGTAGTGCCATAATGTTGTATCTGCATCTGAAGCCACAAGATTACAATCATTAGTACTATCAGTGGATAAATACAAGGTTCCAACCTTCTTACCTCTTGCCACCACAAGAACACCCTTGGTAACCTTCCAAGAGTCAGATGTAAGTATCACAGTACAACCATCACTTCCCAATTTCCCCGCCGATATCAATTTTCTCCTTAATGTAGGCACATGTCTGACATCCTTCAATAGCCATGTATTCCCATTCTACATCTTAACCTGAACAAAACCTTTTCCAACTATACTGCAAGGCTCATCATCATCAAGAAAAAAATTCCCAAAATCCCCTTGAACATAATCAACAAAATAATGCCTATGTGGAGTAGCATGAAAAGAACCTTGAATCTAAAACCCAAGATTCAGTAATATTATGCAAAGAAAGAATCAAAGCATCTTGACATACATTACCCGATGCCACATTTGCCTCCCTGTTTTCTTCTTGTTGTTTCTTCTTGTCCCGAAGCTTCCAACAGTCCTTCTTTTCATGCCCAGACTTTCCACAGTTCCAACATACAATCTTTCTCTTGGATTTTGACCTTGCCCAATCTTTCAATTTTCCACGGGTTCCTCTATTCTTCTGTCTCCCTCTAGTTTCCACTGTCAAAGCATTACCTAAAGTAGAAGATTCCCTGGAGCTTTTTCTTCGCATTTCCTCGCTTAGAATCACCCCTACAACATCCTCAAACTTCAAATTTTAGTTAGCTGGAATCAATTTGCATACCGCCATTACCAGGCTATTCCAACTTTCAGGTAAAGAGCATATAATTAATAAAACCCTAACTTCTTCATCAAATTCTATTGTAACCGAAGCTAGCATATTCACAACCGTATTGAAATCATTTAAATGATCTGCTACTGAACTATTCTCAGACATCTTCATATTAAAAAACTTTTTCATTAAAAATATCTTGTTAGAGGTAGAGGGTTTTTCATACAACTTCCCTAATGCATCCATTAGATCTTTTGTAGTCTTTTCCTTTGAAACATTAAATAATACCGAAGATGCAAGACGTAGCCGGATCGTTCCAAGTGCCTTCCAATCCAACAAATCACATTCCACATTTGTCATACTCGAGGGTTTGTTCACCTTCTCAGATACGAAGTATAAAGATCCTTCTGATAAAGGTAATCTTCCATCTGCATCTTCCAAAGACTGAAATTCTGCCCGTTGAATTTATCAACCATAGATCTTCCATCATCTACCATAGCTCCCACTCAAGATAAAAATTTCCCTACGATTCAACACTTCAGCAAACCAAAACCAGGCTTTGATACCAATTGTTAGGAAATAAGAGATAAAATATGCGGAATAATCCCTTACAGAATCGCAACAGTAGAAACTAATATGCAGAAAATATTACAGATCTCAAATAAAAGTGCAGAATAAATAACACAACATAGAAAAATAATATTTAACGTGGTTCACCCAATTTGGGCTACGCCCACCAAGAATCACTTGCTCAGATTTTATTACAAGCCTCCACTCTCTCAATACAATACCTAGATCCGTTTGGAGCTATGCTCAACAAAATCTACAGAATTCACACCCGAATTCAAAGCACATCTGTAATGCATTTGCTTGTGTATGTATCATATGCATAAGACCATATAAATAGACAATTTCTTAAGCAATTTGATACAAAACCATGGGTATCAAAACCATGGGCAAAAACCGTGGGTATCAAAACCATGGGCAAAAAAACTGTGGGTATCAAAACAATGGGTACCGAAAAACCATGGGCCCAAAAATAGCTCTTAACGGTTACCCATTACCCATGGGTTAATAAACCACCCATGAAAATTTGCTTCGGGGGCTTCGCCCCCGAATCCCCCTTGACCTGCTCACCGATGAGAGGGACCGCCGTAAAAATACCCGAGTGTAACACATAGAAGGTGTACCACACTCTAACATGAAAATAGGCTCCACAAACATAACAATTCGAGGTGGAGTGGCGAGATAGATCGAGAGACGTTGGCGAGCAACAAAAGAAGTGTGTCGTCGATGGATCAATAGTGGGTGAGAATGATGTCAATTTTAAAGGCAAGGGCGTGCAGAACGAATCTCATGCTCTTTATGACATGCTCCCCCTTTAGCCCATCTGTGCTTAGGATATAGTCGCCCTAAAGAAATTCGAAGATGGATTTATAATAAACTCCTTTTGGGTAGTTATCGGAAATGGTTTTTAGAATGTATTCATATTTTTTTGATGCACAGTGACCACAAAAAACAAGTTTTCCATCCATGGAGGCCTAAACTATATCACTCGATGCAGAAAAGAGGGCGAGAAAAAGGAGGAGTAGAAGCATCAGAGTGATGCAAAGAATAAAAAGAAACCAAAAAATAAAGAAATCGTGTATTTTCCTAGCAGCGACAAGTAATGATATCGATTGATAGCGAGTTGGACAACCACAATATTCAATTGTTGAAACCCCTTTACTCAGTTATTTCCAGATCAATTGCTCAGAACATCGGGAGGAATGACTCATAATAGGTTGATCATGGATCTTTTGCAACAAAAAAAGTTTCTCTGCGTCAACCAAAACATCATGCTTTGTGCAAATTTGTGGATTGAAACATGTCTTATTAATGGTCCTCTGAGTAGGTGTATTCATTTGAACAAGTCCTAGAGATTACAATTTGTGAATGAAATCAAGGTACCCCTCTGACCCCATGCCTAGAAATATCATGCTTTTCCAGATGAAGAAAGGGGCGATGAACCTGCCAAAAAAATAATTTAAGGAAAGATAATCAAGAATGAACAACAAAGAAAATTACTTGAGCACTGTCGCATCCAAGGCATGTTCAATGGCAAGCTCTAGGTGTCTAATTTCTAAACATCCCAAAGCCACCTCAAACCCAAACACTCGCAATTGTGGAAAGAGTAAAGAAGAAGAAGATGTTCGAGGTGGAGCGGCAAAGCAGATTGAAAGGTTTCTGCAAGCTGTAGAAGTAGTGTGTCGTTAATGGAGCGGTGGTGGGTGAGAGTGATGTGAGTTATAAAGGTGAGGGTGTGCAGAACAGAGCTCATGCTCTTTACGATGTGCTCCCCCTTTGCCCCGTCTGTGCTCACGATACCGTCACCCTAAAGAAAGTCGAAGATGGATTTATAATAAACTCCTTTTCGGTAATTGCCAAACATGGTTTTCACAATGTACTCATATTTTTGGGATCCATAGTGACCACGAAAAAAATAAAATTCCATCCATGGAGGCCTAGAATGTGGCGTTCGATGTAGAGATAAGGGCGAGCAAAAGGAGGAGTAGAAGCGTCAAAATAATGTAAAGAAAAAAAACAAACCAAAAAATAAAGAAATCAAGTATTTTCCTAACAGTTACAGCTAATGATAACAATTGATGATGCGTTGGAAAACCTTGAGCTTCAATTGTTGAAACCCCTTTACTCTCATGTTGCCAGATCATTTACTCAAAACACCGGGAAAACTGACTCATAATAAGTTGATTATGGCTCTTTTGCAACACAAACTTTTTCTGTGTCAACCACATATTCGTACTTTACGCAAATTTGTGGGTTGTGACATTGTTTATGACAAATCATTCTGTCCACTTGGTTTGTCTTTACTTGTCGTCAACAACTTTGATCGATACATCACATACCTCATATATAATTGCTAGTTTTTTTAACAATAATAAAAAACTAGGAAAAGAGACATGGCTGCGACTTAAACTTGAACCATCATCATTCAAAGACCCTTCCATTGAACAACGTGCCAAAAAAAAACACTTTACTTTTATGAAGTTATAATGTTGATTATTTTGTTTTTTTGGAAGTAAAAAAAAATGTCACCATCCAAAAGACTTAATAAAAGTAAAGTTGAACATTGACTTTTTTGTACCTATACATGGGTGAGAGGTCTTACATGTCATGATGTGATTTGCTACTCTATATAATTATTATGTCAAAAAAAAAAAACTACTACATAGTACTATGACAACTATTGGATATTGTGTGACCAATAGTCATATCAACTATTGGACCTTGTTCATCTATTGACCCCTCTCCCCTAAAAGACTTGATCATTCAAACCAATAATGTCACCACCCAAAAGCATATGTGCGAGTAGGATAGGTTGAGGTCAAGGACAAAAACCATCACTGAATCATAAATGGATCATCCCAAGAAGAATATGATTCCAACGACCTTTCCAGTGCAATGAAAACAAAATTACCCAATGTCAAGCTTCCACTACAACATAGTTAAGTTATACCTTGAGAAGAGAATCTCAGGCCAAGCAATAATAGATCCAGGTCGATCGACTGAAAATAGTGTCACCTTGGTTTCAGAGAAGGACTGAACACTTTCGAAACACTTCCAATCCCCCAACAAAGAGAGGATCGTGGGAGACGAGAATGAACTGATTGACTGAAAACCCTCTCTTCTGCTTTAGCGAGTATGAAAATGAAGGTATCATTTAACCAAGGAAACTCCAAATCTAGGAAACAGATTACCATGAAGTTTTTTTTATGATTTTCAGGCTAAATGGCACCATGGAAGGCTGAGGAAAGACAACTTAAAACAAGTATTGGTTGACTTGTAGATGAAGATGCATATCTGAATGCTATGGACAACAACCAAGAGAGGCTAAAGATAGCGCACAATCCAGGAATGGTTACTCTTAGATGCAACAATGCTTAACAAATAAGAATCTAAGGAGGCTCAATATACATAAAATCACTTAGTAATGGTTTTAGGAGGCTGCTCTAATACCGTATCATAGAGATAAATACTCGTAGCCATGAATAACATAACTAGAAACGAAATTATTCACAACAAATTCTCCAATATTATTACCTCAACATAATTTACAATATGTATATTCCTCTCTCTAAGATCCATTATTCATGATAATGAGAGTTCCTAATAAATATGCACGGGAGTTGGTTTCATACAACAATAATTTGTTGGATGAAACAAATAATATGTTGGACAAAATATGCATTCCAAAAACTAACAAAATACAACAAATCCTTAATCAATCTTAAATCTAATAGTGGGTGTGAACATGAATAGAAACAATTTGGTTAGGAATATCCCAAACCACTAGATAATGTGAATGCAAACTCCAACAAAAATCCAAAGGTCACTCACACTGAAAATCCTAAGGTGACCCATGATACATATAGAACAAATAACCTTAGAGGTGAATCCTCTACATCAAATTGTGTCTACATACCATCTATTCCCTCACATGGAAAGTCGTTCAAGAAAGAATGGAAATCTATGAAAGACACTCTCAGTGATTTACAAGAAAGTAGTAGTGGACACCACAAAAAATCTCTCTTTGAAGAGATATGACTATACCCCTTCGACAAAAAATGCTATGAGTACATTTTCCATTAAACTATAATTTTCTGAAGTTTGATAAATGTCACAGGAAGGGTGGCCCTTGTGATCACATTAAAGACTTCTTCATGGCTTTTCAAGAACTCACTTACTATGAGAACTATCTCATTCACTTTTCCCGTGTAGCTTAGGAATCCAATATCTTAAATGGTTTCTTCACCTCCCTGAGGGATCAATTTTCACCTTCAAAAATTTGTCTGAGATATTTGTCAAACCTTTATCCTTTAACATGGATAATGACATTAGAATGCTTGACCTATGTAGCACTAAAAAACATAATAGAAAATACTTTTTTGCATTCTTATAATGATGGAGGGGCTTAGCTAGTTGGTTCCCATGCTCTATCCCAAATAAATAATTGGTAAGCATATTTATACCCAGCTTGCACCTTGATATCGTTTATCATTTCCAAATGCATTGTTAACCACATTCGAGGAATTCATCAAGAAGGGTATCCAAATTGAAAAGGATATCTTATCCAAAAGAGTCCTAAACTCATTTCAAAAGGACTATGATAATAAACCCATTGACAAGATCAAATTCTTTAACGAAAAAAATGTCATGTGTGATGAGATTACATATTCCAAACACATTCGTGTCGTACAAAACAACCCATTATTGAAAATTAACTAGGGCCTCCCAAACAAGATAAAAAAGTATAGACTATACCCCACAAGGTGAATCTCTATCATTAATATTCCATCAACTCGAATAAGAAAACATGATCACATTCCCTAACACCAAGTGATTCAATGATGACAATCCTAATCTTGTGTGCTATTAAAAATGAATATTGTGAATACCATCACATCAAGGGCCATGACACCAATAGGTGTATGAAACTTAAGAACTACATCCATGACTTACTGGATCATGGGGATATACAACTTGATTCCCAAAAAGTTCCCAAATTGCAAAACAATCAACTCAGATATATAAAGAGATAATTCCCAAGCATAAACAATAAAACAAAATACAGATTAAGGTTAATCCTCATAAAAAATAACACAAATCATGTTACAGTCACCAATCACCAATCACATAGCAACCATCAAAATCAAATCCAAGGAGTGTGTCATTAAAACATGGTGCACTTACATCACTATTCCATACTTCCTTTGTCCACTCCTTCAAATGGCCATTACAATCTCTTAGAGCATATTACAAAAATTTATGCCAGTATTTCTATCTTGGACCTTAACAAAAAAATTAATTATCATTCACAAATATATCCTCTATAAGATCCTTCAGGAGTCGAGAGTTCCAACGGACTATGACCAATTTCACTTCCAAGCCTTGTTCATGCAGATCACCCCATCTAAACAAATTGTCTTTATCCAATGAAAGATTTTGAATGAGAACTAAATTCACAATTCACTTTTTATACATTGAGGTCATCATAACAAGGAAGAAAATAAAATTTGTTCTTGTGGACAACATATCTGGTTTGAAAATCAACACCTTTAGGTTTATTAAATAGTTAGGGAATAAGGACACTAATCTTGACCTTAATGTCATTTCCATCAAGTCCAATGAAAATGAAAAATGAAATTAGCAGACACAATCACTCTACCTTTAGAAGTTGGTCCTGTTAAGCAAGAAAACTAGTTCCATGTTATTAATTTGAAAATCTCGTACAATATCCTCACTAGCCTCCCATAGATCTATGTCATACAGGTTGCTCCCTCCACCTTCCATCAATGCATCAAGCTACATTATCAATTTCGGGAGCTTACATTCTAGGGTCACCCATAACCATTTTCTCATCGTGGAGCATTGGTTGGTCACTATCACAAGTCATATGTTTTCCCTATTACAGAAATTACTTTTGATCTTAAATCATAGGATTATACCTCTCGCATCCATCTTGATACACTTCAATAAAATACAACTGGTGCATCTAATTCCACATCCACCTACCCTACCTTGAAGTCTAAATCCAAAATCCTCAATACCGAATGCAAATAATATGACCTCCAATAGGCACTCTTTATACACAATATCCATCCCCTTGTCACCTATAATTCATGATAGGCCCAACTTCGGGCTGACAAGACAATTGAATTATAATAATTTCATAACCTATGTATGATGGTATTTTAACATACAAGTGTCTAGATACAACTTATACTTCACAATCACCTAATGAAAAAATTGCATCTTGTTATTAATCACCTGAATATGTCATCCCAAACAAGATGATGTATGTTATGGGGTTATCACAGTTATGGTTGTGGAAAGAATGAACAAGGTGTTTGGGAACCTCTCCCTACACATGAGAATATAAACAAATATTGTTTTAGCATTGAACCTTATGGCACTCCACCCACAAATGTTAACGACACCTCTTCTGAGCATGAAGAAGAATCTTCTAATTATGACACTAAACTAGGGTATCATTGTAGTATCTACAAAGATCTTTCCTCTAAAAACCTATTTTAAGATATTTTTGTGTTAACTTTATCCCCTTCCTACCCTAAAATTGAACTCATTTATCCTCCACTCATCGTCTGAGACCAAAAATATCACATACCTATTGATTCCTTTTAAACTGAGGAAGTAGTCAAAGAGTTTATGGTATAGTGAGATGAAATGCCCTCTAAGGATCACAAAAAATGATTTTCTATTGACCTCAATACGGGTGCATATTTCAGGGAGGAGGCTCAATTTTATGGTTAGAAAAGCTAAAAAAAATTAAAAACCCTATAAAAAAACAAAAAATCCAAGTCCCATGGTGAAAATATCTTTGAGGCACTCACAATCAAACTATTAAAAATCAGAAAAAGAAAATGAAAGTGACCATTTTGTTGGTAAAAATGTCATAGAGATGATAATTGAAGAAGAACTCATTATCCCTTCTGATCCTACACAAATGAAGGATGGGTCTAAAATGTTATCAACATCAATATTGGCATGGAGAAATAGTCTAAGATTATAAAATTAGAGGCATATCTTAGTCGTAGAGAATAGAAAACAAATTTACAATGCTTTGGAAAGAAATTTAAAATATATTTGCTTGGTCTTGTGCAT
Organism: Taxus chinensis; assembly: GCA_019776745.2. Classification (NCBI taxonomy): domain Eukaryota; kingdom Viridiplantae; phylum Streptophyta; class Pinopsida; order Cupressales; family Taxaceae; genus Taxus; species Taxus chinensis. The sequence goes on along the minus strand of CM034152.1, from coordinate 61,466,529 downwards.
ATCGTAGTCAAATAGAATCTCTACAATATGCATCCGAAAGTGTCCCTCCTAGTAAATGAGGATCTTGAAAATTCGTTGGCAGTAGGGTTTATCAAACCTATGAACTATTCATAATGGATATCTAACATATTCCCTATTCATAATAATCATGTAGGCATTAGAGTTTGTATAAATTTCAAGGATATCATTAAATCATCTCCTAAATATGACTTTCCTCTCCCTAACATTGATATGATTTACATTTCTACAACGAGTTGTGAAATGTTATCTCTCATGGGCAATTTTTCTAGCTATAACCAAATCAATTTTTTTGAAGAAGATAAACATAAAATGGATTTCCTCACTCTTTGGGGTACCTTATCCTATTAAGTCATGCCTTTTGGCCTTATATGTAGTAGCCACATATCAACGAGCCATTACAGTTATATTTCAGGATATGTTGCACACCATTGGAAGATTATGTGGACGACATCCTAAGTAGATCTAAAACAAGAGAAGATCACCTCACTATCCTTCATCATATCTTTGAAAGGCTATAAGAGTATAATTTTAGGTTAAATCATAAAAATGTGTGTTTGGTGTTATATCAAGCAAACTATCATGGTTCATTTTTTCTAGAAGAGTAATTGAACTAGATCTGGAAAATTCTACAACCATTACAAAAAATTCCTCCTCCCAAAAATTTATAACAATTCTACAACCTTGAAGGAAAAATTCAAGCTATTCAAATATTTATTTCCCAAATTACTTAAAATTCCATCCCTTCATCCACCTCCAAAAATGTAACTTTTCAATGGGACCCGGAATGTCAGGAAGCCTTTGATCAATTAAATAAATATCTATCCAAGCCACCCGATTTAGTACCTCCTACTTATGGAGAACCTCTTCTGTTATAAATTTATGCTACCTAATTTTCTTTAGATGTTCTCTTATCCTAGTATGATAAACAAGATATATTTTTCTACTACCTCAGTCGTACTTTGATATCCTATGAGATTAACTACCCAAAAATTGAAAAGGCATGTTTAACCATGAACTTCACTTTCTAAAAGCTCATACATTACCTCTTAATCAATAAAACCAAGCTCATATCCAAAATTGAGACGCTTAAGTACCTCCTATCTAAACCTACCCTCACTGGGAGGATGGAAAAATAGATCATTTTAATCAGTGAATTCAATATAGAATATGCCAACCATAAGGTTGTTAAGGGGCATGTGCTCACCAATCAACTAACGTAGGACCATCTTGTAGAAACATAACCTTTGCATATTGATTTACCTGACACATCTATTTTGTTTGTTGAAGAGTCCACTACATGGAGAATATACTTTGATGGATATTTCACTTTTCATGGCTCTAGTGCAGGCATTATCATTATCACCCCTATGGGTGATCTCATCCCAAGATCCTTTTGAACTGGATTTCCTTGTACTATAACATAGAATATTATGAGGCCCTTAATGTTGGTCTCAAAATTTCCATCAAATGGAATTTCAAAACAAGTTAAGGTAAATTATGATTCACAACTCATCATAAAATGAGTTAACCATGAATAAAATGTCAAAGATGATAAGCTTATACCCTATAAGTATACGGTGGATAGTATAAAATAATTATTTTCTAAATCACTATTTAACAAATCCCATAGATACAAAATAGATCTATAAATGATATGACCACAATTGGATCTCTTTTAAACCTACCTCAAGACAAAAGTGATTTTTGATTCATTATCAAACACCTAACTATGTCAACTTATGATATGTCGAAATCTCGTTTGCTATATGAAGTTGTTGGTCCCTTCTCCACTTTGTATGAATAAATATATAATTACCTAAAAGATGGCACTTTTCCACCTGACATCACTCACTCCAAAAAACAACGCCTTATCTAAAACTTATCCCATTATACCCTCTTTGGAGGCACTTTTTATCATTGAGGCTTTGATGGGACCCTCTTAGAACGTATGAATTCAAAAGTCTATCTAAGATAACAAAGATGTACACGAAATCATATGTGGAGCTCATACTAGTGGCATGGTCCTTGTCAATAAAATTTTATGAGTCTATATTATTGTCCAACTTTGTAAACAAATTGCTACCAATATGTTTGCAAGTATGTCCTTTATCATAAGCATGGAAAATTGACTCGCACTCCATCCAATATTTGTAGTTTGTTATCATTCTATGGCCATTTTCAAAATGGGGACTCATTCTCATAGGGAAGTTCACACCCACCTCTTTTTATGGATATAAGCACATCATCGCCACAACCGAGTACTTTAGCAAATGGGTAGAGTTGTACCCCTCACATATTTAATCGGTGCTAAAATATCTAAATTTATTTTTAACCACATTATCTTCTACTATGACATTCCCTATGCCATTATCTCTAAAAATGGTAAATACTTCAAGAACAAGAAAGTGAAGACCCTCTATCAATTCTTCAAAATCCACAAAAAGTGGTTTACACCCTATTACCCCCAATGTAATGGGCCAAAAATAAAATTCTTGTTAGAATTATGAAAAACTTGTCATTAAAATAGACAGACACTGGAACCTCCAAATCCATCCCACCTTGTGAAGTTATCACACTTCCATCCAAACTCCTACAAGAGTCACACATTACTCCCTTGTACTTGGAGTAGATGCAATCATTCCCTTAGATATTGATCTTCCCCCATTACACATATATTTAAAGGATTATATTGATAATGAGGAATATTATATAGTGTCCCAACTTTCTGAGCTTGAACTACTTTATGAGAAAATACTTCATGCTTTGGAAAACCTTAAAGTGTCTCCGGATAAAATCTACAATAAATATAATGAACACGCCATCACTTGTGAGTTTGATATTGGAGATATTGTTCTCAAAGAGAATTAGTTCAAAACTACAACGGAAAGAGAAAAGAAAGGTAAGTTTGAGTTTAAATAATTGGATCTATACATTGTGATCACAAAATCTAGTTCAAGAGCCTACAAACTTGCTAATGGTAAAGAGCTCAAGGATCCCATGAACATCATGCGCCTCAAAAGTGTATACACATAATATTAGATGCAGATTCCTTAAAAAAATGACAAAATCATAAACATTAAAAAACAAAAAAAAAATTTAAGAAAAGATTAATAATTTCATCCAATGGTGAAAACCATTCACTTGTGGCACTTTGGGCATGTGCCATAGTGAAAACCATTTTTTGGAGCCATGCATAAGTCTAGTTTTTTTCACAAACATATCATACTTTGGGAAATAACCGCTCCGTCCTAGATCCATTATTTCCTTAAGTCAATAACCTTATCATTCTTGATACATTTGGCCTTGATCCAAATTTTCCAAAATCTTGTATATTTATGCGAGAATTTACCCTTGTATATTCCAACCTCATGCTAGTGGCATCTTACCGCACCATTATTGTGGACATAGTGTTCACAAAAATTATAAAATATAACATACATCATAAAATTGATAAAATCCAAAAAAATCATTAATTTTAGAAAATACAAAAACATTCTAAAACCTAGAAAGTTCAAAAACATCGTAAACTCTTCAAAAATCCAAATAATATCGAAACATTCCAAAAAAATTAGAAAACCTCAAAAACCTAAGAAAATAAAATATTCCATAAAACTCCAAAACATCATCTAATGTAAAATCCCTAAAATTTGAAAAACAATAAAAATATCCCAAACTAGTGCTCACTTGTTATGGTGCACGACATGTGGATCATCCTTGTTTGTCATCAATCAACAAGTGTTCACACATTCCCTACATATATCATTTCTTGGGGCATAATCATAATGCAAGTTAGCTTATTTGGGGATTTATCTATCCCACATCCATTACCCTTGTGTGTTTCCTCATTTAGGGAAACATCTTAACTATTATCATAAAACTACAACATTTGGGTACTATATGAGGATAAAAAAATATCAATACATTTGTTAACATTGTTTGTTTGAATGTGTTTTATTAAACTTGTTTGGTTGCTTGTTTATTTTCTTAGTCACATTGCATTGTACTTTTCTTTGATTCAGTCCTATAACATCGTACACACATTGGTATTATGGTTTTTTATATCATGTACTTATTGTTGTATGCTTATATTAAATAAAGGTTATCTAAAATTTTATCAGTATGTAAACTACTACGTAGCTTCCCATTACCATCCCCTACTCATCATATCTACCCATCCCACATCTTCATCTATCTAAATTCACATTCTAAATAACATGTATTTTACTTAACCTTTCTATCTATTCTACCCTACAAATCCAATGTGAATAGGTTTTGACATACACATAAATATGGATAAGTAACAAACACATGTTTCATAGTGAGTCATATCAAATCAGCTAGACCACATCAAGGAGATAAAAATACAAATACAACATCATCATGTATAACTGTCATCACATCTTCACATCTAATACAATCATACATATATCCATCTATCCATAATCTTCATCACATAATACAAATAAAATTCTATGCAATGTCATTTTAAAATGGTGTAATACTCAAACATATAAGAGCCCAAAAAATGGATCATATATAATATCCATTAATCAGAGTTTACACACCAAAAATCATGTACTATATATAATCGTAGTATAATACTCTTGATTCTATGTTGATTTATATCTGTGTGAATCTCTCCTAGTGCTAGACTACCTCAAGGACCTGTTAGTAGAGAACCATGTCTCACTCCTCCTAGTTACACTCCTGAGGGTGACAGTACAGTAAATCCTAGTGGACCCATCATAAAGGGTGTCTCCATTGATACTCTCAATCTAGTTGACACTAGTGGCCTACATGATTAACTAGCCTTAAACAATTTTGAATATCTAGGTACACATTGCATGGTCAGTATGGATACCTCAGATAAAGTCCTATAGTATACTCCCTCACACTACAAATGCATAATCTTGTATAGAATTTGTGTCATACCCTATAAACTTGGGGTATCAAAAGCATAATCTCACTCTCAGCATATTATCTATGCAACTATATTCTTGTGTTATGTCTCTCTTGCTACAGGTGTTTTCTCACTCGGTTTTCATTATATCACACTCCTTCCAAACTTGATCTATCTCTACAGTCTGTTGGGTAATATGTGCATCCCTTGTTATGAAATATTATATCTTTATCACTGCCTTGGAAATCAATTGTGATACATTAGTGGTGAGCTTAACCATCTATTTTTCCTTATTTGCACTAGGATCTCACTCTATTATCCTTGCTATCTTTTTCTCCCTTGTGGATATCCCCATATATATAACTTGTATGACTCGTTATGTTCCTATGGTGGTGCATGAGGGGCTTGCTAAACTACCTCCTATGCTAGCTCCTATCTGCACTAAAGGTGTTCCTCTTATACCTTCCACCCATCCATATCCTCCATCACCCCTTGTCAGTGTCCCCATCCATCCCAACCATCATCACATATACTTGTACTAGCCCCTATCTAGGTCCCATCTCCTCATTTACCTCCAACTCTCTCATCTCCTCTATCCCCTGCATGGATCACTAGCACTCTAGGATGGGGAGATACCTATCTCAAGTATGAATGTCTCCTCCATACCATCACAACAACCTCAACAACACTAATTGGTTTGCGTAGTGGAGTCATTAATTTTATTTTCGTAAATCACTGGTATCATGCCACATACTCTAGTGTGATTCATTCTTCTGTAATCCACATCAGTGTATCCCATATGGTAGATTTCATTTCATCCTAATCTATTTTTGTAAATGCTTCTATCATTGGCCCGTAATTTGTTATTTCTCTTTTCATGTGTGTAAACATGTGTGGTGATATGGGAACTCCCTTCCAATATCTAAACTTTTGTAACTCCATATTTGGTCTATATCTCTTTATAAAAACTCCCACTTTTCAACTAGATAGTATTTTATACATGCATAAGGCATATCCAAAAAATTATCTAGACATGTCCTTATAACTAAGTATGGCCTTCATATGATATCTGCGTGTATGAGCTCATCTAATGCTATTTTATATGCAAACAACTCTTTGTATCCTTATCTGCCCTTGCCTAACCTAATACACCAAAAAAACTATACATCCTCTAAGGGATTGAGTATACCTATTGGGTGAATAACTATTGTATGCTCCAAATCTCATATCTATAATAATGTGGTGTGTCTTATACTCTTATTGCCTCTATAGACAACAAGATATATATATATAGTTTTGCAAGGATGTGTGATCCCCATGCAAACCTCCTATACTTCTGAACCATATCAGAAATAAATCCCACAAATCCAATTGATAGGTAGTGGCTGGAATTTTGATTTGATAATATTTCACTAACAAAGCTTGTCAAGACTAGTGACATGTTGTCATGTAAATTGATTAGCCCAAAAAATTCAAAATTCAAAACATGACAACTAAGCCGGAGTGTAAAATTTTACATTATGATATTCCTGACTCCCCCTCTTGACCAACCTACCTCAGGTGAAATCATCATATTTTATTTTAATATGTTCCTAATAATTTTTTCAAACATGTCTTAGTGTGTAAAGGAGAGTAATGAGGTTCATGAGTTGATTCAGTGGAGTTCAGTGAAAGACTAGTCTTCTTAAAAGCACAAAAAGGCCAATCTTCATCATTTTGGAGCATGTATACACCCTCCTGGAGATTTTAGAAAATATATTATGCATCTAGAGGTGGTTTCATGGAGTCTTAAAAGTTTTGAAACTAATTTAGGAAGATTTAGGAAACATGTTTTCATTCAGGGACAATTTACTCAATATTGGGTTTTCTGGGTGCAGGGACCAAACAATGTAATGGTGAATCCAAACTTCTTCGGATGATTCCAAGAGCTCTGTAAGGAGTTAAGAGGCAAAAAAGAGGGAAAAAAAATTGTGACCTCACTCCCTCACCCTAGTTACACTTTTATATCCCAATTGTCCCAATTGTCCCTAGGGGAAAAGAGTGACAAGAAAGTGCAACCCATGTCAGCCTAGAGCTTTAAGTTCCCCATGTGACCTCACTCGTGCTCTGCAGGGGATTTTCCCAGCACCCTCATCTCATCCACCTATCCTCCCATGCTTCCACTTGTCACAATATTGCTCCAAGTTACACTTTTGTGTCTCAATTTTCCTAATTGCACTAGATTTTAACCTCATGTAAACCTAACTTCAACTTGGGTTCAAAGCACAGCTACCAGAGTGAGTTAAAGCTCACTAAAACAAAATTGCAACTCATTCTTTTGATAAAAGTCACCATTTATACATAGGTTGGTCCTAAAACACCCTAAAAAACTCCATTTTTACCAAAGGTTTTGTAAAAAAATTCTCATACATCCATGGCTACCAAAAACAAATATTTACACATATCTTTCAAACTAGGAGTTCGATCACTGTGAAACTTTGTTATAATATTCCTCTCCAAAAAATCTTTGGAAAGATTATAACAGAAATTTCATTGATTCCCTAGATTTTTGCAACATCAAACTAAAATTCTAAACCCTAAAACCCACTTTTTCAATTTCCTAGATATTCAATAGACACAATACAATGAAATTTAGAGCAAAAAAATCCTAGTGCAAAATAGAGCATTTTGACGGTGGTTTCATTACAATCCAACACCGATAAGTAAAGTTTATAAAAATATTGGGTGCTATGAATAGTAGGTTACTAAAAATAGTAAGTTTCCCGAAGTGATAAAATCTCAACATTCAATATATTCTGGAAAAGCAAGAAACATCAGAAAAGGGTAATTTGGGAAACTTTATAAAAATACTAGTGTTCATAAAACACATCTAAAATTAGAAAATTTTCATTAGTGGTAATAACTGAAGAAAGTTACAAACTTCAGAGGTCATATTTTGTGCAAAGATTCTAAAAATACCATTTTCCATCCCTACCTGTTAAACATAGAAAGCTCAATATTTCAGTGTAGAAAGTTTGTGGTCGCTTTGTTTTCACTCATCTGGGTACTTTTTGGAAAGATTAAGTTGATATACTTAGGTATCAAGCCTTTTCAACCATAATTACCAAGTATCTAGGTTTTGGAGAATTTATGTCACTCACATAGATCTCGAAGACCTAAAGAATAGGATGCTCAGAGGACCAAAAGATCATGTAGAAGAAAAATTGTTCACGAGTGGATTGTTTGCAACATGAGGTCATCCATTATCTATAAAAAGTAGAGAAATGGTCCTAGTGTGTGTAAAACATTATGAACTTAATTCTAGGATATTGCAAGTAGATATTCTTGCATTACTTACTCCTAAGGGTATCTCGTAGTGTTTACATATTCCAACCAGTAGTAGTATGGTCATCATCACCAAAGAGCTTGCATCACATGAATGGGAAAATAATATATCATACCTCCAATGCCTCACACTTGGCTCATGCCCGAGGAAAGGAATGAATCCTTCTCACCTTCCTACAAAAATTTCTATGAGTGAGTTCCACGAGGGTTACTTAGATGCTAACATCATATTCAACAGAGTTATGGGCGAAAAGATAACAAAGGAATTTCAGGACTGGATGGAGCAATTCATCCTCATTTTCATTGAGGGGAACTAGATGTTATATTAGGGAAAACTCATAAGTTACAATATTCATCATCGGTTTCTCCAGTTTCCTACTGCAAAAAAGTTCACCATGACCTCATATCTAGTATATTCTCTTACATAATAAATTTCAAAGGCCTAACTGTTGCTCCAAATGTTTCTAAAAAAGTATAGGCCTATGACTAGTATCCCCAGATCATGTTTTAGGAGATTAACCATCACTTTTCCAGGGTGAATGATGCATTCACCATGTCATTTATCAAACTTCTGGAAGGCAAGCTAGAGATGATGATATCCTCTCAAGTTTCCGCACTGATAGAGAAACATGGGAGCTTCTTCATTCATTTCTCAACTTTAACTTACATCATGGTTTCAGGATTTGATCTCTCTGTTAATAATTAATAAATTAGTGCTCATGGTTATTATCTAGTTATGTTGGTAACATGTAAAAAGTAAAGAGTCTTATGTAAATGAGTTGTTTGATAACAACTCATATTGTTATATATGTTTTACCCATAATATTATAAACAGGTTATTAGTTTCTTATTTTATAGGAGGCAGGAATATCCTACCTCCATGGCTATATAATAGCCATTGTAATATGCACCATAATGCTAAGATATTATTTTTTATTTGTGTAAATCTGTCCATGTACCCTCATTTGGTATCAGAGCAAATATATGCTACTTTTAAAATGGATGAATAGTATTTTTGTAGGGACATCTCAATTATTTTCTGTGTTGCACAAACAAAGAAGTTCAAATGATTTATTGGTTATTAGATTTATATTATAGAGGTATGATATTATTTTGTGAATGGAAGGGTATCTATCTGGTATGATATTGAAAAAAAGGCATTATATAGTAGATATAAATGTGTCCTCTATAAGACAAAGCATAGATTAACGTAGTCTCCGTCATTAACACAAAAAGTTCTTTACTATTCTTTTCTTTTGGTGGTGTCATTATTACAGATGGATATGAAGAATCCTTGGTCGACTTATCTATTTCTGAATAGATGATCCAGACATATAAATATAATCATGACCAAACATTATCACAGGTTTCAAGATTTTTGAAAGAGTTAAGGACGAGAGCGTTGATTATGAACAACTAAGGGCCTTACTATGATCTAATAGTTTTATCATCCACGTGGGAAACATTTAGTTTAATATAGTGGCATGAGACTCAAATATTTTCCATCTCTTGAGGCTTCCATATGCCGAACTATCAGACATACCTGTGGATGTAGACAATTTTGTAAAGCCATCCAAAGCTTGGTAGTATATACACATAGCTTTTCATTGAGTTATGCAGTTATATTGCACCCTCTCGTGGAAGTACTTTGTAGGCCTGTCATGCAAGACTCCTCTAATGGGCTTCGAATTTTACACCAAGAAAATATTAGATCTACTTAGGTCGGTCAAAATATTTTTTTAACTTTGTTGTTTTTTCTTTTTTAGTTTTGAAAACACTATAGTATGTAGTGTTAACTTATTGACATGTGTCTATAGTAGATGACATCAATAAATGAATTGCACATATGTCATCTAAATGTTTTTTATATAAATGTCATAAGGATTATTTGTTGGTTAAGTAAAGATAGTGTCAAAGATAATCATATTCCTTTAGGAGTGGAAATTAAATGGAAAGCAAAGATTTTAATTACCCAACTGAGAACCATCTCGCATCATCTTAGGTGTGAAACCGATTGGTGGAAAATACCAAAAGAAGAATGGGAAACAATAAATTTTTTATTTTTAATGTCAAGGGGATAGTGGAGACAAAATGGAACTTCATTATGGAGTGTGTAGCTTATAATGACATTTGGATCAGCTATAGAGACAATTTAAGTGTTGACAAGTTAACGGACCTGTTTCAAGAGGAAAGGCTAATCAAAATATATATATTTTTAATCAAGATACATAGTAGAAGAGATGACATCGAGAAAGAAACCTATGATGTTTTTTTATCTAGAAATATTTTTTTATAGCTCTTGGTCCCATAGACTGTTTGATCTTGTGGATGTTATTAAAAATATTTTATCCATTAGTAGTGACGTACTATTAGTTTAGTATTTTTTATTGTTGGCATGTGGTCCTATAGGTGTTTTCATTGATGAAAAACCTCATTAATGAAAAATTGGATGATGGATTAGGGTTAGATAATGCTGACATGATGGTTCAGATGTGTACGTAATGATACAGGGAGATTCAGTGTGGATTGCTTGCTCTTGCAAGCCCATTTAGGTGCCTAGGTGATATTGCATGGTGATATGAGATTCTTGGTGACTTTAGAAGCATGTTGGGATGATGGATATTAGGTTTAGAGATTTCTTGGGCACTCACATCAGTTTCAAGGTACAGATTCAGGTTAGTGACGATGTTTCAAGTGCTCATTTAGAGCAGGTATGGATGCTAGGAGGTATGAGGATGATATTTGGAGCTACATGAGATCATTGATGCATGTATGAAAGTATATCATAGTGTACCAGGTAATTTTGGATAATTTTAAGTGCTTTTATGATTATTTACAATGTTCTTTCAATTGACACCAACTTTTATAGTGTAAAACACTAAGGGCTAGCTATACAAGTCTCGTTGGCTAGAAATATTGAGAGGTAATTATGACATTATGATGATTTAATATTTTATTAGGGTGTGTATTTTTAATTCAAGAAAAATTTCAGGTTTCCATGATGATAATTTTACAAGATATGAGGTTTTTCGTAAAGCAGGGTTAAGAACAAGGCTATTTCGAGCATTGAATTGGAACTATTGATGCTCACCCTAAATTGTGTGATTTGCATGGGACATTTTGGATTTCAAGGATGGTTTTAAATTTATTCTAGAAGGTTTAAAAAAAATAACAAGGTAATTTCATTGTCACATTTTTATGAACGAATATTAAGAAGGTAAACAACTATTTATGGGTTTATAACCCTAACTTCAAATCAATTTACAAGATTTTATTCCTAAGTGGAAAAAATTATTTCCTATTACATAGATTATGATTGGAAAATTTATATGAATCCTTCATATTTTCATAAAGGTATGGTATAGGTCATGGTGATGAGTGGACACCACTCAAACAAGTCATTTTATGAAGAAGTCTATTTTGGGACAAGGTTGTCCAAAGGAGTTGCAAACTAATGTTATGTTGTACGATGTATGTGATTTTTTATTGATGTAAAAATAGGTTTCAGGACATGATGATGCGGTTACATGGTCAAATCATCTCCATTTAGGTTGACTGGTTGAAGTGCAGTTTTGAGGCAATAAAAATTAGTCTTCAATGCAATGGGCATAACAAGAGCTAAATGTGGAGTTAGGAGGTAATTTAAGTTTGTGTTGGAAATATAATTCATATATATTTCTAGTTATATAATTTTTTTATCATGATTAATATTTTTTATAAGGATTCCAGGTAAGTTCTTTAGAAAGAAAGTTTTTGGCTAGTGTAGGACAATACATGATCTGCTCGATGATTTGAGTTTGGTGTAAGAATGAGATGAATTAGGTGATGACTTTATATCACTTGGATAAATTGAATAGGGATTAATTTGGCATCCAATTAATCCATATATAGGTCTTTACTATTCTAGTAAAGGTGTTAACTAGTTGATCTTTGAAAACAACATTTTGGGAAGTTCGATTTGGTGAAGACAAAAGTGGTTGAGGTTTGAGAATATTGTTTTTTAATTACTTATAACTTTATTATAAGTTCTATAAATATTATTCCATTTCCATTTATTTCTCAGATGACATAGTTATGATATTTTTGAGTGATATAGTGGTAAAAATATGTTGAAAGGGTCTTGAAGGGTGAAGGAAACATGTATTTTGAGAAGAACAAAGAACATCGGTCCCATTAAATGAAATAATTTGATTGGTTCATGGAAAGTATGAATATTTACGATATTTGATTTTTTTTTTAAACATGTGTGATGAATTTTAGGACATGAATACAAATTTTTTTTTGTTCGGAGATTGGTGCATTCCAATGCATAGGTTTTGGTGATTTTTTGTGCATGAAAGAAGGGTTCTTCCTAGGACGACCCATATGGGTAACTTTTATATATTATGAAAATTATATGGGATATTGTTATGGTGTTTTGGTCTCACTAAATGAGGTAAAAGGTTTTGTTTTGAATTTTAAATGTGGAGAATCCTATAAAATCATTGTTTTGGGTGTTTTTTTGGAACTAGTGGTGTGTGTGCAATAAGTGCGACCTAGGTGAAAGAGGATTGAAAGTGTGTATATTAATTATTTGAGATTTGATAAAGTTTTTCATAGGTCAGGGATTGATGGGAATCATGTGTTAATGTGTTCAAATCTTGAGAAGTGAAGAAAGTGATTTTATGTGATAGATTGATGACCTAGGATTTGTATTAGGGTTTGAAGAAGTGCGAACTAAATCAGTGGTATCTATTAGTTGTGGAAGAAAAAAAACAAGAGATAATTTTTTTATGGTGGCTGAGTTTGTTCTTGGTCATCCTAGGGGATTGTAGCTTCTTTGTGGAGTTTGTGCTTCACTAAATTAGGGGTTAGTGTTGCTTGTAGGATTGGTTCTCTACTAAACTAGTGGTTGGTGCTCCTTGTAGGATTAGTTGGTCTACTAAAGTAGGATTTTTTGCTCCTTGTGAAGTATTTACTTCATTAAATTCCTTTTTTGTGTGTAATATTAGAAAAAAATTAGTGGGTTGTCTTCCCATTGAGGGTTTCCCACATAAATATGGTGTTCTTGTGGTTTTTTCTTAGTTGTATGTTTTTGTGAATGATTAATACACATATAATAAGAAAAATGGTTAATGAAGTTGAATGATGAATGTATGAGATGTTAAGTGGATTGAGAAATTTTTAGGACTGATTCACCGCCCCCTTTCATTCCATTTTGCTTCCAACAGTCAGTATCAGAGTGGGTCCTTTTGGAGAAGCTTAAAAGCTTGAAGGAGATCTTATGAATAACAAACAGGTCATAATGAAGAATAATTATCAGAGAGGTAATAACTTTAAAGATGATTCTTTTTATAATTCAAGTGAAGGTATGAATTTCTAAAGGAAATTTTCCTAAAGCTTACTCCCCCTTACAAGTTGTAACTTGTGAATTTAGAGAAGGATTTGTTTATTTAGATTAAGATGTTGAAGAGTCACCTTGGGAAGTAGTAAAAAGGGAACTTTCTCATGCTAAATATGAGAATTAAAATCTAAAACAACAGATTGATGAAAATATGATAAACCATGAAAAACAGATTAAGCTCCTTGAAGGCAAGTTAAAGAATGAGAGTAAAAAACATGATGAGATCACAAAGAATTTAGAGGAATTGTTAGAAAAAGTAGCATCCTACCTTGTATCCAAGGAATATTCTCATGAGCATAGTCATGTTATTCAGGTTCTAGAGTCTCAAATGGAGTTGTATAAAACTCTAAAGATCAAAGAATAAGAATGTAATCAGCTAAAATAACACACTACTCTGCTCAATTATAGACTAGAGTATAAGAAGTATGATTTCATCAAATTTGAAATAGGCATGAAATATTTACATTCAATAATTGATATTGTTTTAAGAAAATTTAAAACATGTTGAGAAAAATTAAAATGATCTAGATAAAAATCTTAGCAAAAAAAGATCAACATGTGATAGGGCTAGTTTGGGATTCAGTAAGGATTTCAAGGAAAAGGAATTGAATCAACAGGAAATTGTTTCAAGAAAGGAATAAGGTGAACCATGTACTAAGGAAGAAAATAGGGTGAGATACACCAAGGAAAATGAGAAGACCGAGCCTATTAGGCAACCTAATGCATGAAGGTATCAAAAATATTTTAATGGTTACTGTTTTACTTGCAATGGATTTGGTCATAAGGAAAAGGAGTGTAAAAGGTATGTTATAGGGGATCATCTATGGATATATAGTAGGAGTGAGAAAGCTAAGAGTGTGGTATGTTACAATTTCCATGAGAGAGGTCATGTTGCTAGATATTTCTTGAATGATCTACCGAGACAAGTTGAAAGCTACATGAGGAAGATTTAAGTGGTGTGTTATAATTATAATAGAGTTGGTCATGTTGTAAGGAATTGCTACCATGGAATATCAAGGCATAATCAATTATTTCAAGGACATAGAGTGTAAGGAGGTGGCATTTAAAGGCCTAGAATGAACAATAACAGTCAAGGAAGAGTGTGGGAGCCTAAGAGGGACAACAATGTCTCATCAAGAGCATGAATGAATGAAAAAAATTCATATCTCAGGGATCAGATGAGAGGCAAGCTGATGATGGATTATTTAAGGTGACTAAGAGGTCTTGAGACCTCTTCAAGACCTTATTTTAGGTCTTCATAGTGCATACATACCTCTACTATTTTTCTTAGAGGTATACTAATTCAAATGATGCATTGGAGTAAAGGGAGTTGTCTGAGTCAAAGTGTGCTTCCTCCATGCTCTTAAGGTATGCACTTCTATGGATTTAATTGTATTATTATGTTTTCTATTTCATTGTTCTTGTGTGTGAAATCTCATAATCTCAGTCTTGTGGTAAACATAGTATGAGTCTAAGTTCTTATAGTTTGTATCTTGTGTTCTTATGATGTATTATCATTATAATTTGAATTAGTATGTGAAAGGGTCATGTTGAGGTCACATTAGTTGTTGGGAGTGTCATGATATTCATGTAAAGATATTCTTTCTATTTGAGTTAGATGTTGGTAGTGTTGAATGAGTCTATAGTCTGTGGTACCTCATGATGTCTAGTCTGAGTCAAGTGGTTTGTCATGAGTTGGAAAAGCAAGTGTCAAGTTTGTCTAAGTGTTCATGATGCATGAGTAAATTTTCACTTGTCTTTGAAGGTTACTTTAGAAGATCTTGAGTCATATAAGACACATTTCCACTAAGAAGTTTGTGTAGATCATTAGCAGTGTTTTTGGGTTTGTCTCTTAGATTTAGGATTCCTTGATACTTATGTGTAAAGTGTTTTAAAGAATGTATGTGCATATCTGAGAAAGGTTTAAAAATGCGATATGTCACCAAGCATGATGACTTAATCAAACATTATGAAGATGAAGAATTATGCAGTGTTCTTTAAGGCTTATTGAGGAAAATTCAAGGTGAACCCTGGTCCACAGTTGACCGGTAATGTATGTATTCAAACCATGTCATTAGGATGCTCAAAATGGTAAAAAGGCAGATCTACAATGGTATGGGTGTAGCTAGAGTTCTTAGAGAGCATGGAAATCATGGGTATCGAAGGTAGGTCTCACTACCCTGAATATGATCAAATTGTTAGGAATCTCTGACAGTGTTGTGACTTGACAATGTAAGTACTAAAAGGCCTAATTTGTAATGTCTATTTTGAAATTTGGGGACGATTCTCTTGGAATGCGCTCTCAAGGCTTATGAGAAAGGAATATAGTCTAATGGGTATCCAAAATTGGTATGATTCTTCTATGAAAGTGAATGCTTTGGGAATTAGATATGTTTTTCTATATTTCAAGGGCTAGTAGGTAGTATTAGTGAAAATTGATGGTGAAAAGAAGGTACATTGAGTTTTTGTTGATTTTCAAAGTTTTCTATGACATGTATGAATGAATGAAACCTAAGAAGAGTAAAAATAAGGTGGTGTAAGGTTAGAAGAAGAAAAATTTTACACCTTGAGTACTCTTGGAGATTTATGGACTGTGTTTTGTCTTGGTACAAGTATATAAGTCTCTATTTAGCATTAATGTGTATTTCTTGTGCTTGGTTTTGAGCCTAATGGATGTGAGTTGGCTCCCCAAACAAGTGGAAAGTTTTTTTTTTGAGTTATTTAATTCAAATGAAGTGTTTTAGTAGTGTATCATCAATATTTGCAAGGTAAAGTTGTTTCACAGGCCAAATTGTGCCTATACAGGTATGAATTCAGACATCTTGCATTTATGTTTGATCTGAATCTCAAGAAGGGTGAGTATGAACTTATGATAAGATTTAAAAGTATTAAAGTATGATAGATGGTTATTTTATGATAAAAAAAGGCATGAGGTGGTGTATATCTATCTCTTGAAACTACATGACTGTGTTGAAGTAGTACTACACACCTACAACTATGGACACTGGTGTGCACCTTCCTAGATGGGTCTAAGTCCCATGAAGCAAGTATATAAAAAAGTGAAATATAATATATGATTTGAATTATGTTGGTGATCCATCTCAGGAATGAAGAAGTATGTGTGGTCTTCATTTGTGTTTTGAGTGAGAATTATGATTCTACAGGTGTAGTGTATTCTCAGAGGCAAAGTATGATGTTTTTCTCATGCTTATTGTGTAAAGTGAAGTCTCTTTTGATTGAGTAATATTCTCAATGAATTTTTCATGTGATGACTGTAAGAAGAAGTTATTGAAGCTTGTAGTTGGCTTGTTTTTCTTGAAGTAAGTTGCTTGATACACTGTGCTTAGTGCCATGGTGCTTACAAAGTTGTCTTCCTAGCTAAAAAGGGTCTATAAAAATTGGTTATGGATTGATTAGATGGACTCAAATAGGGATATAAGGTTCGTGTAGTGTTTAACTCTTCAAATATGCAAGTATGTGTTATGTGATCTATGTTCAGTCTCGGTATGATCATTCTTGCTCAAAATGTGAACCCTACAAACTTGTAGGAGCTTGTTTTAAGTATGATGATAGTGAAATTGAGTGAAATACAATATATAAATGGATCTTAAGATTATATAAAGATATGAATTTATGGTGAGGCATATGAATTGGCCTACAAGTCATGAATGAGTCTAATCTATGGTCCTAGATCTCATAAGGTGGCCTACTATGATACCGTGGTTTGTATGGCTACATCTACAAGTGAATGAAACTTTTATACCTATCAAGATATGGGGTAGTACATATGGTTGCTTCTTTTTTATACTAAAGGTGATCCCATGTGCTTATAAGTTATCTTCTTAGCTTGTTGAAGCTTGTCTTACAACCAAAGGTAATTCCTTATTGGTTGGTAGTACACTATGTTATGAAATGTTGTTTCTACAGTTGCAAGAGGTTGGGTATGAGATCGGTAATGTCAAGGGGAGAAAGTGAGATCACTTTCAGAAGATGATATGAATGATCTTAATCCATCCAAGGTATGAAGTGGGTGTTTGCACCTAGGTTTAGTTGTCTTTAGTCCTTGACTACATCATTTCATCTAACGTGAGTGTCTAAGACTAAGAAGATGGTTTATGACTGGGAAAAAGTGACTAAGGTGATTTCTTGGCAAGAACTCAAGGTAAGAAACTCATTTTTGTGATTTTCTACAAGATATAGTGGTCTTGAGTCTAGGGGGGAGTTATGGATTGCATGTTCAAGGTATGTATGTTGTTTTAGGACTTGTCACAGTTGGTTAAAAAGATTTTGAAATGTCACTTCAGGGATGTCAGTCCATATGTAAAATAAAGAAAAATAAAGTGTAGTGACAAGCCAAATTTATGCCTAGACAAAATGGTATATGCTCAAGAAAGAAGGTATGGTGGATTTTCATGGTTATACATAACATTGTTAACATGTTCATGGTATGTTTGATTCAGTTAGTGCTCTGCTACAACAACGTCTTGAAGGCCAAAACATGGATGAAGTGGAAAATTAATACTTATGCATACCTAGAAGGTAGATGATGGTGTTTTGGATCCAAGTAAGGTAATATGATGCTCTTTTAATGATTTCTTGATACATTCAGATGGTGTAATTTCTTGGCTCAAGGGGAACGTGGTGGTTGCATGCTTGCAAAGAAGGAAAAATAAGGTTTTTGTGTGAAGTTTCAAGGTTCTTGAGTTTGTATTGAGATCTTTGTTTGATGTTTATAACCAAAGCATGATGTTATGAAGCTATGCAAGATGAAGAACATGTTTCTATAGGAATATGCCTTTTTCATTAATGTAAAAAGGGGGAGAAGTTTGGGTAGTTTTCCATCAATGAAAAAGGGAGATATTGTTGGCATGTGGTCTTATAGTTGTTTTAATTGATAAAAAACCACATTAATGAAAAATTGGATAACAAGTATGGTTATATGATGTTTTGGATGATGTTGACATGAAGATTCAGATGTGTACTTGATGATACAATGAGATTTAGTGAGGATTACTTGCTCTTGTAAGCCCATTCAGTTGCCTAGGTGATGTTGCATGGTGGTATGAGCTTCTTGTTGACTTTAGAAGTGTGTTGGCATGTTAGATAAAATTTTTGGAGAGTACTTGAGCACTCACATCAGTTGAAGGGTATAAATTTAGATTGATTGACCATGTTTCACAGTGCTCATTTGGAGCAGGTATGGATGCTAGGAGGTATGAGGATGAGATTTGGAGATACATGAGTTTATTGATGCATGTATGCAGGTATATAATGGTGTACTAAGTATTTTTAGATCATTTTGAGTGCTTTTATGATGAGTTCTATTGTTCTTTCTAGTTGACCCTAGTTTGTACAGTGCAAAACCCTAATGGGTAGCTATGAAAGTCTTAGTGTCTAGAAGATTTTGAGATATTGTGATGAATTTATGATAATTGGAGATGTTATTATGATGTGTCATGGTGCTTTGAGAAACATTTCAGGATGTTACCTTGAAAATTTTACAAGTTATGTCAGTTTTGGTGAGACAAGGTTAAGAACAAGGCCATTTCCAACTTGAATTGGAACTTTTAATGCTCACCTTTAATTGTTTGCTTTACATGGGACCTTGTGGCTTTCAGGATGTTTATATAAGTAAGTTTAGAAGGTTTTCAAAAAAATAATTAAGGTCATTTCATCCTCACATTTTTATGAACGAATGTTAAGAAGGTAAACAACTATTTATGAGTTTGAAACCCTAGCTTGAAAGCAATTTGGAATAGTTGATTTCCTAAGTGGAAATAATTTATTGATAGTGGATGGATGATGATTGGAACATGTAAATTACTCCTTTATATTTCCATAAAGGTATGGTAGAGATCATGGTGATGAGTGGGCCCCACTCAAACAGGTCAGTTCATAAAGAAGTTTGTTTTAGGACAAGCTTGTCCAAAGAATTTGCAAGATAAATTAGAATTGTGTGATATATGTGAGGTTTTATTGATTTCACAATAAATTTCAAGACATGTTGATGCAATTTCATGGTAAAATGAGCTCCATTTAGATTGACTGGTCAAACAACAGTTTTGAGATAATAAAAAGAAGTCTTCAATGAAGTGATCATAACAAGAGCTACATGTGGAGTTTTGAGGTGATTTAAGTTGTGTTGGAAAGAGGATTAAAATATATTTCCATTTTTATAAGGTTTTTCTCATGATTATGTGTATTTATATGGTTTACAGGTCATATTTTGGACATGCATATTTTTTCTAGTGCGGGATAGGACATGATATGTTGAAAGTTTATTTGTTTGAAGCATGTGATGGATTGGGTGATGCTTTATATCATCTGGAATGTAAATAGGGATGATTTTTTCATCCAATGAATCCATTTATATGTCTTTATTATTCTTAGAAAGGTGTTAACCAACTGATATTTGAAAACAAATTTTTGGGTAGTTTGATTTGGTGAAGAAAAAAGTGGTTGTGGTTTGATCAGGTGATTGTTTCAAGACTTATAACTTTCTTAGAAGTGTTATATAAGTCTTGAGATTTCCAAAAAAAATTCACATGTCATAGTTTGGATGTTTTGGAGTGATCTAGTGGCACAAATATGTTTTTAGGGTCTTGAAGGGTGTATGAAACAATTGTTTTGAGAAGTACAAAGAACAATGGTCCCATTAAATGAAATATTTTGATTGGTTGAGCTAAATTGTGACCATGTATGATATTTAAATGTTAATTTAAACATGTGTGGTGATTTATAAGTCACCAATAAGTATGGATTTTATGTTATGGTATTTTTCTCTTTGTGCCCATGGGGATTTGAATCTTTTTTGGAACATGTAATAATGATTTTGGCTAGGCCGAACTACTTGGGTCACTTGTGAGTTTTATGATTTGAATTTGGGATTTTTTTATGATGCATGGGTCAATCCAAAGGAAGGAAAAATTTGTGTTTTAATTTTAAATTAAAAGGAGCTTATAAAAGCATGGGTTTGGGTGTTTTTTGGAGTTAGTTGTGAGAGAGTAGTATGTTTACAAGAAGTGCGACCTAGGTGAGAGAGGTTTTATAGGTTTTTGAGCATGATTTGAGATCTGATCAAGTGTGTGATAGGTTTAGGATTTATGGAAAGCATGTGTGCATGATTTTGAAGCTTGAGAAGTGAATAAAGTGATTGTATGTGAGAGATTGAAGACCTAGGGTTTGTACGAAGGTTTGAAGAAGTGTGAGCTGAATCATTGGTCTCTATCAGTTGTGGTAGAAAATATTTTAGAGATTATAAAATCATAAGGTGGTTAAGTGGGTGCTTGATCATCTTGGGGGGTTTTAGCCTCCTTGTGGAGTTGTTGCTTCACTAAATTATGGGTTGGTGATCCTTATAGGGTTGGTGCTCCTACTAAATTATGGGTTGGTGCTCCTTGTAGGGTTGGTGCTCTAATAAATTATGGGTTGGTGCTCCTTGAATGTTTTTTGCTCTACTAAATTATGGTTTAGTGCTCCCTTTGAAGTTGTTGCTTCACTAATTTATTTTTTGTGTGTAATAACAACAATTTTTTAGTGGGTTTTATTCCCCTCGAGGGTTTCCACATATATTTGGTGTTATTTTCTTGTGTACTCTCTTTCTCTTTTTCATGCGTATGATTGTTTATATGCTTAAATAAACACACATATGGTTCATGGTTGAATAAATGGTTATATGAATGGTAATGAATAATGGATGGTAAATGAAAAGAAATTTTTGTAGGATTGATTCACCCCCCCATTCATTGTGCTTCCAATAAAATGTATTTTTTATTAAGTCATATTAAATATTGGGTTTTTAATGTTTCATTATCAATTTGTTTTTCATAAATACATCAAAAGTTGTAATTATTGTGTCTATTAAAGTTTTAAAGTCTAATTTATCAATTTGTGTCATTGTTATAACTTATTTGTCAGTTAATTGTAGAGTCATCATAAATTATCATTTTGTAGGACTGTAAGTCTTTATGTCATTATTTGATATTGTGAGTTAGAGTTATAAAATTGCCAAATTTTGTTTGATTGTAAAAATCTAAAAAAATTACCGTATGGACACATTGTCGCTGGAACAAAATGTCTAATATTTTAAATTGAGCTTCATGTTCAAATTATGCTGAGCTAGCAATATAATTCTTTAGAGGATTGAGGCATTAGAGGTTTGAGGTTGATCAATGACCTCTCGTCAGTCACCAATGACAGGACCTCATGAAGGTTTGATGACATATTTTTCAGAGTGTGTATACTTTTAGTTTTTTGAGTGTGCTTTAGATTTCAGTGTTCTTATTTGGTTTGCAGAATAAGTGGAAATTTCACATTTTGGGGGGGCACATGACATTAATGTTCCATTTCTATTTCCCTTATTTAGTTTGTAATATGTGAGCATGATTCCTACATAATACCCTAATGGAAGAATGTGATAAGAGATGATGATACTACTACACCATCATGATATTATGGTTGTTAGTTATCAATTTTGAAAATCATCCCGAAAGGTTTGTTGGCTATTCTAAAAACAAAACCATACTTTGTGGTTTTTTTTTTACCACTTGAAAAACAATCCCGGAGGTTGTTGGCTATCTTGAAAAAAAACCCATCTAGATCATGAGCAAGACTCGAAGCAGAACATTGTAGTACAAGGAACGTTTTCCCCATGTTTGTACTAAGGGGGGAATGTTAGGAATTAATTAGTTAGTGCTCATGGTTATTAGTTAATTATGTTGGTAAAATGTAAAAAGTAAATAGTCTTATGTAAATGAGTTTTAGAATAACAACTCATATTATTATATTTGTTTTTCCCGTAATACTATAAACGGGTTATCAATTTCCTAGTTTACAGGAGGTGGTTTTCCTACCTCCATTGCTATATAATATACATTGTAATATGTACTATAATTCTAAGATATCATTTTTTTATTTGCGTAAATATATCCCTGTACCCTCACTCTCTCCTCATAGGCTTCACATGTACCCCAATGATAAGATAATGATTTTTGAGTTATGTAGGTGACTTTCTCAGGTTCATAATAGATGTAAGAACAACAAGAAAAAGGGTGTTTCCTTCTCCATATCTCTTAGAATATATTCATGTAAGAGTGTTGTAGATGCATCCAATATTGAAACTTACTTTTCTGCCCTTAGCCTCTATACATATATCTCCATGCTCGATTTTGAAATTAGAAATAATATTGAAACCTTCACTCTTCCTAGATTACACAATAATCCCCAAATTAAGGACTATTGGATCAAATACCTGGATGAATTTGAAGTAAGGAAGATAGATCATATGCGGAAGTGAGTGGATCAGATGAGGAGTTTCAAATTTTATTGATTTGTAGAAGGGATTGCAGATGATAGATTAATTTTTTTGACACAAAATATCAAGTGGTAAAATATTCACCTCTTCCACCACTCTCATGGAGCATTCAAGAATATGGTGACATCAACGAGATAACTATCATGGTGGTTCATCAATATAAGGAATGGTTCAAAATAAAGAGTATTACTTTCATTGAATCTAGTGGTATCCTAACCATCTTGAGGAAAACATATCACTTCTCACCTTTGAAGGTATCTGATAAATCCATGAGCTCCAGTCACTTAGAGGAGCCCAAAAAGAGGAAAATAATGAACCTTAAAGGGTCTCCTACACGAGATTCCAAAAGAAAGCTAAAGCCACTAAGGACCCCATTGAAGATCTTGAGAAAGGGGAGATTGATCCTTTGCAACCTCTAGTTCTACATTGATCCCCAAGCGTCTCTTCCTCAGCATCATAGTCATCTCATCAAGTGCAGGATGTGGTACGTCATCATGAACCCAAAAGTGCCATAATTCATAGTGTTGAACCTCCACCAATAGAGATCTTCCCCTAGATCCAAGAATTTATTAGAAGTGGTGGTGAAAATTAACTTGCAACAATTAATATGTTGTTCATCAATCTACAATCATTTAATTAGATCAGACCTAGGGACGTAAAATTTCAATATTGCTAGTGATGTATGCTCAATTATAGATGTTTGGGATGTATAAAGGTTAATTGTTATCACTACAATTAGGGAATAAAAATGTTGGAAATGAACTAGATTATGACTGAAAGTAAATACTATGGCTAATGACAAAGCATGTAAAAACAAGACTCAGATAAGGGAATAAGTTGTTGTTAATCTAATCATGCAATGAATTAAAGAAACAAACAAAACAAGAGGGTTAGCAAACTGCAAGTGGGCCCTAACTTGGGTGCTAATCCCTCCTAAGTATTGTTTATGCAATAAATTAACAGAACTCAAATTTTTATTTCATCAACATGAAGATTATAAGAGGAAAATACAACAAATTCTCTGAGGAAGGATTTATCTATGCATCTTCATTTCTATATATCTCTACAACATTAATATTTCCTTTTTATATCTTTCATTACAGAAGAGGCATGAAGAGATAGAGTCCTACTAGGATTTCCAGTTAGATTAAGTAAAATATCTTATCCAAAAAATCTAGAAACTTATATGCATGCAACAGAGCTATTCAGTAGATGTCCTCATACAATCACATAACTTAACTAACTAATCAGTCGATCAACTGGTTATTAAATTATGTGTTAAATAAATTAGTTCTTTTTTTGAGTTGCAACGCATAATTAGGTGATGGCGTTGAGTCTTATTTTTTTTCTCATAACTACTTCTTCTATCAACATGTGCGAGCTTAGGTACAGTTTCCACATTGTGCAAACTCCTCATAATCACGACTTTATGTATGTTTTTGACCTCCTTTGGCTACGAATGCTTTGATGTGGACTATTCCCTTTGGATGCATGTCACTTGCTACGGATGACCTCTTTTTTGTGAATGAGTTCCTTTGGTTGCATGTTTGTTATTGCGTATGGATCCTTTGTTGCATGTTAGTTGCTCCATATAATAACTTCTTTGCAAACAAGGCTCGCATTTATACAAAGCACTATTTAACATCATATTGAAATCAAAAGAATAAATGCATACTCATAATCCATAAAAATAAAGTAAGTTTTAGTAATAATTACATTAACTAATATTTATGCCATAAGTTCAAGTTATAATGGAAATGTTCAACAATATTACTGGGAAATACAAGTTTAGGGGTATAATTGGCTAAGCAAAATACAATAAATGAGGTGTTTAAAAAGGAAATAAAATGATTCATCAAACCTATAGACTTAACATATTGAATATCCTCCATTTTTCTTTGGCTCCTTCCCAGGTTTCTTTGGCTCCATCTGTATGATGCTGCATAAACGTCTGAAATCAACCGGGGTAGATGTTCCTTTAAGATCAGTGAAGAAGTATTCTTCATTCCTTTTATATCTTTCCATGACTCTGTCCAATGTTTCGTCATCCAATTGGTTTTCACCAGACCAATGTGGTATATGATATTGGAATATTGGGGGATAATAACCAATGGGAAACCAAGTTTTTCCACATCCTTTAGAAACTTCAATGTATGCATTTACCCTCTTGAAATTTGGAATGAAATTGTGATAGGAGTGCATTTATTTTCATTGTATATTAGGGGACATCTCCTGCCAGTGCATTCTACATGCATATGTCATCTCTCATGCATTGAATTTAATTTGGTCCTTGTATTCTTCGTGAGCTTCATTTCTCATCTGGTATACTCGTTGTTTAATTTCCTTATGTTCCATGTATTTTCCATACTATTCAATAATTTTCCCCATATTGGTAGTTTCACCTCTAATCATTAATGGTTGCACTTTTGAAAAGTGCCTATATTCTTCCATCTGTCTCTCTCTATACAATTCATTGTTAAAATAATAACACAGTGCCCTAATTGGAACATCTCCAATATAAAGTACTATGATCCATTCCCTATCATATTCCAAGGCAATTCATATAAAAACACTTGAATATCATGAGGCATTTTCTTGTATATTCTAAATAAATGATTGGCTCCAATAATATAAAATGTAATATTTGAGTTGATACAAGTGAGCTTTAACTGTAAAATCTGTTCTTTCAAGAAAATGGCATGAATGTTAGAAGGTGGTTTACATTTAACTATCTCATTAGTCACATGAATTTTATCTTCTTGTTTCTTTTTTAGCCTTGCAATATCCTCATCCTTATCCTTAAGTTCCTTTCCCTTTTCCTCAATGTCTTGTTGATGTTGGAAGATTGATTTTTCCTTCTCTCTTTCCCATTTTCCTTACAACGTATTAACATATTTTTCAAATTGTTGTGCCTAGTAATCTAACAAGGTTTTCTGAGTGGCCATGTTTCTAAAAGCTATTTTTGGAGGTTCTTTGAAAATTTCCCTGATGACAACCTGTGGCTACATGATAGCTTTTGGAAATAATGGGGAAGCACACTCTAATATGGTCTCAGTCATATCTTTAGTAGTTGGAGGAACATGTCCCTGCACCTTCTCAATATGCTCATGTGGTTGTTCTTGTTTAACTCTGTGAACAATATTTTCAATAATTTCTTCAATAACATGGGGAATATCATCCCCAACTTCTATATCACCAGTATTTGTTTCAAACACTACATGGTCATGTACTTCCTCTATATTATCTTCATCATTAGTGGATTTATAAGTTGTGTCTTCAATTACCCTTTCAATTTCTTCTCCTTCATGCTTATTGTGGGTTTCCCTAGTATGAACTACCTCTGCTTGATCTTTAATCTACTCAGCAGGGCCTTCTTGAACAAGTTTCTCAGCATATTCATCCTCATTCTCTTCCATCTCCTGCATGGTGTTCTCTAGGCCTTTCTCATCACATGAAACTTCAGCACCTCCATATTCAATGTCCATTCGTGTAGGCTCCACATTATTTTCAACATCTTCTATATCACTGTCAAGTGAGATAATTGATAGGAACCGGGATAGGAATGTCAGGAAAAACCAGATAGGTCAATCATGCTAACAATTTTAAATAGATGTTTTATACAAACAATAACAAACCCGTATTGATATATTTAATTGTTATAACAATATATCAGTTCTTAGGCAATTAATGACAATGCAACTAGGTGGTATTAAATCCCAATATTCACCCCCTTAATGAATGAAGATTTGAAAGATTCCTGAAAGCACTTCTTAACCAGGTAAAAACTCCATAGGAAAGTAGACCGAATTGGAATATTTAGGACCCGTAGGATATAGAATAAAATTTTCTCTTACACTCTGCAAAACAAGAACTTGAGGTGGATCGTTGGTGACTGATTCAGGGGTTGATTTGAAATCAACTTGGATGTCAAGGCAAATATTTATTTCATAGACACTATTAAAGACAATAATAATTGGATGATAACGAACATTTTGTTTCAAGTTCCTCATTCTCCTCCTTTTATTTATTTTGAATCAAAGCTGCAAACCTATATTTAACATTAGATACAATAGACACTTTTAATAGAGGGCTTTTTACAATACTCTTAACAATGTGGCCACATGAAGAAGTATTAACAAAGATTTGGTGAACCAATGACTAAAACATTAGTTTCAGACACAAATATGAATAAGTGGATAGTTATATCCCGAAAAAGGTTGATGAATGCACAAATTTTTAGCGAAATAGGACCACAACCAAACAAATATATCTCATTCAGGCTTGTTAGAAGAATATGAAGCTAATCGACTACCTATGCATTGACTACTTTTTCACAACTGATCTCTTCCCCTTCTTCAGATCCAATAAATGTACTCAATATCAAAGTGTTTTGACTATTTCTGAGTGGAAAAATCTACTTGACCTCCATTTCAATGCAAGGTGTTATCTTGAATGCTCCTTAATGATGGAGGGTTGTCCAATGCTGATCAAGTTCCTAAGCTAGTCGGGCGAGTTACAATAAAATTACCTTAGTGCCAATACTGTATGAAAAGACAGATATGACCACTATGGTGAGACCAGGATAGGAATGTAGGAAAAACCAGATAATGACCTAATATTCCCCTCTATGAACAACTTCTTGTAAAATAGGAAGTATACAAACAATAACAAACCCGTATCTATATTGTTATATAATTGTTATAACAATTACTCATCCTCATATATCGTGAGTTCAATTACATCACACATTGAACAACATCATTTAATGAAGGTTTCCTAGGCTTTGATTTTTGGGAATGCCTATTACACATGTCTAGACGTGGATTTTATTCAAAATATTTTCTCTTATCCTGGGTAAATTCAGGGGTGAAAATGGATATGAGATAGTATTTCTCCTCAGCAACTATATTTTTATCTTCCCTTGATAAGTAGAAGTCGTGTTTCATTTGATAAGTGGAAGTTGTGGGTTCAACTATATAATTGGAAACATCACTCTCTTCCTTCTTCCCAATAACTCACACAAAAAATATTTCCATTTCAATGTGTTATTTTCTAGTGTATGTCCTTCAATAAAATGTACCTGTGACATGGTGAGTCACAAAGTTGATCATCTACATCACCAAATTCTCATCGACTCTTGACTCCATGTCTTTTCTCAAGGAAAAGCTTTCTGCATTTTTTACTGCAACTGGGATAATATTATCATGTCTACTTTCATTTAAACAAAGTATCCTATTCATAACTTGAAATGTATAGAAAATTCCTTTAGCCTATGGGTATTTTCCCTTAGAAGTACAAGTATTTGAAATATCCCATCCATTACTATCTTGAAACATACTATAAATATGTGGCATAGAAGTTGTGTTATTTTGTGGAGCAATTTTCACGTTAGAGTTATTTACATCACTTCTATGTGTTACAATAGGTTTTATTTTTACAATCTCACCTTCTACAGGAAGCCCCCGAAGTAACTGCATGCTAAAATATCACCATGGGTAATTTCATTGTTGAACCCTTGACATTAACCTCTCAATTGTCATCATATGTATACATGATAAACAATTCTGTTACCATGGAGTCATTGAAACCCTGGAATTTTGTAGAAATTTGTTGAGCTGAAATATTCCATCCATTGTGAGATCTATTTTGTAAAAAATACTGGAATATCTTACGTAGCCCAAATGAACCATGTTAAATCATGAGTTGAGAATGGTTTATTTTGCACTGGATCATGGTAATATTAGATTCCATACTCCCATTTTATAATTATGCAAACATCCTTTAGTTCTTATTTCGAGGACAAACCTTACAGTTTGTAGTATGGTGATGCAATAATTGAAGTAAGTGTAACAAATTCAGTTTTTCTAATAGAGTACTCTGTGTTTTTTTAAGAATTATTTCTTGTGATGTTTTTGAATCACACTCAGCATCACAAAAAGATAATGTATTAAATACATTTGAGGGCTGCAAATGTGTGAGGTGAGGTTGTGTGATGAAGTGGGGTGACATGGAGAGATAACTCATAGGGTGAAAGGAAGTGGCATATAATAGCTTAATCAAAGACTTTCATGACATGGCATAAACATTAATTAAAATAATCATTCTATCAATACTTTATTAAAGTGAAATGAGTGCACTTATCTTGAGAAATGCGTTGGATGATGATGACATGTGCATTGTTGTAATTTGTGATTTTTGATGCAGGTAGAATTATCATGATTCTACATGTCAAGGTGCCACGATGTTGTGGATGTTGTTTACAGTGTTGCAAGCATATACAACGTCATGTTGAAAGCTCCTTAATGAAATCAATTAATTCCTAGATAGGGAATATTGAATTTTTTTGGTTCGAGTCATCTTCATCACTATTCACACATGTAGTTTGTTCCTTATTTTACTCTTCATGCAATCATAAGTTTCGCCAATAGGAAAAAAATAGCTTATTACACTAGAATGGACATATCCTTCTGTCAAAGACCATGCACTTCTTATAAAAATGTAACACACCAAATCCCGCAAGATAGGAATTCTAAGAAAACAAAACATGTTATTGGGTGGTGCTGATCACAAAGAAGGCTAATCACATCACTTTTATTCACCCTTAGAGTATTTAACAAGCTGAATATACCAAGGCCACTGAAAATATCATTCTTTATAAACTTTAGAAGATGAATCAATAAGTTCAAATCCTTACCTTAACTCTAATGGTTTCATCCCCATTCTTCTTTGACTGCCTCTGAACTATTGCATGAAGATGCTCCTGTCAGTTAGATTTTTGTACAATCTCAATCCATAACCATTCACTAAATTTTTTAATCTCATAGGATCCATGGTGGTGAGTTTTACAGCTCCATTGGGAATTTTTTTTATCAATTTCACATGGACCTAGCCACCTTGTCCTTAGTTTTCCCATGTGGTCCTTATACTTTGAGTTAGATAAGAGAGCCCAGTCACCTTCTTGAAACTGTCTTGTCTTGATAAACATGTCATGACATTTGATCCTTTTCTTCTGAACTACCTATGTATTATGCACAACTTGTCTCCTCATTTCATCTAACTCATTAAACTAGAGAATCCTCTACCTCTGAGCTTTAGAAAAATCTATGCTTAGTTTAAGTGCAGTCCTTAGTGTGTTGTGATCAAATTCAGTAGGGAGAAAAAAAATATTACTGTACAAAAGCTCGAATGTTGTGAATCCTGTTGTTTTCTTCCAAGTTGTGTTGAATGCCCAAACTTCTTTTGGAATTCTATCTGCCCAATCTCTCCGGTGGAGTGCAATAGTTTTTGTCAAGATGACTTCTATTTCCCTATTTATCACCTCAACTTGGCCATTAGATTGAGGATCATAAGGTGTAGACTTCCTATGTCTGATTTCATATTCCTTAGCTAGATTAGGAATAAATTAAGTAGAAAAGTGTGTACATACCTTATGAAGATGTGGTCTTATAAGAATTCAGAAAATTTCTCACTCTTCTAATTTGGAAATGCTTTCACTTCTCTCTATTTAGTGAGGTAATATTTGCACACCAAAATGTATTCCTTCTACTAATATTTAGGATCTATAGGACCAATCAAGTCTAAAACTCATTTGTAAAATGGCTACAACACTAACTGAGGCTGCAATGTCATCTCATATGTCTTGGTAGGCTTACCCGTTCTTTGGCATCTATCAAACCTTTTTATAGACAATGATGCATTCTTATGTAGTGTAGGCCAATAATATCCTATTGTCAACACTTTTTGTGTTGTTATCTTTTGCAACAAAGTGACCTCCACATGGTTTGATATAGTAGGATTTGAGGACATCATATATTTCCTCATCATCTATGCATCTCCTCATAACATTATCTTGCCTCGTGTGAAATAGAAAACCATCTATCCAAGAAAAATTCAAAATTTTCTCAATAATGTATTTCTTTTCATAATATAGGTTATGTGGAGGTGTCTTACCTAAGACCAAATAATTAGCTATATTAGCATACTGGGGTGTTCTAGTGGAAATGAAAAACAAGTGCTCATCTAGGAAAGAGTCATCCACTACTTGTTATTCATTATTATTCTCCATTATTGAAAGAAAGTTAGCTACAACATTGTCCTTACCAGGCTTACCAACAATGGTGACATCAAAATCTTGCAAGATTAGGAACCATTTGATTATTCTATTACTTACAACTAGTTTTTTGATCAAGTATTTAATTGCAGCGTGGTTAGTGTGAATAAACACTGGGTTAATATAGCTGTGATGTAGTATCTATGCAATTGTCCTCATACATTATCTTGCTATGCGAAATAGAAAACCATTTATCCATGTAGTGTCTAAAAGACCAAACAATTTATATTAGCATATTGGGGTTAATGGCAAGTGCTCATACAAAAAGAAAGTCAGATACTAAAAACTCTCTTTATGGTCGTATAGTTAAGTTCAATGTGCTTCAGGTTCTTACTGACATAGTAGATTACGTAGTTTAAAATTTCATATTTCTGTCCTAAAACAACTCCAATGGCATGATATGAGGCATCAATATAAATGTGAAATGGAAAAATCCAATCTGGTCCTCTTAACACAGGTGTAAAAGTCAAAATTTTCTTCAAACTATGGAATGTAATCTCACATTTCTCAGTCCACTCAAAGGCAATATCCTTCCCCAATAGGAAAAATAATGGTGTTACAATCTTGTTGAAGTCCTGTATAAATCTTCTCTAATACCTAGAATGGCCTAAGAAGATCCTCACATATTTCTGCTTCTTTGGTATTAGAAAATTTATAATCATAAATATTTTTTATGGATCTACCTGAATTCCAATAGATGATAGATAATTCCCCAACACTATTCCTTTAGACATCATCATGTAGCATTTTTCGTTGCTTAAGGACAGGTTATGCTCCTTGTATCTCTTAAGAAGTTTATCTAGATTCTTCAATGCTTCATCAAAAGTACTACCATGCACAATAAAATCATCCATATATACTTCCATGCAGTGATTGGTTATATTTGAGAATATGCTCAAAACTACCCTCTGCAATGTAGCAGGTGCATTGCACAAACCAAAAGGAAGAACATGATATAAAAAATTTCCCCATGGGCACGTGAATGTGCTCTTGTCCTGGTCCTCTGGTGTAATCTAAATTTGGTTGTAGCCACTATAACCATTAAGAAAATAAAAATAGTTCTTGTCGGCAAGAGTTTTAAGTACCTAATCAATTAAAGGAAGTAAAAAATGATCCCTTTTTTGCTACGTTTAGCTCTCTATAGTCCACATAGATCCTCCATTTACCATTATTATTAGGTACAATGAAAATTGCTGACACCCATTAACTATTTCAAATTAGATATATAAATCCATCATCTAATAATTTTTTTTAGTTATTCTTTTACTATATCCCTTACTGTTGGGTTCATTATTCTTTGTGGTTGTCTTGTTGGCTTACAAATGTCTTTGATATATATATTATGTGTACAAATCTTAGGGTGGATTCCATGTATGTATCCATAGTCCCATGCAAATGTTGTCTTGTGTTTCTGTAGATGAGAAATTAAAAGTTTCTCTTGTTGCATGCTCAACGTTTTGTTCACATTAAGTGGCTTTCACAGAGTAATTTCCACTTTCTTAGAGAGATTATTCATGGAGCATATACTGTTACTTACAAAATATACAATCATGTGGAAGAAGTTAGTGGAGGATGCAATTATTTCCTAGAACGTTCATAGTTCTTTGTTGTGGTAGGATTTGATTCTTAGGACATCTTATACACCATATTTTATTATCCACTTCTTCATTCCTCCCATAATTATTTCGTAGGAAGTTAGAAATAACAACATCATATTCTTTCCCTTAAATTGTGCATGAATTCTCCAAAATCATGAGCTATTGAACTAAGCGTTGGTCCTCTTCTAGCTCTTTAACCCAACCGGTTTGGTCTTCTTCATTAAACGATTGTGCAGGGGGTAAAACATGATATTTTTGGTGCCACTTCCATTAGAGATAACCATATTACTAGATCTGTATCCTATCAATGCATCAGTTGTTTCTAACCATGGTATTCCCATGATGATAGGATATCCTCCCAAGCTTTCTTTTGGGTGAAGAATAATAAAATCAGCAGGGTACTCGCAAGAGTCTACCACTACTACTACGTCCTCTAGGACTTCTTCAGACTTAACTGTTGATCTTTCTACAAGCTACAAGACTGTGGTTGTTGGTCTTAGTCTCGCTAACTTCAAATAATCCATGTTTTTTTTCATTACATTTATTATTTCCCCCAAGTCAATCAAAATGTTCTTGATCACCATGCCATTAATTGTGACATTTACCAAAGGACTTCCTGGATCTATGTATTTGGGCAAAATTGAGTTCTCAAGCTTAATATCAACTAGTTGTCTAATGAAATGTACAATAGTTGGATCTTTCCTCTTCCCACCTAGTTTCTTTATGCATAGGCCTTTAACCAATTTATTGTAAATGGGAACATCCTTAATAGCTTGAATCAATGGAATTTTAACAAAAATGTATTTCAGTTGGTTGAAAAATCAGAATTAGATTATGATTTAAGGTCAGTCTTCTTTTATTGTAACCTTTCAGGAAATGGTGGCTCATTACCTTGTGTTTTACCCTTGCTATAATTTTGTTCAGTTTGTTGCGGATCAACATGCAACGTCTTTTGTCTTTGTTGTAGATTGGTATGCAACAATTGTAGTTCTTCTGCAATTTCAATAATGGTGGGTCCAACTGGTGGAAGAAGTGCTCTTCCTAAGAAAATATGGATATTGTTGACATCAAAAAAATAGGTAGGATATTAAGCTATTTCATTAGAATAGGGTGGCTGAGAAGATTTATTGTTAGGGTTAGGTGTTGGTTGAGCTGTTAGTTGTGTAGCATTTGGTTGAGATCCTGCTTGGGGGTTTGGCATCAGAGCTTGTTACTTCAGATAAGGAGGTTACTAATAAGATTATTGGTAATTAGGAGGTAGGTTATTCCATTGCTTCCCTCCTCTCCAAGGCTCTTGCCATGATTGAGGAGGTTGTTTCCATTGTTGTTTTGGTTGACCTTGGAATTGAGGTTGCCACTGTTATTGATATTGGTTAGGATATGGGGCCCAACCTTGAGGGTTAGCCCAAGGTGGGGACTGCATATATGGATTATTAGACCAATTTTGAAATGAATTAATAGGCTCTTGTGTCATACATCCTTGCCTCAGTGGCCATGGTTTTATTTGAGAAATGAAGAAATCTTTCCCATCCTCTGTCTCCAACATCTTTTAACTCAAGTGAAACCTTCATTTCTTGAGTAATGTTGTCCAATTCTCTACATCTACATTCATATTTCTTCCTTCTGCATGCATGACAGTACTATGTGAGTGTTGATTTTACATTTTTTCTTTTTATTTTTGGCATGTATAGCATCTAATTAATTGACTATGTCATTTATAATATCCTGCTTGATGTTTTTAAACACGTTGACAATCTTTGACTTGCATATGTCCCCAATTTTTTTGGTAACTAATCCACCTCTTGATCTTACAATTCTTACCCTCTTCATAGTATCTCTTGAGTAATTTTTTCAAGCTTCACATATTTTTTCAAAATTAGCTTTTGAAATGTCCCTTGCTCCTATCAGATCTAGAGAATCCATGTCCTCCTCACCGAGTCCCTTCAAAAAGAGTAATTTGAGAGATTTAGGTGGTAGTCTGGTGTGCCTCGACTTCTGAACGCAGAACAAGAACTTTTCCAAATAGTATTCCAATGGTTCATCTTCTTTTTGTGTCATTATGTAGATTTCATCACCTCCTCTGTTGCTTGGTTTGCAATAATCCTGGTACTTATCAAGGAATTTCTCCTTAATTTGTGCCCCATGGGTACAAAATTTCTTCCCAATCCCATGAATCATCTCAAGGTTGCATCCTTGAGTGTAGCAAGAAATAGCTTCAATTTATGGGCATCAATAGTATAATCATAACTCCTGCACATAAAGTTAAACTCAACCAAAAAGGTGTCTAGGTCTTCTGTCATTGAGCCATGAAAAATGGGCAAGGCTAAGGGAGAAATATTCTTCATAGTAGCAATTGCATTATTTTCAACAATGGGGAACTCAAAGGTGGTTTCCCCATTTTGAGAATTCTAATCTACTTATTTTGTCATATATGGCTACTCAGGAGCAGCTTTAGAACTGTCACTTGGAGGATGATCTTTGAATAGTAAACATTGTACAGATGAAAGGACGTCTTCTTCAGAGTCCTCAGAGGTATATGAAGAGATTTGTGCTACTTGTGGATTAGGTAAAAAATCTACCTTGGGCATCCCTTTCTCAACTTAATCAAAAGGAAAGTAGTTAGGGGGGTTGGTTTAGAGCTGAATTTCCTAAAACCTAAACTTCTCTAAGAAATGAAAACCCTCTTCAAAAACTTTATAACTTTGCAGTATCCTCGGGAATGCCACCAAAAATGCTGGTGCAAATTAACTTGCAGAAATTAATATGTTGTTCATCAATCTGCAGTCATTTAATTATTTGTGAACTCAATAAAATTTTAAGCAAAGCAATTAGAACCTAAACTAACACCAAGTAGTTTAGAGCTAAGCTTATAAATTCATCAATGAACGATCAAGATCAAAGATTAATGGAATGCAAAAGGAAATGTAAATAAAGTTAACAATTTAAACTACAAGCATTCCTACTATGTTTAATTGATTCTTACAATAATTGAACCTGTGAAGATAAAAAATCAATCAAAGTGTGTGTTGTTGTTACTTCATTGAAGGTGAAAGGATATCTCTAACAATGGCTACAAGGCCATATTAGATATTCCTTTACTAACCAGATTGAAGAAATGGATGCACATGGGGATATAAGCTATTCCAACAATGAAGTATCATATGTTTTATATGATTAATGCTATTCAAAATATGGTGTAATTTGAGAGGAAGGAGCTTGGTCCTTTTTATAGCTTTCAATTTGAATAAACTTTGCATCTTGGTGCATGTGGGACAAATGATAAAGTAACTTTAGTTTAGTTAACCAAAGCTAAGTGAGTTAACCTTTAGTTGGCACTTTATGGGAGTTGAAGGTGCATTTAATTTATCAATTAGATTAATTAATAGGCTAGAATAAGCTTTTTAGGCTAATTGGAGGTGTTTGAAGAGGAATTTGACGAGATTAAAAGCATTTGAAAGCATTTGAAAGCGGGATTCAACCAATATAAGGGTTTATTGATTAAATACTTGTTAAAAAGGCTTAATTAGCTAATTAATAGCTAATTGTTGATTCGAAGAGGATTATAACTAACAAAGTGTCGTTAATTGGCATCTGAAATGTGATAGAAGCTAGTTAATTAACGAAGTTTTGTTAATTGACCAAAATGGAGGGAAAAATTGGTTAATTAGTAGAAATAACTAATTATAATGGAAATGGTGAAATAGAGGATAGTTAGTACCACTTTATCATTAAAACTGCGTAAGTGGATTTTAGGTGTCTACATTTTCCCCTCTTTGGGGTGGCATAAGTGACATTATTGTAAGGAATGTAGACAAACATAAACAAGAAATTTTTGAAGAAACATTAGTAGAATGGGGGATGCCCGCTCGAGTGTCGATGGGGTGATAGAAGAAGTCAATCGGTGATTGAAAAATAGGAAGGAAACAGATAGAAGAAACCTTGAATAGTAATGAGAATTGATATATGAAAGTGGGAATAACTTTTTACATCCATTTCGTTCAATCAACACCTTTGTTTCATCAATTCACTTAAATGAACAACATCATCAGAACTTATTAAAATATACACATATAAAAAAGTGTAAAATAACATTGAAATTTATAATACGAATAATTATTTATCGCTAAAAATTCTTAACTCCATGTAACATACATAATGCACTGCAATACGAGAAAGTAAAAAGTTGCCTAACTCCATGTAACATACATAATGCAATGAAATACAATAAAGTAAACAAGCTAATCTGATAGGGAAAACAAGTATAGACACACATACTCAAACAAACAACGTTCAAGATAGTTGTACTATTTTTTTTGTTATCAAGCTTCAGTTCTCGAATTTTCGTGTTTAACGACAAGGGTTGAAAATGGTGTCCCAAGAAAGGATACATGCAAGGGGAATAACGGAGGACACAAGAAGTCCCATGAAAAATCATTCGTGTGCTACAACACAGTACCAGGTAACTCGTTGTGCCAAGATAGTACAAACATGGCAAACCGACCAACTTTTGTTAATGGAGGTAGATTAGAATGATCCACAAGTCATTGCGTGAGAACAAGTGAAAAATGAAGAAATATGCTTTTGTACGACAAATTTTGAAGTTTGAGGATAATGCATTTGATACAGGCTTCAGCTACATGCATTCCTTTTACCATTTTTTACAAAAAATTTATTATTACATTTTTTTGGATTTTTGCTGATTTAACCAATGTTTTGGATTTTTTATAAAATTTCCAATTTTTTGGGTGTTTTGTGATTTATTGAATTTTTAAATTTTCTGAGAATAAAATGATTTATAAGAATGAAAATATCATGGGACATCCCCAAATAATTTTGGAAAGTAAAAGTATGCCCCAGGTAGTAGAAAGGGTTGTCAGAAAGCAAAAACATTCCCCAACATAGCGAAAACGAGCAAAAAATAATTATTTATTTAAAAATAATAATCTCAGCGAGTGCTAGAAGAAATTGGAAGAGTCAGAACAGTCCAAGATTGCTTTGAGGGTGAGAGACATGACATGGGGGGGTCACAAACGAGTATATAAACCAAGCCACGGGCGGTAAAAACCATCGCAGTGAGTTATTTGATATTTACCCCTTACCTGTTTTACTGGCAATTTTGCTCTAATTTTTGAGAGAAATGGCAAGGGTTTAGAACTATAGGCACTACACAGACCGAGTCTGAGACTACACGAGGCTTCCTGGTGATGACCTATAGGTACGTAAAGCAAATTTTTTGAATTTAAGCTTTACTTATGTGCATTTATTATAGGTAGAAAATGCACAAACATGACAACGTGGCTGTTGGGGCACATATGCATTCAAGGGGGCGCGTTGGCATGAAAGTATGTATACGCATCCACGTATGCATTCTAAGAAGCTTGCTAGTGTGGGATGACAAAAGGATGATTGCACATGTGTGTAAAAACACCAACGCAGCCATGTAGGCGCTAGTTAGGGTGCGCTAGCATCATAATAGACATGTTGGCATCTGACCAGGGTTAGGGGGAAAGGAGGTGCACCTGCGTGAAAATGTAGGATTTGATGCGCAAAGGGGTGCTAGAGCAAGGGCACACTAGCGTTAAAATGAACGTGCTAGTGCTGCAAGGGGTGCGCTGGCGTGAAAAGGGCATTTTGAATGACCTTATAAGAATTTAGGAAGTTTTTAGAAAAACTTAGATGATCAATAAAAGGAATTAAATTATGATTTGTACAAGAAAATGATCTTAATGAGTGTTTTTCCCCATTTTACAGATTGGTCTAGCCCGATTGGTTCATTTTAAGACCCGCCTCCATAAAAAATTTTTATAGAATGGGTGGCAAATCTGATGAAAAAGCCGTTTGCACTCTAGGTGAAAGTGCAAAAATGAGTTTTGCGATGATGACGAAAGGAGGCCATTTTCTAAAAAACAGTGGACTACATTTATTTTTCACTAAAAGGCCGAACGAAAATACTAAAACAATGGTTGAGTTATCGACCGGTAGCACCAAAAGCGTTGTCGATTAGAAATAACCTGAAAAAGTGTTACCAACTAATAACACCTCTAAGTTTTACTGGCCAGTAACACTTTTCAGGGTTATCGACCAGAAATACTTTTAGTGTTACTGACCGGTAAAAAATTTTAGTGTTGTCGACCAACAACACTTTCAAGTGTTTCTTGTCGGTAACAGTTTTAGGTGTTTCCAGCCAGTAACACTGATTGGTGTTGTCGGTCGGTAATACTGAAACGTGTTGCCAGCCGGTAACATGTGTTTTGCATTATCGGATGGTGACACTGCGGTTCATCCAGCATTTACTGCGATACGTGCGGCATGCCTTTCTCATTTAATGCACTTTCCTCTCCTATATATATATAGCCATCCCCATTCATTTTGTCTCATTTTCTCCTATAGGTTTCAATGAGATTTTTTCAAAGAGTTCCAAGCTTCTCGTCCACTTCCAGTCTTCCACTATTAGGGTCAAACTCGATCATCAAGATTCAAGGTGATCTTGAAGGCACATCTATCATCATATACATATATCTAAATCTGAAATTTGTCAAACCGCTTCTTTTATCAAGCAATCAAGTTACTTTCAACATTCAAGAATAATGGCCCCTAGGAAAAAAACCATTAAACCAACTCCCTATGTTTACCAAAACATTTTATATCCCCAGTTGCTGCAACTACTCAAAGACCCTCAAATATTTGGACAATTTGGTTGGATTGTTAGCTCAGGGTTCCATGGTCTTATTTACATACCCTAGTATCAAACAGAGCACACATTACTAAATAATTTAATGCAATTGTATAATCATTCTGATGGCACATTCGTAGTTCGATTACCCTCCCATGAATTTATCATCAAAATAACACCTGAAGACATTCATCATATAATAGGTCTGCCCCATCAAAATGAACTTCCTGTAACCTCCAAATTTGTTCTTCTTGATGAGAAAAAAAATTGCAGTCTCATTACAATGTATCTGTTGAGGCTGAGGTAAATAATCCCGCCAAAAGAGGCATTAACTCTCAATCTATCAAAGACCCCTTTCTCCTGGCCATGGTGAACTTTTCCAGTCCTGTATAGTGTTACAGGGAAGATACATCGATATTCCTCAATGGGAAATGTATTACCTTCTTCAAACCATTATCGGCGTTAGATTCGATTGGTGCACATATCTAGCGTCAAAGATTTGTTCTGATCTTGACAAGGCCAAACTCAATCCTACTACAGTTATTTTTTCTTCTTGTTATGTTCTTGCTTTATATTATGAAGGTTTTTATGGAATCAAATCAACAACTATTCCAACTGCTCTTCACGAGAAGATGGAAAAACATGGAATGCCTATTGACCAACAGTTGGTGAGTATTTTGTTTTTAAAACATTTCATCTTGATTCCTTTCAAAAACAAAATCATTGTGAAATAAATTCTTGTATTGTAAATATGTAATCTATAATTCTATTTTGAACCAATGTGAATGAACAGGTCAAAGAAAGTGAAACACTGGAACGCCGTCAGAAGGTAGTTCGCTCGCATAACTCTGTTAGGCTTGAGGGTTTTGGTGACAACAATACAGTTGATGTCTCTGAGTCCAAAGACTTTGTGGCTCAAGAGATAAGACCAGACAAATTGATGTGTGGTTCTTTGGATTCATCACGCTCAGCCCGGTCCCATAGCCAGGAGAGAAGTAGAGTGCGCTCTGCAACTACTACTATCCAACAAAAAAATCAAGGTTTTAAGTTTTACATACTACACAATGATCAATCATTTCAATTTTATTTAATTATTTTACAAAGTAATGATATTGATAATCTGAATCTCTGATTTTCTACAATGTCATATTTCTAATTTCATTAATATTATCCTAATGTGCAGTATTTTCTGGCATATCTGCATCACCTCGGAGAGAGTCTTCTCATGTTGTTGTAGACACCACATACATACCAAAGGGCCAACTGGAGCATGAAGAGATTGAGTCTGCTACAGTAACTGACCCACGCGTTTCAAGTTCTGGTACAAAGAAACTAAAAAATAATGACTTAAACTTTATTTATATTAGTGTTTTGAATTTCTTTTACAAATTTATCAACATATTTAAATTGTTTCGTAATATTCAGGATTTTCCAATGTCGTAACAGGGCCTATGCCACCACCCTTCCACCCATTAACACACCAAGAGTTTGTTGACTACAGACAACATTCATAGCATAATAAATTCTTATTGTTAGCTTGTTTGTATTTTAATTTCAAATTTTTAAAATATTGATTACTGATACTGGTAGTTAAATCTTATATTGTTAAAGTATATATGTTTGTAGATCTTTTGCAATCTAAAATTCATCCTTCTGCCACACCCACTGCCACCATGCCCTCCATCCCACACAAAAGGAGTGCATCAGTTCCTAGCAGACCTCCCCTTCCACCTCCATCATCTTCTTATGGTAAGGAAAAATGATTATGCTCCCCAACGCTACAATGACTATGAGCAAGGGAACTCAGAATATGACAATATTTGATTTCCCCAGTTTTAATGTTGATGGCGTGCAGAGTGCCAGAGGCACTTCTATTCTAAACAATATAGAAATGGATGAGGAGTTTCTTGGGTGGGATAGCTATTTTGGGATGCAAGTGTCAGGGTGTAATGCCGAGGATCTGACACAATCTGTTCATAAACAAGTGCTAGAGCCGACAGGCTCTTCAGATCCTCCTTCCCCAACTATGCAGCAAACAGATGATGATGCAAAGACCAACTTTTCACTTGAGATCCTTGTGTCAGATAATGCTACAACCCTTGTAATGGAAAATGTTATTCCTAGTCTTAAGGAGATGAATATGTGGGAGATCAGAGCGAAAGCTTTGATAAAAGAAATTAATGATAGATACCATAATTTTGAAAATAGAGAACAATTGTTTTCATTGGTTAAAAATCAACCATTGGTAATTGATAGTATTCTTGCTCAAGCACAAAAAGGAAATGCAGTCACCAAAAATTTCTACAACATGGATGAAGTTTTGACAATAATGTTGAACAAATTGGCTAATTTGAATTCTGACGTGCAGTCATACTACAACAAGTGGAATCGTGAAAAGAATCTTGTCACTATTGCCAATGCAGAGAAAGAATTGGACGTGGTAAATTCTATTTTTTTTGTAGATTGTTACACACATATATAGTTATTCTTTATCTTATTCCAAATAATAATTATGTGATTTTTAATTGCAGTCAAAATACCATACTTTGAGAACAGAGGTGAAGTTTTTGGAGGAGCACCTGAGAAAAGCAAAAGAGAGTGTCAAAGGGGCTATTGGTTTTAAAGAAAAAATTGTTCTGGTAAACAAGAAGAACAATACTTTTCAGAGAATTATCAAGGAGCGCCAAATGGATCTGGAAATTCTTATGAAGAAAAAAAATGACGAGGATCCTTTTATCCTTTCAGCAGGAGATACACCTAGGGAAGACATATAAAATTTTGAAAACATTAAGGATGTGGAAAAGGAATTAGTGGAGTCTGGTGTAATCCATGATAGTGAGAAAGTTGGTGATGTTGTTGAATCTGGTCAAGGACAAGGGTCCACTTAACTTGAACTAAAACTTTTATCTATGTTACTATTGATTTATTGAGTATTTTACTGTGACAAATACAATTTTAAAAATTTATCTTTATGATAAATTATTGATCTTT
Source organism: Taxus chinensis (assembly GCA_019776745.2). NCBI lineage: Eukaryota > Viridiplantae > Streptophyta > Pinopsida > Cupressales > Taxaceae > Taxus > Taxus chinensis. The sequence goes on along the minus strand of CM034152.1, from coordinate 61,424,216 downwards.
TTAGTGAGATCTCATGTAAATTTGTTTATTATCTTTATGTGAAACAATTGATAAATAGTACACATGGATTCTGGAATTTAGTTTCAAATATGTTTTTGAAAATTTGATTAATCCTAATAATCACAAAGTTATATAACATATGTGGATTTTAAAAAAATTTAAAAATAATTGTTCTTGTGGAATTGTGTTAGTGATATTGGATTATAATTGGAATTTGGAAACATTATCTTTATGTGAAATTTTTATTCGTTTATCTTTTTATTTTTGTCATGGGTGTTGTCGAATGAAAACTCTAGTCATTTTTTTTCAAGCTTCTACACTATTAGAATAGTACACATTGATTAAGATAAGGGAATCTAGTTTACATTCTTCAATTTAGTTTCAAAAAAATATGAACTCAATAATTAAAACATTTATCTTGAAATTTGCATGTGCATGTTGTTGTCAAACTTTAGAATTGTCAATCGAATCTTGAATCTCTATTCTCGATTCCTCATGTAAAGATTGTCTCTAATAATGATGGATCAAGTGATGTATTCGTAGACTGCCATGTTTTTTGATTAATCCTAATAATCACGATGTTGTTACTTGTATATCATATATGGATTATAATTTATAAGATATTTGCCAACAATTGTGCATGTGGAATTGAAAGTGAGAAATCAGCTAATGAACATACTTTATTAGTAACGAACTTTAATATTATTACATCATCCAATTTACATATTGCACAAATATGAACTGTCTACCATTTGTTATTTTCAAAGTTCAAACATTATTAAATATATAGAAGGGATTAAATAATTTCCAAACATAATATGCCCAATATATGTGAATGAAAAAATATCAAGTAATAATTTATATTTCAAAAAATGAATACAATCAACTGTCTGGTAACTGGAACAACCCTATCCTGGATGGTCCTTCATCACTTCTTATATCTGGTGCAGTTTCTTGTCTAGAAAATTCCAAGTCAATTTCACCATTATTAAAGACTTCATTGTTCGCTAACTGATTAACAACTCTATGGTTTTCCAGAGATGTCCATGTAGCAAGAGCTCTTTCATATGGAAATGTGTCCACCCTATATCTTGAAACATAGATTCTCAAACAAGTTTCCAAATTCTTGTCTAATCTATTGCAAAGTTTTGATTTGACAAATGAAAGTGCACTAAATACCCTTTCATCTTCAACAGACCCAAAATTCATTTTCTGTATGAACTCGTATAGTTTGAAGTATTCACCAATAGTTTCTCTCAAAAAATTTCTATATGAACTCACATAGTTTGAAGTATTCACTAATAGTTTCTCTCAGAATGCTGATCTGATACATCTTTCTCCACAACAGTGTGACAAGTTCCATTTCTGTTGGGTCAACTATAAGCTTATATTGATCAGACATTGTAAATCCAAAATGTTGTGACTGGGATATGAGTAATTTTCTGTCCAATATACCATTTAATTCCCCTCCATCAACATGTGAAGATTTGCAAAACTGTTCCATAAGTGCAGCCATGGATTTCATGAAGTTATTATTTCTTTGTTCTTCATCAATCATTAGGTTCCAGAAAATGGGATTTACACCTCCTATCGCCTCCAGCAGATCACTATTTTTAAAATGCTCTCTGATCTCATAAGATAATGTTTCAGATATTTTCATCATCTTTTTACGTACATCAGAAACTGCATCATCAAAAAGACAGCTCGTGACAGGTACTTCCTCAAGTTCAAAACCTGCTACATAAGGATCTTTGTATAAAGTGTGCATTTTAATGTTTTTCCCATCAACAGAAATACAAATATGACCACTGATATTGAACTTTAGATAGTTGTTCGGATCTTTGGTGTCTGTCAAAACCTTGAAGCTGCTAAAAATTGGCTTTTGAATCCAATCTTGGGTGATATACAAGGTATCTAAAATCATACATACTTGTCTTTTTAATTTTAGAAAATCAACAATGTATATGGACCGTTCCTGAGCATGTTTCACCAAGTTGTTTATTTCCTTTAGCATTGGAAAAATACCACATAAAGTTAATAAAGTCTCTATATCAGTCAAGCGATACAACAAATCTTTAGCCTTGTCCACTTGTCTTCAATGCTTGAACATATACCCTGTTAAGGACTTGTATTCCTCAAAAATCCTGCAAGATGGTTCATACAATGATATCCATCTCATGTCAACATCTTTTAGCATTTTTTCACAATTTTTTATTCCAATATAAAATCTTTGAAACTCGAAAAATATTTTAGGATTGCTTGACATATATGAACGCAAGTCATGTATCAGCTCCTCCACCTTAGCAACATTATCAAAGTTACTTACAATCTTGTATGCCAAATTCATTCGGTGAGCCATACAGTGAATAGGTATCATGTAAGGGGTTACTCTTGTTTGCAGATGGATAAAAATTCCAATTTTGTGACCTTGCATGATAGATGTTCCATCAGATCCTACACAAATCAGCTTTGCAGAGATGGAATGATCATCCATACCAATTATTTCCTTCAGATTTTTAATAACAAGTTTGCAGATGTTCTCAACATTATAGTTCTCTGTAATTTTTTGCATATTTAGTAGATGGTTTTCCCCAAAATGGTTACTAAAACTGAAAATGTAGACATGCATGCACACCCAAGATGTATTATCTACTACAGTGACCTCATTAATTGATGAAACGATAAAATTTGCATTTTTTACCTTCTCTCTCAAATTGGTTATTTCTATTTCTCCCATACACTTTATCATCTCCCATGCACTGGTATCTGACCAGTGCATTGTTGGAATATTTGAAAATCCATTAGATTGATACAATGTCTTATAATTAATCAGATCTAAAATTGTTCTACCTTTTTTTAATATGGGAAATATTGTTCTAAATTGAATGATGTTTTCTTGAAGACTTACGTCTATAGCTTTTTCAAATCTTTCCTTTATAGTACCACCTTTCTCAACAAGGTCTTGAAGATGTTTATGATGATTAACATATTCTGCAGCATATCTCATATGCAAACAATCCTCCTCAATTTTCCATCTAGTTATTTTTATAAACGTTCCATCATCTTGCTTTTTTGACTCATATATCTTCCCACAATGATTCTCTATTGTATCCAATTTCAATTGTATTTTGTGGTCTCTACCAAGTTTCCAACTACAGATAGTACATTTGCATTTTGTAGGAATATTTGTACTATTCTCATGTTCTACAGGTTTAATGAATGGATATTTGGTTAACCATTCAAATTTATAAGTTCTTCCTATAGTCCACTTCCCACTCTTACATTTCTGATGTGAATTTCTAGAATGTTTATCAGAAGTGTGATTTGGATGGGAAATGGGATTATCAGTACTATCAATTTGAATTGGATTACTTTGGTGATTGGAAATTTCATCTAGACTAAGGTCACTGCTAGGGTTTTCTGCATTTGAGAGAAATTGGTTTGCTTATAGCTTGTCCAAGTAAATTAAAAAATTAAAGTAACAATATCATAGTAGAAATTGGTTTTCTTACTTGTCACCACTGGGGTTACTTGTGGCTGACTGAAATATTTGGAAATGTCCATACTGTGTTTTATTTTTCCTTGAAGTTGATTTATTTTCTCATTTGTAATAGGGGCCATCGAATGGATGATTTTGAAGTCTGCACATGTGAGAAAAACATAGAACTTTCAAATACCGACGACAACATGAACAAATCTTTACCCAAACACAAGCCTTAGCCAACACAACTTAAGAATGACAGATGACAATACAACCAAGCACTCAAATGGAAAATTAATATGTAGGATGGCTACAGAACATAGAACCACCAGCTGGTAAGACAGATACATTTGTTACCAGATGACAAAACATATATATGTTACCGAATGGCAACATATATGTCTGTTATCGGCCGAAAATAGATATATATGTTGTCGGCCGGAAAAATATACATTTGTTACTGGTCAGTAACACATATATCTATTACCGATTGGTAATAGATACATTTATTACCCGACATTAACACTTATATCTATTACTGGCTGGTACCATGTATATCTGTTAACAATCGGTAATATATAGTTGTTGTCGGCCGCTAACTTGTTCACCTGTTACCAGCTAGTAATAGATATGTTTGTTTCCGGCCTGTAACACTGATACATGTTTCCAACCAGTAACTTTTGGACATTTTTCTTTTCGTGTCATGTCTACAGATAGATTTGTATTTTTCACTTACCTGTTAAGTCTCTTGCTTTTTCCTAAATCATTCGGTTTGTGGTCTTATAATTTTAGATTATTCACACCCTTATAATGTAAAAAAATAGGACTATACTATGGCAAATCAATCATGTATATTAGAATGTTATAACATGAAGGTGAATTCACTAACTTTAGTCGACCCTTAGCAGAAATACCTAGGTGAAATTATATTAATTTTTTTTAGGTCCCATAAATTTTTGGTGAATATGCTATCGTAAAGTAGCACAAAATTTGCTAGATTCAAAAATCAAAATCCCTTATATTCGCCTTTTCACGAATATTTTCCCCTAAAAATTACCCTATCGATTGGAGACATAGGACGACATGGGCGGTTGAGGGCCTATGAGGCCACATTTTTAGGACGGGATCTCATCTATCTGGAGATTATACCGGATGTGACTATTCTTTCACATGTGGCTCACATGCCATAGATCACTTTAGACCATAACTTTCTCATAGCCTTAACTGAGGGATGACATAATGAGAGTCAGACGTTTCACCTTCCGACAGGTGAGATGAGTGTCATATTAGAGGATTTCTAGTGCATTTTGAGAGTGCATATTCAAAGTCATTTGGTGACTTATGACGGCCACCACGGTCGTAATATTCATAGTGTTTCCGAGATGTTTGTAGTAGCAGACATTCCTCGTCGGGGTATGTCAGTTAACATTACAAGATGTTTCATGGATCGGTGGCTTGCACGGGTACCAATATATCTCATGGCTCTTGTAGGAAGAATATTTTTTCTTGACAAGACTGGTGCTTGTTTTTCTTTGGGCCCGATTGGATTCATACATGAACTTATCTATGGAGAGGTATATTACTAGGGGCAATGTCTACTAGCCCATTTGTACTCATATTTACACCTAATATCTTACTGTGGTTAGAAGACTATGGTTATGGAAAGTTTACTTTAGATATGGGTCTAGGATCATATCGCCATAGAGCACCTAGTAGGAGAATTGTGAGCTCGGGCTCTGGACGAACCATCCATTATGGGTTGGGTTCCAGATGGTGATATGTTCGCAGGCACATGGGAGATACACGATACTACAGATGAGATTTTGATGAGGTATAACCTCATATGATTACATGGCAGCCATATAGGTTGTATTAGTGTCATGAGGATGCTATTGAGCTCAGTATAGCGGTAATAAAGAATTTTTTACTGGGAACAGGGACCACATACTTGATTGGTACATAGTGGACAAGGTCCAGCGGAAGTTTGGTCTCATCTAGGGGATTCTATGCGATGAGATGTGGTATGGGTGGAGGTCTAAAGAGACCTTTCATATTGAGCCGTGGATTATATTATGATGAGCCCGTGATAGTTTTGCATAGGTAGTCCCACAACCTTGTGTGCAACGACCACACATAGTAGACCCAGGGTTGACCCCTAATTATCCAGGATAGTATGCTACAGTGTTTGCGCGGTAGTTGACGATACCACAGACAATGATAGATGCATGGATAACCATAATGATGCAGGGGATATAAGGCTCAGATCCCAGGGCACATGCACATATAGGACCACATGTAGGGTGACATGGTAGATTAGGTGTTGATATACCAGTTCAAGGTCAGATGCATGTATAACCACATGGACATGCCCCATAGGTACAACAGGTTACACTGCAATAGGTATTGGTACAACAACATGTGGCTGTGTAGCATCAGGTAGTGGTATAGCCATAGGTATAGGTTCTACAGATGCCATTTTAGCTTCCACCACAGATTCCTCTATAGATGTTGTTACATGCACCTTTATCACCACCACAGATGAGCTTGCCACATAGTCCACCAGGAGATGGAGGGGATAGTGGAGATGGAGAGGATATATAGGGTTTCAGAGAGCTGAATGCCTTGCGGAAGCAATTGCAATAGGTGATATCCCTACAGCTTCAGGCCATTTCTAATAGAGATAAGATCACTTTAGAGAGAGATCAAGTAGTCGTAGAGAGGGAGCATCTACATGATAAGAGGGATTAGCTATCTATATAGAGGACTCGGTGGACCATAGAACAGACATATGCTCATGTATATATAGCTAGACTGACAGGAGAATGTGATGCTTTGCAATAGGCATCCACAACTGTTGGGATGTAGTAAATACTAATAGAATCGATGAAATCAAATGGTGAGGCATCTTATTATAGGGATTTTTACTATGAGGCCATCCCAGAGGGACAAAGGGCCACTCGTTTTAGCGAGCTAGCCATTAGAAAATCTAGATCTAGATAAAAGAGGACCTCACAATCAATGAGGTCAATATGAAAACCTACAGTAAAATAGGCCTCAGTACAAAAAATTGGATCACATCAGAGTGCAACACCTTATGTAGGTACATCACAACAGATGCCCCCACCTAGTGGCAAACCTGGCAGTCTGGGCATGGGAGAGAGTCATGGCTGACTCATTTTATTGATGTACCTGATGTATCTTTTTGATGTATGCCTCGATAGGAAGGCATACTTTTGAGATGATGTATATGAACTATTTTTTATCATGCCTCATGATGAAGGAACATTGTTTTGTACATATATAGTTTATATATAGGTTTTTTATTATGCCTCATGATTGAAGGCACAATTTTGACCCATGCCCATGATGACACATTGTATCTGATATGTATCAAGACACATGATTATATTTATGGACATTTTTTTTATGATGATATATGATGATGGAATTTATTACGATGTATGTTTGTATCACATGTTTGTTTTATTATGAGACATGTGATGATATCACATTACATGTCGATCAGATACTTTTTTTAGACCATGTTTTTATTTTTGATATTGGTGTGGGGGGATAGAATTTGATTAGCGCAACCCCTCTTGACCAATTGATGATATAGTATGATGATTAGCTTAGAATACATGTTTGATGTATACTTAGCATTTTTTTATATATGATGTATAGAAGTGATGAAAGATGATATTGATGATGAGATATGATAACAAAAAATGTACAAGAAAGAAAAAAGCATAAGTTAAAATCAAATATAATTGAATATCATAATTATATACAAGTATACAAGATAAAATGAACTCAATGCAATTCACAACAAATTAAAGTAACACTCAATGTAAGGAAACCAATGAATCAAATTAATGCATACAACATGAAGAAGAAAGGAAATCAAAACTATATATAAACCAACAACTAAAGTAAGAAAACTAATACTTTGTTTTTGCTGGACAATTTTGAGACTTTTTACGTTGTTTTGGTAGTATCTCGAGACAATGTTTTATTGTTTTGGAATTTTCTATGAAACATATTGTAATGTTTTGAGTTTTCTGACCAACACATGTGAATTTTTAGGAGTTTTCAAAAATTTATACGCATGTTTTTGGTATTTTCAAAAAAATTACGAACCTATGTGCAAGGAAATGAAGAAATGTGGATGCCCCTAGTGTTAGATGGGATATACAAGGGTAGAATTCCATGCGTATGTTAAAGAATTGAATATGTAAAGTTTCCCTCAACATGAGATATGAATATACAAAGGCAATCCCTTTACACCAAAAGTTGGATCAGCTAGATTAAGGCCAAGAGGGATAGGTTCAAAAGTATCTCAAAGATAGGAAAGGACTAGAATGGGATAAAGTCATCATAATCCAACATTTAGAGATGTTTATGAACAACAAACCCTCTAATGGTGCCGAAAAATGGTTTTCACCAAAGGACTTGTCCAAAGTTCCATAATTGCATGGTTTTCACACTTTGGCGCATTGATTTCTCTTTTCTTTTTCTATTTTTACACTTTTAATTTAATTTTTCTAATTTTTGAGGAACCTGATACTTAATAAAAGAATTGATTGAGATGTATAGTGTTCATAGGTTCCTTTAGTTTGTCACCATCTGAATAGGAAAGCTTGTATGCACCCAAACCAAATTTAGTGACCACAACATATGGCCCTAACCAGTTTGGATCGAACTTGCCATTCTTCTCACATTCCTTTATGGTTTTGAATTGATTCTGCTTCATCACAAGGTCTCTTACCTCGAACTAGCGAGGCATCATTATTTTTTTATAACTTCTATGCACTCAATTTTGATACACTTTTAGGTAATCAAGGGCGTGAAGTCTCTTCTCATCTAACAACTCAAACTCTATTAGCCAAGCCACTCTTTAATCATCCTCTTTATCTAGAATACTCTCTCGATTCTATACGCAATGATGGGAGCTTGATATCAAGAGGTAAAACATATTCAATGTTGAATACTAGTAGGGGTGTAGATCGATGTTCTATATGCCCAGAGGCCTGGGTGAATATGTAAATTCCAGTTACGTCCAATTTTGTTCACCATCTTCTCCATGATATGGAAAAGGGTTTTATTGGTGGCCTCATCCTGTCCATTACCTTGAGGGTGATAGGGGGCTGAGTACTTGAGATTGATTTGAAAACGTTTGCACAACACCTTCATATTTTTATTCTTGAAAGATTTGTTGTTATCTATGACAAGGGCAGAAGGGATGCCATAACGGCAAATGATATGGTTCATTATAAACTTATATATTTGTGCACTTATGATATAGGTAAGAGGAAAATCCTCTACCCACTTTGTAAAGTAATCGGTGGTAGTGATAATGAACATGTGGTCGTTAGATGATGTTGGGGTAATATTTGCTATGAGAGCAAGCCCCCACTTTGAGAAAGGCCATGGTGTTGTAATAGGCTATAATGATTGCACTGATACATGAATCATATTATTGTACTTTTGACATAGCAAACACTTCTTTACATACTTATAACAATCATTTTCCATGGTAGGCCAATAGTAGCCTACTCTTAGTATCTTCTTGGCTAGAACTATGTCATTGGTATGAGCCCCACAAATGCCTTCGTGAACCTATTTAATTGCTAAGATAGATTTTTCAGTGTTAAGACAACACAACAGATTCCTGTCATACCCTCTACGATAGAAAGTTCCCCCAAGTAAGGTTTAATAGGATATACACTAGATGAGGTTTCATTTATCACAGTGGGAAATTTTAGGCAGGAAGGTTCCTTCATTAAGGTAATTGAAAATATCATAGTACCAGGGTGAATAGGGACCAAAAAATTCACATACTAGACATGACTCAGGCATATCGTATGCTAGTATCACCAAGTGATCCACAAAGAAAGTTATATCATTTTTTCCAGGTGGTATGGTTAGCAAAGAACCCATTGTTTCCATGACATCTACCGCTTGATTTTGTACTCTAGGAATCTGTTCAAAGGTGATCTGTAGAAAATACTATTTTATTATATCAACCATTTTTTTGTAAGGAATGAGTTTTTCATCCTTAACTTTATACTCATCTGTGACCTTCTTGCTAATCAACATAGAATATACAGTCACATTTAGTTTCCTAATGTTCTAGCGTATAGCTTTCTTCAGCCCTACAATGAGAGATTCATATTCTGCTATGTTATTTGTGCATGGGAATCATATTTTGAAAGCTTGTGGTATCAAGTCCCTTAAGGAATTTATGAGCACAAGTCCTGATCCCGAACCATGAAATGTGAAGGATCCATCAAAAGACATGTGCCATAATATGGAATCCTCGATATACATGAGTGAAGAGTCTGTAAGTTCTAGACTCAATGGTTTTGTTCCTGGTAGAGGGGCTTTAGCTAATTGATCTTCCAGTACTTGCCCCTTGATTGATTTATGATGGAAAAATTCTATGTAAAATTCACTGAGTAGGATTATCCAATTATCCATTTTTCATGTAAGTGATGATTTTGACAATAAATATTTCAGTGGGTCCACCTTTTAAATAAGCTTGACCTTTTTGTTTAACCAATAATGACATAGTTTTTGAAAGGAAAAAACTACAACCAAGCATGCTTTCTCGATTTGTAAATAATTGAGCTCATAAGTGATCAATGTTGAGCTTAGATAGTACACAATGTTTTCCCTCTGCTCTCTTTCATATTGGGGCAAGAGTGCTCCAATTGCAAATTGTGTAGCAGAGATATATAACAATATTATTTTTCATGTAATAGGTGGCATTAGCACAGGGGGTCTTGAAAAATATTCTTTTAGCAAAGAAAATGTTTTCTATTGTTCTAGGACCCATAAAAATTTGACATCTTTCTTGAGAAGATGTGTAAATGTGTGACACTTATCTGCGAGCTGGGAAATAAATATCCTGATTTCTTGTATTTTCCCCTGCAGGTTGTGAATTTGTTCGATGTTTGTAGAAGGAGGCATCTCTGTGATGGTTGAGACCCTTGCTAGGTCTACTTATATTCTCCTCTGTGATACTATAAAGCCTAGAAGTTTTCCTGATAGCACTCCAAAGACACATTTCTTCAGGTTTAAACGGACCTTGTAGTCCCTTAGACATTGAAAGATGCTCCACATAATCTTTGGATGATCCTATCTTGATCTAAACTTTCCCAGTATGTCATCTACATAATCTTCCATTATATCACTAATTATATCATGAAATATGACTGTCATTTCCCACTGATATGTTGCGCCTACATTCTTGAGGCAAAAGGGCATGAATTGGTAACTAAAATTTCCCCACTGGGTCATAAAATTTATCTTATGTTGTTCTTCCTCCACAATCTTGATCTGATTATAACTAGAAAATCCATCCATGAGTGATAGAATTTTATAACCATCCGTAGAATTGACAATCATGTCGATATTGGGGAGAGTAAATTCATCTTTGGGATAAGCTTGTTTGATGTCTCTAAAATCTGTACAAATTATGATACCCATGGGATTTTTCTGCACAGATACAACATTTGATATCCACTCAGATTAGTCGATAGGATGAATGAATCCTACTTCCAATAGTATTTCTAGCTCCTTTTTAACTAATAAGACCACATGAGGATGTATTTTCCTTATCTTTTTCTTAATGACCTTAGGGTCTAGGTTTACAATAAGATTGTGCACCACTAATGTAGGATCAAGTTCTGGCATGTCTGTGTAGGACCACACAAATATGTTGGTGAATTCATGAAAAAGTAAGACAAATGTATTATGTTCCTGAGCTAAGAGGGATGCTCCTAACTTAACCATATGAGGAACTTCTTCTGTGCCGATGTTGACTTCAATGGTCTCCTCCACAAGAAGCTTAGATTCTTCTTCCATGCACGTAGGATTAGGGGGGATGGAGATCTTCTTCCAAGGGCATATTAATGAGATTTTCACCCTTGGACAAGTCAATTTCTTTGTCCATTTCTTTTTCCTTTAGTTTACCTGCCAGTACCTCAAAAAAATTGTCACTGTAATACTTGGACTTGTTATTTTTGCAAGGCTTCTCTATGGGAAAATTTCCCTTGCTTTTTTTTTTTTTATGACCACAGAACTTATCCTCCTCCCCAAAATTTGCACATGCATCAAAGTTGATGGAGAATCCTTTTTATGATCACTTGCAGGTATGTTGTCTCTTATACCCATAAACTCACCAATAACTTCATCATTGGAAAAACAGTCTATTGGTACATGTTCTTGTTGGTCCCAATTCACCAAGGAAGGATAAATGAGGTTTAATATGGGAATGGGGAGAGCTAAGGCCAGGGATATGCTAATTATAGCAGTATCGGGAAAGATATTTGTGGATGCAAGGTCTTCGTAAAGACTACACCAGGAATTTTTTTCACTTTCATAACCTGACTCACTATCTCCGCATTCAGAAGAAGTAGCATAACACTCCGGTTGAATAGACCCATATGGTCGAAAACCAATACCATAATTACACATTTTTCTATGGGGTTCTAGAAGAGGTTCCCGCACTCCTTGTTCATGTGTGCCACAACCATACCCTTGGTAGCCCATGGTGTACATCATTTTATTTGGAATTACATACTTAGGATCTAGGTAGTATGATGCCATCTCATGTTCGGGAAGTGGTATTATAGAGTTACATAGCAGTTTTTCATCGTCTATCAAACCACCAAGAGTGAACATGTCAAAGGGTAAATTCTCCTTAGGATGTTCATATTTGTGACATGGCATTCCCCATGATTTGGATGATAGAGGAGGTTTGAAACCAACAAGGCCTATTGAAGATCATACTCCCCACAACCATTTGAACGGGTCTTCATCTCGCATGTAGCAAAAGGAGAAACTAACATTGAAGCGCCATTTTTTTATGGGTCAAGGTAGTTGGATAAAATCACAAGGAGAGAGCTTCATATTGAGCTAGAACAACCATCTCCATGGAAGGGAAATCAATATAATTAGGGAAGTAACCTGATAGTGCTCTATAATGAGCAAAAGGATGAGAGTCCCCTAGAATATTTATAATTTCCCCTTCATGATACAACTTTAGACACTAGTGATACATTAAAGGCAAGACCTACATGGAATGAATCCATGGGAATCCAAGAAGGATGTTGTAAGGTAGCTTGAAGTTAAAGACATGGAACTTTGTATGATGAGTAGTTGTTCCTACTCCCATGGAGAATGTTATCATACTGGTTGACTGCCACTCCTCATTATCATACGCCTTGATGGTGATGACCTTTGTTTCTAAATCTATCTTGGTACAACCTAATTTCTGAACTAGCTTCAAGGAACATATGTTAAGGACTGATCCACCATCCACAAGCACCCATTTAAATTTCTTATGATTGGCAATAACTTCTACGTGCAAGGGAAAATTGTGTGAAGGATCCTATGCATAAAATTCCTCTTGGCTAAAGGTTATATGCTCCATTGGAGAAATTTGTGCTACCATTTCTTGGAAGCATGTGGGGTCAATATCAACCGACACTCCTAACCCTTGTAAAGTATTACAAAGGATATCTTTATGTACATAGGAGATTTTAAGAAGATCTAAGATTGAGATCTTAGTTGTGGTCTTCTCAAGTTTCTCCAAGACATCATAGTGACTATCCTGAGGAGTAAAAGTAGGAGGGGATGAAGGCTTAGAGATAACAAGGCAAGCACATCACATTTCCACATCACACTCCTTTGTTTTGACATTGATCATGTTGACATGTTCAGTAAATGGGGTGACAAAAACAATTACACCATCATAAGAATCATTTTTTTTGGCACTGCGGTTTGTATTTTTATAGACATAACCAACGGATTTATTATTGGACATATGAACTTGATCTGAAATTTATTTCCTTTTGTTATGCTTAGGGAAAGGCTCTTTAAAAATCCCCATGTCAGCATTGATATATTTTTTAGGGCCCAAGGAATCCATTTCCATGTCACCAATTTTAATGAGGTCCTGGATGTAGTGCTTCAACTTGAGGCACTTATCAGTCTTGTGCCCCTTAACATGATGAAAGTTGCAATAATCATTTTCTCTAAACCAAGATAGTTTAGGTGAATATTTAGCATAAGGGTTTATTTCTAGGTATTTGACCATGTTAACTGCCTCTAATTGTTTAATTATTGACGAAATGGAGTCAGATAGAGAAGTAAATGTACAATGTTTATATTTCGGGGCTGGAGGTCCCTTTGTTAGTTTTAAGGGAATATGATTTTGAACCACCTGTACTCGATTGGAATTTGTAATTCCGTCTCCTACGATGTTTTTGTTCTTGTTGGGAAAAAACTTTTGTTTGTGGCAAGGTTTTTGGTCTTGGTTATCATGTGTGAAGGGTTTCAATGTCCCTTTTATTAACAACACTTTTTCAATTTTGGAACCTTTCTTGATGACCTCTTCAAAGGTATTACCAAAATGCTTTTGCAAGTGGAAAGTGATTTCAAGGTGCCATTTTGGAATGAATATGGTAACTAATTATTTCTCTAGTATGGAGAAAGGGAATCAACTAGCTAACCCTCGCCATCATTGTAAAAAAATTGTGAAGTTATCATTGTTGCATTGTTTTACGTTACATAGATCGATCATAGTAACAAAATTCTCCATGTTGAAGGAGAAGTGATGCACAAAACGTTCTGTCAACTGTGGCCATGTTGATATGGACCTCTTTGGGTTGTGTAAGAACCACTCAAGAGATTTCCCCCTAAACTTCGTGGGAAGAGGCATATAAGATAGTTATAACTGAATGCGACCTCTTGACAAGACATGAAGAATTCTTTGACGTGATCTCTTGGATCACCCTTACCCTTGTACTTTTAAAATTTTGGCTAATCAAAGTACCTATGGAAAGGAACTTGTATATATCCCTATCAAAAGGATATGGCCATAACTCCTCAAATTGATACTTATTATTTGACCCCAACTTTCCTTCTTGTAACGAAGTAAGGGTGTTCTTCATAGACAAGAACTCTTGATCAAAGAGTAGGTTTGTCAAAGGGCTAGGCCTATATCTTGTTGTTTCTTCATCTTGATTAGCTGTGTATAAATTTTCATAACCCTCTTTAGGTTTTTCCTGTTTGGGGGTTTTTAGAGTTTTAGTGAAAGACTCGTAGTACGAAGCTCTTAGTTTTTCTTATCTATATGTCTTCATAGATTCCTTGCTAACTTGTGAAGCCAAACTTTCCAATTGGTGAGCTAGGGCTTGTATTTTTTCTTCTAGGGATACCTCCTTAGGTGGTATCTCTTTTCGAGATTCGCATGATGGAGGTTGAGTATGAGGTTCCTCATGATCATCAGTCTCCCTGATCTTCATGATGAATTATAACAATGGGGATGTGTTGTCCAACATTATGTTGGCCAAAAGTAGAGGCACGACCCGAATTCAAAATTTCATCAGTGTCGCAAAGTGGGCATCATACTTATTCTTCTTATTCTCCTCGAACCATGGCGATGAGATAAGTGGGATCAAATCTTGAAGGCAACCTAGCCACCAATTGCACTATGTGCATAAGTACTTCATGTTTATTATGAAACAAGAAGTCATCTATTAGGGTGGGGTTAAATTCATGATATACCCAAGAAAAATTATCCTCATCACCACTATGATCCACTAGGACATTGTCCTCCAAAAGAGGATCTGGGATTTGTTATATCATAGGATCAAACCCTAATATTCGATGCCCCATCCTTTTCGAAATAGGCATAATGAACTCAGTTTTGCTAAGGTTGGTTTTAAATGACCCTAAGTCAAAATGAAGTAGTGTGACGACACTTCGTTACAAATATTGTCAATCAAATAATAAGAATACGTCCAAAGGAAATGTGCACTAAGGACTCTAATGAATAATAATGCCACACTAATCAATAAGGCATGTGTAAGTAATAAGCAATCTTGGACTCAAACAATAAAGACTATGATCTATCCACAAGAAAAGCTACTCCATATGATTCTCTAATTATAGTTTTGATGTAAATAGTGATAACACAATATCACTATTTAAGTCAAATTCTCAAATAAACAAGACCTAAATACTAACAAAGTTTTGACGTGACCTCTAATAAGGTATACTAAAACCAGTTTTAGAAACAAATAAAGTCCAAGTTATGAAAAAGGAGGCTACAAATGCAAGCAACGCAACAACATGATTTGGACATGTTAATCAAGATTTATGGAAAATAAATATTTTAGTATCAAAATGATGTCACCAGAATGCGAACAAAGTAACGAAGCCTTTCAAAACTCAAGAAAATGTTGGGATCAAAAAATAAGTCTAAGTATAGAAAAACGTTGTTATTTATGCAAGCAACATAACAATACAACTTAGAAATTTAGACCAAGTTTCTTAAAGGAAACAAGATGTAAGTATAAAAATTATATGGCTATAATGTGAGAAATGTAACATCTCAAAAGGAATTCAATGATGAGATAGCCTAACTACAATAAAGATCTTGACATGGGTATCAAGATCAAATGGCTATCAAGATAGGAAGATGTACCAACACACTTTCAATGTTTACATCTAGGTCTCAAGCAAGGATGAATGTAATCGGGTGTAAAAGTGGTGGAAGCAATCAATTGATAATGCAACACAAATATGTTTTCTTTTGTCCCAAATGGGAAAAATGAAAACAAAGAGTAATCTAAGTGGTGATGAAACAAATTATCGTAACTTTGGCAGAGTTTTGTCTTGCCTTAAGACAAGTGAAAAACTAGGTCAAAATAACACATTTCAAGTTTTGTGATGAATGTCACTAGGATTCAACTTCAATGGAATCTCTCTTTGTTAGAATAATAGGGTTTTGACTTCAAAATAAATTAGTTATTCATGAAAGCTATTTGAAACATGGTGGTTTTGAGTCAGTCAAGTTGGTTCCAAGAAGAAATGGCTTCCAAATTGTTTCTCTCAACTAAGTGTCACAAATTACCTCTGCGAGCGTAGTTTGCCAAGAAAGTCACACTACAAAAATCTTGGAATATCCTGGATTTAATTTACCCCTTCAATACAGTGAGCAATAAATGTGTTCATTTGTATCTCACTGGGGTCGCTTGAAGGTAATTTTGATGCTAAAATCTCACAAGTGTAAACTAGACAAGTAGGTAAGTGAAGCGCTTCCCATTTTTGTGCAAAAGGTTCCCTTAGGCTTGGACTATTTTTGGGTTTCTTGGAGCATCCCTTTTGTTATCTTAAGGCTTATGCAAAAGGGAACTTCTCCCAGTTTGAAGCATACGAGCTGTAGCTCTTAACCAAAACCTGCAAGTACAATGTGTTGAATAATTGATGTTGTGTGTTTTATTATCTTTCAGATTAGGAAATTTGGTGTAGACCACCATTTGACAACCTACAACACACATGTAGTTAGAGTTTTGTTTAGATCTCCAGGTCTTTAGCAAGCGTATAATATGGTACTACAATTCAAACGTTAGTAGTTCTCCAAGCAAATCACATTAATTGAAAGAGGATCAAGTGTTGTTTTTGATTCTCAAGATCACCCAAGGACACAAGAAAAGAGCATACACAAAAAATACTCCAACTAAAAAGTAAAGGAAAGGTTTGCAATTAAATGAACCATTTATGGAAAAACTTGCATCTCTTTTGCATCTAGTTGTTCAATTTTGGTAAATGTTCATTCTCTTAAGCTAAAAATGAAAGATTTTAAAGTTTTCAACTTAACTGAAATGAACTTCAAACAAAACTTGATGATTTGTTCATTCCCTCAAGCTAAAAAAATATATTTAAAGTTTCCAATTTAACCAAAATGTTAGAAAATGCAAACTAAAGGATGTTTTTGATTCTCAAGACCACCCTAAGGTGTAAGAGAAGATCATACACAAACTTTTATACTAACTTGCACAAAACATGGAAACTAAAGCATTCATCCAAAACTTAAGTAAATTTTTTAGAAATATGATTTAAACTACTCAAAACCTATAGAGAACAATTTGGAAAACCTATAACCAATAGATTACACAAAAAATTAGAATTTAAAATTTCAAAGTTAGTGTAAATTTCAACAAATCACACCAGTGCGCCCCTTTACACAGTGTTGTTGGCCCCAAAATTCCCCTCTTTTGGAGTCAGTTTTCAAAAAATTTGAGTCTATTCCTTGGACTATTGAATCACGTCGAGCTTGGTATTATTTGTAATTTTCCAAATCATCGAGAATAATTTGAAATTCGGGCGTACAGTTGGAGTTTCTTCTTCTTTTGTTTATTTCTTCCCATAGTCGGGACTGACAGGTGTATCCTCCTCATCAATTTTCACCTCAGTATCCACGAGTAGTTCGTGGGCATCTCTGATTGGATGCGTTTGGTCATTTTTCAAGCAACAGCGAAGGCCTTTACACATCCAAATGGCACAACTCTAGGGGTAGGGTCCAAGGGATAGTCTTTAAATAAGCACCAGCTCGCCATGTGTCACTGGCTTAAAATGAAGATAAAACAAGCTAAAATCAACTAAGTATTGAAGTTTCAACAGTCACCGACACATGCCTCATTGGTGCAACTTCAAGGGTCAAAGCTGAGGGAAGTTCTCAAACTTGCGCTAGTCCTCCACATGTCACAGGTCCAAAAGGGATAGAGCCGATAGTTAAAATTGGCTAAGTATGGGTAGGTCGACGAAGGTCTCCACTTGCCGCAACGACGTAATTCTGAAAGTGACACAAAAGGGCCAATTTCCAAATGAGCAATAGATTGCCACGTGTCCAGGTTCAATAGAGAGATAGTTGGCTGTTGAAAAGTATAAGCCTGGCAGAAGGAGCCATGCGTCATCTTGGCATAATTTTAGAAGGCACTTCTAAAGCAAAAACTCAAATCAGCGCTAGCTCTCCACGTGTCTAGGGTCAACATGATTCAAATGAGAACAGACTCTGGATCGGCTAAGTTTGAAGAATCAATGGAAGCCTCCACGTGTCAGCTTGGCACAACTTCAAAGACAAAATATAGAGGTAGGTTCTAAATGAGCGCTAGCCCGCCACGTGTCTAGGGTCAAATATATGGCCCCGCCAAACAGAAGGTAGACAATTAAGGCATCTGTAGGCCTGTTCCAATCAATTCCTTCCATGTGGGTGACCCAAATTTAAAGTTAATAAAGAAAATTGAATGGCCCATCTTTTAACTAGAAAAATAATGAAATAGTCGCATATTTAAAAATCTGGTTTTTCCGCCATTAACATTTCTTTGCAAATCAAGAATTTGCAAGGACGCGAGTGATTGGAATAAGTTGTAACTATTTCTTGCTTACTCGAGGAAGTTGTAACCATCTCTGGCAAGATATATTATGGTATTTCAAAGTCATTGTAGGGGGTTGGAATTTTGATTATTCTGGATCTGTAATTTCAAATTGGAAGAAATGAATACAAAGGGTTTTCCCCTTTTCTTCTGCTTTCTCTTTCTTTCTTGTTATGATCTGTGAATCATCTAATCCTTGCATGTTTGGAAACTTTGTGTTCTAGTTTGTACAATTTCTAGAACTTTGAGTTTGTAAATTGTGTTTGTTATAAACATGGATGGTTATATTCTGTATCTCATTTGCACAATACATATAAGAGTTTTCTTTGCCATCTCTTTTCCTTGAAAGTATTATCTTCTTCTACTTCCCTCCTCTCTGCAAAGTCTTCTATCCTCATGTATTTATAACTTTCCAGGCTTAAAACACATTTCAGGATATCGGGAAACCAGAATTGAATTAAAGACTGTGCATTTGTACATAGGTTTTTCCCTTGCTTTTAATAAGGGAACATCTCCCATTAAAGAGGAGGGAATTTCTTGTCCCCTGACTGTGGTTTCATCCTAAGTGCTAATCTGAAACCCAAAAGTTTTTTGTGACTCCACTGGGGAATTTTTTTAACAAATTTCCTTTCTAAAAAGAACAACTAATTTGATCATTTCTTTGATCTGGTGACTCTAAGATATACTCATGGTAGAAGGGCTATTGGAATCAAAGATCCCCAATTTCAAATCTTGGATCAACAAGGTTTTCAACTTCCTCCAACAAGAAGAAATAGAATATCTTGTTCCACAAGCACACCTCTTGTTAAAGACAGAGCTTCTGGTAGTAGCATTCCTCAAGCCCAACTTAGCCCTAATCTTTGTGCCATAATTCTTGTTGGTGTCTCAGTTCCACTTCAAGCAATATTTCCAAGGATGAAAACACCTTGGCCTTAGGGACAAAGAGTTGGGCCTCTAGCTCTTCCTTGGCCATTGTATGAGTTACCTAGGAGTAACAGGAAGAATTTTCCCAAATTTAGAGGTGATGGCAAAGTACACCCTGATGAACACATTACAGCCTTCACTATTACATGTGGGGTCCTGGGAGTTGAACATGAAGATGTATCTGTTAGGTTGTTTATGGAGACTTTACAAGACAATGCTACAAATTGGTTTTACCATCTTCCTACTGGGACCATCACTAATTGGGATGCAATGACAACTCAGTTTGAGCAGCATTTCAAACCTACTGAAGATGTGCATGCTTTGTTATCTCAAATTTCTCAAATCAAGGAGTCACATGAGCCTATGAGAGAATTTGTGGCCAAGTTCAACAAGTTGATTAACAAGATTCCACAATATACTATACCTTTTGATCAGATTTAGAAGTGTTTCTTCTTGAATTCTCAATTGCCGGAAGTGAGCTATACCCTGAGGAGATCGAATCTTACAACTTTGGATGTTGATAAGAGATTGGTTGTTAGCGTGGAAGATGATTTGATCATGTCTAGCAAGCTAAAAAGGGAGTCTTTCAAATCCAAAGCATCCTCTTCTTCTCCTTCTCCTGGAGGTAATGTAGATCAGTTGGTGCAAAATCTGGATAATGACCTTATTGCCATCAAGAAAAAATTGGCTTATCAGGCTCCATATCAAGATGTTCCAAGGAAGAATTTTCAGCCTAGGAACCGTCTTCCTTCTCCTCAGAATAAATTGGCCATTGAGGGTCCACCCCTTAAGGTGCCTGTCAATGCTACTTTTGAGGTTCTTGAGCCTGATGATGAGGAATAAAATGGAATCTATGATGAACAAGAAGAGGAAGGTGATGAAGATCTGGAGGATCCTGGTGATTCTCGGGTTCATTTGCTCACCACTGGAGGTGTGGATGATGAAGATGACTATGATGATGTAGTGGCTGAGATGAATAGTGAGTCATATGTTGTTATGACCCGTGAGTAGACCAACAAAAAGGAAAAAGTGGTGCAACCTGCTAAAATATCCAAGGAGTACCCCATTACCATCCCGGTGGTTCCAAAAAGAGGAGCTCCTATTCCTACTACTTCCACTCAAAAGGTAAGCTCTGCTAGTCCTTCTTCCTCTAATTCTACTTCTAAGAATTCTTGTCCAACAAATGATAAATCTGATAGATCAAAAGCTCCTCCTACTCCTAGTAGTGATTCCCCATCCACATCTGGATCTTTTCATATTATAAACCATCTTAAGAAGACCAAGATTCATATTTCTGAGGCAAAATTCTATCAAACCCATCCTAAAGCCTTTACCAAAATTGTTACCTTTGTAAATTCCAAATCTAGAACCCTAGCCCATTCTTCCAAAGGCCTTTTACCCTCTCCCTCTTCCTCGCCTCAATCAATCCTTGTGGCTACAGTCATGTCCCCTAATGAGAAGATTGAACCATTCCATGTGACTCTTCTCATAGCTGGCCATAAACTCAGTAATTGTGTCATAGATTTAGGAGCATCAGATAATGTAATGCCTGCAAAAGTGGCCCATGATTTGGGTCTAAACCTAACCCACACTTATGGCTCTTGATATTCCATGGAGAGTAATAAATTACATTTGGTTGGTAGAATTAAAGATACACAAGTAGCTTTTGCTGCTTTTTCATAGAAAAGGGTCTTAGCCACCATTTTGGTAGCCGATATTCCTCCTTCGTATGGGTTGTTGCTAAGTAGAAATTTCTACAAGGAGGTAGGGGGGAAATACAAATGGATTGGTCACATGCCTTAATCCATGTCAATGGGAAGATGAAGAAGGTGCTGCCTGAGAAACAAGTAGAGTATATTGTGCAAAAGACAGATGATCCTAAAGCACAAATATTGTATGAAGACATTGGGCATGGGAACTACATGATCATGTCACAAGAGGAGACAATTATTCCAAAGGGAGTGTTGTTTGACCCTAATGGTGTGTGGACTTTGGAGTTTGATGGGAGTTGTTCTTCAGCTAGTTCTGGAGCTAGTGTAGTGCTCATTTCTCCTGAGGGTAAGGTTCATCCTTTCTCCTTCAAGTTTCAGTTTGAAAATACCAATAATACTGCTGAGTATGAGGCCCTCATTCTTGGGTTGAGCATGGCGAAGGAAATGGGAGTGAAGAACCTTCTTGCTCGTGGAGATGCAGAGCTAATTGTAAAACAAGTTAGAGACCTTTATCAGGTAAAGAACATAAGGTTGAAAAACTATAGGAATATGGTTTAGGATTCCATCGAATTCCTTGATGCTTTTTCCATTGAAGTTGTGCCAAGGGAAAGGAATACTAGGGATGAATCTCTAGCTATTTCGGGGTCCTTGTTAATTCCTCATCCTGATTTTCCTCAAGAAAAATTCACCATTGAGATGATCCATAGACCTAGTGTGCCTGACAATGCAAATAATTGGTAAGTTTTTAATGATGACCATCATTTGATTTATTTCTTGGAGCTCAGAGACAACTTTGATCAGCTGTACTTTGAAGGAAGTGAAAATATTCCTAGAGAGTGTGTGTCATCAAATGAAGAGGGCATCAAAGAAGAGATGGATCAAGATGGATGCATCAAACTAAAAGGAAAAAAAATCCCTAAAGGGCTGGTGAGTTTAGAGGATATTTTTGATAAACATGATAGATATATGAAGTCTAAAGTTTCCCAAGGAGCCTGACAATCTGCTAAGACTGAGAAAGTGAATATTGGGAGTCTTGATGATCCTAAAATGGTCAATATTGGAAAATGTTGCACTCAAGAAGAAGAAAAGAAGGTGGTGAATTTGTTGAAGAGGTATGTTGATGTTCTGGCTTACTCTTATGATGATCTTAAGGCTTTTCAGCCTAAAGAAATGCAACATTTCATTCCTCTTAAGCATGGGATCAAACCTTTCAAACATAAGCAAAGACAATATAATCCAAAGATAGCTGATACAATTTTCCAAGAAATACAAAAAGCTTCTGAAGGCTAGGATCATCTTCCCCATCCACCATTCAATATGGATTGATAATATAGTGCATGTCAGGAAGAAGAATGGTGAGATCCAGATCTGTGTGGACTTTAGAAATCTAAATTAGGGTTCTTTGAAGGACAACTACCCTCTCCCCATGATGGACCAAGTTTTACAAGCTATTACAGGATCAAAGATGCTATCTATGTTAGATGGATTCTCAGGGTACAATCAAGTAGAGGTGAATACTGTTGATCAACACAAGACTGTGTTTACTACTCCTTGGGGCACCTTTGCATACAAAAGGATGTCATTTGGTCTCATCAATGCTAGTGCTACTTTCTAGAGGACCATGGACTTGGATTTTGGTTGTTTGAAAGGGAAATGCATTGTTGTGTATTTGGATGACTTGACAGTGTTTTCTAAAGCAAGAAAATATCACATCCAACACCTTGAAACAATATTGCAGAAGTGTAGAGAGCATGGGATTTCTTTAAATCCTAAGAAGTCTGTGTTTTGTGTCACAGAAGGAAAGCTGTTGGGACACGTTGTTTCAAAGGAAGGGATCAAGATTGATCCAGAAAGATTTTAGGCCATCAGGCAAATTCCTCTTCCATCAAGTAAGAAAGGTGTCCATTCTTTCTTTGGTAAGATCAATTTCATGAGGAGATTCATCCCCAATTTTATAGAACTTACTATGAGCATTGCTCACATGATGCAAGGGAAGCAAACTTTTGGTTGGTCCTTTGAAGGGAAGAAATCATTTGAAGACATTAAATAGGATATTACAAAGACTCCAACCTTGGCATGCCCAGACTTTAACAAAGATTTCATTAGCTATTGTTATGCCACTAAAAATACCTTAGCTATTGTGTTAGCCCAGAAGAATGTTGAAGATCATGAGCTCCCAATTGAATTTATGAGTTATGTCTTGAAAAATCATGAGCTGAAGTACACCATGATGGAGAAACATGCTTTTGCAGTTGTCAAAGTTGTCAAGTAGTTTAGGTTTTACATTCTTAATTCTCATTCTGTGGTGTTGGTATCTGATACAACAATCAAATCCATTCTTTCTCAGCAAGAATTTGGAACCAAGAGAGGTAATTGGGTTGCAAAGGTGTAAGAGTATGATCTTGATATTAGGCCAACAAAGCTAGTTTGGGGTAAGGGCCTATGTGAACTCATTGTTGAGGGAGCTACCAAGGAGTTATCTAAAGATGAGGTTGATGCCCCTGTTGTTTTGTTCCTCAGCTCGACAGATGTATGGTATGCTGACATTGCTCACTTTCTGACCTATGGAGAATTTCCATCTCACTTGAGTGCCAAAGAGAAGAGAGCCATCAAACTGAGGTCTACACAATATGTGCTATGGGAAAATGCTTTGTTCAAACAAGGCATAGATGGAAGTTTTTTGAAGTGTGTAGACAAGGAACAACAAAAGAAGTTGTTCTCTATTTTTCATGACCAGGCTTGTGGAGGTCATTTCTCCTCTGCTGTAACAACTCATAAAATACTTCGTGCTAGTTATTATTGGCCCAATCTAATTCAGAGATGCATCAAAATGGGTTGGTAAATGTGAAGCATGCCAAACATTTGTTGGAAGACCTAAGTTGGTTGCTTTGCCTCTCAAGCCTGTAGTGATTGAAGAGCCATTTCAACAATGGGGTTTAGAATTCATTGGAGCACTCAATCCATCTTCCAGTGCTGGACATACTCATGTGTTGACTGCCACAGATTACTTCACCAAGTGGGTGGAAGCCATCCCAGTCAAGAGCACTACCTCTGAGGTAGTTTGCAACTTCATTAAGGAAAACATATTGATTAGGTTTGGGATCCCAAACAAGATTATGACTAACAATGCTTCTAACTTTACTTCTGTTGAGATGATGGAATTCTACTATGGATATGGGATCTCCCTTGCTCACTCTTCATATTACTACCCCCAAGGGAATGGATAGGAAAAATCAAAAAACAAGAATCTGGTAACTATAGTTAGAAAGCTTGTAAATGATTCTCAGAGGAATTGGAATAAGAGGCTATATGATGCACTTTGGGCTGATAGAATTACACCCAAGAGAGCAATTGGAATGTCTCCTTTCCAAGTGGTGTATGCTATAGAAGCTCAAATTCCAGTCACGGTGGAATTTCTAGCCTTGCATCTGATGAAAACCATTGAAGATTCAAGTTTCAGTAGCTCTTTGGATAAGAGAATTTTGTACCTTCAGAAGCTCGATGAAGACAAATTGCAAGTGGTGGATAGGATAGCAGCTCATTAGTTAAAAGTGAAGGCTTTATTTGACAATAAATCCAAACCAAAGTCTTCCAAGTGGGAGACATTGTGCTACTTTGGGACAAAAGACATGAGCCACGAGGAAGCCATGGTAAGTTTGATTCTCTTTGGCTTGGTCCTTTTAGAATCAGACATTTTGCTAGAGAAAACTCTTTTTATCTAGATTACATGGATGGTTCTCCTCTCCCACTTCCTTATAGTGGGCAGTATCTTAAGTTGTTCAAGTCCTAAGTGACTAGGAATTCCTTTTGTATATCATGTACAGTGTTTTGGCTTCGACCGTTCTTTCGTGTTTTGTTTTGGGTCTTTCCCAGTTTTGGCTTGTTTTCTTTCTTGTTCCTTGTTGTGTGTGTTGCCTTGTATTGGTTTTTCTTTCGAATCCTTTTCCCAATGGATAAGGCACTGGTCCTCTTTCCCCAGAGTTATCTATAGTTCTTGATCTTGCCTTGTGTCTTTGTTCCAAGCCAAGTCATCCCCAGAAAGAGCCAGCTATTGTCGGCCCCAAAATTCCCCTCTTTTGGAGTCAGTTTTCAAAAAATTTGAGTCTGTTCCTTAGAGTATTGAATTGCATCGAGCCTGGTATTGTTTGTAATTTTCTAGTTCATGGAGAACAATTTGAAATTTGGGTGTACAGTTGGAGTTTCTTCTTCTTCTGTTTATTTCTTCCCACAGTCAGGAATGACAGGCATATCCTCCTCATCAATTTTTTCCTCAGCATCCATGAGTAGTATGTGGGCATCTCTGATTGGATGCGTTTGGTCATTTTTCAAGCAACAGTAGAGGCCTTCATGTGTCTAAATGGTGCAACTACAGGGGCAGGGTCCAAGGGACAATCCTCAAATAAGTGCTAGCTCGCCGCATGTCCCGGGTTCAAAATGAAGGTAAAACAAGCTAAAATCAGCTAAGTATTGAAGTTTCAGCAAACAACGACATGTGCCTCATTGGTGCAGCTTCAAGGGTCAAAGACTAGGGGTAGTTCTCAAACTTGTGCCAGTCCTCCACGTGTCCCAGGTCCAAAAGGGACAGATTCGATTGTTAAAATCGGCTAAGTATGGGCGGGTCGACGGAGGTCTCCACGTGCCGCAACGACGTGAATTTTCGAAAGTGAAACAAAAGGGCCAATTTCCAAATGAGCACTAGATTGCCATGTGTCCATGGTCAATAGAGAGATAGAGTTGGCTGTTGAAAAGTCTAAGCGCAGTGGAAGGAGCCACGCGTCAGCTTGGTGTAATTTCATAAGGCACTTCTAAAGTGGAAACTCAAATCAGCATTATCTCTCCACGTGTCTAGGGGTTAACATGAGTCAAATAGGAATAGACCCTAGATCGGCTAAGTTTGAAGAATCAGTAGAAGCCTCCACGTGTCAGCCTGGTGCAACTTCAAAGATAAAATCTAGAGGTAGGTTCTAAATGAGTGCTGGCCTGCCACGTGTCCAGGGTCAGATATACGACCCCACCAAATAGAAGGTAGACAGTCAAGGCATCTGTAGGCCCATTCCAATCAATTCCTTCCACATGGGTGGCCCAGATTTAAAGTTGTAAAAGCAAATTTAATGGCCCATGTTTTAACTGGCAAAATAATGATACAATTGTGTATTTAAAAATTTGGTTTTTCTACCATTAACGTTTCTTTGCAAATTAGGAATTCGCAAGGATGCGAGTGATTGGAATAAGTTGTAACTATTTCTTGCTTTCTCGAGGAAGTTGTAACCATCTCTTGAAAGCTATATTATGGGCTTTCAAAGCCATTGTATGGGTTGGAATTTTGATTATTCTGGAACTGTAATTTCGAATTGGAAGAAATCAATACAAAGGTTTTTCCCCTTTTCTTCTGCTTTCTCTTTCTTTATGGTTTTGATCTGTGAATCATCTAATCCTTGCATGCTTGGAAACTTTGTGTTCTAGTTTGTACAATTTCCAGAACTTTGAGTCTGTGAATTGTGTCTGTTATAAACGTGGATGGTTCTATTTTGTATCTCATTTGCACAATACATATAAGGGTTTTCTCTGCCATCTCTTTTCCCTGAAAGTATTGTCTTCTTCTACCTCCCTCCTCTCTTCAAAGTCTTCTATCCTCATGTATTGATAACTTTCCAGGCTTAAAACACATTTCAGGATATCAGGAAACCACCATTGAATGAAAGATTGTGCATTTGTACATAGGTTTTGCCCCTACTTTCAATAAGGGAACCTCTCCCATTAAAGAGGAGGGACTTGCTTGTCCCCTAACTGTGGTTTCATCCTAAGTGCTAATTTGAAACCCAATTTTTTTAACACGAATGTGGCCTTTACAATGCCAGCACATGGAAGAAAAACATAGGCACAAATTTCCTGTAGGTTTTCAAAACATGATAATTTTCTCAAAAATTCTCAAAAAGGTAAAAAAAAATCAATTTGATTTAATTTTGATAACACCTCACCTCCTTTGATCCTATAAAGAGCACAAAAATAAGACAATCCTAACTAGACTAGCTAAGAAACTTTAAATTTATCTATTAATGCAAAAGAGGGTTTGTAAATCAAAACTTTGAAACTAATCTAAAATATTGAAAATGAATGAAAAATACAATAGAGTAGGTCCCACCGGGCATGCCAAATGCGAACTCAATAAAATTTTAAGCAAAGCAATTAGAAGCTAAAATAACACCAAGAAGTTTAGAGCCAAGCTAATAAATTCATCAATAAACCATCCAGATCAAAGCTTAATGGAATGCAAAAGAAAATCTAAATGAATTTATGTTATGTTTGTGGAGCCTATTTGCATGTTAGAATGTGGTACATCTTCTATGTGTTACACTCGGGCATGTTAGAATGTGGCCCCCGAAGCAAATTTTCATGGGTGGTTTATTAACCCATGGGTAATGGGTAACCGTTATGGGCTATTTTTGGGCCCATGGTTTTTTCGGTCTTTTGCCCATTGTTTTGATACCCATGGTTTTTTTCCCTTGGTTTTGATACCCACGGTTTTGTATCAAACTGATTAAGTAGTTGTCTATTTATATGGTCTTATGCATATGATAGATGTACAAGAAAATGTATTACATATGTGTTTTGAATTCGGGTGTGAATTTTGTAGAGTTTGTTGAGCATAGCTCCAAACGGATTTGGGTATTGTAATAAAATCTGAGCAAGTGATTCTTGGTGGACGTAGCCCAAATTGGGTGAACCACATTAAATCTTGTCTCTCTGTGTTGTGTTATTTATTCTGCACTTTTATTTGTGATCTGTAATATTTTCTACATATTAGTTTCTACTGTTGCGATTCTGTAAGGGATTATTCCACATATTTTATCTCTTATTTCCTAACAATTGGTATCAGAGCTTGGTTTGGTTTGCTGAAGTGTTGAATCATAGGGAAAGTTTTATCTTGAGTGGGAGCTATGGTAGATGATGGAAGATCTAGGGTTGATAAATTCAATGGGTAAAATTTTAGTCTTTGGAAGATGCAGATGGAAGATTACCTTTATCAAAAGGATCTTTATACTCCGCTGTCTGAGAAGGTGAACAAACCCTCGAGTATGAAAGATGTGGAATGGGATTTGTTGGATCAGAAGGCACTTGGAACGATTCAGATGTGTCTTGCATCCTCGGTATTATTTAATGTTTCAAAGGAAAAGACTACAAAAGATCTAATGGATGCATTAGGGAAGTTGTATGAAAAACCCTCTGCCTCTTATAAGATATTTTTAATGAAAAAGTTGTTTAATATGAAGATGTCTGAGAATAGTTCAGTAGCAGATCATTTAAATGATTTCAATACGGTTGTGAATATGCTAGCTTCGGTTACAATAGAATTTGATGAAGAAGTTAGGGCTTTATTAATTCTGTGCTCTTTACCTGAGAGTTGGAATAGCCCGATAATGGCAGTAAGTAACTCGGTTCTAGCTAACTCTAAGTTGAAGTTTGAGGATGTTGTAGGGGTGATTCTAAGTGAGGAAATGTGAAGAAAAAGCTCTGGGTAATCTTCTACTTCAGGGAATGCTTTGACAGTGGAAACTAGAGGGAGACAGAAGAATAGAGGAAACCGTGGAAAATCAAAAGATCGGGCAAGGTCAAAATCCAAGAACAATATTGTATGCTGGAATTGTGGAAAGCCTGAGCATATAAAGAAGGACTATTGGGAGCTTCGGGATAAGAAGAAACAACAAGAAGAAAACAAGGAGGCAAATGTGGCATCGGGTAATGTATGTCAGGATGCTTTGATTCTTTCTTTGCATAATATTACTGAATCTTAGGTTTTAGATTCAGGGGCTTCTTTTCATGCTACTCCACATAGGCATTATTTTGTTGATTATGTTCAAGGGGATTTTGGGCATGTTTTTCTTGGTGATGATGAGCCTTGCAGCATAGCTCGAAAAGGTTCTTTTCAGGTTAAGATGCAGAATGTGAATACATGGCTATTGAAGGATGTCAGACATGTGCCTACATTAAGGAGAAATTTGATATCGGCAGGACAGTTGGGAAATGATGGTTGTACTATGATATTTATAGCAGACTCTTGGAAGGCTACCAAGGGTGCTCTTGTGGTGGCAAGAGGTAAGAAGGTTGGAACCTTGTATTTAACCACTGATAATACTAATGATTGTAATCTTGTGGCTTCAGATGCAAATACAACATTATGGCACTATAGGCTCGGTCATATGAACCATAAGGGCATGAACATCATAAAGAAGAATTTGCCTGGATATACGGAAACATGTTTAGATTTATGTGAAAATTGCATATATGGGAAACAGAAGTGAGTAAGGTTTCTCAAGGTTGGACATACGAAGAAAGAGAGTAAGTTAGAGCTGGTACATTCTGATGTGTGGGGGCCGGCTCAGGTATCATCTCTTGGGGGTTCAAGTTATTATGTTACTTTTATTGATGATGCAACAAGGAAAGTTTGGGTTTATTATATTAGACACAAATCTGATGTATTTGACACTTTTGTTAAATGGAAAGCCTTGGTAGAGAATGAAACAGGTCTTAAGCAAAATTTTCCTAGGTCACATAATGGAGGGGAGTATTGCAGCAATGAATTTAATTATTACTGTTCTAAGAATGGAATCCACAGGAAAAAGACGGTTCCAGGAACTCTGCAACAGAATGGGGTATCATAAAGGATGAATAGAACAATAATGGAATGTGCTAGAAGCATGAGGTTACATGCAGGGATGCCTCTTTCTTTTTGGGCAGAAGCGGTGAGCACAACTGCGTACTTGATAAACAGAGGACTCTCAAGTGCCTTGGATGGAGGCATACCTGAGGAGGCATGGAATGGTAAGAAAGTTGATTATTCATTTCTTAGAGTCTTTGGATGTGAGGTGTTTGTTCATATAGACAAGGATGATAGGACCAAGCTAGAGGCTAAATCAAAAAAATGTACTTTCATTGGTTATGGCGGTGATGACTTTCGATTTAAATGTTGGAGTATTAAGGACAAGAAAATCATTCGATCTAGGGATGTGGTCTTTATTGAGAAAGTCATGTATAAGCAATAGTTATAGGAAAACAAGGAAGAATCCAAGAAAGAATATGTAGTGGTAGAGGATCTTCCGAATGGGAAAGTGACCCATGAATCAATTCAGGAACCTACTCAACAGGAACCCCAAACTCCTACAGTGAGGAGGTCTTCTAGGGTAAGAAAAGAACCTGAATGTTTTTCTCCTTCTCTTTATTATTTATTACTCACTGATAGTGGAGAGCTAGAGAGCTTCAATGAAGCAATGCAGGTAGATGCCAATAAGAAGTGGGAGAAAGCCATGGATGAGGAGCATCAGGCTCTCATGGAGAACCAGACATGGGATTTGGTGAAGCTACCCGAAGGAAAAAGAGCATTACAGAACAAGTGGGTGTTTAGATTCAAAGAGGAAGAAGGAGGCAAGAAAAGATACAAGGCCCGGTTGGTGGTCAAGGGGTTTGCACAAAAAAAAAGGTATAGATTTTGATGATATTTTTTTTCTCCTGTAGTAAAAAATGACTTCTATTAGAAGTGTTCTAGGAATAGTTGCAGCAGAAGACTTACACTTAGAACAGCTTGATGTAAAAACTGCATTTCTCTATGGTGATTTGGAGGAGGAACTATATATGCAACAACCATAGGGCTATGAGGTCAAAGGTAAAGAGGAGATGGTGTGCAAATTGAAGAAGAGCTTGTATGGCTTGAAACAAGCTCCACGTCAATGGTATAAGAAATTTGATAGCTTCATGATGGAGCAAGGTTATATTAGATGTCATTCTGACCATTGCGTGTATACAAATAAATTTGAGGATGGAAGTTATATTATCCTTTTTTTGTATGTGGATGACATGTTGGTTGTAGGTAAAAACATGCAAGAAATGA
This sequence comes from Taxus chinensis, assembly GCA_019776745.2. Classification (NCBI taxonomy): domain Eukaryota; kingdom Viridiplantae; phylum Streptophyta; class Pinopsida; order Cupressales; family Taxaceae; genus Taxus; species Taxus chinensis. The sequence goes on along the minus strand of CM034152.1, from coordinate 61,392,986 downwards.
AATTACTCAAGAAGAAGCTAAGTGAATCCTTTTCTATGAAGGATTTGGGTGTAGCCAAACAAATCCTTGGTATGAGGATATCTCGGGATAGGAAGGAACGAAAGCTGACTTTATCTCAGGAAGAGTACATTAAGAAGGTCTTGGAGAGGTTTAATATGTAGGATGCTAAACCGGTTGGGACTCCTTTGGCAGGCCACTTCAAGTTATCAAAGGAGTAGCGTCCCAAGACAGAGCAGGAAAGAAACCAGATGTCAAAGGTACCTTACTCATCAACATATTGGCAGTTTGATGTATGCTATGGTGTGCACTAGGCCTGATATTGCCCATGCAATGAGAGCTGTGAGTAGATTTATGAGTGATCCAGGGAAAGAGCATTGGAAAGCAGTAAAGTGGATCCTTCGGTATTTGAGAGGAACCATGGGGACAGTTTTGTGCTACAGTGGATCAGACACCACTTTACATGGTTATGTAGATTCAGACATGGCTGGAGATGTAGACAGCAGGAGGAGCACAACAGGTTATATTTACACTATAGGTGGGACAACAATGAGCTGGATTTCACGACTACAGAAGCTGGTGGCTTTGTCAACCACGGAGGCTGAGTATGTTGCTGCCACAGAGGCAAGCAAAGAGATGATTTGGAGCAAAGAGATGATTTGGCTATAACAATTGCTTGAGGAGTTAGGGCATAAGCAAGAGGAATGTAAGTTATATAGTGATAGTAATAGTGTTATACACCTAGCTAAGAACTCTACTTTCCACTCCAGGATGAAGCATATAACAGTTGAGATATCACTTCATCAGGACAACTTTGGAGGAAGATAAGTTGAAGTTGGAGAAGATTCATACAAGTCAAAATCCTGCAGACATGATGACCAATATGGTCACAAGGGATAAACTAAAGCTATGTTCAGCTTTGGTTGGCCTTCGTAGATGACAGTGAAGGGTTGAAGAAGCTTACTCAGTGGAAATTAGTCTCCAAGTGGGAGATTGTTATGTTTGTGGAGCCTATTTGCATGTTAGAATGTGGTACACCTTCTATGTGTTACACTCGGGTATTTTTATGGTGGTCCCGCTCGCCGATGAGTGGGTTAGGGGGGTTTGGGGGGGGTGAAGCACCCCTGATGGAAGGGGGTTCAGGGGCGAAGCCCCCGAAGAAAATTTTCATGGGTGGTTTATTAACCTATGGGTAATGGGTAACCGTTATGGGTTGTTTTTGGGCCCATGGTTTTTTCGGTCTTTTGCCCATTGTTTTGATACCCCACAGTTTTTGCCCTTGGTGTTGATACCCACGGTTCTGTATCAAACTCCTTAAGCAGTTGTCTATTTATATGGTCTTATGCATATGATAGATGTACAAGAAAATGTATTATAGATGTGTTTTGAATTCGGGTGTGAATTCTATAGAGTTTGTTGAGCATAGCTCCAAATGGATCTGGGTATTGTATTGAGAGAGTGGAGGCTTGTAATAAAATCTGAGCAAGTGATTCTTGGTGGACGTAGCCCAAATTGGGTGAACCATGTTAAATCTTGTCTCTCTGTGTTGTGTTATTTATTCTGCACTTTTATTTGTGATCTGTAATATTTTTTGCATATTAGTTTCTACTGTTGCGATTCTATAAGGGATTATTCCGCATATTTTATCTCTTATTTCCAAAAAATTTAACCATTTAAACTACAAGAATTCCTACTATGTTTAATTGATTACTACAAGAATTGAACCTTTGAAGATAAAAAAGAAATCAAAGTGTGTGTTGTTGCTACTTTATTGAAGGTGAAAGGATCTCTCTAAAAATGGCTACAAGGCCATATTAGATATTCCTTCACTTACCAGCTTGAAGAAATGGATGCAAATGGGGATACAAGCTATTCCAACAATGGAGTAAGTCTCATATGTTTTATATGATTAATGTTATTCAAAACATGGTGTAAATTTGAGAGGAAGGAGCTTGGTCCTTTTTATAGATTTCAATTTGGAGAAAGTTTGCATCTTGGTGCATGTGGGACAAATGATAAAATAACTTTAGTTTAGTTAACCAAAGCTAGGTGAGCTAACCTTTAGTTATCACTTTATGGGAGTTGAAGGTGCATTTAATTAATCAATTAGATTAATTAATAGGTTAGAATAAGATTTTTAGGCTAATTGGAGGTGTTTGAAGAGGAATTTGATGAGATTAAAATCATTTGAAAGTGAGATTTGGCCAATAAAAGCGTTTATTGACTAAATTCTTGTTTAAAAGGCTTAATTTGCTAATTAATAGCTAATTGTTGATTCGAAGATGATTAAAACTAACGAAGTGTCGTTAATTGGCATCCAAAATGTGATAGAAGCTAGTTAATGAATGAATAATTATTGATTAACAAAAATGGAGGGAAATGTTAGTTAATTATCGAAAATCTATAATTATAATAGAAATGGTGAAATAGAGGATAATTAGTACCACTTTAACATTAAAATTGTGTAAGCAGATTTTAGGTGTTTACATTATTAGACCTAGGGATGTAAAATTTCAATATTTTTAGTGTTGTATGCACAGTTATAGATGTTTGGGAGGTATAAATGTAAATTGTTGTCACTACTATTAGGAAACAACAATGCTGGAAATAAACTAGATTATGAGTGAAAGTAAATACTATGTCTAATGACAAAGCATGTAAAAACAGAAATCAGATAAGGGAATAAGATGCTACTAATCTAATCTTTCAATGAATTAAAGAAACAAACAAAAGGAGAGTGTTAGAAAAACAAAAATGGGCCCTGCCTTGGGTTCTAATTCCTCCTAAGGCTTGTGTCTACAAAAAAATAATAAAACTCAAATTCTTATTTCATCAACATGAATATTACAAGTGGAAAATACAATAACTTATTTAAGGAATAATCTATCTATGTATCTCCCTATCTATATATCTCTACAACATTAATCTTTCCTTTTTATATCTTTCATTACAATAGAGGCATGAAGAGATAGATTCCTACTAGGAATTCTAGTTGGATTAAGTAAAATATATTAACCAAACAATCCAAAAACTTACATGCATGTAACAAAACTATTCAGTAGATGTCCTCATACAATCACATAACTTAACTAATTGATCAATCGATCAACCTGTTATTAAATTATGTGTTAAATCAATTAGTTATTTGTTTGAGTTGCAATGCATAATAAAGTGATGGAATTGAGTCTTATTATTATTCTCATAAATACTTCTTCTATGAACACGTGAAAGCTAAGGTGCGATGTCCACATTATGCAAGCTCCTCAGAATCATGGATTTATGTATGTGTGTCACCTCCTTTGGCTACGGATGCTTTGATGTGGATGAGTCCCTTTTGCATCATGTTAGTTGCTACAAATGACCTCTTTATTATGAATGAGTTCCTTTGGTTGCATGTCAGTTGTTGCGTATGGATCCTTTTCTACATGTTAGTTGTTGCATATAACAACTTCTTTGCAAACAAGGCTGTCATTTATAAAAAGCACTTGGTTTAACATCATATTGCAATCATAAAGAATAAATGCATACTAGATAATCCACAAGTAACCAATAGATTAAAATTTGGTAATAATTATATTAACTAATGGTATCTATGCCATGAGTTCAAGTTATAATGGAAATGTTCAATAGTATTGCTGGGTAATACAAGTTCAGGGGTACAATTGGCTAAGAAAAATATAGTAGATGAGGTTTTTGAAAAGGAAATAAAATGACTCATCAAGAAGTGAGCCAAGAATAGTGCAATAAGCATCAAAATCATAATTTCAATTTATTTTAAAGATCGTGAAGACCAAACAAGGTAAGAAATCCTTTGTAACTTTTCACTTTTCCAGTGATGTTTCTAGTAATAAATATGTAGAAGTTTCCCAACCGAAAGTGATAAAACCCATTGAGGAGATGACTCAGGAAGACTATGAAATGAAAACAATTTGTTTACATCAAGAAATAATTGAGGGTGATGCACATTTTTCAAAGAATTTTCTATTCGTTTGCTTTCTCAAAATGTGGAGTACAAAGAGAAAATTGAGAAGTTTGATGAGCATGTGAGTACCCTCACTGGTTATGTGCATTCATTCATGGATCTTGGTGCCACCTCATCTATCCTCATTGAATATTTTGTTCATATCAGTAGATTTGACCCCATAACAATTAAAAAAATCTCAATTTCATGCCATGTAGGGAAGAGCTAATGATCGATGGGTTGACAAGATTCCTAAAAAGGTAAAATCAATGTTTTCATAAATCATTTCATTGTTTGAGTTTTCTCTCTCCATCGTTGTATAAGTAAAAATGAATAAGGATGATATTGAAAAATAAAAAATCACAATGGAGCAAAGGACTTCCATTGTTGTCAGAAATGGGTGATCTTGACTGTTTTGTATTGGTGGTCATAAATGTATTCACTTCCATAACCAAGAACATGTCTCCCGTTTGGTCTTGTGCATTGATAATTTGGTAAGAAATTTTGAATAACACTCTCTCTTAAATTGACTCCTGTGAAGAGATTGCATGAAAAATTCAAGAAACTATAAGAAAAGGAGTGTAGAAACTCAGGGCACCTCCAATGAGTGAAAATTCATATGTGGAAGATATTCTGAAACCAACTGATGAATTGGTTAGGAAAGAGATGGGAGACCCCTTCTCATTTAAAGAGGACACCTTGGAGTCTCTTGCAGAAATTAGATGTGAAATTTTTAATACTACTAAGGATCATTATATTTGGTTTAATCCTTGCAAAAACATCAACAATACTTCCACGACCTAGATCAAGGCTTTGAGCTTCGTTCATATCCATCAAAAAGAGAAAGTGGAACCTGCTTCAACAAGGAATTCAAGGGTAAAGAAATCTCTCTAGGTACATTCTCACAAGGCTCATTAGTATGTGGATCTTCATCAGTTGATTCTTCATCTCCTTTGACATGATCATCTTTCCTCTTCATTATCCATCATTTTTCTATCTCATGTTCTTATTCCTCACTAAGGGAGTACTTTTTCACTATTTTGTCTTATTCACTTAAAGTGACCTATATTCTAACTTTGTAATGAGTTATTTTCAATTAACAAGAAAATATCCACTTTTGTTTCCTAGGAATATGAAAGTTCACAAGTGATAAGGGGAAGTGAAAAGTTATGTAGGGGTAGATGAAAAGACTCTTTATAGAGTTATAAATTTGGAAGATCTATTCATTCTAAGGGGTTGTCAATTGTGAGTCTCTAAGTAGATAAATTTTTCACTACTAAGATACAAGAAAGAGATTACATTATTCTATTTCCTTTTTCTATTTTTCTTTGCATCCATTATCAAAATTGTCATCATCCTCGACTATTGTATCATGATTACTACGGTAACCACCCAAGTTTTTATGAGACCCTTTGATAGAATGACATTAATAGAAATTTATTGTCACATATGGATTGGCTAAAGTGATTCTTACTTGCCTCCATAACCAGTTGAGATCCCATCTTCCATTTTGATTCAATAAAATTTGTGTTATTTTATTAAAATCTACATTTTCAAAATTGCTACAATGATATACAATAAGATACAATGTATTTAAAATTTTATAAATGTGACTATGTAAGAAAATGAAAGAGCGTAGGGCACTTAATTTGATTTTGGGGAATTATCCCAAAGTAGAATCGAATCTTGGAACACACTTCACACTAAATGGGAAGGTGTGCAAAGATAACTGGGAATACTTGATAAAAATTCTGGAATTCACAGAATGGTTTCGAGGACACAGGTGCTTAGGTAAACTTCCGAGGGTGCTTGGGGCATCAAAGATCTCTCCTAGGCACTGGATTCTACATAAAATATCTGAATCTAGTTTCTTCAGTGTCACTAGGGTTTTATCTACTCCTTCACTGAAGATCACCTATATGTTGTAGCTTGGAAGATTTTCCAACGTCAACCTTGATAACTCTGGCCAAGAATTTGGCTACTTCTTACAAAACCCCCAAACTACATCAAATCCTAAAAATGAAAATATGTAAAATGGGGAGTTAGAACTGTCCTTAATCTGTCAACCAAAGAGTGAACTTACGACCGTAGCACTTGCAATACATCTTAGACTCCATGTAGTTCTATGTTATTTGTAGAATCACCCTCAATTCTCACTAGGTTTCACTCACACCATTTATGATTTTTAGCCTCTAAGATAGTGGGCTAAAGAGGATAGCCATAGCCCTCTGCTACATTTTTGGAGGAAATTCACCACAATCCACCACTTAGGCCAACACAGTGTATGTACACCTTGAAATCTCTAAAAATACAGTCCATTTGATACCATACTCTACCTAGATTTCCTCTTGAAGCTCCATAAAAATTGCCCACCATTAGAATCCAATGTATCATGTGTTTATATAGGGATCTCTTTCATGAATTTCTACACTAGTGACATGACATGTTGACTAGGACCTTGGGATTTGAGTAAGAAAACCAAAATTTTGGATGACTCTCAAAAATGTAATGCCAGGAACAAAGACTTTATGAGCACCTAGGTTCAAAAAAAGCACTTCATACACTAGTGTCCAATCCTGGGTGCTAGTGTCCTGACGTCGCATTGAAAACCAATGTCAGATTGCTGAACCACATCAAGAGACCACCTGCTGCCTGACTAGAAATGGGTGTAGAAGTGACCCACCTGAGAGACTAAAAACAATAGTACCGAGTCAAAGAAAGAATATGACTAGGAAGATGTGTCAGCCTAAGGGAATGGACCGCTTATGACCTATCCACATATAAAATCACATTCCCCACGGTACTAGGGTAAACTCGATGAGCTAAGTGCGCGATTCTATGTCTAAAAATTGAGTGTATAACTATTCTACTTAATGTTGTGGAAATATATAAGTTCTTATCCATAAACTTAAACCTCATTTGCCACATTATTACTCCCCTAACCTTCTCTCTCTCTAAGAAAATTCCTCTCTTGCACTAGGTGTAATAAAATTTCCACAGTGTCTAGTGTAATATTCTGTGTGTGATCCCCGACTTCACAGCCAAAAAATATTTTGTTTTATACATTCATTAAATGGGATCCTCCCCATTACCAAGAGGAGGGAATTAGTCTTGGAGTGTTAGTGAAAATCCAATAATTTGTTCTTGTGATAAATTATTTCTCCAACATGAAAAATCCTCTATCATATCTCTATAAAACACCTCTTTGAGCACTAATCCTATTATATGTCGGGGAAAATTTTGAATTCTTACAATCCCATATCATCTATTCTACTACATATGTGGTATCATAATAAATAGGATCTCAAGTGATTAGGAGCCTCAAGATTTGATGCACATCCTCTAGTGTGATCTTTATCTCCCATATCAAGGTCTAAAATGTGCTCATCTCATATTGATATCAGCAATGGTCTATCAACCTCATTTTCATCATCAAGGCCACGTAGTATAATCCAAGTTTCTATAATATGGTCTAGTCATATGGATCCAATGTCTAGATATATTACAATTCTCTAGAGAATCACTCTCGGAGTTGTAGCATGGTTAACCGTGTCTGTAATCATGAAAACAAATTCCACACTTAGCTAAATTTTAATAATTTTAATACATGTAAAATTAAATCACAATATAGAACTTACCGTATGCTTCATGGCTTCACTACAAGTTGTATCAAGTTCACCGCTTGTGCATATTTGCTTTGCAGTACAACAAATTCACCAATTGCGTAAATTTATTACATCATGTACCGATTTTGTGCTTTGTAAGAGTTCACTACATTACATTGTGGATTTATCATTGGTGAGTTCACTACATTATGTGGTGGGTTCTCTAAATGTGGCAGTTTTTCTACGACTTATAAAAATTCACTACAACCTATGCGAGTTCACCAAAATTGTTATAGATCTGTTGTGACATAACATGAGATCACTCAAATTGACAATGGTTGCTTTCAACAAGTTTTCTTTCTACCCACTTTTGGGCCAAAATGCATCAAATTTAAAACTTCCATTGACATAACTAAATCTTAATGACATCACATATCATTATCCCATGTCTTGATGTTTGTTAGTAATTCTGGACTCACTTTACTGAATGTCTGAACACTATAATGACCATCTCATCTTGTTTTGATCGCTAAGAGCTCCCTTTCTATTGTTCATTGCGATGAAAAATAATTTTTTACCCCTCCCCCTACATATAGCCCTCAACATGGTGGTTTTAACTTTTGCAATGGCCTTTCATCCAACAGAATGACTTCTTTCTCTACCATGTTCATTTTTCTTCTCTTTTTAATTGTCGATCGACTTCTTTTATCACCCCATCGGTGCTCAAGGGGCATCTACCATCCACCGAATTTTTCTTCCTCCCATGCAAAATAAAATTGTCTACTCTATTTGAAATGGTGTCACTTGCACAACATCTCAAAGAGGGAAAAGTGTAGACACCTAATTTATACCACACAATTTTAATAATAAAGTTGAACTAATTGCACTATTTCATGTCATCACCAATTAATTAATGGCTTTCTATTAATTAACTAATTTTTCCTCATATATGAAAATTAGCATCGCTTCATTAGTTAAAATCCCCTTTTAATTAATTAACTATCCATTATTAATTAATTACTTCTGCCCCATCTTTTATTTAAATAATAACCCTTTTATTAATTAAATCTCACTCTCAATCACCTCTAAATCCTTTATTCCTTTACATTTCCTTTAAATAACTTCAAAAAGCTAATCTTGGCCTATTAATTAATCCCAAATAGTTTATTAAACCTTCTCTAAAGCATATGGGTTATTAATCTTGATTAATTACTCATAACTATGTTTATCTACTTCTAATCCAATATCTCTATTATCCCATGTTCACTTCTAGTTGTGCATTTCCAAAATAGGAAAGATATAAAAGTAACCTATTACACCCTCCCCAAAACGCACCTACTCCTACTTTCTCATGCTAAGATATTGCAAAATATCTTAAAGAAAAGAGTGATAACACCTTTCTTGATTGAAGTAGTAAGAGTAGACTCAAACATGGCTTTGGCCATTTTGAAGAGATCTCTTGCTTCACTAAGCTCCCTCATATCTAAACTCTAGTAGCATGCACTCAGTTCACAGGGATATCCACACTTCAATTTTAAATGAAATAAAATCTTCATGGGAGATTTATATAGATATGGGTGATGCAGCGCAACCATATCTAGATTTCTAGATGAGACGAGAATGACGTGTAGCCATATATACATGGACCCCAATATTTATATAGGGGATTTCCCATATCTATATAGGTGAATTTGGTGTTGATTGCATTTGATCCAACTTATGTGATTGATATAGGGGCCTCCATATAGAGTATATATATGTATATGTATATGGGTTAGGTGTTGGTCGCTTCAATTTTAGATTTTTGTGTTAAATGCTTAATTGCGTTTACAATGTCCCCTTTTCCGAGACATTATTAAATAGATACTAACGACCTTTAGTTCACCTTACCCCATGGAATAAATGAAAATTCTTGGGGTTTTCTTATTTTATTATTTATTTAAGGTCTCCCGAATAGTGATTTTTATCATTTACACATATAAGACAATATTAATTTTTTAATAGAATATAATTGGAGCAGAATGTATTTTAATTAATTATTTATTGAAGTGATTTAATCACTCTTGAAAGTGGGTGAATTAATTAATTAATTCCTTATGTACAATCATTACGATGTAATTTCATCTATTAATAAAAACAAAGAAAAGGAAAAAGTAAGTCATAACCAACATAAAAGTGATTTTAAAATGTAATCTCCCTCCCAAAGTGGTTCGCTCCATTTGGGAAGGCTATATGAGCACTAGTAAGGCTCTAGTTTAGGGCATGTTGAATATTCGATAAATCAAATTCTTCATTCCTGAAGAAAAGGGATGTATGTCCAATAGTGTTGTTGTTGATTGAGGAGTACTTTCATCTAGAAAGTACATTGGACCATTTTGAATTTATTTTAATGTTGTTTCTACATTGTAGATCTTCATTTTCAACCCTATCGGAATTGTATAGTGGATGAGTTCAGTGTCTTCTATGGAACATTTTAGAATTTTGATTTGATGTATTGGTTCTCCATATGTTATAAGGTTGGTATCTCAGATTTAGTAATTTTTGGGTAGGGTATCAATTTTATCTACTCACTTTTGTCTCAATCGTAGGAAACATAGGAAATCATTTTTGTTGGATAGCTGATCCTCCAAGATCATTTTGAGCTATCATTTGCATTGTAATTCCTATTTGTGGCAAATTTATGAATTTTTGAAGTTTAAGTTATTTTCTCTCATTTAAAATTTATATTTCCATATTGGTGTTGATTGGAAAGTGATTCCCATGTCTACAACTCTATGGCTACTCAAGTACTAACTTCTATAATTTTTGGAGTTAATTTGAATGTAGAATTGCACTTATACCCTAGTCGCTAGGGTTTAAAGATGAATTCTAAACTAAATGCATTGTTTTCATAAATTATTTAATTTACAGATTGTTTTCATTTATTTTAAGCTCTCAAATCTCAATGGTTTTGAAAAATAATTATTGCATCTTGATGTTTCCTATTTGGGGGCATTACAGTGGTATCCGAGCACCGATTTAGCGTACCTGTGAGGTTTTGTGTTGCAGATATGGAAGCAAGAGGTTATAAATATTTAATGGAATAGATGAAGTGGACCCAATTTCCTTTTTATGGTACTAATAAATTTTCTACTAGATCTTGGCTGAAGGAATTTAAGACATATTTACAATGGAATCCTATGTGTCGGGATGATTCCTTCATGTTAATCTCTATATACATGAATGGAATGACACATAAGTGGTGGCATCATTTGTTAGAGACCCAAGGGATCGAATCCATTACCTCCCTTGAATATTTCACACAAAGGTTCCTAGAAAGGTTCGATGAGCAAGATTTTGCAAGGATAAAAAAGGTGAAAATCCCTCATTAGTTGAAAATGTTTCTTTTCCTTCTAATAATTATATGCATAGTGGTGAAGTAACATGAAATGAAATCATGGAGTCTACCCCCAAAGAGGAATAAAAATCAGATCTACAAGTTGGGGAAGAGATTTTTGTGGTTAAATCCCAAATTTTGAATCTTGATGTTAGTATTCACATGGTTGTCTTTTATGGAATAATAGTACAAGAGGAGAAAGTTAAGGGTGTTTATGACACTAACAAGTGGTATGAAGGTAACCCACACATATTCCCACAAAGTAGGGATGAAATTTAAGCAAAGGAGGCATCACTTACTATAGAAAAAAGGATTCAAGTTTCAAGATCTTGCACCATCCGTCAAATCTCCATTGACCAATTTTCAGTTTGCTAAGGTAGCCACCAAGGGTAAGAAATTTCACTATCTTAATAGAAATGATTTTTTGTACCACCGTCATACTTTGACCTTGCATTGTTTTGATCATCACGAGTATTATGCTAAAAATGAAGACAAGATGAAGGGTGATAAGTGGAGAAAGAATCCCTTTAAGGCAGTCCCAAATCATTGGAAAGAGGGTCTACACAGGTTCCAAAATTTGTTCCAAGTTATAGTGAGAGCAGCAAGAGCTTGACTCAAAGATGTGGTACTTATTTTTGCTTTCACTCAATTCAGTTTTGGTAACATTACTTGGGCTATTTCATTTGAGGGAAAGATTGAAGTTACATGGAAAAATGGGTGGCTACTAGAAATTATGCAAGATAGGGTAGCAACCTTCCATTATAACATGTTTTTTGGTTTAGCTAACAAGATTTTTTCCATGCAATTAATTCTAATCATTAAGGTGAGTAATTTTCAATTTAAAGCCACTTATAAGAGATCTACAATCATCGAGTATGAAGAATATTCCACACATGAGTAGGAGACCTCACATGAAACTAATATGGGTCTCCAGATGGCTATAATTTTATGGGAAGAAAGATACTTGTGGTTGAAATAAGGAATCCATAATGTTGAAGATGAACAAGATTGGAGGGAAGAAAATGGCGAGAAAATTTCTACACTTTCAGTTCTTGGACAACCACTTTTTGATTGGTATGTTCATTTTCCAAGCTTTACATACAAACCTAGCAGACTTTTAATAATAGGAGAAGAAGTTGAATTCGTATGTTCCATGTTGAAATTTGAGCAAGTGAGGTTCAATATTGTAACTCCTAACAAGGAAAGTTTGTTTACAAATGATGTAAGACTTGATTTTTGGGATTATAAGATGGTTGTTATGAGTTTTCATAAGACTGCTATCACATGTTTCAGATCTTCCTATATTTTTGTTTCTATCAGAAGCAATAAGGCATCTTTAAAAGGTGATGATTTTTAATTTCGCAAGTTACATTACATCATCTTTGAGTTGGGTTTTGCTGCTAACATTTAAAGGGTAAATTTGAGGCACATAATGGTTCATGGAATGATATGAGTGGTGAAACTAGCTATAACCATTAATAAGTAACCCAAATATCACATTTTGGTGATTCAAACAAGAAAACTTGAGCAATCAAATGGCTACCCATAGAAATGTAATGTTATGGATTCATTCATCTTGGAACACATGGGTATGTTGCTTTGTCAATTTTGTGTTAGAGCTGAAAGATGTTGGAGAATAGGAGATGAAAAAGGGAAGGAAATAGTTCCCGTGTATGGTAAGGATGATTTGACATTTTCAGCCCTTGAGTATTCTCCGTTTTAGAGAAGTTTCAATTTTACATAATTTCGTAGGATCCTAGAGAAGAGATTCCCACAAGGGTATAAGTTGTTCTTGCATATCCTTAATAGATTGGAAAAACAAGGAGGAAGTATCTTGCATCCCACATAGAAGAAAGTGTGATAATTTTGGATATGAATACTTTTTCTTGGAATATTGATTTTGTTGTCATGAAGTTATGTTAAAAGGTTATCTCAAATTTCAGTTTAATAAAATATGCATTTTTATTTTATTAAAATTTGAAAGCAATGACTATTATAAATGACATACAATGAAATATAAATGATAAAAAAATCATTTGATTTTAATTATGAAAAGAATGAGAAAGATAAGACACTTACCTTAATTTCACTTGTCTCGAAGTGTTCCTGAGCTGAAGAATGTGATGAAACTAAAATACATACTATCACAAGGAACCTCATAAAAATGCAGAGGAGGTGGAAATGCCTTGACACAAGCACCTGGGCAGGAACATGGGTGCTTGCAGGTGACCAAGAACTCTGTGGGTGCACTAGAATCTACAAAAAGGGTCAAAACTTGGTTCTAATATTGTCATTATGGTTTCAAACTTGCTTACATTTGATCAACTGTATGTCACACTTAGATCGTTGCGGTATCAGAAAACCTACACACAAATATCCTCCTTAAAAACCATAATAAAGATATCAAATCCTATAAGAAATATGCAAAATGAGGGGTTAGACTGTCCTTAGCTATCATCTAGTGAACTTACGACTGAGCGTTGCACTACATCTCAGACCCAATGTAGTTCTATGTGCTTGTGTGTGAAATAGTGCACCTAGGTTGCCATCACACCAATGAATCCAAGATAGCGAGCGGTATCTAGATAAAATGCAAATGTGTGGATGAAATAAAATGAAATCCCCTTCCTATGCGGTGTGTATGCAGAATAAAGCGCGCAGTCCCTTGAGATATTTAGATAGGTATCCCTTGATAAGAATTGCTCGCCCTTATTATGGTATGTATGTTGTGTTTATATAGGGATCTCTTGCTTGAATTTAGACACTAAGGAACCGACATGTTGAATAGTACCTTGGGGTATGACAGGGAAAAGTAAAAATACCAACCTAAAATGTAAAAAATAACATCAAATATAAAGAGGGCAAGGGTGCTCAGGATGGACATGAGCTCGTGTGCAGTCCTGGGTGCTAGTGTCTAGAGAAAAATGATGACAAATGAGTGGATATTTCCTGACATGGATCCCTCTGACCTGATCAGAATTGGGTGTATGCATGATAAGTGTAAAAGATAAAAGCAATAGAAATCAATAAGAAAATTTGATGGACTAGGGAACATGTCATTAGTGAATACTCTTCTTACACAAGATCCATATATAAAACAACATAGTTGGTAGTCTAGTAAATAGTAGTAAGTGCATGATTTTGTGTCTACATTTCCCCCCCCTTTATGCTATTTGAATGAAATTCTAGTTGTGTACAGGAAGTAAGAAACATACCTTTGAGAATTCCAAATAATCCCATGTTGCAAAATTATGCACAAAATAATAACATATAACATGGCAAACCATGGATCAACATGTCAATCTATGTAGTGTAATAAGAGATGTGTGACCATTATGAGGAGCTCTAAGCAAGATTGATGATTTCTATATTGAGTGATTGGATATTCCAATTTTGTTGTTGATGGAGATGTGTTGGGGTATGGAGTGATTAGTTCCCAACCCGATTTAACGTGTGTGAAAAACTAAGGATTTGGGTGTGTAGACACCAAATTTGGGTCACACTCCCCTTGGTCCCCTTTCGAGCAGTTAAAATAACGTGTTCACCTAACCATGACCCATTTACCCCACATTCATATTAATTTAATTACTTACAATTGAATTAATAGCCACCCTCACATTATTTATTAATTTAATTAAAGTAATTTACACCTCACCATATACTTATTCTTAGCCTATTAATTAAGTAAGACTTAGTCTCTACTTATCTTAACTAACTGAGACTTAGTTTAACCCTAACATTAAATTCATATTCCTTCTCCAACAAAATTCTCACTTATCTAAGCACTAACCATCAATTGAGACCAAAACTAACAAGCATAGCACGTCAAAAATAGCCAAGATATACTATTTTGGTAAACCTAGAATTTCCCACCCTAACCAACGCCAGCTAACCCACAACTGTCACCGATCACATTGACCATTATTGGTTACCATATATACAGTTATGTGACCTTTTTCCTAGGTCGGTCATTTTCATTCAAGATCTCATTCTTCCAGAGACTTGGAGCACTTGAATTTCTATAGCACTCAGGTAAAAGAAGACACGCAAGAGCACTACCAACATCGGTCACCATTCATCATCCTTATCACGATCATAGATTCACAATAGAGAGGCACGGAGGTCCGAATTACTGTGACAAGAACACAATGGCTCTTCTATTTGGATCTCTATTATCACCATCTTGATCACCTATGTCCTACAATATATTTTCCTGTAAGTATTTAACATCTCTACATTAAATCTCTAGTTTCCTTGTGTACATTTATTTACTCATCTCTGTAGTCTATTTATCTCCATACACATATACTTCCTTCCTTCTATCAACCCATCACCTCATCATACCTGGACGTTTCACCCATTTTCTCCCTCTCTGAATCATTCTTGAGTCTTCATAACCATTTTACAACCCCACCCTCACCATTTCCAACCTCTGTGAAACAATGGGGAGTCTAGAAAACCAATTTTTAAAAATTTCTACTAATTTCCTCTTTCGACGCTGGTTAGCCAACCGACATCAGTCACTCTTCCTAACCGGAATCAGTTAGTCATTTGAAACTGGTTACTGTGTCTGGTAATATAACTTAGACAAGTGAGCTAATACCCACTTCCCAATAGCCCATAACCATTTCTAATCCTTATCAGACCTTACCTAGAGCCTGTACTAGACCTACAACTCAACACCAACCAATCAACCCTCCTGTTTTGACCTTAAACAACCTTTTGCATGACCTTTCTTATTGTTTTTTATGAGATGCCTAAATCATTTCAATTCCAATAGGATATTTACTTCATGTAAGATTTAACTAGCATTAATATTGTTATATAAAAGTGGATTGACATCCTATTTAGGAAGTATCACAATTTCTGGATCTAGCTTCCACTAGGTAGTCCACTCATTGTTTTGTTTAACTCTATTTGGTGGTATTGTTTTGTATCTACAGGTAGTTCCTCATAGCCAAAAGAGATCTCTCACATCCATTATGATACAGAAGTCATCTATGCGGGCATTCGACCTTCAATTGATATTACAATAGGTATTCATTCTTGTCCTTCTACCCTTATCTGTTTCATTAATCTACTAAGAATCCGGTGAAACATTTTGGCATGCCCGGTGGGACCCATCAGGGGTTCCTTTGCATTTGTTCATTGGCACACCCGGTGGGACCCATCAGGGGTTCCTTTGCATTTGTTCATTCCTAGGAAAAAATTGTGTGTTTATTTTCTTTTTGAAAAGTATTCACATTAATTTTCTTCTCTGAAATTTTCTCCTTCTTTCTATTGACTAAAATAAATCATACTTTTGGTGCTTTAAAAAGAACATGTCTTCTTTTCCACTGCATTTCATTAGTGAAAGAGCATTCCTCTTCCTCTTCTCCATTTGCGACATCGAATGTAATTATGGATTTGGGCTTAAAACATTTGCATTTCATTATGGTTTTGTTGCATTATAGCTCACATTAATTTGAGGGTAACCTATACATTGGAAGTCCTGCCCATCAAATGGTTGACTAATTTAATTGTAGTTCACTTGCACATTCTCTCTATACCAAACTACTTAAATAATTTACACATCTTCTTAAAAATCCTCTTACATAGAACAAGTTGTTAATGATCACACAATCATAGGATGGACAATGGACGCCCATCTGGTTTCTCTATCAAATCATTATCTCAGAGAAAAGGACCGCCGCCAAAAATTTACCTGAAGACGCCCATCTGGTTTAGATATTTGATTATCTCAGAGAGGACCACCCTGCCAAATTATACGAACCATCCTTAGATCTTGGATTTCATAGAACACCTTCTATCGAACCAAAAACTCTATTCTATTCATAATTCATTCTAAAATAACATAAGCTAAAACATAAAATTCACCCATAGGATTTCGTGTTTCTTAGTTTTTGCTTGAATTGTGTTTTGAGTTGTGAAGTCGTTTTCTCCATTTTCTTTCTTCCTTTCACACTCCACAATCATAGTTGGTGTATTTCGACTGTTTCTGAGTGTGTTAGGATTCATCATTACCATACTCA
This sequence comes from Taxus chinensis, assembly GCA_019776745.2. Taxonomy (NCBI): domain Eukaryota; kingdom Viridiplantae; phylum Streptophyta; class Pinopsida; order Cupressales; family Taxaceae; genus Taxus; species Taxus chinensis. Next base: position 61,376,015 of record CM034152.1, on the reverse strand, counting down.
AGTTTTTGGGTTGGTATTTTATCTGATCTAAGTCACTAAATCCCATTTTCTCCATCTTTTCAAATTTCACAATGACCGGATCGGCGGTCCAACGACCATGATTAGTTTACCTAACCATTGTCTGTTTCCTTATTTTTTGGGTTATTTCACCAAAACAACACTCATCAAATCTTTGTTCTTTATGGGACTTCTCAAATACATCGTCATACCTCTAGATCTTTTAAAATCATTATAAAATCTAGGTTTTACTTCATTTTTCATCATTTATTGCCTCATTTACAAAGCTTTTGATTTTTCATAGTAACCGGTATCGGTCACCTTGACCGTCATCGGTCATCCTCTCACGATCGTCAGTTCCTGTGTTTTAAATTTTTAATTAAAACAACATCAGTTTTCACCTTCTGGAACTTTTTTTCTCCATTCCTTCTATTTTTTTGTGTCATTTACAGAGAGTAGATTTCCAAGCCTATGCCAACTCACATGGTTTTGACTCGTAGTCAAGCCAACACCCTTATATTCCATGCAAGCCTTCAGCCGCTCCTGCCTAGCCCATCACCACCTTCCATCCTGTCACCTATGGATCCTACTCAACCCATTATCATCAGTACTGGTGATGAGGAGTTCGCAAGACTCCTTGACCACAACCCCGCTGCCTTACAACATTATCTTTCCCATTCATTTACTTCGGATTCATTAGCACAACTAGTATATGGCAGGCCTGTGTCCATCCCCCCTTCCCTCACCCCCACTTAAGCATCAGCTAGTACTAACTTAGCCTTACCTTCTTCCACCTTACCGCCCGTAGTAACCCAACTTGACCCCACATCATCAATATTTGTGACACCTACAACATCGGTCACACTTTTGACATCAGTTTCTCCCATGGTGTCAACCATTCCTTCATCATCCACCTTGACCATAGCCTCATCTGTACCTACCACCTCATATATACCTATTGTATCACAGCCACCCATGGTGTCAGAAATTCATACTCCATTCCAAAACATCATCCTCTCCATCCCGTAGTCTTTACCTCCAATCACTAAAAGAATCACTACATCCACCCCACCTACTTACACATATCACCAACAACCACCTATCTCATCTATCGCCTATTCGGGATATTTTCTACCTTTATCTATTCCCCCCTCACAGGTTCTCTTATTCAGAAAAACCATATACTGGGATGTTGTCCTCATCATACATTCACCATCTACCCCCTTATACTACAAAGGGGTGCCCAGTCATCACAACCTACCAATGACCTTATTAAAATGATGATGGAAAAGATGTAAACATTGGAAGCATCGGTTTCTGGCTCTCACAACTCTTTAACATATGATGAAATATGCAATGATCCCATTCATCCGTCTATTCCCATTCGTCCATACCCTACACATTGGGAAATGCCTAAATTCAACTGGTTCAATAGCAAAGAGGACCCGCAACAACAATTACGGTATTTCAAACATGGGTGTTATTTAATCACTCATGATGATGCTCTACTCTTGTGGACATTCCCAATGTCCTTAACAAGACCTGCGTTGGATTGGTATAGTGGTTTACCTCAACATTCCATTTATTCATTTAACAAAGTGGATCAAGACTTCCTGGACCATTTTTTAATCAATATCATCAAGAAGGTCACCATGACGACTTGTACTCAACACAACAATACGAAGATGATTCTATTGTAGATTTTTTCACTCGTTGGTAGAGCCTCATCAACCAGCTTACATTCTAGCTACCTCAAACTGAGCTTATAGAGTTGTTCACTAGGGCTTGTGCTAGACACATCTCACCAACTCTCCAAGTCCAAACCTTCCATACCTTTGATGAAGCATTCACCATGGCATAAAATCTTGAAATTTGTGCCATTGAAGAGAATAAAATCCAATTGCTTAACAAAAACACCGCATTCAATTTAAATAATGCCTCTTCCTCTTCCAAACCCCAAAAAATTTATTCCAAATCTAAAGGATCTACCAACATGGTAGTTTTAAAAGTCCGGCCCATCTCACCCATCCAATCAATCGAAACCTTCTTCCAACCTTTCTCCCATTCAATCTTTCCAGTTTCAAGAGAGAGAAACAAAAGTACACTCCCATAGGAGAGCCATATTCATCAGTTTTAGAAAAACTTCTAAAATTCAAAGCAATTGCTCTTCCACCCATCAAACCACATACTAGTTTTGACCCTACTCAACCTATGCTTGCATGGTATAAGGAACATGATTACTGTAACTACCATCATGTTAAAGGTCATAGCGATGGTAATTGTATAACCTTCAAAAACATTGTCCAGGAAATGTTAGACAATAGAGATCTCATCTTAGACAACCCAAATGCACCGGCTAATTAGAACTTGCATATCTTCAAGAATCCATTTCCTAATCACACCCCGTCATCTAACCAAACTGGAAAACTTGCGACTAATGATAGTAATTTCCATGAATTTCATGTTGTTTTTGAAGTCATACTAGCCCTTCCATAATTTCCTCCTCTCCCCTCCATCGAGGATATTATAGCACAAGATCCTTTATACACTGAGGAGCCTATTTCATCTATTCCTTCACCCACAGAGGATTCCCCTTTATCTCCCCCCTTCACCCACACAAGAGACCACAATATCTACTAATGCCATTTCATCACTCCCCTCACAACCTAATTAATAACCTGTGGTGTTAACTCCCCTACCCATGGGAGATTCATGCTCACCTCCCTCTCCACCAAAATAGGAACCTACCTAATCCCACATGTCATCTCCCCTACCCATAGAGGATCCTTTAGAAGTGCCACTTCCTATTGGTGACAATTCCCCATTAGCCTACTAGGATCCCGTTGATTTTCTCTCGGCTCTCTTACCTACAAAATTCAAACCCAACTAGTTCCTTGTCTCATATACATACTTTATAGGGATTACTACAAGTCAATGTCATCTCCTCTTACAAAAGTGTCATTTTCACACCTGGAAGACTACTTGGATTATGTTGATAATTCCATGCTTTGGGGATGTCTCCGGATACCCTTTTCAACCCAAATTCAAATGTCATCTGTTGATACCTCTATGATTTATCCAAAGGTATTTTAGACAATCAAACCAACCATGCCCATACCGGTCATAACAGCCTCTTCTTCATCACCCTCTCCTACACCTAAACCTTTACCAATAATAAAACCTGATCCTATGCCTAAGAACCTACCTACACTTACATTTTCCCCTGCATCCAAACCATCACCACATTGGGAGTCATGCCAACATCAAGCCTAGTCCATCCTCCTGTCAAATTAGAATTAGCCACATCTTCCCAAGCCCGCACAAAAAATATTCCCCCATCTAAAAGGAAGACCCAACCTTCTAGGCCACATACACTAGTTTCACCCACTACTCCTCTGTCACCTTCACCACTGCCCTCCATCCTAGGACCTCACCCATCGACCTTGGCCAAGCAACCTCCTATCCAAGGAAAACCAAAAGCACAACAACCCACCTCTTCATCATGATCTTTTATTACACCCAACTTACCTACACAACATACACCTTCACTGTTATCCACATATTTATTACCACCTATACCCCCACCACCTATAGTAACCTCATCAGTACCTATGAGATTTCCTTCTCTTCAACCCATACCTTCCACCTTGCCTCTACTAGCAACCTTCACTGCACCTCCTTTATCACCTTGGCTAACGCATCCTCTTTCACCATCTACCTTCCCTTCCACATCATGTACTCCTTCCTCACCTTTACCCAGGAAGGTGCAACCAAAATTGAAAAACCCACTACCCTCCAAAGAGGTAGTTAAGCCTACAACACCTTCTATCACTAGTTCATCTACTACGCCTTTACCCAAGAAGGTACAACCCAAATCTAAAATAATACCACCTACCAAACAAGTGGTCAAACCCATTTCACATCCAATTCCACCTCCCATGATGCCTCTCCCACCAAAATCACCCACACTTCAATCTAGACCCACACTTACCTCACATTGTGATCCATTGGCAGGGTCTTACACCAACATTCTAGCTAACCTTTTAGAGACCTCCATCATCACATTTCCACCCCTTAGACCTTATGACCCACTCAAACCCAAACCAAAATGGTTTGACGATACTAAAATTTTCACCTACCATTGTGTGTCAGGGCATGATGTAGAAAGTTGTAAGGCTCTTAAAACCATTCTCCTTCAACTGTGTCCTCCTGAAGAAAATTTTGACGACGATGATCTTCTAGATGAGGACCTTGTTCCACCTCCACCTATCACCACACATCCTCTCCCACTACCTATTCAGTGACCTGCATCACCACCTCCACAACCCTTTTATCCACCTCCAAAATTTGAGATCAATATGGTCTATATAAGAGAGCTAGCCAAAACCCCACCAAAATGCCAGTGCGCCCTACTCATTTCACAAGGATCTTATCCCACACTAGTTTTTTTTTCCATCATGTCATTATAATTTTCATGACACACCTTCTCCATCCACCTCTCTACCTCAGATTAACATGATCCAAGTCACTACTCGCACCCAGAAAGACAAAGGAAAGGAGAAGGCAACCAACCCCTCCGCCAATCCTGTGCCTAATATACCATCTACACCCACACCAAAAATCACCATTCAGGGACCCACATACCCTATTTCTGATGGGTCACCCATCGTACAATGATAAAACAATTGCACCAATCCCCTCTAAAAATGTCTTTGTACAACCTTGTCCAAACCTCTGAGTCTCACCAACAGGCCCTCATGGAGGTTCTACAATCTATTGAGGTTTTACCTAATGACCCAACTCCTATGGCATCCATGATCACTCCTCACCATGTGGCATCTCTCACCACTTCATCACCTTCCTCTGCACCCACTACCACTCATCAAGTAGTCACTCTCAGTTTCTCTGAAAACAAGATTGTACCTCTCCAATCAGATGATCTTGATCCTACCCTATTCATCTCCATCTACATTGATAATATATGTGTTTGACACGTTATGATCAATGGTGGTGCTAACATCAACATTATATCTTCCCATGTGTACAACCAAATGTGCATCCCCACCAATTGCATGCATAATAACCCAGTTATGTTGCGTTCATTCAATGATGCCATAACTTCGACCCTTGGCACCATCATTCTCCACATTTACGTGGGCCCCCGTACCATTCTAGAATTATTCTATGTCTTAGAGGGGGAATTTCAGTACAACCTGTTACTTGGTCGACCTTGGATATGTGTCATGGGTTGTGTTTCTTCAACCTTACACCACTGTGTAAAATTTGAACATGAAGGAAATAAATATACCATTCCAGCTGACCCTTCACCATTCAAACCTTGTAACATGTTTTATTGACCTACTGATGTTCTTGTACCAGTTAAGGCATCCACCACTATTGTCACTTCTCCTTCACCCATAGCCCTATCCACCAATGTTGTTGCTACCTCTCCCACACCTAATTCCTCAATTCCCACTGCTTCCATAGCCTCTACAACCAACCCATCTACTTCTCAAACAACCAATGCTTCTTCTTCACAATCACCTAGTGATTCATCTATTCCCGCTACCCACATATCCACTACCGATCCCTTAGAAGGTTTTTTTCAACATCTCACTATGGGGGAGTACCACCTGTACAACATCGACACATTCCTTACTCCTCAAGAGTATGGTAACCTTTACCAACATCCTCACTATGATCACCACATAGGCAAGGTTTTCCCTTATGGTCCTCCCCACCTTCGTACCAACTTAACATATGGGGGACTTGATACTTCTACCTACTCACTTGAGCCACCTTCCCAAATGTGACCATTTTCATCTGACCTTCAATCTCTCACCAACCGTCCACTTCACCCACACCTTCCTCCATTGCATGTGAATGGAAGGGCTTTTGGCTTTGGTTTCTATGAACAGAGGTTGTCATACTGTCATCCCATGTACCACATGTAAACATAAAGACCGAAGTGGTATTGGCTTTACCAAACCATCTTCCAAGAAATCCACGTTGAACTCATTGAGGATGACAACCTTCCTTCACCCCATCTACCAACTTCACCACCTTCACCTACGGAGTCTATGGATCCAAAATCCATTCCTCCTAACTTTTTTTTCATGAACACCATTTCCCTAGGACCTCTGACTTATCAATGAGATGGTGAGGCTCCCTCTTCTCTTCCCTTCCTATATCCTAACATGATTGATGATGATACACCTTCTATTAACATCGTTTAATGTCAGGACAATGAGTCTATTCTCACCTACCTTGGTGCGGAAGATTCTTATATTCACCGGTCATTACCTTCTGAGACACAAACCATGTTAAACAAATCGACCATCGAAATCAATATCCACACTCAGGACGACCCACACATTTTAAAGATAGGCCAATCTTTAGATGTTGCTGAGTAGGAAGCTTTTACCTCATTCCTCCGAGATCATAGCAATGCTTTTGCTTGGTCCTACATTGATATGCCCGGTATTGACCCAAACATCGTGGTCCACAATATCGTAACTATTCCTGAAGCCAAACCCATAAAACAAAAGTTACGGAAAATGCATCCTTGCATTTCCCTTCTTGTCAAAGAAGAACTCCAGTGCCTTCTTTTGGTTTCCTTCATCCTACCCATTGATTATCCCCAATGGATCTCTAACATCATTCCTATAACAAAAGTGACAGGGGGGACTCTGTATTTGCATGGATTTCCATGACCTTAACTTAGCTTTCCCTAAAGATGACTTTCCTCTACCTAGTATTGACCAACTCATTGATCTTATCGCTGGCCATGAGATGTTATCCCTCATGGATGGTTTCTTAGGTTATAACCAAATATTACTTTCCCTGGAGGATCAACACAAAACCACCTTCATCACTCCTTGGGGAACCTTCTGCTATCGTGTCATGCCTTTTGGCCTTAAAAACATTGGTGCCACATATCAACAGGTTATGAATTATATCTTTCATGACATTATGCATTGCATATTGGAATATTACATTGACGATCTTCTTGCCAAATATAATCTTCGGGCCCAACCTTACCATCCTTAAGGTCATCTTTGACCATCTCATCAAATATTGTGTTTGCCTACAACCTAAAAAATATGTCTTCACTATTCTTTCCGGCAAGCTCCTTGGTTTTATCATTTCTTTTCATAGCATAGAAATTGACCTTGCTAAAACCAAGGATATTCTCGAAATTCCTCCACCTACTAACCTTCATCAACTTCATAGTTTGCAAGGCAAGTTGTAATCTATTCATCACTTTATTTCATAGATTTCTGACTGTTGCCACCCATTTCATCATCTCCTAAAAAAGGATGTCTCCTTCAAATGGGATGATGAATGCCACAAAACCTTTGAAGCCTTAAAAAAATACCTCCTCCAACCACCTGTGCTCATTCCCCCTAAGGATGACCAACCATTTTACCTTTACATTTCTACCACTGATCATTTCTTGGGTGCTATGCTTACTCATTGCGACGAGCAACACATGGAGCAATCAATTTATTATATAAGTTGTACACTTTTAGAATACGAAACTAGATACACTCACATCAAAAAAATATGCTTAGCCTTAGTTTTTGTCTCCACTAAACTTCATCGTTACCTCCTTAACCACAAAAACTTTGTTGTCACCAATACTAACCCCTTACATTACATGTACGCTAAGCCCTATCAACATCAATGTGTTACACGTTGGTTCATGCTTCTTGCAGACCTAGAACTTGAATTCATCCATCAAAAATATGTCAAAGGACAAACCATCACTGACCAACTTATAGATGCACCTCTCTCTAGAAATCAATCCTCTAACTTCAATTTCCCTGATGAATCCATCGCTACCCTCTCTTTGGATGATACCATTTACCAGATGACCTTATTCTTTGATGGTTCCAAATGTCAGCATGGGGGTGGTGCCGGAGTTATCCTCATTCCTCTTGACGGTGAGCCTATGCCATTATATTTCAAACTATATTTTGATTGTACTAACAATATCACCGAATATGAAACAGTCATATTAGGTCTTCAAACTGCCATCACCTTAGATGTAAAATCAATTAATATCTTTGGCAATTATCAACTAGTTGTAAATCAAGTTAATGGTATATACCAGTTTCGTAATGAAATAATTCAAAAGTATAAACATCATGTAGATATAATTTTGACTACCTTTGACCATTTTGAACTTCAAACCACTCTGCGTTCCACTAACAAATTTGTGGACACCATGTCCTGTCTTGCATCTCAGATACCCGCTTTGTCCTTCGACTCGAAAATATTTATCACACTACAAAGGTTGCAATCACCTTCTTATCTATTTCGAGATGTCAACCTTGTCAGAACCATTGAACCTGACCCACGTGACCTTTGGTATAAGCAGTTTACTGACTACCTTTCCCTTTCAATTCTACCTCCAGATCTTACTCATAATGGACAACGATGCGCCTTTCTCAAAACTGTCTCTCACTATGTCATCATGATTGGTCTTCTTTATAAACGTGGCTTTGATGGTATCCTCTTACAATTCCTTATAAGTTTTGAAATTCCTACATCATCAAGGAAGTTCACAATGGAATTTGTGGAGGTCACTTCAGTGGTTTAGCTGTCGCTAAAAATATTCTCCACCTAGGCTATTATTGGCCTACCTTAAACCGTGATTTTTGTGATTATGTCAAACATTGTGTGAAGTATCAGCAACACAATAATCTTCATCACACCCCTAGTCACACTTTGGCCTTTCTCTCAATGGGGTTTGGATCTTGTCAGAGAGATCAATCCTCATTCTTCCCAACGTCATCAATGGATTATTACCACTACTGAATACTACACTAAATGGGTAGAATCCATACCTCTCATTTCTACAAAAGCTGAGAAAATATGTGAATTCATTAACCATCACATCATTTTTCACTTTGGTGTTCCTCACCGTCTCATCACTGATAACAGAAAATAATTCAAAAACAAAACCCTACAGAAAATTTGTGATGCCTTCAACATTCAACTCAGTTTTTCTTCACCTTACTACCCTCAAACAAATGGCCAAGTTAAATCAACCAACAAAACCTTAAACAAAATTCTTATGAAAGTTGTTGATGATACTGGAAAGGATTGGCATACGCACATTCCTTTTGCCTTATGGGCTTATCACACTAGTATTCATACTTCAACTACTGCCATGCCTTTCTCTCTGGTCTATGGTACAGAGGTTGTTCTACCTCTTGAAGTCTAGATTCCATCTCTTCATATCTCACTTAAAGATATGCTCAATGATGATGAATTTCACCAAGACCATTTGGCACAACTCAAGTTATTAGACGAACGTCATCTCAATGCTCTTGATCACCTCCAAATCTACCAAAAATGTATCAAACGTTCCTATGAAAAATGTGTCCATGAACTGAACCTTCCAGGTTCGGTGACCTCATCCTGAAGGAAAATCAACATGTAACAAAAGAGGAGAAAAGTAAACAGGGTAAATTTTCTCCTAATTGGCTTGGACCCTATATCATTACTCATACCTATGGATCAGTTGCTTATCGTTTGTCTTCACTCGAAGGTAAACCCAAACCTAGGCCCCTCAATACCTTGCATCTTTGACCATTCTATTGTTGAATCAAGTCCTATATCACATTATGTCTATTAAAACGCTCGTCCCTTGAGCACCATTCACCTTCCATTTTACCTATTTTAAGGATCAATTACTAAACAAGAATCATGTGATTATATGTCACCTTCCAGTCTTATCTTCAATATGAGTACCACGGCTTTATTCATGGCATGATCCTCATGGATACTTTTCATCTTTTTTCAAGATGGAATCCCATGGTCATTCATTCCTTAAACCCTCTATGTCATAGTTAACCTCTGTGTGCTGTGATTTCATCTTCAACACAAGAGTCCATCTTTCTCTATAGTCTTGCCAATCACCTAAAAGTCCAAAGTAAACCAATTTCAAAAGTAAAATGGGATTCAAATCCTTGAGTCAAACTTCCAACAAAAATATGACTCCCTCAAAAAGGAAATCTACTCTTTCTATCTCACTACTATAAATAGACTGCTCCCTCAAAGGACAGCTATAAAACGTTAACCATACTGTACATAGTCTATCATCAAAAGAAGACTATTCTTGCAAACAAATAAAATAAAATATTCAGAAGCTTCCCGCATCGATCAACTTCATGAAGACCTCAAGGAGATAATCTACTCATCCCATATAGAATTCCCGCATTGATCAGTCTATAAAAACAAAAGAAAAAATAAAAAGATAACTTTTTTGTCATGGACTTGCCTATTTTGATCTTGAGTCTCTTGCCAAATATTCATGTTGTCTCATACTAGGTTTCACTAAAAATGAAACTATTTTCACCTCGTCTCCTTTTCACCCTAAATTTCCTTCCTGGTTAAGGGACATGTAAAAAATGTGACATTTCTTGATCATGTGACTTTCTTCACCCTTAGAATAGTCAATTATGTAATGCCTCAGGATCTTATGTTCATAATCCAATCTTTGGTATGATAGAATCATTATGGTTCTTATCAATTAGGTGGGTCATGTTGTCTCCTTTACCATTCACCTCTTTTCCAAAAACTGAAAACCTATTTCCCCATTCTAAAAAATTGACCAAAGCTTCCTGACACCCTCATTTACCCATCCCACATTATCCTAGCTTAGTTCCTACACCTATTTAACCTATGTGTGACCTCCCCACCTCTCATTTCCTTCAATTTTAACCACAATTTCAAATTTCAAAATCAGACCCGCCATTTTTAACCAAAAACGGTTTTAACAACATGATTTTTCAATCAAAAGAGGGATTTGTATCGCCTCCTACCTCATCTCGATGACGTCTACGCGGTGGCACCTTTGGTCTCTATGTCGGTGGAACTCCAACACCTTCTCCCACCTTTGCCATGACCAAATCAACGTCTCACCTCCAAACCAATCAAAACAATCAAATCGATCTCTGGGATCTGCTGATCAAATGCCAATCACCCACTGCTTGGCTTGCCAACTCAGCTTAATGCCTTGTTCTATCATTTTCCAAGCCTCACTTTCTCCTTTTTCATTTTCTACAAATGGAAAAAGTCAAAATGAATCTGTAAAACATGAATTTTTCTTTTTTAGACCCAAAGCGACATGACTGACATCTCTCATGTCGTGCCCTAGCTAAACGGCGTCGGTTATTCCCTAACCGGCATCAGTCACCTTCCATTCCCATTTCACCCACATTCTGACCATTTTGACCTAAAAAACATTACCAATTACATACATATTGAACCTCCCAACCCCTATTACACCCTACCCACAAACCTAAATTACTTGTACATGTCTTTACCTACGTTTAGGGACATGTTATTTACCTATACCTAGGCCTCACCCGTGCCATGACCTATATACCTTGACCTGAACCACTTTTGTGACATTAGAATTTGTGTACTCACTATACCTTGTAATGTTATTACCCGTGTTGCTTAGCCTAATGACCTTACCTTACCTATTGTCATGTTGTTTATCCTGACCAAACCTTTAGTGGACCGGATCATACCTAGAAGTTCCTGCACCTAACCTAAGTTGTGTTTTTGGACCATATCATGTACATTGGATACCTAAAACACTTCTACCGCATTTGGATAAACCTATCAACCTTGGACAATGTAGAGTTTACAAGATCTACCATCTAGTACCATTTCATAGTCTATATGTGTGCATATGTTCATTTGTCATTACCCTTACCTAATATAACCCTTAAACCATTACCCAAAGTGCCCCTACCCTCCCCTATAACCCACCTACCATCACTTTCATCACTTACTCATTTATCAAACCACTCACCAAATTCGTCTAACACCTCATCAGTTCCTGGTTTGAGGGGGATCACCTCAACCCACACTTGGTGCAGCCTCACCTTTAGCCCTACTTGGGGCAACCCCACTCTCACTTATATTTGGGGAAACCACTTCCTGTTTTTGTCAACGTCACTTATCAATACAATCTACGCAACAAAAAATTAAAAATGTAGACACCAAATTTGGATCACACTCCCCTTGGTCCCCTTTCGAGCAGTTAAAATAACATGTTCACCTAACCATGACCCCTTTACCCCACATTCATATTAAGTTAATTACTTGTAATTGAATTAACACGCATCCTCACATTATTTATTAATTTAAATACTTTAATTAAATTAATTTACACCTCACCCAACCACATCACCTAGACACCTCACCATGGACTTATTCTTAGCCTATTAATTAATTAAGAATTATTCTCTACTTATCTTAACGAACTAATAATTAGTCTAACCCTAAAATTAAATTCCTATTCCTTCTCTAACAACATTCCCACTTATCTAAGTAATAACCATCACTTGAGACCTAGAATAACATGCAGAGCACGCCAAAAATAGCCAAGATCTGCTATTTTGGTAAACCTAGGATTTCTCTCCCTAACTGATGTCGGTTAACCCACAACCGCCACCAGTCACCTTGACCCTCATCGATTACCATATATATAGTTCTACAAAAAATTTACCAAGTTGGTCATTTTAATTTAGGATCTCATTCTTCCAGAGACTTGGAGCACTCAAATTTCTTTAGCAATCAGGAAAAAGAAGACACACGGGAGCAATACCAACATCGGTCATCATTCATCATCCTCATCATGATCACAGATTCATAAAAAAGAGGCACAAAGGTCCACAATTCCATGGCATAAACACAACAGATCTTCTCTCTGGATCTCTATTGTCACCATCTTGATTACCTACGTCCTCCAATCTATTTTCCAATAAGTATTTAACATCTCTACACCGAATCTCTAGTTTCCTTGTGTAGATGTATTTACTCATCTCTGTAGCCTATTTCTCTCCATACCCATATACTTCCTTCCTTCTATCAACCCATCACCTGATCATACCTGGAAGTTTCACCCTTTTTCACCCTCTCTGAGTCTTCAAAACCATTTTATGAACCTAACCTCACCATTTCCAACCTCTGTGAAACCACAAGGAGTCTGGAAAACCAATTCTAACAAAATTCTACTAATTTCCTCTATCCATGCTAGTTAGCCAGCCGAAATCGGTCACTCTTCCTAACCGGCATCGTTCATTCATCTGAAACCAGTTATTGTGTCTGGAAATATAACTTAGACAAGTGAGCTAATACCCACTTCCCAACAACCCAAAACCATTTCTAATCCTTATCAGACCTTACCCAGAGCCTATACCAGACCTGTAATTCAACACCAACCAATCAACCCTCCCGTTTTGACCTTAAACAACCTTTTGCATGACCTTTCTTATTGTTTTGTATGAGATACCTAAATCATTTCAATTTTAATAGGATATTTACTTCATGTATGATTTAACTAGCATTAATATTGTTATATAAAAGTGGATTAACATCCTGTTCAGGAAGTATCATGCTTCCCAGATCTAGCTTCCGCTAGGAAGTCCACTTATTGTTTTAGTTAACTCTATTTAGTGGTATTGTTTTGTATCTACAACTAGTTCCTTCTAGCCAAAAGGGAGATCTCACATCCATTCTGATCTGGAAGTCATATATACGCACATTCAACCTTTAACCGATATTACAATAATTATTCCTCCTTCGCCTTGTACCCTTATCTGTTTCATTAATCTACTAAGAATCTGGTGAAACATGGTGTCTTGCCGTTAGAGGAAGAGTGTAGGGAGAGAGGTCTAGTTTTACTCTCTAACTTTAACTACATCCTAAAAAGGTCTAACTGCTGCATACAAATAAAGACTAGATTTTTTTTATTTGGATCCATTTTTATTTATTTTGATCAAATGTGAATAATCAATATATGAGCATTATAGGAATGTCAATGACATCTCATTTCCCCCACTCTAAGGGTTTCACTGCTATGTGTATGAGATGGCTTCCATGTTAGGTCATCTAGAAGAAGTACAAAATGTAGAATAACTTCCCATGTTAGGTCATCTGGGAAAGTGGTGATGTAAATCCCAAGTTAGGTTATCTGGGTGGATAAATACGATGTGTTGTGTCGATTGATTTGATTTTAAATAGTATAAGGTTTGTGTTATCAATATTTGAATATGTGTGGTTGATTGATTGGTTACTCATGGAGAGGTTTTATGCCTGTTGACCTCAGTTGAGGTCATTAGAGGGGAATCACTAGAAAGTGGTGTGAAATGTCACATAATGTAAAAGAATTTTTTTGATAATACGAAGTTAGAAATGTAAAATGATCACATTATGGTGTGAGGGGGATTATTGGATGTCCCAATTATATACCCCACCTTTCAAGGAAATGTGGAGTGATGATGAGAATGAATGATGAGCCGAAAGTAATTATGTAATGATGTAAGAGTGAATGTATGATAGGTATTGAAAAAGTGTGTATATCGAGTTGAAACAATGTCAAAGAGGAATATAGTGTTTGTGGAATGTGTACGATATGATAGTAGGAATAATTCTGAAAATAACGCTGCAAATGAGATAGGAATTGGAGCAAGGATTCCCAAGATATGATTGAAATCATGCAATGTGTATTAGTTTGGTGGAGAAGTGTAAATGATGACTATAAAGTGGTAGGTAATCGAATGTTACGATAAATACTAATATGAAAAGTGAATAGGAAACTCATATGACTATTAGACTAGTTTGATTTTGAGATCTGGGTGTGTGAAGATGCCTCAAGTAAGAGCACTGTGATTGAGTTGATTTGAGATGGTGGCAGAATTTTTGGCATCACGTATGACAACTGAGATAATAACTGTGATTTTTTTCTTAAAAGTGTGTTGAAATTAGCCATTTTTTGTGATTTTTTACAAAAAAAATATTTTTGAAGTTTCTAGGCATTTAGGACCTGGGCAAGAGTGGTGAATGTGCTAATGACCTTTGGGATGCCAGTGCCTAGATATAGGTGCTGGTGACCTTCTCCTAGGCACCTGCATCCTTCTCTTAGGTGCTAAAGACCTAGAAGAATTTTTATTAGCACAGAGTGCAACAAACATAGAAAATGATGTTTTTTTATGCTATTGCTAGGTGTATTTACATATGTATGAGGTTATAACATTGTGTTTGTTGTTGTTTTTTTCTGTGTAGAGGGATATTCATTCATGGGAGTTTTGTGGTGGTCGTCATTTGAGTACATTTATAGGTTTGGTTTTTTAAGATGACGAGTTGTATGTATTGGACTATTTCAGCCTGCATAACATAGTGAGGATGGGAGATGTGCCCTATAATATGCCAATGATCACCGTATTTTTTAAGAGGTGGTGTGCCGATATTTGCACATTTTGAATAAACCTCATAGGAGCAATATAGGAAAGACAATGATGTCTCATTTCCCCCACTCCTATAGTAATATATGTTTTGGTTTGCATAATATTGAATGGATTCTAAGTTATGTCATCTAAAAGCGACAATAATATAATGTGGCTCCCAAGTTAGGTCATCTGGTAGGTATGGTAACTGTGATTTTTGTACTAATTGATTGATTTGATTTTGAGTGATAGAAGATTACTTGAAATAATATTTACTTATTAGATTACTCAGGAAGAGGTTATTTCCCCTACATTAAGTCATTTCGGGGAAAACATTTGAAATAGTACAAAGTATTGAATGTTGAATAAAATGATTGCAAGTGTGTTTGAATAAGATCATAGAAAATTGTGATAGTAATATAGTAGGAGTGTCAATTGATTGTGTTGTATACTGAGAGGGATCATTAGGTTATCCTGATTTTATGCCCCCTTTTGGCAAAAGGGTGAGGGGAAGAGTAACAAGTACTGAGCCAAAAGAAATACTATTGAAGGTATAATAGTAAATAAGAGATAGTAATTTCTGACAAGATATGTATATGTATTGACATGTGTATGTCTCATATTTGAATATGGAATCATGTAAAGTATATAGTATGGTGCTAGGGGAAATTGTGATCCAAATGGTGCCAATGGGGAGGAAAATGGGGTAATGAAACTCAAGAGATGAGAAAAATCATGTGACATGTATTAGTTGTAATAATGATTGTAAATATGAACTATATTATATGGAAAATTGGAATTACTATATATAGTAATAGTGAAAAGTGAATATTGATTTTTTTAAATCTAGATCGAGTGAAATCTTAGAGTTATGAGTTGTGAGGATGCCACGTGTGAGAGACGTGAGTCTGACAAGGTTTGAGAGAGTGGCGGTGGTCGTGGCTTCGCAGATGACCGACAAGTTAGTATGTGTGATTATTTATGGAAAAATTATCAAATATGCCTATTTTGGTCAATTTTAGTAAAATTTAAACTTTTAGAGTTTTTTTGCATTTTTGACTAGGACAAAAGCGTCCAAGGTGTTTCTATATTTTGGGACACTATATCCCAGTTCCAGGCACTAGTGACATGTTTCTGGATGTCAGTGACATGTTCCTCAGTGATGGCATCCAAGGGCAGGGTTTTGGCACCGTGGTGTGAAAATACGTATATTCTGACTAATTTTGTGCTATGATGAGTTATTTTACAGTATGTATGTTGTACTAATATAATATTCATTTTTATTTGTTGTGTTATGCATATGGATATACACTCCAGAGAGTTTTATGTGGGTCATCACTTGAGCATGACATTAGTTTTCAGGTTTTCATATGTAGAGTGAGATATTAGATTGTTCCAGCATGTAGCACATTGTTAGATTGGACGATATGCCCCATAATGTGCCTATGTTGACCACTTTTTATGATAGTTGGTGAGTGGATACCTGTACATTTTGGTTTTCGATAGGTGATATAACAATGACACTAGAGGATGTATATAGGATTTCACGGTTTCCTATTGTAGGAGACAAAGTACAGGCTATGAATGTTGTGGATGTACATATTCAGATGAGAAAAACAAGGCGGTATTTTATAGGAACATGAGTATAGGTGGATACTCATATCATTTTAGATGAAATATTGAGATCTAGTGTTCCATAATTGTGGAAATTTATTACAGTGATTCTAGCTTTGTCAATGGAGTTGAGGGTAGTGCAGTTGGGATATTGTATAAGATACATTATATTTGTCACAAGATAGAGGAGCATGGGACTAGGTATACATGGGCACGGTTTGTATTGGCCCATTTTTATAGATATTTGTATAGATTTATGAATGAGGATCATGGGGGTAGATTAGGAGCCACCACTTTGTTACACATATGTGCCTATGAGCATATAGCAATATTGAGGTGACTTAGTGGGCCATAATCTGATAGGGCTAAACCTAAGATATTTATAACAAGATGGGTAGGCACCCATAGTAGGAGAATGGATACAACCACCTATAGGTCGATGGTAGATCAGATGGGTCATGGGGCCATTATATGGAGGATGTATAGAGACTATGGAGGTTGGCTAGAAGACGGTGTGGAGTTGTGGTGCATTTGATGCACCATGTGGTTAGAGGACCGATTCCAAAGGGTGACAAAGTTATTCCAAGGTGAGTGAGTTCCTTGATAGTTTGACATGGCCCAAGATGTTCCCCTAGATCCATATATGGTATCGATCGACGAAGGCTACCAGATGACCAAGGATGAGGCCATGCCCAACATGAGCATATCTAGTGTATCTAGGTCCAGATGATGTGGATGGGGCCATAGAGTCGATATAGGTTGATGATGCAGGGTGCACCCAGGTGTATAGTGAGTGGTAGATGACACACCAATGGGTGTTTCTTTTTCTAATGGTGGTAGATGCAATAGGTAGACTAGCATTTGGAGGAGTAGAGGGACAAGAACCTACCCTCGATGTAGATAATATAACAACACAAGTGAAGCATAACTATTGTTCATTTGTCTTTGTTATTTGTTGTTTGGTTGTTTGATATTGTAAAAGTGCATAGTAATTAATTTTTTTTGCATGGTTACAAGTGATTCCTATTGGTCATTTATTGTAGATTCCTCGATACAAACATTGATGTAGAATGTTCCCCAGATGTGCTCGTGGGAGGAGGTATGCTAAAGTGGGTAGTTGCGATTGCGGGCGAGCTTGGCCATTTGTTTGATTCAGTGGTTATAAAAGAAGCCACATGTATCATTTTGTTGAATGAGCACGATGATGCTCATGCAGAGATTAAGTGAGCTAGATAGGTCATATGAGGAGGATCCCTAGCTCAGGATGTATTCGCGAGATATGTTGAGCTACGAGGCTGATATACAGAGTGGACATTTGAGGTTGTTGTATTACGGAGTTAGCTAGAGAGATATAGAGGCCGAGATTATTAGCGTAGAGTGAGGGACGAAGCCTCTAGTTCTAGTAATCATGTGATTATATATAGCGATAATGATGATGATATACGATGCATTCTATGTGATGTATTGATGCATGGGGGATTTCCCCCCAACGATTGTATATTGTAACTATGATTTTTGAAAACATATATATAGATGTATATTGATATCATGTGTGTTGTTGATGTGCATTGGTATATGATGTGATGATTGGTATTTGCACTTGGGTTGTTAGATTCTATGTGTATGGTTGAAATGGTTGTCTTGAATTTGGAATTTTGGAATGTATGATGATTTGGGAAGTATAGCTAAGTAGTGGATAGAATAGAATGTGTATTGAAATCAAAGTGAATAGTATAGTGATATCATGATAGAAATATATGTGATGTAATGTGGTAGATTAGAAAAAGTGGCATTGTGATTTAGATAGTATAAAATAATATAATTGTGATGTGTTGATAATTATATAAGGAAAATATGTAGAACAATGTTCATGATTATGTGTGATAAATATGAAGGTGGGAAAGAATAGCGATTCCCCCTAGTGTGAGAATGAGGTTCATTTTTGTGAAAATTCCCTCAACATTCATGTAAGAACCTTAAGAACATGAGTGTTTCATTGGGTAATGAGAAGGAAACTAGATATCATCTACCAGAGATGAAGATTCTTGCAAGGGATGGTGAAATCATGTGAAGAAGCAACAACATGAGGATAAGTGTCGAATTGGATGTCAAAGGAAATGGTGCCAACAATATGAGGTGTAGTTATAGGAAGTGTAGAAAAAAACTACTTAGGAAGCCAATTGGATGCAGTAGAAATGTGAGGAGGGTGGGAGGATGTGATAATAGGTGGACCAACTGAAAGACACAAATGGATGATGACCTTAGAAGGTGATTAAGAAAATATTGAAATAAATAGAGGGTAATCTAAATATGTAACAACTCTGATAAATATGTAATGAAGAATAGATTTGATCCAAGCAAATAAGTAATTTAAATTTGAAACCCTTGTTGCAAATGAGGATATAAAAAGACTTAGTTGATTCACAATGATGTTAAATTTGTGCTAAGCTCAAAAAATGATGGAACAGGGAATCAGAGCATCACAAATGAACCTGGAAAATTGTGTGACTGTCAAATGAGGACAAATATAAGTGTGTAGAAGGTCAGGAGTTCCTAGGCTCTATCGAAACATTGTCCATTGGTGTTCGATCAAGTTCGTAGATTCTAAATTTTTCTAGGTCAGAAGGGTGTTAAAAGTTCAGGATAATCTAAACAAAGGATAATTCTTCTCTCATTGATTCATGTTTTCCATATAATATAATTATATAGGAAAATAGTTTCCTAATAAATAGGAAACCTAAACAAATACTTCTACCCAATTTTACTAAATTAGTATGAGTTGTTTAAACAACTCAACAATTAACAATCTAAAATGCACTATAATTTTCCTAACATTCCCCCCTTAGTGCAAACTTCTTCTGCAGATTTCTTCTCCTACATGCTTGTGATCTTGGCTCACTGATGGCTTTGAAAAGGCTAACCAAAAACCTCAATATGAACCCTTGTTCATCAAATATAGACCCATGTCCAAGGTATGAACCCTTGTTCATCAAATATAGACCCATGTCCAAGGTATGAACCCCTTTTCATCCTCTTTAGGTATCATGAAGCTACGTTTTCCTTTTGATTTCATCTTTCCACCATTTTATTACATCACTGAAGTATATAGGAATTACTCCTTGCTCACTACAAATTTGAAAAAAGAGGTAGAAATGGAAATGGAACATTGAGATCATGTTCTCCCCTTTAATGTGAATTTTCCACTTATTTAACACAAAACAAGAACTCTGAAATGGAATCACACTGCACACAACTGAAAAATAAGCACACCAAAAATTGGAAGTCTAGAACCATAGCAGAAAGAAAAATACACACCACAATATGTCACCACACCTTCGTGTGGCCCCTTCATTGGTGACTGACGAGAGGTCATTGATTGACCTCTAACCTCCTGTACCTCTATCCTCTAGTTAGATGATGCTTACTGAATATAAAACGTATTTAGAATTATAATGATTTTATGTTGGTTCTTCTGCATCACTTTCTTCTTCTTCATTAGTAGCCATGGCACTTTCTTGTAATTTTCCATTAAGTAAATCACTTGCTATTTTGTTGCATTTTATAGCTAAGTGGCCAGATTTTTAACACCAGTAACACGAGTTTTGTTTCTTTGTATTTTTGGAGTTGGATCCTTGCAAAAACAAATATTTAAGTCTCCTTTTAGCATATGATTTTTTTTCACCATACATTGCACTTTCCTCTAGATCAATTATCTTGGTTTTGTCAGAGAAGAAATCAAACCTTATAAATTGGGATTTATCTTACTCAATGTAAAGACCATGCTAGAATATCTTGGAGGCATGTTATTAAGTGATACAAATTTTACATCATCATCAGGTACATCAACTTATATTCTAGCTAATTAATTTGAAATAGAATGAAACTTACTGATGTGATCAACCATACTATCACCTTCTTCCATCTTCAGCCCAAATAATTTCTATTGGAGTGCCACTGATACACTCTCTTTTTTCAATCCAAACAATTTTCTCAATGTAGTTCAGACAAAATGTGATGTCTTCGTTAGATTTATGTGATGCAAGTAGGAATCAATTAATCCCAAGCCAATAATCATTGTTGATTTTCAATATTTACTTTCCCACTTTGTTGATTCATTTGCATCATTTGGTTTTTTTATTTTTCCTTCCACAATCTCCCATAGATCTTTGTTGATCAACAACAACTGAGTTCTTACCTTCCATATATGGAAATATTTTCCTTCGAATTTTACAATATGGTTCAGTTTTTCCATTATGACCCACTTACATACTTGAGAAAGACTTACTGACAACACAATGCCTTTTGATTTTTATACTGACGTAATTTTGACAAAATGACAACATTAATTAAATATTATGTTACTACTACTTCTTTTAACTTATTTTACAACATAATGAATATTGATGATATAAAATGACTTCGAGACTCTTTGGATGATAGAAAATGTTTTAATGACAATATTTTTGACTAAAAAAATGATTATTTAACATGACCAAAAATAATTTTATTAATACTTTAAATAAGACACATGCATATTTATTTTTGAAGGAATAATAAATAACAACTTAAAGACCAGTTACCAATGACTCCAGTATGGTACGACACGAGCTATGTGAGGACTAATTTTTTTCCACAGTTGTTGTTACATGTTTGAAACCTCTACACATGCTCAACACAAGTCTCGAGCGATATATGAGATGTGCGGACTCTGAGAATATATCCTTGGCTGCATTTTTGACTAATCTTGTGTAATCTCATAGAACCATATACATGATAAAATAGGTTGGAAAAACACTGAGGAGGATTCGTGAGAAAATTGGGGATTGATGGGAGACAGACCATGAATTTTGTTGCTTAAGAATCACCAAACCACATAATCAGTGTTGTTAAGATTAGAAGCAAGCCATATAATAATACACGTACACCTTACCTTATGTGATAGATACTGCCTAGTTGGCTATTTATTGACCATACACAAGTTTCATGATGGTTTCAAATCCGTAGAGGCACAAATTTTTGATTTGGTAGTAGATCCACTATTCCACATACATCATATGGCAGATGAAAGAGGAAAAAATGTGAAACTCCAGACCTCACAAAGAAGCGTACGAATGTTGAACACACAGCTACAAATGTTTTAACATGTGCATAACATATCTTAAAAAGAATTACATCTACATCATCTCTTATAGCTCTTCACAGGTAACATGTGCACGCTTTGATGCCAAATAAAAGAGTAGAATAATTCGAACACAGGAAAATTCTTCTCTCATTGATTCATACGGTCCACATAATACAATTGTATAGGAAAATAATTTCCTGATAAATATGAAACGTAAACAAACACTTTTACTCAATTCTACTAAATTAGTGCAAGTTGTTTTAACAAATCAATAATTAACAATCTAAAACAATGTATGCACTATAATTTTCCTAACAAGTGTCACATATATTCATTGTTAAACAACTTTATGTCACTGTTAGGGTTCAAATTACACTTGTAACCTGTGAAAAAATGATATCCTGCAAAACCCCAAAACACATCAAATATTAAAAAGAAAAATATGTAGAATGAGGGGTTGGACTTTCCTCGATTTTCAAACAAGTGAAATTACAACCGAATGTCACACTACATCTCATACCCAATGTAGTTTTATGTGTCTTTGAAGAGATTTTGCCCTAGGTGGCCCTTGTGCGAATCACACTTGATAGTGTGAAAGTAACTAGATGTATAAAATGTAGATAGATGTGTTCATGAAAGAATAAAATTCCCCTCCTATGAATTGTATGTAGAATAATGCAGTCCCTTGCACTTTTGTGGATGCAAGATGGATTCTTGAATACTCTTGATAATGCCTTTGGATGTAACCTTACGTGGTGATAGCTAATGTTTAATGCTTGTTCCTTTCTTATTACCGCATAACTTTATATTTCAATGATTCTTTTGCTTGAATTTTGTAATTAACCCTGAAAAGGATGACTACCAAAAATATAAGATACCCAAACGGCTAGAAAGAACCCGAAAGAGTTGAGAAAATTACAAAGAGGTTAGGGGTGCCCAGAGGGGACAAGGGCACCTGGTGCTGGTATCCTAGCTAGGCACTAGTGTCCATAGTGAGAAATGTCGAAGCGTGAAAAGAAAATCTAGGATAGAAGGAGTGTAATATCAACAAAAGCAATAAAAATCAGTCAAATATGGCCAAATACATGGGTTAATTAGTACTTTTCTTACTTAGGAATCATATGAATAGTAGTATGTGATCAGGACTAGATATATACCCAAAGTGTGTGATTTAGTGTCTACATTTTCCCCCACTTTATGTTTTTGAGTGAATTCTCAATAACATAAAGTAGATAAGTGATGCGTACTTGATAACCATGTAGATCAATGGAAAAAATCATGTTGAGAGACAAGTAAAAGCGTGGAGTGATAAAAATATGAAGTGTGGAAACTAGAGAAGAGGAAGTGAAATTAAGTGATGATGACCCTAGGGTGAGAACATATGTATATATGTCATGTTTGTACCTATAGTTGGTGTTGATTCTGATGTGATTGATGTTTTTCTTGATGTTTTGGTTGATGTGACTACTACTTTCCATAAGGACAAACCTACAAAAGAGAAGATTGATCAAGTAGTCAAATATGCATGTATATGATCAAAACGTGTAAAAATTATGAAAGAATATGAAAAAGGAACATCTGCACCCGATTCTTGATGAGTGAAAGAGATAGAAAGGATCTTGAAGATGATGTAGAAGAATGAGTTTTTTTGGTGATCTCCCGCCAAGAATGGAAGAAGTGTAGGGAGAAAATTTTGTTATCATCCTCCAAACTTTAATTGTTTCCTGAAGTATGAACACCACTACAGATGGTGTGTAAAAATCAAATCTTTTTGAAAAATTATGATCTAACGCAAAAGTAGAAAAGAAAGTTGTAGTGCATGCATGCTAAGTGCTAAAGGATTGTCTATCCTGTAAAATCCACTGTGTAAAATTTTGAAAACTATGTTAAACTAAAAAATATTGTGTAACTTCCCCCTAATCACATGCATATAGGAAGGGTCAGGGGCACACAGGCGCTATTGTCTGGGTCTTGGTGCTAGTGTTTTTGTTGTAGTGAAGACCTAAGTCAGGTTCTAGGTCGTTGCTAAGACTGAAGACTGTGATGACTATGTGTTGAACTATACTAAATTCTAAATGTATACTATTATATGGGGTTAATGATTCATCTGATAGATTCCCCCCCTCATTTGGGGTGCATGCAACATCACTAAGGAATATGTGGCCCAAAGGAGGACTGACCACTAAACTAAAATTGATGCCCTTCAGGGGGACGAAAGTGCTTGGTAGAAATTGTTAGAGCTCAAAATTGCATCCGTCCGAAATAAGAATGATCCAAGGTTTTGAGGGAACATGGGACTATCTCTAATTTGTGGGACTTGAACTAAGAGAGGCCTCTAGAGAAGGATGGTTCCTCTAGTTATTCCTAATTCTAAATTACATCTAAAAAATAAAATGTAACTATCTAACTCTACTTTATGATTGCAAGGGACCGGGGTGAGAAGGAGATGCATCAAAAAAATCTTAAACTAAGGGAAGGTGATAGCACCAAGAAAAAGATAAAATACACTCTCAAATGAGATAGAATGAGAGGAAAATGAAGAAGGAGAGGGTAGATTAGAGATCCACAATCCAAAACAACATTCAAACCACCATTTTCATGGAGCACAACACATTTAAACCTTGTAAGGAGAATAAAACATGCACAACATACCTAGAAAAGAAATGAAAGCCAATAAAATTCAATGGAACACAAGATAGGGTAGATAATAACCATAAAACATGTATTTTATTGCTTTAGATAAATGCACAATCCATTACAATGAAGGTAAAAGGTAAGAATCTCCTTCTAAATGTCTAAATCTGAAACCTACAACTCATAACTGCTTAGGGAACAATTTTGACAAAGTTCTTTTAAAATTTAGAACATCCTTCCCTCTTAAATGAGATTTTTTTACATTATGTAGAGGAGAAACTCATATTTCCCCTTCCAACCACTGAAAACATGCATTACATATCTTAAAAGAGGTATGGGAAACCTTACAGGTCTATTTCCCAATGGTACTTTGCTGGCAAAAAAAAAGGGCACCATACCTCCTTAAATTTGGTTGTTGAGATACCGACAACATGCATTAAATATCTAAAAAGAGGTATGAGTGACCTAATAGATCCATTTCCTAATGGTACTGTTATCCATATTTTGCCCCCGGGTAAAATTGGTCAGCCATGACCTCACACATCAAAAACCAGAGAAATCATGTTCAAATCCTACAATCAGATTATAAGCGGGCTTGGAAATGGAATAACAGGGTCAGGGCAGGAGGCTGAGCAATATCAAAAGAACCAAAGGCTCAAAGGAAAAGAAATGAAGAAGATTCAAAGTCTTCGGGCTTCACAAATGGTTCAGAACGGGCCTAAAAATGACTAAGTATTAAGAAGCCAGCGGAGGGTGCCAAGTGTCTTAACAACACACATTCAAAAGTGGGATCCAGACTGGAGACTCAAACTTGTGTCAGCCCTCCATGTAGCAAATGGTCAACAGAGGTCTAAAAGGAGAGTGGGCCCAAAATGACTAAGTATAGAGTGCAAGCGGAAGGTGCCACGTGTCTTAACGACACTCCTTCAAAGGTAAAATATTGAGCGGGTTTTCAAATGAGCACGGGCCTTCCATGTGTCTCAGAGTCCAAAAAGGGACAAAGTCAGGGGTTGAATAGTCAAAGTAGAGGCAGGCCAGCAAAGAGTGCCAAGTGTCAGCGCGACGCTATTTCAAAGATAAAATTTAGGGCAGGTTTCCAAACAAGCGCTAAGACGCCACGTGTCCAGTGTCAAAATTTTGTCCCCACTAAGGAAAGATACTTAGGAAAATACAAAGAATCCCAAGGAGCATGTGGAGGCTGCCACGTGGACCCTGTATGGACAGACTCTTTAAATATTGCATGCTCGTGACCCTAATATTCAAATGGCCATATCTTTTGACTGGAAACTCAAATTTGGGTAGGACAATAATTTTTGGAAACATCTCAACACCCTCCATGCCATGGAAACATAAAATATCATTCTTAATAGGCTTTGGTGGGTGAAAAATGTTAAAACATATATCAGGCCATTAAAGCAGAATCAAATTTCTTCAACCACCAGATCTAATTCGATTCAATATGTCGTTCTTCCTTCTTCAACTCGCCAAGTAGACAGGGAACCACACATGATAGATTTGGGGCAGATTTGAGAAAGACATTGATTGATAGTGGTGGAGCTTTCAAAGTAGGATTCAATGCGTATCTCTAGGTGGTTGAAGTGTCATCACCAATCCGGCACTATGATAATTCTCCATCGGGAACTCCTCGTACTATGATTATTTACTAATGCACAACTTTTAGTTTGGTGGAAGTAATCTAGAAACACAATAATAGACATAACACAAGAATACCATAGACTATGATACAAAGGAATGATGAAAAATCTGAAATATAAGTGTAAATTATATTATCAACATGAAATTGTTACAATCTCACCCATGAGGTACTTCAAGTGTTACCAACTCCACTTGCCTTCCAAAAATAAGTATGGGAGAAAATTCACAATTACACCTCTTAATGACTTCTTTAACACACCTTCTAAATGATGCCTTCCTTCACACACTTACTCATACAATATTTCTCACTACTTTCTTCTATGCTAAATAAGGGGGTGGCCTCTCTATTTATAGAAATTTCATGCTTGTCCACCTTATCTCTAAGATAGGATAAGAAATCTACTCCGACGAATCATATTCCACACCTTAACTCTTATATTTACATGTAAGCTTATCTTTTAAGATAAGATAAACTTTATCATTTCACATGGGTTCCACATTTTTAGACTTTTTAGAAATAAAATACAAAAGAATTTTATGACCTCACTCCTTGTTTCTTATTACCTATATAATATTTCTAATTCCTAATTATGTAGACCCTACTTCTCTACTTACCCTAACTTTGACATTTTAACATTACCAAACCACTTACGACAAATATTTACTTTTTACCACAACATTCCTATTGTACTTTGAATGTTACCATACTATACATTATTGGTGACATCGTACCGGCAGTGCCATTATCTTCTATTGGACACTACTACTAATTATACTTAACAACATCCTATTCCTAATACATACATTAATGAAATAGAAATTATGAAGGAAAATTTTAGTGTCAACATCTTCCCCCTTCCTAGCTTCTACTTTGTCCTCGGAGTAGCCTATTATGGCACTTGGAAAATCTTTAACTTGTCTTGGTTGACCCATTTTGTAGTGGGAGTGCCATTCAATTCCTGTAGTCGATATGTACCATTTTCATGCATAGCTATTGTTTTGTAGGGCCCCATCCATTTGGGAATAAATTTTCTCTACCTTATTTTTTTGTATCTGGAATCATATACTAGAACCAAGTCATTCACATGAAATGGAGACCAACGGATCTTTTGATCAAAGTATTCCTTCTGCTTCATTTTCTTCTTATAGCTTATATCCTTCACTATTTCCCTCATTTCCTCTAGCAAATTAAGATGTACCAACCTTTCCTTTACTTAATCACTTTCATCCATCCTTTCATTTTCATAACTTTCACAATGGGAACATCAAACTCAATAGAAAGAACAAGATTAATGCCATAAGCCAATTGAAATGGGGAGTATCCTGTTGCTGACTTTGATGTTGCCCTATATGCCCACAATGTTGCATGAATCCTTTTATCCCACTTATGTACCTGTAAGGCTGCATCTTTTGCAAGAATTTGACACAACACAAAATTTGTTCATTCCACCTGTCCATTTGTGCTTGGCTTGTATGTTGTTGCCTTCCTGTGCTTAATATAAAACTTGTTGACTAGGGCTTCTACCACCTCATTAATGAAGTGGCTTCCTTGATCTGTTACAAGTTCTAATGGACAACCAAATCTGGTGATAATGCATTCATATATGAGCCTTTCCACTTCATCCATGGAAGTTGTTTTCAATGGCCTAGCTTCAACCCACTTGGTTAAATAATCTGTGGCAACTACAATATACTTATTTTGGTGTGGGGTAGTTGGAAGTGGACCTACAATATCTATTCCCCACTTTTCAAAGGGACCAAGTGGAAGAATAGGGCATAATGGAGCTGATGAAGTCTTATGGTTATCATGTGTTTGACAAATATCACATGTCTTACAATAATTATAACAATCTCTAAAAAGAGTGGGCCAGTGATAACCTGCATCCAAGATCCTTCTTGTTGTAAGTTATCCAGAGAATTTTCCTCCACATGTACCATTGTGAAATTCTTCTATCAGCTCATTCCCTTGATCACGTCCAACAACCCTCTTGTAACATCCATCAGATCCTATTCAAAATAATACTCCATGCAGAATAGAATATGGACCGACTGGCTTGAGTAATCTTCCTCTTAGTCTTTGCATTAGCTCCATCGGGAAACTTGAATTCATTCAGATAATTCTAAATATCTATGTATTCACTAGGGATTGTGTCAAGGGATAACAATTCTACATTTGGGAAATCATCATCATCACAAGATGAACCTAAACCATCAAAGGCTCGAGAGAGTGCATCTATATTAACATGCTTCTTTCCTAGCCTATCTATAATATCAAATTCAAATTCTTGTAGCAAAATTATCCATCTTGTTATCCTCCCTGATGGTTAGGCTTATTTACAATATATTTTAGAGCCTGATGATCTGTTACAACTATAAATTTCTACCCTAACAAGTAATTTCTAAACTTCTTTATAGAAAAAATGATAGCTAGAGCCTCTTTTTCTATTACAGTATAATTTACCTCAGCACTACTCATTTGTCTTCTCCCAAAGTAAATTGGATGATCATTCCCATTTTCATCCTTTTGGCTCAGAGTACTTCTTAATGTTGCATCTGAGGCATCAATATACACAATGAATGGCTTGCTCCAATTTGGATTCTTTAAAATAGGTGAAGACACCAAATCTTCCTTTAGTTGTTCAAAAGCTTTATGTGCCTTCTTTCCTAGTTCATAAGTAACATCCTTCTTCAAGAATTGGGTTAGTGGCTATGCAATCTTTGAGAAATTATTAATGAACCTTTTATAGTAACCCACATGGCCTAAAAATGATCTCAACTTACTTTTATTCATAGGAAATGTTAACTCTTTGATTTTTGAAACTTTATTAGGATCAGTACCAACACCATCTCTGGATACAACATGCCCTAAAAAAATTCCTTTAGAACATCCAAAGACACACTTTGTAGGGTTTAGTGAGGCTTGTGCTTCATCTAACCTTTGAAATGTTGTCTCCATCTAGTGCAGGTGGTCCATCTTGCTCCCATAGATGTAAAAATCATCCAGAAATACTCTAATGAAGTTTCCAATGTAGGGTTCAAACACCCTATTCATCAAATGCTGGAACGTTTCCAGAGCATTACACAACCCAAAAGGCATAACTCTATAAGCAAACGTTCCCCAAGGAGTGGTGAATGTGGTCTTCAACTGATCTTTCTCCGCTATAAGAACTTGGTTGTATCCGCTATATCCATCAACAAAACTATAACACTCATGGCCAGCTACTTTGTCCAAGATCTGATCTGAGAATGGAAGAGGGTAATGATCCTTCTTTGTTGCCTTGTTGAGCTTCCTATAATCAGCACAAATGCATAGTTTCCCATTATTTTTTTATTGAGATCACAATGGGAGAAACCCATTCTGAATTCTCCACAGTAAATATGAATCCTACATCAAGCAAGCTATCTATTTCTTCTTTTATAATCTTGGAAAAATTAGGATTCATTCTATATGGCATTTGCTTGTATGGGCTTAGCACCATCTAGCAGCTCAATAGAATATTCTAACCAACTTAATTGACGGAGTTCCTTGTAATCAAAAGTGAATATGTGTATGTACCTTTGAAAGAGCTGGAGGTAGGATTCCTTCTCACTCTCCATCACAGCATCACCAATCTTTATTTGTTGGAGACAATCGTCAACTTCTTCTTCAGATAATTTTATGGGGTCATGAGTTGGTGTGAATGGAAGGATATCCATGACTGAAACATCAACCTCACTTTCTTCATCTTCAGTGTCCACTTCACTGGTACTATCGTAATCAGAGGATGTCCAATTATCAGTTTCATCACTTGAATCCACAGGTTCTGCCTTATGATGTCGAGGGATCATGTTTATCTTCACCCTCTCTCTACCACATCCAAGTGTCATGAAACCTTCATTCCAGTAGTTTCTTGCATGAACTCTCCTTAGCCATGGTCTTCCCAACAGCATTGGGTACGCAATAGTACCTTTTTTCATCCACCTGAATGTCTACCACACATACAACACCCATAACAGATATTGCCACATTTGAAACTACACCTTCTGGTTTAGTTTTTCCTTTATTTAATGACATTAACATAAGTGTTGAAGGGTGATCAATTTTTAAACCCAACATATTCATTAGAGACTCGGTCATTACATTAACTGCAGCACCTCCATCAACTAAGACATCATGAATTAAAATGCCATTACATAATACCTCAACTTGTGGAGCATAGGGATCCGCCTCTGCCCTCCAAAATAGGGACCTCAACCTCCTTTCTTCGTTGAGCATTGAGTCCACTTCGCAGCTCCCGCCTCTTCTCCGAAGACATAGCGAAGAGTTGACCATATGTAATATTTGCAGGCCTTTTGGATAGATATTCCAAGATGGAGTATGGTCCTTGCCCCTGTAAAATCAAAAAATCCTCCACACCCAACTTTCTTCTCCTATGTTTCTGACTAGTTTCTCCTTTCATCTTATTAAGATCATTTCCATCTTGATTATCTTTTTCTTTCTTTCTTTTTGTTACAAACACATCTACTTCATTATTTCTGCTCTTATCTACTACATCAAAAGAATTCACAGGTGCTTTTCCTTTATCATTATCTCCTTGTACCAGAAGTAAAATCTCTATCTGGACAATTATACTTATAATGACCCTTTTTATAAAAACCATAACATACAACTTCAAAAATATTTCTTTTTGGACCTCTATCTCCTCTATGAGAACTAATTTCTTTTCCTTGAAGAAAATTAATAGTTAACTGACCCATATTTTTGAGCAGATCTTCATACTCAGTAGATGTACTAGGAGAAGGATTTGTGCTCACCGGGAGTGGTTGTGGATTCTGGACCAAAGGTGCTGATGTAGGCTCTACTTTAGCAACAATTTCTTTGGGCTCCTCTTCCATGCTTTCTTCTTGCCTTCTTGCAATTCTCTTTTGCTTGTTCGATGGTAGCTGGGTGGTCATAATTCACTCGTTGTCTGATCTCTGGCTTCATCCCAAGAATGAAGTGCTTACAGAGGAGATTATCCACATGCCATTCATCAACCCATCCACTAATCCTTCCTTCCGGATCTGGGCATCGAGCTTCCTCCTTAGCTCTAGAACATGAGCATGATAATCCCTTATCTTCTCCTTCTCTCCTTGGGATAGCTTTGTGATCTCAATCATGAGATCTGCATATTTCTATTGTTCACCAAATTCTTCAAGAAAACTTTTAGTTAATAAATCCCATGAATTTTTCACATTATCACCTAGTGTTTCAAACCACCTAAGTGCTGAACCATCCAAAAAGGTAGGAAAAAATTCCGTCCATTGTTCCCTTCTTATAAGGCCATTACAAATACAAGATCGTTTAAACTCTTGAATGAAAGAAGAAGCATCTTCATTAGATTGAGCTAAAAAAACAGGAATCTTCCCCATTTTCAAAAGTAACCACAGTGAAATAGTAACCCACAAGTATAACCAACAAGACTTATGTGCACAAATAATTGGAATCACTATAATAGAAAGTGACTTTACACCTTTCTATAGTAAAATAGGAATGACCATGGTAAACTATGGTAAAACTTGACTTACTGCGGTAAAAACTGACTTTACTGTGGTAAACACTATTCACAGTAAAAAGTGAAGTTACTGTGGTAAATACTATTCACAGTAAAAATTAAAGTTACTATAGTAAATACTATTCATGGTAAAAAGTTACTTTACCATGGTAACTACTATGCATAGTAAAAACAAGGTTACTGTACGTACCCAAAATTGTAGGGTACTGCACGACCGAAATGTGTTACACATGCCCCAATGATGATACAAGTTGCCTCGTAAGGTGTTCAGGATCCAAAGAAGCTCGCGAAGTATATGTTAGCATCCCAAATGCTTTATCCAAGTTCCTTGTGCTTTGTTTTATCCCTTGCCCCCCTTTTTTCTTGGGCTTTTGACCTTTAGTAACAAAACCGCCGCCCTACCAGGGTGGTAGTCCTTCACGCATTTTCCAGCACGTTCCTTTGATTACGACTTACATGAATTTTTAACCTTTACCAACTTTTCTCAACCGCCTTAGCTTGTATTTATGTTTTTGGTTCCCTGTAATAGTGTTTCTCCATTGTTTAATGGTAAAAGAGTTCCATTCCAAGTTACCCTTTGGTGAATGGTAATTCTATAAATAGCTGGTTTGTTTTCAAACAAATGGCCCCTCACCTTCTCAATTCTATTATTTAGTCTTTCAATTTCTTGTTTAGAATTCATTTGGTTTCATGTTTTGCATCCATGCTAGTTTTCTTCTGCTATTTAGGGGCCATGTGATCTTCTTGTTTCAGTTTCATTACTGTTTCATACAATCAGTTAGAGTAAGGTAGTTTTATTTCAATTTAGAATCCATTAGAGTTGCAGGTTGTGTTCTTCACAGGAAGTAGTGCCTAGAGTCTCTCAGTACACTTGTATTATATTCCCGGAATAGATCCCGCTAGGAATTGCATAAGCCAAGCTCTGTCACTTGCGCTATCCCTCTCCTACTCGCATTGTATTCGGTATATACCCAAAGCTTCCATTGTTCGAACACCTTCTTCTATTGATGCTAGCATATACACACTTTTCTAGATTCATGTGAACACGAAGGAACGAGGAGATCAAACTGAGGGGAAAAAATCACACAAGACTGGATTTTCCACTGTTCTGCAAATGCCAGGTTTGAAATAGAGTAGTGAATTATTTCATTTCAGTTAAAATTTACTTTCAATATTACTGGGGAAGCTGTGGGGATTGACAGTTTCTGAGAAACTATGATTCATTCATCACTTCTAAGGTAGGATCGAGAGTCTTTCAATTTAAGTTAATCAGTTATCTAGCTATTTAGGGTAAAATCAAAACTACACAAGCAAGTAGTTATACCAGGCTACCTCGCTTGTTTTAATTTTATTATTAGACTAGTTGTCATTTTCTAAATATATTAAATAGTTGTTCTTTTAATTCTGTTAAATATTCTATCAAAAATACAAAAATAGAGGAATGTATGTATGCTATAAATATATCTTGCGTAATCAGTTTACTTTGCTTTAGTTAGAATTGTATCATCTCTTGCATGACAATCACGGGACCTAAAGAGCCTAAGGAATACATTTTTGAGCCAATCGTGCCTCAACCACATCTTCCCGCGGCACTAGCTGACATAGACCAAAATCTCAGAATTCAGGTCTTCCGAACAACATCAGACCTACAAGAAGTTAGCACACAGCTGAGAGGATTAAACATAGAAGACGAAAAAACACACAAGTTTCGGTCAAATCAGCCAAATTATAGAATGCCTTGATAGATATCTACATGACTGTAGAAGGACTTGAAAGAGAGCAAACATTCGGTTGCAAGCCACTAGTCCCACATCCTGATGCGGGAGATATCCTCATTGACATAAACACTAGCTTGCGAATTCAAGTTGCTAGAACACCTGTAAGGTATTCTAGGAAAATTACACAACTCCTAGTTCTAAACATAGAGGCTGAAAAGGCATACGACTACTGGATACTTAGAATTAGGGATTGACTCTTCATATGACCATAGGAGGTCCACAACAACCACGAACTTACGGTTATGATCCACAGGTCCTGCAACCCAACAGGCCTACAAATCAATCCAATGTTGATGTTGGTTTGTGAACATTAGTGTTTAGATCTTCACCACTCCCGCCAGATATCATAGCATAGTTTTCTGTATTAAACATAGAAGCTAATAAATCCAATATTTTATGGGCTAGACTAGAAAACCACCCATAGCTAACCATAAAATCCACTAAAATTACCTACCACTACTTTCATGACCTTTTCTGGAGATATATATGAAGCTCCCATACGTCACTTCCCACGTATCCAACAACCAAGAA
Organism: Taxus chinensis; assembly: GCA_019776745.2. Taxonomy (NCBI): domain Eukaryota; kingdom Viridiplantae; phylum Streptophyta; class Pinopsida; order Cupressales; family Taxaceae; genus Taxus; species Taxus chinensis. The sequence continues at coordinate 61,341,895 of CM034152.1, read as the reverse complement.
ATAGGATCTCGGCAGAGCTCGACATCGATTGGAGCCTCCGAGCAGCCATTATATCTGAATGAGCCATTACACCAATCCAAGTTAGGAGGGCCTTCTTCACCTTAGATTCATAGATTCCATTATCGCGTGTTGAGGATTTAAGATTACCCGATTAGCTTATACATATCCATTCATATTCAACATTCACCGGCTGTCTCAAAACAACCTCGGGAAGTTGGGTACGAGGAAAGGGTACTTGTAGATTCCCATGCTCGTTTGTCACTTTTCCATCATATAAAATTGGTGAACCCGATGTGAAACAAACTAATATTCCTCTTTTCATCTCTTCCATCCACCTTCGCTCTTTCCCATTATTCTGCGGGTATTCATATACCCCCGAATATGTCGGGATATGATGTATATGGAAGACCTCTCTCAGGTCTCGAAGTAAACTATAGTAAAACAAATAGACAACCATCACCCTCAGTTTTTACATGGGTTGATAACTATTCAATTAATTACTTGTCATCTCAAACTCCCCCTCACAGAACTAGTTCTAGTTCTTCGTTCTGAATTGAGGAGTTTGATCAGTTTCAACAAACACAACAACCAGAGCCATCAGGCTATAACAATATGACGTTTACTGGAGAATCTGATTTATCTCCTTAGGTCTTGTTCAGACCGTAGATCAGTAGACAATCAAATCCACTCCCCTTTTTGGATGAGGAGTACTTCGTACGCTTTGCTAAAAGTGAACAATGCTTCCAAAATATGTATCCACCTATAGGGAGTTTGCAAATACAGTCTGATACCCTATTCTAGGAGAACACCCCCACAACTCCACCTATGGGAAATACACTCGGTGAAGTTTGGCATGGTAACGACCAGTTCATAAGAGGATATCATACCCCCTTACAACCTCAAGCCATACAAAAAATACCCTTAAGGCAAAGCACTGCGTCTTTACCGATGGAGGTCATTTCAGCCTTAGCTGAGAAGGTTAGAGGGCTAGAACTTGCTCAAGCAAACCAAAATTCATATTTTGGGCAAGCAAGAATCCCCAACCCTCTACATCACCCTAGTCGAGTTGACCTCATTACAGGAATAGGCACGTTAGGCATGCCTCCTCAAAATCCTTATAATTATCCACAGCAAACGCCAACTAGGATAGCATTTTCAAACGCCGCTCTAGTTGAAAACATGACACCTCCTGGCTTGGCACCAAACAACCTATACCAGAACAATGCTCCTCCTTATTTAAACATTTATTCAAAGTCGCCACAAGGAGACACATTCTCTTCTCCCGGGATGTTCATGTCTCTACAAACGCATATGCTATGCCATATCAACAACCTATTCCACCTCAACCCCCTCAGCAAGCCCCATTGATGGTCGAGGCCTACGTAGTAGGGACTTATTAAGAATATTTAAAAGATCCCCAAGACTTCACCATATGAGGCGTTATGCTTCCAAGACCTCTTCTCAATTTACCCAAATACAAAGGGGAAGGGGACCCAAAAGCACACATTAAGGCCTATGTCATAGACATATGGGAGTTACTCCCTTAGGATAGGATTGTTGCTAAGATCTTCCCCAAGACCTTAGAGGGTATCGCCCTTGATTGGTATTACAAAATACATGAAGCCTCGATACATTCATTTAAACAACTCGTGTCAGAATTCATCAAAGCTTTCAATATCAACAAATTGTTAAGAACGAGAATCAGGGAATTCTTGCATATTAAGAAAGAACATAATGAATCCACTACTCATTTTATCTAAAGATGGCATACAGTTCTCTACTCATCAGCAAGTGCTCCAAATATGGATCAAATGGAACTATGTGATTTATTCCTTAATTCACTCAATAGAGAGATAAAGGAAGAAGTCCAAAAGTTCCCACTAAGAACTTACGATGAAGCACTCGAAAGTGTTCTCCGAATCAACCAAGAAGTGATTGATAGTAGTCATAAAACATATGGGACAAGAGGGAAATTAACCACTCCCAATCAAAACACCGCATCCTATCCTAATACTGGGAATGCTAATCAAGGACCTAAGATCCTTAACAAGAACCACGGTGTTACAACAGATGGAGTAACTAACCAAGCTAAAAGGGAAAATGTTTTTCCACCTGTTAATAATTAGTGAAATGATAATTTTACCCCAAAAATCAACACGGTGGATTTTAATCATCCACCATGGCAACAACAACAACATCGACAAGTCGAGACGCGAAGTCCAAATCAAAACCCAACTAGATATCAGAGTCAAAACCAAAGGCAACAGCCTCCAAATTTCAACTCTAACAACCATCAACCTTATCAAAATTTTGGGCCACAATAGGTTTAAAATCAACAACCTCGAAATTACAATCCCAATCTATATTGTGGCTTCCACAAGATTCAAGGAAACAATAATAGGACTTATCGTGAATACAATAAATTCATGCAGCGTTTTCCAAAAGATCAAAAACAACTCTTTATAGATATGTTTTTAGCAAATTCTATAGTACCCATGCCAAACACTTATGCAGGGGTAGTTTCCCCTCAAAATGCATCCCTCAAGATCTTCAATGACCCGCTCCCAAACCATTATAACAACAATAGGTTAGATCCTAATGAAACAAATAAGGGTATCATGACAGGAAACAATGATCATGAAGCTTCAACTTCATTAAATCCACCAGTCGCACCCCAACTAGGAACTCGATCTCAAACTAAGATAGTTGGTTTAGTAGAGGTGATATGAGCTACCCATATAAATCATGGTAGGTAGTCCTGAGGATATTTGCTCCCCAAGTGTAGACATGTCCATGGCCCTCAATCTGGGAAATAATAGGAGCCCAACAATATAAGAGGATGTCCCCTCCCTTGTGCCCAATCAGTCTGGATGCAAGAATACCCATAATGGCCTTGTGGAGTAAGGGAATGTCTGACTCAATAATAGAGAGGATCCTCACGCCCTTCTTCGACTCCATCGATACAACCACATCTCCCATGTAGGTGGCCCACTGAACCACCTGTGATCTAGATACAACTGTCTTAAGAGACAGCTGTTGCCTAAGGATCGGAACCCCCAGTATGCAGTAAACATCCTCCAGGGTGATGGACCACTCACCCCTAACTCCTGGCAATCAGAATTTGTTCCGATCCACATCCCAATAAGAAAACAAGTCACACAATATGTGATTGGTAAGTGCAACATGAGGAACATGTGCAATCCTCCATATACTAGCCCTCTGGAGAGTATCCCGCTCTGCCTGGGAGAGTGCCTCTAACACTGCCGAGAGTCAATCACACTCCCTCTCCCAGATCAATCTAATGTACTCCTCCTTCTTATGCATACACCCAAAAACATGAAAAAAGGAGTAAGTACCAAAATCACATTGGAAAAACTATTAAGAACATGCAAGAATGTTAAAAATGCAAAAACAAATCAAGTAAAGTGTTGTTTTGACACTCTGTAATGAACCGCCACCCTGCTCAAGGTGGCGGTTCCGTAATCGCCACCTTCTAAGGTGGCGGTCCCGTAACCGCCAGCCTGCTCAAGGTGGCGGTCTTGTCCCATGAGTTCAAACGGGTCACGTGCCCTAAAAATGCTCAAAAACACAAAAAATGACCATTTTAATTAAAACAAAAGCCTACCCATTAGGCACCCCCCCCTAAGTGACCCTATTAACACTAGCATTTCTAAAAATGACCTCCCCCAAGACAAAGATTTTGACATTTTAACATTTTGGTTGTAAAAACAGTAAATCAAAAAGAACTAACCTGAGATCTCACGGGTCGATGTTCCGCTCTCAGAGGCATGATCGTTATCTCACCACGAATGTTTTGACTATACTCTCATCGAAAACTATTACCGTGGGTCCCAGAGCTCAAAAACTATCAAATCAACACGTACAAATGAATAGGAAAATGAGCCTGTTATATATATATATAGTGTTTTGACTCATTTTGAAAGCCCCTTTGGTAGGTTTGGAGCGCCGACGGAGGTAATTTCTTTTTCTCGTTGAAATGGTAAGTCCTCATACCATATTAATTTAGTATTTATTTTCTCGAATGATTTTATCTATTTGCACTTGAGTCCTCTTTTCATTTTGCATGTAGCGGGAATTTGGCTGGCGTCACTTCGACACATGGGTGTGTCAGGTATAATTTCTAACTTCCCATTTTGGGACAGCCATGCTTGGACCCACAATTTTACGTCTCTTCATGGCTTAAACGCTTCTTCGAGGGGGCAATATGTACGTACCCAAAATTATAGGGTACTGCACCACCGGAATGATGTTACACATGCTCCAATGATGATACAAGTCACCTCGCAAGGTGTTCAGGATCCAGAGAATCTTGCGAAGTATATGTTAGCATCCCAAATACTTTATCCAAGTTCCTCGTGCTTTTTTTTTATCCCTTGCCCCCCTTTTTCTTAGCCTTTTGACCTTCAGTAACGAAACCACCACCCTACCAGGGCGGCGGTCTCGTGGCTATTGCCCTGCTCAGGGCAGCGGTCCTTCACGCGTTTTCCAGCATGTTCCTTTGATCACGACTTGAGTGAACTTTCAACATTTACTAGCTTTTCCCAACCGCCTTAGCTTGTATTTATGTTTTTGGTTCCCTGTAATAGTGTTTCTCCATTGTTTAATGGTAAAATATTTCCATTCCAAGTTACCCTTTGGTGAATGGGAATTCTATAAATAGTTGGTTTGTTTTTAAACAAATGGCCCCTCACCTTCTCAATTCTATTGTTTAGTCTTTCAATTTCTTGTTTAGAATTCATTTGGTTTCATGTTTTGCATCCATGCTAGTTTTCTTCTGCAATTTAGGGGCCACGTGATCTTCTTGTTTCAGTTTTGTTGTTGTTTCATACAATCAGTTAGAGTAAGGTAGTTTTATTTCAATTTGGAATCCATTAGAGTTACAGGTCATGTTCTTCAAAGGAAGTAGTGTCTAGAGTCTCTCAGTACACTTGTGTTATATTCCTGCAATAGATCCCGCTAGGAATTTCATAAGCCAAGCTTTGTTACTTACGCTATCCCTCTCCTACTCACATTGTATTCGGTCTATACCCAAAGCTACCATTGTTTGAACACCTTCTTCTGTTGATGCTAGCATATACACACTTTTCTGGATTCATGTGAACATGAAGGAATGAGGAGATCACACTGAGGGGACAAAATCACACACAACTGGATTTGCCACTGTTCTGTAAATTCCAGGTTTGAGTTGTCAAAAGTTCTAGTTAAAACATATCAAATAAAGTAGTGAATTATTTCATTTTAGTTAAAATTCACTTTCGATATTACTAGGGAAGTTGTGGGGATTGATAGTTTCTAAGAAACTATGATTCATTTCTCACTTCTGAGGTAGGATCGAGAGTCTTTCAATTTAAGTTAATTAGTTATCTAGCTATTTAGGTTAAAATCACAACTACACAGGCAAGTAGCCAAATTATAGACTGCCTTGATAGATATCTGCATGACTGTAGAAGGACTTGAAAGAGAGAAAACATTCGGTTGTAACCCACTAGTCCCACATCCTGATGCGGGAGATATCCTCATTGACATAAACACTAGCTTACAAATTTAAGTTTTCAGAACACCTGTAAGGTATTCTAGGAAAATTACACAACTCCTAGTTCTAAACATAGAGGCTGAAAAGGCATACGACTCCTGGATACTCAGAATTAGGGATTGACTCTTCATATGACCATAGGAGGTCCACAACAACCACGAACTTACGATTGTGATCCACAGGTCCCGCAACCCAACATGCCTACAAATCAATTTGACGTTGATGCTGGTTTGCGAACATTAGTGTTTAGATCTTCACCACTCGCGCCAGATATCATAGCACAGTTTTCTGTATTAAACATAGAAGCCAATCAATCCAATATTTTCTGGGCTAGACTAGAAAACCACCCATAGCTAATCACAAAATCCACTAAAACAACCTACCACTACTTACATGACCTTGTCTGGAGATATATACGAAGCTCCCACATGTCACTTCCCACATATCCAACAACCAAGAAATAGGATCTGGGTAGAGCTCGACATCGATTGGAGCCTCCGAGCAGCCATTATATCTGAACGAGCCATTACACCAATCCAGGTTAGGAGGGACTTCTTCACCTTAGATTTGTAGATTCCATTATTGCGTGTTGAGGATTTAAGATTACCCGATTAGCTTATACATATCCATTCATATTCAACATTCACCGGCTGTCTCGACATGACCTCGGGAAGTCGGGTACGAGGAAAGAGTACTTGTAGATTCCCATGCTCGCTTGTCACTTTTCCATCATACAGTTACCCTCCAAATGATTTCTAACTAAGTGGGAATATCTCTCCAGAAAATCCAGCAACGAGGATTGATCCCGGCAACAAAACCAAAATGTCATCACCAATCCGGCACTATGATAATTCTCCATTGGGAACTCCTCATGCTATGATTATTTAGTAATGCACAGAATTTTAGTTTAGGTGGAAGTAATTTGGAAACACAAAAACAGACATAACACAAGAATACCATAGACTATGATAAGCAAAGTAATGATGACAAATCTGAAATATAAGTGTAAATTATAATATCAACATGAAATTGTTTACAATCTCACCCATGAGGGTACTTCAAGTGTTACCTAGACTCCACTTGCCTTTCACCAAGAACTATGGGAGAAACTTTCAAAATTACACCTCTTAATGGCTTCTTTAACACACCTTCTAAATGATGGCTTCCTTCACACACTTATTCATACAATATTTCTCACCACTTCATTCTATGCTAAATGAGGGGGGTGGCCTCTCTATTTATAGAAATTTCAGGCTTATCCACCTTATCTCTAAGATAGGATAAGAAATATACTCTAATGAATCATATTCCATACCTTAACTCGTATCTTTACATGTAAGCTTATCTTTTAAGATAAGATAAACCTTATCATTTCACATGGGTTCCACATTTTTAGAATTTTTATAAATAAAATACACAAAATATTTATGACCTCACTCCTTGTCCTTATTACCAATATAATATTTCTACTTCCTAATCATGTAGACCCTACTTCTCTACTTACCCTAACTTTGACATTTTAACATTACCGAACCACTTATGACAAATATTTACTTTTTACCACAACATTCCTATTGTACTTTGATTGTTACCATACTATACATTATTGGCGGTGTCGTACCGGCAGTGTCGTTATCATCTATCGAATGCTACTACTAATTATACTTAACAACATACTATTCCTAATACATACATTAACGAAATATAAATTACGGTGGAAAATTTTTGTGTCGATAGAAGCAGGATTCAAATTTTTCCCTCCTCTCTCTCTTATTATTCCTATATATTGTAACAGAGGGGCATATTCAAGGGTTGGTCATTGTTTCTCCTCTGCCCCCCCTCTCTCTTTCTTCCTTAGGGTAGAATGCAGAGTCTAAGCCTCCTCACATGGCTCTGTAATGGTGTTTTCTTGCCTCTTGCCCAATGATGATGTACTATGTAACATTTTGGAGCAATAAAATCTATTTCGTGACGCATCTGTCCATCCTTGGCTTATTTTGTTGTTTCTTCTTACCTCTCATCATTGCATGGTTAACTGTTCATATTCTAATGTTCGTTGTAGGTCCTAGGAGTTGTGTTTGATGGGTTTCGAAGTGGTGTCTGTGTGAAATCTCTCTCTAGTCCATGGTGTCCTTTTTCCACCCTCTCCTCTGCTCACCTCTCTCCACTTCAGGTGGTCGTGTCTGTGATTCAAACACTTCCTTTTCTGGTGTATCACCACTTAGTGTAGGATCTTTCACCCTATTTCTCTCTCTCTCTCTCTCTCTCTCTCTCTCTCTCTCTCTCTCTCTCTCTCTCTCTCTCTCTCTCTCTCTCTCTCTCCCCTTGGAATGGTTAGATTAGGATAGAATAGGTTCTACCTACACTGGAGTAGCTTGTGGCAGGTAGATTAGGAAGCAAGAACCAGCTTTCTCTGGAGGTGCATCTCAAGGTTTTCAAGTCCCACAGTTTGAGAGATGGTCCCATGTTGTGCAATCACACTAAATGCCCCACTTCACACCCGGGCCATTCTGGGGTGCTATGATTCTGCCCTAACAGTTTTGGCACACCCGATGGGAGACTGAGGTTAGATCTTCCATCTTTCCAAGGTGTCTCAATATAAACAACAAATCATAAGCCACTATGTGATTGCACTAACAGTTTTGGCATGTTCTGTGGGACAGGTATGAAGCTCCTTACCACTTCATTTAGTAGGTTGGTGTGTTCATGTTAAATTCAACCTTTTAAGGCATATGCAAGCACATCTGGTGACTCCATCTGGTCAATAACCCATCCTCTGAGTTGCATACCTTTTCCATCCATTTCCACTCATTTTCATCCATTTTCTTCTTCCATCTCTCTCATTTTCTCCCATTACATGAGGTTGTGCAATCGTGACTTCATTCCCTTCATGGAACTCACATTTACAGAAATGCAATCCACCTCCAATGAATTTCCCAACTCCTCCAAATCAGCATTATGATCAAATCCAGAACCATTATACTTACCCATATGAGTAGGGTCAAAATCAGTTTGGCCATAAAGCTTATCAAGAACAAGGGGGTGCATACAATGGTAACAGCTACACAGAGGATGCTAGTCTGCTAGAGAAGATTCAAAAAATGGAGGCTATCATGGTGCATTCTAGGGCCATAGCACAAATGAAGGCATTCAATATTGGTTACAGGGCACTGCGTCCATAGGGAGGCCCTTTTCCAAGACATTACAATCCACATGAGAAGCTTGCCTTCATGGTCGAAATGCTTCCCCAACTTGCACAATGGACTAAGGATATCAAGGGAGTTGGAGTCAACACAACCTTGTCCATGGGTAAGTCTACCATCTCATAGCTTTTCTTTTTCTCTTTCTCAAGTAGCACCATCTCAACTAAAGCTCCAATTTCGAATCTTCCCAGTTGCTTCCCCAAGTGTTGATTCCATTTCTCCATTCCCTAGTCTTCCACCCCATTTCAGTTCTTCTCCCCTTTTCTTTCCCAAGCAGTCATCCCCTCCAAAAAAACAAAAAGTTCCACCTCCCTCCCCACCACAAATAATTGCAAAGCTCATTGAAGAACCAGTGGTGGCTGAGGCTGAGTTTGCAGCAGAGGAGGAGGACCATATAGTTTCATAGGCTCCAAGTGTGGAGCAGGCCACAGAAGAACATTTAGTTCTTCCTCCCACTTCATCCACTTCAAGCTCTGATGTTGAAGAAGAGTTTGATCTTTCAAACTTCATGTTTAAGGATGAAGGGAACTATGGTGAGTTAGTTGCAAATCAAAAGGACACCATGGAGGAGGTATAACACATGCAAAAGGACAGCAAGGAGGTAGATTATTTGTCTGACTTGGAGGATTGCTTTGATAGAGAGGAGCCTGAGGAAATTACATCATTTACTCCTCTATCATCCATCTCCCAAGCATATGATCTTGCTGCCATGGAGGAGAATATTCAAAGACAACAGCTTGCACTTCATAACAGTCCTCTAGATTGAGGTTGGAAGATATGAGTCTTCCATATTATTCACAAGAGATTAAAGAGAAAAGGCAAGAAGATTTCATTATCTCTCTCAAACCATCCACCCAAGAAGGTCCACAATAAGACTCCATTTTTGGAGTTTAATTTCAGAGAAATGGGCACACCCGAAGGATCAAACCATGCCTAATCAGATACTTAGATTCATTAGAGCCAAGGGAGAAGCTAAAAATAGTCATGCCTACTTCAGGGCATGTGATGAGTATCAAAGCACCAAGGGTCACCATAAACACCTCTAGGAGTCCAATGTAAATCAGCTTGAGGAGGTATTTTCCATTAATGTTGATACCTTGCTGATATGGGTGGAAGATTGGCTTAAAGTCATTTTTTCACTCATACAGGAAGCCATATTTAGTGTCAAATCATTTGCATGGCTGCCTCTCTTTAGAAAGGGAAGCTACTTCTCCCTGCCTATAGCAGGCTTTGTTTAGCCCCTTTTCTCTCTGGTTAGTTTAGGAGTAGGAGTAGACTTTGTTTCCAGTAGAAGAAGTGCTTGTGCACACTCTGCATGTCTAATTTAAGGAATTTATGATTTTTTCTTTGTACATAATTTTTGTTCGTATTGCTCTAGAGCTACTGATGCCAGGCCCTTCACTATTCATGGCAGAAGACTCATAGTTTCCTGTAATAGTTGTAAATTCCAAAATAAAAGAAATGTAGAGAAACTAAAGAATACTTTTAAGACATCCCATTAAGGGAAAAATGAAATCCCCATGTCAAAACAATTTTCTACTCTCATAAGCCTTGTTTCAAGATTTCTTATGAAAATTGAGAGTGTGGACGCGCGGGCAGGTTCAAGGTCGTTAAGAACAAGCAGTCAGACTTGCAGCAACTCAGGGATCAGATTTTCAAAGCAAAAGGATTATTATCAAGCTATTATTCTTGAATCCATGCCTAATGAATGCTTCAAGGCTACTAGTCCCTTCATCTAGTAGGTAGATTCCCCTACAAGTCGTTAAATTGTTATCCATATTTTGCCCCTGGGTAAAATTGGTCAGCCATGACCCCGCACAGTAGAAACTAGAGAAATCACATTCAAATCCTAAAATAAAACTACATGTGGGCTTGGAAATGGAATATCAGGGTCAGGGTAGGAGGTCGAGCAGTGTCAAAAGAACCAAAGGCTCAAAGGAAAAGAAACGATGAAGATTCGAAGTCTTCGGGCTTCGTAAATGGTTCAGAATGGGCCCAAAAATGACTAAGTATGGAGGATCTAGTAGAGGGTGCCAAGTGTCTTAATGATGCACATTAAAAATTGGGATCCAGGCTAGAGAATCAAACTTGTGCCAACCCTCCATGTAGCAAATGGTCAACAGAGGTCAAAAAGGAGAGCGGGCCCAAAACGACTAAGTATAGAGTGTAGGCAGAAGGCGCCACGTGTCTTAATGACGATCCTTCAAAGGTAAAATCTTGAGCGGGTTTCAAATGAGAACGAGCCTTCCATGTGTCCTAGAGTCCAAAAAGGGACAGAGTTGGGGGTTGAATAGTCAAAGTAGAGGCAAGCCAGTGGAGAGTGCCAAGTGTCAGCGCGATGCTATTTCAAAGATAAAATTTGGGGTGGGTTTCCAAACAAGCGCCAAGTCACCATGTTTCCAGGGTCATAATTTTGGCTCCACCAAGCAAAGAGAAGTCAAAAAATAAAAAGAACCCCCAAGAGCACATGGAGGCCACCACGTGGACCCTGTATGGATAGAATCTTTAAATTTTGTGTGCTCGCGACCCTAATATTCAAATGGCCATATCTTTTGACTGGAAACTCAAATTTGGGTGGGACAAGGCTTTTTGGAAACATCTCGACACCCTCCACACCATGGAAACATAAAATATCATTCTTAATAGGATTTTGTGGGTGAAAAAAGGGAAAATGTATATCATGCCATTAGAGCATAATCAAATTTCTTCAACCACCAGATCTGATTTGATTCGATCCATCATTCTTCCTTCTTCAACATGCCAAGCAGACAGGGAACCAGACATGAAATATTTGGGGCAGATTTAAGAAATGCATTGATTGATAGTGGTTGATCTTTCAAATTAGGATTCAATGCGTATCTCTAGGTGGTTGAAGCAAGATTCAAATTTTTCCCTCCTCTCTCTCTTATTCTTTCTATATATTGTAACAGAGGGGCATATTCAAGGGTTGTTCATTGTTTCTCCTCTACCCCCCCTCTCTTTTCTCCTTAGGATAGAACGCAGAGTCTAAGATTCCTCCCATGGCTCTGTAATGGTGTTTTCTTGCCTCTTTCCCACTGATGATGTACTATGTAACATTTTGGAGCAATAAAATTTGTTTTGCGATGCATTTGTCCATCCTTGGCTTATTTTGTTGTCTCTTCTTACCTCTCATCATTGCAGGGTATACTGTGCATATTTTGATGTTCGTTGTAGGTCTTGGGAGCTGTGTTTAATGGGTTTCAAAGTGGTGTCTATGTGAAATCTATCTCTGGTCCATGGTGCATTCTGTCTACCCTCTCCTCTACTCACCTCTCTCCACTTTAGGTGGTCAGATATGTGATTCAACCACTTCCTTTTCTGGTGTATCACCGCTTAGTGTAGGATATTTCACCCTATGTCTCTCTCTCTCTTTCCCTTTAGAATGGTTAGATTAGGATAGAATAGGTTCTTCCTACACTGGAGTAGATTATGGCAGGTAGGTTAGGAAGTAAGAACTGACTTTTTCTAGAGGTCCATCTTAAGTTGGTCAAGTCCCACAACTTGAGAAATGGTCCCATGTTATGCAATCACACTGAATGCTCCACTTCACACCCAGGCCATTTGGGGGTGCTATGATTCCACACTAATAGGTACTTTACTGGAAGAAGAAGAAATGGGTTCCATACCTCAGTAAAAATGGATGTATAGCTACCATGTACTGCATTATTTAATACTAGAGACATATTTATGTTCATTATATCAGTTGGTAGAATTTTTTCTTGTGTCTTTCGGGAACATGCTAGCCTAAAACATGTCATCCTGATGTCATCCAAGAACATTTGTACTTGTTTCAGTCGAGAACATGTCGGTATAGAACAAGTCGGCCCAATTTCATCCAGGAACAATTCAGCCCAATCTCATATTTTACAAGTTGATCAGTTTTGCAAGGGGTGCAAAATTGGATAACAAAAACCAAGGCACACAAAAGAAAAGTGGCTAGGAAAAATTTTTTAGTGCAAACAATATAAACATGTATGTATAAGACAAAATTTAAGCTAAGCACGTAAGAAGACAATGTAGACAAGAAGTAGTACAAACAAAGTAGACCAGGAAAAGTGGGTTTCAAACATGGGACATCACTCATGATGTTGCAACAAAAATGAGTCCAAACTGACCCTAATCATACAAGTAATCAGAGAATAAGTAAGACATAGGGCAATTCCTGTAAGAAATGGAAAATCGTGACAAGCAATGGAATACAATAGCAAGCAAAATAACAAACAACCATGGTGGCGGATAAACTTGCAAAGTAAAGGCTACACATGAAGCACCTGTTAGCATGTTAGGAAGATAAAATGTATGTCAAAGCATGTATAATCTGATATGGTAATGTGATACGAAAAATTAAACAATAGCACTTGTAATGTGTATGAAATATGATGCCCCCATGATTTGATGTGGGACTAGTATGAGGTACTGCGCCAAGCATCCATGATTAATGTATCGATATTTGTAGATTTGGTGATCACAACTAGAAGGAAAGTGAATACACATGTGTGTGTAGAAATATAATGACATACAAAATATATGTCTAATATGTGTAAAAAGTGTACATGTAGGCATAAGTAAGCAAGAGTAAATGTGACCAAGATATGCAGTATGTTGTGGAGGTGTGAGATGGAATGAAATGCAATGTGAGAGTGATAGAAGCCACTTTCCCCCTGAGATAATGTGAATGAGTATACATGTAAAAAGGTTTATTTATACATGCCCCCTCAATAGTCAATAATGAACCGTAGAACAAGAGTGCGTCATTGTGAAATGGTCTGAATTATGCGCTAGAAAGATGTGAAAGCTTAAAGTGTAGAGATTGTGTGAGCGAGCGAGTGAGTGAGTATTTTGAGGTTCAATTTAGATTGAAACCCTTAGTAATTGAGTATGGACCATGGAACTAGATTTTTTCATAGGGTAATGAGTGTAGCATGTAAAATTATATGTAAGAAATATGTGTCATGGATGTGCTGAGTGTGAAATGTGTTGTGTGATGTGATGTGAGGTTCATGTGTGTAGTAATCCCTCAATAGTCTAGTGTGAACCAAAGCACAAGATTTTGTCATCAAGTGATGATGATACAAGTGTATTAAGTGGTTTTTATTCATGCTTAGGAGATATTAGACATTAAGTGTGGAGCATCGAGTGCAAGGAATGATAGGGACATTTGATAGCAATTCAAAGGGGGAGAAGATGTGATTCCCCTAAAGTATGTAAGTGATAGAGATCTAGTCGATGACACTAAGTGGATCAATATAAGGATTAGTTTCCTTGAAAACATTAATTGTACGCTGAAGTGGTGATGACTTAGGATCATTGAGTGGAAAAATTCGAAAGAGGCTAGTGATAATCTGTTGATCTTGCTTAACAAGTGGTTGCTTATTTGGGATTGGTAACGCCGTAGGATAATTTTGAGGTGGAGGAGTTGTACCGATCTTTACAAAGGTTTCTTAGTTTGACTTAGGAATATTATGGGTGACATAGTAGGAGGAGGTGATGGAAAACTAACCTTGAGAGGTGATTTCTTAGTTGTAATGGGTTGAATAAGCAACGCTTGACTAATCGAAGAAGTAACGTTAGAATTAATAACATGATACTCATTGGGCATAGATGAAGTATATTTAGGAGACCATTTGGATTTAACATTTTTAGATGGGAAAGCAATATAATGTTGTGTAGCAAATAAGATAAATCCTTGACACTCAAGATGCTTGATTCTTTGTTGTAAAACATAACGATCATTGCCATTTTTTCCATTAATTCGATGATAATTTCAATATAGATGACTCTAATATTTTTCATGACGATAAGGAGGATAGTAATGAGTAGATGGTAAAGTGATCAATTGATTACTAATGAGCTCAATAAGAATATCATTTTTCTTAGCATTGCGATTGAACTTGAGAGGTGTTGGTAATGGTAAGACTTGAGGTTCACTGATATGAGAACAAGTAGAAGACATAGAAATGGGATGAGATGTAGTAGAGGAATGAGCCTAAGAAACATCCTTAAGATGCTAGATTTCATATTTAAGAGATGTAATCATGGATTCTATAGCCTGAAACTAGTCTTGAAATAAAGAATGCAAAACTTGAAGGGACGCCAACATAGGTTGATGGGAATTAGAACAAAGAGAGTCATCATAAAGATGATTGAAGATATCACTAATTTGAGCAGGAGGTGTATCACTAGGAAGATATATAGTATTTATGTATTTTAGAAGAATATTTTTTCAAGATGGGTACATTTGAAGTAATTTATGCAAGGATACTTGAGAGACATCATGAGCCATAATAGAAGAATGATGAGGATCCAAACATATTGAAATGAGACAGGTTCAATAAATAGAGTTTAATCTAAATATGTAATAACTTTGATAAATATGCAATGAAGTACAAATTTGATCCATGAAAATAAAAAATTTAAATTTAAAACCCTAGTTGAGAATGAGGAGATAAAAATACTTATCTAATTCACAGTGATGACGAAGTTGTGCTAAGATGGAAAACTGATGAAACAGGGACTTAGAGCGTTGCAAATGAAACCAAAAAAATGTGCAACTTTCAGATGAGGCTAGTCACAAGTTCCTAGAAGGTAAGGAGCACCTAGGCTCTGCCGATCTGTTGTCTACTAGTGTCCGGTCAAGTTTGCAGATTTTGAATTTTTCTGGGTCAGAAGGGTGTCACATATATTCGATGTTGATCACCTATATGTCATTGTGGGTTAAAATCATTCTTGTAACATGTAAAACAAATGATATCATGCAAAATCTCAAAACACATCAAATCCGAAAAATAAAAAGATGCAGAATGAGGGGTTGGATTGTCCTCAGCTATTTATTAACTAAAATGTGGAATTATGACTAATTCTATAGTTAATATGACATTAATGACATTAGTAAATAATATATGAATGTATACAGAAAATGACCCAAACAACTAAGAAAGTAGATATGTGAAACCTTAAAGTGCAAAGAGAGTTAGAAAGAACTCAACATATTTGATGGACCTGCTGGACTATGTCATGAAGATGGTTGGAGAAACAAGAGAAGGAAACGACTATGCCAAAGTCCAGAAAAGTGTAAATCCAAGAAATATGAGTGGACTGCAACACCTGGATAGGTACATGAGCACCTGTGGGCACCCTAGTATGTAATATGGGTGCCATAGTATGTGAAAAATCTTTATAAACTTCCTCGAAGGTGTTTCTTAATTGTTTCCTACCTTCGTTTCATGTCAAACTAACTTCTCTTCACTGCATCATATGTCCTTGGTAATTGGTGATGAAGAAAATAACTGTAAAACCCCAAGACAAGCATCAAACCCTAAAAAAATAAAGATGCATATGAAGGGGTCAGATTGACCTCATCTATAAAAATGGTGGACTTACTAGTCAAGCATTGCACTACATCTCATACCTGATGTAGTTTTATTTGTTTGTGTGCACTCATGTGCTAGGTGCTCTTGTGCCAGTTGCACTTTGTGAAATTAGTGAGCAATAAATATGTTTAGAAAATGTAATAGAATGGTGAATGAAATAGAATAAAATTCCCTCATATGCAGTGTGATGCAGATGAACTAACATTGTGCCTTGTGATGGACCTAGATGGATGTAAACGGATCCTTTGATGGATGCAACCTTAGGTGATTGATATTAGTGCTTAGTGCTTGCTCCCTAATTATGGTTTCATAACTTGATATTTATATGGTTCTCTTGTTCTAATTTTGTAATTAACCCTGAAAAGGATGACTTCTAAAAAGATAAGAAGATCAAACAGTCAAAAAGTGTCTGAAAAGTGGTGGGAAAGTGTAAAAAGGCTCAAGGCACCCCAAATGGGACCAGGGTATCCAGGGTACCCCAATATTGGGCTAGATGCCCCAATAAAAGGTAAAATGATACCAAATAATGAAAATAGACTGGGAAATTATGTTCTGAAGGTTGGAAATGATGACAAAAATCAAAGTAAAATGGCCAAAAGACATGTGTTAATTAGTACTTTCTTCACTCAAAAACCATATGAATAGTAGTATGAGACTGAGACTAAATAATATATAAAGTGTGTGATTTTGTGACTAAATTTCCCCCCACTTTATGTTAGTGACTAGAAACCTTGCTAACATACAGTAGATAGAGATGTGTACCTAATAATCCATGTAGAGTGATGTAGAAACGTGGTGAAGGACTAGACAAAGTGTGGAATGAGAAAATAGTGGAGCATGGAAAATAAAGATGCAAAAGTTCAAAAAGTGGTGAGAGTGAACCTATGGTAGAAACGCATGTTTATTTTCCAATGTGTGTGATGTACCTGCATGGTTAGTATCATGTGTGCTGCCAAAAAATGTTGTTGTAATTTGCCCCATTGTTGTAGTTGTTTTTGGCTGCTTGTTTCTCATACGAACAGACCTGTAAGGAGAAAACAATCAATTACTCAAATACACATGTATATATAAAAATGCATGTAAAATACGCATGTATATGGATGTGAAAGCATGTAAATGTAAAGTACACAAATGAAAAATGGAACATATGCACCTGATCCATGTCAAGATAAAAAGTGTAGAAGGATATCATGTATTGTGAGTATTTTGGGAGATCTCACACCACCCTGGCTGAAGAAGTGTATGGAGAAAGTTACATTATTCTCCAACCTGTAACTACTTCCTTGAAGTTGTATGAAGAGATCTTGGTACTGCCCTTTTTTTTGGTGATGCGACACTACTGGCTAAAATAGTGTAGAGATGAAATTCTTTGTGTCCTCTAACCTATAACTACTCCCCAGAATGCTAAGGACAACCGTGTCTTATAAAATCCGTTGTGTACGGGGTTAGTAGAATGTTTTGAACTCACTCGTTGTATAACCCACAATGTCAAGGACGTAAAACTAAATTGAACTAAACCGGTGTAGAAGCATTGTGTAGTGTGTAAAATCCCAAATGATGCCCCCCTCTTTGGGGGCACATGCGACATCACTGATAGGATAATGCAGCCCCAAAAGAGGACCAACTACTCAAACTATGCCCTGCAGGGGAATGGAATGTGCTTGGTAGAAACCAAGGCACAAACAAACAATTGACTAGAATCAATTGTTAGTATGAACAAGCATGCATGTAAAAGACAAATATATGCTACACAAATAGTGTGTAAGCAAGAATGCAAGAAAACATACAAGGAATCAATATACCACCAAAGTGGGTGGAAAACATGGGACATCACTCATGATGTTGCAAGACACTCAAGGCCGCAATGGCCTAAATACAAAAGAAAAAAAACAAGCAAGTACAAACAATAGATAACCATGGAAGAAAATAATCTTGAAAAAAAATGTTGCACATGAAACACCCATTAGCATGTTAGAAAGATAACCCATATGTCAAAAGCGTGTATAAGAAAGTGATGTAAAGTGCTAAGTACATAATGAAACAATAGCACCTGTAATAGAAAATTTTGGATTCCCCCAACAATCGTTGCAGGAGTGGTAGGAGGCGAGCATCCATGTTGCATATAAGAGACCTATATTTGCTATCACAACTAGAAAAATGCATGAACACGCATGTGTGTATGGTAAATATAATGACATATACAAAATCTAGCTAGCATGTGTAATAAGTGAACATGAACAAGAAAAGGTAATCAAGAGTACAAGAAACCAAGATATGTAACATGTTATGGATGGATGGAGTGTAATGCAAGATGGATGACAACATCCACGTGCCCTGAGTGAATGAAGTTGTATGTAATGAGGTTCATTTATTATTCCCCCTCAACAATCAAGAATGAACCATAAACGAGAGTGTGTCATCATAAAATGGTCGAAATGTGTGTTGTATCTAGCGCATTGTGATGATTGTGTATGTGTGTTGATGATATGTGACCTAGAGATGATGTATGTGTGACCCTTATAGCTGAATCATATATCAAAAAAAGATGATCTACAAAGTGATGATGTAGCCTAAAGCATATATCACTATAAAATGAAGGAATAGGTGACCATTAATCCTATACATATGTCACTAACCTAGTAATTTCGCATGATAGAAGGTTGAGTGATGAATGTGTGAGGGTTATAAGGTCAATTTGATTGGTAAACCCTTGGCAATCAAGACTCGTATAGTGTGTAGACAATGTATGATCTAGGAATGCACAATGCAAGATATGTATGTAGACTAAAATTTTAAGGTGTGCGGTATGTAGGATGAGAAGCATATAATGTAGACTGATTAACTAAAAATATGAAAATGTTCTATATTCTAAATTAATCTAAACTAGTAACAACAATGGTATAACTGATATGAAATGAAATATAGATGCTAACTAACTTTATTTGATATTTAAATGAAATGAAATAAGCGAAATAGGAGGGATACGGTACTAACCTGAAGATGAATAACCTCATTTTGATTCTGGACTAAACAAGATGATGTGCGGACGAAGCAGAGTATGAAGGTACAACCCAAAAAATTACAACAGATGAAGATCTGACTAGACTATGGTGCCTGGAAGAGGAATGGGGTGCATGTGGGTGCCCTTGTCTATAGTAGGGGTGCTCTAGTCTACAGAAAATCTTAGGATCTAAATCTTGGAGTGTCACTATATCTTTGCAATGTCTCGATCATTATTATGTGATTACCACAATAACTTTGCCTATGTCGCTGTAAACATACAACAAAGACCTACCTGTAAAACTCCATACAAAACATCAAATTCCTAAAAACTAAAGATTCATATGAAGGGGTTAGACTGACCTTAGCTGCCACAATGGTGGACTTATAACTAAGCGTTGCACTACATTCCAGACCCAATGTAGTTCTATGTGCTTGTGTGTGTAATTTTATACCTAGGGTGCCTTAGCACCAATTACACAGAGATAGGGGCAATTACTAGATGTAAAATGCAAATGGTGGATGGAAGAGAATGAATACAACCCTTCCTATGCATTGTGTGTGATGCATTGATGCCCAAATGTAGTCCCTTGAATTATTAGATAGCTAGCCCTTGATAGTAGATATTATGCCCATGAGATAGTAAGTATGTTATGTTTATATAGGGATCTCTTGTTCAAATTTTGACACTAATGACCCGACATACCAACTAGTACTTAGGGGAATGAAAGGGAAAATGACAAAGACCGACCTTGAATAGATAAATTAGATCTAAGTGAGGTCAGGACTAGGGCACCTAAAATTAAGGACTGAGGTGCCCATGGATGCCCCAGTACTACCCTAGGCTCCCTAGTAAAAGACTAGAGACAATAAACAACCAAATAACAACACCTGAGACTCCTTGAATAATGACCAGAACTGTGCAAATAATTGATAGTTGTGTAAGACAAATGATGATGATGGCCAACTAATTAACTACAGGACTAGGGGATAGGTCATTAGTGAATACTTTTCTTACGTGAGATCCATATATAAAATAACATATTTGGTGGTATAAATGTAATAGCAAGTGCATGATTTTGTGACTACATTTTCCCCCACTTTATGTTGGTGAGTAGAAAGCTCGGTAACATAAAGTATATAGAGATGCATACATGAGATAAAATCAGGAGAATCCCATGTTTTAGTAGAACGTGCAGATGTGGTAGTAAAAGCATGCCGAAAGAACTATAAAATCATTTTGAACCATGGATCAACGGGTTGATCCATGCAACATAACGAAAATCATACTAGTATGATGAAGTGCACTAAAACGAGAGTGATGATTACCATGTATGATGATTTTGAATGTGTATGATGATGATAAGATGGGGAAGGGAGTGATCAGTTCCCAACCCGAATGCATGTATACGAATGAATGACCGGAGGGTTTGGGCATCCCGTTGCTAGAGGAAGAGTGTAGGGAGAAAAGTGTGTTATTCTCCAATCTCTAACTACATCCTCAAGATCTAGCCGCTACAGATAGACTCATATCAAATATTTGTGGTTTTTGGATCCAAATAATTTTGATCAAATAGTTGACCCATATAGGAGTGGTATAGGAAAGGCACTCTTTCCCCCACTCCACGAGTGTCGCCGTAATGTGATAGTTTCCAAGCTCCGTCATCTAAAAGAAAACACGAAATGTATGATGCCTTCCAAGTTAGGTCATCTAAGATTAATCATAAAGTGTGTGATGGCTTCCAAGTTAGGTCATCTGGAAGCAAACACAAAATGTAGAATAGTTTCCCAAGTTAGGTCATCTGGGAAAGCAATGGATGAAATCTCCCAAGTTAGGTCATCTGGGAGGCCACACGTAACTCCCAAGTTAGGTCATCTAGGAGGCCAATTGTGTTGAATTTGTATTGATTGAATGATATGATTTTGATTATTAGGAATTTGAATACATTGATTGATTGATTCAATTGATTGGTTACTTATAGAGATATTTTACGCTAGTTACCCCCAAGTTAGGTCATTAGGGGGGAAAATTGATAGAAGTTGGTGAAATATCACATGAAAATATTTTTAATTGTTTATTGCCCCTAGGTTATGCATTAGGTGGAAGTGATGAAATTTCACATGTAATAATTGTACATTTTTTGCCCCCAAATTAGGTCATTAGGGGGAATTAATAGTGAGATGTCACGCAGTGAATTAGTAAATGTTTGAAAATGATGAGTTGGTAGTGTTGATTAATCACATGGTAATGTAAGGGGAATTATAGGATGACCCCAATGATATGCCCCCCTTTCAGTGAAAGGGGAAGTGATGATAAGAATGAATGCTAAGCCGAAAGTAAGCACAAAATAGATAGAAAGTGATAGAAATCACAAAAATGTGTATGAATTAGATGGAAAAAAATGTCGAAGAGAGATAATGCATGTTGAATGTGTATGTTATGGTGGTAGGTGGAATTATAAAAATAATTCCATAAATGGGGTGTAAATCAGAGTACAAACGCTCAAGATATGAAAAAATAGAGTAGTGTGTATTACTTGGAAGAATAAGCACTAAATAATGACTATAGTAAAGTAGGTGAAAAAGTAACTATAAGTAGTGAAGTGAAAAAAAAATTAGTCACTTCATTTTTTGATTGTGTGAGTGTGATATTGAGCACGAAGTGAGTGAAAATTCCACAACTAACAGTAGTGTGTCCTAGTTGGTTTGAGATGGTGGCGACTGTCGTAGCGTCACACACGACAACAGATTTGGTAAGTGTGTTGTTTTTCAAAAAATGTATGGTGTAGTAGCCATTTCTTTTGATTTTTTTACAAATTTGAGATTTTTAATTTTCTCAACATTTGAGACCTAGAAAAAAGTAGTGAGGGCACTAGTGACCCCTGGGACAGGAGCGCCCAGATCTGGGCGCTAGTGTCCTGCTCCTGGGCGTCCTAGTCCTGCATCTGGGCGCCCTAGTCCAGAATGTGTGTATTTGGTCTAGAATGATGAAAAATCATAGATTTAATGTAAATGTAATGTGATGAGTGAGTGTATTTGGAATTGTATAGTGCTCTAACACAGTGTTTGTTGTTGTGTTATGGTGTGCAGAGGGATATTCACTTGAGGGAGTTCTAGGATGGGCATCACATGAGTACTTTGCTTGGATTGGGCTTGTCAAATGAGGAATGGGATGTCATGGACCGTTCTGTCTTGCGGCACATAACACAGATGGGGGACGTGCCCCATAATATGCCTATGTTGACTGCACTATGTGAGAGGTGGTGTGCAGATACATTCATGTTTTGGTTGCCTATAAGGGAAATTATTATTACTTTAGAGGATGTATATCGTATATTACAATTTTTGGTTGTTGGAGAGAGAGTACAAGTGATGCCATTAGAGGATATGGAGAGATAGATGCGTACTGCTAGATGGTATTTTATGGGGACTCAAGTACCTACTGAGGCCCATATCAATTTTGGATGTTATTTACAGTCTAGGGTTCCGTGCTTGTGGAAGTTCATAGCAGTTGTGATTACTTCATCTATAGCAGTGGAGGGAGGAGGTGTAGGCATCTTGTATAAGATGCATGATATATGTCGGTAGATAGAGGAGGAGGGTACTAGATACATGTGGGCATGGTGTGTGTTGGCCCACCTATACAGAGATCTATACTGATTTACTCATGATGAGCATGGTGGTGGGATAGGAGCCACTACACTATTGCACGTATGGGCTTATGAGCATATAGTCATGTTGAGACCAGTTGGAGGTCCACGAGGAGAGTGGGCTAGGCCAAAGATATATGCGAGGAGGTGGATTAATATTTGTGGGTGTAGGATGGACACAAATACCTACATGGCACTAATAGATAGGATGGGGCCCGAGGTAGTTACATGGAGGCCATACTATGACTATGGAGGATGGCCCAAGGATGTAGTAGAGTTACGATGTATGAAAAGGAATATGTGGTTAGAGGATTAATCCCCAGTCATGGCCGAGATTTTTCTAGTGGGATAGTATCACGAAAATTCGGTATGGCTTGAGATGTGCCCCCAAATCCATATATGGTTGAGAGCTATCAGAGCACTGAGGAGGGTCGAGAGCTAGACCAAGGCCCACAAAGAGAAACTAGTACCTCCAGGGCCATATGAGGTAGATGCAGGTGATAGAGCCGATAGATGTAGATGATGTGGGTTACACAGAGGAGTACCATGCATGGTGGGTGACACATCAATGGGTATTGTTGTTCCCATTATTTCCAGATGTCCAGTGAGGGTTACCGTAGGGAGGAGTAGGAGAGGGGGAAGCACATGCTCCCTGACAATGAAGCAATGACTGTAGTGAGCGTAAGTATCTATATGTAGCTATGTCAAGTGTTTTTGTTGTTGGCTTATGGCTTAGTAATGGTTGTCTAACACATTGTGTTATTTATTTTGTAGCTGATACGTATTGGTCCTTGATAGTAGAACACATCCATCCACACCTTGACATGGAATGTGCCTACTAATGTACTTGGTGGAGGGATACTTGAGTGAGTGGATGATATAGCAAGTGAGACATGCCCATTTATTTGAGCCAGTGGCCATAGTAGCAGCGACATGCATGGTGATACTAGGTGATAGGGACGAGGACCATAAGGAGACTTGACGAGCCTAAGAGGCGATGGGTGGTGGTCCCTTGGCACAGGATGTTTTTGTACAATACATGGATTTACAGTGTTAGTTCTTAGAGCAGTCTACAGAGAACACCTTATTATGTAGGCAAGTGGAGAGGTATCAAGGCCATGAACAATGATGCAGAGTTAGTGGCGAGGCATCTAGTTCTAGGGCTCTCGAAGTACCTAAGAGAGATAGTGATGATGAGGTGTGATTAGTATTATTGTATATGATGTAGGGGAATTTCCCCCTAGTGATGATTGTATTCGCTATATATGTATGGACACATGTGATTTATATATGATGAGTTTATTTTGTGGTGTATTGATGTGTATCATTAGGTGATTAATGTTAAGATGTATGTGGTGTGTTTTTATATTGTTAATGTTTATTAAATGGATTTTGTAGCACGTAATTAGTATAATGATGATAGTAGAATGAATGTAAAAAGAGATGATGTATGATGATTGAACTAATGTGTGTGATGAATGTGTGTCGTGATAATGTAATGTAATCGTAATATGTTAGTATTATAAATGAAGGGGGGTAATAGACAATGCCCCCCAATGTATGGATGATTAGGTTCATGTAATTAAGATCCCTTAACAGTCAAGAATGAATCGCATAAGAAATAGTGCATCATTGGGAAATGATTAAATGCGCTAGATGAATGAACAGAGCAGTGTGATGAAAGGTTCTTAGAGAAAAACCCTCAACAGTTGTGTAAGAACCTTAAGAACAAAAGTGTGTCATCAGGGGGTCAGGTGATGGTAATCACCTACCAAAGACCAAGGTGGTACGAGCAAAGCGGTGAAAGCATGTGGGATGGAAGAAGTATGAGTGTATGATCTAAACTAAATATCATATGGAGCTACGGGTGGTATGCGCGAAGGCAGGTGGGTTATGTGGAATCCAATGTGAAGGAGCAGCGAGATGTGGTGGATAACATGAATGTGATAGATGAGATGGATAAAATGAATGTGATGGATGTGATGATGCAACAGTGTATAGAAATGATGGAGAGCACACATAAGTAATAAATTGTGGTGGTGGATGAACCATAGCTTGATCACTAGGTGGAGAAGCTATGATTCAAGTATAGTTGAAACTCTATAATGAGGTAGAGGAGAGACGAATCACCCACATGAGCAAGAGCTAAATGATATGATTCCCTTATCTTATAATATTTACAATATATCATGAAGGGAAAGATAGATCGTCATCCCTATGGACATTTATGTGATGATAATTACAATAAGCCTGGTCACGTTGACATTGTAGCTTGTGTTGTAGATGATTCTGGTTGGATGGTAAGGGAATGATGTGTATTTTCAAGTAAGGAAAACAATACATGTCATGGGGGTCAAGCATGATCAAATAAATGCAATGGCTTACATGATATAGATGAAGTGGAAGGAGAAATGTCCTGTCGTAGAGGAGGAGAAGTATTTTTCATTTGTTGAGTAGGTTGAGCTTGTTTTCTTTTCTTGTGAGGAAAAGGTGGAGACTGTGTAGGATTCTCAACCACTTTTGATGGAGGAGGAATAGATTATATAATAGGAGTAGATTTATGTGGAGGGTCAATGACATTTTTTGAAAGAAGATCTTTCTCTAGATCTAGGACTTTATAACAAAGAAGAATGAATGAATCACATGTATCATATTGCAATCTTTTCTTAAATGCAGGAATCAGACCACGATAGAAAATAAATTTCTTTTCTATATCAATAGGTTGGAATATCAGTTAACGTAGACAAGCATTGAACTGTAAGATATAATCCTTGATAGGTTCAGATGAGCCCTGATGTAAAATAGGCAAGCGATCATAAGTAACCTTATGGCCATTTTTGATGATAAACCGATGGAGGAAAGTGTCCTCTATGTCATAGTAAGTACTAATGGACCCAAAGGTAAGATGAGTGTATCATTGCAACGCCTCATCAATAAGACTATATCGAAAGGCCTTAAGCAATAATCTATCATCAGAACAAGAGGTCATGAGCATGAGGGTAATCAGTACCATCAAAACATGTGAATGTAGGCATGATAAAGTCCTTAGGAAATGAAGAATTATGAATCTTCTTAGGGACATGGTTACCATGTAATGAATTATTGCCAATAGAAGAATAGTAAGCCCTACTTTCTAAAGTGAGAGACTGAACGTGAGATTGTAATTGGCCTACAACATGCACATGAGAGATGATATCCTATGAAGAAACAGTGAAAGATGGAAATAACGTATTAAGAGGTTATAATTTGCCATTGTGAGTTATCATAGGGATGTCAAGAGATGATAAAGGAGATTCTGTTGCTAAGGGCACACTAGGAGTAGGTGCCGAAGAAGCTATAGTAGATGAGATAGATGTAATATCCATATCAATGGTATGATTAGCATCGGAAACATCCTAGATAGGTAATTGATGGAGATACATATATATGAGAAGATGAAAAAAGGAGTGTAGATGATGTAATAAGAGGAGATGAAACGAGAGGAGAAGAAGTGATAGATGGAGGTGACTCATGCACAATTATAGATGCAATCTTAGGAGAAGGAAATGAGGGAATAGGATATTTACACTTGACAATATGAAAAGAAATAGAATGATGGCTATCAACCACCTCGTCAGTATCAGATAGAGAATCATAAATGAAAATGTTGCTAAATATGATATCAATAGGATCATCAACATAATATGAAAGAGTATGCAAGATAGTATGAGATGTAACATGAGAAGCAATATGAGAAGTAGAAGAGTCATGAGAATTATTGTATAATGGTCTACTGGATAAGAAGCATTATGTATATGTGAGTAATTTCAATACCAAAAGTAATCGAAAAGAATCATCTAAAATTTCCTTAGAAGGTCAGAAGGATGATGACAAGTAGCCGTATAACCTGGGTACAATGAGTTAAGGCTTATATGATCCTCACAATTCTAATTCAATGGGAAAATCTTCAAAATGAGGATGCCACATATTGTTGACCAGCTAAGAGTTTAATTGAGATGATCTCGTAGAATAAAGGGATATGGGAGCCCCACCCTACAATCACGCACTCTCCCTCCACTTGCTCCCCCCTTACTTTCATCGACTATTACTTACAGGTCTTCCAGCTTCCCGCTTGTACCGTATTTCATCCCCCCACGATCCGCCCCTTTAAATTTTACTCTTAGGCCACTTACCTCTCTTTGTCTTTTTCCCACGGTTCTGGGCGCCTTCTCCTGTACGCTTTTCCTCCTTGTCTCCCACCCCTTACTGACCTTTCTTCTTTCCCACCAGGTCATTTCTATTCTCACGCTTTCGTTCTGCCCGCACCTGGTGTCTCCTCCCAACACCGCCCCCATATACTGCTTGTGTATTTCTTGCCCTCCCCAACGTCAGGACTCCTCACGCTCACCTGCTTTATCTGCTCCCAGCACACTCCTCTCCCAGTTCATCTTTCCTGATCTGATCTATGGTAACCATAGTGTTATCTATTTTTAGTGATTCCAGCTAAAATGAGATAACCATGAGAATTTTTTGACCAAAACCTCCTAAAAATGCCCTTTGAATGATATTTTTGGGTTTTTTCGGGTTTCCAGTGCATGTCAAAACATGGTCTTTTACATGCTTCATGTCGAGGTCCTTCAAAACCCAAACTAATTACATGTCAGGTATCAGGTTTTAGAGGTTTTCGGGGAAACCAGGGAGCATGGAACATTACCTTACAAAAACTGTACATGCTGCTCGTTCTTGAAACCTGAAACCTGAAATGATCCTTTGTATTGGGTTTTCGGAACCCAATAGCATCCAGACATGTCTTTTACATGCTTTATGTCAGTTGGTTCCCAAAACCCAATTTTTTAAGAAAACCTTTGTTTTGGGTTTTTGGAAGTGTCGAGCATGATGACATGACATTAATGACGAGTTGTCAGTTATTTGGCACGTGTGTCAGAGGAGGTGTAGTAAATGCTAGGGCTTTATAAATACTTCGATTTTACATGTCATTTCTACCTAACATATTTTTTCTGCATGTATTTTTCGTACATGACTCCTTCGACCTCGAACCCAACTTAACTTCCGATTGAGTTCTGGATCCATTCTTTGATAATTTTTGGATTCTTGAAGGTATTTTACCTTCTTATCATTTTTGATCTCAGGTTGTTTGTGAAGTGTTCTTTCAGTGTTTTTCCTCTTTGCTTTTTATTTCCCTAGGTTAGGGATTTCGGGTTGTATTCTTCATTTTGTTTGAATTTCATGAAAACCCGTGTTAAAAATCCATCTTGTGTTCTCTTATTTATTTCATGGATATACTTGTTGATGTTCTAATATCTATAAAACTAACTTACAAGCGTGGTGGAGATTTTACTGTTTGACATCTTAGAACCGACACCTATGGTTGGGTTTACAGGGTGTCCGGACACCATCCTTGTTCCGCATAGTATCAGGTTTTGTGAATTTCTCAACACCATTATGGTCCGCATTGTATGGGTTTCGAAAGTTCTTAACATCCTTCAATTTCCATTTGTGTAGGCATCTAGTATAAGATTACATGATATATGTCGGAGTGTTATAGAGGAGGAGGGTACTAAATACATGCGGGCATGGGGGGTTTGGGCCCACCTATACAGAGGAGATCATACCAGTTTACTAATGATGAGCATGGTGGGGGATAGGAGCCACTACACTATTGCACGTATGGATTATGAGCATATAGTCATGCTGAGACAAGTTGGAGGTTCCACGAGGAGGGAGAGTGGGCTGGCCAAAGATATACACAAGAGGGAGGTGATTAATATTTGTGGTGTATGAGGCCACAAACACCTACCTGGCCACTAATAGATGGATGGGGCCCGAGGAAGTGAATGGAAACCATCGCATGACTAGGGGGAGGGCCCAAGGATGCAGTAGAGTTTGATGTATGAAAAGGATATGTGGTTTAGAGGGATTAATCCCCAGTCATGGCCGAGATTTTTCTAGTGGGATAGTATCACGAAAATTCGGTATGGCTTGAGATGTGCCCCCAAATCCATATATGGTTGAGAGCTATCAGAGCACTGAGGAGGGTCGACACTATACCAAGCCCCGAAAAATAGAAACCAATACTTCCAGTGTAATATGAGGTAGATGCAGTGATGGAGCCGATAGACTCAAATGATGTGGGTTACACAAAGGAGTACCATGCATGGTGGGTGGCACACCAATGGGTATTGTTGTTCCCATTATTTCCAAGTCCAGTGAGGTTACCATAGGGAGGAGTAGGAGAGGGGGAAGCCCATGCTCCCGATGATGAAGCAACAACTGTAGCTGAGCGTAAGTATCTATATGTAGCTATGTCAATTTTTTTGTTGGCTTATGGCTTAATACTGGTTGTCTACACATTGTGTTATTTATTTTGTAGGTAATGCGTATTTTTCCCTGATAGTAAACACATCCATCCACACCTTGACATGGAATGTACCTACTAACATACTTGGTGGAGGGATACTTGAGTGAGTGGATGATATAGCAAGTGAACATGCCCATTTATTTGATCCAGTGGCCATAGTAGCAGCGACATGCATGGTGATACTAGGTGATAGGGACGAGGACCATAAGGAGACTTGACGAGCCTAAGAGGCGATGGGTGGTGGTCCCTTGGCACAGGATGTTTTTGTACCAAGTACATGGATTTCACCAGTGTCAGTCTTCGAGTAGCTCCGCTTACCATCTTATTATGTACCGCAAGTGGAGGATGTATCCCGGCCATGACCACTGCCACAGGAGCTATGTGGCGAGGGTATTTACCTTTCGGGCTCTCGAAGTACCTCCGGAGATTTCGTGATGATGAGGTGAGTGCTTTTGTATTGTGTATTCTATTGTATATGACGTAGGGGAATTTCCCCCTAGTGATGAGATATTTTGTGTGATGATGATTTTGTATTTGATATATATGTATGGACATGCATTATTGTTGTTTGATGAGTTTTAATTTTGTGGTGTTGATGTTGTATCATTAGGTGATTAATGTTAATAGATGTAGTGGTGTTGTTTTTATATTGTTAATGTTATTAAACTGGATTTTGTCGCACGTAATTAGTCTACTGATGATAGTAGCCTGACTCTCTAACCCATTGACTGATGTCTGACGATGTCGTCATGTGGTCGTGATGAACGTGCATTGTGATATTTAAGTTAATCGTAAATGTTATAATAAAGAAGGGGGTACTAGACAATGCCCCCCAATGTATGGTATGATAGTTCATGTAATTAAGATCCCTTAACAGTCAAGAATGAATCGCATAAGAAATAGTGCATCATTGGGAAATGATTAAGTGCATTAGATGAGTGATGGAGTGTGTGATGAAAGGTTCTTAGAGAAAAACCCTCAATAGTTGAGTAAGAACCTTAAGAACACAAGTGTGCCATCGGGGTGTGAGGTGATAGTAATCACCTACCAAAGAACAAGGCGGTACAAAGTGGTGGAAGCATGCGGGTGGAAGAATTATGAGTTTATGAACTGAACTGAATGTCATATGGAGCTATGGTGGTATGTGAAAAAGCAATGGGATGTGAAATTCAACGTGAAGGAACAACACGATGTGGTGGATAATGAGAATGCAATGGATGAGATGGATGAAGTGAATGCAATAGGTGTGATGATGCAGCAATGTATGGATGTGGTGGATATTGTGCATGAAGAACAAACTACGGTGGTGGACATACCATGGCATGAGCATTGGGTAGAGGATATGACTCAAATGTAGTAGAAACTCTCTGACAAGGTAGAGGAGAGATGGATTGCTCATGTGAGATAAATCCAAAGGAGATGATGCCCTTCTCCTCTATCTGTTACAATCGATCATGAAGGAAAGATAGTCATTGTCCCTATGGCCATTTATGTGATGATAATTACAATAAGGTTGGGCATGCTGATGTTGTAGCCTATGTTGTGGGTGATGATGGTTGGATGGTAAGCGAATTAGGTTCTTTTCAAGTAAGGAAAAAAATACATCATGAGGTCTAGCATGATGGGAGAAATGCAATGGCTCATGTCACGTAGATGGAGTGTAAGGAGAATTAACATGTTGCGGAGGAGGAGGAGAAGTACACTGTAGTGGTGGAGTAGGTTGAGCTTGATTTCCTTACTTATGAGGCCAAGGTGGAGACTGTGTAGGACACACAACCAATTTTGACAGAGGAGGACTAAATGATATAATAGAAGTATATGTATGTAGATGGTCAATGACATTTTTTGAAAGAAGATCTTTCTCTAGATCTAGGACTTTATAACAAAGAAGAATGAATGAATCACATGTATCATATTGCAATCTTTTCTTAAATGCAGGAATCAGACCACGATAGAAATAAATTTCTTTTCTATTCATAGGTTGGATATCAGTTAACGTAGACAAGCATTGAACTGTAAGATATAATCCTTGATAGGTTCAGATGAGCCCTGATGTAAATAAGGCAAGCGATCATAAGTAACCTTATGGCCATTTTGATGATAAACCGATGGAGGAAAGTGTCCTCTATGTCATAGTAAGTACTAATGGACCCAAAGGTAGATGAGTGTATCATTGCAACGCCTCATCAATAAGACTATAGCGAAAGGCCGTAAGCAATAATCTATCATCAGAACAAGAGGTCATGAGCATGAGGGTAATCAGTACCATCAAAACATGTGAATGTAGGCATGATAAAGTCCTTAGGAAATGAAGAATTATGAATCTTCTTAGGGGACATGGTTACCATGTAATGAATTATGCCAAAGAAGAATAGTAAGCCCTACTTTCTAAAGTGAGGACTGAACGTGAGATTGTAATTGGCCTACAACAGTGCACATGAGAGATGATAATCCTATGAAGAAACAGTGAAAGATGGAATAACGTATTAAGAGGTGATAATTTGCCCATGTGAGTTCATCATAGGGATGTCAAGAGATGGATAAAGGAGAGCTGTTGCTAAGGGCACACTAGGAGTAGGTGCCGAAGAAGCTATAGTAGATTGAGATAGATGTAATATCCATATCAATGGTATGATTAGCACGGAAACATCCTAGATAGGTAATTGATGGAGATACATATAATGAGAAGATGAAAAAAGGAGTGTAGATGGATGTAATAAGAGGAGATGAAACGAGAGGAGAAGAAAGTGATAGATGGAGGTGACTCATGCACAATTATAGATGCAATTTAGGAGAAGGAAATGAGGGAATGGGAAATAGGATATTTACACTGACAATATGAAAAGAAATAGAATGATGCTATCAACCACCTCGTCAGTATCAGATAGAGAATCATAAATGAAAATGTTGCTAAATATGATATCAATAGGATCATCAACATAATATGAAAGAGTATGCAAGATAGTATGAGATGTAACATGAGAAGCAATATGAGAAGTAGAAGAGTCATGAGAATTAATTGTAGTAATGGTCTAACTAGGATAAGAATCAGTATGTATATGTGAGTAATTTTCAATACCAAGAAAGTAATCGATAAGAGAATCATCTAAAATTTCCTTAGAAAGGTCAGAAGGATGATGACAAGTAGCCGTATAACCTGGTGTACAATGAGTTAAGGCTATAGGATCCTCAACAATGCTAATTCCAATGGGAAAATATTCAAAATGAGGAGGCACATATTGTTGACCAGCTAAGAGTTCTTATTGAGTATGATCTGGCGTAGGAATAGGATTACCATAGTGTTATCTCATTTTTAGTGATTCCAGCTAAAATTGAGATAACCATAGAATTTTTTTGACAAAACCTCCTAAAAATTCCCTTTGAAGGAGATTTTTGGGTTTTTAGGTTTCCATCGCATGCAAACATGTCTTTTACATGCTTCATGTCGAGTGTCTTCCAAAACCTGATTACATGCCAGTGTATCGAGTTTTTGGAACCTGGGAACATCATAACATACCTTACAAAAAACATGTTACATGTTGTTTGATTCCCGAAATCCAAAACCCGAAATGATTCTTTATATCGGGTTTTTGGAACACGATAGCATCCAGACATGTCTTTTACATGCTTCATGTCAGTTGGTTCCCGAAACCCAATTTGTTAAGAAAACCTTTGTTTTAGGTTTTTGGAAGTGCCAAGCATGATGACATGGCGTTAATGCCAAGTTGTCAAATAGTTGGCACATGTGTCGGACGAGGTGTAATAAATGTTATGGCTTTATAAAATTTCTGATTTTACACGTCATTTCTACCTGACATATTTTTGTTGCGTGGATTTTTTGTACATGCTCCTTCGACCTTCAAACCTGACTGAACTTTTCGATCAATTTCATGATCCATCTTCGATCATTTTTTGAATTTCTTGAAGGTATTTTTCTCTTCTTATCATTTTGTGATCTTTGGGTTTGTTTTTTAAGTGTTCTTTCGGTAATTTTCCTCTTTGCTTTTTCTTGCCTCTGGGTTTAGGGTTTAGGGTTATATTCTTCATTTTTGTTGAATTTCCATGAAAACCCTTGTTCAAAAATCCATCTTGGGTGTTCTCTTATTTTCTTTCATGGATATACTCTTGTGGTTTTTGGCAATAATCTATAAAACTTAACTTACAAGCGTGGTGGAGATTTTACCTGTTCTGACATCCCAGAAACCTGACACCTGTGTGTTGGGTTTTACAGGGTGTCTAACACCATCCTTGTTCCGCATTGTATCAGGTTTAGAAACCTACTTAACATCCTTCAATTTTCATTTGTGTCAGGTTTTGCAGGGTGCCCAACATCTTCCAAATTTTGTTTGTGTCAGGTTTTGCGAAGTGTTCAGCATCCTCCAAATTCCACAAACCATCAGGTTTTGTAAAGTGCTTAACACCCCCTGATTTCTACCTTGTGTCTGGTTTTACGAAGTTTCCAACACAACCTAGTTTCCAATTATACTCTGTAGTGTTTTAAGTTTCACGAAGTGTCCGACGGGTCTCAAATTCTAGTTGGTGTGGCGGGTCTATGGGGTTGCTCAGCAAGCTTCCAAGTTTGATTGTTCAAACAGGAGTTATCTAGGCATTCTTTCTTTAGGACTTCTCATGTCAGATCCTGGATCATCTAAGGATAAGTCAGATAGGTTAGGAAAGATGAAATACAAGTACCAGAAAATGGAATCCCCTTCCTACATAGATTACAATTACAACATCCAAGATACGGAGCTTGGTAACATTGACATGGAAGACTTTTAGAACAGAACCAAGGATTATTCTCATAGTCGCTAGATGAATTCAATAGCCAACAGTGGCCTCCCTCTTGCAGTAGGATTCCCAATGTCTACTCAATGCCCCGAGTTCATTTTGGCATGTGCTTCCAATTATGACTCAGATTCCCGCTCAGTGAAAAATTAGGCAAGAGAAACCATAGTGAAGTTGGATGGGGTTTACTTTAATGACCTCTTAAGATTACCCAACTTTGAGGAATATGTCGATGTACATCTTAAGTCAGCACAGAAATCCTAGGACAAAGATCAAGAAGATTTCATCAGGCATGTGAATAAAAAATTCTTGATCAAGGCCAAGCCAGCCGTCTCTAGGTTTCTTTTGTCCCCAGGAGTGATTTCATCCTTAAAATCAGTGACATCATCACCTTGTTGAGTCAAGTATTTGGACTCCCCGAGTCAAGAGACTTTCATGAGTGGATGTATCAATTCATGGTCCTTATAAAGAAGAACAAATAAGGGATTGATTGGAGTAGTCTTATAAGTAATGAGATTGATTCCCATATGAAGACAGTCTTGACTACTAGAAATTTTTATATGTCACCTATGCAGTAACCAGTATGAGGAATTATCCAGGGTTGGATGTGAAGGGAAGTAAGTCAACCGAACATATATATCAGTATTTCCCTCAGTTGACAATGAAGGGGTCCAAGGATCAATTCAGAAGAGTGAATGACGCCTTCTTTTATGAGAACATCTGCATGTTAAACCCTGACTTAAGAAAGAGAAGACTCTCTGATGAGGCATGGGCTGAAGTATCAAAATGGGGTTGTATCTTCTTACAATTCAAAAATTTCACATACCTTCGAGTGGTCATATACCTGGGTGATCCTTTCCGATTTCCCAGATTCCCAGGTGATAAGCTGATCCTAATGGAGTTGGTAAGAAAATTGTTGGATTTCCACAAATTCCAACAAAGTAAACACAAGGATGTCATATCCTTCCCTATTTCCATCGGAAGGTACACGTGCTCGATAGTTGTTAAAGCTTAGAATGTGGTTCACGAGCTTCAGGACAAATTGAAGAAGCACATGAAGCACAGAGATGGATTTGATTTCCGAGGAGTCCTTAAATTGTATGGGAATTTATATCTACATGTTCCCAACATAGAAGATATTTGGGTTGATCTTCGAGATGAAGTTGTCATCCGAAGAAAGGATAATAGCATGTTGACAATTGAAGAAATCTAGATGCTAGATTTATCTGACATCCTAAAGGGCACCACAGATAATGAGAGTGTCCTTAACGCCTCGTATGATGGGTTAAATGAAGACCGATATGTATTCCCAACCATTGATTGGTCCATCGCTGAGAAAGCTTCTATTGCAAGGAGAGAAGCTCAAATTCTTGCCCGTACTAAGGTGTGGCTCATTTCTTGGGGAATGAGTTATAAAGAAGGGAGTTTTTCAAAACTAGATACTTTGGAAGTGGGACCTTCCAAGCGAAAAAAGGAAAAGGATAAGAACCCTTCCAAGAGGCCAATAAAGGTTAAGTTTGTCAAAAAGGGAGAAGATCAAGTAACTACACCAGTGGCCACTCTCCCACAAATAGTTGAGATTCTTGATTCACCTCCACAACCAGAACAAGGAAATCCTCCTTCTGGAGAAGAGATTGTTCAGCCTTCCATTCCTCTCTTGACCGGAAGATCGTCAAAGGTAAGTCTTCCTCTTATCTCTCAAACTCTAATTTTAGAAACATTACCTCCTCCCATTCAGCCTTCCTTGCCTTATATTTCTTCACCAAGTTCCTCAGCCATGGCTAGTATCTTCTTTGGCCTCTCACCTCTCCCCACTAGTACTCAGTTAACCATGTATATGCCTCCTCCTTATGTGCCTTCATTCCCAGAGTCCATTGTCATGAACACTACACTTGCAGTGGTCACCACTCCATGAGATAACCTTCCTCCACCTGAGGATGTGACTGTAACACCTACAATGGGAGCAACTTCTTCCAATACACCTCAATGGTTAATAGATCAAACTCTGAGGAAGAAGAAGGTGGTAGTTCCATTACCAACCTTTGATTTTAGTTCCCTCAAGGTCACTCCTACCAAGTCGGCCAAGAAACTCAAAATAGTTTCAAGGATTTCCATGGATGCCTCAGGGCATAAATTTACAGATTTGCTACTCATTGCGGCTGATAAAACCAAGGATGATATAATGGTCATAGATTATCAAATCATAAGGGTTGATCTAGGGAAAGTAACAACGGAGGGAGTATAGTATGATGTACAAGATGCCATGAATGTGTTGTGTCAAAAGCTAAAGGAAACTAAGGAATATAGAGATGAGTTAAAAGAGAAAGTATAATAGCTGACAAAAGTATTATTCAAGCTCTCAAAGCCTCTTGAGTCAACACCATCATCCTCTACTCCTATCAGGTTTGATTTCTCATCGGTACCCATGATCGAGAAGATTAATGAGAAGGGGAGAACGGTCGATGAATGGATCCAAAGGCTGCTCCTGTAAGGAAAAGAAGTCATCGAGGACACCATGGAAGTCTAAAAATCCTTGGAGGATATAAAGAAGGATGGAGAGAAAATGGATGATGAATTTTCAGTAGAGGTCGGGAACCTAGAGTTAAATTTTGAAGCTCTTCAAATGCTGAAACAGGTTCCATCCCGCATCTTGGTCGAAGAAGGCATAATTCCACATGGGGACAAACATTTTCAACTAACCAAAGCCATTAGATTCAGAATAAAGATTCTCAATGAAGCTTGCAGCAAATTGAGGGAATCAAGAGATCAATTGGTCAATGTCAGGAATGACATAGAAGAAGAGTTAGTCAAGATCTGCACTAAGGTGTTGAGTGAAAGCTCAGGTATTCTGCCTATTGATGATCTTTACAAGCAGATCCAAGAATCAATTCAGAATGAACCAACTTATGGATTCATCCTGGAAATCATTGACAGGTTTGTGAAAATTGAACATTCTTTGGAAACGCTGAGGAAACTCAACAAGATACTAAAAAATATTCCTGGCAATGCTAGCGATACTCAGGAAACATGTGAAGTTCTGAGTGATCATTCCACCGCACCTGATGAAAATGAGATGCGGGGTATAATCCGAAAGTTCTAAGAATTTCGAGACAAGCAGGCGTTGTTAGAGGAAGACAAAGATGATGAAATAGAATAGGCACAATGTTGCATGTCATTTCAATCCTAAAATTGACATGTCTTTTTCATTTTTGTTTCATCACATAGGAAGCAAATTTTGACTTGGTTTCCTACGTGAGAGTCAAGCAAAGTAGGACTCTCATTAAAAAGACTATTTTCTAGGATTTATCCTATTTTCTCTCGCCTCCTTTTATTATAAATAAGGGATGCTTATGCACTCCAATAGGTTGAGATTTTTGGAATCATTGAGATATATTGTGAAGAAGAAAGACTTTGTGTTTTCTTTTAATCATTTGAGAAATAGGAGCTGATGCTATTTTGCAAACTTTGTGTTGTGAGATGTATCTTTCTTAAGATATTGTTCTTATGTTCATAATCTTAAGCTATTCTTTGTTTAGCATCTTGATTGTTCTAATCATTTTAAACATTACATTTGTTATCTAAAGCTCGTATAATTATTTCATGCTTTATGTTTACTTGAAAGAAAATACGTTCCTCTCATTTCATTTCCATTATGTTTCTTCCATCATAATAATTTCCTTTCCGATCCATTTCATTTCGAAAGAGCAATATCTTTACCTATTATGAATATGGATTTCAGGATTCTATCCCAACCCTAATGGTTAGATTAGTGTGAATACTGTATATATTATTTTTGTTATGTTTTAGATTAGTAATAAATAGGCAGCCTCACCTATCTTTGAGGAGGGATTTAATCCCATGTACTATGGTTGAACCTCATATTTTGGCTTGACAAAATATCCAACCAACACATAGAGAGCCATGAGCTCAACAATGATGGCCTCATCATATATAGGGTTGACACTAAAATGAGACATGATGGGCGAAGAAGATGAACTATTCTTAGTCATTAAGGTTTGAAGTGGATCCTAGGGCAAAATATTTGAAAGTACAGGTTCACCAAAATGATTAACTAAAAATATTAAAATGTTTCGTATTCTAAGTTAATCTAAACTAGTAACAGTAATGGAATAACTGACATGAAATGAAATATATGTGGTAACTAACTTTATTTGATATTTAAATGAAATGAAATAAGTGAAATAGGAGGGATATGGTACTAACTTGAAGATGACTTACCTCATTGTAATTATGGAATAAACAAGATTATGTATGGATGAAGTAGAATATGAAGGTATGATCCAGGAAATTGTAGCAGATGGAGATCTGACTAGAATGGGGTGCTTGTGGGTGCCCTGGTCTATAGTAAGGGCACTCTGGTCTGCTGAAAAGATCAAGATCTAAATCTTGGAGTACCACTATATCTTCACAATGTCTCAATCCTTGTCGTGTGATTGTCACAGTAACTTTGCTTATGTCACCGTAAACCTACAACAAAATCCTACCTGAAAAACCTCATACAAAGCACCAAATTCCTAAAAACAAAAGATGTATATGAAGGGTTCAGACTGACCTTAGCCGCCGCAATGATGGAATTACAACTAAGTGTTACACTACATTCCAGACCTAATGCAGTTCTATGTGCTTGTGTGTGCAGTTATGTGCCTAGGGTTCCCTAGTGCTAATGACGTGGAGATAGGGGGAAATACCTAGATGAAAAATGCAAACGGTGAATGGAATATAATGAATACAACCCTTTATATGTAGTGTGTGTGATGTAATGATGCCCAAATGTAGTCCCTTGCCTTAGTAGATAGCTACTATCCCTTGATAGTAGATAGTATGCCCATAAGATAATAATTATGTTATGTTTATATAGGGATCTCTTGTTCATATTTCGACACTAATGACCCGACATGCCAACTAGTACCTAGGGGAATGAAAGGGAAAATGGAAAAAACCAACCTCAAATAGATAAATTAGATCTAATTGCTGCCAGGACTAGGGCACCTATGGCCCCCCTAGTACTACCCTAAATTCTATAGTAAAAAATTAGAGATGACAAATGACCAAATATTAACACCCGAGACTCCCTGAAAGATAACCAAAACTGTGTAAATAACTAACTATTAGGAATTTAATATTTCGATGGATGATAATATTTACATGTGGTAAATATTTGGTAATTGTAAATGAGTTGTATCAAACTCATATATTTAAGTTATATTGGTTTGATGTAATATTGTTGTGTATAACAACAATATTTTGGATATAGATTGTCAAGATATATTGTTGTAACAATATATCGTCAAGGATATTCTTGTGAGAAAATGGTGGAGAGATAATAGGAATCACATTCCTATATATTTGTATTGTATCCTTGATAAATAATAGATTGAATATACAGAGTAATATATTGAGAGTGATATTCCTGCGTAAATCTCCAACTGCGTTTAGACTAACTGAGTGTGCAAGAGAAATGGCAACGACGACTAACTAACTGAAGACAGGACTAGGGGATAGGTCATTAGTGAATAATTTTCTTACACAAGATCCATTTATAAAATAACATACTTGGTGGTATAAATGTAATAGAACGTGCGTGATTTTGTGACTACATAGACCCTAAGAGTGTGATACTTGTATAATGACAACTAGTATGATCTATGATGTGTAGGTATGAAAATTATGTAGACTAAATGTAGGGTGTATGATGTAAGATGTAAGACATATGACATGAGACGTGTGAAGAGATGCACGGTATAATGCATTGAAGACTGTGTGGGGTTCATGTGTAGTAAGCCCTCAATAATCAAGTGTGAACCAAATCACAAGAGTGTCATCAAGAAATGATGATGCTAAAATGTGTGATGAATATGCCTATGCAAGGATATTGATGGATGATGATGCGAAGATGAGATATGCATAGATTTTAACGAGGGTTTATTGGATATTATTCCCCCTAAGTGTGTAAAATTCTTATTTCACTACATTTGGACTTATTCTAGTCCAAGCAGCTAAAAAAAATATAGCCAATATTGGAATCCAATATTAGTATTTTTGGATTCCAAAATGTCAAATACTGGAATTATCTACACTCCAAAATCGCACATATTGGATTCCAATATCGCATATTTTGGAATCCAAAATCATATAAATTGGAATTCAAAATCACATATATTGGAATTATATGTACTCTAAAGTCCCATTTATTGGAATCCAGAAAATCAAATATTGGAATCCATTATATGGTCTAGCGTCTGCTAGGAAATATTTATGATTTTTTATGTACAAAACATGTTTTTATTTTATAAGGGCTAGTGGTTGCCAGCCATTACTTATGCTATGTTATAAGGTCTAGCAACCATCAGCCATTATTTATGTTATGTTATTTATGCTATATTATATGGTCTAGTTGACGCTAGGCATTATTTATGACATGTTATGTACAGAACATGTTTCTGATTTATACGGGATAGAAAACATATTCTCTTGTCCTTCAATGGCTGCAATAAAGGCCACAACGTGGTGTTAAATTTGATGCCTTTTTAGACTTCTTTTATCATTTTTATATAGGCTCTCCCCACAGCACCACATTACCACCCATCCATTTCTTGGTCGGCTATCATGCCAATCCAAAATCCTTACTAAGATGCTTGTTATACCCCTCAAAAATCTTTAAGAAAGGGGACATTCCAATTCAGTCGAACACCTCCATAGCCTTAGATTTAACATCATTGAGATCCCAAGGCTCAATAAGAACCAAATCTTCCCCCATATTCCTATCCCCTAAATAAACATCGCACACCGCACTGCACTTGTAAGGAATTCCAAGAGAGGAATAAACCCCATAGGCACTCGCATTACAGGAACATTAACATACCCTTAATAGTTATAAACTTGCGAGGACATTCATCATTAACCCCCCGTGTCACCTTCCGCCATCCTTGCATACCTCGAAAAAAGGGACATGAAATCACTGCAGACATTTTCCTCCCACACTTAACACTTTAAATGACAATTAAAATTCTCCTAATCCCCTTGTCAGAAGGATATCTTTTCGTAATTAAATATAGATATGAAATAAATCAAAAATCCTTTTCTAAAGGTAGAATTATCGTAAATCATTTTAAGAAGTCTTTCAATTCATTGTAATACTATTCATCATGTTGGAATCTCAAATTCACAGAATAATTCATTGCAAATTAAAAATGTTTTCACAATATCTATGAACACACTACTTGTTGAAGTACCTCTTAATTTTCAATTCTTTATATACCTTAAACCAAGGTGAATAATTTTTGCAATGGACAGTTTGAAGTCAAGAGGATAATATGCCCTTAAAAAATAAAAGTAAGAGAGTTAATACTTTTTTATATATTAAGATATCTATTATCGTTTAAATCCTTGACTATATTATAAATTTCCTAAAGATAATCACACATATTATACATATAAACATTATTAAGATAGTCAAGCACATAATACAGAAATTTTTTGTCAAATAAATTTAGGGAAACATTACATAATTTTATTTTTTAGATAGTTAAACACTTTTGATTGGAGCTATGAACTAGAGGGTTGATGGGTCCCCGCCCTACAAGTATCCCACATTTTGATCGATGAAAAGCTACATTAAAAAACTAAAAATGAGTATGAAAGATAACGAGGCCAACATGTAACATGAATAAGTAAGCCTACGAAAAAACATAGAGCCATGAATTAAAAAAAGAGCAGGAATGATAGAGAAACCATAGGGTTCCACCCAGCCAAGCATTGTAATAATCTTGAGAAAAGAAAAGGATGTGCCAGCAATAGACTTCAATTACACAACATGATCAGAAAGGGGCGGGGTAGTTTTTGCGAGAGTGACCAGGTCCAAGGATGACATGCTGGAGATAGACGCCCCATCAGATTGACATATGCTTTGAACAGAGTCAAAAAATTGAAGTAAGACCCAAATGTTCAATTCCAAGGCATCACAATTTCTACTATCAATCCAAAAAGGTGACGGAAAAGGATTTAGCTTTGCAAATAGACAAGGAAGGCATATTTCTGTCAAAGCTTCGACCAAACCCACATGATTTTTTAGTTAAATGAAATGGGAAGCGACCGTCATGACCACTGCTTTATCTACA
Organism: Taxus chinensis; assembly: GCA_019776745.2. NCBI lineage: Eukaryota > Viridiplantae > Streptophyta > Pinopsida > Cupressales > Taxaceae > Taxus > Taxus chinensis. The sequence goes on along the minus strand of CM034152.1, from coordinate 61,299,816 downwards.
CACAATGCCAGAAAATTGAACACAAAAACACCAGCAATCTTGGAGTTTACATGAGCTCTCCTAGTGCAATAGATATAATCCACACCTAGGACATTCACAATCACACTCATAACATCTGTGGATTCTATGTCGAAGACATTGCGAAGACGACTGTAAGACATAGTAGAGAGGAAAGTTGTTTCCCATTTCTTGTTTCGCAAGAGGATGAAAGGAACATAGGTAGATTTCATAAGAGGGAAGGGGAAACCAACAAACAGAAACATGAGAAAATGAATGAGACTAGGAGAAAGTAAACACAATTAAATATTCCCTTGACTCATGTGAGGAAGGTCGACGCAATGAAAAATGGATGGCGTCATCAACATTTTCCCATGCATTAGCTAGATTATTTTATGAAAATGATCTTATATTATATTAAATACAACATGATAAAAGATTGTATCGCCGATGGGGTGGGAGTGGTGCGGTCAAGTCACATGGTTGTGTGCTTGCCCACCCGGTTTCAAATCCCCCCGAGGCACGATCCTCCTCGGAGGTGGTTTCACCGCTGGAGGCGGCATCTCTGCTCGTGCTGACACTGGTGATTACTCCTCACTACTGACGCTGGTGGCTGCTCCTCTCGTTGTCAACGTTGGTGGCTCCTCCTCCTCTCGTTGCAAACGCTGGTGGCTACTCCGCTCACTGTTGCTACTCCTCTCGCTGCTGTCGTGGTTGCTCCTCTTGCTGCTAACACTTGTGGCTGCTCCACTTACTGTTGATCCTGGTGGCTGCTCCTCTCGCTGCCGACGCTTGGTGGCTGTTCTAAGTTGTCCCACTCGCTGCGGTCATTGTCGACGGTCACTGCATCTTCACTTTAGTTTCATGGTTGCTTCAATTAGGTTCCTAATAAGTGGTCCCCTTCACTGTAACCAGGTTGTGGATCCTCTCAAAAATCCTCATGTGTACAAGGATGTGGGTCCTTTCAAACACCCTCAATTTACCCTCAATCCAAAAAAAAATATTGTATCAAAAAAATAAGTGAGCGGTATGAGAGAAATACCCAAAGACATAAGCACACTACGTCAAGCATAGAAAAACAACAAAGCAGAAACTATAAGGGTGTCTGATGAACACCAAAAAAAAGGCTAGATTATGAATAAAAGCTACCCCTAATTGATAAACACACATTATAAAAAATCTCATTACTAGATACAGTCACACACATTATACAGAAAGGAGCTATTGATTAAATCTACCACACCACCCTTGGAGCCATCCAGGGTGGACAACACATATCCACCAAATTTTTAATCATTGGCCTCGAATCCATGTGGGTGGGGGTAGTCTATCAATATTATTCTAAGGAGATACCTATAAAGTTCACTGAGGGTTCTTGGTTGGCAGTAGTGCCAAACTTACGCCACTCACAGTGTTATAGATCTCACTTGTTAAGGCACACTTTGACCACTTTACGGATGCACGTGGTAGTGGTGTGAACCAGCTTCTAGCCACGCTCATTGAACATGTATTCCATGATATTCTTCATGTCATTTTTGTCTAACCCAATGATATGTGGCAATGGCTGATGAAAATCCAAGTCTTCGTTATCCTCCACTTTAAGCTCCCCCATCACACTCTGCTAGATGTCATCACTATTTATTTTTATACTAGCTAGTAGCCGCTAGGATTTATTTGTTTCTTTCGAATAACATTTTAAAAAAAATTTAAATTTCATTATGTTTTAAAATGTATAACATGTTCTTGTAAAGAGTGCAATATGTAATGATTTTCTCATTCTCCTTAATCATAACCCCGCATGTGTGTAGGGCATGTGTGTGTATCATTATCCTCCTATTCAAGCTCCCCACATCTCACTCTATCAGACGCAGTCACTATCATACCTATCTCAACAAAAGGGCAAAGTACTGAAATCTTCATGCGTTTGGAGAAAAGTTATCACAAGTTTGCAGACACTCAAATTGTTCGTTATCATAGTAAAACCCTACAAATAAAAATAAGAATACTTATGCTCGCGTAAACTTCTTGTCAAGGGAAGAAAATGCATCTCCACAAGATTTAAGGTTAAGGTTTTTTTTTCAATCAAAAATAAATGTTTTTTAATTTGGTTTAATCCCCACAGATCTTCCAAATCATCAAGTATCTAACAACATAGAATAACACTTGATAGCACAAGACATTCTCTTCTTAGAACATATTTCTTAGAGGAAAAAATAAACCAACTCAAATCCTTTGTATCATAATTTACATTAAGTTCAGTGGAAGACATCAAACCATACAGAAAATCAACATCTTGCATTGTCTTAAGGGGTAAAAAAATTAGAATACAAATCATCTAGAAAAATACCATATGGGCGGCCCATTCGAATATGCGAATAAGATTATCATAACCATAACCATTGAGCTTATTGATAGATATTTGTGCATCCTCCCTATTGACAAAATTAACAAAACCAAACCCCCTGCTAACCCTCATCTTCTGATCCATGGCCACGTAGACACGTGTGATGTGTCTAAATGGCTTGAAAAACTTGTCCAGATCAACATCCATCTTCTCCTCAAATAGATTAGTAACTCAATCATAATTTTAATCATTTTCACAGTGCATGGTGTCACCGGAGTGGTCCATGACACCCATGATACTAGGAGGGATGTAGGTTGATTGCCCAGCAATGAAAGAAGTGGCAATATCATCAGTGCTTCTTCCACCTATAGTGTGGCCCTCAATGGCCTTATCAATTGTTAAGGTGTTTGTGGCACTGGTGGGGGCGAGATCCTTATAAGTCCATTTTGATGTCCAATGATTTCCCTTCTTACCATAGATATGGAAAACCATGAGCACCGCACCACCCTTGGAGCCAACCAAGATGGACGGCACATCTCCACGCTAGAATTTGAAATCATCGGCCTTGGGATCCCTATGGGCATACGAGGGTGCTCTAGTGATATTTCTTCTTAGGAAATTCCTGTAAAGTTTGCTGAGGGTTCTTAGTTAGAAGCAACGCCAAACTTGAGCCACTCACAATGCTAGAGATGACACTTGTTAAGGCGTGCTTTGGCCACTTTACGAATGCACTTGGTAGTGGTGTGAACCACCTTCTGGTCCATTCTCATTGAACTTGTATTCAATAATATTCTTCATGCCATTTTCGTCTAAAATAATGGTATTTAGTAGTGGTTGACGAAATTCTAGGTCTTCTTTTTCCTCCTCTTTAAGCTCCCCCCATCACACTTTGCCAGACACCATCACTGTTTTTGTTTTATACTGGCTAGTGGCCGCTAGGATTTATTTGTTGCTTTAGAATAATGTTTTGAAAAGTTTTAAAATTTCATTAACATTATGTTTTAAAATGAATAAATCTTTCCTATAAAGAGTGAAATATGTAACGCTTGTCTTATTCTCCTTAATCATAATCCAACATGTGTGTGTGGCATGTGTGTGTATCATTATCCTCCTATTAAATTTCCCTGCCATCTCACTCTGTCAGACACGTAATCACTGTCATCCCTATCTCAAGAAAAGGGAAAAGTAAGTGAAATCCTCACATGCGTCTGGAGTAAATTTATCATTGGTTTGCAGACACTCAAATCACTGGTTATTGCAGTAAAACCCTATAAATAAAAATAGGAATACTTATGCTTGCATAAACTTCTTGTAAATGGAAGACAACGCATCTCCACCAGATTTAAGCTTAAGGTTTGTTTTTCAATAAAAAATAAATATGTTTTATTTTGGTTTAATCCCCACAAATCTGCCAAATCATCAAATACTGAACAATATAAAATAACACTTGATAGCACAAGAGACTCCCTTATGAGAACATATGTCTTAGCAAGAACAAAGAAACCTACTGAAATCCTTTGTATCATCATTTACATTAAGGTTCAGTGGAAGACATCAAATAGTATAGAACTCCAACATCTTGCATTATCTTAAGGGGTATGAAAATCAGAATACAAATCATCTAGAAAAATACCACAGGAGTGGCCCATTCCACTCTTAGAATAAGATTATCATAACCATAACGATTGAGCTTATTGATTACTCTTTTTGTGTCCTCCTTGTTGACAAAATTAACAAAACCAAATCCCATACTAACCCCCATCTTCTAATCCATGGCCACATAGACACGCATGATGTGTCCAAATGGCTTGAAAATCTCGTGTAGATAAACATCCATCGTTTCCTCGAACAAATTGGTAACTCGATCAAAATTTTCATCATTAATCTCCCTCCATCAAACTCTGCTAGACATCATCATTGTTTCTATTTCATACTAGCTAGTGGCTGCTAGGCTTTATTTGTTGCTTTAGAATAACGTTTTAAACAATTTTAAAATGTCATTCCAAACCTTGCTAAGAATTTTGAGAAATCTATTTTGATTCTTGGATCATCGATAAATGGTTTGTTTGGTCACAATGTAATCTTCCTATATGACCATGATGCAATTTTCCACACAACAATAAATAGAAAAACTTTAAAATAACGATTTGCAAAACAATAAATAGAAAGTGTTTCATTTCTATACGTGTTAGCGCCCACTAGGTTTTATTTTTTCTTTGGAACAAGGTTTTATCATTTTCAAACTTTCATTAAGATTAACATATGAAAATCAGGTAAAAAATCATTTTATGATTTTAGGGAAGCCTCCATAGATCTACAAATCAAATAGCATAACATATTTCTTTTTTATACGGTATAGCATCCGCTTGAATTATTTATTGCTTTTGAATAAGGTTCCTATCAATTTCAAAATGTCTTTAAGATTAAACCATGCATAACTAGGGAAAAAAATGTTTTTTATTTCAAATAAGCCAACATCAATGTGTGAAAAAAAATGTAAACTATGTAGATCTGGGAAAACTCATTCTTTTATTGGTCCATGATCCACGATTGTCTCTTTACACAAGTTAGAAAAAAATGTTTCTCTTACCCAAAAAAGAATCGGAAAAAATGATTGTACACTGTGAATCTTTAAGATCCTTAAGGGAGATAATTTATTCCATAAAAATGCACAATACATTGTTGGATTTGGAAGCAAAGTATAAAATTCAAATGCCAATTGTACGTTTCAACATTTTCAATTATCTACACATGTTTTTTATGTTCTCTTGCATGTTTCAACCATGTACATAATTCAATATAAATTTTCAAATCAGTTTTATAGTTTCCATCAAATCTTCAGTATGTTGGGGTTTTGAGAGTAATTTCTTCTTTGACCTCATGCGACAAGAATATTGCATCATTGATCAAAAGTATATTGTTTTCACCATAGACATTACCATAAATGTAAACTATCTACTGCTTTGTATTTGTTTCGAACTTACATTGTTCGCATCCCCAAATGAACCTGAAGTGGGTTTCTCGTAGCCAACTAAATTTTTTGTTGAACATGTATTTCACCTTCGTTGAATCTATAAATGAAGACCATAAGGAAATGTCAAAATATTTTGATGCAGTACTTATCAAGTCAGCACTAAACTCTCATTCAAAGTATTCAGTATTCTCAAATCTAAAATCTAGAACCATATTACGAGGTATTTTTTTTGCCAATACCAAAAATTCCAAACAACAAACCTTCAACTCCCAAAACTAGTAATTTATGAGGCTTCCCAATAGGATCTATAAAAACAACTAAGAATTAATATAAGTTTCCAAAAGTGATTAAAAACAAGGCATCAAAATATTTAATCACAACTCAAAAATAACTTATAAAACTATAATATCATCTCAATCACAATGAAGATATAAATACTGCCAACTTTTAAATTTGTAATCTCAACATATAAAATAAAGAGTGACCATATGAATGTGTGAATGAATGTCATTGTAAGACACATTTTGAAATAATTAATAGTTATATATTTTCTGTTTGCTGCAATTTTTGGATGCCCTCTGCAACACTCAAACCCTAACATAGTATCGGTGTTATGTTTCTGTACAAATTGGTCATCAACCACTTATCTTTGAAACAATTTTCTTCATTGGATTTCTTCCCCACCATAAAATTTTCTGAGGGTTTCCCTTTCGGCCCATTATAATGCACTATGTGTCTCTAAGGCCAAAAACAAAACCAGCTCGACTCTTTTTGAGATCTTTTTCTATGATTTTGTCTTCTACACAACAATGTTCTTTACCCAAAATAATAAATGGTTTGAATTCAAATGCTAATTTTTTTCAAATCCTTAATCATCTTTTCAACTTCGGTGCAAGAGAGATAGCTAGACCAAAATCCCACTTCACATTTTGCTACCAGTATCTTTAAAAATTCATTAAGCCCACCTCACAAGTTGAGAGTCTCCTTATTGAATGTGATTGTAAACTTTTTGTAGGATTGGTTTTTATCATAGAGCAAACCCTCCAAATCTACAATAATAAAATAATCCTTTTGCCCAACTGCATAGAAGAAATTTTTTCTCAAATGTCCGCAATTTGTTATTAACCAATTCAAATAATGTAAATTTTAGCATGTTAACACTTACTGATTGAGACTCCATCTTAGATTCCCTTGCACTCCCCCTCTGTAGGTTCTTGTGATGCTCGTTTTATTTAAAAAAATAGTAATCAATTCAAAATAAATTTTAATCTGATGTAAAAAATACGTGAAACAACTCACTTTTATACAACAGCCAACTGGAAAAAAGTAAATTTTTTTCAATTGTCCACAATTTAATATTAACCAATAATCCAAAAATTTACTTAATTCAAAATAAATCTAATTAAAAGATGTATATTAGCGACTGCTAGGGTAATACATATTACAAATATACTACTTCACTATAGGTTCCTTCAATTATGAGGGTCTTATAAATGGTTTTATTTATAATTGTATATGACTATCATACCATTTTCCATTTGCGAATTCATGTGTGACATGCCAACAACCTCCCCATTTGGCATCAAATCTAAAAAAAAATGATTTTTTAATTAAAAATATGTAAATAATGACAATCGAAAACATCTTGTGGCAATAAATTTATAAAACAATTATTTCCCAATCACCTTTTATATATTCATTGGGTGGATGGTCAGCGACATTTGGGGCAACAAGTTGAATTTGTTGCGACATAATAAGATCGACATCATCTCCTCTGTTTGTATGTGGAGAGGAAGAGACGGTGTTTTCCTCTATTATTTGGTTGTTTGCATAAATTTTGGATTTATCAGTTCAAATTCATTAAACTAATAGAATTATTTAAAGTGATTTTAATCAACGTACCTTTTTTCAAATGAAAATAGTAATGTTGTAAAAACATTTCTTGATCATGCGATTCAACAATGAAAACCGTAGATAGACCTGAGATAACCAAAACATGCACTGCAACACTACCACCGTAAAACACTATAATTAGAGAATTATCAGAAGTGGGTCGAGTGAACATATGAGACCAAAACCCATAAAATATCTTGTAAAGAAAAGAATGGGTCTTTCCTCATAGGCCAATTTTGCTTGCAGTCACAATTTGTTGTGGAAGTTGATCCATCCAATCCATGGTGATTTCCGCTATATCCCCATCGTCAACATCACAATTGTGCACATCACTTATTGTGTACATAAGATACAAGCTCTTAAATTTTCCACTGCTGTCATAAAATTTGTAACAACCTTCCACAACTTATTCCCCCTTGTCTTTGACTTTTTGCATGTATTTTTTTACTGTCTCTCTTAATTTTTTTGTAAAAGCAACAGGTAAGAGCACAATAACTACACAATTTAGTAGACTATATCCAAAAATTGTAAGCAGGTCCATTATTGCATCGAAAGTGAGTACACTAGATAAATTACAGAATTATATGATCACATATTCTACATTGAATGGATTAGTTGACGGAATAGAATATATTGTTGATTGGAGTTGGAAGGGCTATGCACATTGAGAGGTAAAGTCTTCGGTGTCTTCCATCCTTGCTGGAATATTTTCTTCCACTGCAATCATGCAATTGTCTATAAGTACTTGAGTTGCCACTAGGAGAAACTCTGCCACTTCAATCAAATTTTCTTTTTTTCAATTTTTCACTTCCTCTAGAATCAAATTTTATTTTTCCTTTAGTCTCTTCTCCCAAGAGTACACACAACTGGCGGTAGTGAGATTCATGCACACCATATTTTTCAAAAATACTTTTTTCAATGCATTCTACCAATACACAATTACATGGATATTTACTTTTCATATATTTTAGAAATTTTTCTCTCATCCATCTATCATCTTTTACTCTTTTGTAGTAAGTATCTAAAGTCTCTGCTATGACACCTGCTTCAATAGAGCGAGTTAGCCATACTTTCCCTGCTTGCACTTTATCTAGTAGATTTGATATCTCCTCATCGGTCATTCCTCCTTCATTCTTGAAGTAATTATCTATGAACCTTACCAATGAATTTGGTTGAAAGCTATTTAAATCATTCGAGCCTTGCATAGTACATCAATAAAATTGGTATCAATCTAATTTTGTTTACATTGTTCTGTTGCTGGAAAATTTTAACAATGACTCCGCCAGGAGCGTGTGAAGACATAATGCAAGCCTTTCTAAACTGCATCTTATTATGTAATGACTTGTATTTGCTTTTAGCCAAAAGATTTTTTTGGGAAAAAATGGTATGTTGGTCGTTAAGAATGTAGAACTGCACTTCATCCCTTTTCAAGTCATTTGGATCCTCGAGTTGCACAATTTCATTTATAGAAGGTAAAAGGGAAGAAGAAGTGCATCCCTCGGTATAGGAATAACATTAATCAACATTAAATAGAGAATAAGGTCGACATTCTCATCATACATTGGACATAATTTATATTCTGGAGGTTCCAAATGGCACCTATAAAATTCAATTGGAAAAGCATCACCATTGATTAAAAACAATTTTAATTGTTCAGCATTTGAAGTTTTATTTGCTCAAATATATTCGTCACTTTCTTCAACAACACAGCTGATTTGTTATTTTTTTAAGCCCTTACAAATTTGACTTAGATGGATCTATCTCTAATTTAGATAAATAAGATCTCCTCAACATTGTAAATATATTTGCATGTTTCGGTGGAGAAAGCAAATTTTTTATATTCAAATAATGAAAAATATAAGAGGTATCCTCGGTTCTATACAATTTTTTGAATACCAACTTCATTTTATTATGAAATTCAAGGGCATTTTCACAACCTGTTTTATCTAACTGTATGAAATTCCCCAATTTCCAACCATATTTAAAACAAGAGCAAGCCATATTTTTCTAGAAGCCTTCATTTCCAATTTCTTAAACAATGAAACTCCCAACTTCATGTCAAGAATAAGGAACTTGTTCATTTCGACGTCAATTTGTTCAACCTGAATACGCAATGTTTGTTCATCAATAACTTTTGAATTTGGTACCATATCGACTTCATTGACAACATCCTCATTAACCAAAAATAACCATAGATCATCGTGGTAATTTTTCGGGGAATGCATTTCTACAAACCAGTCATCGTCTATCTTTTTCCAATCCTCTGCTCCTTCAATCAAAGGAATTTGCATGAACGGAGTGCGGCCAATGGAAGGTTGACACATTAGCTAAAAACCGGAATTAAACAAATCAATATTTCGTAAGTAATTGGAATGGGCAAATACAGTTTCTCAATAGTGTAATAGCAACGAGATGTTGTATATTGATGTCATTATTTTCATAGAGTAAAATTCAATAGGAAAAAATATTTATATCATAGTGGTCTCCAGGCATAATTCAACCCTCATTTAGTTATAAAAAATAAGAAAACATTAATAAACAAAATTATTATGTGTTTGACTAAGAAATTTAAACAATTAGTCACTATTAAATTTGGTTTGTTTCAAGTAGTGAATTTTTTGCTAGAAATGAAAACTAGCAGACGCTAGCATCTATATATTCCCATCACTGTAAAAAAACATATTTGAGTTACACTACATCATTGTGAAAACCTGGAATCCAAGATGGGTAAGAAGGGTTGAGAATTGAATATTTAATAATAACAAATCTTACATGCCATGATGTGTTTGGGTGTTGCAATCAGGTGCCTTTTATAGTTCTCATAAGATATATCGTGTATATCACATAATTGAAATCGAATAGTATAAAGGAAAATGCCTAGCAACTGCTAGGTTCAATTAGTAATTGAAAGTAATAGTTTCTCGGTATTAAGCCTTACTAGTTTCTTCTTTTAAAATTAGTGATCGAATAAAAAACAAATCATGGAAAAATTGGCGTATGTTAGGATCCTTGTAGTGGCTAATCTACCTAACAGGTGCTAGGCTTAAGATTACATGTTTGAGTACGTGTATTGTATTCTCTTGAATCTACGTTTTGAATCACGTCTATTCAAAAAAAATTCATAAATATTTTTCTTGTCTTGGAGTATTTTTTATCTTCTCTTGTCTTGGAACATCAAATAAATGTAGTAAGCATCCTCCCAAGTGGTCACTAGTCTTGTAAAATTTAAATACAATAATGGATCATAGTTAGTTTTCAGTGGAGTCTTTACTACTTGTCATGTATAAAAGACAACAAATATCCTAGCGTCTGCCAACATCAAGATAGTATGTTAGGCTAGGAATAACATGTAATAGACTTCTAATATTCTTGTATTAATTATGTGTATTCAGAAAAGTGGTAAATATTTTTAATCATGTGTATTCAAGAAAGTAGTAAATATATTTCTTGTCTTTGAATATTTTGTGTCTTCTCTTGTCTTGTAACATCAAAGAAATGAAAATTCTTGGTGACCATTCAGTTACCTAACTTCCCTTAAGTAGTTTCCTCTACATTGACTTGCCTTAGAGTAAGGCATTATGTATTATTAGTTCACATAAATGAAATTTTTTAGCGACCACTAAACCAAATCAATGAAAAATTCATTGTCTACATTATCGAGAAATATAAATATTAGAACATGATAATAGAAGTACATAGTTTAAACTTGAAGATGTATCATGTTCATCTTGGCCCTGCATATTTTCAGAAATTACCTGATAAACAAAATAGTCTGTAACAATTTACTCAACATTGAGGGCAAAGATGTACACAAACCTTGCTCAAGAATAAAGGATCAGAGGCCGTGAAGAGCAATGTTTGTTTTATGTTTACCAATTAGTTGTTGACGAGAAGGCTAGTAGTCGCTAGCCTCTACAATGTCGGGGAATCCATTTTAACGATGCATAAAACAATCTCAACAACTTTGTTGTCATTGTTTATAATTATTTTATATTATTTGGACTATCCTTGATAGAGCCAAGTCCTTCAATAAATATGTTCAAGAAGGCTGATGCCTTATGTAGTTCTCATTTGATATTTTGTGCATAAAACGTAATCCATATATTTTCATATAAACAAAAAATGCTTTGCAACCAGATAAGTTCCGTTAGTTAATGAAAGGTAAGCATCATTAACTAAGGCTGGTAATAAAGATAGACACAGAGTTAAGCAATGTTAGATCATAGTAGAGGAAATGAGCCAGTTATCATGAATACTAATGTAAGAGGTTGCTAGAGCCACTAAACAATCATAATTTAAAAAAAAAATACCCTTTAATAGATCATGTGTTTTTTTCATATGCAAATTTTCTTTTACAAATTTAAACTATGTGGAGAACATATTTTTAAGGGACTTAAAATGAGTAATTTTGAATACAAAGGAATTTAAGGCAACCCATTACATGAGAATAAAATCACCTTTTATGGGTTATCTATGTGTCACCATTTCAATGGATAATTTATTGATGAGAATTTATGTAACTTACTATATTGGCTAGTTTTTATTTAATTTTTAACTTGAATTCAAACAACTAATGGTACTTTATTTCACATACCCACTCATGGTCATTGACCCATGCACGGTCTTTGGGTCCTTTCCCCTAGCACAAGTAGATCATACTAGAAGAAGTATCCTCGAAGCTTGTATGGAGTGGTATCCTCAAAAAAATAATGGGTGATTAATGACTAGAAATTTAGTAAAATATTAAATGTATAAATCACTAATTTTAAGCACTGGAATGTTATTTGTCCCATATTAATATTTATTGGAGGAGACTCCCATATTATTGCTAATATCATCATTAAAAAGTAAGACCTTTTCAAGGAAAATCAATCTTGTGTGATTAAAATTCCCTTTGTATGCTCTCACTAACTCTAGATTGGATCTTAAATCTTATCTATTAACATTACTACTAAATATGTAGATTTTGTGAAAAATGAATGGACTCACCAAGAGTTTCGTGATAATATTTGCAATAAATATGTTGATTGACCAGACTCATAACCTTTTCCAATAAAGGTTGATATTAAAGCTGCTGACAAGCTTATATTAATTTCAAGCATGTGATGACATATTCACTCCATATATTTATCTAATCACTCCACCTTATTTTCACACCTTTCAGGTTTCTTTCACAAGGATTTGATTTATTGTTTCATGGCCAGACCAATGTTTCCTTTCATTCAATTTTCCATGGTTGTGCATGAAATGGGATTTTATACCAAAATTTCACGTCGCCGTTTGAAATCCATTTTTTGATTGAATATGAGCAAGACCTGGTTGCAATTAAGTGAGTTCTTGGAGATGATTATCTTTCTCTGGAGGGACATCTGAGGGTAAATGCGGAAGTTACTTTGATCTTAATTTATCATCTTCTTATAATACATTTGGAAAAGAATTGGGCTTTAGATATGGGTCGTCATTTGATCAAGCCAGCATATAGGGTTCGCATGGAAGCGAAAATGGAAAAAAACTTGATTGTTTTGTGGCCCTTGATTTTTGATGCTCACTATAAATAGGAGGGTTTGGTGGATGTGGAATTTTTTTCAAATTTGTACAGACAGTTGCACGTCCTAAATCGTTTCTAGTATGAAGTGGAAAAATTGGGTGAGACATCGTTAACGGGAGGTAAGTCTCTCCACTTTCTTAACCTAGATGTTATGTCTACTCCGCTACAACAAGAGTTGACACATTGGGATGTTCTTCGTCAGGAATATGGTTGGTTAAAGAGTCATGTTACTGCTGGAAAAGAGTATTTTTTTCTCGAACTGCCAACGGAAACCATTTTCATGCCCGTTAAGTTCGAGGTTACTGTACAACGGAAAAGCGACAAGCGAGCTTAGGAATCTACAAGTAACTCTTCCTCACACCTGACCTCCCAAGGTCGTGCCGAGACAGCCAGTGGGGATGGGATATGCGTGGGATGCAGAAAAACTAGTTAGGTAATCTAATGTCTTCGACGCACACTAGTGGAATTTGTGAATCTAAGACAAAGAAGGCCCTCTTAACTTAGACTGGTGTGATAGATCGATCAGCAAGGATGACTGTTCGAAGGCTCCAATCAATATCGAGCTCTAGCATGATTTGATCTATGGGTTGTGGAATATGTGCAAATTACCTGGGATAGTTTCGTGTATGTCTCCAGATAAGTTCATATGGTGGATAGTGAATATAGTCAATTTTATGGACGATTCTCTCGCCTAGTCCAGAACTCTCTAGCTTTGTTAGCTGTTATATCTAGTAAGGATAACTGTTCGACGATGGTAGGTGGAAGTGGGGTAGATCTGAATACTAGTGTATGTAGGCCAGTGTCTATGTCTAATTGACTTACGGATTCATTGGGTTGCGGGATTTGTGGATCGCAACCGTAGACTCTTGGTTGTTGCAATCCTACTGTGGTCATGTATGAATTCGGTCCCTAATCCCTAGTATCCAATAATCATATGCTTTCTCAGCCTCTATATTCAAAATTAATAGCTGTGCGATCTTCTCGGAGTACCTCACATGCGTTCTTGTAACCTGAATTCTTAGGCTAGTATCTATGTCTATGAGAATGTCTCCTGCATCTGGTTACAGGACCAAAGGATCACAACCGAATGTTTGCTCTCTTTCAAGTCCTTCTACAGTCATGTGGATATGAACCTAGGGTAATCTATAGTTTGATTGATTTGACCAAAATGTGTGTGCTTGGTCATCTTCTACGTTTAATCCCCTCAACTGAGAGCTGATTTGTCGTAAATCTGTTGTTTTTGGAAGATTTGGATTCTAAGATTCTGGTCTATGTCAACTATCACTGTGACGAGATTGGGTTGAGGCATGATTGGCTCAAATATGTATTCTTTGGGCTCCCTAGGTCCCGTGATTGTCATACAAAAGCAATAATGTAAATCTAACTGCAACAAAGTGAATTTAACTACGTGAAATATATCTAGAACATATATAACTTCTATTTTGTATTTTCTGATGAACTTTAAGAATTTAAGAAAGCAGCTATCTAAAATATCTAGAATTGACAGCTAAAATAATAACTCAAAACAAACAAAATAACCGAGTGTAGCTATTTGTCTGTGTAATTTTTGTAGATCTATTCTAAATAATGAAATAACTTATCTAATCTATTTGCAAGACTCTCGATCCTACCTCAGAAGTGAGGAGTGAATCATAGTTTCTCAGAAACTATCAATCCCCACAGCTTCCCTGGTAATATCAAAAGTAAAATTGACTGAAATGAAGCAATTAACTACTCTATTTGATATGATTCTAACTAAAACTTTGAAAGCTGGAACCTGGATTCTGCAGAACAGTGGTGAATCCAATGGTGTGTGTGATCTTGTCCCCTCAGTGTGATCTCCTCGTTCCTTCGTGTTCACGTGGATCCAAAAAAGCATGTAATGCTAGCATCAATAGAAGTAGATATTGGGACAAAGGCAGCTCAAGATACAGACTTAATACAATGCAAGTAGGAGAGGGATAGCGTAAGAGTACAGAGCTTGGCTTATGCAATTCCTAGCAGGATCTATTACGAGTCATGCAACACAAAGCGTCTAGAACCTGAAACTATCCTGTTTGAGGAGCAAAACCTGCAACTTTAATGGCTTCCTAAGCTATTCTACTTCAATGGATTGGATAAAATAACAGCAGTTCTTGCACAAGATGGATATGTGGCTTACTAACAACAAAACAATGCTAACTAAGCATGCAATGAAATAAACTAAGAGTTCTAGGCAAAATGAAAACTAAATATATTGCAAAGATAAATTCAGAGGCAAATTTAAGGGGCCATATGCTTGAGCACAAGCCATCTATTTATAGCATTTCATTCACCCAAAGATCAAAACCAAACTGGACTCTAAAACTATAAACAATGGCCAAACACTATTACAGGGGACCAAAAACATAAATGCAAGCCCAAGGCGGTGAAAAAAAGCTGGTGAATCGTTGATTTTTATGTGAGTCGCGTTAAAAACGCTTTCTTGAAAATGCGTGCAGGACCGCCGCCCTGAGCAGGGCGGCGGTTATAGGACTGCCGCCCTGTTTAGGGCGGCGGTCACGAGACCACCGCCTAGGCAGGGCGGCGGTTTCTTCACTGAAGAGCAAAAGACCAAGAAAAGAGAGGAAAATGGAAAAACAAAGGATGCAGGGGCTAAGCGAGGCATGTGGGATGTTAACACATGTTTAAAGATCTTTTCCGGATCCCGAACACCTTGCAAGGAGACCTGTATCATCATTGGGGCACTTGTTACGTTGTTATGGTAGTACAGTACCTCACAATTTTTGGTACGTACATATTGCCCCCTCGGAGAAGCGTTTCAGCCATGAAGAGACATAAAACGGTGGGTCCGAGTATGGCAGTCCTGAAATGAGAAGTTAGAAGTTATACCTGATACGTTCGTGTGTTGAACTGACGCCGTCTAAAATTCCCGCTACCTGCAAAACGAAAAGAGAACTCAAGTGCAGATAGACATAATAGTTTGGAAAATAAACGCTAAAATAATAGGAAATGAGAACGTACCATTTGTGCGGGCATAAGAACTTACCTCCATCGGCGCTCCAAACATGTGAAAAAGGCATTTAAAACGAATCAGGGTGTTATATATATGAAAGTGGGCCCATTTTCCTATTCATTTGCGCTAATCGATTTGATTGATTTTGAGCTCTGGAACCCACGGTG
The DNA here is from genome assembly GCA_019776745.2 of Taxus chinensis. Lineage (NCBI taxonomy): Eukaryota > Viridiplantae > Streptophyta > Pinopsida > Cupressales > Taxaceae > Taxus > Taxus chinensis. Next base: position 61,283,898 of record CM034152.1, on the reverse strand, counting down.
ACGGTTTCTTGCGTGAGTAGAGTCCAAACTTCTGTGATGAGATAGTGATCATGCCTCCACGTGCGGAACATCAACCCGTGAGATCACAGGTTAGTTTTCTTCAATTTATCCTTTTTACCCCTTTAATTTTGAAATGCGAAAATATTTGTCATGGGGGTGTAATTTTCGAAAATGTTAGTGTTAAAAGGTTCATCTAGGGGGGCACCTATTGGGTAGGTCTTGTTTTATTTAAAATGGTCTTGTTTTGCATTTTTTTTGGGATTTTTAGGTTTAAAAACCCATGTGGGTTTTCGGACCACGACTGCCGCCCTGCCCAAGTCAGCGGTTACACGACCGCCGCCCTACTCAGGGCGGCGGTTTTGCACAGAATGCAAAAAGAACATCTCTTTGAAATATTTTTTGCATTTTTAGCATTTCTACATGTTTTCATGATTTTCTTAGTATTATTCGGATGTTAACTTGCTCTGTTTTGTGTGTTTTTGGGTGTATGCAGGTGAGAGAGGAGTATATCCAGTGGAGTAGAGAGAGGGAGTGTGATTGGCTCCCAGGGGTACTAGATGCCCTCTCACAGGATAAGGAGGACACTCTTCAGCAGGCTGGGATACTACGCATTTCACACGTGCCCTATGTTACACCATCCAGTCACATTCTTTGTGACATGTTCTCATATTGGGATGCAGATCGGAACACCTTCCAATTGCCAGGGTCCGCGGTGAGTGGACTATTACGTTGGAGGATGTCTATCGCATTCTGGGGGTCCCGATCATTGGGAGATGACTCACCCTAGAGACAGCAGGTTCACGGGCCTAGATTGCACAGTGTGCTACATATATGGGAGACGCAGTCATCTCCACAGGGTCGAAGAAGGGGATTAGAGTTCAATCCATTCCTTCTTTTCCCATCCCCTTACTTCACCAGGCTATCATGGGGATCCTTGCCTCGAGACTGAGCGGGGACAAGGGAGGAGACACTTTGTTATACTACTGGTCTCCTATTATTGCACAGATAGAGGGACATGGCCGGATGTATGCCTGGGGAGCAGACATTCTTGGGACCACCTACCATGACTTATAAAAGGTATTATGTTTACAGGGCAGTCCTTGAGCCACCCGACCCTAGTCATGAGTTGGGTCTACGAGCATTTCATCCCCTACGGCAGAGGTGTAGAGGTGACAGACCCTAGAGTTGTGAGGGCAGCCAAATGGACAAACATGTCGATGCTTAGAGCACCTCATCAGCCAGTTGCCTCCCTGACTACTGCCGATATGGAGGCCACACCATATCAGACTATGGCAGGCATATGGGGCGAGGAGACTCTTACTTTGATCTCCTGCTCCACTACAGGGCAGCTGATTGATAGAGTGGGGCGAGTGGAGATACACCCCTTTGGCCAAGTTCCTCAGCATTTTGGTCTACCCTACATGGGTATGCTTCCCCCGGTGGCACCAGTATACAAATCAGTCCGAGAGGCCAGAGGGGGGCATAGAGGTTGGGGTTGGACAGTGGTTACTCCTGGCGTTCCTATTGTGGCCAGGAGGATTTTACGTGCCAGAGGGAGAGCTGGTGCGCCTCGGGCACCTTTGCTTCAGATCACTGCGGGTCCTGCCCATAGCAGCGATGACCCTATTGACATAGACTCCGAGTCTGAGGAGTTTACAGGGGGAGAGACAGAGGAGGAGACTGTAGAGGATAGTGATCCTGAGTGGCATGATACTCAGGATATTATGCAGGCAGAGAGGGCCGAGCAGAGTGCAGAGAGGGATACTCTAGTTTCAGAGGAGCCACTCTCCCAGGGCCATGGTGGGGAGGATGAGTCCATTGCAGGACCCTACGTTGCTCCAGCCATAGGAGCATCTCCTCAGTTGGCAGTGGCATCTGTGGTAGGTGCTGATCCTATAGATCCATCGTGGAGGCCTGGTGATCTGAGTAAGCTACCCTCTCTCCCTTTTAATGTTTGTTGTTAGTTAGAATCTCCTTAGTTTCTATCTTGTATTTCTAATTTCTTGTTTGGTTTCTAACTTGTTTTCTCCTTTGTTTACAGAGACCGCCAATGAGTGGTGAGATTTAATTCGTAGGGTATGCACTGATTCCCTGATGATCCCCATGGAGAGGACCCGCGCAAAGTTGTCCGTGGATGCTGGGGAGCCTTTAACAGCCGGTAGACATACTGATGTCTTTTCCCTAGTCTAGCATGTGGCCAGGATGGTATCGAATCTCCGCACAGAGTTAGCAGGGTATAGGACAGCCGAGCGCTTGATGAGGAGTCGTTCTCGTGGCGAGACTACGGCTACCTCTTGGGATCCTAAGCCTTCCGTGCACTCAGAGTGCCGGTGTAGCCGAATTCCTAGGCGTGGGCGTGCGCCTTCAGAGGGGTCTTGTAGAGATTGAGAAGCCATTTGGCTCTCGTAGATTTTTGTATGATATATTCTTTTGTATATTCTGGGCTCTTTGAGCGTTTTGACCATGCCTAGTGCATGATGGCATTGTACATAAACATTGATCATTTATATATATATATATTCTTTTTTGGATCAAACTTTTGGCGTTGAAGGCTTTGTTTCCTTTTCCAGTTTCCTCATGTATACTACGATGTATGTTTATATGCTTTTTAGAATGTATGCAATGGTGAACAAATGATGCAAGTATTTACTTTCTTTCTACATTTCATGACGTTGATATATGATAATGTAGATACAATGTGATTTTGAATTTTAGCTTCTGCAAGCAATTTTGGATACTTCATGTTTGTTTTGGCAGAGTGATGAAGGTAAACCGGTATGATGAGCAGATAAACCTGTCCCTACTCCCAACTCCACGCAACTAGTAAGATGTGAGGGCTCGTCACCGAGAGCTAGAGAGGGCACAAGTTGTGAAATATGCTGAAATGATAGTGATGAAAGATAGACAAAGCTTTGGTGGAACCAAATTGGGAAGCTACAAACTTACTCTACCCGAGTGACTTCATAGTTTAGAATGCTACTTACTTTGCGGTTTATCCAAACTTAGATCCTTAGATGGCCACATAGCAGAAAAAATTTGGGTTTTTAGGATTTTAACTCTCTTGGAATTTTGAACATCTGATTCACTTGTTCTTGACCCAAAGACTTCGAGATTTGAATTGTTTTGCTTATGACCTTTAACGTTTGTTTGTCAAGAGGACCCCCTATACTTTGCCCCATGCTACTAGTAAGAAGCGTGGGTTTATCACCATGGGCAAGGTATAGGCGAGTAAGGGCATTTCCATCTTTTCCAACCCTACATCACTAGTAAGAGATGCAAGCTCATCACCAAAGGTTGGTGGGGCAAGGAAATGTGTAAAATTAAAATTTTCTGTTTGATCAATGTTTGACTCGTTTTCTTGAGTAAAATGTCAGTATGTGCTTATTTCCAAAGAGATATATATATGGGATAGATGTGACACCATGAAGCTTCTAGAACAGACCATAGGCAAGACACCTATCCTAAGAAGAAACCAAAAGTGAGAACAAGTCCGCAGATCTTGGTATGGTTACCGTTTAAGACTTTGTCATATCTAGCTTTATTTGATGACATGATTCCAAGATAATTTGATGATATCATGAAAATGGAGAGGTATGATTAGAAATTTTATGCCAACAACATCATGAGTTTGTAATGAATTGCTTTGAGAATAGAATTCCTTGATCACAATTTGTGTATGAAACAAGCAGACAAAATGATCTTAATCTATATGAAGATACAATGTAAATATATATAAGTATTATGCTGGTTGCTTACGCGTAGAATCGTTTAAGGTGTAGGGAATTGACTGTTTCGCCAAATTCCTCACCTTCTAGCGTGCATAAGAGATATGCACCATTTCCATAGTCCTTTTTTACTTGGTATGGACCCAACCATTTAGGCCGGAACTTCCTTCCTTCGTCGGTCTTCTTGTCGATCCGGCTGTCTAATCTTAGAACTAGATCACCTTCATATATGTCGCGTTCATAGACCTTCTTGTTATATTTCCGGCACATCCAGTCAGTATAGACTCTATGCCACTGTTCAGCATCTAGCCTAGTTTCATCTAGGCTTTCTAGTTTGGAAAGATGGGCTTCTCTGTAAGCGTCTTCATCCAAAATACCTTGTAATGAAATGCGGAGACTGGGTATTTCGACCTCAAGCGGGAGAACTGCTTCTGCCCCGAATACTAGCGAGAAAGGAGTTGTTCCCGTTGGTGTTCTTATTGAGGTTCGGTGAGCCCATAAGGCCGGATATAACTTCAAATGCCAATCTCGTTTGTTTTCTTTCACAGTTTTAAGGAGAATGGCTTTCAGTGTTTTTTTTGTTGCTTCAGCCTGTCCGTTGGCTTGAGGGTAATACAAAGAAGCCGTATGATGGCTTATTTTAAATTTATTACATAGTTCGTGAACTTTGTCATTTTTAAAATAAGTTCCATTATCTGAGATAATGACTTGTGGGATACCGTATCTGCAAATGATTTGGTTCAAAATGAACTTGGCGATTACAGAACCCAGTACAGTAGTAAGAGGCATAGCCTCTACCCACTTGGTGAAATATTCAGTGGCTGTGATTATAAAATTATGGCCATCTATAGATGAGGGAGAGAATTTCCCTATCAAATCAAGACCCCATGTAGAAAAGGGCCATGGAGTAGCAATTGGTTGTAGAGCTTGTGCTGGCATATGAATCTCGTGGGAGAATTCTTGACACTTATGACACCTGCGTACAAACTCTATTGCGTCGTGTTCTAGAGTGGGCCAGAAATAGCCCATTCGATGTATTTTACGAGCGGTGGCATGGCCACCGAAGTGGCCTCCACACATTCCACTGTGAGATTCGTGGAGAATCTTCTTGGATTCTTCTGTGTCGACACATCTCAGGAGAATTCCATCGAATGCTCTTCGATAGAGCACTTGCTCTATAATGACGTATTTGGCTGCAATAATGCATAACCACCTTCTTTGTTGCGATGTAGCCCCTTTTGTATACTTATGGTCTATGATATATTTAATAATGTTGGTATACCAGGGACACTCAGAGATAGGAGGTCTAGTTTCAATGTAGTATACGCACTCATCGGGAAAGTCTAGATTTACTAGATCACCTCCGTCCAATGGGTTATCAGCTAACCAATCCGCGATGATTTGTCCCTTAACGGATTTCTGATTTACAAATGTTAATTCGAATTCCCCCATTAAGGTTATAAAACGTCCAGCCTTCTTAGACAAGGAGCCTTGTGTGAGGAAAGTTCGTAAATGCTCCGTTTTTATCATGACCCTTGTTTCTTGATTCAGCATATAGTGTCTTAAGCGTTTAGTAGCAAAGACTATGGCAAGGCATTCTCGTTCTGCCTGTGTATAACGTGTTTCATAGTCAAGTAATGTTCGACTAATGAAATAAATCGCGCGCTCTCTCTTGTCATCGTCCTCTTGGGCCAACATACAGGCCAACGAGACATTGGTAGCTCGTGAATATAAAATTAACAGGCGGTCTAGCTTAGGTGGCATTAGCGTAGGTGGTGATAACAGGAAACGCTTAACTGCATCAAAGGCTTCATTGTTGTCTTTAGTCCAATCAATACTATAATCTTTCTTGAGCAGATTGTTGATTGGATGGATGGTGAAGCTTAAGTCTGGGATGAATCTCCGGATTGCACCAAGTTTTCTGAGAAATGACCTGATTCCAGATTCATTCGAAGGTGGGACCATTTCGAGGACAGCCCAAATTTTGGTTGGATCAACATCTATCCCTCGTGACGATATGATGTAACCTAGGATCTTTCCTCCTGTTACACCAAAGACGCATTTCTCTGGATTTAGTGTGACTCCGTATTATATCAGACCATGAAAGAATGATGCGGAGCACCTCCGGCATAACAACATGGTCACAACGCTTCTTGGCCTTAGCCAACATCCTTAGGACACACTTTGTTAATGTCTCAGAAATCTATGCAGATGCGTATCTTCCCATTCTTTTTGAGAACGGGAACGATATTAGATACCCATTGATAATCGACTGGTTTGATGAATCCTACTTGGAGGAGTTTTATTATTTCGTCTTTCACCATGAGAGCCACCTTAGGTTTCATGGGTCTTGATTTTTGTTTAATTGGTTTTGCATCTGATTTAGTGATGAGGTTGTGTACCGCAATGTGTGCAACGCCTGTCATTTCCTTATAATTAATTGCAAAAGCTTTATGATGTTCCTTGAGGATCTGAGTGTGTATTTCTACTTCTTCTAGGGTTAACGAGGATCCTAAATGGCATCCTTTGTTCCGATGTTAACATCAATTTTTTCTTCAATTAAAGAGGCATTACCCTCTTCAAACTCAGGTGGGGCTCCAAATCGTCCCCACTTTCTACCGTGTATACGCTAGGTTCGATCATGGGATTTCCAAAGTAGGAAGTTGAATGTGGGATTAAAGACAAACCTATCATATGATAGGAGAGATGTAATGCCGCATAGGTGTTTAAGTAATTCAGAGTGGCCATATCACTATCAATGTGGTCTAGGATAGTAGATTTGTTTTCATTTCCGTTTAAAAGAGAATTTGTCCTTTTATCAATGGTTCATTACGAAGGGATACCATGAAATGGGTATCCTCAAACTTATTGTGTGGAGTAAAGACCGAGGTTGCTATAGAATCGGTTGTGTTCTTGTGAAATTGCTTCAATTGATATGAAGTCAAAATCCTTGCTTAAATCTAATACAATTTTGTAAAGCTGTAAGTGCTCGGCTTTGGTGTCATATATCTAGAGACTTGGTTTGCTACCAATTGTGAGTCTCCTAACACCTTGATATTATTAACAACGATCCTCTTGGCCAAAATGAGGCCAAGGAGGAGGGCTTCGTACTCAACGCCGGTGTTTGTACATTCAAAATTGAGCTTGAAGGTGAACGGTAGGACCTTTCCTTCAAGGAAAGTAAATATTACACCTGCCCCTACTCCGTAATGGCATCTAGCTCCATCAAAATGGAGTGTGCAATATTTAGCTGGGAATATGGACGCTGGGATATTTTTTGTGTTTGCGCATTCTACTTCCACCATACAGAGATCCTCTGCTGGAAGAGAACCAACACCTAGGGAGTATCCCATGCCTACAGAATCAAATGGTAAGAACATTGGTAGATCCTGTTCCAGTAATTCAACAATTTTTACAATAGTTCCTAATGATACCATTTCTACAATGTTAGTCATCTTTTTAGGCTGGGATTGTCTTGACTAGACTCATAGTCTCAAGATCCATTGTAGGTACCAACTTCTCCTCTGGTTTTGCGTTAGTGGGTTTATTAAGTTGGTTTGTTGGAAGTTAAAATTCTGAGTGCACGCCTGGTCTTTTCTTTAAGTCAGCTAGGTGTATATCCTTTGGATCACCTTTGGCTACCACATTTCCTAGATGCAAGAATCTTACTTCTTGGAATAACATAGAAGGGATTGCCTTCATACGGTGTATCCATGGTCGGCCGAGGATCATATTATAGTTAGTTTCCCGATCTATAATATAAAACTCAGTCATGATTGTTTTGGGTCCTAAGGTGACTGGTAGTATTATAGTTCCAATTGAAGTGGCCTTAAGGCTATCATAGCCTCTCAATGTATTTTGAGTGGTGGAACAATTTGTTTCCCCATATCCTAGTTTTTGAAGGAAAGAGAAGGGGACTATGTTAACTGTGCCCCATCATCAACCATTACTCGTTTTACGTAGTTATTATAAACCCATACTTGTAAGTGTAAGGCTGGATCCCTGGCGTGCAATTTCTATAGGCATTTTATTATTTAGAATATGAATTCAACATCCTTATCCGGCTGCCTCGGAGGGTGGATATCAAATTCTTGGTTCACTTGTGTTTTGGGAGGTGGAGTGATCCTAAACCTAATGCCTCCAGAAGAGCAGCCCTGTGGGTAGGAGAATCTTCAGTAAGTCCAAAAATGAAATGTGCGAGAAGGTTTTTGTTAGGTCGTTAATTAAATCATAGGCACCTATGGGTTTTTCTACTATTTGTTGGCTCTTATCTGTTTCTGGCAGGTGACTTGGGCTTGGCTGAGAGAAATACTCTCGTGTTCTTGTTATGCTTCAATGTAGTTGGCGTCTAGTTCTACTAAACTAACTATTTTAGGTCTTGGCCTTCATAATTGTGGTGCAACTGATGGATTTAGTGAAGTCGAAGCTTCATGATCATTGTTTCCTGTCATTAAATTTAGATTTAGCCTATTGTTATCGTGATTTGGGAGTGGATCTTAAAGATCTTGAGGGGAGCATTCTGAGGGGAAACTGCCCCTGCAAGCGTGCTTGGTGGTGGTGACACAGGATTGCCAAGAACATGTCTGTGAAGAATGTCTTTGTTCCTCTAGCAAACGTTGCATGAATATATTGTAGTCACGGCACGTTCTAGTGTTATGACCTCGTTTTGTGGAAACCACAATATGAATTGGGATTATAATTCTTGGTTTGTTGGTTTGGTGTATATTGTGGCCTAAAACTCTGATCAAACTGTTGCCTATTAGGATTAAAGTTTTACATTTGTTGTTTCTGGTTTTGATTCTAGTTTTGATAACCAATTGAGTTTTGGCTTAGACCCTGTGCGGGATTTCACCGTTGTTGTTGTTGTTGTTGAGGATGATTAAAATCCACTGTATTGATTGTTGGGGTAAAGTTATTGTTTCATTGATTGTTCATTGGTAGTGAAGTATTCACAGTATTTACCTTTTTAGGCTGATTAGTTACTCCATCTGTTGTCACCCCGTGATTTTTGTTAAGGATTTTAGGTCCTTGATTGACATTCGTGGTAGTAGGATAAGTTGTAGTGTTCTGGCTGGAGGTGATTAACCTCCCGTTTGTTCCATATGTCTTACGACCACTATCTATTGCCACTTGATCTATTCGGAGAGCGCTCTCAAGTACTTCATCGTAAGTTCTTAGTGGGAACTTCTAGACTTCTTCCTTCACCTCTCTGCTGAGAGAATGAAGGAATAAATCACATAGTTCCATCTGATCCATGTTTGGAGCACTTACCGAAGAATAAAGAACTGTACGCCACCTCTGGATGAAATGGGCGACAGATTCATTGTGTTCTTGTTTAATGTGCAAGAATTCCCTGATTCCTATTCTTAACATTTTTTTCATGTTGAATACCTTAGTGAACTCTGAAACGAGTTGTTTAAACGAATGGATTGAAGCCTCAGGTATTCTATAATACCAATCGAGAGCGATGCCTTCCAAAGTTTTGGGGAATATTTTAGCAACAACCCCATCCCAAGGGAGTAGTTTTCGTATGGTTGTAGCATAAGCCTTGATATGTGCGTTTGGATCTCCCTCACCTTTGTACCTAGGTAAATCGGGAAGGGGTCTTGGAAGAATGAGGCTACGTATGGTGAAGTCTAAGGGCTCTTTCAAATATTCTGAATAAGTCCCTATCGCATAAATTTCGACCATTGATGGTGCTTGCTAAGGGAGTGGTGGTGGAATGGGTTGTTGCTATGGCGTAGCGTATGCGTTGGTAGGGGCATAAGGAACCACCTATGCTTGAGCAAACATGTCGGGAGAGAAGAACATTTCCCCTTGTGGTGATTTGGAGTACATGTTTAAGTATGACGGGGTATTGTCCAAGAATGGGTTGTTTTGTACTAGACCGGGAGGAACGGTGTTAGAGATGATGGGCCTAGTTGGCATTTGTTGTGGATACTGAGGAGGCATGCCTAACGTGCCTATTCCTGTGAGGAGGTCTACTTGGCTAGGATGGTGTGGGGGGTTGGAACTTCCTGCTTACATGAATTGAGAATTTTAACTTGCTTGAGCAAGTTCTAACCCTCTCACTTTTTCTACTAACGTTGAAATGACTTCATTTGGTGAAGTCACCGTGCTTTGCCTTAGCATCATTTGTTGTATGCCCTGGTGTTGTATAGGCATGTGATATCCTGTTATGAACTGATCGTTATCCTACCAAGTTTCCCTGAGGGCATTTCCTATATGTAGTGGCATGGAGGTATTTTCTTGAAAAGAGGCATCGGGTTGTATTCATAAACTCCCTATAGGTGGGTACATACTCTGAGAGCGTTGTTCACTCCTAGGATAACGTATTGATTGTTCGTCATCTAAAACCAGGTATGGGTCTGATTGTCTACTAATTTGTGGTCTAAGTAGCATCTGAGGAGACGAACAGATTCTTCGGTGAATGTCATATTATTCGAGCCTGAAGGCTCTGTTTGTTTTTTTTAGGGAGCTGATCTAACTCCTCAGTTTGAAAAGATGAATTATATCTGATTCTTGGAGTTTGTGTTGACAACTGATTAATTGAGTAGTTGTCACCCCATACTGAGAGTGAGGGCAATGATTACCTATTCTGTTGGGCATAGTATGCCTCAATACCTAAGAGGGGTCTGCCATATGCATCGAATCCTGACATATTCGGGGGGTATACCCACAGAATAATGGGAAAGAGTGAAGGTGGATGAAATAAGATGAAACACTAAAAGAGAAGGTGAAACAGTTGTTTGTTTCACGTCGGGTTCACCAATTTTGTTGGTGAAGCTAATGTGAAGGCTAATGAGGTATAAAAGGTGAAACAGTTGTTTGTTTCACATCGGGTTCACCAATTTTGTTGGTGAAGCTGATGTGAAGGCTAATGAGGTATAAAAGGTGAAACAATTGTTTGTTTCACGTTGGGTTCACCAATTTTGTACGACGGAAAAGCGACAAGCGAGCTTGGGAATCTACAAGTAACTCTTCCTCGCACCCGACCTCCCGAGGTCATGACGAGATAGCCAGTGGGGATGGGATATGAGTGGGATGCAGCCAAACTAGTTAGGTAATCTAATGTCTTCGACGCGCACTAGTGGAATTTGTGAATCTAAGACATAGAAGGCCCTCCTAACCTAAATTGGTGTGATAGATCGATCAGCAAGGATGACTACTTGAAGGCTCCAATCAATATCGAGCTCTGGCGTGATTCGATCTATGGGTTATGGAATACGTGGAAAATGACCTGGGATAGTTTCGTGTATGTCTCCAGATAAGGTCATATGGTGGATAGTGAATATAGTTGATTCTATAGACGATTCTTTGGCCTAGTCCAAAACTCTCTAGCTTTGTTAGCTACTATATCTAGTAAGGATAACTATTCGAAAATGGTAGGTGGAAGTGGGGTAGATCTGAATACTAGTGTATGTAAGCTAGTGTCTATGTCTAATTGACTTACGGATTCGTTGGGTTGCGGGATTTGTGGATCACAACCGTAGACTCTTGGTTGTTGCAGTCCTGCTATGGTCATGTATGAATCATTCCTTGATCCCTAGTATCCAATAATCATATGCTTTCTCAGCCTCTATATTCAAAATTAATAGCTGTGCAATCTTCTCGGAGTACCTCACAGGTGTTCTTGCAACCTGAATTCTTAGGCATCTATGTCTGTGAGAATGTCTCCTGCATCTGGCTGCAGGACCAAAGGATCACAACTGAACGTTTGCTCTCTTTCAAGTCCTTCTACAGTCATGTGGATATGAACCTAGGGTAATCTGTAGTTTGATTGATTTGACCAAAATATGTGTTCTTGGTCGTCTTCTATGTTTAATCCCCTCAACTGAGAGCTGATCTGTCGTAAATCTGTTGTTGTTTGGAAGATTTGGATTATAAGATTCTGGTCTATGTCAACTATCGCTATGACGAGACTGGGTTGAGGCACGATTGGCTCAAATACGTATTCTCTGGGCTCCCTAGGTCCCGTGATTGTCATACAAAAGCAATAATGTAAATCTAACTGCAACAAAGTGAATTTAACTACGTGAAATATATCTAGAACATATATAACTTTTATTTTGTATTTTCTGATGAACTTTAAGAATTTAAGAAAGTAGCTATCTAAAATATGTAGAATTGACAACTAAAATAATAACTCAAAACAAACAAAATAACCGAGTGTAGCTATTTGTCTGTGCAATTTTTGTAGATCTATTCTAAACAATGAAATAACTTATCTAATCTATTCGTAAGACTCTCGATCCTACCTCAGAAGTGAGGAGTAAATCATAGTTTCTCAGAAACTATCAATCCCCACAGCTTCCCTGGTAATATCAAAAGTAAAATTGACTGAAATGAAGCAATTAACTACTCTATTTGATATGATTCTAACTAAAACTTTGAAAGCTAGAACCTGGATTCTGCAGAACAGTGGCGAATCCAATGGTGTGTGTGATCTTGTCCCCTCAGTGTGATCTCCTCGTTCCTTCGTGTTCACATGGATCCAGAAAAGTGTGTAATGCTAGCATCAATAGAAGTAGATATTGGGACAAAGGCAGCTCAAGATACAGACTGAATACAATGCGAGTAGGAGAGGGATAGCGCAAGAGTACAGAGCTTGGCTTATGCAATTCCTAGCGGGATCTATTACGAGTCATGCAACACAAAGCGTCCAGAACCTGAAACTATCCTGTTTGAGGAGGAAAACCTGCAACTTTAATGGCTTCCTAAGCTATTCTACTTCAATGGATTGGATAAAATAACAGCAGTTCTTGCACAAGATGGATATGTGGCTTACTAACAACAAAACAATGCTAACTAAGCATGCAATGAAATAAACTAAGAGTTCTAGGCAAAGTGAAAACTAAATCTATTGCAAAGATAAATTCAGAGGTAAATTTGAGGGGCCATTTTCTTGAACACAAGCCATCTATTTATAGCATTTCATTCACCCAAAGATCAAAACCAAACTGAACTCTAAAACTATAAACAATGGCCAAACACTATTACAGGGGACCAAAAACATAAATGCAAGCCCAAGGCGGTGAAAAAAAGCTGGTGAATCGTTGATTTTTACGTGAGTCGCGTTAAAAATGCTTTCTAGAAAACGCGTGCAGGACCTCCGCCCTGAGCAGGGTGGCGGTTACAGGACCGCCACCATGTCCTGGGCGGCGGTCACGAGACCGCCGCCCATGCAGGGCGATAGTTTCATCACTGAAGAGAAAAAGGCCAAGAAAAGAGGGGAAAAGAGAAAAAAAAGGATGCAGGGGCTAAACGAGGCATGCGGGATGTTAATGCATGTTTAGAGAGCTTTTCCGAATCCTGAACACCTTGCGAGGAGACCTGTATCATCATTGGGGCACTTGTTACGTTGTTTCGGCAGTACAGTACCTCACAATTTTGGGTACGTACAGTTACAAAGATGTCATCTGATTCAGATAAATAAGTGTGTCTAAAAATTTTCAAGTTGTCTCTTTGTTTTGGTTGATATATATCATTTCCAGCTCCATTGTTATTGATTCATATTGTCTGGATTACTGGTCTGGGGTTTTTTGTATTCCCAACCACTTGTGTTTTTTGGTAATTGCCCTTGCGTTTTTCATCGAAGTATTATTGGATCATTCAGGATTTTAGATTGATCCTCTCATTGTATCTGTAATGTAAAGGGAAAGGGACCCTTTAACCCTCCTTTAATTCTAAAATACAAGAAATCATTAGTAGAATTTTATGTTATGCATTGCACTAAGCCATTTAAATAATTAACTGCTATTAAATTTGGTTTATTTCAAGTTGTCAATTTGTTGGTAGAAGTGAAGACTAGTGGTCGCTAGCGTCTATATATTCTAGGATATCTTTTCGTTAATGTAAAATAAAAATCTTTATAGATTTAGGTTATAGGGGCTTGAATGCAAGACAAGAATTATCCTAGTAGTCGTTAATCTCAAGACTTTGTTATGTTACACCAACGCCAAAAAATAATCTATGACCTTAGCACTTGTTATCCTTCGAATAACATATTGAACTCAATGGATGCTAGGATGAAAAATTATTTTTGGAATATGTGTAATCACAAAATTCGTTAAAATTTGTTATGTTACACGAAGGTACTATAATAAGCTTCAATCTTAGGGGCTGCGTGTACTCTAGAAAATCGTTAATATTTGTCTTGTCTTCGAATATTTGACTTTTATTCATGTATTTTAATATCCAAGAAATGACGCAAACATCCACCCTAGCGGTCATTAGTCTTGGAACATCGTTTTCTAAATTCTAAATATAATAATAGAGCTTAGTGTAATTTTCCTTCAAGTCATTACTAATTGTCATGTATGCAAGACAACAACTAATTCGAATAACATATTGAACCCAGCTGCCGCTAGGCTTAAAAATTCGTTTGGAATTCATGTGATAGACTTTGAATATCCTATTGAGCTCAGCGGCCACTAGGCTTAAATTTTTGTTTGGAATCACGAGCATTCAGGAAAGAAATGTAGTGAGCAACCACCCTAGTGATTGCCAGTCATTGAAAATAGTCTTTTAAATTTTTAAATATATTTGCAGGGAGCAAAGTTAGATTTTCAGTTGAGTAGTTACAACTTGTCATGAATGCAAGACAACAAATATCCTAGTAGCCGCTAACCTCAAGTCTTTGTGATTTTCCTATAGCGCTATGTAATGATCTTCGACTGTAGTGGATGCTAGGAATATCATGTAATAAAATTTAAATAACATATTGTACTTAGATGTTGCCTAGCTAAACAATTGGTGGTGGAGCTTAGTTCAGTTTTAAGTTTTTAGTAGGGTTGTTAATCAATATCTTGAATGCAAGACAAGAGTTATCCTAGCACCCGCTAATCTTAATTTTTTATTATGTTACACCAATGTAGTGGAATAATCTATGACCTTAGCGGCCACTAGGCTTCGAAATGACTTCCAATAACATATTGAACTCAGCGGCCACAATGCAGAAAATTTCATTTTGGAATATCTGTATTCTAGAAAATTGTTTAAATTAATATTGTCTTGGAATATTTGTTATCTTGGAACATCAAACAAAGAAATTAAACATCCACCCTAACGATCACTAGTCTTAGAAGGTAGTATTATAACATCCAAATATAATAAAGGATCTTAGTTGTTTTTTTAGTCGGGTCGTTACAAATTATCATGTATGCAAAGAAACAAATATCCTAGCGGTTGTTAATCTCAACTATTTTTTATGTTGTACCAATGCCATTTAATAATATTCAACATTAGCGACCACTAATCTTCGAATATCATGGTAGGATTCTGATAAATTAATACGAAAATCTAAAAATAATAATGGTGCTCAGCTCGGTTTTCAGGTAAGCCATCCTAGTTGTATAGTATGCGAGTTAACTAGAATCTTAGCGGCCGCTAGTCTAAGTTCTTGTTTGAAAAATGTATTCAGGAAACTCTTTAATATTTTTCTTGTCTTGGAATATTTTTTGCCTTGTGTTGTCTTTTAATAGCTAGGAAATGTCATAAACATCTAGCTTAATGACCTCTAGTCTTGGAATATGTTATTTTAGAATTTAAAAATTGTTACTTTATATTGGCTCATTTATCAAGTCATTACTAACTATAAATTAAATATACGTTTCTAAATAGAATGATTAACATTTATATTTAATGTTATTTACGAGTACATATAATGTGCTTACCTTTTACTAAACATAATTTTTTTTGTAAAGACAATGCATTTAATTATTTCTATGTGGGAAAAAAATATAAAAAAACTATATATATATATATATATATATATCAACGTGAAAATCAAGTGAGAATCAAATATTGAATAATTAGTCACGACTATTTCTTTCATATTAAAAAAAATCATTAAAGGAAGTCAAAATCATTACCTAAACTATACAAAAGAAACCCATTCTGATTTATTAAAAAAAGAATATGTGACTCGTGTTTTGCTACTAGAGATAGATGTCGGTGCTTACGGGAAAAAATAACAAACAAAGAAGAATGAAAAATCAACAAAAATAACCAGAGAAATAGATAGAAGGGCTAAAAACGGAACCTATTTAATAGACACAAATACTTGAGGTATGGCTGAACATAAAAAATGGGTTTTCGACAGGAATAAATATTTTAAAAGGGATTAAAAAATCTTCGGTCATGGGGGGGGGAAATGTGGTTTCAGACAGAACAACACATTTTGACAAGAAGATGAAATGGAACTACAAAGGTTCCAAAGGGAAAGGCGGGTACGGATTGCAGTGCAAAACACAAGAACTAGGCAAATAAAGAGCGGCTGCAAGTGCCCGCCATCAACTACGGTACACATACAATAGCATAGATGCTTTTGATAAATACATTTTTTAGTTGTATATGATATTTTGGCGTGTTTGATAATGTCCGTTAAAGCTGTGTATTCTCTCTAAAACACAATATCAACGAGATTCTATGTGCAACTTGTTTTGCTTGTCTCTTTTGATTATGTCCTTTGTGGGCCTCCTGATCTGCACTCACACCTATTAACTATCAACAATCATCATTTTCTGTCTTATTTGTGCGTCCCCAAACGTCATTATGATCACTACCTCAACTTACTGTTCAAAAAAACGTCCAGGAATCGAGCACTCAGACCAGTAAATTAGTGTCTACGTGTGTTGTATTTTGATTTCAAAAGCTCCTTTTCTATGATTAAAAAATAAAAAGAAACCCTAATATACATTTCTTTGTTTTATTTAGTCTTTTCCGCATGCATTCAATGAAAGAAATTCTGAAAACTGAAAAAAATGGGAATAAGAAATTTCTAAATTTGAATTTTCCCATCTTAAAGCAAAAGTGCGGGATTTTGATATTTCAAATATTGGCATTTAATGTGGGGGATTTCACATATCGTACTTTGAATTCACCCGTCATTAATATTTGCATTTAATTCAAGGCATATCGTGGAATACATGGAAATCAAATTGATTAATTTTACCTACTTTAGAAACAAGTGGGACAACGACAAAAGTTTCTTTGTGAACACTCGGGAAAATGACAAATATTAATTTAAGCACAATAAAAACCCATTTAGAAAATAGAAGTGAACATTAGGAAACAAAAAAATAAATTGTAATAGACCGATATATGGCTCGTCAATTATTAATTTTTATCGAGTGCGGCTTCAAATTTTTTAAAATATAATGCGTGTTAATTCAGGGGATTGTGTGGGATATGGGGAAATAAAATTTATTAATTTTACCTACTTTAGAAACAAGTGGGACAGCGAAAAAAAATTCTTTGTGGACTTGCGGGAAAATGACAATTATTAATTTCAGCATAATAAAAAACCATTTTAAAAATAGATGTGAACATTAGGAAACAAAAAATTTGAATGTTAAGAAAGCGATATACGGCTCGTTAATTTTTATCTACTGCAAATTCGATATTTAATAAATATAATTCACGTTAATTCAGGGGATAGTGTGGGATACGGGGAAATAAAATGTATTAATACTACCTACTTTAGAAACTGGAGGGACAACGTCAAAATTTTCTTTGTGAACTCGTGGGAAAATGAAAAATATTAATTTAATCATAATAAAAAAACCATTTAGAAAATAGAAGTGAACATAGGAAACAACAAATTTAAATTTTAAAAGAGCGAAATACGCCTCGTTTATTATTAATTTTTATTGAGTGTGAATTCGATATTTTTTTAGCTATCGCCTGCGTTAATTAAAAAAATCCAATAAAATGTGGCATCTTACAAGTTTGAACCACTTAATTACACAATTATATAATTGACACGTTTATTAATAAATTTTTAATTAGCGATAGAATTAGCAAATATTTTTTACCTATAAAAATACGCATTTTCTAAGTTGTAATGGTAATCCATTAAAATATTGACATGTGGCATGAAAATTTTAGTATATCTTGTGATTGTCGATATTTTGGTGTTATTTACGCTTTACTCTAGAAAAAATAGCGACCGCTAAGCTCCATTACAATGATATTTTTACAACACCGATTTCAAAATAATAAATACTTAGATTTTATAGGGTATCAGGGTAATATCTTAAGCACATGTTAATGAACAACTCGGCTTGTCGTATGTTGTCTATCTATTTGTTGAGCAGAAGCCTAGCGATCGCTAGCCTCTACAACTCCTAGGTTTCATTTCCAGCAATCTAAATAAATATCTCTATAGTTTTTTATCACTAATATTTTTCATTAACTATAATCTTATTTTATTGAATATACATTCCTTCCATAACCAAGTGTGGCACTACATACCATTGAAAGATATCTCAACTTCTATATTATTCATAAGTTTTTTGTGTCTAACACATAATTTATATCAGTTTATATCAAGTAAAATACTTAGCGATCGCTAAGCTCCATTACTTGACAAAGATCAATCAAACAGTGTGTGTGAAAGAAAATTCTTAGTGACTGCTAAACTCAAATACTTACTGAAATGAATGATTATGCGAAAAATAGGCTAAACAATTTCTCGATAACATAGATGCTTTATGAACAAATCATAGTAATAGATATTAGCAGTCGTTAGGTATTTTACATAATATATTTTGATGATAGATATGTGAGATATGGACAATTTTTGTTGTCAAAATCTATGGAGGTCTTTGTACAGTCGAGAAGAAAGATGATTACCAAAAATATTTTCATGGTGCTCATATAACATCATAGGGACTGCTAGGAACACACCTTTGCATCTTTTCTTTTTTTACACATCGATTTCCATCAATGAAAATGCTTAGTGACTGCTAAGTTCCACTACTTGTTAGGAGTAGATTAGCGGCCACTATGCTCAGCTGATATTTTATTTTGAATATAGAGGTCAAACAACAGTTCGTATTAAAGTAAATGCTTAGTGACTGCTAAGATCTAATACTTACATGAAGGATTGCTTTGGCAGAAACTAGGCTAAACAATATCTTATTTTAAACATAGCACTCTAATAATAGATCATGGTAATAGATATTATTGGGCGCTAGACATTTTTCGTGAAATTTTTAGATGCAAAATATGTGAGATATAAAAATTGTTTACTGTCGAAAGCTATGGAGGTCTTTGAGAAAGTAATAGATTAGTAGCCTCAAGGCTAAAATGTTTATTAATTTTGAAAATAGAGAAAAAATAGTTCGTATAAAAGAAATTTCTAGCTACCACTAAGCTCGAATACTTACATAACATAGCGCTCTACGCTTATTTTTTATTGTTAAATGAGAAAGGAATAGATTAGTGGCCTCTAGGAAAAAGTGTTTCTTAATTACGAAAATAGAGATCGAAAAAATTTCGTATTATAGAAAATGTGTAGCAACCACTAAGCTACAATACTTATAGAACATAGCGCTCAGATAATAGATTGTATGAATAGATCTACTATTTTTTATTTTTTTAAATATCGAACTAATAAAAATAATTTTTTGTATTAGTGACAAAGATGAGAGTTAGAGCATAATAATAGAAGTACATATTTTAAACCTGAAGACACATCTTGATCATCTTGACACTGCATATTTCCATAAATAACCCGTTAAAAAAATAGTCCTAAACGTTTTACTAAAAATAGAGGGAAAAGATGAAGACGGGTCTTGCTCAAGAATGAATGATCTGAGTCCGTGAAGAGAAATGCATGTTTTATGTTTACCAATTATTCATTGATGAGAAGGCTATCGGTCCCTGTCCTCTATGTTGTCGACGAATCTATTTTAACAATGCAAAAAAACATTCTCAATAGGTTTGAAGTCATTATTTGTAATTATATTATATTCGATGGACTATCCTTAGCAGAGCCAAGTCCTTGAATACAAACCTTCAAGAAGGATGACTGACAACTAGAATTTTTACAACCGATAAGCTTATTTAGTTAGTGAAAGGGAAAGCTTTGTTATTACTATGATCATCAATTTCTTTTGATTAACATAGCCACGTAGTATGGAAATGTTAGATCATCGTAACAGATGTACATAATTTAAACCTGAAGACATGTTTTGTCTGTCTTGGCCTTGCATATTTTCTTAAAATCATCCTTTAAAGAAAATAGACCTAAATGGTCAACCACATACGTAGGGTGAAGGTGAACAAGATTCTCACGCAGTACTAAATGACAGAATTCTATTGCATTGATAAAATATTTCTGATATAGTATGCCCAATGGTGTGTTTGATTAAATAAAGAACTTTTGTTGGCCTAGGAAAAACAAAAATCTGGATCTAAGTGGTATATGTGCATGTCATTCTCTCTCCAATCCTCGAAGCTAGTTTGGCGAGATAGATGCAAAAAAATGGTGACCTTCTTCCAAATGTTAATCACATAAATAATAACATGACTAACGACTAGAATTTTTGTTGGAATGTGTTTTTTGGATTGATAGAAGTTGATAATGTTGATTGATGTAAGAGAACTGTGGTTCTGCATATATGTACTAAATTTTAAGAATTCATTTAGCGAATGCGGAAGGTGTTATTACAAAGAATGTTGAAGAGGGTATTGAGAAAATAATGTTAGTGGAACGAATGTTGTGTATAATTTGTGTAAAAGGAATTGTCTATAACCAACCCCGTCGATACAATATTGTATTGATCAATTTTTTTCGAATATAGTGGTTCGTAGTGCCCAACTATATGATTTGTATCATGAAACAAGATGCAGTATGGAAGTTTTAGACTATTTTCATTAAATTTTAAGTAATGATTCTTTTTTGTTCAAGACCACAACGATATTTTTTATTTCAAAGGAAACCAACATAAGGGAATTGTCTATAATCGAGACTTGTCTGGCTGTTGATGGCATGATCAAAATTTGCACCATGCTGGTCAGTAATTCATAGTGGTGGCTTAACTTTTTTGCTTTTATGTCTTGTGATGTTTTGTAATCAGATTTATTCCTAGGCTTTTTGTCTACTTAGTTTGAAGTCATGGTTTTGGGGCGTCCGCACAATTTTTTGGTGAATATTCTTATATCATTTTAGTTTTTAATATAATATAAGATGTTATTCATAAATAAAACACACCATCAATCCTAAATTAGTAAATTAAAAGTATATGTAAAAATTAATGAGATTACTCAAAGGACCAAATATAGAATTTTTATTTTTCAATGATTATTAATAGTTTGAATATTAAATTGTGCAGTATCATGATATTGATTACCAAGGTTGTCCCCGACTGTAGATTACGGACCTTGTTCCCACCAAATGGGAATTAATAAATGTATGAATCAATAAATTAAAGTGATGGAACATTTTTGGTCCGTTGCTAATGACTTTAATAGTAATGAATTAATTATTGGAGGTGACTCTCGTTTTATTGCTAACACCACCGTAAAAAAAATTGTGTGAATAAAATTCCTTTTTTATGCTTTCATTAATTATGGATAAGACCTTAAATCTTATATATTGGGAGGCTACTAAATAGGCGGATTTTATAGAAAATTGTGGTTTTGTCAAAGCGTTTTGTGATAAGATTGGAAATAAATATGTTGATCACCCAAACTCATCACCTTCTCCAATAAAGGTCGATATTAAAGCCCCTAGAAAGCATGTATTAATTACAAGCATGCAATGGCATAGTCACTCCATATATTTACCAATCCGCTCTAAATTATTATCACATCTTTCGGGTTTATTTCAATGGATTTCATTTCGTCTGTCATGGCCTTTCCAATGTTGCCTTTCATGCAATTTTTTGCATCGGTGCGTGAAATGACATTTTATACCAAAATTTTACGTCATTGTTTGAAATTCATTTTTTGAATTGAAACAGAGTAAGACCTGGTTACTATTGAGGGATTTCTTGCAGATGATTATCTTTCTCTAGATGCACATTTGAGGGTAAATGTGGAAGTTTCTTCAACATTCGTTTATATCTTCTTATCATACACCCTGTGAAGGATTGGCCTTTAGAGATGGTTCGTCACTGGATCAAGCCAACGTATAGGGTTGGCATGGAAGTGGAAATGGAAAAAACCATGAGTGTTTCGTGGCCCTTGCTATCTGAGGCTCGTTATAAATAGGAAGGTTTGGTGGACACGGCCATTTTTTCAAAGTTGTACAAACGGTTTGACGTCCTAATGTGATTTGTGTTTAGTGTGTCCAAATGGGGTGAGACACCGAGGGTGGGAGATAGTTTGCTCCCTTTTCCTGACTTGGATGATATGTTTTCTCTACTACAATAGGAACCGACACATTGGGATCTTATTTTCTGGTTTAAGGTTGCAAGGCATACAATCAGTTAAAGAGTCTGGTTGCTTCTGGAAAAGAGCATCTTTTTTCTGGAACCGCCTGCAGAAACCATTTTCATCCCCATTAAATTGGAGGTTACGGAGGTGTCATCTGATTCAAATAAATAATTTCTTCTAAAATCTATCAAGTTGTAACTTTGTTTTGGTTGCTATATAGCCTTGTCAGTTCCATTGTTACCAAATCATCTTGTCTAGCTTATTGGTCTGGGTTTTTTTGTATTCCCAACCACTTGTATTTTTGGCATAGGCGCTTAAGCATTTTTTGACCAAAGTATTGTTGGATCATTTAGGTTTTTTAGACTGATCCTCTCATTGTATCTGTAATATAAAGGGAAAGGGACCCTTCAACCCTCATACAGTTATAAAAATCAAGAAATCATTAATAAAAAAAATTGTTGTTCGTTGCACTATGCAATTTTACCAATTAATTGCTATTAAATTTGGTTTGTTTGAAGATATCAATTTGTTGCTAGAAGTGAAAACTAGTGGCCACTAGCATCAATATATTATAGAATATCTTTCCATCAATGTAAAAAACAATATGTATAGCTTTAGGATAGAGGAGCTAATAGTGGATTGATGGTTATCTTCCCATCACTTTAAATAAAAAATGAGTTACACTACATCATTGTGGAAACCTAGAGGTCTTCACTTTCGAAAGCAATGGAGGTCTTTGCGAAAGGAATAAATTGAATTCTCTTTCCCTAATAATAGAATATATTGTAAATGGCTCTATTTATTTTACAGAAACCTCTCCTATAACAACCTGTCTGGGGAAATTCTCGTCATATTTTTTTTTCATGTTTTCCTGTATACAATTTTAGATGTAAACACAAATTTTCTCTACGTACCAATTCAATTTTGTTACTTATGGTTTTTGGATATCACCATTTAACTAATGCAAGAAATAGTTGTTGTATTTTAAATATCTCAGGTTTCAAAGACATTCTCCTATTGTTATCCAAAATTTGGCAAACTTGGATATGTATGATGTTGTCTAACAAAATTGTGGCTCAATGCAATGAACAACATCCATCTCAAAACCAACAATTGTTTACATTTTTTTAGGTTTAGTACTTCTATTGTGAATAATTATATCTTTGTATCATTCAAATCATCCAAAGGTATTTACAAAAATCTCTGCAAGCAACATGGAGCAAGGTGTTAAAACTAACATGGCAAGACATGATTTCATATTGTATAGATTATCAAACGACAAATCAGAAAGCAATATCATATTACAATTTCTTTATTGACACATCTATTTATTACATTTAGGTTCTCCAAGGTTGTTCATACTGCACGTGAACATGACTCTTTACATGTACAACGACATAATGACAATCACAAAAAATCTTAAAGAGAAATACGCAATTGGCTATAGTGCTAGAAGAAATCTTTATAAATGTGATCGAAAGAACTCTAAGCCAATTGTTATAAAGAGAATGTACAGTTGCTACCCACTAAGCTTGCTTGAATTTGAAATTGATGTGGAAACAGTTGGAAGCATCAAGAATTAGAATCTTGAAATTTTGCATGGATGTTCACTTTCTCCACTTGGAAACCTGATGTTTTATGATTACATGGTAAATGGAAATATGTGGGACATCCTACATGGTAAGTAAAATGATTATGTTATGAAGAAAAATGGATCTGTACATTATAGATTCAATTTTTGAAATAGAAGTGTCCAATCAGCCTCTAACCTTCATATTAAAATGGATATTTGGAAAATCTAACAATTATTTTATTAATTTTTATTTTCATATAGGATCATCAAAGAAGATTAAGGTAGATTGGAACAATCAGCTAAATATTTCTCTTAGTGCTGAAGAAGGATAGCCATATCTTCATTATGATGGTAACCCATTCATTATTTATAGGGATGTGACAACTCCTCATATAAGATTTACATTTGTATATGTATGAATTTGTAAAAAAAATTGAAATGTACAGATAGAACCTTTCAATGTAAAGATGATGAAAGATCGGTTTTGTTATTTCTTGACTCACAAAGAATACAATTGTGGCAAAATGAGTGTTTTGATTGATGTGAACTATAAAATAATAGTTCAATGTATCTCCAAGGGCGTAAGACAACATTTCTCACAAAAATTTTTCTTGCATTGTGTCAAGGATTATTTCATTTTCTTGCTCACGGAAGTGACTCATTGTTTATACAGAGAATGGAACAATTTACAAGCATAAATTCTACTATCTTTCATATTAATAGAATTTGTGATATACATAAACTCCCAACTATGTTGTTTAATTTTAATGATTACTCGTAGATGTAGTTTATTATAATAAACACTAGTGAACTAGTACAATCCAAAAAAACAATACTTGATTTGTTACAAGGTATATTTCGGGGTGAGAACGCAATTTTATTGTGAGTTCCACCAGAAGTCAAAATAACACCACTAACATTTAAGTCCAATGTAAAATTTAAGGATATTTTCATACTAAATATTGAAAGTGTGTGCCTCACACTTTCAAATTTTGAGATTCACACTCTGAAAGTATGAGATTGATACTTCACACTTTCAAAATGTGAATCTCAAACTTTGAAAGTGTGGGGCTTGCACTTTCAAAGTGTGAGGCTAAATTTTTTAGAGTGTGAAGCTCACACTTTTAGAGTGCAAGTCTCGAATTATTCAGAGTGTAGGGATATCACTTTGTAAGTGTGAGGCTCAGACTTTTCAAAGTGTGAGGCTCACACTTAGAGAGTGCGGGGATCTTGGAATTTTAAGAGTGTGGGGCTCACACTTCAAAACTACGAGGCTCTCAAACTTTAAAATTTTGATCCCTACACTTTCAAAGTGCAGGGATCGCACTTAAATACAACAGGATCATGACTTATAATATTTACCAACAATTAACCTTACATCGAGTATTTTTCACTTTTATTTAATACAACGGGATCATGACTTATAATAGTTAGAGACCACTCACCTTTTAACTTTCATTTAGGCTAATGACTTATAATAGTTAGTGATCGCTCACCTTACATTCACTTTAATAGTGCGAGGAACGGGCTCAGCAAATAATACTTAGCGACCACTCATGACTTTGAACTATCTTTTGCAGGAAGTTATTGTTAATTTTTTATTTTTATTAATCCAATGGGATCATGCCTTATAATAGTTAGCAGTTGCTAGCCTTACATACTCTCAACATTGAAAATCTAAAAAATGACGAAATTGGAATCCAATAATAGCGATATTGGAATCCAATAATAGTGAAATTGGAACTAGAATAATTCCAATAATGACAACATTGGAATCCAATATTGCTACTAATGGATTCCAATAATAGTAATAATGGAATCCAGTATAAAAAAAAATGGAATTCAATATATGCCAAAACGGAGATGGATTTCTTCCAATACTTGAAATACTGGAGTCTCAATTCACTAGAATATGTCCATATTTAGTGAAATAAGTGTTGTAAATGAAGAATGTAATCACGTAATGTCATCTAAAATATCATCGCTTTCAGGGTCATAGTCAAACGGATAAGCATTGGTTACTTGATAAGATATAGTATCGGGTTGATCACGTAATGAGCCATTAAGGCATAGGTTGTACATACCCATGGCATATTTTTCATCAGTAAATGGAGGAAGTGGACAACCATGTGCATACTAATGAGTGATATTTTTTGTATGACGTAGAAAAGAGCTATCGCAAATGAAGATGTTTCCAAAAGGCATAGGGAAAGAGATGTCTATATGATCAGGATCTAGAGTGCCCCCAATATAATCAAGCCATGATTACCCTAATGTAAGTGGTGAAGAGCGAGGAGTGTGTGACAAATAGATGGTAAGATGAAAGACAAGAAAATCATAAGAAACAATGATGTGAACAAAGCCATAATAAAGATGAAGAGTGTATGGTGTGGGATAGAGTTCGTCAAAAGAAAAATCTATTCGAGCCAAACCTTCATGTGTGCATATAGTGTCATCATAAGTAGGATTCAATGGAATATGTTCCCAATATGAATCATTCATGAAGAGTGTGCAAGTAAATGGTGGGTCTACTAGTGTAGGTGGCACATGTGAAGGTGTAGATGATAGACTTACATGGACTGGATAGGCCCCTAATAAGGAATCATAGCAGTAGTAGTAGAAAGTGGTGTAGAAGAGACTACATTTATCACATAAATGGCATCTTCAAGTGGTGGAAAATGAGGTATTTTGTCCATTATTTGAGGATTATCTATAGTGTCAGTGCATGGAATAGGAAGGGTAGTATTAGGAGTGGGATCACAATATTGGAATGGGTAATGATCACACAAGACAATTTATTTAGTACCTTCATGTAGGAACTTAACACCATGATGTACAACAATGTCCTGCATGGCATAAATCCATGGCCTACCAAGTGAAAAATTAGAAGGGACTGGAAAATCGATAACAAAAAACATGGTGTTAACAGTTTTTAGTCCCATATTAATGGGTAATACAAGGCGACCAAGGCATGGACGAAAAAAACCATCAGATGTATGCAATGAAAGAAAAGAGGTGGTAAGATGGATAACAGAGAGTCCTAGGCTCTCAATAAATGACACAGGGAATAAGTTGAGCTCAGATCCATTATCAATTAAATTTTTCTTAATACCCATATTGAGAATGTGAATCATAATATGTAAGGGTGGGTCATTATCAAAAGTGTTTAAATCAACGGGAAGATTAGACTTGAATGATAAGTGTAGAGAAAATGCGTCAACAAAATTTTGATATATTGAGTCAAGGTGAATATTATCACGAATGTGGGTAGTAGCTAAAATATGTTGGACTCTATACCTTACATCAATATGCGCAAGCAAATAATTAGTGATCAAGATATTCATGATGAATAGACCCAATGAATGACGATCTTATAGGTGTGAAGATGGAGTACGGGTTCACCAAAATTATTAACTAAAATGTGGAATTATGACTCATTCTATAGTTAATCTGACATTAAGGACAACAATAAGTAATAGGTGAATGTATAAATAAAATGAGCTAAGCAACTAAGAAAGTAGATATGAGAAACTGTAAAATGCAAAGAGAGTTAGAAATAAATCAGTTGATTCGACGAGCTTGCTGGATTGTGTTACAGATATGGCTAGATAAATAGGAGGAGGAAATGGCTATGCCAAAGTCTAGAAAAGTGTAGATCCATGCAATATGAGTGGAATATGGTACACAGGGAGAGGTATCAGGGGTGCCTGTGGGCACCCTAGTTTATGTAATATGGGCACCCTAGTCTATTTTTTGGGCACCTTGGTCTATGTAGGAGGCCCAAATTCCAAAATCTGTGGGGTCACATAGATGATTTGAAACCTTCATTGTCCTATCACACTAAATTATTTGTACTACAGTTGTATGTCACTGATAATCAATGATGAAGAGTAGACCTACGAAACCCCAAAACAAGCATCAAACCCTAAAAAATAAAAATAAATGCATATGAAGGGGTCAGATTGGCCTCAGCTACCACAATGGTGTACTTACTAACTTAGCACTGCACTACATCTCAGAACCCGATGTAGTTCAATGTGCAAGTGTTTTTAATCATGTGCCCTAGGTGCTCTTGTGCCCTTCGCACTTTGTGAAAGTGTAGTGAGCAATAACTATGTGTATAAAATGTAATAGAATGGTGAATGAGGTAGAATAAACTTCCCTCATATGCAGTGTGATGCAGATGAACCAACATTGTGCCTTGTGATGTACCTAGATGTATGCAAATGGATCCTTTTATGGATGCAACCTTAGGTGATTGAAATTAGTGCTTAGTGATTGGTCCCTCATTATAGTCTCATAACTTTATATTTGCATGGTTCTCTTGTTCTAATTTCGTAATTAACCCCTAAAAATATAAGAAGCTCAAAAGGTGAGAAAGTTCCCAAAAAGTGGCGGGAAATTGTTAAAAGGCTCTAGGCACCCCAAATGGGACTAGGGTGCCCCAATATTGGGTTGGACACCCCAGTTAAAGGTAAAATGATGCCAAACGACAAAAATAGACTGGAAATTATGTGCTGAAGGTTGACAGTGACGACAGAAATCAAGGTAAAATGGACAAAAGACATGGGTTAATTAGTACTTTCTTCACTCAAAAACCATATGAATAATAGTATGAAACTGGGACTAAATAATGTCTAAAGTGCATGATTTTGTGACTAAAGTTGTCAAACAAGTGAACTTACGACCGAGTGATGCACTCCATCTAGACCCAATGTAGTTCTATGTGTGTATGTGAAAACATTGTGATGTAGGTGGCTCTTGTGCGAATCACACTTGATAGTGAGCAAGTAGCTAGATGTAGAAAATGTAGATAGATGTGTGCATGAAAGAATGAACTTCCCCTCCTATGAAGTGTATGCAGAAGAATGTAGTCCCTTTCCCTTGTGTGGATGCTAGATGGATGCTTGAATGCTCTTGATAATGCCTTTGGATGCAACCTTAGGTGGTGATAGCTAATTCTTAGTGCTTAGTCCTTTATTATTGCCACATAACTTTATATTTATCTGATTTTTTTCTTGAATTTTATAATTAACCCCGAAAAGGTTGACCATCAAAAATATAAGATGCCCAAATGGCTAGAAAGGACCCAAAAGATGTGAGAAAAGTAAAAAGAGGTTAGGGGCACCCAAAGGGGACGGGGGCACCTGGCGCCGACGTCCTGGATGGGCGTTGGTGTCCAGAGTGAGAAATGTTGAAGTGTGAAAAGACATACTGGGCTAGAAGAGTGTAAGATTAACACAAGCAACAAAAATCAATCAAAGATGGCCAAAAGCATGGGTTAGCTAGTAATTTTTTACTTATGAATCATATGAATAGTATTATATGATCAGGACTAGATATATACCTAAAGTGTGTGATTTAGTGTCTACAAGAGGTGGGTGAATGATAACCTTAAGAGGGGGTGAAGGAGACAAGTGAACAGTAGTAGAAGCTCGCTTATGTGGAATAGGAAAAATAGAATGCTTACAAGGGCGAGAGTGGAAAGTAAGGACACCTTTGTCTTCTAATCATTGTAGTTTTTCATGGAGAGAAAAAAAATCATTATCACGGTGGTCATTGATGCAATGAAAATTATAGAAAGTGTGGTCATGTTGGTGATGCAAGCGCTGAGGAGGAGGATGTTGATTGGAAGGTACATGGATTAAGTTCTTGTCAAGTAAAGCACCCAAAGCATCATGAAGTTTAGAAACATGTGAAAAGTGTAGTTGTTCACAGGTAGGAGGTGGAGAAGAATTAGGTGTATGTCGACACGGCGGTTGGGAAGGAAGACGCTTATGCGAAGGAGGGGATGGTGACCATTGAGGGGGCTTAATGGATGGAAGAGGAGAAGAAATATTAGGCAATGGAGTAGTAGAACAAGTAGAAGGGGGTGGTATAATATGCTCAGTAATGAAATCTTGTTCTAAATCAATAACTTTATAGCACAAAAGATTAAAAGATTCACATGTATCATATAAAATCTTTTCTTTCAATTGAGGAATTAAACCATGAAAAAAGATAAATTACATTTCTAAATCAATAGGCTGGAATAATAATCCACGCATTTAAGAATTGAAGCGTAAAATGTAATCTATAATTGGTCATTTCTTTCCTTGATGTAAAGAAGGAAAGCGCTCATATGTAACTGTAGGGCCATTATTAGAAATGAAACTCATAAGAAAAAAATTCTCCATATCATAATAAGTACTAATAGATCCATTAGGCAAGTGATTATACCATTGAAGAACGTGATTAATAAGGCTATGAAAAAAAATCTTTGAGTAAAAAACAATCATTGGAATGAGAGGCCATGGCTAATCGTTAATGTTTGAGATGCAAATAAGGATTGCATGTGCCATCAAAAAATGAAATGGTAGGCATGGTGAATCCCTTAGGGAAAGTGGAATTGTGAATCTTCTTAGGAATAGGATTGATAGGAAGGGAATAATTGTCAATGGAATCATAATAAGCTTTACTTTCAAGCGTAAGAGAATGAACTTGAGCTTGCAAATTACCGAAAACATGCATGAGCGATAGGATATCATGTGAAGGGATGGTGGGAGAAGTGAGAGGCATATTGATAGGTTGGATTTTTCCATTATGAGTGATCATGGGAATTTGAGAAGAAGGGTGGATATGGAAGGAGAAGGCAAAGAGGAACATGGAGGATCTATGGGAATGCTAGGTGTAGGCTCAGAAGACACAATAAGAGGTGCACTTCATCATGGAAAACATTGGAAACAGCCTCATAAGTAGAAGAAAGAGGAGTGGTAAATTCACATTCAGCAGTCCTAAGAGAAGTAACATCATCACTAAGATGTTCATGATCAAAAGCATAATCAACATCACTATCATTCATATTTTCACAAGCAATTCTTTCTCCAAGATTATCATCAGCATACAAAGAAGATTGAGGAGTACTAGCATCATATTTCTCATTCGAATAATTGGAAACAATTTCAAAAATAGGAAGACTAGAAGAGATAGCTTTACATTCATCTTGACTATTAATAGAAGCATCATCATTCATATTTACATTGTCCACATTAGAAGTAGAATTATTGGCATTGATATTGTCACAAGCAAAAACCTCATCATGAAAATAATCTAGACTAATTGTATCATATGCCATAAGAGAAGGAGAGGAAGATGGAGCAACATTGGTAGCTATAGGAGATGAGGGAGAACATGAAGCAAAGCTTTGGTTAAGGGAGACTATGTAAATATCAGGGGTATCGAGGCCAATAGGAAGGGTGTTTTGGAAAGAAATAAGTTTTTGAAGGACTGTGGGATCGTATTGAGGATTGTGATATAGATCATGAAATTCAAATTCTACATATGCATCGTCAAAAATAGGTTACACGCATGTGTAGGACATATTATGCTTGGGAGATGATGGTCTCTTTTTAGCCATGAGGGTTTTTGGGATCCTAAGGAAAGAAGTTCAAATAAGAGTGGGGTTCACCAAATGATTTAAATAAAAACTTGATTAAATATAATTTCATAGTAAATAATGTAATAAAATATAGTAAAATATAGATGTTAAACACCCAAGCAATGCAAGACTAAAAGAAAATGGAAGAGATATGTGACTTAGCTTATTCTTGTACAATATGTAGTTAGTTGGGATTGTGTAAATATTGGATTTGATAGGAGCTCGATAAAAGATTTAGAACTCTGCACTGAGGCTAGGCAGTGGCGCCTACAGTAGGAAAAGGGCACCTAGGTGCTGGAGACTTCTTCTAGGCATAGTTGCAGGAGCTCGGGATTTTCTTTCTTCTGTGTCGCTAGAGTTTCATAGTTTATTTTTGTTGGTCCCCTGATATTCTCTCTTTGATCACCGGAGATACCTATAACCTGCAAAAAAAACCCTAGCTACTTGCACAATCTTGTAAACACATTAAATCTAAATAAAGTATGCAATATGTGAAGTCAGACTGACCCCAGAGGTCACCTGAAGAGTTAACTTATGACTGAGCATTGCACTACATTCCAAAATCCATGTAGTTCTATGTGCTTGTGTGTGAAATAGTGTACTTAGTTTTCCCTTGTGCTAGTGATGCCAAGATAGCGGGCTATAGCTAGATAAGATGTAAATGTGTGGTATAGAATTCAACACTTCCCCTTCCTATGCAGTGTATGCAACCCAAAAATGCAGTCATTTTGATAGGATTGATAGTATGTAGATGTGGTTGCCCGTAAGAATTTTTGTCTAGAATAATAGTGTGTATGTGTTGGTCGTCAAATAGGACTTTTAAGAAGAGCAACAGTCAGGGGACAAGAAATCCCTCCTCTTTAATGGGAGAGGTTCCCTTATTCAGAAACGAACTTATTTACAAATGTACAAAACATTATTTTCTGGTTAAACTTGGATATTACGAAAGTGTTTTCAATGAGGATGTTCAAGTACAAAAGGGCAGAGGAATGAGAAGACGAGAACGAGCAGAAAGGCAACATGCAAAATTATAGTGAATCAGAGTAATTCATTATGTATGCGAAGTTACAGTGAATCGAAACAAGATCATTCATATCACGTAAATAAGATGGAATTTAAAGACACAAAGTTCTGTAAATAACATCCTTCAGATTCATTAATCAAGGACGCAAAGTTCCTTCTTGGTTATACAAGATCGTTGTGCTTGCAAAATTTGGAAAGTATGCAATCAGAGAGACTAACAAACTAGAGACAAAATGATCTTCACAACATTTAAAAGAAAGCTTAGGGATAACAGAGATCGGATAGACAAAGAATAGAAAGCCCTTTTGTATTGATTTATTTTCAATCTATTTACACTTTCAGAAAATATGCCAAGTTCTTCCTCTTTTACAATGGCGTAAGGAAGGCCATTATATAGCTTACAAATCAGTTACTCTTCGTAACCGTTTCTTTTAACTAAAGAATAGTTAAGGACTGCCAATCGCAGTACCTCAACTCATTACAAAGAAAACGGAAAAAGAAAGGGAAGAAGAGAAAATAATGGGGAAGAAGACAAGTGGCCAGTCACTGAGAGGGACCCACTCACTTTAGAATCTGCTGCCTAAATTTCTTTAACTCTTCAGTTGTGTCTCTGCCACGAGGGACTGACGTGTTGGCCGTAGACTGAGTCCAAAATCCAAGACACTTCTCCATCTCTTTATCAAACTCGACATGAGTATGATAATCTTTATTTGCTTCTTCAATGGCAGATTGAAGAGAGCAGATCTCCTTCATTTTTTCTTTGGAGATGGAGCTTTCCTTGAATAAATTATCTTTTACAAAAGCTCTGAACTGAGCATCTCTTGCAAGGAAAGGGGCGCACCAGAAGTTTCATCCTGAAGATGACAGTATATATCTTTGAAAGCAGAGACAACCAGTGTCTTGAAAGCTTCGCCCTTCTGCCAACTGTTCTTCAGTTCTCCCAAAGCCTCCTCCAAGACTCTGATCTTCCACTCTACGCTGTAAACCCAGGATTTAGATAGATTATCTTTGGCATCATCAAAAACCTTATTCGCCAGTAAGGTGTTCTCGTCTGCCCGTTAAATAGCCATTGAGGAGAGAGAAAGGTGATCAATGCGCATTAAATTCATATCTATCAGTTTGAAAAACAACATATTTGGGTAGAGCGGGAAAAACTAAGTATGAATGGCATTTGGTTCGCTTGGGACATGTGAGACACGAATGCGCGAAACACGCGGCTCGGCCGATTCGGGCGAAATAGGGAGAAGACGCACAAATGCCTTTTGGGACAATTGGGACGAAAACGCGCGAAGTACGCGGTTCGGGTGTTTCGGCCGAAAATGGAACAACTTGCACTTTTTAACTTTGGGACATTTGGGACAAAAAGTTCTGAAGGGCGCGACTCGGCCGGTTCGGGCGAAAATGTTACAATAGGTCCGGAGAAGTTTGGGACATTTGGGACGAAAACGCGTGAAGTACGCGGTTTGGGAGAATCGGCCGAAAATGAAACAACTTGCACAATTTGACTTGGGACATTGGGGACATGAAAGTGCGAAGTACGCGGTTCGGGTGTTTCGGCCGAAAATTGAACAACTCGCACGAAAAGTTTGGGACACTTGGGACGAAAAGTTCCGACGGGCCTGGAATTGGGACAACTTTGGGGAAATTGGCCGATCGGGGAACAGAACGCACTTCGGAACTTGGGACATATCGGACAAAAATGTCCGACGGGCCCGAAAAACATACAAAATGACCCAAAGCATGGATTTTTTCAATTTAACGGCTTTTTCACACTACCAGCTCGACAGAAAAGACACTTAAACTCGAATTTTTTTTTAAAATTCACTTCTCAAGAGCAGGGGGAATTTTGAGTGGACAACAGTATGTTATGTATATATATGGATCTCTTGTTTGAATTTCAACACTAGTGACATGAAAGGCCAACTATGCTCTCGGGATAGGGATAAGAAAACCAAAAATGCCAAGCAAAAATGTCAAAATAAGTAAAAGGAATAAACAAGACATGAGCACTCAAAATGGAAACAAATGCATGGGCACTAATGTCCAGAATGGGCACTGGTTTCCAGAATTAGTGTTGGTGTCCTGGAATAAATGACGACAGATGTGAAAAGATAGACATAAAGGGATCCATGTGACCTGACTAGAACATGGTACAGAAATGACAGATGTAGGAGAGCACTGCAATATAAATCAATCAAAACAAGTAGATGAACAAGGGATTGTGGCACCAATAAATACTTTTCTTACTTGAGATTCATGCATATAGCAACATATTGATGACATAGTAAAATAGTAATACGTGCGTGATTTTGTGTCTACAGTAATGTAGGCTATTAATAAAAATAGATAAAATTAAGAGTAAGCCATAGCCGACATACAAGTGAATTTAAAATGTAATCTCCCTCCCAAAGTGGGTTGTCCCATTTGGGAAGGTTATATGAGCACTAGTAAGGCTCTAGCTTAAGGCATTTTGAATATTTGATAAATTGAATTCTATTGCATGAAAAAAGGGATGTATGCCCAATAGTGTTGCTACTGATTGAGGAGTACTTTCATCCAGAAAGTACACTAGACCATTCTGAATTTGTTATGTTGTTACTACATTGTAGATCTTCATTTCTAACCCTAGCCAAATTGCATAGTGTCTGAGTTCAGTGTCTTCTAGGGAAAATTTTAGAATTCATATTTGATGTATTGATTCTCCATATGTTATAAGGTTGGAATCTCAGATTCGGTAGTTTTTTGGGTAGGGTTTCAATTTTATTTACTCACTTGGAAAGTTCTGAATCACATTTTGGCATGTCTCGGAGGTAGGAAAAATAAGAAATCGCTTTTGTTGGATAGTTGATCTCTCTAAGATCATTTTGAGCTATCATTTGCATTGTAATTCCTATTTGTGGCAAAGTTATGAATTTTTGAAGTTTTAGTTGTTTTCTCTCATTTTAAATTCAAATTTTCATATTGGTGTTAATTCGAAAGTGTTTTCCATGTCTACAACTCTAAGGCTGCTCAAGTACTAAGTTCTATAATTTTTGGAGTTAGTTTGACTGTAGAATTGCACATCTACCCTAGTCACTAGAGTTTGAAGATGAATTTTGGGCACTAAATTCATTGTTGTCATAAAGTATTTAATTTCCAGAGTGCTTTCATTTTTTTTCAACTCTCAGATTGTAAGGGTTTTGACAAATAATTGTTGAATCTTGATATGTCCTATTTAGGGAAATTACAGTTTTCTTCTTCCTTGTATGATAGTCAATCTTAATGTATTAGCAATTTCTAGGAAGTGGTTTCAATTAGGAATGAACTTTTAGGTGCAAGTTTTATTTTTGAAACTACATGTTTTTAGATTTAGCTTGCATACAAGAACACCTAGTTTTACTTAGGCTAATTATGAAGGTTGTGAAGGTTATAAAGGTTTTCATAGTATTTCTTGGTATATTTGTTGCATGCCTAAAGAGGTAGGACAACTAGGCCTTCTTGATTTCAAGCTCTATGGTTCTTGAAGGAGATGGGCATGAAAGGTGATTTTGAGGTAGTACATCTCGTTGAGATATCCTTACAATTGAAAATGTTTTCAAGGGATTGGTTTTCACCCCATTCTCATTACTCTTGTGCTAGTTAAATATTTTGACACCTTTAGTGGTAATAGAATACAAAATTTTAGGGGTTGTTGAAGTTTAATATCATCTAGGATGGGGATGGATTCAAGTTTGGTTTATTTTTTCCCTTTGTTGTTCTTGTGATCTCAATATTTGTGGTGTTCCCTTTGCTATGGTGTCTTGGTTTAAAATTCCCCTACTCTTTAGGAAATGTTTTAAGTGAATTTCTTACTTTTTCTTTGCAAAGTTATTCATAATTGGCTTCCCCAACCTACTCTCATACAAAAATTCAACTTGGTAATGGGGAAAGTGAGTCTATAAATGAAATTAAAAATCCATTTGTGTTGGTGTTCATTCTTCGTCTCCATGCCCGAAAGATTAGAAGTGGGTTGTGGAACCGCCCTTTCATTAGTACTCACCTCAACTTGCTTATTAGCTTCTTTCCTTGCCACACATTCAGGTTGAAAACATGTTGGAAGTTAACTGATTGAATCTACTTGGACTAAGTGTTCCTCTTCTCTTTAGAAGACATATTAGCCTAAGAACTCTCATTTCCTTTAGTGCACTCTCAATCAAAGTTTTCCTATAGGTGATTGGCTTTCTTCTATGGGGTTTTCTCACACGATTTGGATTGCCTACCAACAACCTAAAACCATCAATCATATCTTTTGAGGTTTCCTTCATACTCAATGAACTTGCAGGGGGATTCACATCCTTTTTCAACCATTCCTTCCTAATTTTTTCACATGTAAAATGGTGCTTAGTGGGGATTAAACATGATACTTGCAAAATTCAGTCAAATTCGGCATATATTTCGAGAAAATATTTTATTTCGATTTTGAAAAGATGGAAAACACATAACATTTAATCACCTCTCTTGAAGGGGTTTATTCAATTACTAACAAAGTTCCAATTATCTTTGATGTCATACATCACATACAAGTCCAATAAACACAATTCAACTTAGAAGTGGAGCATCTCCATTCACTTTTGGATCATTTTGGTAGTGCTTTGTGTGCCATGAAATGAGTGCCACCAAGATCTCCTTGTTTTTTATCATCTCAAGATCATGGGCGTGGGAGTCATGGGGATCAATGCTATCATAGCCAATAGAGTTATCCATTGCACTCTTGATTACCTTCTTTAAGATGAAGCAATGATGGTAGTGGCATTGGCCATGTGGCTCATGGCCCTATAGCATGGATGATATCATCGTAGTATAAGTTCTCTTAGTTGTCTCTTTACATCTCCTCTACCACACAAACAAATCAAGATGAAGACAAAACGAATAACAATTATGGGTGGGCGACAATACCTGATATAGTGGATCCTCCTAGTGATGGCAGTTGGGGTGACAAGTCAGATAGTTCTTTAGCGCTTTCAATTGTTATTATGGCTCTTGCTACATGAATTGGTTGTTGCTTTGTGCCTTGCTTTCGTTGCAAAAGGAGACTTACATAATTTTTTGGTTGAAAAATATTTGTGAATGATTATGCTTATATAACTCTTATTCTTGAATCTTTAAATATTATGTTATTATAATATTGTTCTATTAAGAGCATTTTGCAATCTTTTATGTAGTGTCTTCACTCAAGATATGATCTCACCCACTTGTTTTAAATTATTGTATGGTTAATAAAAAATACTTTTCAATAATAAAAACGCAACCATAAAAATGACATTATATGTATTTGTAGAGTTCAGACTGAAATGATGATAAACCAAAACAACAATTTTAAGAATACATTTCACAACAAAATCAAAAGATAAAACAAATTATATAGATAAACCAAATCTTAAAAACCAAATTAATTGAAGTACACCATTATTGTCAAAATCTACTAGATGCCATTGTTGTAAGCATATTACAACAATAATGAGTCATGGGTATTCTGTGCATGGACAATGCATCCTTCCAAGGGGCAGTCGTATTCATGTCTTTTTTCAGGGCATATCCTTTCTGGTCTCGAATTGACCTTTTCAATAAGTGAGTAATAATATGGCGTCTCTGAAGATGACACTGACACAACTGCAAAATGACAAATAAAAAGTCAAATCCCTAAATTATTCCCAATTCGAAGCTTTATAAGTAATTCGGCAGCAAGCCAACTGAAAATTTGTCGTGTGAGGATCGATAGAGCTCTATGAAAGGTTAACAGGAGGATTGAAGGCATTTATTAAAGGGTTGAATGATAAACAATACAAATATAACGAGAAACGTAGACTTCCAAAAATGATAGATCATAAGTTTCCATTCAACCACAATACTGCCAAATGATTGTTCAAGGAGAACGTAAAAATTGAATAATGTTTCAGTATCGAAACCGTTTGTTCTACATGACATCAGAGAGCAATCTCCTATCAAAAATCCTTTGCCGAGCACCCCCAGTTTGGAGTTTTATAATTTATTATTTTTAAATCAAAAGACTTAAATGTCTTGGCAAGCACTTGATCAAGAGTTCTCATCAATTATCAATTGAAACAAAATGGCAGTATCCGGTCAACTCTTCATATCAAGTATCTAGAGGGATCTGCACCTTGGTAGATATGGATACAAGCAACTATCATCTTTATAGGTCGAACTACAATCCTTATGATGAAATGCACATTTTTTTAATGACAAATTGTATACACAACTGATGTAATTACATTGAAGTGCTTTTGACGCAACTTTTGTCATGGTGCAAAAACAAATCTATGCTATCTATCAAGTGGGTCGTAGTCCAACGTTGAGGATGATGGTGTAAAAGGTGCAGCGTTGTCATCCACCAAAGTATAACTCCCAAGAGATCAAAAAAAGTATGAGACCAAAATCATACCCTAGGTGAATTAAGCGGACTGGATACCCCTCAGTCCTTTGCAGTAAGCCAAAGAAACTTTATGTGCACCTAACCCTTGCAAAGCTAGTGGTTTCAATCAAAAGAAAATGTATGCAATCTATTCTTAACATATACCTATTTAACAATGAGATTCTATTCAGTATACTATTTACAAATTTGTCGAACATTTTGATTTGAATAACATGGGTAGAAGTTTTTGTCCAACACTTTTAAGTAAGCTACCTCTCTCATTACAAGGAGACTAAATTTGGTAAGGCAACGTAAGACCAGCCATCATATATCCACAGATTGGTAAAATGGTACTGACAAGATTACCTTAGCAGTGGAGCTTTTTTGAGTCAAAAGATAGCCCACTAAGCTATATGATTAATCATACTAGAGACATTACTTCACAAAGTTAGTTTGGTGAGGTCATTCATTGAGTCATTTAAATTGAAATGGATTTTTGCCGCTGTCATGAGAAAGCCACGATTAAATAATAACACAAACCAGAGACGCCAATAAACGTGAGAAAATCAAATGATAAACAAAATGTCCCATCTCAATTGTACTTCGATCCATACCTGTGCATAAGGATTTACGGCATCATGGTGCATTGTCTATGATTTAGCTTGTTCGTAGAATCAATCATGAGTCATCAAAGTTGGTTATCCATTTGAATAACTATTTTACAATATTTTAAGTCTCTTTGAACAGCCTCAAAATGCCCAGAAGTGCTTATGAAACACTTACAATTAGTTGTAAACAGGGCACATATCTCCTACATCTTTAGAGAACATGTCATCATTCATGCCACTTACACTGAGAAAAAAATAACCTATTACAAGAATATTATAAAAAGAACCAACATAGAACCCACGGTAGAGAAAACTCTTGTCAATCATTGTAAGATGATATTGATATGGTCTTCGTTTGCGATCATGGTTCTTGAAACCTGTCCAGATTAGGTGCTCAAGTTCGACAGGGTTTTGACCTCCTCAAGTTGATCTCTGATTTATGAAAGACAGACACCACTTTACCTTTGATTGTGTTCATTGACATTGCTTAGCTGTTCCAACTTCGAGTCATGAATTGTCTTGAAGTTAATTATGCAAATTTGGCACTTGAGACTCTGGTCACCATAGAATTGTTAACTTCAAGCCATGCTGATAGGATTCTTCGACGGATATTTGTAGCCATTTGGAGTTGAAATTTTAAGCAATTAATGTTTACTAGAGGAAAAAGGCAAAGTTATGCTTTATGAAAGTCCAACAAAGATTTGTCTTAAGAGTCTAAAAATTGATATTTCATATGGGTTCATTTTATCCTACCTGAAAAGTTGCACTGGTATGTAAGTTGCATGTCATGCGGCTCGACAATTGATATTGCTCTGCAAATTTTTACAAATCATGCTAGCTAAACCAAGTTTCAATTAGTAGTTTTTATTTCTTTGCACCCACATGACTCAACAAAGTATCAAACAATGAAAAAAAATTCCCATACACATGCTAGCGGGTATAGTCCTATAGAATCAGCATTCCAACCATGAGTGGATAAGGATAAGTATTCACTGAATGCATATCAGACAGTGAGATTCTCTCTTACTACGTGTGGAATTTTGTTCCATACTAGCACCTCCTTTCTCTCTCCCCAATAAACTCGTCACTATCCTCATTAATTAGTATTTTACCAAACGCAGGTGAGTAATTTTTGCCCAAAGGAATAAGCCCAGAAAAGATTCTACAAAAGACTTGAAATTTTTCACGTTCACTCTTAAAATATCACATTTCTATATTTTTATGTATCATATACACTCAATAATTAGGCACCTGAGGCCATTGGGGACCTCAATATTGTTTTTATTCACCGTGACTTCCAAGGAGGGGACCACGATATTGTTTTTATTCACCTTGGCTTCCAAGGAGTATATATATATGACTTGAATGTTGAAAAATCTAAATTGATTAATGAGGGAGTGTTTATAGGATAATCACCAGTACATCAACACACTCATCGAGTCATTACAGAGTCAACCAAAGTGACTGAATCCACAAAAAAAGGTTATATTAAGCTCCTATTAACAGAACATACACCATGGCAATTTAAAATCAAATATAGATGTACTGAATCAGACTTCAGTATATCATGTTTCTCCCTGAAAAGAATTCCCTCTGAAGTGAGCTAAGGCGGCCCCTTGCATGGAAGGCAAATCAATTACACCGAAAGCTTTTTGAGAATTAATTTCACATCAGATGTTCATAAATAGCATCTTGTATCAAAACATGAGTACTTAATATCCTCCCTATTTTGAACGACTCCAGGACTTCGTAAAAATTTCTGGAGCAACTATGAGACATCTGTAGTGCATCATAGTGGTCGGCATCACACAGTATATAACAGTAAATCATGTATATAATTGTCCACAAAAGCTCATACTAATTAGTTAGAATTTTGTATTTTTCATCCAAAGATCACACTAGAGAACTGCTAAAAGTACATAATGCATAGTATGTACAGATAGATGTACATACAATCACTTGATACCGACTTCCTTTGATGTTGGCCAAAATGTCGCCCTACATGAAAGGTAATTAGATGTATTTTGTTCCCCACCAAAAGCTCAATTTAATTAGTTGGTACACAAAATTTTCATAAATTTTACTTGTATAGATCATGTTACATGTCTATCTAACATAGTATCTAGATCTATCCTCTCCATTTGAAGATCATGTTACATGCCTATCTAATATAGATAGTATCTAGATCTATCTTCCCCATTTGATGATGATGTTACATGCCCGTCTAACATAGATAATATCTAGATCTATCCTCCCCATTTGAAGATCACGTTACATGCCTATCTAGTATAGATAGTATCTAGATCTATCCTCCCCATTTGATCTGAAGATCATGTTACATGCCTGTCTAACGTAGATAATATCTAGATCTATCCTCCCCATTTGAAGATAGAATATATTCACTCTTCAATGATTTGAGGACTTGGTAGCAATTTCTGGGGCAAGTATAAGACCATATCTAGTATACAGTGGTTTGCATTAGCTAAACCAAGAAGTGAATTTTCACATCATCAGTCAAAGCTACAAGCTACATCTGAAATCATTACTTCATAATGCAGATTTTCCTAGAGCTTTGCAAGGCATCCGGTGCAAGTAGGTTTGCTAAGAAGTGTGAGGAAAAGCAGCTTCTCTAAACAAGATCGACTCAATTTCCTGACAAGAAACATTGAGTAATACATAGCAGCAGTCCTCGAGATTTATTTTCTGGCTTTGCATTTGTACCTTCTCCCTGTTGGCTCCTCTCCTCTAATGAATGT
Source organism: Taxus chinensis (assembly GCA_019776745.2). Lineage (NCBI taxonomy): Eukaryota > Viridiplantae > Streptophyta > Pinopsida > Cupressales > Taxaceae > Taxus > Taxus chinensis. Next base: position 61,242,240 of record CM034152.1, on the reverse strand, counting down.
TTACCTGGAGATTCCACTGGAGAGATACTATCTTTTGAGGCAATAATCAGTTGTGGTGGTGTGTTTCCAGGAGTTGGGAGAGATAAAAGAAATGCACTAAGCATTCGCACTATCTGAGTGAAGCTAGGACGGAGATTTGGATCCTCGGCCCAGCAGCTCTGTAATATGAAGACCAAATCTTCTGGCAGATTCTCTACACTAGGCCTCGCATTCTGCAAAATGAAAATACTATTTTTATGAGATTATTTATTTCAAATCCATCCATTTTTTCCACCAAAAGCACTCATGGGATCTTTTTTTTCTAAAAGTCACAAGTACCTACTTTTCAAATGAGATTTCAGACACCTATTGCCTTTCTCCTTCTTCCCAATGATTAAAAATAAAGATAACAATACTAAACAATAGCATTTGCTTACCTAGGTTTTGCTTGTATAAATCTACATACCTTGAAAGCAGCAGCATATGCTGCTTGCAGATGGGACATGCCTTCAAATGGCATACGGTTGGTGAGTAGCTCCCACAAAACTATGGAAAAACTGTATACATCTACTTTGTTATCATAATGTTTTTTCTCGCCCCGTCTTAGTGTTACAGTACTATACAACTGCATCAAGCAAACCAATGAAACAACAGTGTTTCAGAAGTTTCAAAACATAGAAAAAAACAGAATATAACTCGAGAAGTAAATCGAAGTAGTAGATACTGACCTCAGGAGCCATCCAGCGGTAAGTTCCAGTCTCTGCAGTCATCATTTCAGTTAAGGTTTCCTCTCTTGCCAAACCAAAATCTGCAAGCTTTACTTTCTTTTGATCAGCTGTCAGCAGAAGATTATCTGGTGCAAGTAGAAATATGTTGGACAATTTTAGAAAACTGATAACAATCGTTGCAAATCTCAAAATCTCCCCGCAAAAAGCATACACATACATTATGGTATTGGATATAAACCGTATGAAGACCAGGATATCTATCTGATTAAATCTACAAGAAAAAGTGCCCAAAGAATTTGGAAACAAAATGTTAATAGATAAAAAGATAGAAACGATGCCAAGCACTCCCTCTAGATGGGATGCTTAATGAGAAGTGCCACTAAGGTAAAGATAAAGGTCGTTGTTTAGGTTACAGCCAAGCCAAATGTCAATTGCTGTATGAGACTCCCTTTGGGGTTTTCTTTTTCAATTTAACTCATATAAAGTCAAAATTTTGCACCCCTAAACCCAGAGTAAACTGAACCTTTTCAATCCACCTACAAACAACGTAGGCACGTTGATGTAATAGTTATTTTCCAACTTCAATTATCTTTTGTCACAACATATCCAACAGATTCTTATGTTGCAGTTTACAGTTTACACCAGTTGGGGACTAAAAACACAGAACTTTAAAAGGAGCGAACACCTTCAATAACCAGTACAATTGTTTTGCTTTAGTATTGAGAACCGGCAGCTCCTGAAAAAGCAATCAAGTCCTAGTACATTCCTAGGATATTGAAGAGTTCCTACACAAGATAATGCAACATATAATATTCATTGTTTACCATAACCACCAGGACACTCCAGTATAGGGACAAGGACCCTGTCCCAGTACCTATATCAACTGGTGACTATGTTCTATATGTAATACAAATGTACTCTTGTTCATTTTCTCTCGTACCCTCATTTGAGATGGCATCCCTGTCCCCGCCCCCATCCTCCTGTCTCGAGGTGACTGTTGTTTATGGACATTATGTGTTCCACTGCATTCCATCGCTCACAAATTTTGGGATGGAACTTGAGACTGAGAAATTAGTAGAGAGGGTTTCAAATTTCAACACAAGATCATAAGCAGTAAGCCAACTATACCTCAGAGACTTGTGTGGATAAGGTTCAAAGCCTATGCCGTCCTCCTCAAGATCAACTTTTAGGCCACATCTAAACAAATAAGTAATCTACTTTGTAGCTCTAGGAAAGAACAGACGTATCATATTACCTACTGCTTACAGCTAAGGTAATTGCAGTGCCTTTTTGCTGTTGTATTTTCCCATAAATGATTGATCAGCTGATTGTACATAAATGAATCATGTACACAAGCATTCTGGTCCTAGATGAGAAAGGATTGCCCATGCAGTTTTTTAGTTTAAAAAAAATGTGCAGTTCTTACAATTACATTGTGTACAGATTTAACAAGAAAAATACATACAAGCACTAGGAATACCCACAAAACAAATATGAGATTACATAGACCATACCAGGTTTTAGATCACGGTGAATTATTCCATTTCCATGTAAACACTCCATCACTCGAGCAATGTCCAGGGCAAAGGTGAGAGCAAGATGCAAATCTAAGGGTTTTGGTCGCAAGTTCATCATGTATTTCCTCAGTGACCCTCCCAGTAGAAGTTCTGTGACTAACACCATAACTGAATCCTTGCAGGCCCCAATAAACTGTTTTACAAAAGCAGACAACACAATTGTAAATTTTCTTCTTACAAAAAGTGCAAGTCGTTAAAAAAGGAAGTATAAAAGAATAATAAAATTTGCATATCAAATTAGGTCACATTCAGAACCAGACCATCAAAAAACTAGCATGCACGAAACCTTTATCTAACAAGTCCTCCCATAAATAAGTACATTGAAACTCACGATTCAAAAGGCAGGCCTGAAGAAGTTCAACCTAAGACTGTTAAATTACTGCAGGCCCAGACAAAATAAATAGTATGTTGAATGTCACTTGCATAATTCAAGATGTGATCATTTATTCTTTGTACAAGCTATTTTAGCATTGTTATAAAAACTACTACAAAATGATACCATACACAGCGTTTCATAAGTTATTCAACGTTACTTCACAAACTAATCCCTGAGATATGACAGTGCAACAAACCTTGACTAAATTCTTATGCTGCACACGTGACAACAAAGCAACCTCTCTTACAAACCGTCCCTCCCGTTTGGCCATTTCTTCAGGGCTATCACCAGGCTGTATTATCTTTATAGCGACAGTCTTGTCATTGTACCTGCAAAATACGATCACAAGCATATTACTATTTTGGTAAGCAGCTAAGTTGGATCCCATGACAAAACAGATGACTTCCTTCCCAATTTTCAATCTTACTCTGCAAGTTGATGTGTCCCTAAACAAAATTCACATTAGATGCTAAATGAAAACTGAAAGAGGACCAACAAAACAAATATCTGGAATGAAAACATAAAGAGGTAATAAAAGCTCCCTACGTGACTGCCATCTAATTAACCCTCAATTGGCCCTAGCTAAGCAAACCTCCTTATGGATTTCTCTTAGCATCAAGGGCTAATCTAGTCGACTCCACCAACAATATAGATCATAAAGGAAATGGTCCACCAGGCTGTGAATGCTCGTATGTTCGGCTGCTTACTGTGACAATGGCCCAGATTCAGAATCAGACAATATGTGCAATTTGTAAACTGGAGTTCAGTACCCTCTCCGAGATGATTTAGGAATGTTCAGTACCCTAGTCAAAAGAAAAAAATAAGTCTAGAAATTCGGTGTTTATCTATAAGAATTCGATAGTTTTTGACTCCTCAGCCTTACCAGCTCAAAATCAAATAAATCAACCAAATCCACTTCATTGTATTCCAAGTGGGAAAACAATAGATCACAACTCTTCAGTATCCACTCAGAATGTTTATACGGGACACAGGCACATCTGCCATGGGAAAGGGAGGCTTAGCTCAGTACAGAGCAATCTCTTAAGGCTCAGAAAGGGAGACACATATGTCAAATTGAGGCCTATGGGTATTATAATCCTAGTCCTTGGGCTCCAATCGTTATGGAAAATGAGAAACCAAAATCCGAGATGAATCTGATGAAGAATTTGTTAGGTGATTCAAGAGAAAAAATAAACACACAAGCGGTCAGGACGAAAACAACTTACTTTCCCTCGTATACTTTTGCATGAGCACCCTCTCCAAGTTTTGGCCCTACAAAGAGAAGTTTTGGATCAATCATCCATTTATCCTCCAATTGGAATTCATAAGCAGGGCTCTGCATTGATTTGGGGCTCTGGCCAGCTTCCTGTTCTGTATACAGCCCAACAGCTTTAGTGCCTTCTGGAAGAACTCTAGCGGCTTTTACAGGCTCTATCCTTGATATTTTCTTCTCTTCCCTTGAAACCATTTGCGAAAATAGTTACCGAACTTGGAAGCTATCAATCATTTTGAGCTCGTGGGCATGTGATTATAGATTCCATGTATGCTTCTAGGTACTTGTCTGTTCCTTTGCCTTGGTAATATGCTTTCGACAGCCTATGTACATATAGAAGGGCTCATGGCAAGGGCTACAAAATGATGGTTTTCAGACGTTCTAAGGATACAGAGCCCAAAGTAGTTGAATTATTTTGATATAAAACTGGACAAATCGTAAGTAGTTCAATGGTTTGAACCAGTTTTTAGAACTTCGAAAGACTTTGGACGGAGATGGATATGAGACTGTGATGGACATGAGTCGATGCTCAGAATCCAAATTTCAACAGAAAAACAGAGTTGGAGAGTTAATGAAGAAGATTCTCAAGCAAAATTTGACTGTTAGTCACGGATGAGTACATCCAGCAGGATCTTACAGAGCGCTTTTAAACAGAAACTTACTTGGGAAGGACTCAAGCTGGGAACTTGTAGGGAGTCATAGAAACTGTGAAAATACCAGTATACCCAAATTCATACAGAGCCTCTAGACTAGAAGGCCGTTGCTTATAATTGTAGAACTTCATTAGATCTCATTGAACAGATGCATATCTAAGAAGGGATTCAGATGGGTATTTTGAGGGTATTGAGAGAATGATTTTTAAAGCTAATTTTGTCAAATACAGGTGAATAAAAACAACTTAAACCAGATGGAGGAAACACTTATAAAGGGAGTACTTCCAAAAAAGGGCTCAATTATAGGTGTCTGAGATAATGATCTCCAGGCAAATTGGTCAAATACCCACACGAGGAAAACAACTCAAAAACCAATTCTGAATCAGTACCATAGAAGGCAATAGGTTTCTTCTGGACCACCTACAGGTTCATACGTTTTACTGGTAAAAAGGCTCTGGCTGGGTACCTACATCCTGAACAGAGAAGGCTAATGGAACTTGGAAGTGAACGTTGAGTGTCCTTTGCGTCCTTCATTCTTCCATCTCCTGTCCTGAGCAGCTACAATTAAAGATGGTGAAGTCAGACAAATTTAAAATGGTTAAGAATCCGACATTGGGAACTCCCAAAACCCATGTGCTCTCTATTTTCATGGACAATAGATAGACCTCCATTTTCGTAGGTAGCAACCATGGAATTTAGAGCAGTTCCTAGAAACATCTAGGAAAGTGGAAGGAACCAACCACCACTCCACCTCTTTCACCATCCTCGACAACTTTTTTTTACCCTTCACAAGGTTCTTAATGTGAACTAAATGAGTGTGGGGAAAGGCTTTTTACTATTCATGTAATTTCCCATGTTCTAAAGCAAAGGTAGGAAGTAGTTCTCTCAATTGAATGGATTGAGTTTATTTTAAGTAATTATGAGCTCCTTCCTCAAAGTTCAAATGTCTTCTTTATACAATTATTGTACTGATAGGTGTTTCTTATTAGAATTGAAATTGGTATAGCATGTATTTATGAAATATATCACATCTTTCTATTATGCTTATGGAGTTCTACAACATCTTTCAATACAAAGTTGAGGTGTCTATCGACTTTGTCACCTCGTGCTTTTAATCTGATATCAACTTAATCTTAGAGGTGAAGCCTCTCTCTTTCTCAAGTGTATATTTATTTTCCCTACATTTGACCTGATATGCTTTATCGTCTTAGAATAGAGATATTTACATATAGTAATCAACTTCAACCAAATATAAGCTTTTTTTGCTTGTTTGTTTCCAAATGAAGTGAAGTAAAAATGGCATGAATTAAACTAGCAAAATGCATATACTTAAATAGGTTAATGAAGACTAAATTGGATTTCAATGACCTAATTATGATTTGACTTGGCAAATGGTAGTAATACAAGTTAAGGACTCATTGTAATTGACTTGTCCACCTTGACGTGTCTGATGGAATGTTTTCTAGTGGTCACCACTACCATGGTTAACATTTGTCAACATTCGTTGCGACCCTTAAATATGTGTCAATTTATTCTTAATATATTTTCAGTATGTTTACAGTTATTTAATTAGACCAATACTTATGTTATTAAAACATGTAAAAAAAACTATTTTTATTGTATTCTTTTGTTGTATTAGCCCAATGCTTATGTTAGTAAAATGCATAAATAATGTAATTAGAGTAATTCCAAAATGTTACAGAGTCATTAAAAAACATGTCTTCTTAGATTGGTGTTATTGAAACAAATTTTATACTCAACAACATTATATTAAATAAGACAATTGTTTGTATCGATTATTAAAGTTTATAATGGGGCAAACACAATTTAAATTTAATTATGCCAATGGGAACTCCCTTTAATAAGATGCAGGATCTCCAAATCTGACACAAGACAACATATCAATGATTAAGGTTCAATGAAAAACCTCTCATATTGGAAGGTACTCTCCATGTAGAAGTCATGCATTTCCCTTGTCATTAGTTAGTAGTGCTTCATTGTGACCACAGTGATGTGTTCATCATAGTGGAAGCCGATCTCCATACATATTGCCCAAGTCATTTGCTAGTGGTCCTTCATTGTGATTACAATAATGTGGCGACGCCACTCACAAATGGCCTCTTCTAGGGTCTTCCACACCTGCTTGTTTTGCAACCCGAATTAGCACTTATCACCACCAACAACTTCACTAAGGTGGTGTCCTTAGGTCAAACCATCATGTACATCGACATGTCCTTTATAAACAAGTCCCTCCTATCAATTACCCAAGTGATTTCCTTCGATTGTTTCTCTTTCCCCATAGACTCCTTTGGCTAGATATCCCCCACTCCTCTCAAATTCATTTGTGTTTGGCTATGCAAAACGAGATGGTGATTTAATAAAACTAAATCTAATGTAAGGACACTGTTGATCAGATAGATAAAATAGTAAACAAACAAGATGAAGTAAAGGAAATACAAGCACATGTGATAGATAGGGTTTGGAGAATGACTTGGATTGTAACTTTAGGTTTAGACTAATTATGGGCATGTGAATGATTTGAACAAACATATTTTAGGATGTGTAAGTTGTGGTTCTAAAACTGTCATATAAAGATCTCAGTAATAGAAGTGTCTAGGAGAGGACACGACCACATGGGCGATGATGTCTATTATGGCCGCTAGTGTATGTAGGAAAAATCTAGATCTAATTCTTTTTATGTCACTTTTAGCTCGGTGTAGCTGACATCAGGTTCATTATACCTCTGCTTCATTGCACATCTACCTGTAAAATAAACTCTAGCTAGCTACCTGCACAAGACTTAAGCGAACATTAGATTGAATAAAAAATACAAATGAGAGATTCAAACTAACCCCAACGATCACTATGATGCACTATGATCTTGTTATCAAGTGTTGTACTATATTTTAGACTCCTTGTATTTCTTCTTGTGTGTGATTGAAATCATGTGCCTTGAGCTAGGTTTCCCTAATGTCAGTTGCACAAAACAATAACGAACTACAACTAATTTGTCCCAACGTAAAATGTGTGGTATGGAGTTCAAAATAGCCTCCCCCTGTGCAGTGAATAATGAAGCCCAAATTGTAATCCCTTATGTTGCTCTTTATATGTGGTAGATATAGATAATGATAGCCCAATTTCCCCTTAGAATAGTTAATAGGTTGTGTATATATATGAGTATTTTGTTTGAATTTTGGCACATAGTGGCACCAAAAGCCGACCTAGGTCATGAAAAGAAGATAATAAAATCCCCAAAGCCATAGAAAACTGAAAAAGGATAAAAACAAGCAAATAAGAAAGAAGTGCCCAGAAGTACATTAACACATGGGTGTTACTATCCTGTCTGGGTGGTACTGTCTTGAAGCAAGAAAATAGAAACAGAACAAAAGACAGGAACAAGGACCCTTGTGACTCGATTAGAAAGATGTAAATACCAAATAAAATATGTAAGCAAAGCCAAACAAAGCAAGAAAAGGACCAAAGAGGTGTCAACAGTGCCTAGTTTCCAAAATTAGAAATCATGTATATAATAACATACTAGAGGCATAATGTAATAGTAATAAGTGCATATTTTAATGACTACATTTTTCCCCTTTAATGTTATTTGTATGAAATTCAAGTAGTATAAAGGATATAAGAAGAGTGTACCTAAAGTGAGTCGAAGGAGATGTAGCTCTAAAGTGTGATGATAGTAAGAACCATAGTGTGGCAAACTATAGACTAGCGCTTTGATCCATGTGACCTTTGTTGTCACAGAGGAGATATTGGATATGAACTAGCCAAGGAGACATATGAGACTTTGAAACTTGGATATTGAAGGAGGGATTGAGAGTGATCAATTCTGGATTCAACGTATAAACTAAGGACTTGAGCATGTTGGCACTAAAATAAATATTTGAACATTCTGATGCTATACTAAGGATTTAAGCATCCTGGTGCTAGAGAAAGATTTTTGAGAAAGCAATATGTTTTGCCTTCCAACCATGATGATTTCTCTAAAATAGGTTCTCGATTTGGAGGAAATTTTGGGAGGTCAGAAGTTCCCTAATTCTCCTTAAACCATTACAGTATAAAAGATAACTCCAATAGCTTTCCAGCATCTATGGGAACACGTGAATCAAACACTGCATGCTCTTGATACCATTGGTAAAATTTCATGGTCAAAATGTGTCAATAGGGAAGTGCGGGTCCATAGTTGTCCTGACTCGTGCACAGATTCTATTTGCATATTTTGGAGGTGATTGAGGAAAAAATGATCATGGGTGTGTTTGGTTTATTCTCCGGTCTTTAGTAGGCATGTAAAAATTTGGTTTCAATAGTGAGGTCCACTCTTGTTTCGGAAGGGGGCCCGACCGCCGTGGTATATTAGTGTGATTTTAATTTTTCCAATTACACTATAGTTATGCCACGTTATTTTTTGTCTTCTTGTGATGACCTATTTACAGTGTGTAGTTGTTGGGAGTATAAGTTATTTGCAAGAAACAAGGAACCATGTAAGAAGAGGGACAGATGGATCTCTCTTGATCTTGCTTGTAGGGTATCGAAGATATGGGAATTTAATCTAGTCAGAGTTAGCATTGGTCATAGTGTTTGGTGAGTGTAAACCATATTGTGAAGCTTTCATTTCTAGTGTAATAATTGTATATGTTTTTAAGCCTATTTCCTTTGATTAGGAGCAAGTGAAAATACCACTTTCCATTTTGAGATATGGAGAATGAAATTAGGACATTGTTTAGGAAAGTGGGCATGTTTTACACTCGATAATTTGGATTCTAATTAGTTATTCTAGTTGATTTTATATTCATAACTTTTGATGTAATGTTTAAGTTATTTAAAATTCAACAAACTCAGTTGGTGCATCCACCTCTACATCCATGTACCCCACATTTGAATCCAAATCCAAAATCCTCAATACTGGATGTGGAGAATATGATCTTCAACAGGACCTCCTTGTACACAATCTCCCCACCAAAAACATGTTGCAAACCCAACTTTAGGCCAAACAGACAAGTGGATCATAGAAACTTCAGGCACATTATACCTAGTGGTCTTTTAGTATATGAGTGTCTAGATAAAACTTATATACTTCCCAATTACTTGATGAAAATACGGACTCCTTCAATCAATCCCCATAATATGTTATCCCAAAAAAATGATATACACAATGGGAAATCAAGGTTATGGTTATGAGAAGTGTGAATAAGGTTTTCAAGAACTTATTCTTGTGCAGGATAAAATAGATAGATAAAACAGTGGCATAGAACCATATGGTGCACCACAAATATAAGTTGATGCCACCTCTTTTGAGCATGAACATAGCTCTTCTAATAATGGCTTTGAACTAGGGTATTCTTATAGCATCTATGAGGACCCTTCCTATACAAACCTATTTTATGATACCTCTGTATTAACCTTAACATATTCCAACCCTCAACTTAATCTCTTATATCCTTCCCTCATTAACTAGGACCAAAAAAATCACATACCAATTGATTTATTTCAGAATGAGGAAGTGATAACAAAGTTCATGGGGCGATGCTATGACATCCCCATCGGAGATCATAAAAATGGTATTTCCATCAACCTTGATACATACACCTACTTCAGGGAGGTGGTTGATTTATATGACTCAGTAAAAAGTTAAAATTTCAAAAATATATTCAAAATGGAAAAATAATAAGAAATCTAAATCCCATAATGAAAATATATTTGAGGAACTTGAAGAAAAAACATGTAAAAAATAAAAAAGGGATTTTTAAAAGTGACCATTCTGTTAGTGAAAATCTTGTAGAGACACCAATAGAAGAAAAAGTCAACCTCCCTCTTGATCCTACATGAATGGAAGATGGTTCTAAGCTATGGGTTGAAAAAAATATTGACATCAACATTGGCACTGAGGAGCAACCTAAGATTGTCAAGTTGGGAGCATCAGCTAGTCTACAACAGCAAAAATGTTATTCCATGTTCTAAGAATTCTTTAATGTTTTTTCTTGGTCATATATGTACATGTCTAGGTTAGATCATTCATTAGTTGTTCACAACCAATCAAGAAAAAATTCATAAGATACATCGACGAGTTGATCTCTTAGTCAAAGAAGAGTTTGATAAGTTGTTAGTATTAGGGTTTATCAAGCCCATTGATTATTCATAGTTGATATCTAACATATTTCCTATTCGCAAAAATATGGTTAGAATAATAAATTTTAAAGATTTTAGGCATATTAATCAGGCATGTCCTAAATATGACTTTCCTCTTCCCAACATCTATATGGTTGTTGATTCTACAATAATTCATGAAATTTTATCCCTATTGATGAATTTTCTGGTTATAACCAAATTAAGCTAGTTGAAGAGGATCAACACAAAATGACCTTCACTACTCCTTGGGGTAATTTCTACTATCAATTCATTCCTTTTAGTCTTAAAAATGAAGGAGCAAAATATCAACAAGTCATGACAGTTATATTCCATGACATGTTACATGACATTGTAGAAGATTGTGTGGATGATATTCTGGGTAAGTCAAAAATAAGGGATCCTTCGTTGCATCTTTAAACAACTTAAAAAATACATGGACATATTAAACCCTAAAAATGTGTGTTTGGAGTTATATTAGGTAAATTATTGGGGTCATTGTGTCTAGAAGAGGAATTGAAGTAGATCCTACAAAGGTTACAAAAGTCACAAAAATACATCTTCCTAAAAACCTAAAGCAACTCCACAGCTTACAAGGTAAAATTTAGCCTATTTTCATATTCATTTTCCAACATGTTGATAAATGACATCCCTTCACCCATCTCCTTAAAAAGGATGTTGATTTTTAATGGCCCTCAAATGTCAGCAAGCCTTTGTGTAGATGAATAAATACCTATCCAAACCACCTATTTTAGTTCTACCTACACCTTGTTAACCCCTTTTGTTATATATTTCCGCTATCTAATTTTCTTTAGGTGCACTCTTATCCCAATGAGATGCACAATATATGTATATTACCTCAGTCATACTTTATCTTAAGAGACTAATTACCCACAAATTGAAAAATCATGTTTAGTCATTTCATTTTCTTTCCAAAATCTTTGAAATTACCTTAGGAATAATAAATCCAATCTCATATCCAAAGTCGACCCACTCAACTACCTCATATCTAAACCCATTCTTACCGGGAAGATGGAAAAATGGATCATTTTATTCAATGAATTCAACATTAAATATGTTAAAAATAAGGTAGTTAAAGGAAAAGTTCTCTCTATTAAACTCATAGAAGCACCATTTTCAGGCACAGAAACCTTAAGTGTCGAATTACCTGATGCATCTATTTTTTTTATAGGGATTATGCTACATGGAAAATCTACTTTGATGGATCATTTACCTTTCATGGCTAAAGTGCAGGAGTTATCCTCATTACCCTTATTAGTGACCTTATCCCAAGATCATTCAAGATTGGTTTTCCTTGGACCAATAATATAGCTGAATACAAGGCCTTAATTGTTGGTCTCAAAGTCACCATAAAGTGGAATATCAAAAAAATTCAGGTTATAGGAAACTTGCAGCTCATCATCAAACAAGTTATCAACAGATACATTATTGATGATGAGAATATTATACCCTATAAGCGTATAACAAACATCCTCAAGGAATATTTTGTCTAAATTACTTTTCAACAAATTCCTCAGATGTAAAAATCCACAGATGTTATGTATACTATTGGATCTCTCTTGAACCTACCTCCAGATAGTAGTGCATTGTGTTTCATTGTTGAACATCTTATATTATCTACTATTGATATTCTAGAATCTTATTTGGTATTTGAATTTTTTTGTCCCTTTCCTCCTTCATACAAAGACATATATAATTACCTCCAAGATGTTACTGTTCCACCCAACATTACCCATTCCCAAAAATGAACACTCATCCAATACATAGGTCCTTATACCCTCCTTGAGGGCACTCTCTATCGTCGAGGTTCTGATGGGACCTTGTTACGGTGTCTAAATTTGAAATATTTTATCCAAACTACCAAAGAGTTGAATGAAAACATCTATGAAATTCATATCAGTGGCCTGGTGCTTTCCAAGAAACTGCTACGATGTTGTTATTTTTTCCCACTATGGAAATTAATTATTTTCAATATGTGCGTAAATGTGTCATTTATCATAAACATGGGAATTTGATTCACGTTTCATCTCGATCCTTGTTTTCTATTACTATTTCATAGTCATTTTCCAAGAAGGGGCTCGATCTCATAAGGAGACTTACACCTACCTCATTTGATGGGCATAAACATATCAGTACCACAGTCGATTACTCAATCAAATGGGTGGAGGCTATACCTCCCAGGTATGTAACTAGTTCTCAAATATCCAAATTCATCATGAATAATATCATATATCGTTATGGCATTCCTTTCATCATTGTTTATGATAATGGTATTTCTTTCAAAAAAAAACAAGTGAAGGCCCTCTGTCAATGATTCAAAATACACCAAAATTGGTCTACCCTCAGGGTAATGGGAAATATGAGGGCACTAAAATAATTATTGTATACATCATAAGGAAAATGGCTAACAAAACAAGGCACAATTGACACCTCCATATTTATCCCACCTTATGAGATTATTGCGCCTCTATATGAATTCCTACATGAGCCACACCATACTTCATTTGTCTTTGAAACTAAAGCCTTTATTCCCTTAGAAATTTAGCTTCTATCCTTGTGTAGTTATCTGAAGGATTATATTTATAATGAAAAAGATTATAGAGTACCTTTATGCCTTGGATCACCTCAAAGTGTATCAAAATTGAGTCCGTAATAACTATAATAAGTGCATTATCCCTCACATGTTTGAGATTGGAGATGTTTTCCTTAAAGAGAACTAGTTTAACACTACCAATGAAAGAGAAAATAAGGGAAATTTCAATCATAATTAGTTGGAACTGCACACCATGGTTACTAAATTTCATTCAAGAGCCTATGATATTGTTTTCCATTATGGTACCAAGCTTAGAGATCCCATGAATATCATGCACCTCAAAAATTTCTACACCTGAGATTATATGCAAGTAAAAATCCAAACAATAAAAAAAGCAAAAAATAAAAAATAAAAAAATCATCCCAGTGATGAAAACCATGAAATTGTGGCACCTTGGGCATCTCCTTCATTAAAAAATAGTTTTGGCACCATGGGAAGATTCATTTGTTCATAAGCACCTTGTACTTGGAGCATGGTGACTCGATCTTGGCTTAGTCATCCTTTGGATCCATCATCATGTCATACATGTTTTTTAGCCTTGGTCCATCTTTTCCAACTCTTTTATATTCATGCAAGAATTTACCCTTTTATATTTTAACCTCTTGTTGGGGATATCTTGCTATGTTGTTCTCATTTATAGTTTCATAAAACCTATAGAATCCAAAAACATCGTAAAACCTAGAAAATCTAAAATCATCATCAAATTTAGAAAATCTAAAAATAGTGTCTAACAAAAAAGCATGACATGCATATCATCATATGATCCCCTTCTATCAACCATTTTACATGGTCGTTATGTCCTCCTTCGTGGCATATATCATTGCTTGTGGAATAATTATAGTGCACGTTTACTTTTTATCCAAACTTATTAGTCCCTCATCCTTCACCGTTACATGTATCCTCACTTGGGCCAACATCTTAACCCTTGTTTTATAACTATAACATTTGGGTACCACAATAGGATAATAAAAATAACTATTGATGCATTTGTTAATCATTACTTATTTAAGTGTACTTTCTTGTAATTGTTTGATTGCGTGTTTATTTATTTTCTCACATTGTTTTGCATTGTACTTTGGTTTGATTCAGTCCTCTAGGATCTTATAAACATTGATATTGTGTATTTTCATGTTATTTTACCTATTGTTGTATGCTCACATCAAATAAGAGGTATATTGAGCCATAACAGTGTGCAAATTATAACATGACTTTCCCAACCATTCCCCCTACTCATCACATCCACCCATCTCACCATCATCTAACTAACCTTCCATTATAACTAACAATTATTATAACTATTCCCTCTCATTTTATCTACTCTACTGAGACACAATGGATCAAGATTAGGATAAAAACAAACATGCAAGATTGTCTTATTTATATAATAAAATTAACCACATCAACTCAAAGAATTACATTGAAGGAGACATCAATATAAATATAACATCATAATCCAATAACAAGAGTATCATCATCACATTTAATCTAACTCCTACATATATCCATAATCATCTATCCCAAACCACAATAAAATGATATACATTTCATGAGATCAAAAATTCAAACATTAATACAAACTCAGTACACAAACATAAGCCAAAACAATAGTATGTGTGTGTGTGCATGTGCGTGTGTATATATCAAATACACATCGAATTTATAAAAAATGTCTCATAACCATATAATCTAGCTAGTGATAATACAATAAAAAATTACTAGATCTAGTTGAGTCAGCTCTTGATATGACTCTCTCGTAGTGTTGGACTACCTGGTGGTCTTGGTGGCAGTGAGCCAAGTCTTTCCCCTCCTACTAGTGCTTGCACTATTGAACCTCGTGGGACCAATACTACAGGTGTACCCACTAAGTCACATGATCTAGTTGATGTTGATGGTATCCTCCACTACAAAATAAAAAAATTTACTATCTTTTAAATGACATTGCTCGCCGGACACCACGTGAAAGAGGGGAAAATGTAGGCACCTAGTTTCTGCTACACAATTTTAATGCTAAAATTGCACTAATTACTCTTCTTCTCGTAATCACAATAGAATTAGTGACCTTCTTCTAATTAACTAACATATCGCGTTGGCATCAATTAATTAATGACCTTCCATTAATTAACTATTTTTTTCCTCTTAGATGCCAATTAACAACGCTTCGTTACTTATAATCCCCTTTTAATTAATTAATTACCTATTATTAATTAATTACCCTTTCACCATCTTGTGTTTAATTAATAAACCCTTTTATTAATTAAATCTCGCTCTCAATCCCCTCTAAACCCACTAATTTCCCTCTGTATTTCCTCTAAATAGATCCTCAAAGCTAATCTTAGCCTATTAACTAATCCCAAGTGATTAATTAAACCTCCTCTAACTCCCATGATCTTGTGTTTAATTAAAATAACCCTTTTATTAATTAAATCCCACTCTTAAACCCCTCTAAACCCACTAATTTCCCTCTGCATTTCCTCTAAATAGCTCCTAAAATCTAATATTGGCATATTAATTAATCCCAAGTTATTAATTAAACCTCGAACTCCCATGAGTCATGAATCCTAATTAATTACCTTTAATCATGTTTATCCACTTATAAATTGCATCTTCATTATCCTATATTCACTAGGAGTTTCATTTCTTCCAAAGAGGAAATATATAAAGGCAACCTAGTATTCCCTTCCCAAAAACACACCATGTCCTTGTAAGACATATACATCCATTTCTCATAAGAGCATTTCTATTATTGAAAACCTTGCAAACGTGAGAATCCCCCTACTTGTGAAGTAGTAAGAGAAGAATCAAACATGGATTTTGTGTTATTTTGAGGATATCTATTCCTTTACCAAGCTCCTTTATCTAATATCATTCATGGTTTATGCTCGGCTTGTAAGTCATACCCACATCTCAAATCACATCCACACAACGAAGGTAGGTTTACATTTATGATGTTTGTGTTCATGCATTTTATTTGATTTCCTTTCATTTGCTTTATCACGATGTATTTCCTTATTGAAATAGGTTAGGATTTACTTAGTGTTGAATCCTTACTTTACTTTGATATATTTCATTCACATGCATAAAAATAGTAGTAGCATTGATTATGGTTGGGGAAATTCCCAATTGTATGAGGAGGGTTGTAGGACATATGTTAAGGTTGCATCCATTATCAATCAAAATCCATTTGATAAGAAAGCTTCAGATACTTGTGGTGATGAAAAGGGGTGGACATGTGTCAATAATAAGTACCATCAGAATATAATTAGTGATAAAATAAATAGTGTGATCAAAATCCTTAATGTTATCCATGAGGGAGGAAAAAGTAATTGAGTGAGTATCAATCACCATAGGAAAAGAGTGAAAAGTAAATTGTAGAATTTCCTTATAAAGAGGGGCTTTCTGAAGTAATTCTAATAGATGTATCTTAGTAGGGGTGTTACTAATTTGTTTTAAGAGATCATACCCTTTATAAGGCACACTAAACTTATTCATTGGAGTTGTAGGTTGGAAGGGAAAAGGTGGGTTGCCTCGAGTGGTTGTTTAGTATGTCTTGTGGTAAAACAATTAACGGTAGCATCCACTAGGGTATCATGAAAATGTGATGGGAATTATGTGGTAACTAGAATGAATTTAGATTTGGTATCTTATATGTAACGGGTGCATTAACCATGCGACATGCAAGACTAGCTAGTGGGAGTGTACCCAAATGTGAAATAGGGGCATGTACCTAGCGAGAGGGATATTACATAGTGATTTCATAATGTTTGAAATACTTATGCTTAATTTCAATATCGTAGAATATGGGAGTAAATGACATGATGAGGAAATGTAGAATGAGCAATATGGAACCAAAAACAAAGACTAAAATCATAAACATGCCCTATGGAAAATTAGAAGGATGGTAAGATCAAATCATGAGAAGGGTTTACCAAAATTTTTACACCCTAATTAGATTTAACATAAAACCTAATCAATTTTAGTGAATGAGTACACTAAAGGATGGAAGGGTTAGCAATATGTGAGTATTCTAATTAATTTATTTCTGACATTAATTATCACAATCATAATAATTCTTCTATTATAGTAATTGATATGCTAGATATATATGAAATTGAAAACAAAAAGGAGCAAGTGTACTTAGATTATTATTGAAATTTCTTGGAGGATGCATTGCTAGAATAGGGAGATCTGAACTTGAATGTGCTTCATTTTTTTACTGTAACTGGGAACTAACTTGGGGCAGGACCATACAGCTCTGTCAAGGTCATACCATACAGTCTTGACCATTTTGTACATTCTTAGACCTACTTGGTTCTAAGATCTACAAAACCTCCACAATGTCGATTTTCTAGAGCTACATGTCATTGTCAAACCCTAATTTTTGATCAGGTTGTGAAGCTCCCTGAACACTTTGATCATGATCTCAAACCCTAGATGTGGATGAAAAGTCCTACAAAATAAATATTATTTAGGTCATGGGCACCCCCATATGTTGCCAACATTGCCACTACTCTGAAGAGGCCTCAAAATTCACATTGTTCTCCACTTAGCATGTGATATTTGAATGAATGCAATTGGATTTGATAACCACCTTTGATAATGCTTGAGTTGAGTAGGTTCTTGTTAAGATACTTGGAAAAGGAATGTTTAAGTGCTTGTAGATGAAAGAGATTATTTTCTTAACCTTGTAAGAAGCTACAGACCTATATAGATTGTTTCTCTAATGATTTTAGATGATTTATTATCATATTTAGGGAGCCTTAGGTGATTTTTGCAAGTGTTTGACTTAGTGTATCAATGCAGTTTAAGTAAGTACTCTTTTTTCTATATAAACATAGTTGATAGCTGGTTGTGCACCCTCACATTTTTTAACATTTTTTAGTATTTTTACAAACCATTCAGTGGAACTTTATATAAGATATAATAGTTTGGGATGCATATTGCTTTCTAATTTTTTACTGATTGTATTTTTAAAATCATTTTCCATGTTAAAATACCCTAAAATTTGATAAATAATGGATACTTGTTTGTCCATCTCCCTAATTTCCTCAAAAAGTATTTAAAATTTCATTTTTTAATGTGTATAGAGTTAGGCATAGCTTGGTACTTTTTTAATATGATATGAATGAAGCAATATAAACACAAATATATAGACATTTCTAACTACAACAAATAAAGGCAGAAAAATGGAGTTTGAAATTAATTTAGATGGAAACCTTAAAATATTTTTAAAAACAAGTATTTACAAAAAGAGGAGAGGTTACTCGACGCTATAGTATGAATATTTTTTAGGAAATTTCTTGGCATAAGATGGATTTTATCAATTTTGGTAAAAAAAAACATGCATTTGGTTGTGTTTTTATAGGTGCAAGTCTTAGGCTTGAGAATCAATACCATATTTAGGTCTTGAAGCATTGGTGCAGATATATGCATAAAGGAATGTGTACATGTTATAAAGTGTAAGATAATAATGTGTACGTGTTACTTTTAATATTATATTAGATATCCTCCAATGTCATTATTCCATCCTTTACATAATTATGTCCCCTCACTATCATATTTTATGTCATTCTTAATAGTCGTTCTCTATTTTTCAATAGTTGAATTTTTTCCTACCCCCTAATATTCCACATTTTACTCATTATTGATGATAAATAACATATTACAAGTAGGAAAATATGAAGAACAAAACAATGGGGAAATTAGAATAAATGAGAATACAAGAAGTGGATTGAATGCTAAGAGTTCATGGCTCGGGAAAAGTAATTCTTCTAACACCATTGCACCAAATTTTGTATACAATGATGAAATGAATAATCATTTCATAGTGAATAATGATGATGAAATAAATAATTAGGATGAAGTGAATAATGATGATGAAATAAATAATAGGATGAAGTGATTAATGATGTTGAAATGAGTACTGATAATGAAGTTAATAATGGTGTTGAAATGAATGATGATGATGAATATTTCATGAGAACCCAATTGTGAATTCTGAACATGATATGGAAACACCAAATGATAAAAGTAACAATGAAGAAAAAAATAAGATGGGAATATTGAATGAAGATAATAGTGTTGAAAATAATAATGAAACAAAAATTAACAAAATTACCACTAATAACACATCCTAGGAGTTTGATTATAAAAGTTATAGGAGTTTGAAATAATTACTTTGAGAAATCAAATGATAGTCAAATATGTCAATTGTTTATTACACCGAGGAATTTTTTTAATATTTATCTTATAATGAAGACCCTAGGACTAAGAACATATAATATTGATACTCAAAATGAGGCATTTTTTAAAAATCTACATAATGCATACCATATGGTAGTTGTGAAAAAATGTACCAAAGATAGTATACATGACACATAATTACTAATTGTATAGTAAGAGGTAAAAAATTGATTAGAAATATAAGTGTTGACCTTAAGCCTCAATGCAGACGTGGGGGTTAAGAAGTTTTCCCCTTTGTTAAGGATGTGTAAGGGAATTATCAAACAAATTCACATATATGAACATAAACATTGAAATGCAATATATCAGATTATACGCTTTACATTAACCATCCATATTTATTCATATCTCATTATAAATTACATTAGTCTCATACACACTTTAGGTTTCTCATATATCTCTATCTATGTTCTCTCATATTACATACTCTCCTTATCATCACATCCTCTCTATTCTATTCTAGGGCACATTTATACCTATGATATATGACACATGACACATGACACACTATATTCTTTTGATTGCATACAATTAATATCTCATGTTATAAAATTAGCCCAAAAGACACTTCTTTTGGTTGTGACTCTATTGGTTTATGCCACATTCTATTTTTGACCTTCTTCGTTATGCATCTCTAAATAGACTTCCGCACCTTTGTTCTGTATTTGATGGATTTCTCTGTCTTCCGTAGTTATCTTTAGTTTTCAGTAGATGTTTCCTTATCTTCATAGTTTGTTCCAAAACTCGATGACAAACCCTGTTAACAACATCCCCAGATTCCAAATGTTGTCTCGTCATCAAGATAACCAAAAGATGAAGAAACATGTCTTCTTGTGAAAAATTTTGAAGTGTGTTTGTACTTTATCTTCATATTTGTCCTTTAGAAAACTAAGGCATAAACTTAACAAAAACTTAGATGTCTAGCGTGAGGAAGTGTTCCCCTGCTTGACTCACCCAACTAGATTTATAGGACACAATGGCTCCCCAAAAAAATTATCCTCTATTTATTCCTTAAGAATTGGACTGAGGAATATATTTGACATACTTATGGATAATATTCTTTTCAAAAGTATACCATTGATCTAGGTTTTGTTTTATTTCTTTTGTCCATACCTGGAGTTGTGTGTTTTCTTGAACTAGTCAAAGAATATCTGTAGGTCACTGGTTTGTTAGAAATTGGCTGAATATTTGTTTTACAACCATCAATTCTTATTGTATACGTATCAAGGCTCTGTCCATTGTAGAGTTGTATGCTTACATATCTATTATCTTCTCATGTCGTTGTTGTTGTTTGGTCTAATATTGTTTTGTGAGTTCAACAAGCTTTCTCTGTTGAGATCCATCCATGTCTATAGTAACATCATATTCGGCAGAATATTTATTGAGTTGTTCTATTTTGTCCAAATCCACCTTATCTTCTTGAGTTAAGCCTAGCCAAACCATAGCGTAGGCATAGTATGATGCAACATTGTTGACTTTTTTTTCTAGTTTGGTGAGAAAAGTATGCATATCCTTCTGCCTTCTTTAATTGTCTAGTAATTGAGGTTGTCTAATTCTCTTCTTATATTATTGTATTGCCTCTTCTTGAATTTTCTTCTTTTCACTTTCCTGAAATGTGGTATGATCAGACAAATTTTTTCTGTACTTCTTGTTCAGTTGCTATCTCCACTGGAAGACTAGAATCCATTTGGACTTGTGGCTTGGCTTATTTAAAAGATGCTAGTATTTTTTTCATTACCTCCTCCATATTTAGGCATCTATGCATCCAGTCGTGTTTGGCACTTTGCTCTAGTAGTTGACTATATGTAGTATTTTTTAGGGGTGAGATTTTATGCAGACATATTGTATACCCTTCTTGAGTTTGTTCTATAACCCCCTAATGTAGTTGTATTGTCTATGCCTATCTTCTTTGTTGAAGTTATTATTTGAATTTTTCCAAGGAATCCTACAGACAGTGCGGTGGTACTATATGATGGATTTCTTCATTTTTTCCTACAACTATAATTTTAGCATTTTCCTCATTTTCCTTAGCCTCCTTGTCTTTCTGTTTCTTTTTCTCTTCTTCCTTCTTTCAGGATTTATAAGGAAGGTATAATAAATTAATTATAAATCCATAATATAAATTGCCAAATATTATAGATTACGATGTGCAGATTACATAATGTAATAATAAGAGTTGAAATAAAATAACAGATAAGTAAGGAGAGGGTAACACCATATTTATAGCGGGGAAACCTGAAGGAAAAAACCCACCCTAATAAATCATTTCCTTTATCAAGAATCTCAAATAAAAGTTTTACCCAGCACTTCAACTTCACTCCTTGGTCTTACAATATACTTGCAGAGTTGTTTCACCCAGTCATTTAACACTCTACAATGCAATGCCATGCTCTGATATTTAATAATCTTACCAATCTGATATATCTCTTGATATATGTCTAGTACAAATGTAAAAATTTCTCATAGCCAATCCCAAGAGGGATCACCCTAATCAATGTAGGGTGGATGAATTGGTCACGCCACTTCACTCTTAAATGTGGAAGACTATCATAATAAAGTTTGATGAATAAAATTTTAAATAAAATGGGGTGTATAGCAGTGGTAGATATCCCACTTGAAATTACTATCCAAACACTCCCCTTTAATGTTAAGTGGGAAAAACAAAACAATACATGCCAAATTTACCTTTTTCTACAAAAGTATTTACGTATCCATGAATCAACATGAGTGATTCAGGCTAGCATGCAAACAAGAGAAATCATAAAGATCTTCCCATATGGAAATTATTAGGACCAATTCTTTATATATGAAGACTTATATCATATTATGGACCCTTTTACAAACCAAGGCATACCCTTATCTAATGCTTCGCTGAGATTTACAGGTAAATTCACATAGTGTGACACATTTACTTATTACAAAATGGAAGAAGTATTGGAAGTTTACAACATGTCGTGAAGATGTGGAATTTTCATACACACTCCCCCTTAATGGAAAATTTGATAGGCCCAACAAGGCATGAAATTTGCAGAACTTTACAGAACACGACAACTTTGTGAAGATTTATGCAACTTGATCTTCAGTCAAATAGAACTTGAGATCAATATCACCATTCAAGAATTTGTTTCTAATAAAGTGCATATGAACCTCAATATGATTCATCCTTTGATGTTGAACTATAATATTAGCAAGAGAAATGCAACTCTTGCTGCCACATAGAAGAGTAGTTCTCTCTTTGATGCCCATGTGCAGTTCATGCAACAATATTTTCAGCCACACATTTTCCTTTGCAGTTTCCTTAACACTTACATACTCTGCTTCAGTAGATGAGATAGACATTTTTGGTTGCTTCTTGCTACTCTAAGTGATGGAACTTACACCCAACTTGAAAACATATCCAGAAGTAGACTTTCTATCTGCAACAGTACCAACATGATTAGAATCACAATAACCGAATAATGGTGCATCATTAGAAGAAGAATAAAACATACCATAGTTAACTGCTCCTTTAATATATTTCAAAATTATTTTTTCCATTTTCCAATGATCCTCATAAGGCTCTTGCATAAATCTTGAAACCACTCCTAATGCATAAGAAATATCAGGTCTAGTAATAGTCAAATAGATTAGACTACCAACTAATGTCTATACAGAGTAGGATCAAATTTTCCACAAGCTAGTTTAGGATCTAACTTAACGCCAAATTTAACGGGAACGACAACAAGCTTGCATTAAATCATGTTAAATCTTCTAAGAAAATTTACAACATACTGAGATTGAGATGTAATAATGGACTTATGATCTTGAAATATAACCATTCCTAGAAAATGATTTAGCAATCCTAAATCAGTCATATCAAAACATTGTTTTATCCTTTCTTTGATTCTAGCAATTAAATTTTTATCACTGCTGGTAATTAAAATATCATCAACATACAAGAGAACTAATGATAAGATTAATATTTTCAAATTTAATAAATAAATCGTTATTAGAACAACAATTATAGAAACCAAGATTATGGAAGAAACTATTAATCTTAGCATACCAAGCTCTAGGAGCTTGTTTAAGACCATAAAAAGTTTTTTTCATCTTACAGACATATAGTTCTTTACCAGGTTCTTCAAAACCTTTAGATTGTCTCATGTATATTGAATCTTCTTTTAGGTCACCATTAATAAATGCATTTTTTACATCCATTTGGTGAATCTCCCAACCGTATTGGGCAGCTAAAGCAAGAAGAATTATGACAATGCTCATTTTATCTATAGGGGAAAAAGTCTCAACATAGTCAAGACCAGGTTTCTGAGTGAAACCACGAGATACCATCCTTTACTTGAATTTTTCTATTTCTCCTATAGAGTTATACTTGATCTTGTACTACCACCTAGATCCTACAATTCTTCTCTTAGAGGGAAGGAATAGTTCCCAAGTATTATTTTTAATAAAAGCATTGTATTCATATTTCATAGCCTGAATCCATCTATCATCTTAACAGGATTCTTCAAAATATTGTGGTTCAACCTCATATAGGGTCATCAAGGCATGATATGAATGTTGAATATGTGTTACCTTTCTAAGATTAATGGGATTAGACTCCTTAACAAGATTTTGAGCCCTTTAGGAATATTGAGATGTAACACATTTTGAGATGACTCCCCCTCAATCTCCATCATATCTAGATCAAGATAATCATCCCCTTGAACTTTTGTTTCCATAATGTTAAAAGGATTATCATGTTCTATCTCAGGAGAAACAAAGGAGGGTTAGTGAGAAGCATCACAAAATGTCTTTTCTAAGACACGAACATTCATATTTTTAATTATGTCATGTTTGAAAGGGTCGCAGAATCTTAAGCCTTTAGTTTGAAAACCATAACCAACAAAAATACAAGAATAACAGGTCGAATCAAGATTCTTCCTTTTAACTTTTGGAATGAAGATAGATGCAGGAATACAAAATATTCTTAAGTGAGAGATATGCAGTTTTTGATTTCTCCATACCTCATGAGGAGTAGTTTGATGAAGGGATTTTTTAGGAACTCTATTAAGAATATAGAAAATAATGTTCATTCCTTTTGCCCATAAAAACTTAGGCACATTAGATGCATAAATCATAGTCCTAGCTATTTCTAAGATAGTCTTATCTTTCCTTTATGCAATTCCATTTTGTTTTGAGGAATAGGGAGTTATCAACTCTCTCTAAATCCCACATGACATACAGAACTCATAATTTTTTTTTGATATATTCACCTCTGTTATCAGTTCTAATTATTTCAATTTTCAGATTATAAGTATTTTCAACTACGACTTTAAATTCTTGAAACTTAAACAAGACATCAGACTTTTTCTTATATAAATAAGATTAGGTCATCCTAGAGAAATCATCAATGAAGAAAAAAGCATACAAAGTACCACTGAGAGAAGAAAATTCAAGTGGTCCTCTCACATCACTATGAATCAACTCTAATAGATGAGATGAATTTGGATCATGATGTTTGTGAAATGGTTCAACATGTTGCTTACCACATAGGTAACTTTCACATGTCTCATGACCAAATTTTATCTTTGGGGGGCCAAGAACAAGATTAAGTCTAGATATTTCATACAATCTTTTTAAATTTACATGATCTAATATTTCATACCAAAGTTGAATATCATTCCTGAAAGAGGAATAAAAACAATATTCAGACACAAAACCATCAAAGATATATAAGCCATTTTTCTGAATACCAGAAGCAATAACATTACCAAGTTTTTCTTTTACATACCATTTATCTTGTACAAAAACAAATCTATAATTTTCTTTAGTTAAGTGAGAGAAAGACAAAATATTCTTTTTTAGCTGAGGAACATACAAGACATTCCTAATTACACCATTTGACAATTTAACATTACGGCAACTTTCATATCTAATGATGGAATTATCTCTTAGATATATGTTCTTTTCACATTTAACTACATCTAAGAGGATACCAGGAGTGAAATTCATGTGCCTAGAGGTACCACTACCAAGAATCCACTCTTTGTCATTTGAAGCTAAAAGGGTAGTATATAGGGCAATAGACTGCTCCGCAACATTATCATGATTTTTTTCTGATCTTTCTTATGACTATTAGCTTTACTATTTCTTGTATTTTTAACAAATTTGTCGGCTTCTACATGGAATTCATGCTCTTTATGACCAAACTTGCCACATATTTTATATGTGCCATTGAATTTCACTTTAAATTTTTGGTTGTTCTTAACAGGATTGGATTTAGCATTGGGTTTAAATTTGGTTCTAATATTAGGTTTCTTATTATTATTATTGTTCTTCCTACTTTTAGTAGACTTATGATTATGAGAGAACAATGCTTGAGAAGTAGTCTCTTTTGAATCAAAATTCACCATTACACACTCTTCTTAGATTAATAGAGGAGACAAAGTATCCAAATCAAGCACATCATTCTCAGTTTGATAATCAAAGTTAAGAATAGAGATATAGTTTCTGAATATTTATATGAATGATAAAGTATAACAATTTATCTTGAAATAGTTCACAGTTACATTCATCCAATTGAGCTTTAATGTTTTTAATTTTAGCCAAATAATTAACAATTTTCTCAACCCCCTTCATGGGAGTTGTAAACAATTTTATAATTAGCTTAATTATTTTTTACAGGAGACAACCTTCATACATGGTTTCTACTTGTGTCCATACATCTGCATAAGAATCCATGTGACCTATATGTAGTGGAAATTCATCCTTTATTCTCTGTAATAGGATTGGGATTCTTGATATCTTTGGGAGAAGGAACTAAGGTTTTTAGGATTTGTTTTTCTTCTAGTGGGTCATGTCTCCACACTAGTTACAAGATCCCATAGCTTTCTTGCCATAAAATAGGATTTTAATCAAACTCTCCAAATACTGCAGTTAGTTCCATTTAATAACTGAGACTTTTCCATCGAAAAATTAGTAGAACTAGTCATTTTAATGTTCACATAGTTAGGAAGACAAATACAACTAAAAGTACGACTCAAGGAAGCCAGACAGAGGCAAAAAACAAGCTACAAGTCTTCTTTTTAGTTATACGATTACAAACATCTCAGGATGAATTAATAATAAATTAATTTTATCGATTTTAGAACTGAGCTAACTGAGTTAGGACCAAGCTAGACTATAGTCCATTTAAATAAAGTTAACTGAACAAATATTAATTAACTTAAACAAGCAAAGATCTATGTAGTGAATTGCTCAAACATGATCTAAACAACCATTTAGCAAATATTTTTTAAAAATATTTGGGTGGGGATTGGAATTTTAAACCTAGTTAGCTAAAAATAAAATTCAAGGAAGCCAAATAGAGACAAAAAACAAGATACAATTCTTCTTTTTAGTTATACGAAGACAAACACCTTAGGATGAATTAATAATAACTTACTTTGATCAAGTTAAAACTGAGCTAGAACTGAGTCGAGCTACAATCTATTTAAATAAAATTAATTAAACACATATCACTTAACTTAAATGATCAAATATCTAAGTAGTCAATTGATTAAACACGATGTAAATAACCATTTAGCTAATATTTTCAAAAAATATTTGGGTGGGGATTGGAATTTAAAACCTGGTTAGCTCGAAGACGACTGCAGAACAATTAGGACTTCACAGATTTGTAAATAAACTTCAAGCTTCTTCACCCAAGTAAATTAAAAGCTTCCATATCAATCCTTCACACACATAATCGCCAGTTCTAATACCATGTCAGGGTTTATAAGGAAGGTATAATAAACTAATTATCCATAGTATAAATTGTTGAAGATTATAGATTATAATGTGTAGATTACAGAATGTAATAACAAGAGATGAAAGAAAATAACAAACAAGTAAGGAGATGGTAACACCAAATTTATAGTGGGGAAACCTGAAGGAAAAATATCACTGTAATAAAGGAATGCATGTATTAAGAATCTCAAATGCAAGTTTTACCCATCACTTCCACTTCACTCCTTAGTGTCACAATATACTTGCAGAGTTGTTTCACTCAATCGTTTAACACTATACAATGTAATACCATGCTCTAATCTTTAATAATCTTACCAATATGATATATCCCTTGATATCTGTCTGGTACAAATGTAGACATTGTTCATATCCAATCCAAGAGGGATCACCCTAATCAATGTAGGGTGGGTGAATTGGTCACGTCGCTTCACTCTTAAATGTGGAAGACCATCATAATAAAGTTTGATGAATAAACTTTAAAATAATATGGGGTGTACAACACTGGTAGATATCCCACTTCACATTACAAGCCCAACACCTTCTATCTATCTTCTTCTTTATTTTTCTTTTCTTATTCTTCCTTCTTCTTTTCCTCCTCTTTCTTTCTTTCTTCTTCCTCCTCTTTTTTATCTTCTTTTTATTATATCTCTTCTTGCTCCTTTTTCTTTCTTTCTTATTCTTCTCTCTTCCTCTTATTCCCCTATTTTTTCTTCTCTTCTTCTTCTTTTTCTCTCTTTTTCCTTTTTTCTTTCTTCATAGTCCTTTTGTTGTCTTCGTTCCTCTTCCTTATTCTTCTTTGTCTTCCTCCTCCTTTTGCTTCTTATCTTCCTCATCTTCTTTCTTCTTATCATCCCCCTATTTCTTTTTGTTATCATCCTCTTGTTTATTTTTCTCTTTTGCTTCTTGTTTCTTCTTATATGCCTCCTCTTTCTCCTTATTCTTATATTTTGTTTCCTTTCTCCTTATTTATTTTTCTTTTCTTTTATTCTCATGTTCTTCTTTTTGTTTCTCCTTCGCCACCCTTTTATTCTTAGGTTTTCTTATATTCTAATTTCTTTTTTTGTGTCTCCTCCTCTTTTTTATTTTTCTCGTGTTCAGTTATTTGTATAAGCTCTTCTATTTCCTTAATGTGGGGTTTATCCTTGATGGTTTTTTTTCTTGTGTTGCAAATTTTTGAGTTATTTCCCAAAAGAGTATGGTATGGCTTCTTCCTCCATGTCTATATAGATTTGTACCTCCTTAATTAATTCAGGTGGGAGGATATGGATTATATCTCTTATTACCAATGCAAATCTCTTCAGATAATGAAGTATGGCCTCTACTATCACCACATGTTCTGTTCATGTGCCTACTTCATATGGTTGAGTGAATTATGAAATGTTTCCAGGGGTTAAACATGTCTTATATTACATCTGTAGGCATTTTTAGATAATTATGAGTCTTCCTAGGATTCTACATCTTCATTGAATTGCGGCCATGATTATTCTTGTGTTGTGGTTGGAGGTGAGAATGGAAAGGAAGGGGTTTATTATTCCCCCAAATCTTATATTTGTATAGGCCCTATCTCTGAATCCTCTTCTTCTTCATTGATTTCTAATTATGTCACCATTTTCTTTGTGGCCATTGTCTTTTAGCATTTAGTGATTGGTTGTGGCGCAATTTTCTCTTTCTTTGTTCTTCTTTTGTATATTTTTGGACCTGTTCTACTTGTCTCCCCTTGGCCCTATTCTCGTGGATATTTGTTTCTAAATTCCTCCCATGTCTCTTCAATTAGGTCATTAATATTAGAAGGTATTAGTTTTCTAGGATCCATACAAAGGTTTATTATTGCTTCTATTGTTGTGGCCACCAACTCATCTGATGTCTTATAAAGCATTAGAGCTATGTTTGCAATTCACGGGATGAAGGGCCTTATGAAGGTATAATTTATGTCTACAATGAACACCACTTTATTTTTAAATTTATTCACTGCTTACTTTGAGATCCTTGATTTATTGGCTACTATATTTCTAATCTTATCTATCCAGCCTATCAAACATGTGATTTGTTGTATTTGATTCATTGTTATCTTGTGTTTTATAATTTGTTTTGTAATTAGTTTTACTTGTTGTCACTGGACTAGTTTTTTTTTGGCTGGGAGAGTATTGGTGAAGTACATTGCAAGACATAATAAAATTGACCCATAACAAAATGTTTGTTTTCCCTCCTAAATCTTCCTAGTGTTCTCATGAAACTCAATGACTAACACTTCACATAAATTATATTTAGAATGGAAGGTTATCATGTCTAGGGAAACTTGTGCACTAATTACATGGGCACCATCTTCTTGATTTGCATGATAAATGTTTAAACACATAGCCTTGACATCATACCTTAGGGCGTGATATTTTATGTCACCAATTCTGACACAGGGTTCATTTTAAGAGACCTCTTGGAAATTGGAGGTGGAAAATACCTGGCGAATATCCCCGGAACTAGTTTCACTTAAAGGTAAATTTTTCATTTTTTTCAAAACTGAATTTTCGCCTACTATTTTTTTTTAATGGAGACTGCAGATATTGACGCATAGTTGACATATGACAAGGAATCCTCTTATCAGGCGTCAACAAGCTTTCTTGACGCACGACAGGAAGGTTCTTTGTCACGTGTGACATGAATATTATTTGTCGCACGTCAACAAAGTTTCTTGATATGCGACAGGAAGGTTCCCTGTCGCACGTCAACAAAATTTCTTGACGCACGACATAGCATCTTCCTATCCCATGTCAACAAAGTTTCTTGACGCATGACAGGAAGGTTCCCTGTCGCGTGCCAACAGTGTTTCTTGACACACGATAGGGAACCTTCTTGTCGCACGTCAAGAAAATATTTATTGATGCACGACAGAGAACCTTCCAGTCACACGTCAAGAAACTTTGTTGATGTGTGAAAGAGAACCTTCATATCGCTCGTCAAAAAATCTTGTTGACGCGTGATAGGGAATATTTCTATCGCGTCAACAAAGTTTCTTGACACGTGAAAGAGAACCTTCCTGTCGTGTGTCTTAGGCTTCAAAACCCTAATTTTGTCCTATAAATAGCCTGCCACCGGTCATTTTCACATTTACACTTTTTAGCTCCCAAATTTTCTTATTTATAGGAATTCAGGTCAGGTACAATCAAGGTCAATGACAACTATAATGGTGAATACAAGTGCATCCCAAGCCCAAGATAAAAATCAAGAGGAACCAGTCCAAGCCCTATCCAAGGCCAAGATAATCTACAGGAACCTTTTGTGCCCCCACATCCAGACAGTTGTACAAATGAATTCAGAATACAAGGATATGCTTGATGCATGTGACTTTGGTGGTCTCGTTAGGATGCCCCATTTCGAAATAGACCATGACATTATGAACTACCTTTTATCCTCGTATAATACAGAGAACAGTTTATTTACTGTTACTGTGGATGAAGGTCGAATGTTTCAATTTGGTGACGACTCAACTAATATTCATCGGTTAACAGGCCTCCCATTCAAAAATTTATCAATTGTTACAATGAAGGCAAAACTCATCGAAGATGATAAGAAGTACCTGGAATTGACTTTTAGGTTCCATGTTGATTGTAAGTGTCAACTGTTTTCAATTTTCATTAGGTATTCAGTTTCTGATTTTGATACAATTCAAATTGATATTAATTCCAATGTTCTTTTGGCATTTTTTAGCTCATGTCAATAAATCTAGATGTGGTGTTGATATGCAAGGAATTTCACACCACTTTCTTGCCACTATGATTTCCTTCTTTCAAGCCAAAATAGTTTTGTAGGGTTGCCAAATAGATATACCAAAATGGGATATTGCATACATTCTTGCTACTATTGGAAAGCAAAAATCTGATTGGTGCACGTTTTTATCCAAAAAAATAAAACAATAACATTAAAAATGCAATGCTTTCAGAAAAACTAGTCATTTACTCCACAAACTATCTTCTTGGCTTTTATTATGAGGCTCTTCTAAATTTAAAAGAAAAATCAATTCCTACTTGCACAGATGAGGCGTTAACGAATTTGTCAATTCCATTTCAGGAACAACAGGTATAAACTATAAAGTTTGTATTTTGACATTAGACTAACAAGATGTTAATCTCGAATCTGATTAAATACTTACTATTTACAGAGAAGAATTTTGGAGGCCCTTCCTTGAAAAAAGGAAACATCAAGAGGAAGAGGCCAACAACACGTTGAGGTGTCGACAGATTCACAATTTGAAATGGAAGTTCACTCATCTCTGAAATACCAACTGTTTGAATTCGTTAAATGCTAGAGAAGTAATACCTTAACATTTATTATTTACAAATTCCCATTTTGTATTTTCAATTTACCATTTAAATTTTACCATATTGAATTGACATATAATCGACTGTTGTTGAGATTGCAGGGACTTTGGACTATACACGTACTTCTCAAAGTCAGTCATCTTCACCAACTCACTCCGTTCAGTCATATGTAATTGTCTCTTCTCAACAACCACCTCAGCAATCCCAGTAACAAACAACTCAAAGATCACCAGTTACTACTCCAACACGGCCACCTCAACCACCGCAAAAATCTACCCCTCAACAACAAGGTATTATTTTATTGCTTTAGTACAAGTTTTGAATAATACTTCATATAATTTTGTAGTTTTTGCATAGTTTAACAGTTTTTCATATGATTTTTCTTGATCTTTTCAACACATTACAATCCTTCACCTTCTGTACAGACAGCAGCATTGCCCCCTCCTCCAATAATATTCAAAATTCCAACTAGAGGATTAGGAAAATAGAACATTGGTAAAGGCATGCCAATTCCTCCGGCCCCTAGTGGGACACTAAAAATTTCCTCCTCGTTTCGAATTCCAACCCTCTCTCTTGGTGGCTTGCCCAACACAACGGGCATATGGGTTTTAAATAATATAACTTTAGATGAAGATTACTTGGGCATTGATAGCAATGACCCAACATGATTTTTTAATACACGTGAGATGATTCAAGGCCAGTAGGTATACTTATATTTCAACATAATTTATTCAACTTTCATTACATTTCACTTTAGAATATTGATTTATTTTATTGTAAATAGGATCAGGGCACACAAAGGAAGAAACAAGTAGCAGTCGATCAACCCGAAAGCCCCCATACCTCTCCAGCGAGATCATCTTTCTCAGATTCAGATGGTGAACAGTTGCTACCATTTCCTTTAGAGAACTTAATTGGTTGTGATTTTCAGTCCCATGTCGATGAGTTTATTGTACCTCATATTGGTTAGCTCATAGAATGGGAGAAAGGGGAAAAAGTACTAATCAATGAGATAATAAGTCATTTTGAAAATTATTGTCAAAGGGATAGTTTATACGCTGCAGTCCAGAATCGACATGCGAAGATGGATTTCTTACTTACCCAAGTAAGAAGTGGGGTTGTCATGTATAACAACTTTAAAGATGACATTTTGGATAAAATATTAAACAAATTGGAAAATATTAGTGCTGAAGCCCACTAATATTTTAACAAATGGTCTAAGGACAATGATCTGGTAGCGATTGCAAATGCCGAAAGAGATAGAGCAGTTGTAAATATTATCACTTCAAAACAATATTTTTTGTTAATTTGACATTTTCTTATTTTAGTAATATTTTTAATTGATATCACTTTTTTGCAGTTGAAATATGAAAATTTGAAGAGTCAAGCAAAGGTTTCCTAAGTTCACTTGGAAACTGCAAAGAAAAGTTTATCCGCGGCAAAGAATTTGAAGGAAAATATTGTTTTTCTTAACAAACAAAACAATACACTGAAGCGGATAATTAAAGAGCATGGCTTCGACCCTGAAATTTTATTCAAAACCAAGGCAGTTGCATATCCAAGTTTGCTATCCCATGGAGATGCAATAAATTAGGAACAAAGAATTGTAAAGAATCTAGACAGTGTTGTGGAAGATCTCATTAGTTCTGGGATTATTCAATCCATTGGGGAAAGGGGTACAGGCAGAGAAGCCATTGGGGAAACTGAAAGGAGTACAGGAGTGGAAGCCACTGAGGAAAGGGGTAAAAAAATTTGAGGGTTAAAAAATTTCATGATTGAGGGTGGAGAGATTGAGGGTTTGAAATACTTTATAATATATATTTGAAAATTATTATCTAGATTTGGAATTTGAAACTTGAAATACTTTATAATATTTAATTTTATATC
Source organism: Taxus chinensis (assembly GCA_019776745.2). Lineage (NCBI taxonomy): Eukaryota > Viridiplantae > Streptophyta > Pinopsida > Cupressales > Taxaceae > Taxus > Taxus chinensis. The sequence continues at coordinate 61,208,701 of CM034152.1, read as the reverse complement.
TTCCTTTATATTATGTATAGAATTTGAAATTTATTATTTGGATTTGGAATTTGAAACTTGAAATACTTTATAATATTTAATTTTATATCTTCCTTTATATTATGTATAGAATTTCTAGATTGTATATGGTGTTTTTGTTTTATTTGAATGTGATGGTGTTATGATAATGGTTAATTATTTGTTTTAAGAAAATATGGAATATGGTATGACAAAGGCATCTTAATACTAAGAGTTAAATCTTCTTCGCTCTACTTGTAATGATGAGTACATTAGATGTGGATGATGACATTAGAATAGAATCATGATTTAGCTTCAAACATGATTGTGGATGATGAATTGTATAAAATTTGGAATGTGTTATGAAATAAACATCTTAATATGGAAAAATCTTCCTCTCTTTGTAAAATTTGATTGTGTGATTTTATCCCACAAAGTTTAAACAATATATCAAAGCATTTTGCAAATATAAAAATAAATTAAACATAATTGTAAAAAATCAAGAAATGTCATATGATAGGGTTTAAGTTACCTCTTGTGTTTTAGATGGTTGTGAAAAAGCATATGGAAGGAAAATGAGAAATCATCCTTCGTAGTGTGCTAGATCTTTGATTTAAGAAAACTCAACACGGGAAATGGGTTAGTAGATAGATGAGTGAGTTGCCTGACATTGTCAGTCCCAAGAAGTGCGAGCTTCCTCGGATGGATGTCAATCCACGTTTTAAAAAAAAGATGAAATAATTGTATTTAAATAAATGTAAATATATATACCTATAACATGAAACATCTTTAATGATAACAAAAGCTGAAACAAAATTTGATAAAAAGCCTCCTCATTCAATATTTGCATTTGTAGAGTTAATATGAAATTGAATAAATAAACACAATTAAAATGTAAGGTGACAAACAATAAAAGTAAGGTCAAGGAGATACCTATTTAAAGTTGAAACAATCCATTATCAATAGCTTCTTCAAACTCGATGTTTTCTTCTGTAGAGTGTGATGATGCGCCAATTCCACTCTCATCATTGGGAACAGTTATACTTGTAGCTGTATTATTCACACATCTTATTTCAGAAAGGGAATTCCAATGAGTAATTGCTCTGTCGAAAGGAAATGTTTCCATAGAGTAGAGAGATACATAACACCTCATGCAACTTTCTAGATTTTTATCCAACCTGTTTCTCAATTTTGATTTTATAAATGATAAAGCACTGAAAACCCTTTCGTCCTCCACAGACCCCAAAATCATTTTTTGGCATAACTCATATAATATGAAATATTCACTGATGTCTACTTGTAAGATAGAACTTTGATAGATTCCTCACCACATCCTTATAATAGCACCACTTTCATAAGGTTCATCTAAATTTTTATATTGGTTCCTCATTGTTGTTGCAAAATTTATTTATTGAAAATTTAATAAATCAGCATTCAGTATACCTTTGATTTCCATACCCTTGAACTCTGAAGTGTTTGTGAAATGTTCCATTATTGTACCCATGGATTTATGGAAATGCTTTCTTACAAAGTCTACATGACCACCTTCAGTATTCCAAAAATTAGGATTCATAACACCCATTCTTCAAGAATTTTATCTTTGGAGAAACGTCCTCTAATTTCTGATGATAAGGATTCTGATTTTTTTTTAAGCTTTATTCTTGTTTCAACTATAACAGACTCAAATAGAGTACGTGTCATAGGAACATTTTCTCATTCCGATCCTGGAACAACTTGACGTTTTTCCAAAATGTGTAGTGGTATGTCCCTCCCATTAACATTGATGTAGAGGTGGTCGTGGATATTAAATCTCAAATAGGTACTGGGATTTTTAAGATCTAACAAAGATTTCCAATTCTCAAAAATAGGTCTATCAAAACTATCTTAGGAAGAGTACAAGACATCAAGACTTTGACATACCATTTTTCTCATCTGTATAAAATCCACAATATAGATTAATCTCCCTTGTGCATGCTTCATCAGTGTATTGATCTCCTGCAACATTGGAAGAATACCAACCAATGTAAGCAATGTCTCCAAATCAGTTAAACGAAACAACAAGTCCCTCGCCCTATCAACTTCATGACGATATTTGTGCATGAAACCAACCAACGAAGGATACTCCTCACAAACTCTGCATGCATGTTCATATAAAGAGATCCATCTCTTCTCAACATCCTTCAAAAGTTTTTTGCCATCTGTAATTCCAATTGTGAATTTCTAGAACTCAAGAAATCGCTTTGGGTTGCTTGCCATATAGGCATGAAGTTCTCTTATAAGGTATTCTACTTTAGCAACATTTTCGTAGTTGCTTACCATTTTATACGCTAAATTCATTATGTGAGCCATACAGTGAATTGGTAGTATATATGGGGATACTATTGTTTGTAATCTAACACACAGCCCTGTTCGGTGACCCTGTATGACTGATGCACCATCTACTCCGACGCATACCAACTTTGTAGCAATTTCATAATCAGTCATTCCAGCAATATATTTCAAATGAGAAACAACTATTTTATGTAGGTTTTTGGCATTACAGTTTTTAACCATTTTTATAACACCTAGCAAATGAGGTGTCCTTATATGATTTTCTAAAGTATAGACGTGGATACATACCCATGCAATGTTGTCGACTGCTATCACTTCATCAATTGAAAGAGAGATAAACTTTGATTTTTTCACATTCTCTTTCAAATCTTCCTTCTCTATCATCAAAAGGCATTTTTCCATTTCCCATGCACTACTTTTAGACCAATGAGACTGAGGTACGTTGGGAATGACATTATATTGATACAAAACTTTGAAATCGAGGAAATCCAAAATTGGTCTTCCTTTCTTTAGTATGTGAAATAAAGTAGAGAATTGTATGAGTTTTGCATGTAGATTTGTTTGATTCATCTTACCATTTTGCGTTGTGATCGTTCCTCCCTTTTCCATGAGATTTTTGCGTTTTTATTTCTCCACTTCATAATCCAATGTGTATTTAACATGCATGCATTCTTTTTCAGTTTTCCACCTGTGTATTTTGATTTTCTGGCCATCTGTCCCCATTACAGTCAAATATTGTTTTCCACAATGTTTTTCTATAGTGTCCAGCTTCATTTGCATTTTTTGATACTTTCCCAATTTCCACGTACATATTGTACATGTACATTCAGGTGGGATCTCTTCTGAATTAGATGGTTGTACAAGTTCGATAAATGGAAATTTGGCAACCCAATTGAAATTATATGTCCTCCCAATGGTCCACATATTCTTGTTTGTTTTCAATGTTTTGTTTTTCTGAGTAGAATTTTCAGCAATATCACAATCACCTGGTTTCCTCTTTTGTGAACCAGAATTTGAAATTGATTTTTGTGTTCCATTTTGTTGAGTATTTGTATGTGTGATATCTTGATGCACTCCTGGTTGCACCCCAACAGGAAGAATATCTTCAAGATCTAGCATCTCAACAGGTATATCTTCAAGGTCTGGTATGGTATCATCATAGGTGACATTTGGTTGATACTGTGTAGAATGCATGTCCACCTCGATATTACCTTCCACACACTCAATATTCTAATTCTTTCTAGTGGCAACTATATGGTTGCTGGTAGTTGCACTATATGTATCAGCAGAGTTTCTAAAATACTTGAACAGGGACTTCTGAGATTTCTTTGTTACTTTTTGGGTCTTCGCATTCTGAGGACTAGCACCTTCCATTATTCTGAATAGAGTCGTGCGTAAGAAAAATAAGTAAGTCGCGCGTCAAATAAAATTGGGTCACGCATTAGGTATAACACTAAGTCACGTGTCAGAGGAAACCAAGTCGTGCCTCAGAGGAAAAAGAGTCACGCGTCAGAGAAAAACAAGTCGCGTGTCACAGGAAACCGAGTCACGTGTCATAAAATTCACTAATTCGCATGTCTACAATACCTCCTTGTCGTGCATCAAAAAATTCAATGATTCACATGTCAACAAATATTCTTGTCACACGTCAGCAAATTCAATGAGTTGTGCATCTTCAGAAAACGGTGTTGGTAAGTACTGGTGGTAGTATGGTGCCTGGTGGTAGTATACTACCCAGCGAATCACCTAGGTTTTTATAGGAGATGTTTTCAAATGTAGGTGAAGATGACCCCCAAAAAAAATATACTGTAAATTTTAGGCGAACAAGACACTGACCTGCTCTGAAAAAATCACCTTTTAAAATTTTTCTAAAATGAAAATTTCGCCATATTACGAATATTCACCCCTAAAATTATCCCTGTCTGACGCTTATTTTTGGCATCATTACGTCCATGAGTTACATTGTGGTTTTCATTGGTGTCTTCTTCTTTGTTAATGTCGAGTGCCCTATTGCTAATAACCCTGTGAATTCTTCTAATACAGTCGCATTGATTTGGTAGGGTCGATCCATATATAACATTTTATTGTATAGTTGACTAAGAAGAACCCTTATTACATTATCTACCCTATAAAAGTAGGGAATTCAGCTCCATGCATCCAATTTTAACTTTGTTATGACTTTCATGTGTTTTTTGTATTCTATCTCCCTAGTGGTTGAATTTTTTTGAATTAATAGCTATCTATCAAGCTCTAGGTGTGTATGATCATATTTTGTAATGGTAGAATGCATATACTTTTGGATGTCATGTGCATGCATGACCTTGAATGGAATGTGTGAAAATGCTCCCATTGGATCATGTTGGGTAGATTTCATTGAATGCTTCTAGAATTTATGTTGTGGGAGATCTTTATGCACAATAATGATGGGAGTTACCATCTTCTTCTTTATTTTATTATGATGTGCGTGCCCTAGCTCTCTTACCCTTCTTGATTTTTGTGATTCGCTTCTTTTCCCTTACTATTTTTTATTATTTGGCTTGTGTCTTCATAAGCTTATGTTTTTATACCTTTATGTTGTTTACCTACCGTATTTATTGGTTTTAAGGTGGGAAAAATGTATTCTTTGTTTTGCGGGTTTTATTGGTGCTCCTATGATCCGTTGTTTTCCGTCCTTCTTTCACAGCTTCCTTCAATTTTGTGTGGATTTTTCCATTTTTGTCTGTGTTCTGTGGTCTTTTGTTCTTTATTTTGTGGGTTTTACTTTGTTATGTGGTTTTCTTCCTACTTATGCATCTCTCCTTTTGTCACGCAAATACTTCCTTGCTTTTGCAACTTTTTCTTCTATGCGCGGGTATTCCTTCTCTTCACTAATTTTTCCTTTGTTGTGGAGGTATTCTTTCCTCCATGGATTTTTCCTTTATTGCAAAGGTATCCCTTCATCCATGGATTTTTCCTTTATTGCGAGGGTACCCCTTCCTCCACAAATTTTTTGTTTGTTGCGCGAGTATCCCTTCCTCCGTAGCTTTTTCCTTTGTTTTGTAGATTGTTTTATTCCTTGTATGGGTTGTTGGTTTATTTTCCTTCCTTTGCGTATGTGTCTCTTAATTTTATTTTTCTTCCGCTTCCATGTTTGATGTCCTTATTGCTTATATTATTCTTCTTTCTTGGCTTACATGTTTTTGGTAGAGAGAGTTCCCTTGTGGGTTTTCATCCTCCTCCTTATCCTACCCACCGAATTGTCGATTTTCAGATAGGACGGTTTTTTAACATTAAATTTTTAGTCCAAGGTATGTTATTTCTTTAGTTGTGCTCAGTTGTTATAGCCTGGTAGTTCTTTATTTTGTAGTTTTTTAAGTTTGGTGGATCTAGATGACAGTATATCCTTAATGATGTATGGACCTAACTAGTGAACTTTGAGCTTGCCAGGATTTTTCCATTTACTATCATATAATAACACTTGATCCCCTACGTCAAACTCCTTGTGCTTGATGTGTATATCATTCCATGCTTTCTTCCTTCTTTTTTCTTGAGTTTGATTGTATGTTGCTATGAATATTTTTCATCTATTTTTTCTAATTCAATGAGCCTTTCATGTACTGATGGATCTTAATTTAACCTAAATACTATAGCCACCCTAAGACTTGGAAGTGTAAATTCCATGGGAACCATGGCTTCAAGTCATTAAACAAATTAGAATGGAGATTATTTTTTAATCCTTTTATATGTTTCATAGTACGCCCATAATGTTGCTAGTATCTTCAAGTCCTAATCTACTTTTTGGAGTGAATATATTTTGGTGAGTGATTTTTCTAATACCTTATTAAATGCCTCGACTATCCTATTCTCTTGATGGTGGTATGGTTTACTTATATTATGATTGATCATAAAATGTTTAAGTAGCTCTTTGATAGTAGCATTAACAAAATGTTTTCCTTGATCGCTTGTTATGCTTAGGAGGCATCCAAATCTTGTTATAATGTTCTCATAGATAAATTTGGCTATTGTTCTTGTAGTGCAGTCTTTTGTAGAGGTGGTCTCTACCCATATTGTAAGGTATTATGTCCTTGATATTATAAATCTAGCTGGATTGTTTTTTAGTTGTTTTGATGGGTCCAATAAAGTCTATATCCCATTTCTCAAATGGGGCTATAACTAATACTGGTCTTAGAGGCATTTCATCCCTTGCATTTGGTTTTCCAACTCACTAACTTATGTCACAATACCTAGCATGATTATCTACATATTTGAATATTGTGGGCCACCATGACCCTGCCATCATTATCTTTCTTATTGTAGCTTCTCATCCATTGTGGCAGGGATTCTATGAGAATATTCTTTCTTTCATGTTCTAGGACTACTCTTCTAAGGATGTCATCATGTCCCTTTTTGTATAATGACCCTTGAAGGCCCTGCTTAATAAGTTTTTCTTTTGTTGCTTGGTGTATTCTATGGGGAATTCTCCAGTAGTTAGTAATTGGGCTATGTCATCAAACTCTTTAGGAATGGCCTTAACTTTAAATAAATGAGCATCTGGAAAATCATCACTTATGGGTTGCGAATCTTCTCTTGTCTCTATTCTGGACAAATAATATGGACCGTTGTTCAATTCTCCTAGTTTAAAAGAGCTAGTAAAGTCAAACTCTTGGAATAACATAAACCATTGACATATCATTCCTTACAATACTGGCCTATTCAATAAGAACTTCAAAGGCTCATGTTCCATATAAAATACGAATGGTGTAGCTAGTAATAATTTCTAAATTTCAGTAGGGCATACACCATGCAAGTAGTTATTCTCTCTTTTTTGTAGAATAATTTTTCTTATCATTAGCTAATTTGTGGCTTGTAAAAGCTATTGGGTGATCCATATTTTCTTCTGGTTGTGCTAGTACTGCCCCATTAGTAATGCATGATGAATCTACATGCACATGAAAGGGGACTTTCCATTTTGGAAGTATCAAAATATTTGCGTGTAGTATTTTATATTTAAGTATCTCAAAAAGCATTTGTACATGCTTTGGTCCATTCTATCTTTTTATTAGTCTTTTTCTTCAAAAGTTCTTCTAATTGTGCACTAATCTCTACATAGTTTCTGATGAAATTCCTATGATAGCATGTATATGCCAAAATTATTCTAATTTATTTTTTGTTTTTGGAGATGGTAGTGTGAAAATTTCTAAAGTTTTAACTGGATCTATCAATAAACCTTCTTTTCATATAATATGACCCAATAATGTACCAATTGGGGTCAAAAAATATGCATTTCTTCAAATTCAAGGATATTTTTAGTGTTCTGCATCTTTGAAACATAAGTTTTAGGACTTGTATATGATTTTTCAATAATCCATAAACTATCCAGTCATCCAAATAAACCTCTAGAAAGTCATGAATAAACTCTTTGAAGGCATTTATCATGCTTATACTGAAAACAACATGTGCATTCTTCAACCCAGAGGACATCACTATGTATATGAATGAACCCCATTTTGTAGAAAATGTGGTTTTGGGTTGATATTCAAGAGCAATTTAAACCTAAAGGTAACCATAAAACCCATCAGTGAATGAATAAACATCTCTTCCGCTACATTTTCTTGAACCTCTTCTATGAATGGAGTAGGGAATTGGTCATGCACACATGTTTTATTTAATTATCTATAGTCCACAAAAATTCTAATCTCTCTCGTTTTATTATTTTGGACTACGATAGTGCTTATCCATTAAGAATCTTCAACTGGTTTGATAATCCCTGCATCCAACATCTTATCTATTTCAGTTTTTACCTTCACTTTCAAGTTGGGATTTATATATAAGGTCTTTTCTTAAGAGTTATAACCCCTTATTTGATTTGAATTTTCATTTTTCCCACTTATTTTATCCCACGTAGTTCCTTGAAGTCTTTAGGAAATATATCTTGAAATTCTTGATGTAGTTCGAACACCTTGGCTACTTCTTCTTCATACCAATAATCTCCTATTTTTGTAAATTTTTCTTCTCCATTTATTCCAATGTTTTCATTCCTTAATTTTTAAGGTTGATAGAAATAATTTTCTTCTTCTATCTTAGTTTCTAGTACTTTTCTTTCTCCTTCTACTATTTTGTATTTCAAATTCTCGGGTTTTTCTTCTCTTTCTTGTTTCTCCACTGTAAAACAATATGCCATTTCTTTCACTTTTATTGGTTGTTCTCATGGGTGTTTTTAATCCTCTTGTGGGGTTGATTTCTATTTTGGAAATCGATTCACAGTCTCTTATAAAGTTAAGAATAAGAACTTTATTATATTTTGTAGTGCCCAAAGTGTATTGGGATTCACATCCCATAAATTGAAGGTGTGACAGAAGTCATTCACTACTTGATCCTAGTTTTTTGTTTCCTTCCTTATTTCTTGGTGCATATACCAGGACCTAGGTAGTTGTAATTTTTATCACTTTTAAAAGTTTCCAAAGATCGTGATTTTCTTAACCAATTTTAAGTATTCTAAACTCCAAAAATTGATTAAATTCTGATTATTATGCATCCATATAAGTGCGGAAAACTTGTGTAGCAAATAAATAATCAGAAAACTGAAACATTCAGATAACAAAAGAGATTGTTTACGGGGTTCGGAAATTCCTACGTCCCCGGGTTCAGATTGAACCGATCCATTAATAATATTGAAATGCAAGTACAATAACTCTTACAAACAACCAATAATGAATCAAAACCTGCAAATGAGCTGATCAATGTCCCAAGAACTCTGAAAAATAGCAGAAACTGTCCCAAGAACGATCCGTGGCTCCTACAGTGTTTTCACAATGTGATCTCCCTGCAACTGTGTTAGAAAAACACCTACAAATGGATATTTAAAAACATTCTATGAAAAAAAATCATATTTCTGAGATCAGATCTGAATTCTGAACACTTTTCATGTTTACACCAAGTCACAATTCGGACCAGAAGTGCATTGAAATTCATGTTTTCCAACTAGCTGTCTTGAAGATCCCTGTTAAAATCTGCATTCAAAGCTTCCAAAAATAGGTTAAAACTCAACAAAAAAGATCAAATCTTACATCGTTGGAATCATCTCAGAATTTCCTTCATTTCATCTTTTTACTCCGAGTGCCCAATCTGAGTGCAAGGCCTTCAAAAATGGCGTTCTCTGCAAACTGGTCCTTAAGCTGCTTTTACACAGACCTGCACCAATGCTATTCAAATACAATATAGCTCCTTTTATATTGTTTCTAAACAAGTGGCGTGGTGGTCAAAGCCCTTATCTTTTTGCATGGAGACCATGGTTCAAATCCCCCCCATATCTCCACTTCCTTCTCCTTAGGCGGATTTCAAGTGTTTTATCCCACATTGTGGGGGCGTGAAAAATGGTTTAGCATTTAAAAATGCATGAAGGGGGGTTTTGAATTGGCTAAGAGCCATCTTATGCTTGTGTGGAGGCGCATTATAGGGGCACATTTCTTGGGATGGCGCATGGTTTGTATTTTAGGCTCTAAAACAATCCCAAGAATAATGTGTGGTAGATGGAAAGGTTTATATAATGCGTGGCATTTGGAAATAAGGCGTAAAATTAATAAAATAATGCGTGGGAAATGTAATATGACTTTGGATATAATTTCGACCCATGTAAATAATTAACACTTGGTCAAATATATATATTCCACTTGTCGTCTCCCGATAGGCAATTCGATCGAATTCGACGAGTGGTGGCAAGCCACGTGGTGGCTTGTGGACCCACCACATTAGCGATAATACCATAGTCCACACGGCGGCCGGGCTCCCCTCCGTAATAAAAGTTGAGCCTCTTGTTCCCGTGCACCTTTTTTACGCTCGTCAAAGACCGGTGATCGAAAACCAACAAACAACTCCCTTTTGCCTTTTCACCACGTGTCGCAGTGCGATTGGTCCATTATTGACCAGTTGACTAGAGTTGACTTTCCCGTTGACCGAACTTTGACTAGACATATCTAGAGCTCCCGATGTCCGTTTGTCACGTTCTCATAGTCGTTGGAAAGCTCTCGAGATGATCTTCTACACTGACACCATTTAGGGATGTTTTGGGAACTTTCAAAAATGATCCCCTGATCACACCTCCCCACTGAGAAAGGCTTTTTGTCCACAAAAAGTTGTGTATCAACCCATAAAAACATGCTATCTCTTCCTGCATTGCACAAACACATACAAGAACCCAAAATAACATTATAGGTTAAATAAATGCAAATAGTTGATTAGCTAGTCATATAATCGATCAGATAATAACACCCAATTAAGCTAGTGTTCAACTGAAACGCTGCAACCCTGTCAACTCTACGCACAACTGTGAACTGTCATACCCCACTGTAATGCCATCAAAAATAACTGACCAGATAATAACACCCATTCTATTATGGAAAGCTAGTGTTCAACTGTCACTTTGTGATACAGCCGATTACCAAAAATTACAATTCCATAACACAGATCAGTATACAAGACATCTAAACTGCCCACAATTAGGCTAGTGCCCACTGCCCATCTGAAACTGTAACCACTGCAAGTATTCACTATCAGAATATAATAGACTATCAACGCCCAAAAATAGCTATAGTCAACAACTGAATCAACATGAATATGCCAAAACACTGTATCGCCATCACAAATAATAAGTCAGATAATAACACCCATCTATAACAGAAGCTAGTGTTCAACTGACACTTTGTGATTATGCTGATTACAACTACAAGTTTCAAATTTAGACATGCTACTGATGCCTATCCCTGCATAGTGTTTTCAACAATGGAACTACCAACCAATCTGAGAAAACAAAACATGAGTATGATGAACCTATCACTCAAATCTTCTCTTCAGCTGTTTCCATTCATTTTCAAAGCTTAAATATCAACTTAGGAACAAATCCTTATCAATCAACAGGAATCCCTAAAATATAGCTCTGAAAAACATTTTGCTTGCCTACTATCAACAATTTACTGTAGTGCAAATATAAAGTTGAGGAGTGTTTTTCCAAACCAATCACTTGGGTTTTTCCGTTTTGGTTGTTTTACCTTCTCAATACCAAAATGAGTCTTAGTTAGGTTTAGCACTGTTGGTTTTACAATACTGTTCTTTTTAACAACTTTCCAATTTTGTTGTTTAGGAACAAACCAACAAACCTTAACATCATGACCATTCCTATTACAATGGGAACAAAATTTAACTTCCCTATTTTTAGGAGTCTTACCCATTTTACCATTCTTAGAACTCTGTCTACGAGAATGATTCCCCTGTTTAGGAGAGGTAACATTCTTGCCATTTCTCACCTTTCCTTGGTGAGATTGGTCTTTAGCACCTGCCTTATCATTCACAAAAGGCATTAACTTCTTAATCAAATTTTTCCTCTTCCAACAATATGCAACAGAATGATTAGTACCTTCACAAAATGTGCAAGGGAAAGCATATTTCTGCCTACCAAAGCTATATTGTTCCAACTGAAAGAGTGTATTAGAAGTTTTAGGATTTGATTTTCCCTTAGTGCTATTTTTAGTGTAAGTGGAAGGAGGTGGAATCTGATTACCTCTTTTACCTGTTTTCTTACACCTTTCATTGTTCCTCCTGATGGCAGAATCCTGCAATTCTAGTGGTGTAGATCCTTGGCTGTTGGAAGCTTGTCTTCCTTCAGCTGCTTTGGAACTTTCTCCAATTTCCATTTTCCCACTAGAATAGCCCAAACCTACAAACCGAGGCTGATCCTCTACCTGTATTGGGTTAGCATCACCTTGTCCATTTTTACCAAGGCCCTGTTCTGTTAAATCCCATCTTAACCATTAGCTTAGATCCAATTCCCTTAGTGTGTTTTTCAAACTGACCCAAAGGAATATCTGAAACTGAATGAGAGGAAGAATTAAAATGTGAACAACTTACAGTGCATTCTTCTGTCATAGTACCTGCATCTGATTTGGAAGGCATTTCCTTCTTATGTTCACCTTGTTGCAGCTTTTCCAAGAGGGCATCCTTGGTTCGTATTTCTTCCTGCAACTCTTTAACAAAGCCCATCAACTTCTTGCTCTCTTCAAGCATCTTGTTGACATACTCCTCTTTCTTGGTTATAGAGGATTGTGGCTCAGATTTTAACCGCACTATTTCCTCTTCCAAGGAATAAAATTTATCTCTCAAGAAAGAGTTTTCTTCTTGGAGTTGGTGGTTTATGGCTTCAAGCTCATCCAGTTGCTCTTGTTTGGATGACTTGCCCATGATTCCTGTTCCTGCAAACACAACCTGTACTTCCAAAACTGCACACTGCAAAAGAAGATTAACAAGCCCCAAAATGTCTGCACACTGAAGACTGAAATCAATATTGAAACTGAAGCCAAATTTTCAAACAAAATTAGAAGCTAATCCGGTAATCTAACTGCTCTGATACCAAACTTGATCTGAAAACGTGAGTTGTATTTTTTCACTTTTAAAAGTTTCCAAAGATCGTGATTTTCTTAACCAATTTTAAGTATTCTAAACTCCAAAAATTGATTAAATTCTGATTATTATGCATCCATAGAAGTGCGGAAAACTTGTGTAGCAAATAAATAATCAGAAAACTGAAACATTCAGATAACAAAAGAGATTGTTTACGGGGTTCGGAAATTCCTACGTCCCCGGGTTCAGATTGAACCGATCCATTAATAATATTGAAATGCAAGTACAATAACTCTTACAAACAACCAATAATGAATCACAACCTGAAAATGAGCTGATCAATGTCCCAAGAACTCTGAAAAATAGCAGAAACTGTCCCAAGAACGATCCGTGGCTCCTACAGTGTTTTCACAATGTGATCTCCCTGCAACTGTGTTAGAAAAACACCTACAAATGGAGATTTAAAAACATTCTATGAAAAAAAATCATATTTCTGAGATCAGATCTGAATTTTGAACACTTTTCATGTTTACACCAAGTCACAATTCGGACCAGAAGTGCATTGAAATTCGTGTTTTCCAACTAGCTGTCTTGAAGATCCCTGTTAAAATATGCATTCAAAGCTTCCAAAAACAGGTTAAAACTCAACAAAAAAGATCAAATATTACATCGTTGGAATCATCTCAGAATTTCCTTCATTTCATCTTTTTACTTCGAGTGCCCAATCTGAGTGCAAGGCCTTCAAAAATGGCGTTCTCTGAGACTGCCTCCTCTTCTGGCTTTTACACAGACCTGCACCAATGCTATTCAAATACAATATAGCTCCTTTTATATTGTTTCTAAACAAGTGGCGTGGCGGTCAAAGCCCTTATCTTTTTGCATGGAGACCAGCGGTTCAAATCCCCCCCATATCTCCATTTCCTTCTCCTTAGGCGGATTTCAAGTGTTTTATCCCACATTGTGGGGGCGTGAAAAATGGTTAGCATTTAAAAATGCATGGAGGGGCAGTTTTGAATTGGCTAAGGAGCCATCTTATGCTTGTTTGAATGAGGGGCACATTTCTTGGGACAGTGCATGGTTTGTATTTTGGGCGCTAAAACAATCCCAAGCATAATGCGTGGTAGATGGATAAGGTTTATATGCAATGCGTGGCAAATTAATAAAATAATGCGTGGGAAATGTAATATGACTTTGGATATAATTTCGACCCATGTAAATAATTAACACTTGGTCAAATATATATATTCCACTTGTCATCTCCCGATAGGCAATTCAATCGAATTCGACGAGTGGTGGCAAGCCACGTGGTGGCTTGTGGACCCACCACGTTGGCGATAATACCATAGTCCACACGGCGGCCGGGCTCCCCTCCGTAATAAAAGTTGAGCCTCTTGTTCCCGTGCACCATTTTTACGCTCGTCGAAGACCGGTGATCGAAAACCAAAAAAACAACTCCCTTTTGCCTTTTCGCCACGTGTCACAGTGCGATTGGTCCATTATTGACCAGTTGACTAGAGTTGACTTTCCCGTTGACCGAACTTTGACCCGACATATCTAGAGCTCCCGATGTCCGTTTGTCGCGTTCTCACAGTCATTGGAAATATCTCGAGATGATCTTCTACACTGACACCATTTAGGGATGTTTTGGGAACTTTCAACAAACCCAGAATATTTTGGTAAGGTACGATGGGATGCTCCATGACTTAAGCTATACACTCTTTTGATTGGTTTTTCAACTTGTTCTTCTGAAGTGGAGTAATACCCCTCTTCTTCATAAAATATATCTTCTACGAGTAGAAAAATATCTCATGCCTCATCCATAGATTCAAAGTCATCATCATCTAAAGTGATTATGCGCGATGGTAACCTTTTTGCATAGTGTAATTTTCTTACTCTACATTCTAGGAAACCATGTACCCATGCTTCTACTATGTTATCTGAGATTTCATTTGTAGATTCACATTTGTATGAAAATCTCCATCATAATTGGGTTCAAATTATTTATCCATATAATTCAACCGATTCAAAGAATATATACCTTGAATATCATCAAAATCTTCATCCTCAGTATCATGTCAGACTTCTTTTGACTAGGCGAAACTCATTCCTAGTTGTAGTGGTACATGAGCTCGAATTCCATATGATTATAATGTGACTTCTTTACTAATATCACCCACTATGGTTTATTCTAGCCTACAAACTTTCAGATCATCCTTCAAATAGCCTGGCCTATCTAAGTAGGGTCTTGAAGTAGCCACAAAATTTGTCCTTGTTTCCTGGTCATCACAATGCACCAGACTTGAGGCATGTCCCAAAGATGTTTGATACTTTCCTAAAGAATGTGAAGGGGTTTGACAAGGTTTCTTATACTACCAAGGATCGTCCTGATCCCAGGATTCTCTTATCACTAAGGCTTCCCACATATAACCATACAAATCCTCCATTTCCTTTTTCCTCTCTTAGGGAGATCCCTGATAAAACTGGAAACCATTCATTGTTGTATCTTCAATATTTTGAAAAAGAAGCCACAGTATATGTTATACTTGTGCTCTAGGTCTTTGAAGTTATGAAGATTTTTCAAAATTCCTTGCTCCTTGATGTTTTCAGGGGAAAAAAATTCTGAATAGTCCAAATGTATTGCTACTGATGTGCTCGAACTCATCTCTTCCTTTTTCCACATAGTTAGCCAAATTATCCCTTTAACTAGGTGTGTAGTAGTCCACGTTTCATAGTTACCTTGGCTATTCCATATTCAAAGAGGGAAATGACCCTCATCCTCCAGTTGAAGTAGTGTTTCCCAAAATATCCTCAATGGGTTTTACCAATCTGCTTACGTCTAGCTAGTTTAATCTTTCATAGCTCCTCCCATCCTCCCTATGTAGTTTCAAACCTTAGTCTGAACTCTTGTATTTACTATCATTTATCATTCTAATATGAAAAATTTAAAGGAGGATGGACTTGACAATTTATATTATTAATAAACCCTATATATTGGTTATATTCAAATATAATATGTGTAGAATGTTCTTTCTTAGTTTTTAACAATTATATAGTGTAAATATGGCTATAGAATGAAAGTTCTTCTTGATGAATGATTTATTTCAAATGGATATTTCTTGATTCCAGTTTTGGATGTTCAAATTAAAAGACATTTTAGAATTTTCTTGCTCCTTCTGTGGATGCTTAGTAAAAAATATTCTAGTATGATTTTTTAAACAAGAAAGATCACTTTTCTATCTCCAGGATTCCAGTTCTTGGTTGAACAATCCTGATCCAACTTGAATGGAGAAGTTAAAGAGCCATTGCTTGGAAAATTCATTTGGGAAGTCAATCCCTAGAAGTTGAAGAGCCTTCTATTTTAGTTGTTCCATTGCTATAATATGTGATCCAGTCAAAGCAGACAATAGAAGGGGTAGTTGAAAGGTTATAAGGTAAACATTCATATGAAATGTCCATAGGGTTCAGGCTCTATAGAATTTAAAGTTGATGAGTGTCCATCTATAAAAAATTTATAATCATTCATGTTTGTGAGACTAACTTTCAACAAGAATTTGAAGGGCCGTGATTTGTTTTGATTATCTCTCCCTTGATATCCTCTGCCACCTTAGTAGTTATTGTAACCCATGGATCCACCTTTATATCCTCCTCTGTATCCACCATTGTCATACGCTTGATAATTGGGGTTGTAGTTATTTCCTTGGTATCCTCCTCCACAGTGTGGTTGTCCACCTTGATATCCTTGATATCATGGAGGGGCAGTAATTGTTGGAGCTTAAACCATTGGGGGTTGTTGAATTGTTACTGTAGGTTTAGACACCTAAAATTCACTTTTGTAATCTTATTGCCAAAAAGCACACAAATCACTCGCATTCTTTCCAATTCCATTATAATTAGTGATTTTTGCTAATTAACTAACATTTCTTATCACTTTGGTCAATTAGCAAGCACTTCATTGATTAGTAAACCCCTTTTGCATTCAGGATGTCACTTTACGGAGAATCGTAAGTCAAAATCCTCTTCAAAATAAGTAATTAGTGATTATAAGCTAATTAAGCCTATTTTCCCCTTGTTTTGGTCAATATACCCTAATATTGGCTCAAACCCCTCTTCCAATCACTCAAAATCACCCTATTCACCTCCATAATGTCTCAACAAGCTTCAAAAGCTTATCCTAGCCTCCTCGTTGACCCTAATCAGTTGATTAAGGCTCCCACATCTTAATCACTTGGTAATTCACTAATTGTGATTAGTAAGGCCTAATAATGATTAGTAATTCTACTCTAATTTGGGGATTTTACTCCCACATGCACCAAAATACAAGTTTTTCCCAAAAGGAAAACTATAAAAAGAGTGCACCTCTTACCTTAATACTTTACACCATGCTTTGATTTGCATCTCATATAATAAATATGATTTATAACCAAGCTCAATCCTTTCCTAAAGCCTTCAACAAGGTTAGTAGATGAATATCTAAAGTGGCTTAGCAAGTCATTTGGAGAGGTCATTTCACCATTGTTTGAAGTAGCAACCATACCAATTTGATTGCCCTCTTAGGTATATTTAGGCCCATGTTAGGTAATTGAGCATATTAGTAGGCATGTTTAGTTACATTTTGAATTGTATTCATGGTAGTTAAGCATTCCTTTAAGCTTATATCTTAATGTTACATTCCTAGACTTAGAGCCTTGACTAGAGGTGGCAATGGTGTTAGCCTTCCTTAGTTAGTCATGTAATTTGCTTTGTAAATTTTAGGGTTCTTGCATTTGGCACACCTAGTGGGACCCAAAGGTTCTGCGTCCGTTCTAACCTATTTTCTTCTATCCATTCAATCATACTTTCAATCGTCGATTGACTTCTATCACCCCATCGACACTCAAGGGGGCATCCTTCATTCCACTAATTTTTCTTCAAAATTTTACTTGTTTATGTTTTTCTACTATATTTGAAGTGAATTCACTAACTTCACCTCAAACAAGGGCAAATGTAGACACCTAAATTCCACTTTCGCAATCTTATTGCCAAAATGCACACAAATCACTTTCATTCTTACCAATTCCATTAGAATTAGTGATTTTTGCTAATTAACTAACGTTTCTTATCACTTTGGTAAATAAACAAGCACTTTGTTGATCACCAAAGCCCTTTCGCATTCAGGATGCCACTGTATGGCGAATCATAAGTCAAAATCCTCTTCAAAAAAAGGAATTAGTGATTATAAGCTAATTAAGCCTATTTTGCCCTTGTTTTGGTCAATATACCCTACTATTGGCTCAAACCCCTTTTCCAACCACTCAAAACCACCCCATTCACCTCCAAAATGTCTCAATAAGCTTCAAAAGCTTCTCCTAGTTGACCCTAAGTGGTTGGTTAAGGCTCCCACATCTTAATCACTTGGTTATTCACTAATTGTAATTAGCAAGGCCTAATCATAATTAACAATTCTAATCTAATTTGGGGCTTTTAGTCCCACATGCACCAAAATACAAGTTTTTCCCAAAAGGAAAACTATAAAAAGAGTGCACCTCTTACCTTAATGCTTTGATTTGCATCTCATATAATAAATATTATTTATAGCCAAGCCCAATCCTTACCTAAAGCCTTTAACAAGGTTAGTAGATGAATATCTAAAGTGGCTTAACAAGTCATTTGGAGTGGTCATTTCACGATTGTTTTAAGTAGCAACCATATCAATTTGATTGCCCTCTCTATTTAGGCCCATGTTAGGTAATTGAGCATATTAGTAGGCATGTTTAATTATATTTTGAATTGTATTCATCTTAGTTAATCATTCCTTTAAGCTTCTATCTTAATGTTACATTCCTATAATTGGAACCTTGACTAGAGGTGGAAATGGTGTTAGCCTTCCTTAGTTAGTCATGTAATTTGCTTTGTAAATTTTAGGGTGCTTTCAATATGTGTTGGTTGTTGTGGAGGGGAGGTGTTGTGTTTTGTCTAGCTGTCATAAATCTTCAAGTATTGTAGTCTTTTAAATATTTGAGAGCATCAAGTGAGGCACATGTATAATGGTAGTGGTTATAACATCCACATGATGTGCAATACATGAGTTGATTTATGGGAGGGGATACTTCTAGAAATGGACAAGTATCTTGTGTGTGATGATCCCATAGTATACAAATACCACACCAAGTTCTTTTCATTGTGGATATGTTACTACAAGAAGATTTTTTTGAGGAATGATGGCTAACTCCTACAACTCTTTTTTATTTTTCCAAATATGGATAGTCTGTCTTACTATGGCTTTCTGCACAACATATTGTGCAACCTTTTTTTTGATATGATATTATTTCTTGGTGGTGAATTGGTTCTACAATCATCTTTCCTTTGAATTTATTGTTAGAAATAATCTAACACTTAATTCACCATATGTGGATTAATGTGTAATTATAATAAAGCAATTATTTAATTACTTTAGTTAGCTTAGTTGTTAGTGTGTTGTTATCATCCCTTAGATTGTGGAGGATGTTCTTTAGTTAGAATATTGTTCTCGGATGATTTCCTGTAGAAGCTTTTTAGGGGCAATATGCTATTTCTACATATTTTCTTTGTTTAGGAGATTTGTTCCATGTATTGTGGAAGAGATAGAAGTTGTCCAATATCTATAAATATTGTAGCTCTCTCTTTTGGTTGTAATGCTTCATTTTCTATTAATAAAATCACAGCAAGCTCTGCATTGTTTTTACAATTTAATCTGGTTTACAGATTTCATTTGGTACCAGAGCAGGGGAGTTAAGGTTGTAGATAATTGCTGAGGAAGTGTTAGAAGTTTTGAGGAAGGAGGACTAGAAGCCTAAGCCAGGAGGAGCCATAGATGCCCCAGCCTCTTCAAAGCCCCTGCCATACTCCAAACGCTAGAAGCAGTAAAGGAAACAGTACAGAAACACCTCCAAGATTGGTAACAAAGTGATTGTATCAATTTTTTTTAATACTGTTCATTGCATATGAACTATATACAATTGTTTTTTTTTCTTTCTCTCTAATTCAGAGATCCCGTTTAGTGTGATTTAATTTAGTGGACCCCCAATTTTGGAGGCACCACCATTCGGGTTTGGTGTGTAGGTTTCATTTTTAATAAAAAAAAGAAACATCCGCCATCGATCTGCAACCTGTATGCAACTACAGTATTTGCATATATATGTGAATCCACCTTGCAGACCTACAGATTTACCTGACAGCTTCACACCTGCAAAAGAAAAAAAATGAGCTAGATACTGATCTGGTTGTGCGTCTTCAATTTGCAAGCAATCTTCAATCTGTAAGCAATTCCTGTGCGACCTTGAAAAATAATTTTAAAATAATTCCATTTTTGGAAAGGGGCCCGGAAAAATAATTTTAAAACGGTCATAACTTTCAACTGGTACCTCGGATTGAGGTGCCATTTTTTTTTTAAAGTGTGTGTTTTTTCGAGCTCTACGCTTTGGTCTAGTAAAAGAGGCCAAAGAGCCCAAAAATAAATTTGTAAGGGAAAAGAGGCCAAAGTGCCCAAAAATTTAAAAAAATTGTGAAAATATTAATTTTTCGTAAACAAGAAGGGGGGTGCAATTTTATTTTTCTATTTACAAGATGTTTGTAAAAATGGCCGATAGTGCTGAAAAATCATTGTAAAAGGCCAAAAAGGAACCCACACTTAATAAAAATCAATTTTTGGGGATGTGTGTACTGATTTGAGGGGGGATTTGTTTCGTGTTTGATTCTCTATCTCTCTTTTCTTTCATGCACAAATGGCTAACAATGCGCCAAAATTCTTTTTTCCTGATTCACAACTCCTACGAGGAGATAATTATGTTGCATGGAAAATGAAAATTAAAACTCAACTTGAATTTGAGAACATAATTGGTGTAGTTGATGGCTCGATAACGAGACCAGAAAATGAGATTGCTCAACAACGTGTGTTTGATCGTTCTAATCAAAAGGCAAAACTTATAATTCTGTTTGGTGTAACTGATGATGTACAACCTCATATTCGTCAAGCAACAACTGCAAAAGAAGCATGGGATAAACTAGCAACTGTATATGAAGCTAAGAACAAAAATGCTATTTTGCAATTACAAACACAACTCCATTGTCTCAAAATGAATTCTCATGAATCTATTGAAGGTTTTCTAAATCATGTTGCTATATTGAGATCATCTCTCCAAGCTTTGGAAGTAGAGGTCACTAATGAATCTCTTGTCCCTATTGTATTGAGAGCTTTACCAGCCTCATACAAAATATTTGTCACAACTCTCAACATTATGGGTCCAACTACAAGTTTTGAAGAGTTAGTGAACATGTTACAATAGGAAGAGTCCATGAACAAACTTGTAGAAGATGAGGAACAAGCCCTCTCTTCATTCCATAAGGGAAAGAAACAGATTCATACAACTGGTAAGCAACACAAGCAACATTCTCAACAGAATAATCAAGGGAACACTCAGCAAAAGTAGTGTCAGATTTGTGGCAGAAAAGGACATGACTTAAAAGATTGTTGGTATAACACATTTCAGAAGGGTTCATCTAGTGGAAAGAAGCCAAATTTTCAACAATCTAGTCAGGGTTATCAAAACAAACAACAAGGACAAAGGAAAATTAACTGGAAAAAGAAAACACCATAGCACGGCAACATTACTGAAGAAGAAGATAACTCACTAGATGAGGACTTCCTATTTGCTGCACAATCAACTCAAGAAATCAATTTATCACAGGTAATTTGGTATGTTGACTCAGGAGCAATAAGACATATGACTGGGAGAAATGATTGGTTCTTAGAGTTAAAGAATACACCTAATAAAGACTTTGTTTCATTGGGTGATGATTCATCGTACAAAGTACAAAGAATTAGAAACATCTCCTTACCTCTTGGATCAAGAAAGTGCACAATAAGAGATGTTCTATATGTTCATGGATTGACAAAGAATCTACTTTCAGTAAGTCAGCTTTTGGAGCACAACTTAAAAGTGGATTTTGAGTGTACAGATGGAAAGAAGATGTGTTTAATCAAAGATAAGTCTAAAAACTCCAACATTGTTGCACGAGCTTCTAGTGTAGGTCGTATGTTTCAATTGGATTTTGTTCAAACCAAAAATTAGGCCCTTGTAGCTAAGGATACATCATCGGCACAATCGTGGCATCGAAGATTTGGCCATGTAAGTTTTGGCTATCTTGAAACACTTCGAAAAAATAATATGATAAGAGGACTGAAAAATTTTAAGAAAAATATAGACAAGTGCACAAATTGTTTGGCAGGAAAACAACATTGAGATTCTTTTCAAAAAAGTAGTACATTCAGGGCCCATGGTAAACTTGATCTGGTGCATACCGATCTATGCGGACCTATGAGACCTAGTCATTCAGGGTTTCAATATTTTATGCTCTTTGTTGATGATTACTCACGGAAAATGTGGGTATACTGCATTCACACCAAATACCATGCCTTTGAAACTTTCAAGAAATTCATATTAGCTTGTGAAAATGTAACTGGTAAGAAAATAAAAACACTCTGCTCAGATCGAGGGGGTGAATACACTAGTAATGAGTTCAAAGCTTTTTTGGAAACACATGGAATTCATCGGCAAATGGCACCTCCATATACACCACAACAAAATGGTGTAGTTGAGAGAAGAAATAGAACTATAATGGATATGGTAAGGTGTATGATCGATGATTCAGGCTTGAGTAAAACATATTGGGTAGAAGTAGTAAAAAACAACATTTTATCTGCTGAATAGAGTTCCCACTTCTGCACTTGATGTAATAACACCACAGGAAGCTTGGTCAGGGAATAAACCATCTATAAAACACCTTAGAGTTTTTGGATACAAGGCAAGTATGCACATTCCTAAGCAAAAGAGAACTAAACTTGATATGAAATCAGAACAACTTATATTCTTGGGATACAGTGATGAAGCCTTGGGATACAGGTTAATGGATCCAAAAACAAGAAAAAATTTCACAAGTAGAGATGTTGAGTTTTTTGAAAATAAAGAAGCAGATGCTCCTTCCATAAACTCACAAAACAATCCTACTAAGAAAATAGAAGATGTTCTTGATGAAGATAACGATGATGAGGATAATTCAACTCCTCCATCTACAGGAACAACTAAACGTATGCCTAAGTGGTATACTAATCTAATTCGAGATGCTAAGTTGGATAGTGATCCTAACACATCCACTTCATGACCTAGAACTCGTAGTATGACTCAAAATGAGGTAAAATTAGCCTTAATGAGTACAGTAATTGAATCAAGTGAGCTCACTATAGTTCAAGATGCCCAGCAGTCAAAACCTTGGTCAAATGCTATGAATTTAGAATTCAACTCTTTGATTAAGAATAATACATGGTAAGTTACAGATCTTCCACCAGGGAAGAAGGCAATAGGTTACAAATGGATATTTAAAACAAAGTACAAATAAAATGGAAGCATTGAAAAATACAAGGCAAGATTGGTAGATAAGGGTTATGCACAAAAAGAAGGCATTGATTATGAAGAAACATTCGCACCAACAACTAAGATCAAAACAATCAGGATGATATTTTCTCTAGCTGCACAATTTGGTTGGAAAGTTCATCAAATGGATGTAAAAAGTGCATTTCTCAATGGGGATTTATAGGAAGAAGTCTACATGACTCAACCAGAAGGTTTTGTCATACCAGGTAAAGAAGGAAAGGTATGTAGACTCATAAAGTCACTGTACGGTCTCAAACAGGCTCCCAGGGCATGGTACATAAAGATTGATGAGCATCTCATCAAACATGGATTCAAAAGAAGTCCATATGATCCTAATCTCTATCTCAAAAATCAAGGGGGGGAGATAGTGATCATAGTAGTATATGTCGATGATCTAGTCATCACTGGAAGTTCGGTGAAGATGATTGAAACAACTAAGGAAGATCTAAATCGATCATTCGACATGACAGATCTCAAGCTTCTTCATTATTGTCTTGGACTTGAAGTATGGCAAAAGGAAAATCACATCTTTGTTACTCAACTAAAATATGCCAAGACAATGCTCGAGAAATTCAGAATGATGGATAGTATACCAATGGCTACACCTATGGAGACAAGGCTTCAATTGTCTCGCACAGATCCATCAGAACAAGTAAATGTTACTCTTTATCGACAATTGATTGGGAGTCTCATTTACTTAACTTATTCTAGGCCAGATATCAGCTATGCAGTCAGTTATCTTTCTCGATTTATGTAAGAACCAAGGGTTTGTCACTGGAAAGCAACAAAGAGGGTACTGAGATACATCAGAGGAACCATGGACTTTGGCCTAGAATACAAGAAGAATGATAACTTCTTCTTGACAGGATATATAGATTCAGATCATGCAGGGAACGTTGATGATAGGAAGTCCACTTCAGGATTTGTGTTCTTTTTGGGATCTGGACCTATTTCATGGGGGAGCAAGAAACAAAATTGTGTTTCAAGGTCTTCCATAGAAGCAGAATATCACGCAGCAGGAGGAGATGTTTGTGAAGCAATTTGGCTCAGACGGATACTTGAAGGATTGGGAATTCCACAGGATCATCCAACAATCCTACATGTAGACAATGAAGGAGTAATAAAACTTGTTCGGAATCTAGTTTTTCATGAACACACCAAACACATTGAGGTGCAGGTACATTTCATTCATGAACAAGTTCAGAACAACAACATATAGCTTCAACGTTGCCCGACAGAACATCAGCGTGCAAATATCTTCACAAAATCTCTTGCATGTCCTAAATTTGAGGCATTCAGAGTATTTCTCTCTTGTTCACTTCAGAATATGATGAATTAAGGGGGGGAATGTTAGAAATAATCTAACACTTAATTCACCATATGTGGATTAATGTGTAATTATAATAAAGTAATTATTTAATTACTTTAGTTAGCTTAGTTGTTAGTGTGTTGTTATCATCCCTTAGATTGTGGAGGATGTTCTTTAGTTAGAATATTGTTCTTGGATGATTTCCTGTAGAAGCTTTTTAGGGGCAATATGCTATTTCTGCATATTTTCTTTGTTTAGGAGATTTGTTCCATGTATTGTGGAAGAGATAGAAGCTATCCAATATCTATAAATATTGCAGCTCTCTCTTTTGGTTGTAATGCTTCATTTTATATTAATAAAATCACAGCAAGCTCTGCCTTGTTTTTGCAATTTAATCTGGTTTACAGATTTCATTTATTGTTACAAATTTAACTTGGAAAATTCTAATTGCACTCTTTCTAATTCTGTCTTAATTGAGGTTTCTCCTTCTCTTGTCCAAGGTTATGTTTCTAACCTTATGGCCATCTCTATAGCTTCTAAAATACTTGCAAAAAAATTTCCATCTAAAGATGCTTTAAGATAAGGTCACAATCTTAAAGTGAACTATTCAAATATTTGTTTTTCTGTTAGAGGTTATTCTAACCTTTTAGTAAAATTCTTGAATATATGGCTGAATTCTTTTACCGATTCATCTTGTTTTTGAATTAGCTCTCTCATTTTGCTAACACTTTTTGTGGGTGTTTCAGGGAAATGGAAATTTGTCTTGAATTCTTTCTCTATTGCATCCCAATATTTATTTCCTTGATTTTTTTGTCTTCATATACCATCTTAAAGTATCCCTCCTCAATGTTCCAATGAAGCCATATAATTTGGCTGTAGAATTAGTCACATTGTTATTCTTCCACTATGAGTCTAAAATGAAGATGTATTCCCCTGCATCCTTGGTATCTTTTCCGAATATTGTCAACCTAATTTTCTGAGCCATCCTTCTAATTGGTTGTGGATTTTATTGGTTTTGAATAATTGGTTGTTGCTTTGGAGGTTTCACTTTCTTGTTGGGGTTATTAGGTTTTTGCATATTTTTGTTTCTTCCTTTGCCTCTTACAAGTTCAATATCAAAATAAAGTTCTCACAATTTCTTCTCTTTTTCTACTCTCTTCTTGCAATTTGTTGTATTTTTCCATCACTCCACTTTTTGAATTGGTGTGTGAAGTGGAACATTGAATGGTGTCTGATCCAGAGGGTTATCTCATTTGGGCTAGTGTGATGATTGGGAGACACATATTTTATCAGCAACTTTTCATAATTATCTTCTTCCACAAATAAATTCCTTCCTTTAACATCTCTTAACCTATAATTTTCTTCTAATCCTTCATCACTTCTCCTTTTCTTATTTTTCTTTTCTACTTCCTTAGCATCTTGTTCCTCGAAGATAGTTTTTTCTTTATCCTTCTCTTCTGTTATGTTTTTATTTTCTTGTATCTCCTTAATTTTTTCTTTTAACCCCCTAACCTCTTCTTCTGTCATGATTTTTTTCTCCTAACTCCTAAACTACTTCTTCTAATTTGATAACGTCTTCTTCCTCACATTTTATTTAATCATTAATGAGGATTTTCCTTTTCTTTTTCCCATTCTACTACTCTTGATACTTTCTTAAGATCTGGTTTTGGTCTACTTACTAACTCCTGTAAATATTTCATTAACCTAGCTTGCTTTGATAATGAATTTTGTATTGGATTATCTAATAGACATTGTACTGCGGGGAACTACAGGGTAACCAAAACTTGTTGGTCTCCACATTGTGTAGGAATGATAGAAAGAATCCGAGCATCTACCTCTATTTTTGGGGTAGCCAATTGCTGGCCTCCACTTGAAGTGGGTTTATTTTTCTTTTCTACTTGTTGAAATTGATTTAATTATTGTTTTCTTTCATTTAACTTCTTGATCCTTTCTTCTCTTGCTAGTCTTTGTTTTTCTAATTTTTTCTCCAATTATTTCTTTTCTTTGGCTATTTTATCCTTCTCTTTTGATATCCTCATCATTATTGCTTTCTATTTAGTTAGTAATTTTCCTAATCCTTCTTTTTATCAATTATGTAATTTGTTTTGTTTTTTTCTTTTACTTCATGTCACCCTATTTCTTTTGTCACAACCATCATCCCATCATATTTGATTAGTTATGTATTTTGGATCGCCCCCTTCATGTAAGCCATCCCATGGTGCATGTCTCTTAAAATAAATTTTCAACTCTTCTAAGTAATCATTTTTCTACTAACAAAATATTGATTAAGAAGGAACTTGTTTAAGGAATCTCCCTCTAGCTTCGCTTAAAACTTCAGCTTTCTTGTTATCAAAACTAGTCCAACCTTGGATCACCCAAGTAATGATGTATGAATCTAATGTAGTTTTGAACCAATATTCTATTGCTCTCATCCAAGGTTCCTCAAGATCTCTAATTATTTGTAACTTTTATTGAGTCTAATCAAATGGTTCCCTTAAATGTAAACGTGACCACTTTGTTTTTTCATGTGTTCTAAAATGCAAGGCCATAATAAGTGTGGAAATTAGGACCAGAATTATTCTTTGTATTATCCAAGTGCTTCAGCTTCATTTCCTTTGTAAGATTCTTTAAGTCTCTTTTCTTCTCCCTTAACGAATATATCAATACGGTTTTCCCACCCATCCTCAATCTTTGTTAATGTTGGTTTCCAATATCTTGGTGGTGAAATTTTTCTGGACATCTATTTAACAAAAGAAAACCTGGGCTAAGACACCAAAAATGTTGACCTTAAGCCTCAATACAGACATGAGGGTTAATAAGTTCACCTCTTTGCTAAGGATGTGCAAGGGAAATATAAAAAAATTCACATATATGAATATATCTCTATCTAAGTTCTTTCCTATTACATACTCTTGTTATCATCACATTCTCTCTATTTTATTTTAGGGCACATTTTTATCTATGATATATGACACATGACACACTATATTATTTTTATTACATACAATAAATATCTCATCTTACCAACTTAGCCCAAAAGACACTTGTTTTGGTTGTGACTCTGTCGGCTTATGCCGCACTCTGTTTTTGACCTTCTTTGTTCCGTAGCTATAGATAGACTTCCGTGGATTTGTTATGTGTTTGGAAGATGTTTCCTTATCTTCGTGGGTTGTTCCAAAACTTGATGAAGAACCTTGTCAACAATAAGTAGAGCCTTAAAAGTAAATCTAAATAAACTAGTTAAATTAATTAGGAGACATAAAATCCTTGAAGCATCCAATAACACTAACTACTGAGAATTCTCTAGTAGACTCCCATATGTAGAGACTAAAATTTGGTAACTTATCTTTTTGAAATGTCAAGTTTCACCATGTTCCTTTACTAATAAAAATGCTCACATTCAGATTTCGATCACTTCGTCTCTCTATCTCTTATACAAATTTCTTACACTTACAATTTGTGCTAGCATAAATTTTGAGAATATTATTTGATCAAAACAACATTAAACCTTTAATATTAATGACACAAATTTATTTTTTTATTTTTATCTCTCCTATTCAAAAATGTATGGAAGGGTTGAGATGTAAGGCCTAGTCTTGAATGACCTCTACATTCCTTCCCCTTCACATTCATTGACTCTCATTTAAATTTAAAAATCTTATTTGAGTCATTTCATCATTCTAAGTTTGTCATTATTATAATATTCCACAAATAAAAGGCTATAAAATCATGTTAACATCACTTTATAACTAACCTAACACTCTTACAAGCCTCTATTACAATTATCTTTCCAAAATCACTCAAAAGATTCCTAAATCTACCTGAATTAGTTGCACAGCATATAAAGCATTCATTATTATAAGTTTGAAGCACTCAAGGTGAAAGAGTCTAGATTCCTCCATTTCTAAGCATGTGAAGGTCATAGAGCCATAATTTAGAAAAATCTAAGTCACTCCAACATTGTACACGCCACAATGGTTTCATTTAACAAAGGGTTAGGTCACATAGCTGAGGTTGGACAAATTTCCCTACTACCATGTTGGGTACATTCTATACTACACAGTTATCCTACTATTTTGGTGTCAAGAGACACGAGGTTGCCCCTAGGGGGTTGACTAACATCAAAAATTTCAAAATAACCTAGGAGAAATATATGATTTTTGATACCATAATGAGGGAATATAGTACAACATTTGGATTAGTTTTGTAGTTGGGATTCTGACTACGAAGGGTAGTCAATCCTCACCAAACAAACATGTTTTTATCCTTTTGGTTTTTTATTCATTTGATTAAGGGTTTTATGGGTTGATAAGGCATAAAATTTGGTGAATGTTATTAAGGACATCCTGAAGTTGTGCGAGAAAGGGTAATATACAATTAACATAATCACAAAACAAGTTAATAATACATAAACTTACACAACTCTAGGTCAAGACCATACATATCAATTCAAGACTGCACATAACCCTTATTTGGTTTGTAGCTCCATAACTTTTACTGAAGTATCTAAATTTCTCGATCAGCCTTTTTTTATTATCTTACACATCTAGATCATCCCAAATTTGTCTTGTATACCTAAGTCTATCTCTCATCTTATGTATTTGAGAAAGTGCCTATTTTTTTATCACTTATAACATGTATGAATGTATTATTTTTTATTGTTAAAAATTAATGTTGGAATTTGATTAGATGAAAATAGTGTAACTATTATAACCCCTTACATCATTTTTATTGTTGTATACTTTCAATAATAATATATTTAATTAGGGTGTAAAAATTTGGTGAACCTAATAACAGAATTAACTCCTTTTGATCAAACATGTTAGTTTTATTATGGCTTTTATTCCTATAGATCGTTAATGTTATCTCTATCTCCATTCCACTCATTCCTGTCATGTATTTACTCAAAGTTACTCAAGTCTAGCCTCTACGTATACTTCATGTGTAGGTGACAAAACATCTACTACTCCTATATATGAAAATAATGCACTTCCTTGCATGTTCCCTTATGTTCTTGATGATATTTTTACTCATTTTGTATTCATAATTTTATATAATACTCTCCAAGATGAAGTGTCTCATAACATGGTTGACAATCATGTTATTTTAGATGATGAGGCATATAATTTCATGTAATTTTTGAAATAAAATCCTAATGATAGATAAATTATTCTTTATATTTCACGTAATCAGCTCAATATATGTTATCTATTATAAAAATGATCTCAATCCTCTTGCATCATCCACCATCTCTACATCAGTATAACCTACTTATTTTGGGGCATCTAGTCTCTCCCTTCATAATATTGGTATGGTCATTCCTATGACCACTATTTTACCAACATCTCCTATATAGAATCGTAGTACCTCACATGCTTCTTCTTTTAAGACACGAGCTCTTGAATCCCTTTTCCATACTTTACAAGATCAAATTTTACGATTACAATAAGTCACATCTATTTCCTCTCATAATATAGATTCTACACAATTTCTCCATAACCCATTTGCATATGTCGTATCCTCTTACCCTTTTCCTACTACTTTGTTTGCTCATAATCTTCCTATCTACGATGTTAAGGGTTACCCCAAAGAGAATATTTGAACATTTCATGTTTATTTATTAAAATATTATTCAAATGACACATTATTTACTAAGATATTCCCCAGTAGTCTCAATAATACAATGGTGTTATGATCTACTTATGCATTTTGTTTGGAATTTTACTCATTTGGAAAATCAATTCCTTGTATAGTTTTCTATTAACATCCAAGAAAAATTATCATATGCTCAAATAGAAAAATGTAACAAGATTATAATGAACCCATCAGTGATTGTATGTTATGTTACAATATTATTCTTACTAAGATGAACAATATTCTAGTTGATAGTGAACTACACAATCTTTTCACTCAAAATATCTTGGCCCATTGCAAGAATTAGTTATTTTTGAAAAGTTCAAATCTTTCAATCATTTATTTCATACTTTTAAATACCATGAAGTTAAGATGCTTAACATGAAAAATAATTAAGTACGTGTCTAGTTCTTATAACACCTCTAATCACAAATTTTAAGGGAAGACTACTTTTAAGGCTAAAGCCCGCGATGAAAAATCTGATATGAAAGCCTCTGTCAATGTTATATCTCAACCTACAAAGCTAAAATTATAACATTCCCAAAAAAAATCACATTTTTATGTAGTACACCATAGAAATATCTCAAATAATTGCTTTAGTGTAATACTATATCTCTCCCTCCATTTCTTGAGGTTAATGCAAGTCCCCCTTATGATAAGAAAGTTGATCTTGGTTCTCATTATGACTACAATTGATGCATTGGTAAATCTACTAATGGTCATTTATGATGAAAATATGATATGATAAGTAAATAAAATAGAAGCAATAATTCATATGATATTTAATATAAATAGAAATAGATAAATGATAGACACAAAGCAACACAGTACACAAGATTGATCATGGGAAACTGTTTCGGTAAAAAACTCAACATGGTAAATTATCTGCTTATTGTATTAACTCAACCATTTTACCATAAAATATTATAATCTCAGTTCTTCTCTATCCTACTACATGTCCAGATATATGTAAGGAAATTAGTACGTACCATTACATATGTATTAAAAAATAATGGTACTAAAACCATGGTCCAAGAATACAACCCACAATGGATACCATAAACGTGATTGATCTAACCACCCATAATTAACATAGTATAAAAATACCTATCATGTGGCTCATGAAAATAGGAAACCAAAAAAAAAAATTCTACACCCTTGTTGTCCTTTGTTTTTGCAAGGGAAAAATTCAATTGAAAATAGGACATTTGTACCCTAGTGTCAAATTTTTTCATTATAAAAATTCCCCCAACACCCCTCTAGGTTAGACCATCCCTTGAGCTAGGCTTATCCTCATCCATGTAATGTTTATGTATGTGTTATAACCCTTGCCCATGTGCAGAAGATAATAAAACAAGTTCAAATGAGTCTTTCAAGATAATGCCTTTTAAGGAGGATCTTTCAGTGGGCTTGGGAGTGGCTATTTTTAGCCTTTCTCAAGTGGGTACATTTTCTCTGGAGCCGAGTTAAAGTCATAAATTCATCAAAAAGGTGTAATCATGAGATAGAATAATTTTTCAATTTATTTATGAATATTTTGGAAAGATATAGAGGTTTAGGAGTGAATTCAACAAAAATGGGGTTTTAAGGCCAATGAAACTTGCACTATGAAAAGGCACCTGAGCTTCAGGAGATGATTTTGGGATCTCCAGAATGAGTTGGAGGTAAAAAAATATAAATGGAAATATTATTAAATTATATACATGATGCTAATCTCATATTTTTCACGACACCCATGCACTGATTTTCACGACTCATTCTTTGCAAGCAAAACTAACGGTATGGATAAAGAAGGAATTTTTAAAAAAGGTTTCAAGATTAATCAGACCTTGAAACCCATCCCAACCTTCTCAAAAAAAAAATTACAGTCAAAATCATATGAATAAGTGCCTCAAAATTCATCTGGGAGCTCTGGTAATGTCGTTTTCAATCTCCTCTCTAAGGTATAAGCTTCGTCCTTAGCCAATTTTTCAGTGACACGTGTCACCATAAAGCCGAGGAACACTTTTGGTGTTCCTATGTCCCTCTCTAAGGGGACAAGGGGGCCAGAAAAATGCCCCCACCTTAAGCCTCATGGACACCCAACATGACCCTAGGGAGCTTTGGTAAGCACATTTCATCAAATTTCTAGCCCCTACTCCAACTTCCGCATGGTTGACACTTATCCTCACAAGGATGAGGTGTAATTTTTTTGTCCCTATATCTCATTCCAAGGGGAAAAAGGGGGAAGAAAAATTCCCGTCCCACTTTAGGCATCATGGACTCACCATATGACCCTGAGGACCTCCGTCAAGCACTTTTGGCTAGTTTTTGAGTCCCCTCTCCTCGCTCTGCATGCCAAGTGTCACCACAAGGATAAGGAAAAAAAGTTATGTGCCCATGTCCCATTCCAAGGGGATAAAGTGGGAATAAAAATGTGCCCCCTCTTCCATGCTTCCGATAAGTTCCTCATGTGAATGGAAATTGATCCCAGGTGCTCAAACTAAGCCCTTTCCTCATTTTTCCTCACTTGTGCATGTGTGCCATGTGTCACCCTATGGCTAAGGAACACTTTCGGTGTCCCTCTATTTCATTCCAATAAGGGGGGCATAAAAATGTGTCCCTCCCTTCCTCTCTCCCTCTCATACCTATAAATATCAACACTTAGTCATTTTCCTCATTCCCCTCACATTTCTCCATTTTCACTCAAAACTCTGGCTAATTTTTTCCAAAATTCCTTCATCCTCCTTTTTCATTTGCATTCATTTCCCATAAATTCCCATGATCGTGGCAAGAAATAAATTTTATAAAAAACTACAAAATTTAAGGGTTCTGGGCACATTTTCATCAGATTGACTTCGTAACTTGAAAACCAATGCACATATTGATACGG
This sequence comes from Taxus chinensis, assembly GCA_019776745.2. NCBI lineage: Eukaryota > Viridiplantae > Streptophyta > Pinopsida > Cupressales > Taxaceae > Taxus > Taxus chinensis. The sequence continues at coordinate 61,175,745 of CM034152.1, read as the reverse complement.
GATTTTTTGCATTCATCCAAATTTCCAAGCACCTTGAAGACCCATAAGAAAGAAATTTTATGCACATACCAGATTTTTTATGGCAATAAAATCCCGATTTCATGCCCCCAAATTTTGAAATTTTATTTCTCATTGCTCTAAAGACCAGATTGAGCTAAAAATTCATCTGTGTTATAAAGAAGAAAAACCCATATCAAAAAAGTTTATTTTATCAAATCATGAGGTCAAGAAGACCGCATTCCAAAAATAGTAATCTTTTACACAAGAGGTTACTATAAATAAAAAATCTTCATAGTGAGTAGATTTTGCAAAGGAAGAGTTTATAGTGGACATTCAGAAGAATGAGAAAGGTGACCGAAGGTGTTTTAAATTCAAAGAGGTGAAAATATCAATTTACTAAAAATAGTAAATCCTTATTCCAAACATAGAGAAGTGTTAGTTTTAACCATAAAGTTCAAGTTTATAGGCATTGAACTAGTCTCAACTCTCTCTTCTCAGTACTCAATTGCGGGGATAGCAATGTCACCCATATGGATGTCGAGGATCTCAAAGACTAAATGTTTGGAGGACCAAGACAGTTACTGGAGTGTATGCGACAGGTGGACATCCAATCTCAATGTAGAGAGTGGAATTGGTTTTGGCATGTTCACATCATTGTGAACTCGAGACCAAGACCATTCAAGTATACTATGGATCAACCATGGTGGTACTTTCTCTTAGAGTCATCTCCCATTCAATTTAGATCACAATTTAGAACAATATGGCCATCATTTGAAAGGAGGTTACAACAAAAGTGTGGACCAAAATGGACTCATATCTTTAGGGCCTTGCTCTTAGTCATGGATAAAATTACTGAGAAAACCTTCATGGGTTCCCAAGTCTTTTCTGCGAGGTGAATTCCATGAAAGATATTTTGATGCAATCATTCTTCTTATTCGGGTGAAGGGAGAAGAAATCTCAAAGGAATTTCAAGATTGGATGGCTCTCTTCATATTCATGATCATGGAAGACAAGTAGAGGATTGAATAGGGGTGGAATCATCAATCACAACCTTCATCACCAATTGTTTCAGGTAATCGGTCTTGAAGAAGTTCACAATGACTTCATATATGGTTTACGCTCTTGCAAGAGCTTGAGACCTTTCAAAGGGTTGACACTTGCTCAGAACATTTCTCCCAAGGCCACCAACATTCAACGAGATATCCTCATATTGGTTTTGAAGGAGATAGTAATTATAACTTCACAAGGGTAAATGATGCCTTCACCATATTCATCAGCAATGATACTAGAGGGGAATCTTCACTCAAGGTTATTCACCACAAGCAGCCTCCTTGGTCAAGAAAGTATGGATCATATTTCACACAATTTGTCCACTTTCTCCTACATCCAAAATTTCCTAGTTATGGTCATTGCCCCACTAAGGCTACCTCAGTATCTTAGCGACAAGATCATACTATTCAAGTATTTATAGACATATTGGTCCCATGTTCACAATAATCTCAAGAAGCATGGAAAAGGAAGAATGACTCCTTTCCCATCTCACTTGGAATCTTCACCTTGCAAGAGTGTTAATGATGCATCACACATGCAATCCATCTCCGCATCCCCTGAGCTTGTATTCATATACACCGAGGGAATACTTCAACATTTGAGGTGATCTAGAAAATTTTCTATCTCTTAGAGTCATATTATGTACCGCATATCTAAGATTATTGGGTGAATTCCATAAATGAATTTGATGTCAAGGAAAGAGACTATATGTAAGGATGACAATCAGACAAATGAGGAGATTCAAGTTTGAATAGTATGAAGAGGGAATTCAAGATGATGGCACAGAGTTTTATAATCCATAGAATATAAAGTACGTGAAGGCTTCACCTCTGCCATAGGTAACATGGAGTGTTTGTGAAGATCAGGAGTTATAGGTGAGCGGACCGAAGTTGTAATAGATAATATCAAAAGTAATGGTTCAAGAAGTATAAGGTTACCTCCATTGCATCAGGAAGTTTCCCCACCCTTTAGAGACATAGGTATTGCACTAGTCTTCATCAAATGTCATGGAGAAGACTTTGGGATCAGTCCATTGTGGATAGAGATCGAAGCATAAAGTAACGTGAAGACAATAGGCCCCCTACTACATTAGATATTTCATAAGAAGATCAAATCAATAGAGGATCATGTAGTAAAAGTATAACTTGAATAGAATTAGACTAGTTCACCTCTCAGCCGCTCACTAGCTACTATAGATTTCCCACCTTCCATTGTCCACTCCTTCTCCTCCTTATGACAAGATGCACCATCTCACCCCAAGTCAGGAGATGATAGTCATGTCAATTGTCGAGCCTCAAAATAGATGTGATGTTTCCCTGGATGAAGGAAATGATCACCAAAGAAGCTTGTACAATCCCACAAGGTGACGGTTCCTGATTATTCAATGTTATCATAACTGGCCAAGGGCAAGAATAAAAATTTTTACTCAAGTGACTTCGCACTTTTTCAGTGATGCCACAGGGACAATCAGTGTGTATAAGTAGTTAGTCTAAAGGCAATCAATCCTATTGAATATATGACACTGGCCGAACTATGAAATGAGCACCATTCCCTTAGGACTGAAAATTCATGAAGGAGATGTAAACATGTTCTAGGAGCCTTGCAATCACCTCCTTGCAAGGAACCATGAGTATAAGGTGAAAATTGATTGGTTATAAGACCAAGTGAAAAAACTCTCCTCACATGTGCAACACTTCATGGACCCGAACGCTTCATCATCACTCCCAATTAAATAAGTTTTCCTAATTATTAGATTTAACCCAAAGTCCTTTAAGAAGACACAAGCCTTCACCATGCAAGGATGAGAAAATGAAAAATGGAAAAACAAGATCATTGAGAAAGGAAATGTACTTCTTCCATAGTTTATCTCACTATAAAAGTACATGTGTGCCGCTGCAGACAAGGTTCAAAAAAGGGAAGGATTGGAAAAAGAAAAAGAACATTGGGACCAAGTTCATCCACTGGTGATGGAGATGGGAGATGCTCACTCCCAGGTGTTAGTTTCTCCATTTGATGATGTGTCACATGTATGGGTGAGAACACTTACCTCTCGATACGAAATGTTGAATCAAGCCATTGATGAACTAGACTCAAATGAGGAGTGTTCCTTCAAGATGCAAGACAACACCAACATCATAGAACTAAAACTTGAAGTGCCTGCCCTTGATGAGAGCACTACCACATATGAGTTGTTAAGGCCATTTGAGGAGTATGTTCAGAAAAAGTCCACATACTCCTTTGCCTTCAACAAAAATACATTGGAGTCTCTATCTGAGATTAGGGCCACAATCTCAAGCATTGAAGAGAAACATCTGTCATGGTTCACAAAGATTAAAATCATTAATGATATCTCATATGGTTGGCTCGATTCCCTGAGATATGTCTACATTATTTAAGTGGAGAAAGTAGCACCTGTGACATCCCAATATAGTAAAGAGTTCAAGGGAGTGGAAATCTATCCATTGGAGCTCAAAAAGGATCAATCAGATGGCAAGGAAAAACCAATAGAATGGAAGTATTTATCATCTTATTTCTTGTTGGAGCTGAAAATTGCACCCTACCCTAAGTCATAAACAACTCAAGATTTTGAGGCAACATGGGACTGTCTCCAAGTTTTGGGACTTTCAAATTGAGATAAAACTTTAGGGAAGGTTGGCTTCCTCTACCTATTCCTACTACTAATCTACTCCTAATAAGGGAAATGAAACTACCTAATACTAATATATGATTCCAAGGGACTAGGGAGGAAGGAACGTGTATAGAAATGAAAATCCTAAACTAGAGGAGGTGATTGCACCAGAAATATGGGGAAAGACACTTTTGAAAGAGAGAAAATAAAACTAGACAATGATGGAGAGGGTAGAAATGATAGCCACAGTCTAGAGCAATACCTAAATTCCCATCTTCACACAATGCAAAATAGAAATGAATTGTGTAAAATGAAGAAACACACACAACATACCAACAAGTAAATGAAGAGGCAAAGAAATGTAATAAATCACCAGCTAAAGCAGAATATAGCCACAAAATAAGTAATTTTATTTCTTAAAATGATGCATAGGTCATTATAATGGAGGAAGAAGGTGTGAATTCATTATAATATTACATTCTAAGTCTTACATCTCAAGAACACTAGTGCAACACTTCTCAATGATGCCCTTACATTCCTAAAGTATCCAACATTAAAAATGAGTATTCTTTTACAATATATAGAAATTGGAGAGAAAGAGAAGGGAAATTAGAGGGAATCTCAAATTCCTCCTTCCACCCACCAACAATATGCATTAAATCCATCTAAAAATCACATGGGAACCCTGAAAGGCCATACTTACGTCCATTCTGTTGTGCAAGAAGAGATTGAGTGTTGTTTTTTCATCAATTTTTGGTGGTTGAGCTACCTGTAATTATATTTTCAATTCACGGACCAATTTTCTCAAATTTTCCCACAAAAATCCATAAAAAGTTAAATCTGATTATATCAAATTAAGGGGCTCAAGGAGATCTTTCCAACAACATAAATTTTGTCCATTTTGGAGCTCTAGAGAAAAAGATATGGCATTTTGAATATTTGCATGTCGGGGAGCACATGAACTTGACATGTGGCAGCCCTTGATTAGTAGTGGGATTGGCCTCTACCTACGTGTGCATTGATTTGTCATTGTCATGTTTTGGTCTTTTATTTGCTCAAATACCAGGCTTTTCTTCCTTATGAAATGTGAGCCACAACGATACTTCCACGTTCCTTGCACATGTCAGAATGTCTTTAGCCTTTGTGAAGTATGCATCAATGAGGAAGCTCCACATATGACACATGTTTGTCTCTGGTTGGCTTCAGCTTCATGTCTCGATTTCTAACTTTGGTGGATTCAAATTGTTGGTTTTATAGAAATGTACCACCTATCATGTTTGGCCATGCTGACCTTTTCTTGGACCCAACGCCTTATGTGAAATTTCATTTATTCCAGGGCTTGAGATATTCTGAATTACATTGCCTAGGAGTTTTATGGAATTCTACCACGTGTCCCCTTAGGATTGTTGATCTCCCGCCACCTAGCGCCTTTTGATCAAGCCATCAGTTTGTTCTTTTCAGTCGTGTCTACTGACTCTGCCTCGCCCTTCCATCCAGACACAAAATATTATGGAATGTGACTAATTTCAGGGGTTTCAATTCTTTCAGGTACATCTACCTGGAAGCTTGATAGAATGTAGCCATGTGTCTTCCTCTAGTTGTTGATTTGTGTCATGTTTCGCCCCTAGCTTCGATCACGTGTCCTTGACCTTATTGACTTTCTCTACCTTGCTATGGACCTGAAACTCTATCCAATCCAACTAGTTCCATGGACTTAAGGTCCATGGATCCCACATGATTTGAGGAGATCCATAATAGTGCCATGTGGCCCTTATTAAATGTTTGACAGCCAAATTTGATGGGCTATTGAACAACCTGTGACATTTTGAAAGAAAACTATGTACCCACCCTAGAACCTTGCAATGTGGAAACCCTTCATTGGTTGCAAAGGTTATGGATATATTTGTAATTTTCACATTAACTTCCTCTTTGTAATTTATTCCCATAGTTCCGAAACTTGCAAAATATTCTTCAAGACCCGAAAATTGAACTTACACACTACAAAGTTGCAAAAAATCTTTGAAATCATGTAACTCGAACAATATTGAGAGTTAGAAGGAATTTATTATATTTCCGGAAAGATGCTTCAAGGATCCATAAGTACTTAATATATATGAAAAAAAAGATTTTAAAGTACTCAAAGGAAAAAATGGTGTCAGTTGCCCAAAATGAAGCGTAAGTTCATTTTGGTCAATAGTTCTCTCTCCTTCTCTCTCTTTCTTTCTCTTATCTTCCCCCTCTCCCCCTCATCCTTCACATTCTTTTCTTGTGTTGGGGGGGTTTCACTTTTTCATTTTGTCTTATTCATTTAAATGTGACTTTAGTTTGTAATGTAATAAGTCACCCTTAATTAATAAAAGGGGACTTAATTCTACACCTAGGATTATGAAAAGTCATATGTTGTAAGGGGAAAAATGAAAAGTTATGTGGCGGGTAAGAGTTGATTCATTCTCAAGTCTATAAATTGTAATGGCACCCTCATTCTTAAAGGTTGTCAATTTTTTATGCTCAAGGAGAGATTACTACTTGAAGTGAAGGAAAAGAGATAGAAAAATTTCCTCCATTCTCCCTCTCTATGTTCTTCTCTTTCTCATTAAGTACACTTTTTCCTAAAAATCAATGAAGAAGAAAGGATTTTCTTTTCTTTTTTTATGAGAGATTTATTGAAACTTTGTGTTCCTAATTATACCTCGTCTTGATAAAAGTAATACATTTTTTTTCCTTCTATGTGTGTGTGTGTGTGTGTGTGTGTGTGTGTGTGTGTGTGTGTGTGTGTGTGTGTGTGTGTGTGTGTGTGTGTGTGTGTGTGTGTGTTTTGAATCAATTTGATTAATGTCTGTAAGGATCTGATTTTCTACTTGAGATATTAGTCCCCCCTTCATTTTTTCCCAATTCATTTCCTACCTCCTTAGCAAATTCCTCCCTTGTAATTAATTGAAATATTTTACCACATGTTCAGTGGAGTGTTCCTGTTGGATCCTCGGCCTTCTAGACACCACAAATTTTAGTTTCATGCACGCATAATAAATAAAACTACACCATTCAAGCAGAGGGACCTAGAGTCTTAGAGCATTGGTGGATATCCACCAATTTTTCCACCTAAATTTTTTTCTCGCCAATAACCCCTTATTAGGGGGTGTTTTCACCCAAATCCTCAGCCAGGGTGATGCCTCAAACCCCCATGGCCACATAGGGTTGTATAGTCTAGAAGATTGTAACTCATGGAAAATATACAACACATTTCCAATATTCTCCCTCTTTTTGAATAGTTTCCATTAGGTGTTTCAATTCTATGTAGTTATCAATTCCACGTAGTCATGCCCAATGCTTATAGTATTTATCAAATAATCAATAACAATATCTTATGTGTCCACCTTCTCTAGTACCATATTCTTCTCATCCACCATTTCTCTTACAAAATGGTATTGAACATCAATGTGTTTCATTCTAGAATAATACTCAGGATTATTTCATTCAAATTGTTCTTCAACTGTCACAATCTATCATTACAACATTTTGAGTGAAACCAATAGTGGAAATAATTCTTTGAAGTGAAATGGTTTCCTTACTTGCATGAGTAATTTTCATGTACTCTAACTCTTTGGTAGATATTGACACACTTGGTTGACATTTTCTCACCTAATTTATAGCTCCACCAAATAAGTTTAAAACATACCCACTGATAGATCTACACATATCCATATCTACATCCCAGTTTTAATCCACAAAACCATGTAGATTGATTGTTTTGATTCCACTAGGATTATCATGATAGCATATTGCATAATCAGATGTTCCACACATATACTTGAATATATTATTCATTGTCGTATAATATTCCTTTCCAGGATTTAGCATGAATATGCTAACTACTCCCACTATATGAGCAATATCAAGTTTGGTACAGACTAGTGTTCCTATACAGACACCCTTTTCCATTACAATTTCTCCTCGAACCATCTTGTAAACATCCTTTTCAAAGACAAACTTCATAGCCACATTATTCATCTTACTTATTGATATTAGGTTTCTTGTCAATTCTAGAATGTGCAAAAAATAGGGAGGGTTTTAAACCTTCCATCTCTAAACCTCAACATGAATCTCCTATGAACTATGATCTTGTAGTTTGAGTTATCTCCCAAGAAAAAAATTTCACCCTTGATTTTTGCATATTCACATAACCAATCTCAATAAGGTATCATATGAAAAGAGGCACTCGAATCAATCAACCATGCACCATCACATGCATGTGAGATGGATATAGCCAAGAACAAACCTCTCGAGTCTTCATCAGAGGGTTTTGTATATGAAGATCTAAAATTGTTAGATGACTTACCCTTTTCCCTCTTCTTAGATCTATATTATTTCTTGAAATCCCTCATTTTACCACAATTCCAACATTTCCTCTTATATATTTACGTACTCTTTGATTTACTTCTACACTTTGACTAAACTTGATTCTTCTTACTTTTATCTTGGGTACAACCTCTCACATATAAGGAATCCTTGTATTAATAATCCTCAATGTATTTCTGCCTCATTTCTTTTTATAGTAAATCCCCAACTAAATCCTCAGCTAATTTTTTCATATTAAAAATTATACATTTATCCTCTTCTCTAATTCTAATATTAACAAAAATCAACTGACTTCCATAGTATTGAATGTGTTCAAATGTTCTTCAATAGATTCGTTATCATTCATTCTCAACAAATAGAGAAAACTTTTTTCACCATAGACATTATTTGATATAGATTCCCTAGCTTCTCCCAAATTCTTGAGCGGATTTATCATTTGACACATTCAAAAAAACTAAATCTTACAGACACAATATAATTGAACTTATTTCCTTGTTATTGATATTATCCCCATCCTATATCTTCGTACCTGCAGGAATGACTCTAGAGACAACAATCTGCTAATCTTTATCCATAAGAAGACCTTCCATCTTAAGATTCTATAACTCAAAAAATTATCCAATAATGTTTATATCTCAGTTCTTGCACTTATATTCATGTTCCTCTACTTGAATAGATTCACACATGTAAAATTTCCACTCAAAGAAAATCCTATAAATTGGGTCAAGAAACCCTAACTCTTCACACAAAGATAGAACCTAGCTCTAATACCAAATGAAGAGAATTCGATCCAATTTGAAAAATATGAGAGAGTAAATACTTCACATAATCCTTAATATGAATAAAATAGAGAAATGGTAGGTATACAACAATACAGTACACAATATATATCTTGGGAAAACCTTTCAAAAAAAACCCACCATATTAGCTCATCTCCTTATTGTATTAACTTAATCATTTTACAATAAAACGATGTACTCTCAGTTTTGCTCTATCCTACTACATGTCCAACTATATGTAAGCACATTAGTAGGTAATTGTTATATTTTTATTATGATAAAATGTTAAATAATAGCCTAATATAATGCAAGTTTGCAGTAAATAAATGAATACTGAAATAATACCCAAGCAACTAATCAATGAAATTATGAAATCCTAATTAAAAAGATGGTTTGAAGAGCCTTAGTTGATTCAAAAATTTTGTTAGACTGTGTTGGAGTGGAGACCAGATGAACATAAATGGAGGATTCTCGTAAAAAATCCTGGAAAAGTGTAGATCCAACAAATTTGACTAGATTGGGGTGCCTGAAGAGGGATGGGGGCACCTGCGGGTGCCATGATCTTGTTTCTAGGTGCACTGGTCTTCCTAGATGCTTAGAAAACCTCCTATGATATGTCGTAAGAGGTTCACACTTGTTCACCTTTTTTATATGTATTTCATTATAAGATCACCAAGGTACCTGTAAACATGCAATAAAAAAAGCACCTACAAAACCCTTAAACAAACATCAAATCCTAAAAAATAAAGATGCGGAATGAGGGGTCAGAATGCCCTTAGCTGCTACAATGGTGGACTTACAACTGAGCATTGAACTACATCTCATACCTAATATAGTTTTTTATGTGTGTGCAAAATTTTTCCCTAGGTTGCTCTTGTGCCAATCACACTTAAAGTAGCGAGAAAGTAACTAGATGTAGAATGTAATAAATGTGTGCATGGAAACAATAGACTCCCCTCATATGAAGTGTGATGGAAATGAACCAATTTTTGTCCCTTCTAATGGAGCTAGATGGATGTAAATGGAGCTATAGATGCCTTTGATGGATGTAACCTTAAGTGGAGATAGTAGATGCTTAGTGCTTGGTCCCTTATTATGACCACATAAATTTATATTTATATGATTCCTTCACTTGAATTTATTAATCAAACCCAAAAATTCTGGCCATCAAAAGGATAAGATGTTTAAACAACTATAAAGGACCCAAAAAGTGTGACCAATGTACAAAGAGGACAAGGGCACCAAGAGGGGATGGGGGCACCTGGCGATGGCATCCTAGCTGGGTGCTGGATTCATGAATGAAAAATTCTGAAAGGTGAAATAATAGACTAAGTAAAAGTGCAAGACTAAAAGTAGAAGCATAACTAAAATAAAGGTGGCCAAAGACATGGGTTACTTAGTATTTTTCTTACTTATGAACCATATGAATAGTAGTATGCAATATGACTAGATATTGACTCAAACTATGTGATTTTGTGTCTACATTTGCCCCCACTTTATGTTAGTGAGTAGAATGCTCGGTAACATAAATTAGATAGAGATGTGTACATGATATCCATGTAGATTGATGGAGGAAGCATGATGAGGGAATAGACAAAGTGTGGAGTGATAAAATTATGGTGCATGCAGACTAAAGATGCCAAAATGTAAAAGGTGATGAAAATGAACCTAGGGTGGAAACGTGTGTGTAAATGCAGATGTGTGTGATGTAATTGTTGTTGATGTCGATGTGTGTGATGTTTTTGAATGATTTATTCCCATATGGATGGACCTGCAAAAGAGAAGATGATCAAGTAGTCAACTACACATGTATATGTATAAAAATCGTGTAACGAAGTGTGTAAAATAAAAATGTTGAAAGTGTGAAAAAAGGAACATGTGCACTTGATTCGTGATCAGGAAAGAGTGTATAAAGGATATTGTTGATGAAGTACAAGTTTTTTGGGTGATATCATGCCACTAGCGAAAGAAGTGTATGGAGGAAAGTTTGATTTATCCTCCAACCTTTAACTACTCCCCGAAACTGTAGAGATCTATGTATTGTCTACTTTTTTGGGTGATTTGACACCATGACAGAAGTAGTGTAGAGAGGAAGGTCTGGTGTTATCCTCTAACCTTTAACTGAACCTCAAAATAAAATACCATTGCATATGATGTGTACTAATGCATGTGTTAAGGACATCCTGCCCTTTAAAAGTGGTTGTTTATGAGTTTTGTAGATTTTTTTGAACCCAATCACTTTGTAACTACCCCCTGGTTATAGGTGCTCCAGGAAAGGCATCACTATAATAAGGACCCAAGTATGATTATGATCCCTGAATTGTATTGTATCGATATTGTGTTGTGTTTTATATTGTGTGTAGACCATTGTATAGAGTGACTAATTCACCCAAATGATGCCCCCTCTTTGGGGGCACATGCGACGTTACTATAGGAGTATGTGGCCCAAAAGAGGACCAACCGCTGAAACTGTGCCCTGGAGGGGGAAGGGGATGTGCTTGGTAGAGACTAGGGCACATGAAAACAAGTGGTGGGGATATAAGTGTTAGTATAAGAAAATACATACATGCATGTATAAGATGAAGTGTAAGCTAAACAAACAATGTGTAAGCTAGAACAGACAAGAATACAATATAGACTGTGAAAATTAGGTTACAAACATGGGACGTCACTCGCGATGTCACAAGAAAATCAAGGCCGTAATGATTGTAAATAGACAAGTTTGCACACAAGACAAAGGGAAAATCCCACATATAATGGAAAAAAATGACAAGTACAAGAAATGTAACAGATAACCATGGAAACAAGTAGCCCTGCATAACAAATGTTGCACATGAAACATCTGTTAGCATGTTAGAAGGATAAAATCTATGTAAAATCATGTATAAATCGATAAAAGAGGGTGTTATGAACAAAAATGAAACAATAGCACTTGCAGTGTATTAAATTGGATGCTCCCAAGATCCATTGTGGGACTGGTACTAGGTGTTGTGCCAAGCATCCATGATGGGTGTAATGAACCTATATAATCTACAATCATAACTAGAAAAAAAAGTGAATGCACATTTGTGTATGATAATGACATACAAGATATATATCTACCATGTGTAATAAAGTGAACATTTACGAGTAAATGCAACCAATATATGCAGTATGTTGTGGATGGATGGAATGTAATGCAGAATGAATGATAGGAGTTGCATGTCCCCCAAGTGAAAGGAATTGTGTGTAGTGAGGCTCATTAATTTATGCCCCCTCAGCATTCAAGAATGAACCGTAAATGAGAGTGTGTCATCGGGAAATGGTCGAACTATATGTTGTGTGTAGCGTGACGTGATGAATGTGTAGGGATGATATGCAACATAGAGATGAGGTGTAAAAATGTGTGATGATTTATCCTAAAGTGTATATCACATCAAGATAATGGAGAAAGTGATGATTTAGCCTAAAGCGTATATCACTAAAGGATGCTAGAGAAATTGATAATGTAGCCTATGGCGTATATCACTAATCTAGGAATGTCACACAAGAAAAAATTTGAATGGTTGAATGTGTGAGTGTGATGAGGTCCATTTGATTTTTATACCCTCAATGGTCCAATATGGAATGTGAGACTAGAGTGTGTCATCGGGTAGTGAGTGTAATGCATAGGAGTAGATGTGTACAAATGTGTAATAGACATGGTGATGAGAAACCGTCATGTGATGTGTAATGTGTAGTGTGTAATGTAGGACATATAGTATGTGATGTCATATACGTATATGAGCTAAGATGTGTAGATGCATAGTAAATGTAATATGTAGGATGTATGTATGTAAGATGTGTGAATATGTGTTATTTGTAGTGTCTATTATGTAGTGTGTGAGGTTCATGTGTCCAGGATGGCCTCAATATTCAAGTGTCAACCGAAGCTAGCATCTATGAAAATATCTATGAAAAATTCTATAATGTGCAGATAGGGGGAGAGATCAACGTAATGCCCCCCGAGTGTTCCAATGACGGAGATTTATGCAGGAACATGAGAGGTACCATGAAATTGTGGGGGAGCCTTATCTATGTCATGATAAGAGTGAGGGCTAACTCAATTGTAGGCTAAAGTAATAGTAGGACCATGTGGTGATGGTGGAATTTGAGATGTGTCTTTTCCATTAGTACAAGGAGTAGTTGCTTTGACAAAAGTGATTGGTCGGAGCTTATGTGGGATTTTTTATGTGGTTGCATAGTTTGAATTGGTAATGTTGTGGATGACTTGAGAGGAGGAGGTGTTTAACTAATTTTTAAAGGAGGTTTCTTAGGTTTACTTGATAGTGTCATAGATGCCTTGAGAGGAGGGGGAGTGAGACTAATTTTCAGAGGTGGTTGCTTAGGAGGTGCTTGATTTATTGTAGAAAGAACATGAGTAATGATGGCATGATGCTCATGAGACATAGATGAATCAAATTTAGGAACCCAGTGAGATTTATCATTCAGATATGGGCATGTATTAGAATGTTGTGCAAAAAACGAGAGAAAACCCTAATGCACAAGGTGTTTGATACTTTGTCATAAATCATAGCAATCATTTTCATTATGTCCATTGATTCGATGATAGTTTTAATATGGAAGACCTTGATATTTTACAAGCTGATAAGGAGGATAACAATGAGTAGATGGCAAGCTGATTAATTGATGAGATATGAGTTGTGGAATAATATCTTGTTACTTAGCATTGATTACAAACTTGATAGTTGCAAGGAGTGGAAATGTTTTAGGTTCACTAATATGAGCACATGTGGAAGACATAGAATGAAGATGAGATGTAGAAGGAGAATAAACATGAACCTGAGAAACATCGTTAAGATGTTGGATTTCACATTTTAGAGATGTAATCATGGATTCCATTGTATAAAACTTATCTTGAAATAAAGAATGAAGGGCTTGAATGGACTTGAAAATAGATTGATTGGATTTGGAATCAAGAGAGTCCTCAAAAAGGCAATCAAAAATAACATTGACTTAAGAAGACAACATGTTGGTAGGCAGATATATAGTCTCTAGGGTTTTTTTGAGATCGTCTTTACAAGATGGATACATTTGAATCAATTGAAGAAAAGAGACTTAGCAAACCTTAGAAGCCATGATGTAAGAAAAATAAAGATCAAGAGTATTCAAATGTGGGTTCACCAAAATGATTATGCCAAAATGTAAAATAATAGCCTAATATATTGCAAGTTAGCGGTAAATAAATGAATACTGAAATAATACCCAAGCAACTAAGCAATGAAACCCTAATTAAAAAAAGGGTTAGAAGAGCCTTAGTTTATTCGAAGAGGTTATTAAACTGTGTCACAATAGAGATCGAATGAACAGAGATGGAGGATCATCGTACAGAATCTTGGAAAAGTGTAGGTCTGGTAGATTTTCCTAGACTAGGGCGCCTGGAGAGGGATGGGGGAACCAATGGGTTCTTTGGGCTTGTTTCAAGGCACCCTAGTCTGCATGGACACTCAAAATACCTCCTTTTTGTGTCATAATAAGTACATACTTTTTCACCTTTTATCGCATGTATGTCGATGTAAGATCACCGAGGTACCCATAAACCTGCAATAAAGAAAGCACATGCAAAACCCTCAAACAAACATCAAATCCTAAAAATGAAAGATGCGGAATGAGGGGTCAGACTTTCCTTAGCCGCCATAAAGGTGGAATTACAACTGAGCACTACACTACATCTCAGAACCAATGTAGTTCTGTGTGTGTGTAATTGTGCCCTAGGTTGCTCTTGTGCCAGTCACACTTGAAGTAGTGAGAAATTAAATATATATAGAATGTAATAAATGTATGCATGGAAACAATAGAATCTATGGAGTGTGATGCGGATGAACCAACCTTTTGTCCCTTGTGATGGATCTATATGGATTCAAATGGAGCTATAGATGTCTTTGATGGATGTAACCTTAGGTGGATAAAATATATACTTAATGCTTGGTTCATTATTATGATCACATAACTTTATATTTATATGATTCCTTCACTTAGATCTATAGATGTCTTTGATGGATGTAACCTTAGGTGGAGATAGTAGATACTTAATGCTTGGTCCCTTATTATGATCACATAATTTTATATTTATATGATTCATTACCTTGAATTTCGTAATTAACCCCAAAAATGCCGACTACCAAAAATATAAGATGCTCGAAAGGATAGAAAGGACCCATAAAGTGTAAAAAAATTACAAAGAGGAAAAGGACACCCAAAGGGGATGGGAGAACATGTTGTTGGCATATTGGCTGGGCGCTGGTGTCTAGAATGACAAATGTTGAAAGGTGAAAAGACAAACTGAGCAAGTACAAGTGCAAGACTTAAAGCAGAAGCATAAAGCAAAGAAAGGTAGCCAAAGACATGTGTTAGTTAGTACTTTTCTTACTTATGAACCATATGAATAGTAGTATGAATCGAGACTAGATAATGACTCAAAGTGTGTGATTTTGTGTCTACATATTGGTATTACATAAAAATGGGTTCCAAAACCAATGGGAAAGGATAAAACCCATAAAGGATCCCCATAAATATGATTGATCTAACCACCCATAATTAACATAGGCTTAAAATTCCTGGAAAAGAGCCTGGAAAAATAAGGAACCCAAAAAAAAATCTCACAAGTCATCCCATAAACCTCATAGTTGGGGTGATTCCTTGGACCCCCATGGCTACTCTGGATTATACAATCTAGAAGAGTGTAACCCATGAAAAATATACAACACATTTCCAATAGTTTCAAGCTTCAATGTTTTATACAATAACTCCTCGATGTTGGTACTATTGAATTGAAGACTCCACCTCAACCTAAACCTACGATTGACAATGAAAAACTGAATATATTTAGTGATTCATTTCTAGAACATGCTACTTCAAAATCTACCTTAGAAGTACATAATTATTTCTAAATTATATTACCTCCACCTTCTTATGTTGTGCATTTGATGTTATGATTGGTGCTCTTATTACTACCCTTCCCATGCCAATTATTACTCTTGATGATACAAATATGGCACATGGTTTTATTTCTAATACAATTTTTATTCTTTCCTTAGCTGATCAACATCCCATACATAATTTTTTGGTTTATAATACTACTCCCCATAATATGTGCACTTTCACATTATTGTGTTCTCTTGGAATTACTAAAAAGTATGTCATAATTGATCCCCAAACACACATAAGGTATATTGTTCTCCCTCTTATTCTCGACTCTACTACTTTGACCTTTTGTTCTTAAAATCATCCTATATTCAATCATGAAACATGATCTTAGGTTGTTTTTGGCTTCACACCTTTGCAACCGTAGTTTTTGTATTACATTGATGTGTTAAGTTCATTCACAATACTAAAGTGGTTACAATTAGGGTTATTACATTTTAGGATTCCATGATGTTACATCTCATTCGTGCCTATACAATTCTTACTCTTAATACATGTGCTTTCATACTATATATTGTTCATGATCATATGCCTCGTGTGACATCCCAATCAGGTGCATATAGGAATAGGTCTTCTAGTTCCCACATTATTCCTAGTTTTTCAAATCCTCATTAGACAAATCCTCCTTGACCATTTGTTCGGTCATTTACATTACATACTCCTAGGTAGTAATTTTATCCTAGACATCAAACTTGGGGACCATTTGCACACACTACTTATGAGAGTTCTTCACATCGTCAATCTTTCACAACATATGGAGTGTATCACCCACCAGCTAAACATGCACTTGCCTTGACTTTACTCACACTTGTAGGACCTATATGCTCTTCACCTTCCAAGTGTGATGGGCCTCTTTAGGTGGATCTCATTTGGTGTATATGGTGCCACCCCCTTTATTGTACATATATCTTAAATACATTATAAAAATATTAAAATAATCACATCATACAAAAACAATCAAATATGATAAAAAAACACAATCAATACCTATTTTAGTATGCATGGATATATTTTTATTGTATACATGTTGTTTGTCACATTGACTTGATATATAATATATATTCTTTACACACATTTACTCATGTGGTATCTTGAGCTTGATCTAGGTCATTCACAAATTGTTACATGACGATAAAAGCCTACTTAGTTCCTTACACTACTCTTTTGGGGGCAAACACAAATGCTATATAGGTGATTTTGTTTCATTATATGTTACTTTATACCTTATTCACCAAACTTGATTACATACATAGTGTTTATTGCTACATATTGGGTTAACATGAGTAACAAATGTGTCCTGTGTAGTGTTAATCTATATTTTTTATTTCTTCTTGTCACTATAACTATATTCTATACTTGTTTCATATACACTTATCACTTTTTAAAATATATTATGTCCTTGCTTGTTTACTACATGGTTTGACCTGATTATATTGTTTGCTTGATATGGCCTAACAACCTTACTTGTATTGTGACATCATGGGTGTCCCATGTTTGTGGATCTATGACTATATTGCATGTATGAAATTGTGTTTATGATTATCTCACAGTGTTCCTCTTGTTATGATTATCTTGTGTTACCGTAGGTGTCCCATGTTTGTAGCCTTATTGTTACATATGACTTATTTCTAGTTTGAATCACTACTATTTCTACTATTTCTTCTAACGTACTTGTTTTTTCTATGATGTTTCTATCTTTGTCTTGTTATGGAGCATGACATGATCACTAATTTTCTCAGTTATTACTATTTTATTTACACATGTATTTTTTCTTGTTTTTTATTGCATGTTGCTTTTCTCCACATCATTGGTTACCATTAAGCACAACCTATTTATTAGGTGTAGTTTCTTGAAGGTGGCTATCATTTTAGCCTTCTATGTGATCCTACACATATTATTAGATATATGATACATAGGTACACATTTGCTCTTTTGAGCCATGTGCACAAATGATTTATCACACATGCCTCAAAATAGGGGCATTCCTCAGGTTATTTCTATAGTTATATATAGGTTGCAAAGTACAAAAATATATTCTTACAAGGTTTAGATTCTTAGTAAATGTCACATACACTAAAATTTAGTAGAATTTAAATAAGGTCAAAGCTATATAGTATGGTCAACACTATGGTATCGTCTTGAACATTTTCCTATGTTCCCATATAAAGGGAAGGTTCACTCAAATTTTAAATTTTTAATAGATTTTATCACCTATTTATAGTATTTTAACATAGTTATAGATACATATGTCAAAATTAAAATAAATTTTTAGGGGCAATGAGTAATTCATTCCCTTTTTAAAACATTATTCAGATACAGTGCAAAAATAGGGTCTAGGGGAAGTCCTCCTCTCCTTTGATTTTTAAACTTATAAATAGTTTTTTTTTGTTGCAGTAGAACCTTATGGGGGAATGGTAATGTCCATTCCTTATAAGGTGTAATTTTTCAAGTTAGTAAAAATTAGGCATGGATCCGTTTACATCAATGTGGTCCATGGGTTTAGTGAAAATCATAAAAATAACTAGGTTATTTTTAGACTTATATTTCCACTTATTTCATAAGAATCCTAAATGGGGAAGGCATAAAAGTAGTTGAGTTATTCGTAGGCATGGATTCTCTTCTCAATATTTTTGATTTTGGGATGTATCTAACAATCAAGAATATAATTTGACACAATATTGGGGGCTAATGACCCCAACCCTTCAAATTTCAAAAGCAACTCCAAGTCTCCAAGACATGTAATGAACAAGAGTTTTTCCCTCTACAAAATGAATGTGTATTCCTTCCATGTTTTGAATGTTGGACATTGTGTGTTTGTGTTATCATTGATGTCAATAACATTAATATAAAATGGCATCATGAGGTCATGTGAGTCTCTGTGAGGTATAAATCAAGGTCAAACATGAAGGTTGATTAGTAGTGACCAAGTGTGGTGATGTTATATGAGGTCCTGATGCATGGTCTAGTGAGTTGAGTTATAGTTTGAGTCCTCCAAAGTGAGTTTAAGGTTTTAATGAGGTCATTCATGGTCCTAGAATTTTTTTGTAGGTGTTAATGACTCTGTAAGAGGTCAGCATGGTCAGTTTATGAGGTATCATGGTTGAGTCAGGTCATTCCAGGCATATTCCTATCCCTGGAGCATGCATAATGAGTTGGAAGCATAAGATTTAGAGTTGATAAGTATTTTTGGATACTTGATGGGAAGAATGAAGCCACATGTAGTTACTATGACACTTGATGAGTCATTTTCAAAATATTTCTCAGAGTTTTGGTGTTGTTTCATGGATAATAGGGAAGCTTGAAACAGGTGAAGAACATGGAAATTGGCATACCTAAGTCATTATCCCATACATATTGTCATGACCTCAAATGTGATCCTATGGTAAAACAATGGAAAGCTAGAGGATGTCTCCACTTTCTAGTTTCATGATAATTACTTGCACTAGGTCACATGTGTGAATAATATTACACTGAAGATATGGTCCAAAATTTTGTGAAACCCGTGGAAATATCCGATAGTGTTTTTGAAGGAAAAGTTGATATCCTACCACAATTCTTTCTTACAACATGTTGTATGCCTTCATTAGGACCAATTGATAATTTTGTGGGATAGATAATATGAAGACATGAACTAATAAGGTTTGACAATAATAATACAGGTGCATGTCCTGTCACCTTTACCATAGCTTAGATCATTCCTACCTAAGATAAGTATCTTTAAAACCCTAACTAAAAGTGACTCTGGATTTTATAATAGGTCATCCTTGAGTGCACTATATCAATTTTTTTGCAAATTTGATGACTGGAGGTTATATAGGACTCCTCCATATTTCCAAAAAGGTCAAAATACAACAAGTTCTTGGTATCGATAGACCCAAATGTAATACTTTCTTTTGGATATACTTTGACAAACCTTCAGATAATTTTGGTACTAGTATGATGTGTCCATAGAAGATTACGAAGAAGTTGTCATAATGTTTTTAAGCCCTAAGAATTCATGTTCAATACTAAACAAACTATGGTTTCAGATCATGGATGAGAGACTATAATGAAACAAGTGTGCCCTATTTATGAAGACTGATTCAATTGTGGAAATTAGCAAATGAAAATTGTGGTCAATGATAAGAATTTCAAGAGCTACAATAGGAGTTAGAGACTACATGGTGAGACTAGTGGATTACATGATATATAATTCATACAAAAATCTAATGACATAAAAAATCATATGCATTACACATGAGTATGATGAAGTCTATGAACTATGCATTGAGGGTAAAATCTAGAGGATGTTTGGTTTGAGCATCAACATGTGGTGAATGACTATCAAGAAACAAAATAGTTGTTCTATATTTCCTCATATTTGTTGAAGGTTTCATCAGTCACCTATGTGCACATGGATTTAGGATAGGTTTATACTTTGTTTTATTATTGTGCATCTGAGTTATTGAAGGAAGATGCACATATTTTTGTGATGCTCAAGTTTGCAGTTCTTAACATTATTTGTGCACATTCATTCTGGTTGTAGGCCTTCCATTTAGAGTTGGATTTCAATACAATATTTTTTGTGTCATCATGCTTTATTAGTGCTTTCCAGTTGTCTATGGTGTGAGATAATTTTTGATGAAAATTAGACAAGGATTTGGCCCTCCCAGAGCATGACTAGGCACTAGGAGGGATTACTTCAGTGAGCGTGGTATGGACAGAAGTGATGATATTATGATATGTAAAATGCATGTGGCATTTTATTTCCATAGGTCTTGCACAAGCCTTCCAATTATTAGTTATATGTCATATTTGAGATCTTATTCCTCACAAACATGAGGTCACACAAGTTGAAGATTAAGGTCAGGGAAACAAGTATTTTGAGAAGGACATCAGCCATCTTGAGTTAGTTGATGGAAAAGGTAATAACATGATTGGTTCAAGATTATTTACAACTATTATATGTATGTGTGATATGTTACCTATTTCGTCATGTACTGAGGAATTTAGAAAAATGATTATAAGAATGGACACCAGTATTATTTCAAATTTAGCTCATCCAGGTGATGGGTAATTTAATCAAATATTGACAATGAATAAATGTTACAATTTTATTTAAGTTACCCAGCAGAGATATAGATAAATGTGCAATGAAGTACAATTTTGACACAAGAAAAATAAGATAATAAATTATGAAACCCTAAGTTTGTAAGATGAGAGGGATAAGATACTTATCTTGATTCATAATTAATTTTAGATTATGCTTCTAAGCTGAGAAAACTAATGAAACAGGAAAGGTCAGAAGTGTCACACCAGGCAAGCTCTAAAAATTGCAGAACTGTCAGAAATGTTGAGACTAAGGATTCTTGGATAGAGGGTTAGGGTGCGCCTGTGGCACTTCAGAGACTCAATTCTGGGTTCCTATGACTACTCAGAACCTTAGAAAGTTAATTTTATAGGATCATGAGATGTTCAATGTCCTTCGATGTCACTCTTTAGTCACATGTACTGTCGCTACTAAGATTGCTAAATTTGTCACTTGTAACCTGCAAAGAGATAAGATTACATCTGTAAAACCTCAAAACACATAAAATCTTAAAAAATAAAATATATTTAAATGAGGGATTCGGATTGACCCCAGCTGGTCACCTAACTGAGTTAACTTACAATCTAGGTCGTTGCACTACCTCTTCAAACTCCACATGTAGTTTTGTGTGTGTGTGTGTAGAAATTGTGCCTTAAGTGGCTCTTGTGCTAGATGCACAATTGAATAGTGAGCAACATTTAGATGTAGAAAAATGTAAGATAGATGTATGCATGGAAACAATGAAATTCCCCACCTATGAAGTGTATGTAGAAGAATGCAAGTCCCATTTTCCCTTGATGTGGATGTTAGAAGGATGTGTTGAATGCTCTTGTAAATTCCTTGGGATGCAACCTTAAGTGGTGATGGATAATGCTTAGTGATTGGTCCTTTATTATTGCCACATAACTTTATATTTATATGATTCCCTTGCTCCAATTTTTTAATTAACCACTAAAAGGTTGACTAGCAAAATGCAAGATGCCCAAATGGCTAGAAGAGACATTAAATATGCAAACAAAGTAGAAAATAGTCGGGGGTGTCTAGATGTTGGCATCCTGGCTAGGCGCTGGTGTCTAGAGTCTAAAATTCTAAAGTATGAAAAGATAGACTAGGCAAAAAGGTGTGTGAGACCAAGAAGGAAAAGAGAAAGAAAGCAGAGAGGCCCAAGACATGGGTCAATTTGTACTTTTCTTAATTAGGAATCATATGAATAGTAGTATGTGATCAAGACTAGAAATATACCTAAAGAGCATGATTTAGTGTCTACATTTTCCCCCCACTTTATGTTTTTGAGTGAATGTTTGATTACATAAAGTAGATAAGAGATTCATACCTGATAACCATGTAGATTGATGGTGAAAAGTGTGTCGAGAGATAAGGAAAAGTGTGGAGTGATAGAAATGTGAAGCGTGGAAGCTAGAGAAGAGGAAGTGAAAAATGATGATGATGAACCTAGGGTGAGAGCGTATGTGTAGATGTTGCATTGTACCTATTGTTAATTTTGTATGATGTTGGACGATGTTTGACTGATGTGACTATCACTTCCCATAAAGACAGACCTACAAAAGAGAAGAATGAACAAGTTGTCAAATATGTGTATATATGAAAATTTCGATCAAAATGTGTAAAGACTATGTAAGAAAGTATATAAAAATGTGAAAAGGAACAAGTGCACCTGATCCATGATGAGTAAAGAGATAGAAAGGATCTTGAAGATGTTGTAGAAGAATGAATTTTTTAGGTGATCTCATGTTAGTTGCGTTGAGTGCGATTTTTTTGGGCGATCTCATGCCAACTATGCCAAGTACAGACGAAGTGTAGGGAGAAAGGTATAGTGTTATTCTCCAACCTGTGACTACTTTTGAAAGATAAAACACCACTGCAGATGGTGTGCATAAATATGATCCATTTCGATCAAGTTTGATCCAATGTGAAATTAGAAAAGAAGGTGTAATGCATGCATGTCGAGTGTTGAAGAACTGGTTGTCCTATAAAATCCATTATGTACATTGCTGTGAACTATGCCAAAATGAGAAAAAATGTGTAACTCCCCCTGGTAACAGGAACCTAGGAAGGGTCAGGGGAACCCAGGCGGTAACGTTTGTGTCTGGGCGTTGGTGACTACGTTGTGTTAAGGACCCAAGTAAGATTTTGAGCCTTATCTGAGACTGAAGACTGTGTTGTATTGGTACTAAATTGTGACTGTAAATTGTTGTATGGGGTGACTTATTCACCTAATTATGCGCCTCTCATTTTGGTTGCATGTCACGTCGCTAGGAGAATACGAGCCAAAAGAGGATCAGATGTTGAACTGAAACTGATGCCCTGCATGGGGGAATGGAATGTGCTTGGTAGAAATCAAGGCACATGCAAACAAAGTGGTTGAAAAACAAGTTTTAGTGCATATAAGATAAACACACATATATAATACAATATGTAAGCAAGAAGACAAGTTGCAATAATACAATGTAAACAAACAATAATACAGAAAAAGTAGACTGTGAAAAGTGGGTTTCAAACATCAGACATTACTCACGATGTCACAAGAAAATTGAAGTTGATGTGGCCAAAATAATACAGTGTGTACACAAGACAAAGGGTGAATCCTGAAAACAATGGACAAAAATGACAAGAAATGATAGACAATGACAAGAAAGATGTCAGACAACCATGGTAGTAAAGAGTTCCTGCAAGACAAATGTTGCACATAAAGCACATGTTAGCATGTTATAAAGATAAAAATTATATCGAAACGTGTATGATCTAATACAAGGGTGTGCTAGTATGAATAGGAAGTAGTATAAATTGAAACAATAACACCTGTAGTGTGTACAAAAGTGGATTCCCTCAGGAGCCACTGTGGGACTGGTAATAGGTAATGCGCTAAGAATTCATATTGCATGTAACGATCTATGTAAATTCTACAATCACAACTAGAAGGCAAGTGAATTCGCGTGTTTATATAGAAAATATAGTGACATACGATGTATCTGACTAACATAATAAGCAAGTGTAACATGTGGGTATAAGTAAGCAAAAAAAATGTGCAACCAAGATATATAGTATGATGTGGTTAAGTGAGATGGAAAGGAATGCAAAACGAATGTGATAGGAGCTGCATACCCCCCGAGTGAATGTGAATGGGTATGTATGAGATGAGTTTCATTTATAAATTCCCCCTCAGAAGTCGATAATGAACTATAGAACAAGATTACGTCATTGGGGAATGGTTTGAATTGTGTGCTAGAAAGATAAGATCATCAAAGCGTTGAGCGTTGAGAGTGTGTGAGTGAGTGAGTGTGGTAAGGTTCATTTAAGATTTAGACCCTTAGTAGTCGAGTATAAACCATGGAACTATAGTGTGTTATAGGGGAGTGAGTGCAGTGTGTAAAAATAGATGCAAAAATGAGATATGTGAATGTGTAAAGTGAATAGTGTAGTTAGTATGTGATGGAAGCTACAAGAAAAATATTTTATGCGTGCTCGAAGTCTGGCGCATGTATTTTGTGAGGCACATGTATACAATATGCCCTCAACAGTCAAGTGTGAACCAAAGAAAAATAGTCCATTATCAGGTAATGATGATACATATGTATCAATATGTGTAAGACATGTATGAGAGACTAAATGTGGAATGTAGAGTGAAAAAGTAGGAATGCAAGACAACTAATAATTATAGGAGGGCGAAAGAATAAGCATGATGCCGCCCCCCACCCCCAAATGTATAATGATAGATATCATCAAGTAAATATCATCTAAGAGGTCATCATTTTCATGGTCAAAATCAAATGGAGGTGCGTCAACAACTCGATAAGCAATAATATGTGGTTGATCAAGTAAGAAGTCATCTTGGTGTAGATTATACCTACCCATTCCATATTCTTCATCTGTTAAAGGTGGTAATGGGCATCTATGCACATACAAGTAGGTGAGATTTGGCGGATGGCTGAGAAATGAATAATCACAAATAAAGATGATGTCAAAAGGCATTGAGAATGTGAGAGTAGTGTGAGAAGGATCTAAAGTGCCACCAATGTAACCAAGCTAAGTCATCCCAAGTGTACGCGGAGAAGTATGAGAAGTGCGTACAATACATAATGGTAAATAAAGGACTGTCGACACTAAAATTTTCCTCCATAATTTCTATTTCATTAATGTATATATTAGGAATAGGATTTTGTTAAGTGTAATTAGTAGTAGCGTCTGATAGAAGATAATGGCACTACCAGTACGATGCCGCCAATAATGTATAGTATGGTAATAGTCAAAAGTACAATAGGAATGTTGTGGTAAAAAGTAAATATTTGTCGTAAGTGGTCCAGTAATGTTAAAATGTCAAAGTTAGGGTAAGTAGAGAAGTAGGGTCTACATGATTAGGAATTAGAAATATTATATTGGTAATAAGGACAAGGAGTGAGGTCATAAATATTTTGTGTATTTTATTTGTAAAAAGTCTAAAAATGTGGAACCCATGTGAAATGATAAGGTTTATCTTATCTTAAAAGATAAGCTTACATGTACAGATAAGAGTTAAGGTATGAAATATGATTCGTCAGAGTAGATTTCTTATCCTATCTTAGAGATAAGATAGATAAGCCTGGAAGTTCTATAAATAGAGAGGCCACCCCCCCCTCATTTAGCATAGAAGGAAGTAGTGAGAAATATTGTATGAGTAAGTGTGCAAAGGAAGCCATCATTTTGAAGGTGTGTTAAAGAAGCCATTAAGAGGTGTAATTGTGAAGTTAGTAACACTTGAAGTACCTCATGGGTGAGATTGTAACAATTTCATGTTGATATTATAATTTACACTTATATTTCAGATTTATCATCATTCCTTCTTATCATAGTCTATGGTATTCTTGTGTTATGTTTGTTGTTGTGTTTCCAGATTACATCCACCAAACTAAAAGTTGTGCATTAGTAAATAATCATAGCATGAGGAGTTCCCGGTGAAGAATTATCATAGTGCCGGATTGGTGATGACATTTTGGTTCTAGTTGCATAGGGACCATTCCTCATTGGTAGATTTTCTGGAGAGATATTCCCACTTAGTCAAAAATTATTTGGAGGGTAACCTTGTTTTTACTGTGCATAGTAGTTACCATGGTAAAGTCACTTTTTGCTGTGAATAGTATTTACCGTAGTAAAGTCACTTTTTACCGTGAATAGTATTTACCACAGTAACTTCACTTTTTACCGTGAATAGTGTTTACCACAGTAAAGTCAGTTTTTACCGCAGTAAGTCAAGTTTTACCATAGTTTACAGTGGTCATTTCTATTTTCTATTATAGTGATTCCAATTATTTGTGCACATAAGTCTTGTTGATTGTACTTGTGGGTTGGTATTTCACTGTGGTTACTTTTGGAAATGGGGAAGATTCCTATTTTTTCAGCCCAATCTAATGAATATGCTTCCTCTTTCATTCAAGAGTTTAAACGATCTTGTATTTGTAATGGCCTTATAAGAAGGGAACAATGGACTGAATTTTTTCCTACCTTTTTGGATGGTTCAGCCCTTAGGTGGTTTGAAACACTAGGTAATAATGTGAAAAACTCATGGGATTTATTAACTGAAAGTTTTCTTGAAGAATTTAGTGAACAACAAAAATATGCAGATCTCATGATCGATATCACAAAGCTATCCCAAGGAGAGAAGGAGAAGATAAGGGATTATCATGCTCGTGTTCTAAAGCTAAGGAGGAAGCTCGATGCCCAGATCCGAAAGGAAGGATTAGCGGATGGGTTGATGAATGGATGTGGATAATCTCCTTTGTAAGCACTTCATTCTTGGGATGAAGCCAGAGATCAGACAACGAGTGAAGTATGACCTCCCAGCTACCATTGAACAAGCAAAGGAGATTGCAAAAAGGCAAGAAGAAAGCATGGAAGAGGAGCCCAAAGAAATTGTTGCTAAAGTAGAGCCTACACCAACACCTTTGGTTCATAATCCACAACCACTCTTGGTGAGCACAAATATTTCTCCTAGTACATCTACTGAGTATGAAGATCTGCTCAAGAAGATGGGTCAGTTAACTATTAATCTTCTTCAAGGAAAGGAATTTAGTTCTCAGGGAGGAGATAGAGGTCCAAAAAGAAATATTTCTGAAGTTGTATGTTATGGTTGTTATAAAAAGGGTCATTATAAGTATAATTGTCTAGATAGAGCTTCTACATATGGTACAAGAGATAATGATAAAGGAAAAGTACCTGTGGATTCTTTTGATGCAGTAGATAAGAGCATAAATAATGAAATAGATGTGTTTGTAACAAAAAGAAAGAAAGAAAAAGATAATCAAGATGTAAATGATCCTAAGAAGATGAAAGGAGAAACTGGTAAGAAACATAGGAGAAGAAAGTTGGGTGTGCAGGATTTTCTGATTTCACAGGGACAAGGACCATACTCCATCTTAGAAGATCTGTCTAAAAGGCCTGCAAATATTACATATGGTCAACTCTTGGCTATGTCTTCTGAGAAGAGGTGAGAGCTTCGAAGTGGACTCAATTCTCGACGAAGGAAGGAGGTTGAGGTCCCTATTTTGGAGGCAGAGGTGGATCCCTATGCTCCACAAGTTGAGGTATTATGTAATGGTATTTCAATTCATGATGTCTTAGTTGATGGAGGTGCTACAGTTAATGTAATGACCAAGTCTGTAATGAATATGTTGGGTTTAAAAATTGATCTCCCCTCAACACTTATGTTAAGGTCATTAAATAAGGGGAAAACTAAACAAGAAGGTGTAGTTTCAAATGTGGCAATATCTGTTATGGGTGTTGTATGTGTGGTAGAATTTCAGGTGATGAAAAATGGTACTGTTGCGTACCCAATGTTGTTGGGAAGGCCATGTCTAAGGAGAGTTCATGCAAGAAAATACTGGAATGAAGGATTCATAACACTTGGATGTGATAGAGAGAGGGTGAAGATAAACGTGATCCCTCGGCATCATAAGGTAGAATCTGTGGATTCAAGTGATGAAACTGATGATTAGACATCCTCTTATTACTCTAGTACCAGTGAAGTGGACATAGAAGATGAAGAAAGTGAGGTTGATGTTTCGGTCATAGATATCCTTCCAGTCACAGCGACTCATGAACCCATAAAATTATCTGAAGAAGAAATTGATGATCGTCTCCAACAAATAAAGATTGGTGATGTTGTGATGGAGAGTGAGAAGGAATGCTATCTCCATCTCTTTCAAAGACACATACACCTATTCACTTTTGATTACAAGGAACTCCGTCAAGTAAGTTGGGTAGAACATTCTATTGAGCTGGTAGATGGTGCTAAGCCCATAAAGTAAATGTCATATAGAATGAATCCTAATTTTTCCAATACTGTATAAGAAGAAATAGATAAGTTACTTGATGCAGGATTCATATTTGCTGTGGAGAATTTAGAATGGGTTTCTCCCATTGTGATCTCAATAAAAAAGAATGGGAATCTACGCATTTATGTTGATTATATGAATCCCAATAAGGCAACAAAGAAGGATCATTACCCTCTTCCATTCTCAGATCAGATCTTGGATGAAGTAGCTGGCCAGGAGTGCTATAGTTTTGCTGATGGATATAATGGATACAACCAAGTTTGTATAGCAGAGAAAGATCAACTGAAGACCACGTTCACCACTCCTTGGGAAACGTTTACTTATACAGTTATGCCTTTTGGGTTGTGTAATGCTCCGGCAACGTTCTAGTGTTTGATGAATAGGGTGTTTGAACCCTACATTGGGAACTTCATCAGAGTATTTCTGGATGATTTTTGCATCTATGGGAGCAAGATGGACCACCTGCACCAGATGGAGACAACATTTCAAAGGTTAGATGAAGCAAAAGCCTCACTAAACCCTACAAAGTGTCTTTGGATGTTCTAAAGGCATTTTGTTAGGGCATGTTGTATCCAGAGATGGTATTGGTACTAATCCTGATAAAGTTTCAAAAATCAAAGAGTTACCATTTCCTATGAATAGAAGTAAATTGAGATCATTTTTAGGCCATGTGGGTTACTATAGAAGGTTCATCAAGAATTTCTCAAAGATTGCATAGCCACTAACCCAGTTCTTGAAGAAGAATGTTACTTATGAACCAGGAAATAAGGTGCATTAAGCTTTTGAACAACTGAAGGAAGCCCTGGTGTCTTCACATGTTCTAAAGAATCTAGATTGGAGCAAGCCATTCATTGTGTACACTGATGCCTCAGATGCAGCACTAGGAAGTACTCTGAGCCAAAATGATGAAAATGGGAATGAACATCCAGTTTACTTTGGGAGCAGACAAATGAGCAGTGTTGAGGTAAATTATATTGTAACTGAAAAAGAGGCTCTAGCTATCATTTTTGCTGTAAAGAAGTTTAGAAATTACTTGCTAAGGAAGAAATTTATAGTTGTAACAGATCATCAAGCTCTAAAATATATTGTAAATAAGCCTAATCCATCAGAGAGGATAGCAAGATGGATAATTTTTCTACAAGAATTTGAATTTGATATTATAGATAGGCCAGGAAAGAAGCATGTCAATGCAGATGCACTCTCTCGAGCCTATGATGGTTTAGGTTCATCTTGTGATGATGATGATTTCCTATATGCAACATTATTATCCCTTGACACAATCCCTAGTGAATACATAGATATTTGGAATTATCTAAATGAATTCAAGTTTCCTGATGGTGCCATTGCAAAGACTAAGAGGAAGATTACTCAAGTCAGTCGTCCATATTCTATTCTACATGGAGTATTATTTGGAATAGGACCTGATGGATAGTATAAGAGGGTAGTTGGACGTGATCAAGGGAAGGAGCTGATAGAAGAATTCCACAATGGTACATGTGGAGGGCACTTCTTTGGACAACTTACAGCAAGAAGGATCTTGGATGCAGGTTATCACTGGCCCACTCTTTTTAGAGATTGTTATAATTATTGTAAGACATGTGATATTTGTCAAACACATGGTAACCGTAAGACTTCATCAGCTCCATTATGCCCTATTCTTCCACTTGGTCCCTTTGAAAAGTGGGGAATAGACATTGTAGGTCCACTTCCAACTACCTTACGCCAAAATAAGTATATTGTAGTTGCCATAGATTATTTAACCAGTAGTGTGTTGAAGCTAGGCCATTGAAAAAATGCAGACTTCCATGGATGAAGTGGCAAGGTTCATATATGAACGCATTCATCACTAGATTTGGTTGTCCATTAGAAATTGTAATAGATCAAGGAAGCCAATTAATGAGGTGGTAGAAGCCCTAGAAGTTTTCTATTAAGGGGAAAAAACATAAAAGTCATAAAAAAAAATGAAAATAATTTTTCGCAAGACAAATTTTGTGGTTTTTTCTTCTTTGCATGGATTACAAGTGGCAAGGATTCATATATGGAAAACGCATTATTACTCACTAGATTGATGTTCTTCCTATTGTTTGTCCATTAGAAATGAAAGGATGTAAAATAGATTCAGATTGTGAGTAGGCAATATTCTCAGAAGCCATAGTAGGTAAAACTTCATTAATGAGGTCGTAGAAGCCCTAGTCAAAAAAAAAAACACAAACCCACCAAACCAACAACCAAACCATCACCAAAAAAACCCAAAAAAAAAAATACATAAACACAAAAACAAAAAAACCCACAAAATCAAAAAACAACCAAAACCAATAAGAAAAAAAACCAAAAACCACAATAAAACCAATAAGTTTTCTATTAAGCACAGGAAGGCAACAACATACAAGCCAAGAAAAACAAAAAAAACCCACCAAAACAACCAAAAAAAAAAAAACAAAGAAACAAAAAAAAACCAAAAAAAAAACAAAAAAAACAACACAAAAAAACACACAACAACAACAAAAAAAACAAAAAAAACAACAAAAAAACAACACACCACAAATGGACAGGAGTGGTTCTAGTATATGAGAACGAACAAATTTTGTGTTGTGTCAAATTCTAGCAAAAGATGCAGCCTTGCAGGTACATAAGTGGGATAAAAGGATTCATGTAGCATTGTGGGCATATAGGGCAACATCAAATTCAGCAACCAGATCAAGACAGATACTCCCCATTTCAGTTGGCTTATGGCATTGATCAAGTTCTTCCTATTGAGTTTGATATTCCCACTGCGAGAGTTATGAAAAATGAAAGGATGGATGAAAGTGATTCAGTAAAAAAAAGGTTGGTAAAGGTTGGTACACCTGGTTGTCATCTTCATTTGTTAGAGGAAATGAGGGAAATAGTGAAGGATACAAGCTATAAGAAGAAAAATGAAGCAGAAGGAATACTTTGAATCAAAAGATCCGTTGGTCTCCATTTCATGTTGCTTAGAATGACTTGGTTCTAGTATATGATTCTAGATACAAAAAAAGAAGTCAGAGAAAATTTCTTCCAAAATGGATGGGGCCCTACAAAATAGCAGTTGTGCATGAAAATAGTACGTAAAGACTGGAGGAATTGGATGGCACTCCTGAGGAATTGGATGGCACTCCCATTACGAAATGGGTCAACCACGACAAGTTGAATATTTTCCAAGCATCAGAATAGTCTACTCTGAGGATGGAGTAGAAGCTAGGAAGGGGGAAGATGTCGACACTAAAATTTTCCTCCGTAATTTCTATTTCATTAATGTATGTATTAGGAATAGGATGTTATTAAGTGTAATTAGTAGTAGCGTCCGATAGAAGATAACAGTGCTGTCAGTACGACGCCGCCAATAATGTATAGTATAGTAATAGTCAAAAGTACAATAGGAATGTTGTGGTAAAAAGTAAATATTTGTCGTAAGTGGTCCAATAATGTTAAAATGTCAAAGTTGGGGTAAGTAGAGAAGTAGGGTCTACATGATTAGGAATTAGAAATATTATATTGGTAATAAGGACAAGGAGTGAGGTCATAAATATTTTGTGTATTTTATTTGTAAAAAGTCTAAAAAAGTGGAACCCATGTGAAATGATAAGGTTTATCTTATCTTAAAAGATAAGCTTACATGTACAGATAAGAGTTAAGGTATGGAATATGATTCATCAGAGTGGATTTCTTATCCTATCTTAGAGATAAGATAGATAAGCCTGAAAGTTCTATAAATAAAGAGGCCACCCCCCCTCATTTAGCATAGAAGGAAGTAGTGAGAAATATTGTATGAGTAAGTGTGTAAAGGAAGCCATCATTTTGAAGGTGTGTTAAAGAAGCCATTAAGAGGTGTAATGGTGAAGTTTCTCCCATAGTATTGGTGGAAGGCAAATGAAGTCAGTAACACTTGAAGTACCTCATGGGTGAGATTGTAACAATTTCATGTTAATATTATAATTTACTCTGATATTTCAGATTTATCATCATTCCTTCTTATCACAGTCTATGGTATTCTTGTGTTATGTTTGTTGTTGTGTTTCTAGATTTCATCCACCAAACTAAAAGCTGTGCATTAGTAAATAATCATAGCACGAGGAGTTCCTGGTGAAAAATTATCATAGTGCCGGATTGGTGATGACAGGACCTAAAGCCATAGGCGAAATTCAAAAAGACACAACCATGATAAAGTTGTGGAGAATGAGGCGGTGGGTAAAAATATTTTTACGTGAAACCCAACTAGCTAAGCCATTGTGCATGCAAATAGTGCTAGAGAAAGTAAGATCAATTGGAATGTGTGGCCAATAAGATTTATGGATGAGGATAGTGCATACAAATAAAGGAGGTGCTAATATAAAGTGTTCTTGGAGAACTAAAGCAGATGACCTGATATCCAATGTAGAAATGGATTCCTGGAGATAAATCATATTAGTGGTAGGGGTAGGCTTCTACTCAAGTTTATAATTATTAGTGAGATACATACGAGGGACATGAGAATGTTCATCATAAGGAAGTGGAATATGCAGATCAGTGAGCTAATATAGAGCACAAAATTTGAATCGGTCGTGGTCATCATGAATAGTATACATACAACCATCATGTAGGAACTTAATGCAACGATGAACTATACAAGACACTACCTACATAACGTGAAGCCACATTCTCCCAAGTAATAAATTATATTGGAGCTCAGTGTCAATGACAAATAATACCGTAGGAACTATCTTTGGACCTATTATGATGGGTAAAGTGATATGGCCCATGCACGATTGTGGCGAAGAATCATAAAGACGAATATAAATAGAGGTTGGAGTGAGATTAGAGGTAGAAATTCCAATCTGTTGAAGGAATTTAAGATTACAAACATTGAGCTCATATCCATTATCAACTAGTACATACATAACTCCGATGTTATAGATGTAAGCATTAATATAAAGAGGAGGATCGTTGTCGCAAACCGAAAGAGTGGTAGCTACATCCGATGAGAGAGTAATGTGCTGTTAAAATGTATCTAAAAATCATTGATATAATTTTTCCAGATGAGTATCAAAAGGAATCCAAGTATTATCCAAGAGAGTTTATTTTAGCATTACATTTGGGTGAGCTTGCAAAAAGTCATAGATGGAAATAACCATGATAAAAGATAGTATTCAAAGGTCAGGCTCACCAAAATGATTAACAATGAATAAATGTTAATCTAAATATGTACCAATGTTGTAAAATAAATGTGCAATGAAATATAGATTCGACCCAAGAAAAATAAGCTAGAAAGTATAAAACCCTAGTTAAAAATGAAGGGATAAAATAGTTGGATGATTCAAAATTCAATCTAGACTGTTCCGAAGTGACGAACTGATGAATAGAAAGAGGTAAGTGTTGCACTGAAGATCAAAACATTTTAGGAGTATCAAAATTTCCAAGACCAATGATCCTATGGAGGTTCAGGGGCGTCTGAGACCTATTTTGGGTGCCTATGACTATTTAGAAGCTACAAAACTTAGTTTTGCAAGGTTGCAATATGTTTTTTTTCCTTCGCTTCCTATCGCTAGCATGTTGTACTAAGTTTTCAAATGTCACCTATAACTTGCAATGAAGAAATGACTTACAAAACCCTAAAACACAAAAAATCCAAAAATAAAATAATGCAAATGAGGGGTCAGATTGTCCTTGGTTGTTAAAAAAATTAACATATGACTGAACACTGCACTACATCTCAGACCCAACGTAGTTCTATGTGTGTGTGCAAATAAATTTTGCCCTAGGTAACTCTTGTGATAATGAGTAATAACTAGATGTAAAATATGTAAGCAGATGTGTGCATAGAAAAATGAAATTCCCCTTCTATGAAGTGTATACAAAATAATGTAGTCCCTTTCCCTTTTTTCAATGCTAGATGGATTCTAGAATGCTCTTGTAAATTCCTTTGGATGCAACCTTAGGTGGTGATAGATATGCTTAGTGTTTGGTCCTTTATTATTGCCACATAGCTTTATATTTATATGATTCCCTTGCTTCAATTTCTTAATTAACCACTAAAAGGACGAC
The DNA here is from genome assembly GCA_019776745.2 of Taxus chinensis. NCBI lineage: Eukaryota > Viridiplantae > Streptophyta > Pinopsida > Cupressales > Taxaceae > Taxus > Taxus chinensis. The sequence continues at coordinate 61,141,536 of CM034152.1, read as the reverse complement.
TAGCAAAAAGTAATATGCCCATATGGCTAGAAGAGACCTAAAATATGCTAGCAAAGTATAAAGAGGTCATGGCACCTAGAGGGGATGCGGGTGCCTGGGCGCTAGAATGTTGGTGTCTAGAGTCAGAAATAACGAAGTATGAAAAGACAAAATGAGCAAGAAGGTGTGTGAGACCAAGAAGGAAAATAGAAAGAAATTAAAGAGGCCTAAGACAATGGTTAATTAGTAATTTTCTTGCTTATGAATCATATGATAATTGATATGTGATCATGACTAGAAATATACCCAAAGTATGTGATTTAGTGTCTACAATGGGGTTTTGAGCTAGTTTTGTGCTTGTTTGGTGCATTTGGGCATGACCGACCTATATGAGTCCATTTGATGAATTTATATGAGTTTTTTGTTATGTTTGTTAGTTTTTTTGGTCAAATTAAAGGTATCGGACTAGCTTATGATGACTTATTGAGAAGATAAGTATATAAAAGTGAATTTTTAAGTTCATTTTTGAACTAGTTCTACATGGGGGAAAGTGTGACCCAAGTGGGAGAGTATAATAGGTATGAAAACATGATTTGAGAGTTGAAGAAGTGTGTAACAAGTAGAGGAGTGATAAATATCATGTGTGAAAGAGGTTAAAGCCAAGACAAGTCTTGAAACAAATATATAGAGTGATTTGAAGGAATAAGGGTTTGAAGGTACGTGTGTGAGCTGAATTAGAGATATCCATTAGTTGTGGCAGCAATAAAATTTAGATATCTTCATCTTCATATGGTTGAGAGGGTTTTTGATCATCATAGGGGTTTTTAGCCTCCTTGTGGAGTGGGTGTTTCACTAAATTAGGGTTTGGTGCTCCTTGTAGGGTTGGTGCTCTATTAAAATAGGAGTTGGCACCCCTTGTGAAGTTGGTGCTTCACTAAATCTCTTTGCTTTATGTAATATAAATAGAGTTTGAGTGGGTTTTCTTCCCCTTGAGGGTTTCTCACTTAAATTTTTTGTTCATGTGTACTCTCTTGCTCTTTCTCTTGTGTATGGTTGATTTAATGATTAAGTAAACACACATATGGTTAATGTTTGATTGAATGTTAATTAATGATAAATGGAAATGGAATAAATTTTTAATAGACTGATTCACCCCCCATCTCAGTCTCTTATGCTTCCAACATTGAATCTTTTTACGTACGTTGTTGAATAGTTCAGATTTATATGCATTATCTATGTCTTTAGATAAATTTTAATTTATATCATATAAATTAACTACACTCTTTTTTATAGGTTTCATCATGGAGCATGCCAACATTGATACATCATAGAACCACTGTTAATAGAAGACAAACTTTATGTGCATGTTCAAGTATTTTTCCTTTAAGTGTAATTTTCACACACATAAATGGGGTATATGTAAACACTAAAATTTTGTAATGTGTCCTTATTATATTCCAAGTTTTACCATGTTCCATTTATAAGACAAATTCTCTCATTTAGAATCCAATCAATTGATCTCCCTAGCTATTTTATAACATGTTTATCTTTACGCTCTTCTTTCACTTTGTCATCAATTATGATAATATTATTTGATCAAACTATTATTAAACATATTATATTCATGACACAACTTTAATTTTTTATTTTCATCTCTATAGTTTGTGCAAGTGGGTAGAAGATAATCTATATCACGAGCTTTATGAGAAGTTTTTCAGCCTTTTTCCAAAAGAATTGTATGAGTGGTTGTCCATATATGCATCAAATAAAAAAAGGAGTTATAGACCAAGGGTTTGGAAGAAAGAAGATTACTAGACTCAGTTTGATGCAGATGAACCTTGGATGCGTGTTGTAGATCATTAATGGGTTGGTGTTGTGTAAAGTTATACTTTGGAGTACATTGTTTCGATGTATTCTTGTCTAAAAGTTGCTGAGTTTTATTTTTTGCGTGAGCCTAGAGGATATTATATTTGCGTTATTCCTTTAATGATTAATATCTTGATGGTCATGTTGAGTTTATAGCACCTACCTATGGATAGCTAAACATACAACCATGCGCAAGGGTAGGAGCAGGCGTGGTGAAGATGGAAGAACTTACCGTAGAAAGACACCGAGAAGAAAGGTGGCTTAAGTATAATGAAGTGCAGGAGAGATAATTGATGAAGAAATGTGAAATTGAAGAGTCTATGGAGTTACAAAGGGTGGTGTCTCGTGAAGGATTTGAAGCTTACGTGGAAGATGCGGAGCCATAGTATCAGGCTCTCTCCCACTTAGGAAAGAGTGGTAGAAAATACCCTTCAACTTTTGATGAGAGTGCATCAGAGGATGAAATATTGAGAACTATAGGCACTCATTTAATCCTGAAGCCCTAAACCCTGAGACCTAAACCCTAAACCCTATTTTTACCACCCTGAACCCTAAACACTAAACACTAATCCCTAAACCCTAAACCCTGAGTCGTAAACCATAAACCATAAACCATAAACCATAAACCATAAACCATAAACCATAAACCTTGAGCCCTAAAACCTAAACCCTAAACCCTAAATCCTAATCCCTAATCCATAATCCCTATATTATAAATTGTTAAACCCTTAACCTTAAACCCTAAACCCTATGCCCTATGCCCTAAGCCTTAAGCCTGAAGCCCTAAACTATGATTCCTAAACCCTAAACTCTAAACACTTAACCCTTAACCCTAAACCCTAAATCCTAAACCATTAACCCTAAACCCTAAACCTTAAACCCTAAACTCTAAATCCTAAACCATGAACCCTAAACCCTAAATCATAAACCCTATTTTTAATACCTGAAACCCTAATCCCTAAACCCTAAAACCTTAAACCCTAAACCCTAAACCCTAAACTCTAAACTCTAAACCCTGAACCCTGAACCCTGAGCGTTAAACGCTAAATGATAAACTATGGGCCCTAAACCCTAAACCCTAAGCCCTAAATCCTAATCCCTAAACCCTAATCCCTAAAACCTAAATCCTAAACCCTAAATCCTAAATCCTAAGCTCTAATCCCTAAGCCCTAAACCCCAAATCCTAAACCCTGAACCTGAAAACCTAAACCCTAAATCATAAACCCTATTTTTACCAACTTGAACCCTAAAACGTAACCCCTAAACAATAAATCATAAACCCTAAACCCTAAACCTTAAAACTTAAACCCTATATCGTCATCCCTAAACCTTGAGCCATAAACCCCTAAAACATGTGCCCTAAACCCTAAACCATGAAATTTAAACCTTAAAATCTAATCCATAAACCCTAAACCTTAAACCATAAACCCTAAAACTTGATCCCTAAACCATAAACACTAAACCGTAAACCCTCAACCCTCAACCCTAAACCCTAAACCATAAACCTTTTTTTACCACCCTAAACCCTAAACCCTTTTTTACCACCCTAAACATTGAGCCCTAAACCCTAAACCCTAAACCATGAGCCATAAACCCTAAACCCAAAACCCTGAACCCTAAACCCTAAACAATATTCCTAAATATTCCTTAATTCCCTCCAACACTTCCAAGATTCTTTGACATCACCTCCACGTGCTTAATATATTTCTTGAACTCTCCCAGAGGGTATTTGATTAGCTCATAATGGCCTTTTTAGGCCTCCGGAGGAAGTTATCTTCCATCAAGTCACATTTAACTCATGAATCATCATATCCAATCATCCCTACACATTGAAAAAACCTTCTTAATATTTTTTTTTCGATCCAAGTTAAGAGTGGTAATTAGGTAGGCTAGCCAGAGGAAGGACACACCATTAATGAGGAAGTGAAAAATTCATTCCCTAAGCTTGTAAACTAGGTACTCATCCATAGTATGATTTTACCATATTCTAAGATAAAATTAGGGATTCAAATCCATGTTCATGGGATAATTCATGAGTCCATATATTTGATCAGTTGTCACTACCTTTAAGAGTGGTGAGGTTTGTAAATTCTAATTTTGACACATTTAACACTCCTATAAATGTCAATAACCAATCCAAAAGGCCCCCAAAACCTAAACAATGACAATATTATTTCAAAAAATAGATATCGATTGTATAATTTAAACCCTATAAGCTTGAAAGATGAATGTTGAATGTTGAAATCCTGAAAAATACCTATGTACTGACCAAATTAGAATATGAAAAACTATCTTCTAAATCGTGACAGATGGAGCTGTGTGACTAGTTCCATAAGGTGCAGAGTGACCCTAAATTTTTATAATTACTAAAATAAATTTAAAGTATAAGAAATACTAAAGTATAAATATTAATAAAAGAAAAACTTATACTTTTAGTAAATATATCCCTCCCATAAACACATATATCACATAGCAAATAGGAAAGCGAGTGCATTTCATCTTCTTTGGGTTTGAAATTCCCAATCCATAGGCTTGGATTTTCCTTGGATATACAAACCAAAGGTTTGGACTGTATAATCCATGACTAAATTCGTGTTTGACATAAAAACATCAAAATTTCACATATACACCCCGATATCTCATGCATTATAACATAATATTCAAAAATAAATTATATTACGATGTCAAGCTCAATTTTCCCTTGATGACGATATAATTCTTTCTAAAATATTATTAGTTTAATGCTTTCATTCATAAGTTCTTTTACTAGTCCCTTCTTTTCTTGCAAAAACATATTCATACATTTTGGTGCATAATTTATGATTTTTTCATCCAAATTTCAAAAAAAGTGGTTTTTTCTAATCTTCATTCTACACACACTAAATTTTTTTTTCTCAAAGTTACAAGGGTGCACACACAAATATTTCATTTTTGGGATATGTGCATTGTGAAAATTAATAAAAAAAACTATATATTCATCTAAAAATTATGAAAAATTAGCGGGGCCTCAAATATGGAATTAGCTAACTTTCTACTGAAGGGAATTGAAAAAGAATTTATAAAAATAAAAAATTGGGGAATGCACACACAATAGGTTCTTATCTTTTTGACACAAAAAAAACACATACTTTGTGTGCGTACCACATTTGACCCTCTCAATCTCCACCATTTAAAAAAAATAGTAGTTTAGAAACTAGATTCTGAGCTCTACAGTACTCATTCTTATCACTTTGTCAAATTTTGAGCATATGCATGCCAAATTATTAGATGATGTTCACGTTTCATTGATTTCAGGAAAAATTTGTCCCTTTTTAACCCCCTTTTGGCCCCCCATTTCCATGTACTTTCCCCGAGCCTCTTAACATATGACAACATTACAACCCCCTACTCTCATGATAGCCCCATGGCATCATCTTCCCCATCCACTTCATACCCTATAGCCAAAACTATGTTTGCTAATATGACACACCAAGGCAAAGGCTTAGGCATCCATGAACAAGGAATTCGTGAACCCATCTCCCTTCCTCAACATCAAGGTCATTTAGGCTTAGGTTATAAACCTAACACTAACCACATCCCTCTCACTACTGCATCGCAACCCATTTCTACTAGTCCTCTTGTTGATCCTACTATCACAACCACTCAACCCACTCACAAATCCTTTAATCCCCCTACAACTAACTAACAATTAAAAATGGATTAAGCACATAATTTGTCACATGCACATGGATGCTCTTTCATTCCCACCCATCCTCCTCTCATATAACATCCAATCCCTTTGCATCTCATTCATTCCTAACATCACATCCATTTATATCCTCTTCTAATCCATTAAATTGAACACTTGATCAACTTTCTCACACATGTTATAAGTCAATAATATCTACTACAACTGTGTGACCTTGGCTATCATTACCTCCAACATTCAAGTACAAATTTCCTCCTAGATATCCACACACCTTAACACACTTAGTCAACTTGTGGTGAAAACCCTTGGGCATGTCTGCTGACACTCTATCCAATGTCCATTCCACATTCATTTATATCCCCCCATCAGGCCACTAACCTCTTGAGAGTTCTCAATAGAGTGAAACCTATTTATGGGAAAAAAATTCCAAATATCAAAAGAGCAAAAAAAATTATATCAAATAAAATCTACCTCAAGACTCTCTCCAAGGGTGTTTCTAGCAACTCTACTAGGGATATGGACACCTAGCTAGAAGTAGAGAAATTTTGTGAAAAGAATCATATGTTTCTTCATCAGGGCTATGGACGCCTAGCTGATAGTGGAGCAATGCGTGACTTAACCTTTCATTCACCTTCCATCAACCTATTTGAGTTAATCACTCCTTATACATTGGCTAGTTTGTCTTCACATACTTCCCATTAAGTCTCCACTTCAAGTGGTAATTAACCATCACAATCACACACACTTTTATCTCACAGATACATATGGCTCGTATGTTTCCAGGTATTATTTAGACCTTGTTTGTACTTCTATTTTAGTCCCACTCTTTCATTATAATATGTTTTGTTATGCTCATTTTTTTTCATCACTATTGTCATTTTCCTTTCATCCATCACGTCCACATCCTTTTCCCTTGGATCGAGCATCTGTGGGAAGACAATGATCATTTCCTTTTTTCCTAAATCCTCATCATGCCCCTTTTTTATTGTCATCATCATGATTGGGGACAACCTTACTACCATCCACTAGGGGCATCATCCATTTTAGATACCCCATACAATCCATATACCTAGGGGCATATCTTATCATCTTCCATATCCCCCATCTTATCCTATAACACATCCCTCATCCTACATATCTCCCATCCCACATCCCTTAACCTATCTATCTCCACACACACACACACACACACACACACACACACACACACACATGTTTTAATCCATTGGTTTAATAATGAGTTAATGAAGGATTATGTAGGTTGATAGGGTTTTCACTTTGTTAAGGTGATTATAGGTCACCTTGAAGTTTTATGAGGAAGAGAAACATACAGTTAATATCATTACAAGATAAGTGAAGTACATAAAAAATTTGCATGTCTAGAATATCAAAGGATCCAAGACTATACAGTTCCAGGTCATGATCATAGGGATCAATTTTGGACTGTACATTAGATGTAAGGTCTTGCCCCTTTTGATTTTGAATCTCCAGTACTTTCATTGAAGTATCTACAATCATTGATCAACCTATTACACTATATTGCACATCCATATCATCTCTTATTTTTATTATATAGATAAGTATATCTATCCTCTTTTGTATTTGAGTAATTACTTATTATTTATCATGTGTTATATGTATGAATTTATTTTTCTAATTTTGAATTATTATCAATAGAAGTTTATTAGATCATATTATTCTATTTTTTATAAACCCTTACATCCTCTTGATTTTTGTGTACTTCCCATAACAATAGTTTTAATTAGGGTGTAAACACCATGGAAATATAAGTCTATAATCAATTCTATAAAAGAATTACTTGTAAAATTTTGGAATGAGAGAAAAAGTGTTTCATCAAATAAAAGAGATAGAATAAAAAGAAGATTTAGTTCTCATAAACATGAACCACATCCAAAAAATCTTGGATATGACCCAAACAAAAGTGTTCTATAAGTTTAAGAATAAATATCCAAGAAAAGTATGTGTTCTAGATCATATGATATTTTTGTTGTCATATTTATAGTCACTTGTAGTTTAGGCAATTTAGAAAGTACATATTCCCCTTACGATCAAAAGAAATTTCTTTCCTACTATTATTGTGCATTGTGCACACATTAATTTAACCCTACTATTTCATTAAATATAAGTGGTAATATTTTTCCAATATCATGTGATGAATGTGTAATGGTTGTTTCTATATTATTTTCCTCAAATCCTTGGCATGTTCTATAATCTGTAACTACACTCAATCAAGTATGCCTCACTTAATAGTTGTAACATTGTCATATACACAGCCTCCTAGTCCTAAATTGAATCAAGTAATATTATGCATGTATAAAAAGTACTCAAATTCTATGTAGTTATTGTTGGCTTTGCAACTTCTATATGCGTTTAGATAATATAAGTTATGTACATCCTTGAACTTACTATAACCCATCCCTGAGTTGATGCTTCAAAAGCATGCACCGATATGACGAATATGATAATTGAAATTTGAATGTTTAAAAGTCTAGATATGGACACAAAATGTAGTTTTTCCCCTTAAGGAATTCAATATGGGTCAATTCAGATGTGCCATGAATAATTGCCTTTTTCATTAGTATTTGGGGTGTTTCCACTAATATATGAACATATAAATAATAAGGCCACCCATTATATTATATTTCCCTTTAATAAAGGAGTATCTTATAATAAATATGTATGAATTTGGTGATAATAAAATATAAATGTGTAGTTCTCACAATATTAGTTGATTTTTAACTCCTATGTTTTTGTATTATCAATTCTTTGTCAAGTCATGGCATATGTCAAATCATTGAATCATAAAACCTAATTGAAATATCATCACAACTCCAAACTCATCCAACTTCCTTTCCCAAGTTAAGATCGTTTATGGATTCAATATATCTTATAAGTTTTTAGAATTTAAGATACACTTGTTTCATTTATATGTAATATAATTATATGGATAAGAATGTGTATGTGTGCACTTATCTATGTCCTCTTCATAAAAAATAGTATCAACTTATCAATTAACTTAAGGGCATGTGCATGGAGATGGGGAACCGAAAAACAACCAAAATCCTTTTTTGACCATTTTTCACATAACGCGGGCGTGTTATGGTTAGTTCACATTATAATGCAACCATGTAATGAAATGCATAAATTATAATGCACTCGTGTTATGGCTTGAAATTTACAAGCCATAACGCACTCGCAATATGATGCTTATAATGCAAGAGCATTTTTAATGTGTAAATTTGAATTTTTCACTAATAAAAACAAAACATGAGAGTGTTATAATGTGAGTGTGTTTTATTTTCTTTAGCTTGGAAACCATGCACCATTTGACTTAGATATCTAAGCCTTAGGTTTGGACTATGTAATTTGTGAATAAATCTATGTTTTGCTTAAAAACATAACAATCTCAAGTGTACACCCCAATTTCTCATGTGTTATGAGATAATATTCCAAGAAAAACATGACTACAATGTTAAGCTCTATTTTAGGTTTGTGTCAGTATTTATTTATAAACTTTGATTAGTTTAAGATTTTCATCTTTAATTTCTTTTACTAGTGCCTTCTTTTCTTGTTAAAACACAAGTATCATTTTTTATAGATAATTTATGATTTGATCATCCAAATTTGAGGGAAAAGGCTTGATCTAAACTCCATTCTACACACACTCAAAAAAAATTATTTTTAACCATTTTTCTCAAAATTAGGGGGTGTACCCACAAATATTTCATTTTCAGGATGCGTTCACTTTGAAAATTAGTAAAAGCTTATATTTTCATCTAAAAAATATGAAAAATTAATGGGACCTCATACATGGCCTTAGCTAACTTTTTCCCAAAGGGATTTTTTAAAATAGTTTACAGAACTAAAAAAGGGGGGCCCACACACAACAATGTGTTATCTCTTTGACACAAAAATAGGCACACTTTATTTGTGCACCACATTTGACCTTCTTAATCTCCACCATTTTCAAAAAAAAATAGAAACTAGATTCTAAGCACTGTGATTCTTATTCTCATCACATTGTCAAATTTTGAGCATATTCATACCAAATTGTTAGTTGAAGTTTATTTTTGCTGATTTCAAGAAAAAAATGGCCACTTTTGACTCCCTTTTGGTCCCCCATTTCCATACACTTACCATTAATTTACTTTGGATATTAAAATGGAAGTCTACTCTAAAGTATTCTTTAAAAATTATTTTTTCTACAAACAATCTTGATGGAGAGCATCATCAAACTCAACTCAATCCACAAGTTAGATTCTTTCAAATACCTCAAATTTCTCAAAACTATCAAATTTGCTCTCTAATCCAAGTCAAGAAAACCTTGCAAAATATGAAAAATTTGGATTAAAATTAAAAATCAGCTCAAGAAATCATTTCAACATTTTTCTTATACCCAGACTATGTTATTTCAACTATCGCACTTGCTTAAATCAACCAAACTCTTCTATTTCACTTCTATCTCACAACACTGTCATTTTTGGCTTCTTAAGGCATGCTTTTGGTAGGTTAGTAGTTGGAACAAACTACAAGCTTCCAAGACAAAAAAACACCTTTAAGCACCCTTTAGGCCTCTAATGGTGTGGGAAAAATTTTGTTTCTCAATTCTTTTCCTAAGACCATTTTCTCCACTATCACTCTTTTGGCTTAGTACTTCATCTAGTAGCCATGTCTTCCTTGTTTTCTTAGCAAAAATTTTGGTAATCCCACTCATTATTCAAACTAAACATATTTTAGATTACTCATTAAGGTTTTACAACTCCTTGCAAAGTTTCAATATAGTTTCCTTTGGGAAGAATCCTTCAAAATCTCCTTTTCTAGGCTCTAATAGGTCTTTAGACTGTATTAATGTGCTCAGAAGCAAACTGTCAACAATTGCACAAAATTAGATCACTTTCCAACTTCAAAATCTTATAAATTTATTTCCTTAGGTATTATTGATTCTTACTAATTTTTTTCACCCTTTTCCAACAAGTTTAAAGCTCTTAAAAGCACTTTCTCACTCAAGATTGTCACTGTGTTATCTAACTCTAAAAGATCTTGTCAATCCAAGTTAAGAGTTCACAAGGAACTAAAGGAATTTTTTTAACTATTATGATAAAATCTAACACCCTTTTTTACTATTAACATCCCAACAATTTTTTATGTTCTGCCACTCGCTTTCCATCATCTTCTCATTCATTTCTTCTTAGCAATTTTGTCTTCACTATAACCTAGAGTTAGACTCTTGATTTTTATGATTATCTTAGCATTAGAAACCTTTCAAGGTAAAGTTATACTGGAATATCATAGAGGTATTCATGTATATTATTACTTTCCTTCTTGATGTTTGAGGATATTTTTTAATGCTTCCTTCAACCAACATAAAAGTTTAGTTCTTTAGGCCTCAAAAAGCAATACCTACAGGCTGGGTACTATACTGAACATTATCAAAATTTATTCTGCATAGGTTATTAGAGAATAAAATGTTTGATAATCACTCAACACAACCTTTAATTATGGTTTATTCACAATATTTAATCTTAATTCATCTAAAAATTCCTTCAAACACCAATGCAACTTAGACTTTGAGACTTCAAACCCCCACCTATAAGCGAGGTACCTAACTATCAAAAACATCCATCTATTGAGATCCTTTCAAAGTATAATTATTTTTCTATCTTGAAAATGACTTCAAGTATATGTTTTCGTTCAAATATTAGATCTTTAAAATTATTCTAAGGGTTCCAATAACCAAATTCTATATAAACCCCTAGATAGGGTTTTAAAGAACCTGAGTACCTTCAAACTCTTGAAAATTAAATGAAATGTGTCTTCAAAGCCTAAAATTTATTTCATAAGTCTTTGATGACCCTGCTTCCACTCTTGATCCATTTGGGAGAAGGATAAACAACAAGGTTTCAATAATTTGATCAACTTTTCCTATCTTGGATTGTGTCTAACAATTTTATAGTGTTCTAATTTTTCAACTTAAAATAGAGATTAAAATCTTCTTACATGTAATTATACTTTCTTCATGAAATGTCATTCAAAATTTCAAGAGTGAAATCACTAAAAATAGCTAAGTAACTTGCACCAATAGCAATCAATTCCTTTGTTGTGAGAAACACAAATTGTCATAGTTTTGTAAGTAATTGCTTCATGGCTTTAAAAGCTCAAAAAGGGTACCTTCCTTATTAAATCCTAATGCATGCATGAGAATCAATAATAATCAATGGATTCACACCTTAAACACATTGAAAATCCTTCATTCATGAACAAGATATTGATCCACACACAAAATTTGCAACTTTTCGTACAAAAATAGAGTATCTTATTAAAATTATATAATTCCCTTACAGAATATTTTATTCTAGGGCTCTTCCAACGAGCATCTCCCATGCATAGAGTAACTTACTTCTCTTCATGTGATTTTCACTTCATATACACACTATATTTTAACCCTAACTACCTCTTACTTACCCAACTTGACTCAAAACCATAGAATAAGACCTTTTTTGCCTTTAGTTGCATCATTTTCTCTTTTCATACACATTAGTAGTCTTATTAACATGACTTGACCACTAAAAAATATCCCCCATCATTCTAGCCCACTAAAATATTCATCACATGCCAAGATTGGATTAGAATAATTCAAAATTTTCAAAATACCACTTTTGGGGGGAAAGTACATTATTTGAATTTTTAAAGAGTTGACTCAACCACCTAACATGACATGAACTTAAATGACACTTAAATGTATTCTTGACCATCTAGAGCTCTTAAGACACCTTTACAAACCAAAATTGTTCCAACACATCAATATTTTCCCCTTGGAGAGAGATGTTCCTACATCAAATCTATACTCTCCAAACCTATCCTCATTCTTATGTATATAAGATAATAAAGGGATAGTGGTAAGGTAGTATTTTGGATGAGGTTTAGTGTTTTAATGATAGCATTCTCTATATTTTTATTTGTAAAAGAGGGTTGGTGGGACCTTTTCCCATGTGTGTGTGTATGTGTGTGTGTGGTAAAATATTTACACAAAATCTTTCAAAGAAATGAGAGAAACCTAAACATAATAAAATCATTTTTCAACAACCACAAAATATATCCAAGAAAAATTAAGTACACAAATACAAAATCCTTATCACAATATCTTTAATAGTAGCATTTGTATCTTCAGTAGACTCTTCCATAGCAACATCTATAGAAAATTTTCCTCCTGTAGCAAGCCCTTATTTTGTTACCTGCATATCAGTTTAAAATTTATTATTGACATAAGACAAAATTTTCCAAAGGTGAAGTAGCAGGTCCATCAAGTTTTTCATAATAGCATAAGGTTGCTTCAAATATCAGCCAATTTTAGTTTCATGTTCCTGGTTCTCAATATTACTTCGTAAATATTTCATGAGTGGTGACCAAAATAAAGGAAATTGAAATCTTAACCTAAGCAACCTAACCCCATTTTTATCATTTCTCTAATATTAAAGGTGGCTCTTAATATTGCCTCACCAACATTAGGTGGGACATAAATTCCCTTTTCTTGAGAACCTTTGCAAATATTTTTCATATGGCACAATACCCAATGTATTCCTAAAATCATAGTTCCTGAAGTGTAATGAGAACATTATATCAAAAGTTATTTTAATATTAGAAAGGTAGTAATTCTACCTGGATATATCTATGTATTATTTTTATAATTTTTTATTGATTTATATTATGTGTGCATGTGCATGTGGGATTTTTATTAGGTATTAAATAAATCATTAAATATGTTCAGGATTTTTACATGGTATCAAAGTTATCAGAACTTCACCTTGTGCAATACTTAGGTGTATAGATATATACAATTTTCATTTTTATGATTTCAACTTAGTGTTCAAATTCGTTTTTAGTGTCCTATTGAAAATACCAAACTTATGTTATCACCTTACCCTTTGTAAATATTGGTTGATCATAAAAAATTCAATGTAGTCAAGTAATAAGGGTTGAGGCTATTTTTTAGAAAAACTCCTTTAGGTAATAATTTATGTTCTTATAGTGTTAAAACTCACATAGTTGTAATTATTCACTAATAATACTCGTACTTATGTATGAAGTGATGGGAATTCCTCCAAAACCTAGGCCTTAAACAACATTGTATATAGATATTAGCTTTTAGTATACCTCATGATATATAGGAATTTAATTTTTTCCATTGGAATTAATTTGTCTATTTGATTGTATGGTGCACTAATAAACTTGATTTTCCCTAGGAAGCTACTCTATATGTATGCCAGAGATGGGATGGTGTGGCTACAAATATGGTGGAACCCTTCGTAGTTGGTGGCATGAAACATTGGTTTACATTTAATGAATTTATAAATGAGATATGTATATTCGAGAACCTATAAACTATAATATCCTTATCCTAGTTATTCCATATCAATTATGGATACATTTCACATATCTGCACATAATTTTTATCCTATTTCATGTAGTTTTGGACCACCTTGAGAATTATACAAAATCAAAGTTCTCTAAATGGCCTAAAACTTTACCAGAATGTAGTTATCATCCTATACAATAAATTATCCTTCTATGGTATATGTTGATTCATATTCTAAAAAAACATTGGCCTCCTCGCAATTCATGAAAAATTAAAATTTCTTTGTTTAACATGAAATTTATCGTAAAATAGAATTCAAACCATAGAATAAACATTCCTCCTATTGCAATGTTAATTTATCTTTTGTATGAAACTTTTAAGTTTCCTTAAAAATGCTAAAAAAATAAAAATTGTTTTGTTTGACCTAAAATTTTGGAGATAGATCTCATCCTCTACAATAAACTTCTCTTCTACAATAAGTTCTTATTAAGCCTCTATATGGTATGTTTTGAGACTTCAAGATTTATACTAATATAAAGGGAAAAATCTAGGATAATTTATGCTAGCAATAGAAGATAGAATAAAGGCCTTTGTTCTGAATTGCAATAAATGAAGAACATACTCCTCTCGACAATCTAAAATGATTTGAATGGAAAAAATGGTGAAGCTATAGGAATAAAAGGATATTAACTCTTTCCTAAATTAAAATTTCACTTTCAAAATATCATGGATCCTTGGAAATTATGAGGGAACTTACCGAGTCTATTCAAAAAGTACAATAAGTTGCATGTATGTCAACTAGAAAATGATTTTTTAGCTCTAGTATATAAATTTATCATTAGATTTAGGATTTCATCACTCAATTCAGGTGTTTGAGATTTCTTCTTATTGAGAAAGTGTTACCAAGATTGATGACCAACTCATCATGACTATTTTTTCCAAATTGGGTCATGCATATATATTCAATACTTACAGTCACAAATCACTACACATATAAATATGAATTAAGAATAACATGTGTGCCACCAACCTTTAAATTTTTTTGATAAACTTAAGAGATAACAAGAGAAACTAGATTTTATTAGTGACATTAGACCTTGAAAAAATAATTAGCATGAATTTTATATTAATGAAAATAATGTAAAGTCATAAGCTAAATTTGGCATGGGAAAAGTCCCCAAAAAAAGAAAACAAAATTCTCATTCTAAGGTAATCAATCAACTTCGAGAAAATGGAAAATGATTGAAAATTTTACTAACGAGACTTGTAACTATTGTAGTATTCTAGGCCATAATGATTCATCATATTTAAAGAAATTTTCCTAATTAGAAGTAGAAATGAAAAAGATAATGATCCATACCTTAATGGAAGGAAATGTATTTTTTTGTAAAAACTTATAGATCATCAATAATGGAATGGATGTTGGATTCATGAGACTATAATCATATGGTGAATCAAGGGTCTCTATTTCAAACTCTTAGTGAAATCATACAGCTATTTTTTTTGTTGAATCTTGTTCTCTTTTTATTGAAGGTGAAACTTCCATTGAGATGGTGATTATATTTTTCAAAAAAATTCTCCATGTTCCAAATTCATTTGTAAACTTATCATCTATATATTAGATCACTCGTTATAAATTGTGAAGGAAAAATTATCAATTTTACCTCTTATGATGTTGTTATCTCACATACAAAATACTAGTCCACTATTGTATCCATTAAAAAAGGTTGATTATAAATCCAAATTGTATGTTTATGTTGATTTATGTGTGATTAACCTTTACAATTCATGATTTCACATTAACATATTTATAACATGAGCATTTTAATTTCCAAAAAGATTGCTTGATGATTAAAATATTAGCAAGAACAACATGGTTATTGGGTTGCTGAATGTTTCATTCACAATGGGTTTTATCTAGTTGTGCACTTGGAAAAATAACACATAGATTCATTTGCCAAAGGAAAATTGTGGTGGGAAAGTGATAAGTTGAATTTTGTTCACAATGACCTCATGTCATCCTTTTATGTCACTTTTCATAAATATAAATATGTGCTTACATTTATTGATGATTTTTCTTATAGAACTTAGATGTAATATTTAAGGAATAAAAGTGGATTATTTGATCACTTCAAAATGTTCAAAGCCCTTGGTGAAATTTTTTGAGAGAGGAAGATAACATGTATATGCATAGATAATGGAAGGGAGTATATCAACAACCTAATGACCAACTTATATGAATGAGAAGGAATCCAAATCTAGCATATTATGCACTACATTCCTCAATAAAATAGTGTAGATGTACGTTAAAAACTCACACACTAAAGGAAATGAACAATTACATAGTACATTCCAAATCTTTTCTACCTCACTTTTGGGTAGAGGAAGTTCAGTATGTAAGTTAAATTCAAAATCACACACCTGATTTAGCAATGCAAGATATGACTCTTGATGGAAATGGTCAAGTGTCAAGCTAGATGTTTCTTATTTTAGAGTTTTTGGATGTAATGCATGAACATGTATCCTAGATGATAACTATAAAGATATGGATAAGAAGTTTCATCCCTACATATTTATTGGATGTTTTGAATATGTGAAGGCATATCATATTCTTATTCTAGGAACCACTCAAGTTTTTTATGTAAATAATGATTAATTTGATAAACAATCCAAATATTACAAGTCAACATCTTCTACTCTTAATTAGTTCCAATCAATAGATAAATAAATTATGATATTTCTTCTAAAGATAAGGGTAGTTTAAATTAATTCAAATTTGATAATTAGTAAAGTTGTGATGATGAGTCACAAGGGGACATAAAAAACCTGTACATCCAACAAAACATCAACATGAGCCAAAAGTAGTTTAGAATGTGTCAGCACAAATGTACAACCTCAACCAAAATGGATCTACATATTTTGTGATGATGCGATTTTATGGGATCAAAATCCTATATATCCATGAAGGATTAATTTTCATAATCAATTTTTTGTTCGACGCTTATTACAATTGGTTGTGCACGAGGATCCAAAAATTTAGAGTGATGTTTTTTACCATCTTAAATTGCAAGTGGATATGGTAGAAAAAAATCATTGCTTGAAAAATAATCACACTTGGGGATCATTTCCCCTTCTAAAAGAATGAAAATCAGTGAGGTTTAAATGGGTATACAACTTCGATTATGAAATATATGCGTTCATAGAAGGGTACAAATCCAAACTCATAGAAAATTGTTTTTCCCAAGTTGAAGGAAATTATAACCATGAAAATTTTGGTCCAATTTCCAAAATTAATTCCATCAATATTGTACTCTCTTTTGTTGTAACACGAGGATGGGAAGTTTATAAAATGGATGTCAAAAGTATTTTTTGGCATGGTGATTTATAGGAAGAAATATACATTTCTCAACCTCAATAATGAAAACATCATTATAGAGATTGAAACAAGATCCTTGAGCTTGGTATAAAAACATTGACATGTTTCTTCTCAATGTTGAGTTTATAAAGAGTCACTTAGACCCCATAGTTTACACTAAGAAAGTGGACGGTAAATTCTTTATCAAAATTATATATATCAATGACTAATTATTATGGGGAGTTCCAAAAAATAAATCCATGATCTGTCAAGGAATGGCTAATGATGAACTTTAAAATGGATGACTTGGTCTTGTTACATTTTTTGGTCTTCAATCTCACATTCTAAGAAAGGGATAGGTGTTAATCAATCATTTAGTATGCTCAATACATACTTTGTTCCTTGAACATGTAATATTTTAAGTTTTCCCCCAATTATTTTTAATAAGGTGTCAAGATTTCCGCTAAGTTTTATTCTTATTTGATTGGTATCACACTCTACACAGAATTGGTGGGAATCCTTTTTTTATTTGACTCATACTTTTCCTAGTATGTATTTTATTTTTGGCCTAATTTAACATTACTATCAAGACCCCATGTGAGCCATTGAAAAATGACAAAGTATATTTCAAAGTATCTTCATGGTACTAAAATTATAGGATAAGTATTTTTCTAATGGCCCTAGACTTTTATTTCATGCTACACTTCATGTAGTAAAATAAAGGTTGTAGGGTACATTGATAGTGATTAGGTAAGTGATTTGATTATTTCAAGTCAACTATATAATACATTTATTATCTTGGGGAAGGTCCCTTGACTTGGTCTTACAAGAAGAAGTCCATTATTTCTAAATGTCTAATATAGAACTCAGCATTGTCGAACTATTATTATTGGACATGAGTCATTTTAGATTTGGTGCATGATTTCTGAGTTTGGATTTACATGGGCTAAACCCATAAAAATTTAGTGCAATGATTTGGATTCCATCTACATTTCTTGTAGCACAATAAAGCACCAATGTGCCAAGCATATTGAGATACATATGAATTACATTCAACAACTCATGAAAATACAAGGTCAAGGGGAGATAGTTGTGTGATTCCTCTATCCTTCCTACTTTTAATTAACTCTTAAGGAGTGATGTTAGTGCATTTAATATATCTTGAACACTTTTTATGATTTTAGATGCATTTGTATTATTTATTTGTAATATAATTATATGGAGAAACACACTTGTGTGCACCACGCTTATCCATATCCAATTAATATAGAAGAATGTAAACTAAGTAATTGATTTAATTAACAACGACTATTAATAGGAAAGTATACTCTAAAGAAGACTTGTTCTATAAGTAATGTACTCTCCAAACCTTATAATCTCCTCCTTATCATCTATATAAGAAATTAGGGCTAGTAGTAAGGTAATCTTATGGATGAGAATTACTATTTTAATGGTTACTGTTAGTGCGAATTCACAACACCCCTGGATGCAATCAGGCTTCTAGGTTGATCACTCTAGCAATTAGTGTGATTGCACAACATGGAAACCTCTCTCCAAGTGTGGGACTTGTGAAACTGAGAGAGGAATCTCCATATTAGAGGCTGGTTCCTCAAACTCCTCTGATTTAGATCTATATTTGCACAACTACAGAGGTTCAAATCCTAATCCTACTCTAATTGCAAGGAGACATGGATAGAAATGCAAAAATTGAAACTAACTAAAGATGGTGATGCACCAAAAGGAGTGGTGAAACAATTTTGTCATACAAATGGACACAAACCAAATATTGCAACATAAAACATACACAGGCTGATAAGATATAATTTAGGATCTGAAATGAAGCAAATAATACAAACAAAGGACTGAAATTCATTCACAAAGCTTGCATTGTCATTGCCAATGTCAAAACCACTGCATTACAACCTCAGAGAGGTAAAAACTGTTACAATCTTTGAAGAGGTCTGATTCTTGCAACCACCACTTGTTGGAGGTGAAAGAAGAAGATTGCTATGTCAAAAGTGTTCCCCCTTAAGAAATGAGCCAAATCTGGCTTTTACATTGCATGGGTTGAGCCTATGAGAGAGAAAACGTACAAAACGTGGGAGCCCATTCCTCATTGACTGCAATTGCATTAAATCAGCATGGAGGACCTTACAAACCCATACCCTGCCATTTTTGACCAAATTGGAGGAGAGTGCGACCCATTCTGTATTAAATTTGGTCGCTGAAATGTCACTTCTGGCCATGAACACGCGTCAGATCTGTTTCTTAACTTTCTCTCTCCAGGCTAAACCAAAATTCAAGATTGACCTCAGAATCATGTAGAGAATTTTATAAGCTTTCCAATGATATAAAGAACGTGCAAATCCGAGCTCTGGATCGAAAGATATGGCGATCTGAAGATTTAGGGCACAAAACAGGCAAAAAAAATGGGTTTTGAAAATTTTTCCCGTGCTCCGCCACCAGGACGACACGTGTCAGGCGCTGATTAGATGAGCAATTATCTCTCCTTCCCTTACCCATGGGTTTTCCTTGAAAGTTTTGACCTTTTTGGTAACTTTGGAAAATTTCCCATTTTTTCCCGCGTCCCCGCCACTTAGGACACGTGGCGTGATCTGATTGGAGGATAGGGGCGCGGGGTCATCCTTTACCTTTTAGTTTTTTGGCCAAAACTTTTCCCAAAATCTCTAATTCCTCCCTGAGCTCCGCACTCCCCTGCCTTAGGACACGCGTCCTCTTTTTACTGGCTCGGGCCAACGCTCCAAACTTCGCCTTTGGAAACTCGGCAAAACATTAAGTAAAAATATCTCCCCTTCCTCTGCCGCTCCGACCCACGAAGACACGTGTCACGTTCTGATTGGTCCACGGGCCTGCCGCTTTTTCGCGTCCCTCGCGTATTTTCGGCCCGGGTGTCCCAAACTGTCTGGGACAAATTTCTCCGATCCGCCCGATTCGGGATTCCCTGTCCCTCTTGAGGTGAAGACACGTGGCATTATTTGATTGGCTCTCGGTTCCTTCGGCTTTCCGCGTCCCATGCGTCCCTATGTCCCAACTGTCCCAGTGCTAAAGTTCTTTGTTTCAGCCGATCCGGGTGGTTCACGTCCTTCGCGTCCTCACGGCCCAGGCGTCCCAGCCTTATCTGCACAACAGTTAGCCGATTTTGTTTTTACCTTCGGCCGGTTCGCCCTTTCACCTCTCGCGTGTCCCCGCGGCCCGGATGTCCCTTTGTTGCGTGGACCGCCTGGAGGCTTTTCGGCCGGTTCGCGCCTCGACGTCCCAACTGTCCTAAGGGCTGCCTGTACTAGGACTTAGCTGATTTTCATGATTTTTTCTGGTCCAAGCTTGTTTTTTGCAACTTTTTCACCCCTTTTTAGAACTTGCTCCTTTCTTTTTGGACAAGAGAGTTAGAAAAAATCCGAGGGGACCCTAGAAACATGATTTTTTTTGCCTTGAATCAATCTATCTTGCTCGGGACCGAAGAATTAATGCATGTTATCAAATTTACCCTGGGGGGTGAATTTTGGATAACAATTTGGCGACTCAGTGGGGTCACCTGCCTGCTAGATGAAGTTACTAGTTGCCTGAAGTAGTTCATTAGGCATGGAGTCATCAAATATTCTGTTTAGAACCCCAACTGACTCAGAATGTGTAAGGAGGAAGATGGAATATCACCTGATGGGAGCAAGGACTGCAAAACATCTCCATGGACAACAAGATGTGCCAAAGCACTTAGGGAAAATAAAACTAACCTACAGCAAAACAACATGCACAAGCACTTGGAGGAATGAAAACCTAATCTAATATTTACAAGGTGATAAATTTCCCTCTAGAAGCAATGCTTGAGGTAGATTCCATTGACTGGAATCTGCAGTTCTTCACCATCCAATGAGGCCAGTTGGAAAGCATTGATGTTCTTGCACTTCATGACCATGTATGGGCCACTCCAAAGGACGTCAAATTTTGAATGCCTTCCCGGTTTTGGCTCTATCCACATCCCATTTTCAACACTAGATCTCCAACCTGAAAATATCTATCCTTGGCCTTTCTATTGAAGGTCTTTTTGATCAAAGCTTGATCCTTTTCCATTGCTTGGGATGCCTAATTTCTAATCTCTTGCAGCTCCATCAACTCTGCATACCTCACCTCCATGGGCTCAAACTTTAGCAACTCCAGCTACTTCATGAGTTCCAATGCTGGCAACTCAAGTGACAGGGGAAAGATTGCCTCTCTTCCATAGACAATCCTGAATGGAGAATTACCTATGGATCTTTTGGGAGTTATCCTATCAGCCCATAAGGCTGATTTCAGTTTGGTATGCCAAGACCTCTGATTCTCATCAAGAGTCCTCCTGATGATCCTCAACAAGTTCTTATTTGTAGATTAGGCCTGGCCATTACCTTGAGGGTAGTAGTTTGATGAAGTGCTTAGGTAGATATCGTTCTTGACAACCCACCCAGTCACCTTAGATCCAATGAATGCCAATGCATTATCAGATATTATTGTAGCGGGTACACCAAATTTGGTTGTTATCCCCTCATAAAAGTCTAAGATACTAGACTCATTTGCCTCTTTGAGTGCTACTGCTTCTGTCCATCTGGTGAAGTAGTCCATGGCTGTCAAAATCCATTTGTGCCCTTGGCTTGAATTGGGATTAATGACTCCAATGATGTCCAAACCCCATTGCATAAATGGCTGGTCAACTGAGATTGGATGTAATGGAAGGGCAGCAAGTCTCTCTTTTCCTGTGAAGAATGCACAATTCTTACACATCTTGATCCATGCATAGCAATCACTGAAGATTTTAGGCCAATAATAACCAGCCTTCATGATTTTTAGAGCTGTCACTCTTGGTGCAAAATGACCACCAGCTGGTCCACCATGGAACTCTTCCAACACCCTTTGAATCTGATTTGTGCTAATGCATCTCAGTAGCACTCCATTCACATCTTTCTTGTACAAAACTCCATCTACTATGGCATACAGGACAGCCTGCAATCTGAAGTGTCTCCTTTGGGTCTTGTTCATCTCCAGAGGGCATAGGCCTGTGCCTAGGAAGTGTATAATACCTTGGGTCCAGCAAGGAGTGGGGGCAGCATTGTCTTCTTCTTGATTGCCACTTGGCTCATGGCTGTCCTGGACTGTCAAAACAACCTCTTCTTCATTGCATACTTCTTTTTGCTTCCCCAAAACCAGCTGCTCACACAATCCTTTCCCTCTTACCAGCTTGGTGATCTTGATCTCAATGTCATACTCCATGACACGGGTGATCCAACCTGCCCTTTTCTCATTCAAATCCTTGTTGAGGAGGAAGTCCTTAACCCCAGCATGTGAGACCAGCAACTAGACCTTGTTGTTTGAGATTAAATGCTTGAATTTCTTCAAGCTTCTGATTACTACAAGTACATGCTTCTCAATAAAAGAGTACCTCACCTCATAGTCATCTAGGCTCCAGCTGAAGAAGGCAATTGGCTGCTCATCATTATCCTTGTTCTGCTGTACCAAAATGGTAGAAATAGTGTCATTACCTCCAAATGCATAGAGGATGAAATCCTTGGAGAAGTCCGGGTTGATGAGAGTTGGTGCTTGGGAGATGGCTTCTTTGATTGCTTCAAAACTCTCCTTGCCTTCTGTTGTCCACTTGAAATCCATGCTCTTCTTTAACATTTTGGTGATGGGCTTGACAAGGGCTGCAAAATCTGGGACAAACCTCCGAACAAAGTTTATCCTTCCCAAGAAACTCTGAAGGGATTTCTTGTGGCTTGGCAATGGTAGTGCTCTTATGGCTTCAACCCTCTCTGGATCAATTGCTAATCCTTCTTTGGAGACAATATGGCCAAGGAGCTTTCCTTCATGTGCAAGAAAGATACATTTCTTAGGATTCAAAGACACTCCAAATCTCCTGCACCTCGTGAAGACTTGCCTCAAATGAGAGAGGTGGTCTGCTGCATTTTTGGAAAAAACAGTGATATCATCAAGGTAAATCAGCACCACATTGTTAATCAAACCTTTGAATGCCATGTCCATTTCCCTTTGGAAGGTAGCACCAGCGTTGGACAGCCCAAATGGCATTTTCCTGTATGCAAAAGTTCCCCATTTGGTTGTGAAGGCTGTCTTGAACTGGTCCTCTTCCTTCACCATAATCTGATTGTAGCCTGAGTAGCCATCAAGTAGTGAAAACCTCTCGGAGCCAGCCACAACTTGCAAGATTTGCTCCATGGAAGGGAGTGGGTAATGGTCCTTGAGAGAGGCTCTATTTAAGTCTTTGAAGTCAACACACAATCTGATCTCTCCACTCTTCTTTCTGACTGGAACTAAGTTGGCAACCCAACTAGAATGCTTGATTGGGAATATGATCCTTGACTCAATCAGCTTGTCCAATTCCTTCCTCATGAGAGGCTCCATGTGTGGATTGACTGGTCTTTGTTTCTACCTGACAGGCTTAGTATTTGGATCCAATTCGATGGTATGTTGAGCTAAGTTGGGATTGAAACCTTTCAAGTCTTCATAGCTCCAAGCAAACACGTCAGGGAACTCTTGACATAGCTGTATGAACTCATACCTTTCTTGTTCAGTTGTCATCCTTCTAATTTGCAATGGTTTGTTCTCTTCTACCAAGATGGATACTGAATCCTCTCTCTTGACCTGAATGTTTGCTTTCTCCTTTCTAAACTGATCATTGGGGTTAAAAATGGACTCCAAAGTGATAAGTCCCTTGGGCAGCTTGTTAGTTCTCAGCTGTACCACTTGGTCACCATACTGTTGTTCCAATCTTTCTTAATTCTTGGCTGAGAACTCAACTTCTTCTTGTAAGAAATGGATGATTTGTTGGTCATTTTCAAACACTTTCCAACTGACATTGTTATCTGGCACTGAAGGCCTCACAATCACGTGGATGTTTGGTTGTACCTTGTCTTGTTGAATGCTTTCCACAATGTCAAAGGCTGCCCCTACTGCTGTAAGCCTGTCAGCAGCTTGATTCTCTTTCCTAGGAATGGATTTGATGCCAAAACCCTCAAAATATTCCATGAGGTCCCACACCCTATTCTTGTAGCACCTGAGTAGATCATTCTTGGCAGCATGATGTCCCTTGACCTAATTTACAATCAATTCACTGTCACCAAAGACTTGCAAGTTCTTTATTTTCTTCTTGATTGCCCAATGCATCCCTTGCACCAAGGCTTCATATTCAGCAGTGTTATTGGAGCATGCAAACTGAAATCTAAAAGTTGAATAGTACTTTACTCCTTGAGGTGAAACAAGCATAGCTCCACCTCCTGCACCTTGTCTACTCCTTGATCCATCAAAAAACAGCTGCCATACCTCATTGTCATCTTTGTGGTTTGGCTTGGTGATGCTAGGAATAGGTTGATTTTTTTCGTGTATTCAATAGACCCCTAGCTCATATTCTTCCACTTCTTGATAAGGATCAAATGCATGTATCTTGTTTGCCCATTCATCAAGAGTTAGATCTGGGATGCTTCCAACCTTGGTGTCAGCCTCATCAGTGCTTGGGTGATCTTCTTGATCAAATGTTGAACAATTGGCATTAATCTGACTTGGAGTGTAAGGCTCAATATGGAAGTTTGCAATAGGTTCAGACCTGATTGTAGCCTTAGTTCCATACCTCATTCTGAACAGCATGTGTGACCAATCAGTAGAAAATATCCCCCAATCTTGGCTGTGAAGTCCCTTGACAAGCATAGGGCAAAGAGTGGTGGAAGGTCTATGACTGATACATCTTGTAAAACAACAACATTTGGACATGCATGCAAGGTAAGAATCGGGTCTTTAATCACTCCAACTATTATTACTGCTGTCCCATCCAGCTGCACTACCCCTTTGGATATTGTTTCATACTGGAGCCCTAGCTGATCAGCTATTTGTTTTGGCATTACAGAGCTACTTGCCCCGGAGTCTATCATGCAATTGTGCACTAGCTGATTTCCAATGATCAATGAAACATAGAAAGGAGGGGGCTTCAACATTTTACCTTGATGATTTCCCTCAGGCTGGGCAGCATTTGTGAGCACTTTGTCTTGCATCTGAACTTGTTGATTCGAAGTTGGCCAATCCTTCATGGCATCTTGCAGCAGATCTCTTTGGCCTGGGATGGATAGGGATTCCCACATTGATATATTAACGTTTGTCTTCTTCATCTAATCAATGATATTGAATGGTGATGAAGGATCTCTTTGTTGTCCCTTGGTTTGCACATTCGCTCCTTGCATGTGGGCAGCAACAACTGGTATTTGAGTTGGCCTAGGGGTTGTTCTCGGCTGTCCTTGTGCATTTGAAATTGGATTTTTCTTGCCAACCATTTGTGGAGCCATGGGAGGTTGTGGATTGGTTGGGGCTAATGGCTGTTCTTCACCCAAATTCCTCCTCTTTGACCTTGTGTTGGCTGCAACACCTTGAGAAACTGCCTGGTTCATGCCACAAAAATCCTCTGCTTGCCAATTTACCAATGTGGTGTCATTTGGGGCTGATTGCTGTTGGAATGTTTCTTGTTGTTGATTGTTTCCTTGACTGCCCTCACCCTCCACACCAGTAGTTTTCACCATTAGTGCTTGATTCAAAGCACCATTGAAGCACATGGATTGGTTATGAGGCTCATTGCATGGAAAACACCAATCATACTCCTGGGCAATGTTGTTTTGTGTTGGCACCAATGCCTTAGAGGCAGATATGGCATTTGGATTATAGGGCTGAAATGGTCTATTGGCAGGAGGCCTTGTTTGATTCATATTTGCAGCTGGATTAGGTGGCCTTTGTGGTTGGTATGGCTGCCTGTTAGGCTGAGCTTGGGGCTGATAAGAAGGTCTAAAACCTTGGGCTTGTTGCCTCTTGAGAGTAACTAGCTCATTGCCTAGGTTTTGCAATTGCTTCATGACTTCTTGAAGCTCATTTGGGGCACTTGGAGATGAAGTGGAAGCTTCATTTGAACTCTGATTTCTAGGAGTGGGAGAAGGAGCCAAATTAGGTGCTTGATTGGTGTTTGGACTCTCTAAACTTGGAAATAGTGGCATGGGAGGTCTAGGGGCAAGTTTGCCAGCTTGGATCAAACAATTTTCAGCCCTAATGGCAATGCTATAAGCCATAGGGATAGTTATGCCTCCCATGGACTGAATCAACATAGAAATATCAGAATTTAGAGCTTTGAGATAGTAGAGAAAAGCACCTTCTGCTGTTGGCCTGACTGCCACTGGAATTCTCTCCCAAGTCTTTTGAAATCTGAAGTTGAAATCGGTCAGCTGCTCATTGGGAGCTCTCTTGATGGTTGTCAGCTGCTCCAAAAGAGACAAGTTGTCTCCCTTTTCTCCAAATTTCTCATGAAGTGCTATACACAGCTGATTCCAATTTGTGATAGAACCAGCTCCAAGGCTTCTAAACCATTGCAATGCTTTACCCTTGAATGAAGATGCCAGTAACTTGACAGCCACTTGCATCTCATTGATTTCATGAATTGCACAAAGGTTAGCAATATCTTTAACATGATCACCTGGAGTAGTCTGATTTTCTCCAGTGAAGTACGGAATGTTCTTCAAGGCTGCAATAGGAATTGGATGTTGTGCATTGAGGGCAAGTGGGCTGCTGCCTGTGAAGTTGACATAGGGGTTGTTTTGTGCCATTCTAATTGGTCTTAAAACCCTTGTTGACTGAATGAAAGGCCTACCAGGTGGAGGATTTGAGAGAGTTCTGTTTGGTGGAGATGGAGACCTTTGAATCCTTCTTCCTCTTTGCCTTCTTCTTGGAGATAATTGCAGGTATTCAAACAGCACTTCTTCTTCTCCAACTCTTGACCTTGTGGTGACTCTTCTCATGAGTTTTCAGGCCTGCACTGCTGAAACCAGTTGATTCTTCCCCTTGGAGTCGCCAGATATGCAAATAATATCTCTTTTCAAGCAAGAAAATTGCAGCAGATGCACATTAACTTTGCTGCAATAAAAATGAGACCTCTAGTGTCCCACCGGGCATGCCAAAACTGTTAGTGTGCAAATCACAGCACCCCTGGATGCAAATCAGGTTCTAGGTTGATCACTCTAGGCATCCAGTGTGATTGCACAACATGGAAACCTCTCTCCAAGTGTGGGACTTGTGAAACTGAGAGAGGAATCTCCAGATTAGAGGTTGGTTCCTCAAACTCCTCTGATTTAGATCTATATTTGCACAACTACAGAGGTTCAGATCCTAATCCTACTCTAAATTGCAAGGAGACAGGGATAGAAATGCAAAAATTGAAACTAACTAAAGATGGTGATGCACCAAAAGGAGTGGTGAATATTTTTGTCATGTAAATAGACACAAACCAAAGATTGCAACATAAAACATACACAGGCTGATAAGATATAATTTAGGATCTGAAATGAAGCAAATAATACAAACAAAGGACTGAAACCCATTCACAAAGCTTGCATTATCATTTCCAATGTCAAAACCACTGCATTACAACCTCAGAGAGGTAGAAAAACCTATTACAATCTTTGAAGAGGTCTGATTCTTGCAACAATCACTTGCTGGAGGTGAAAGAAGAAGTTGCTATGCCAAAAGTGTTCCACCCTTAAGAAATGAGCCAAATCTGGCTTTTACATTGCATGGGTCGAGCCCAGGAGAGAGAAAACGTACAAAACGTGGGAGCCCATTCCTCATTGACTGCAAATGCATTAAATCAGCATGGAGGACCTTACAAACCCATACCCTGCCATTTTTGACCAAATTGGAGGAGAATGCGACCCATTCTGTATTAAATTTGGTCGCTGAAATGTCACTTCTGGCCATGAACACGCGTCAGATCCGTTTCTTAACTTTCTCTCTCTAGACTAAACCAAAATTCAAGATTGACCCTGAATCATGTAGAGAATTTTATAAGCTTTCCAATGATATAAAGAACATGCAAATCCGAGCTCTGGATCGAAAGATATGGCGATCTGAAGATTTAGGGCACAAAACAGGCAAAATGGGTTTTGAAATTTTTTCCCGCGCTCCGCCACCTGGACAACACGTGTCGGGCGCTGATTGGATGAGCAATTCTCTCTCCTTCCCTTACCTGTGGGTTTTCCTTGAAAGTTTTGACTTTTTGTAACTTTGGAAAATTTCCCATTTTTCCCCGCGTCCCCGCCACTTGGGACACGTGGCATGATCTGGTTGGAGGACAGGGGCGCGGGGTCATCCTTTACCTTTTAGTTTTTTGGCCAAAACTTTTGCCAAATTCTCTAATTCCTCCCCAAGCTCCACACTCCCCTGCTCCTTAGGACACGTGTCCTATTTTTATTGGCTCGGGCCAACGCTTCAAACTTCGCCTTTGGAAACTCGGCAAAACATCAAGTAAAAATCTCTCCCCTCTCCTCCACTGCTCTGATCCATGAAGACACGTGTCACATTCTGATTCGTTTGCGGGCTTGCCTGGGTCTTCACGTCCCTCGCATATTTTTGGCCCAGATGTCCCAAATCGTCTGGGACAAATTCCTCCGAACTGCCCGATTCGGGCTTCCCTGTCCCTCTTTGAGGTGAAGACATGTGGCGTGATTTGATTAGCTCTCAGCTCCTTCGGCCTTCCGCGTCCCACGCGTCCCTATGTCCCAACTGTTCCAGTGCGAAAGTTCTCTGTTTTGGCTGATCCGGGCGGTTCGTGTCCTTCACGTCCTCACGGCCCAGATGTCCCAACCTTATCTGCACAACAGTTAGTCAATTTTTTCACCTTCGGCCGGTTCGCCCTTTCGCGTCCCGTGCGTCCCCACGGCCCGGATGTCCCTTTGCTGCATGGACCGCCTGGGGGATTTTCGGCCGATTCGCGCCCCGACGTCCCAACTGTCCCAACTGCTGCGAGGACTAGGACTTAGCCATTTTCATGATTTTTTCTGGCCCAAGCTTGTTTTTTGCAACTTTTTCACCCCTTTTTAGAACTTGCTCTTTTCTTCTTGGACAGGAGAGTTAGAAAAAATCCGAGGGGACCCCAGAAACATGATTTTTTGCCTTGAATCAATCTATTTGCCTGGGACTTGAGTATTTTGATGCATGTTATCAAATTTACCCTGGGAGGCTAAGTAGAAAAATACGTGTATGACATGAAAGATAGATCATCATATTTAAAATTTTCTCTCATATAGGTGCTTTAGTGAAATACTTTCTAGGATTATTTGAAAAATAGAAAAATTACACAAAATAAACTTGAGAATAATCATACACCCATTCCCTTTACTTTGATAATGGTTAGGCCTTCATTTTTAAGTCGTGACTATGAAATTTTGAGCAACAACTCAAAGCATTGAGGAAAATGCAAGGAACTAACCACCACCTCCAATTTTGACCCTCCCTTTACAAAGGTTTGCCACTTTTTACCTATTTTTTACTTTTCAAAGTTATTTTCATGAAGCTTCATTAAAAATATTAGAATTTTCATTTGTTAAAAAAACCATCAATCCCACATTGGTTGGTAGGTTTGATCCTTGAAATATCTAAATCCAATAAACACTGATTTTTATGCCAATGTAGGAAATGTCACAATGAAAGTGACCATCCTACTAACAAAATGGTTTATTCAACATGGTATAAGTATTTTTCTTGTTCACCCTTTCCCTCTCCTTCCCCTTTCTTTCTTAGTGACTTCATAATGCAAAAACCCCATTCAAATACCTTTGAATACATGTCTTACTACTACCTGAAGTTATATCTTTCTCTTACGTGCATCCAAAAATTACTTCTATGACTCTTAAGTCCTCATTAATTTGAAATATTAATTTTTTGTTGGTTGTTATGCTTAGCCTACAATTAGTTGTGGGATGAAAAATCAGAAGAAAAACAAGCTCATTTTTAGTCTATACATATGGTTGCGAGATGAAAACTCCCATCTAAATTTTTCTAAATATATGTCCAACTACTCCAAGAATCCTTCCCCTCTCCATCCTTGTGGTTTTTTACACACTAAAAATATATAAGATGTAATATGTAATATAGGATATAAGGTTTTTTTACAAGGAGTTACTCTGAATTAATTAATTTACGATTAACCATGGACAATCAGAATAGTGCATTAAAACTTGCAAAATAATAAACAATCTAATGATGACTCAAAAACACAAGAGGAGATGAAGACTTAGTTGTACAAAGTGGAGAAAATGAGATATAGATGTGCAAACTAGGTAAACAAGTTGATGTGAACCTAAATATGCTTCATTTTTATACTACAACTAAAAACTGACCCTATCTAAGACCATACAACTATGCCTAGACAATGGTTTGGTTTTTTCCTCTTATGTATGGATTTGGACCTTCTTGCAATAAGATTATGTAACTTCTTCTCCACTTTGCTTGTCTAGAAACTTGTGTCAATGCATGTTTCTCTAGCTTGTACAACCTCGTCACAACATGTAATGACTTTCAATAAGTGGAAAACCATAGATACCTGCAATACCCTTCACAAAAGCATTAGATAACAAAAGGAAAAAGTAGTGTGTGAGTGAGGGTGGAATACCCTTGGTAGTTAACTCTTTCTTAACCAATCTAAGTGCTACACTACATGCCCTCAAGATGGAAAAAGCCTCATAGTAGTTCTCCTAGTGTTTTGTGTGAGGGTAAATACAATCTACAACAACCACCTATGTGTGCCCTCATGTCTCTTAACAAAAAGATATCACAGGCTAAATATAGAGTAGAGAATGTACCCAACATGGTAATAGTGTGATGTGGTGTGCTTTAGCTACTAGACTAAACCCATTTGTCTCTTGAAAAAATTTGACAATGTTTGGAGTGACTTTCTCTTACTAAGACATAGCTCTAGGACCTTTGCATGCTTGGAAATGGAGGAAGCTAGACTCTTTAACCTAGTTGAGTGATTTATACCTAATGTAGTGATTGTTTTAAATGGTGTACAAGTTATTTAGGACTATTTAGAAGAGCCTTAAGTGCTTTTGTTGAGATTTGCAATAAAAGCTTATGAAAGTGCCAATTGAGTTATAAAGTGATATTGACTTACTTATATAGGATTTTATAGGGAAAATGCCATGATAAGGCCGACCCTAGGAAAATGAAACAACAAATGAAATATTGAAATCAGAAAAATAGCCATTGGTAAAGTGGTTTGGTTGTACTCAAACCCGCTTGTGTTTGACTCTTGCTAGGCTCTTAAGGCTAGGTGTGGTTGTTTATGTTGGTTGTGTGGCCCTTGAGGAATGGGACCCCCTATTTTTTCACATGTGAATGGGAAAGGGACTTCTCAACCCTTGTTTATGGATTAAGAAAAAAGGGTCAGAGACCGTACTGGTCAATCGGGACTATATTCCTCTATGGAACCAAATTGTATGGTTTTGGATATGCAAATAGTGATGTAAAATCAAAGGTTTGAGAGTGATGCATGTAGATAAATGACTATTTTGGTTTATTAGTATTTCATGAATGAATTACAAAGTAGAGTGTAGAGATGAGCAAATCAAGAGAGATAGAAATATGTGTCGACCAAACTTAGAATGTGGTAATTTGTCTTAGCAAGGGAACAAAGCCAAACTTGTCATTGCCAAAGGATATGTTACCAAATTTGAGTTTTTATTGCGGTTTCATAATCTCACTCTCCTTACATATGACTTAATAATCCAAATATATATCCTTCACATGCCTCTAAATATGTGCCTTACTACCCAAAGTCAAATATGTAGATCTTAGTAGTGCTTCTACTACTTTAAAATATCATTCATTCAAAAAATTATTCTCAAACTCATTGGTAGGTTGAGTTTTTTATTGGCTATGAGATGAGTATGTTACTTTCTCAGCATTGGCCTTTGCTTCCTTGTGGCTTCATAATCCAAAAAAAATCATTTTCTCGTTGTAACAAGATGAGTATGTTTGCTTGTTCAACCTTTCCCTCTCCTTCCATGTGGCTTCATTATCCAAACAAATCTCATTCAATTGTCTCTAAATGTGTGCCTTACCACCCCAAGTTGGTTGGATATGTCTCTTAAGTGCATTTTGGAATTGTTGAATTATGGCTCTAAAATCCTCATTCATTCAAAAATTAATTCCACATTAGTTGGTAGACTTACTCCAGGAAAACATATAAATCCAATAGATCATGTGATCATGGTGGCATCTTGAGACATTCTTTTGCAAAAAATAATGAGAAAGCTAGTTCATCACCTTGTTGGGGGTCATTATTCCTATACCGATGATCAAAATTATAAATTTTAATATGCGTTAGAAGGATCATGAAAGGAACTAGTTTTGATGACACCAAATTTTATGGCAATGCGTCACTAACCAAAATAATGTTGCAAATGACCTAAAAAATGCAAAATGTAAACACATGTATAAAATTACTTCAAATAGTAAAATTAATTTTAGCATTTTCCAGGTATGACAAAACCTATCAATTTTTGGGTGGAAACCTCACAAGTTCAGTTTCTCAAAATCTCTCTATTTGAACTCATTAGTTTGGATCTCCCGCAAAAACATATTTGTCAATTTCTCACCTAACTAATCAACAAATCCAAATTTGCCATGAGCTTACTAAAATTGTGATCATGAACACCCTAGTCTCCATATAGTTGGGGAAAATCAATGTCACCCCATATTTTTCTCTCTTTTCCACTACCCATAACACCTAACACTCCAAAATAACACCTTTACCTAAGATTACCTTTCAACTTCACATAAAAATTACATGGGAAAAACCAGAAAATGATGTACGTGGAATAGGATTATTTTCAAACATGTCTACATTTAATATACGCGTGAGTGAGTTTCAGAATATTGAAAAGATTGAATAGGATGTCGTGTAGAAATCATCAATAACTTATACGGAAGAAAATTCCATACGCAAATTAACTTGTTTTTCTCCTGCTTTGTCTTGAGGGTATAAGTAGTGTCATGCTTTTGGCCAGCTAGGCAAATGGCGGTCAAGCATTGGTTGGAAGCACAGTGGGCCGGTCAGACTTTACCGAACATCCCGGTCCCAATGAAACACGAACGTCGTGGTTTTACGCTTCAATAATATTTTTTTCTTTTTTATTCGATGTGCTTACCTAGAATCTAGTGCAAAGAAAAAGATGGATTCACCGAACTATTTTTCAGAATGTTAGGTTGGATCATTTAAAGAATTATTTAATTTTTATTTTTATTTTTTGATTGAGCACCTCTAAGGGTGTTACAACTACATAGTTTAATGGCATTTCTGTGTAAGTTCTAGAGTGAATATATAGATTCAACAATGCAAAGTAAGTGAATAAACTAAACCAATGATCACCTTCAACTAAGCAGCTACGAGTAAGGGGCATCCACGTCGTCAAAATCACCTGGGGTACGATCCTAACCTCAACCGTTTCTCTTTGTGTCGGGTGTCTCTAGGCCTTGCATTTAGCAAGACTTGATCCCTGGGGGGCTCATTGAAAGCCATACATCACACCAAGAAACCATATTAATTAAATAATTATTATACTATTTGTTTGGCGAATAGAAGTTGTATCATTATCCCAAGAAGACATCAATGAGGGTCATCATTGCAATTCATTTCCTAACATGTGTCGCAAGTGAGACCATTGTTGAAGATCACATTATTGAGAGAAACAATGTTGGTCCCATACCCTTGGTTGAACAAATCACCATACCTACAAGCTCCACCTAATTTCACCATATAGAGGACTAATCCACATTTGTGAATAATTATTGTAATCAATTTATAAGATATGGATGTAAGAGAGAATGGCTTACCCTTGGTATCAGAAGTGTCACTACCACTATAGAAAGTAGCACACATCGATTAACAACCACCATATTTCCCATAAACAAACTTGGGAGATAGCCACAGGGTGAACATTGGCACAAAAGTGTGTAACAACACCATTTCCAACCTGTAAATAAAGAACACCATCAATTCCCTTTTGTAAGTTGAAGAATATCAATATTATATTTATTTGAGATTACTTATCCATATTATTAGGTCAGAGTGGAAGTGCATCAGATTCAATAAAATTGTGTGGCCTTGGAAATGAGTCTTGGAGCATGTTGTGTTCCCACATGTCCCAAGAAATTGAAAAACATTCCTCTTATCAAAATTCTAGGTCAAATAATTAAAACATTATAGCTTTGATACAAATTACAAAAAAAATTAAAATAGTGTACAATTTAAATGATTTTTAATCATTGGTTTGTTGACACAAATATTAATTTATTATCCATATATTTCTTTTTATTTGATGTATTTGTGACTCAATTTCATGTTTATATGTTTAATCATTAGTGTATACTCTTTAAAGTTATGTGCATATGTGCTCTTCGATAGATGGTGGAAGGATTTGAGTTGTTTGGGGCTTTCAAATAGGGTGAAAACTTCCCAACTTTATCTACTGGACCCCTTCTGACTCCACTCATATTATGTGCACCTTGTTTTACGTGTGATAGGCTTCATTACAAATATAAGCTAGGGTGCTAATTCTCAATTCTTACATCATCAAATGTATCGTTGTCTAATGTCGAATGCCCTGAAACATTCTTGTTTTTCTAGATTCATCAAATTTATGTGAGGTAGAAGATGCTTCCAATACAATATTGTGTTCTTGCATAACCCAATAAACCAAAAAACATTCATGATATCGAAATTCTAGGTTATCAGTACTTGTCTAAAAAACCTTGCCATACAATTTGAGGTCCCACTTTGGAATGCTAGTTCGATGTAGTTTTAAGTCATACATCGGAAATAACTTCGTTTGATTTCAGTTTGTATATTTGAAAGAAAATGGGTCTCATGAATAGCCACAACCCTCATTGAAAATGCATACAATCCATAATATTTGAATTGGTTTCTTCGCGGCACCTTTTATAGGATTTTGTTAGATTATAATGATGGTACTCATCAATTGTAATGTTTATGTTGATGAAATCAACTACCCTTACCATCACTAAATATATATACTATTAAATAATAACATTTAACGAAATGATTGTTATTGCATTTTCTTTTGATAAATATAGAGGATAGAAACTTTGAATATAGTGGTGACAAAGTCAACTTTAGCGTGCACCAAATATCAAATTATCTCAAGATATCAATAAATTTTTGGTGTCCATCCCCATGTCTGTCATTATTTGAACCCAAGTTAAATATATCATCTATAAAATATCTCCCTTGTTTTGTGCTTATCAAAGTCAAAATTACGCCCAAGAGGCTTCCTTGGAGATATAGTATAAGGAGCGAATTCTCAAGCCTTGCATCAATGAATTTGTGGTTTCCCAACATTGAATATCTTGAAAAGTTGTCATTTATTTCTTGTCTGATTCAAGAAAATTGTTGGAGTCCAAAGATGATTTTAAGAGCTTGTTGTGGTCTAGCATAGCCCAAGAATTTGAAAAAACTATCCTCTTATCAAAATAACATGATGAACAACTAAAATGATATAGCGTCAGTTAGGATTGCGTCATTTTTGGCGTACAATTTGATTGATATTTTATCATTGGTTTGTTGAAACATACATTAATTTATTATAAAAATACTTATTTTGATTCGATGTGTTTTTTATTTAATCTCTTATTTATATATTTGCATGTTAATGTATTATCTTGATGGGTATGTGCATACATGGTCTTTGATAAATGATTAAGGGATTTGAGCCATTGGGGACTTTCGACTAGGATGATCATCTCCCCACAACTTTGTTTATTTCATTCCATTTGAATCCACTCATATTGTATGCATCTTCTTCTCTGTGTTGGAGACTTCATCATAAATATAATGTACCATGCAAATTCTTAAATCTTGTGTCATTAAATATTTTGTTTTCTAATGTCATAACTAAAAGATAAATAAGACGCATGAATAACCACAACTCTCATGAAAAATGCATCTAATCTATAATATTGGAATAATATTATTCATATTGGTTTCTTCACAACATCTCTTACAAAATCTTCTTAGACTATAATGATGGTAATCGTCGACTACACCATTTGTGTTGTTGAAATCAACTACCCTTCCTATCAGCAATATACTATTAGAAAATATCATTTCATGAATCAATGGTTAATGCATTTGATTTGGATAAATATTAAAGATAGAAACTCAACTAGAGTGGTGAAATCAATGATTATGGCTGAGACATGAGAAAATAATAAAGATCACTACTAGGTCGCATGTTCAAACATTGGTGATAACATTCCTAACAATGGTGAAGTTAATGAAAGTGTATATAGAAAATATGTATATAATATTAGAAAATAAGATATAATGAATCAACAATTAGAGCATTAACTTTAGATAAATTCCTTACAATATTTTTGAGGATACCCATACACTTAGTCTTCTCTAATCTTCTTTCACCACTCTCTCATACTGCAAAGCCCCCTAACATAAAATTTTCAAAACAATAGGCATAATATTAGACACATGCCAATTCTTTAAAAATTTAATGAGTGAACCTAGAATAGAGAGGAGGTGACGTCAAATAAAAACCCACAAAGAAAACTCTTGGAGCTAATATTTGTTGTTGCATGGGCACGCATGGAAAATCGACAATGTTAATGG
This sequence comes from Taxus chinensis, assembly GCA_019776745.2. Classification (NCBI taxonomy): domain Eukaryota; kingdom Viridiplantae; phylum Streptophyta; class Pinopsida; order Cupressales; family Taxaceae; genus Taxus; species Taxus chinensis. The sequence goes on along the minus strand of CM034152.1, from coordinate 61,104,776 downwards.
TCTACATAGATGATGTAAAAACCCCTTACCTGCCATGTTTTGTGGTTATCAAATTCAACTACTACATCAACTCAAGATGGACTTTTTCTCCTTCATTCCCCTTCTTCATTGCTGCTCTTAATGCATCCTTATTGACGCCTCCATTGCACTGCTCGTGTGTGATTACTTCATTCACAATTCAATTTCCATAATTTTGTAATATTGTTTAATGATACAATTCTACAATATTATTTTTAGCTCTACAATTCTTTGAAGTTGAAATTGTTTTTCTATAATTTAATGTGTTGTTCACTAAGTTCTCATAAACTTTAGGTCACCATAATCCTTATGCCAAGGAAAAACAGTGCCACGATAAACGAGACCCTCATACTAACATATATGCTCACAAAAGAGAAAAATCTAATAAAAAAGATCCATATACCAATAGAAGATATAACACTTTCAAACTCGTCTTCTACACCCCTAAACTCGCACCGAAAGCCATGTGAAATATGAGAGACTTCACATTATCACACTTTGAAGTGTGCCAAGTAGTTGAGCAACAAAAACTCCTATGAATATTTTTAAAAAACTCCTATGAATATTTTTTTAAAAATCATTTATTAAATACGATCAACATAAAGCAAACTAAGTGGTTCCCTGCCCTCAAATATTACCTTCAAACGGCAAATTTTCATAAAGATAATATGTTAGATAACACATAAATATCTCACTTTCCTAAAACGACATAATCAACTTAATTAAAATTGTCAATTAGCTCCCAAAAGTCAAATATAGACAACTCCCGGAAAAAAATTGTCCTACATAAAAAGCTACAGTGGACGTTCTTAATCCGTTAAATAAAAAAATGATGATGCCTTATATTTTAATACAATCTTCAACTTAACTTAAGGTCAAACCAAAAAATAATTAAATATTTATTAAATTATATATAGTCAAAATTATAATCTACGTAGAATGAGGAAAGACATATAATTTTATCACATTAAATTATATGGCGTCGTATGCATATTTTAATTCGTTGCATGAGATTTCATGCATTGAAAATGGGAATTTTTCCGCCTGACTTCATGATTGAATTTTAAGGCATGATTTTTTCTGTTTTAACGCGTAAACGTGTTATATTATATTTTCACCGACACCCAAATCGGGTCAATATTGATGCCGAAATAAAAACATCAATTTCTAAGAAATTTATGTATTACCTTCACACTAAAATACTTTCAACTCATTAAAAAGTCTATTGGGCTTCTATTACTTACATTATTTTTGTATCGTCACAACAATATGATATTTTTGAATACTAGTAGTCGGTAAGTATAGATTTTTCTTTACTCACTTTTGCTTTCTCATTTACTTATTTATGTTTCTTCTACTCATTTGCCCAAATTTCAATAATTGGTTCATATATTCTGTCATTATTTTGCTTTTATCTTTTTCAAAGTCATACTACCTTTTATTGTTGACATGATTATATATACCATGTTTAACTTTCTCAGGGCCTATGACCTTGTTATGTCTCTGGGTTAGAATTGTTTCATATTCTTTGAAACATTTTCTATTATTCATATCATGGCTGGAATTGTTTCATATTCTTTCTCATAATTTCTACAATTAATATCATACATGTATAGTGTGCAAGGGAACTTTTTTTTTCTCAGATATTCTCTTTCATATTGGGGCTTGTTTGTTTCAAATATTGGTTATAATTTATTCCATGAGAAATTTTATATTTCGTGCTTACTGATTTAACCCTAAATATTAGGTTAAGGGAATAAAATCCTAATTAGTCTAATTTAGTAGGATTAAAATCTATAACAATTTAGAAATTTAGAGTATAAATAAATATCTATAGACATATAAAAGTACAGTAAATGATTCAGGGCATCCAATTAATTATTGCGCATGCTAAATTTAGAAATTGACAAGAGGGTAAGTGCATTTAAGTAGCTTTCAGCGAGTTTTTGGACTCATGTAGGTGTGAAAATGGAGGAACAAGTTGCAAATGATATGTATTTGTTGTCTTTAGAATTGACATTGTATTATGCCCATAGAAAAAATGACTAGGAGGAAAAGATCGACCTACAAAATTTGTTCGAAGTTGGACGAACTTGTCGTATTGATTTTTACACTTTAGTATCAATTCGTACCCCTTTGTCTATGTCTATTTTTCCATTTTCCCCTGCAATCACTTCATATGTGCGTGAATGTTCTTATAATCATTGAACTTCTCTTGAAACCCTAGCTTCCATTAAATACCTTTAAAAAGGGTTCAACGGTTTGCTTTGAGGCACCCGTGCGCCACCTACAAAGTACTACTCTATAGAGGCTTCATACCCATGTAGTTATATTCCTATTGGAAGTGCAATTGTGTGATGATGAAACTAGAATTTATCCCTTAATACTTGATAATGCTTACATTGACTTGGCTTGGAAGGTTTTTGGCTTGGCTTAGAGTGTTCCGACTTGTATAGGGGTTTCCTCTAGTGTAATATTTTGAAATAAATAATAATAAACAAACTTTGCTCGACCTTTGAGAGATATTTCTAGAGGAGCTCTTAAGAATTGCTAAGTTTCCAAGTAATGACCAAGTGAGTAAATGAGTGGGTTTTATTTGAATTTATATTGTGCCCATAAGTAGAGTTCTTACAAAATCTGGCCTATGAGGGTGATATAAGATATGTATATGATAAAGTAGTCATTAGAGGGCCTTGGATAGGATAATCTAGAAGGACAAGTTTGACTAGTAGATCATATCACTATTGGATAGTTTTACCTAGTGAGGTAGAAAAACTCAAGTAAAGTTTTGGGAAGGTCTGCATGGGAGATGAGGTGTGTTTTTTACTAACAAAGGCGTTCTTGGAGGTGTCTAAGTGGAGGGATAATAGATTATAAGCCTTGTGAAAGATTATTATAGTGAGTTTTAGATTTTTGTGTGTTTACACATCATGTGTAATGGACGCAAGCCAAAACTAACATCATCAAGTGCCAAAATGTCAAATTCAGATGTTTACACTTACATTAATTTTACCTTGTTCATAAAGGATCTTATTATTCTTGTGGTGACATTGTTTACACCCACACACAATAAGGAAACTCATTCTTTTGATTCCACCAATTACATCACCCATAAATGGGAAACTTGTTCAATTGATGTCATTCATTATACCCACTCACTTAGGGTTATAATGCAGGAATCGGGAATGCCCAAGAAAATCCATGATATGTACTCACACCATAATTGATAAAAACATAGAGAGTTAGACAAATAAACAATGGGTGTATATAGAAACACTCAATTAGTTACAATATAAAAGTAGAGGTGGTCTGAATATAGAAAAAACAAGATTTGTGATCTAGCTTTGCTTTTGACCTTAGGAAAAAACAAGAATTGGTAATCAAATTTTCTTTTGACTATTTGACCAACATATGTCTAAAGTGATAGACATGTAATGAGAACAAATATGGTGCAAGGTGATTAATTATGTAACTTATCCTAGATTCTAGGCATATGTTGTGTGCAATAAGAAAACCTAATATAGTTACACAAACCTAAATCGACATAACATTAGTGAAAATAGAAGATTCCACCATCACCCCCCTTCAGTCTCACTTAAATCTCACCCTGTGTAAAATAAGAAGGCTAAGAATCCTCTAAACGGGCCTTGAAAACTTGGCCTAATGTTATACCCATATACAATACGTACAACCTATACAAAATGAGATACAAAACAAAGTCCTTAAAATAATTATATAAAGTTACACTCTAGGTGGTTTGATCCACCATTGAAGATTGCACTAGGTGGGTTGATCCACCACTGAATATGTGATGGGCGGTTTATTTACCACTGAAGAAGATGTAAGAAGTATAAGTGAAAAGATCGATGAAGAACCTAAAGCTATATGAGTGATCTGAATCCACTAATCAATCACTAAAGCACTGACATGTGCCAAGGATACCAAATAGTAACACTGTTAAGTAAAGTGTCAAAAGTACAAAAGAGTACACCAAATAATATCATCAAATGCTTGAACTATATGTTTTGATGTGACAAGGGAAAATAAGGGACGCAACACCCGCAAAAGCAATATGACCATGTACGCACTTCATTCATGCGTGAGAACCATGACATTACTTCAAACAGACACAAAATCATGCATGTTCTATGTTACAGCCTCTAAAAAAAATGCAATCTCAACAAGCACCTCAATTGTGCAAGGGAAAAAATGAATTAAGGGCTAAATTCATCAAGACAATGGTCATATGGGGATACTACGACTTAAAAATATATGTTTTAAATAAAATTTGATTAGGGGACTTGAACTCCCAACTGATTAAAAGGGATGGCCTTAACAATATCCTTTGACCACAATGCCACATGCACCTTCCAAAAAAATAAGGCAATATAGTTTTCTTTTAATAAATCAAAGTCAATTGTTTTATTAAAAGAAAAGGAGATAAGGATTTGATCTGTGCACCTTTGGGTTTGCAAATACCTTACCCTTTAGTCATTTCACCAAGCATTGCACTTGAAATTCATAGGAGAATATAGGAGTTTTATTAAGAAATTTTGAGGGAAAGGTGGTGTGTAAAGATGGTTATGGCATTAATATGTATGGCCACATGGGTTGGCGCTAGTGCTAATGAGCACAAATGCTCACTATGTGGCCAAAAAAATTCCCAAAAATGTTTGGGAGCTCTTCACGCCAACTTTAAAATTCAAACTTACTACAAGCAGCTACATTGTCTAATTCAGGTGAATGAGAAATTTCCAAAAATCCCATTAAACTAAAAATCTAAAAATCAATGAGTGGAGTCTCCAAGTTGCAAAAAAATTGTTTTACAATTAGCTCCTCCTTGAATTTCGTAAGAACCTAAAACCTCAAAAAAATCCATTCAAATCCAAAAATTCCCTTTTTAATTTCAAAAATTTTGTATGGAATACAAAAAACAACATTGGGAAAATCTAGATTTTTCATAAATGTAAAAGACATTGAAAAACACTTTAAATACATACTTTTGGAAAAACAAAAGTCATAGTTTTTTTTGGAAGGTTTAAATGTTGGTTGGCCCAAAACCACTCAAGATGATTGGAGAAGTGTTCGGGGTGTAGAATAAATTCAAAGCCTTTAAAAAACTCACAATAACCACTTGATGGAGAAAGGTTTTGCTACAATGTAGGAATTGGGGATGCGCAAAAAACTCCATAATATGGATTCACACTAGCATCTCTAAAACATAGAGAATTAGACAAATAAATAATGTGTCTATAAGAAAATATCTAGTCAAAATATACAAATAGAGGTGGTGTAAATGTAAAAAAAATAAGAGTTGTGTTCCATATTTACTTTTGACTAAGCAAAAGCAAGAATTGTGAACCAACTCTTCTTTTGACTATTTGATCAACACATGTACCAAGTGATAAACACATAATGAGAACATGTGGTATATAGTGGTAGGTGATTAGCGATGCCCTTTATACTACTATAAGCTTGTGGGGTGTGCAATAAGCAAACCTATTGTAATTAATTTAACATTTAAGTCAACTTAATATTAGTGAAGATAGAATATTGCACCATAATATACTACCTTTGGGTCTCTAGTGATTACACTTCACCCACATGGGATATATACCTCTCTTATTCTTACATATAGATTATATCTCAGTCCCACATGGGGCATATTACACTTTTAATTACAGTGCTTATAGGACCACGCCCATTTGGAGGCATACTACCTTTGAGCCTTTATTGATTACAATTCACCCACATTAGGCATGGATCTCCTATGCATATATATACTATATATCAGGTCCACTTGGGCTATATCACTCTTGGAATTACATTGTTTTATGGTTAAACTTGTATATAAGGGATTTTTTTTCATGCTTTCATGATTATATTTTAATAGAATTATATCAAATGTTTATTTTCCTATCAAACACATAGTATCATAATTCATTTATTTTGAGATATGAACTATTCATGTATTCATCCCACGCCTCAAAAGGGAAAAAATTATTCCTAAATTTAAATTGTTAAACTTCCAAGAAACTCTCTTACTTCAACATATGGGAAAAAATCACATGGTGATAAACAACATTCTCTACTTTTGTGATATTTTCCCGTCTCATATGGAAACAACCACATGGTGGTATATGACATAATATGGGATCACCATGAGGAATGCCCAAATTAAATTTAGATGATGTACACATTCTAAGATATTGGTTTCAGAGATACATGCAATTATAGTTTCTAACACAAACATGTCTACTTGTTAATATTCTCTCATATTTTCTATATTTCAAAAATTCTTTGATTATGGAGTTATATATAGACACTTATCTATTTGTATATATTTACATATGGTTGTAGGAGTGCATGTTCTTGTATCCTAAACATGAGAGTATGGATGTTAGTTTCAAAACCTTCTCAGGCTCTATCCACTATGGAGATCAAGTGATCCCTCTCTCTCTCTCCCTCTAGATTTTAGCTTGTTATTATTCCCATATTGACTTCAATAACTCTAAACAGATGGTAAAGAAATTGCAACAAACCTTTTATATAAGATTTTTTTAGTTTAATATGTATATGGGCAAACACAAACATCAAAGTGGGGTATTATGTAGACACCTAAATTTGGTGTAGGACATTTTCTTAGTGGTACAATTATGGTCTATTGGAAATACAATGGTATTGTTCTAGATCTTCATTTTTGGGCCCTTTTGGCCCTTGTTTTGGGTTCCTTAGGGGTTATCTTCCTCTTTTATTGGCCTATCCCGCTTGGTATGTGTTGTATTATGCACCAATAAAGCCTTGATTTTAATTTAAGAAGTCTATACATACATTTAAACACATTTAAAACAAAAAGAACATTCACAAAAGACTCATTATCGAAATTATAAAAGCAAAGGAATTATTGTTTCAAGAGCATCCTTGTGCCAAAAAATAGATTTCAAGAATTTAGAGAAGAACATATAATATTTAATGCTTATTACACCAAATGAAAGACTAAGATGTGGGAAACTTATTTTACACTAGATACTAATAGGTGTGACACTTATAAAGGTTTGCTTGCAAGCCTTGTTTCCCAAAGGGGGTTTGATTGAGGTAGACTTACAAATCCACATCCTTTTTTTACTAATATTACATGGTATGGATGTCAAATTATGGCCTGGACGAAAATGATTTTTCTTAATGACTCGTAGCAAATTCTAGAAAAGAGAGTAATATTTTTAGAACATAAGAGAAGGGGACAATAATTGTGAAATTAGTTTTCCATATTTTGACAGCTACAAAACTGCATACTAGTTTTACGGTTATGGTGGTGCCACTTTTATACTCCTATAAATTTGGTTAAGGTGTTCAAAATTTACATTTTTTTTTAGTTTATTTTATCTTGTTATATGGGCTTGTTTTCCATTACTTGTTATTAACAACTACTTTTAGATATGCAAGACATCATGACCACTTTAAAAACATAGTTATCTATTTTTCTTAAATATTTTAATCATTTCCAAATTAACTATACTCCTCAAATATCATATTTAAATCTATTTATGATATATTACAACAATATACAGGAAACAAAAGACTCTCTCAAAAACTCCATTTTCACCTTTTAATTATATATATATATATATAAACAACTAGAAAATGATGGTGTCGAAGGCCACCCATATTCCCATAAAAAAAAAAAAAAAACCTTATAAAAGGCTTTCTTTTGGAGTTGTTCATTGGTTTTACTTGAAAACAAGCATCGACTTATATCGAAATCATTTGGGTGTCCTTTATTCTTCCCCATTACCTCCCAAGAGGCATTTCAAAGGAAGACTTCTTTAAGAGATATTTGACAAAATTAAATGGCTTCAAATCCCATAATCTTTTCCCTTTACTTTGATGGTACCCTCCATTTTTATGTCGTGAGCGTGAAATTTTGAGAAACCCGAGGAGCATGAGGGCAATCACAAGGCCACTTACCATTTTCTTTTAAACCAAATAAAATCAAATTAATTGATAGCTTTCGTGTGTGGCGACATATATTTTAATAGATCATGTTTTCTATGTTAAAACAAGAGCCACAAAGCGGCCAGTTCCTGCCTTTAAATTGTAGTTGTAGATTGTAATAATCGAAGATGTAAAGATGAGCGGATCGTAATAGGCAAGAATGTGGTTTGTCTAAAATATCGAGGAAAATTTTGTATAGTCCAAAACATAACTAAACATATGCCTACATTCCCTTAAACATAACTGTCTCTGAAAATAACATGTTGCTTTATGTGCTCCTATTAGGAAACATGAAGAGAAGCACGTACAATGTACAATAAGCAACTTTATTTGAAAATGACACCAAAAGGTACTCAGGATGCCTTCTTTCATGTTGTGTCAAGTTCAATAGATAGATATACAGTTCCAACTAGTTAGGTACAAAACTTAAGCTAGATTCACATTATGTAGTAGTGGCATTCCTTGTTCACTGCAGTGTTTTAGGTCTATATTACTGGATTGGATTTAAGTAAATGCCTTGTCCAATGTATTAAAAATATCGAAGCAAGTACAAATATAGTTTTCGCAAAAAATTCTACAGAAAATTCATTTTATTGGAACTAATGGAAAAATAGTGTTATTAAACCATTTGGTGTATGTGGGAGTTGAGGTACGAAACAAATGAATGGTGTCAAGTGCAAACAACATTACCAAATCTAGTTTATGGAGTGGCGGTAAATAACATTGGGTGGACATTAGCTACTAGTTAGGAGAGAATGGTAATATACGATGGTAATATTTAAATATTTTTTTAGAAATGATGTTAAAGGGATGCCTTGGTCATGTGTGAACAGGGAAATGTTGAATAAGATTTAAAATTAGAGGTATTTTGCATTGTCTAATCAAACTTATTTTTTAAAATTATGCAGGTAGTTTGACTAGTATCAAAACATAATATTAAAAAAGAGAAGATGTGCTGAAATAAAATATGATATTTAAAAATTCGGAGACATACTATCCATTGTGACAATAGTTGACAATATTATCTATTTCTATTCATCTCATGATTTATCATTCCGTTAATAAATATTATTTGTTGTCTCTAATTTTTACATTAAATTCTTATAGAGATATAATTTATGTTCAATGATATGATATTGACATATACCTCACAGAAAATTTGATATTTACTATGGGAATGATAAATCTATACATATATTATGCAAAGTACAATAATAAATTTGTTTAATAGAGATAAGTATAGATATGTTTCACTTTTATAAATTTTATAAATATATAATAAATTTACATAATGTGTGTTATTTTTTAATAAGAAAATATATAATATGATACGTTAAACTAATATAAATAAATTTATAAATAGTAATAGTTAATTAAACTTTCACTTTATTTAGATTCACCTTCTCTATATAATGTTGTCATATTGTAATTGGTGATAGTTGGCATTGTCAATTATTCAATCAAATCAGTTTTAATGTAAGTTATCTACAATCAAATAGATGAATTGATAGATTGACAGGGGTTAATAAATGCTAGGCCACTTGGCCATTTATAATATTTTGGCTTAATAAAAAAAGGAAAATACCAGTGTACTTCAATAAGAAGAAAAAATTGTCAAATCACCCTTTCCAACCAATCAAAATTTCAATAAATTTATTTATGTGAAATTGTATTTATGTAAATATGTCAATTCAAAAATTATACATTAGAAAACTTGAGATGGGTAGAAAAATTCTTGTTTATGATTAGTTCAGAGTAACATTATTAATTAAATGACATGAAATGTATATTATCCTACCTTGGCAGGAACTAATAAGGAGTAATTCACAATGTAAATAGATCTTTTATTAATATAATGATTAATTGATTATAAAATGAGTATATTTATTTCTTTGTTTTTTTTCTTTCGCGTGACTTTATAATCCAAAACAAATCTCATTTAGATATGTGTTTCATAATCCCCAAAAGAAAATTGTTCAAATGTCTTTATATACATGATATATTATCCCAAGTTAGATATGTCTCTAAAGTGCATCTTGGAACTGTATTTACGACTTTAAAATGCCCATTCAATTAAAAAATTAATTCCACATTAGTTGCTTGGTTAAGATTCTAACATCCTTATTCATTCAACATATTAATTCCACATTGATTTGTAGGTTTTATCTACAACAACGTGTTAACCAAAGAGATCATGATCTTTATCCCAATAGAGCATAATGATAGCGACCCTCCGATTATCAAAATTATTGATCGGTTATGAGATAAATATATTTACTCAGTCAATAATCCTTTCTAAATACGTACTTTACTATTTCATATAACATTAAATAATCCCACATAAATTGATAGACCTAATAAACAACAACATATAAATCCAATAAACTATAATCAATAATCCAATAAAAATAATGCTACACTAAAAAGCGGCCATCCTACTTGTCAATGCATCTTGACTTTCCATTGCTCTAAAACTAGCAATTGCGTGTGTACAATGCAATGTGAACGTCGAACGGAATATGTTATTTGATTTAGAGGGATAATTATTTCTTTTGTAGTTGATGTGGATAAGGGGTGTGATTGACAATTATGATTTTCTATTAAAGCCAAAAAAATGTTGCAAAGTACATTGGAAGGGATGTTAAATAATAGTTAGTTCTGTAATAATCGAATACAAATGCAAGTGAGACATGTAAGTTTGCTAACACTCACTCTCGAGAATGTAGTGAATGTGAAGTGTTGATGTCAAAGTAGATTTAAAGAGCCACTTAGTGCTTTAACATATTAACTCTCCAAGAAACATAAATGAGACAAAATATGCAAGCAAATATAAACGAACCTTAAATGGCTAGGGTACATTCTAGAGTGCTTTATTACCTCAAAGAGTTTGAAAGCATAATTGTCAGAGCTATTTTGTGCATATCCTACAATTATGGCTTTCCACGAGACCGCATCTGTTTGATGCATTTTGCAAACAAAAATCCACTTTCCATTATACGTTGATGGATGTTCATACCTTGTGCTAAGGCTCCCATATTGGTATAGAAAGGGAGTGTGCTGACAGAGGTTGTGGACGCTAGGTTTGCACTTGTCAAATGCATTCACCTAAAAGTTTTGAAGGCATTTTCAACAAACCCATTTTATGCATTTTTTGCAATCATTTAAGTCCATGAGATCACAACTCATTGAGACATTTTATCATACAATTCACATGCCTTGTGTATGCTAACATAATGTACATGGGAAAAATAACATCCAGAATAACCAAAGTCCAACACTTTAATGGAAAAATAACATGTCGTATTTGTTGAGTATTATTGCACATGACAATGATGAGCTAGTGTATAAGGAGATTGCATCAAATCCTTGACATAATAGTATACCATTTAAATGATACTTGTAGCTTGTTTTCGAGACCCAACTTCTTGAGCAAGAAGGGAAGAGGCAGAAGATGAGCGTGCAAAACATTTAATTATGCATTCATATATCAAGTGCACACTCACTACCCACAAAACAAAGGAGCTAAAACATGAATCTTCCACATTTAAAGAGGTTCCAACAAAACTGGATCTTAAAATACAAACACAGGAAAATGGGTTTTGATAAATCAATCCCCGAATACGAAAATCCTATTCATCGGCTCTGCAAAAAAAAAGAAAAATTGTTAAAAATATCAAATCTGCAAAAATAATCACTAAAAAAATAAAATTGTTAAAAATAACTAAATCGTCATTTATGCCGTCAAATTTAACATAGTCCCATGAATGTCCGCAAAGCCCTTTCTCATAAGGAGAACACCTTAGACGTAATAATGCAAAATCCAAAATGATAAACTCAAAGTGTGAACCGAGGGAGTAATGTCATATACACTTGACTAAAAAACAATTGAAAAACATATCAATCAAACAAAACAGTTTTAATTTAATAAATTGAAATTACATAATTGCAGGGCTTTTGTAAAAAATGTGAACATACATAATCAAATTAAAATTATAAAACCTGTCTTGTACACCCCTAAAGCAAAACCATATAGAGTGCCATGCGAAATACGACAGTGCCCAGTGCCCACACTTTGTCCATACCTGCTTTAGATATATTTTTTTCCTTTTATAAAAATACGATCAACAATATTAGCAAACTATACAGTTCATTGTCATGATATTTGTTGGGAGAAATCAATTTCAAAGTTTTTTATTTTATATTTTTTCTATATCATATTAATGAATAATTCTATTATTTTTCGCGATGATTTCATTGATTAATGATAAATGACATGGATTTAGTTGTATTATTATGTTGGTCCTCTTAAAATACGAAAACATAGCTCCAAATTTTATCATAAAAAAGGGGTCTCAAAATCTACCTACAGCGAATATATTACTATTTTCAGATTGACTTTTCGAAGTAAAAATAATATTTTTTAAATAATAACCAAATAAATACTCAAATAATTTTCAGATTGACTTCTTTAAGTAAAAACAATTTTTTTTAAGTGATAGTCAAATGAATACTAAATTTAAAATTAAAATTAGCTTATGATAATCAAATAAATATCCAATTCAATATCACACATATAAACAAACATGGACTATGGCATCATATCCAAAAGGCTTCGAAAAGTCAAATACATACCCAAAAAATATTTTACATAAAAAACTGCATTTTAATGTTCTTAATTTATTAAAATAATGATGCCTAATAACATCCCCAATATGATAAATAGTCAAACCATGAAATAATTAAATATTTATTAAATTATTCAAAATGAAAATTATATGGTGGCGTATGCATATTTTAATTCGTTGCGTCTGGTTTCATGCATTGCAAATTGCAACATTTTTCTCACGGGTGGTTGAGGTTATGCGTCAAGAATATGGGAATTTTATCCCCTTGTCTAATTATTCAATTTTGACGCATTACTTTTTCAATGTTAATGCTTAAATATGTTCTCTTTGGTTTTTTCACCGACACCTAAATTGTGTCATATTGACGACCAAAGTTAAACAACAATTTCTAAAATCTACAAATTCCAAAGTTCTAGACTAAATTAAAAAAAGTCATTGGGTCGATATGAATGTGGTAACTTAGAATCTCATTTTTAAAAATCTATTTGTTATTACTTTTTCTTTTTGGGGGATAATTTGGAGCTGCATCCAATGTAAGGTTAGCGCCATGATCAATTTTTAGATTTAAAAATCTATTATTAATGTTACATTTCCAAATTGTTACATAGTATTTTTGAACCACCTACTCGAGTGGTGTACATACAAGGCCACATATATTGAGAATGTTCTTCTATGAAATTTGACATATGTAGAGATTTATTTGGTCATGTGCATAATTAATAGGTTATGCTCTTAAAAAAGGAACAACATTAATTACGTCGAAGGCATTCCCCCTATGGGAAAGGTCCTTGCGGACGTTTCTGCGACTGTGTTAAATTTGACGGTTTGACGACCGTCTTGACGTTTGTGTTTTTTTTGCCTATTTTGGCTTTTCTCTACTATTTTTTATAATTTTGTTTTTAATAATTAACAATTTTAGATTTTCTCTTATTTTTAATAATTAACAATTTTGGATTTTATTTTTAGCGCATGCATGATCTATGTCTAAGAAGATAAGTGCACTTTAGATAAGAAGATAAGTGCACTTAAGATAGTCTTATCCTGGAGTTGTTAGAGCTAAAAAAAGAGAATCAATGAGCATATTTAGAGCTCAAGAAAGTTATAAAACACAGAGAGATCACACACAATAATTCCATGTGATCTGTTAAACACACATAATTCCATTTTTTGCAAATGCATTCAGTTAGCAATCCCTTATTGGCTATGATAGGCTTGTATGCTTGCAACTTTATTTTTGATTCTGATGGTTTGATCTTTGTTTCTCTGGATGCATGCATATATTGTTTAATCCTTTGCTAACTAAATTTGTTCAAGGTCTAATTCTCATATAAGAGTGAGAATGTTTGCAAACCTATTGTAATATTTTTCTTCGAACTTATCAGAGGATCTACTGTGATATCATGTTTGTGATTTTTATTTATTAATTGAAGCTGGTTGTTTTAAAACAATCATCAAACGTATTTATTTGCAAATCCTTGGAGATTGGAATTCATGGCTCTTATATTGGGATACACTCTACTTAAAGATAGTTTGCAAATTCTTTGAAAAAATTTCTAATAAAATCTTTATCTTTCCAATTCACCCTCTACTGTAATGGTGAGACTGTTAGCAATTTGTTTGACAAAATTTCTATATAATATTTTTTATTGAAGTTAGAGAAGTTGATTCAAAGTCTAGACATAGAATTTTTTGCAAGGAATTAATTTTTATTGAAAAAGGCTGTTATATGCATGCATGATACCACATAAATATCGCATTAAATATCATCTAGGCAAGATATTTAGACTTTGCAGCCCTATCTAGTGAACGCCAATACAGATGTCAATGGTAAATTTGCTAATTTTTATTTGATAGATTAGTTCAGTTTGGATATATTGTGGTATTTTGTCAAACAATTCACATTCTTTACAAAATGGTTCCAGATTTTACATACATGTCTATAAAAGAGGTGTTTTCAACATCCACATTTGATTTTTTTTTTTTGATGATTTTAATACCTTATTCCAAAGCTCCTAGTTTGACAAAAAGTTACAGAGTTTAACTTTCATCTCCAAGGCTTTATCAATAATATTATTGTATGCATACTCTACAATATAACATTCCAGGACACCATATTTAGTTGAGGCATTTGGCCAGATAATTTGTTTGCCTCCAATTATTTTTTAAAGGATCTCCATACCCTGTTCCAAAGCTTGTGTGGATGGAATTTCTGACACTGGGTAAATTTTCAATATGTTGCAATATTCTATAACTGTAGTTTCATATGTGATGAATTTTTATAATTAATTTGTTCTCTCCATGTTTCACTTGGATACATTGTCAAATTTGAGTTTTTTAAAGTATGTGGTTGGCAATCTACAAAATAAGCCCATGGCCAGAGAATAAACATTTAGTTGATAATATCCAGAGCTAGGAAGACATTAATAAGTAGTTGCTCAGTATTATTCCTAATATAGGTGGTCATAAAGTAAGTCTTCTCCTCAATTGCAAACTTAAACAACACTAATATATTTGCAAGGAAATATTGATTATGATGCAAAACTTATATTAATTTTGAAACTGCTAGAAGCAGGGGTTCTATTTACAACTCTTTGTAGATTTTTTTAGGTTTTCCATCGATGTTTTTCCTCTGTTGCATGCTCTGGATCGGGGATCCCATTTTGGAATTTGGCTTGTAATGTTTCATCTATATTCCTACACTACCACTATCAATCAAACCGCGTATCAACATGTTATCAACATGTTGGTTTTTACAACAAAGAAGCAACCAAACAACTGATGCAACCACCATCTCAAACACGCTGCAACACTAACACAATTTCCCCCAAATAATTCCAAATCATATCAAGTACAAAATTAATTAACTATCCAAAGTGGTATCAATTGTATTCATGTTTAGTGCCAAAACAATTGCCCACAAAAGACTACCACTATAGAACCTTTAAATGTAATGCTTCATCTGTATTCCTACACTTACAAAATCAATTATGCCTCTTATCAACATCAACTACAAAAGTAATAACTATCCCTCTAAATCAAAAACATATATCGTTCGGCGTTCACATTGCAGTTAAAAAGAAATTTCCACGAAGGAAGAATCACGCTTTGCTAAACACAATGACGGTAGGAATACCTTTCTTTCTCTTATTGAAGGATCTTGGCTAGTTTTTAATAGACATTTCTTAAGACAAGTATTTAGGTTTGTAATCTTCACTCTACGTGGTAGTATACATAATGCTTGTCAACTGTTTGACAAAATGTCCTGAAGGGATGAAATTTCTGAAATGGTTGTTTTAAGTTTATAAACAACAATGATTTGAGGATATTTATAAAGCCAAACTCCACAATCTTTGATAGCATCCTCTGATCCTATGCCATAATGGAAAATTCAAAACTTGGAATTGATATGAATGAAAAATGTGGAGGTATATAAGGTATGTGAATTGTTTGACAAAATTCCTTTACGAGTAGGTACCCTAGCTGATTATACACAAGCCATGTAAACCGTGCTTACAATCTGACATGGGATGTCAGTCAGAAGAGCCTATCATGTTACTTTTGGCTACATATGTTCATTTCATCAATTTTATCGCACATTTCAGACTATTTATTCTCACTCTGAAACTATAATAAGCTCACATTTTCCAGCATACTCCCGACCCCTGAAAAAATAAGAGCTTTGGAGTAGGGTAAAATGTGGAGGTTAATATATAAGGTATGTGAACTGTTTGACAAAATACCTCTGTGAGCAGGTGCCCTGAGTGATTATACACAAGGCATGTGAACTGTTTAGATAATCTGACACATGATTTCTTCAGTCAACAGATCCAACAGAAGTCTCGCCATTAGTGAAAGCCACAGCTTAGCCATTTTGCACAAAAATGAAAGAATTTGCAGAAAATTATTCAAACCCTCAAGCCAACAAAATTACTGAGTCCAATAGTATTGAAATATTGAAACATTTATCTCTGGAATTGAAACAGTCCAGAATGAGATGAAACAATGACTTAAGAGATATAAATAGCGGAGGGTGTTGGAAGGATGGATTGAAGGTTTGGAGTATCTACGGCTAGCGATTATTATTTACCTTGTCCCTGCGATTATTAGGATGGATTCCAGTTAACATATTTTGTTTTGGTAGTCGGGGGATCAGAAGCCAAACAAGATATCCACACCAACCATAGTAAGGGAGTAGGCAAGTACCTTTATTTATTAATGCCCAATTAAATTAATGTCTTGGAATTACATTTATATAGGATGGAAATCTCATGAATATCTGTCATGGACAATATAACATCCATAATATTAATGGAAGGCTACAGAAGGTGGAATTTGTGTCGGCAATTGGGGTGGAGCTGCCGAGTGGAAGAGACATGTTTTCACAGCTGAATAGTGGATTGGTGTCGTGGTTCGTGCCTATTTGTTATGCTTTCAATTTCAGCTCCCATTTTTCTGTCTCCAGTTGCTCTTCACTAAGTATCTCCCCTTCCTTGAGCAACATGTCTATATATCCCTTTGCCTTCTTCACCCATTAATATACTCATTCCATATATATTGTTTTCAAGTTCTCAAATATAGCATATATATTTGATGAGATGTTGGTACAAGACAAAGGTAGCCTTCCAGAGGAGAGAAGCTCCCTCTCTTGGTGAATGAGACAGTTGCTCTTCCCCTCCTCACTCAATTTTACATTACATGTAGTTTTGTGTTGGGAAGCCATCAATTTTTGAAAGGAACGAAGTCTCTTCAGTTAATGTTGAGTGCAACAGTTGTAGGATCCCTAATTATGAGATCATACATATCTTGCACAGATATAATTTTATTTGCCAACTCTTCAATGTACAACGGATCTATGGTTTTTCCTATCACCTACAATCTAATCCAAACAATCAATAAATATTACACTATGAGTATATTTTTTACATTTTGCAAAACTAATGTTTTTTTGTTTTGTTGGGAGTTACTCAAGAGCAAAAGGGAACACGTGATCGAGAATGATGTTTCTCATTCTAGGAAATGGATTATTAAACATATTTAGATTTGAATTATCATTGGTAGGCCTATAGGATTCAATGCAATTGTCACATTTGATGGATTTGACATCAATAAAATGTTTTATAACATGCTTTAGCTTGGTACATCGATTAGTGAGGTGACCAACACATCTATGATAGATGTAATAAACATGAGCATCAAAACTTTTACCATGAGTCTTGCTTGCATTTACTGTGCATTTACCTCAAATGGTGGGGGAGAGACATAAGATTGCACTCAAGTAATTTCTTTAGCATGATGTGGAGGTCACATTGTAGATGCGTGAATTGCCTTCGTGTAGGTTTTAATTGTATCTTAGTAGGTTGGGAGATGCCATTAATAATTTATTTAAAAGTAGACTTGTTATTATTAGTCTTGCCTTTGAGTGTAGATTTTCTTGGGAATTTTACATTAGGTGTTTAACAGGAGCTAACAATAAATCTTATTCATGTGTAGTAACTTAGCTTCATGTTTCTTTAGGATATGCCATAAATGATCAAATAAGGAGAACTTTTCAAAGATAAAAAAGTCTTGTAAGGGAGAAAGTAAGGGTTTTGTGAAGAGATCTTGAAATTCTCTATTGGAGAAGGTGTTATTCATTTTAGTAAGCATAGTCTTGTAGCGTAGAACATAGGCATTGATGTGTGCATTAGACCCTTGGTGGACTTTAGACAAATATATAGAATTGTGCAAGAAAGTAAGTTTCCAAAGTGGTGAAGGATCACACATAATGCATTGGTAGATCATAGAACCATTGCAAGGCAAAGTCCTTAATACTTCAAGGGAACATATTGGTGAGTAAGATGTTGCGAAAGGCATAGTCAAAATATACTTCCTGGAATGATCAAAGTTCCTTTGTAGGATCGCTTTTTCCATCATAAATATGAAGCTTAGAAGCAACAAAAATAAGGGGAAAGTAGATTATGAAGCAATTGAGTGGAATCCATAATATGAGAATTGAGAATTGGGATATTTGATTCCCAAAAAAATGTTTTAATCTTTAATGTGGACCATTGCAGTGATCTGGAGGAGTTACCAACAAAAACATGTTCATTGAATTCTCAGAAAATGTTGTCAGTGACAAACTACCATTGGCTTGCAAAGTTATCTAATGAGTTGGGGAAGCTTGGTGTGCACTTACGGTGCTAAGATTGTGTGCATGTGCAGGCTTGACAACTCTGCCACCTTCTATCCACAGTCTTCAACAACTGAGACACCTTTCTCAAACAATATCCAAACTCACATTTCTAGAACACATGATTTGTGATACAAAAAATGAACAACATTTGATGTTTATTTGTAAAACCAACTCTACAAGCAAGCTTATTGTTGAAGTTGTTGAAGAATCATTCAGTTTAGACTGGTTGTTCTATTGACCAAATTACAACTACACACGATATATGTATGTTCAATTATTGAAACAGTAGTCTAATGCTAGCAATTTACCTACTATGATATTGGAATGACATTTCAAATTCTCTTTGATGGTCTCAAAAATTGACTTCAATGCAATAAAGTAAAGTGAGAAATTGATTTTTATGCAAACCAGATTTATGGGGTTCAATGTACAATATTTGTGTATTTCCTTTTTCTAAATTAGTTGTCAACGTGAATTTAGCCACATAGACATTGTGTTCAAGATTTGCTCAATTGATAGAATAATAGGTACAAGGACAAGTTCGAATGGATCATTGCTCCTTTTTTGATTGAAATCTAATGCAACCACTATAACATCTCTACTCCTTTTTTCTATAAGGAGCTCAATCCAAACCCTACTGCCTCAATGTACACACACATAAACAAGTAGAAAAAGATGAACAAAAGCATGTACAAAAACCAGAGAACTGGGCTTCTCGGGCAAACAACAAACAGAGGAAAACAAGCAAGGAAAAGAGAGAAAATCAAGATGCCCATATTTTATTGCAACTGTTCAAGTTAAAGATTGTTACATCTAACTTGATCCTCTGGCTTATTACATTCATTTCAGTGAACTATATATATAGATACGAAAGAACCTAGATGCTACTCCACAAAGACTTCCACTTCAAAAGTTCAAAAAAACTTTCCCAACTTTAGCAATGGTTGTCAGTGCCAACTATTTGTCATCTGTATGGTCTCCATATCACACACAAAAAAATTAATTCAAATTATGTTTGACTAGAACCGCCATTCAAATCTTGGATTCTGGACTGCACTAGATTTCCTTTTTACCATATGTGATTGGGCCCTTGGTTGCTTATCATTCTCACCTGGTATGAAAACAAGTCTCAACTGCTTGGTTCACTATAAAAATAATAACTATCCCACTAAATCAAATAACATATACAGTTCGGCGTTCACATTGCATTGTACACATGTGATTGCTAGTTTGAGAGTTCAATCATAGATTTGAGTTAGGTTTTATTATAAATGTAAATTTGGTGTTTTGAATTATATGGGGCTGCTTATATATATATATATATATATATATATATATATATATATATATATATATATATATTGCAATTGAAGTTTAAATAGATTTAAAACAATAAAATTAGACTCAATTACATAAAAGAATATATTTGAAGTAACTTAATAATTGACAAGTGGGGGTTTGAGGGGAATTTGATTTGTCACAATTATGTGATATTCATAAGAAATAAGCGACAGAACCCATGTCCAAAGATCAAGGTGAAGAAGACCCAAAAACTCATCATAAATAGAAAACCTTCATGTGAACAATTTTAGTCCTATTTTGGTATTATAGTAGTATGTTCTTATAACTATTAGATATGGAGAATATAATTATACAACCCTAATATTCTCCTTAGGGGCTCTAATAACTTCACTCACTTTTCCTAAAATTTACATGGATCTCTAGAAAACTAATCTCCTTCATTTTAACCTTGGAAGAACACAAAAAATGAGGGATATTTTAAGGGGCCTATGGTATCCCTCCATTATTCTCATGCCCCTAGTTGGGAATCGTTCTTTGAATCCAACATACCAAGTGTAATGCAACTTGGAAGACAATTTAGTGCAATGCAAGTACTCAACCTTGATAATTTTTAATGATATTTAAATTAACACACTAGAGACTAGATGTTCTTCATATTTCCTCAAATACTTGGATGCTACTATAAATTCTTGTAATTATTTTTGGCATATGATGTTTCTCTATCACTCAATCGTTCATTGTCCTAAATACACTAATGCACGTGCCTATATATGTATAGAGTTCTTGAATTCAAATAATGACTCTATTATGTGCACCCCAACACACAACAAGAAGGAAAATATGTCACATCCCTTTAAATTATTATAATTATGTTTTGGAGACACTCAAATGTTTAGGTGGCTACTAACACATCTTATATAGCATGAATATTGCTTTATTTTCTTTAATTAGCATTATAACATGTTTTGTGAATAAAACAATGATCAATTGATTTGTCTTCAGTAATTGATTTCATGGATTTATATTACATTGTGGATTATTGTTTATGTATGTTGTTTCAATTGATTTGATTTTATGAAATGGATAATGCACTGGTTATTGTTATGTGCATGTGTGTAGGTGTTCTCCTGAGTGAGAAGGGTATCATCGAGGAGAGATGGGAAGATGTAGATAATGGGTAAGGATAGAGAGAAAATTAGGTGTGTTTCCGTGTGTGAAAAATGGTATAAACCGTAATTCTTAGCTACCTTGTTTATCCCTTTGTTGTTTGGTTGAGTTTATTAGTGTCGCATTGTACGAGGCATTGGGATCGTCTGGTCGCATTGCGATGACGTCAATGTTTGTTTAGTGTGCTCTTCATTGTGGCGAGAAGCATGACGTCATGTACCTGTCCTCTGTGAGTTATGATGAATAACATATTAAATGTCGTCCACCCAAAAAAGTTAACACTTTAAAAGATGTAATAAAAAAATAGCAAAACACCCTTTTCCATTTTTCCTTCCAAAATATTCCATTTTGTTTAGTTATGTACAACTGATTTATGGTGCCATACAACTTATGGACAAGTTAATGACATTGATTGTGTGGCCCCTCCATATGACTTAAAATTAACTCTATACACCAATATTCATAAGGTCGATACTATTTTGTTTTTTGTTGAAGCATGATACTCATTAATTCTTTCATCATATCCCACGCCTATTACACCGCTCAATACAAATGTTTATGAGGGGGAACCTTATTTGCATTCTTAAAATTTAAAGAGAAATCATAATCATGTATGAGCTTGAAATCAACATCATAATGAACCCTCAATGCAAAGAAATGCACTTTTTAACATATGTTGAATTCAACATTGAACCAAAAAAAATTGAGTTTACCTTTGAAGTATTCATTGACAACACCTTGCTTTCTAAGATATCTCCAGACTATATTACCATGATGCCCTGCACACCATATCCCATTTCTTCATCAAACATTTGACAAAATATGCACATGTTGCACATGTTCCTCCTCGTAAGAAAGTTTGCTTCCTCAAAATGGTTCTACCCAATATTATCCTCTTCTAATTGCTTCTCCTCCCTCTAACCCCCTCTTCTAGACCCCTCTTCCTCCTTTTATGTTTTGGTCCCTCAAAATCAACCTCGTCTTATAGTGCCCCTTTGGCTTTCACATCACACATTTCACCTGCGATTGCGAGTAATTAACTCAAAACTATTCTATTTTTCTAATCCACTTCTAATCAAGGGTCAAATTTCACAACCATCTATACCTGTCAAACAATTTTCGCGTGAGAATAATTTTTTACTAGTGTCCTTCAAAACTACAAAACAATATTATTTATACTCTCTTAAATATTTATTTACCTTTTTTTTTTTTTTGATACATACACACAAATATATATATATAAAATCTAAACGAACGTCAAATTTAACCTTCGCTTCCAATGCTACTATTCATGCATTTATTTGGAAACACAAGTAGGCGTCGTACATTCAACGTCTTTCTAAGGGTAGTTGAGCCTTTGGTGTCAATAATATTTGTCGGCCTGACTTATCATTGACTTGTTCTACTTTTTGTTTGTTCATCCTTAATTTGGTAATCACCACCGACGCCTAAAACATGTCATATTGACCGGTAAAAAGCCTGAATTTCTTTCCCCTATACCTACTTATATCCAAAAAAAAGTTGACAATAAAATAGCTGTGTGCCATTAAAATAATAGATATCATTAGGCAACCCTTTGAAACTTGACCAAATCTCCCTCTTTTTTGTAACCCAAATTTCAAGCATTTATTAATGGGCTCCACTGCAATTCCCAAAGTTTCGAAATACAGTTGAACTATTCACAACCTATGATCATATCAAAACCAGCAAGTCCCATATTAACCATAGAAATCTTTCCAAGGTTTTGGCCTCTACTGTCAACCTTTTTCAAAGATAACGTAATTGGAGATTTTTTGTTTTATTTGCTGATAATTAATTTTGACATGGGTGTAGCTGATTGTGATGGCATTAGCATATTTATGTGTTTATTGACTCTTAGATTTAATTGGTTTCTGGTTAGTACATGTTTTTAATCGTATTTTTCAATGTGTATTTCTTGTAGTTTTTGTGTAATTTTGAAATTTAGATATATTTTATTCTCTTTTTTCTTTCTTTCTATATATATATATAGTTTGGGGATGTTTTCATGCATCTTAATAATATAGTTGTTGTTTGTTAGGACAATATTATTGTTGTAAAAAGTATGACACTATTAATGATTTGTAATGGTTCAATTATCAAAGAGAGACTTAACACATACTACTATTTTTATTGAATGATATGAATGAGTTGTTCAAAAAATTCTTTATTGTATATGCTTGCATGTTATAGTGGATCTTAAGACCAACTTATTTTGATTTCACGTAGTGATACACGAGCATTCACGTCCACAAGAAATTTTGCTTCGCCAAAAAATATAATGTGTTTACTATTCATCTTGTGCCAGTGAATTAAATTATCTTGTGGCATTATTGTGCATGTTGGAGATGGTCACGCAGGTCCAAAAGCAACCCTCAAAAGTCAAGTTCTTGAAAAAATGACCAATTGGAGCCGGAGGGATTTTAGTCATCAACTCTAGTCCTATGGACTTTTACTTTAATAAATGACATGACCGCCAACTACAATGAGTAGTAGTTGTGAAACCATTGGTTACAAAATTGCACAAAGCAATGGCTTCACATTTGCAATATTTGTACACAAAGAGTAATGCCAATTTGTCAAAGAATGGTATGTTTTGAGTGTTTCCAAACATATTGAGAAGACATAAAGACACTAAAGTTTGTCAATATGTTACAGGGATATGTCAAATATCATGAAGAGATAATTTTGCAGTTTGAGGAAGAGTTGGAACTCAAAGGGATTAAACAATGATCAAAGAAGAGAAGAGTTTGACAGAACCAAAGAGAGCTTATGATGGGATGTTTTATCCAAGCCCATCTTAGTGTTATCCATCAAATGGACTATTTTTATGTTGACCTTGGAAGGCAATTTAGTTGTATTGAATTTATAAGAGTGGAGAATTTATTTGTTTCAAGAGCATTAGCCTCATGCTAAAAAAGTTGAATTCAAGCATTTTGAATGCATGTAGCATTTATCACTTGTTGCATCCATTGAAGGGATAAGGGCTCGGACACTTGCATACACTAGACTGCCCACTAAATTGTGTTTCAAAGACATTTTACTTTTAGGGGCTTAATTGAGAGCCCTTCCCGACGACCTACAGATTTTCTCTATTTAACTTGGCCTATACCTATAGCTTTCTATGGGCCATGTACTGAACAAATAGATTTCTATGGCGCCCTATACTAAACAAATAGATTTCTATGGTATGGCGCCCCGATTCTCTATGGAATTGTAGTTATATATAGGTCCTTGAATCCTAATCCCACTTTTACTGCTTCGCAAGGTGTTATGTCAGATTAGGGTTTTGAGAAACAAAAACTATTTTACATTAACTTGCATAAAATTATAGAAAAACCGAACAAGATTTCTAGAACCCAAGAATAGAAGATTAATATCATCAAAATTTGATTCACAATCACAGATAATTACCATAACCATATTTTAATAGTTCAAATTGTTCTACATTTTAATGCTTATACAATTCTATGTGAGATTATCAAATATTATTTTAAAACCCAAGAATAAAAGATTAAGATCATCAAATTTGATTCCCAATCAAAGATAATTACCATAACCATAGTTCAATAATTCAAACTGTTCCATTTTAATGCTTGTTCTATATTTACTTTGCCTCATTATTTGGATACATTTTTCACCGACGGTTACTAAATAAAAATTGTAATTCTCTAATATTTCCAAAATGCTTTAATTATTCTTATCTTTTTAAAATTACTCTATATTCGTAAAATAGATTCATTTCTACTCTCACGTTTATTCCTTTTTTTGGTTATATTTATTTAAAGGCAGAATTCAAACCCAAAGGTTCGAATAGTTATGATTGATATAAGGAATTAATTGTGAAAACCATTTTTCGCATCTAAGTACTAAAACGCTATCCATCCATCCATTTATATCACCAAAAAGAGACATGCTTTCTTTCGTGTCCATCCATGCTTATTCTAGACTAGATAAATATGCATAGGTATTGGATTGAGACATCAACGGCTTATTTTTATGCTTTCTATCAAGTGTGACGAGGATAAATTAGTGACATGGTGACCCTTCTTAAGTGTGGAGACACGTGGCCTCATACAACATTAAAAGTGGTATTCAGTGAAAACCTCACATGCCCCCATCATATTGACTTGGGTTCTGTGAAAGAATCATGGGATGACGGTGTGTTGTATTCTTTTCACCCACACATTTTCCCTCATTATGTTGTCACCTCCTTGTCTAATATTATATTCTACTTGTGGGCAAATGTAGGCCATGTGAGGGATGTGATTGATTTCATTCATGAGAGGTTTATTACTTTTTAATAGATGTAAACAAATAGTAAATTTTGATATACGCTTTTCTACATGCTTGAACTCTAATGTTGGCATGTGGATGGTTCATAAATAATTTTCTTATAACTTCAATATGGTTTTTTCTCTATATATTGATATCCTAAATGCTATAATGCAATTTTTTTATTCATAAACATCTTGAATTGAAATTACAACCCTATTGATGTGCAAGATTATTTACACAATTAATTTAAAGCAAACAAACAATGGCCAAAAACTTGGGGTACTTGGATCATGGGTAAAATGGCCCCACAACACAAACTACCAAAAACATACCAATATGGATTTGACATACCATATCCACACTAGTATGGAATTGGAAAGATTCCCAAAACACCTAAAATAGGAGATGAAATAGAAAACTGAGAAAATGAGACAAATAAAAGAAGAAAGGGACAATACATAAAAGAACTATGACTCAATAAGAAAAAGACAAGTGCACAAATGATCAATTCAAGGTTGAAAGTTTTTAAACCATTAAAGAAACAAGTCAAAGGTCAAACAACACAAGGAGCACGGGACAATAAAAGCCATTGGCCAAAATTGAGTCTATGATCAATAAATACATAAATACACTAACACTACAGCAATTATCTATTCCAACATTGAAATTAGGTTTCTACATAATCCCTCACTTTGATGTGTGTGCATGCATAAATATCAGAGTGAAATAAACAAACACGTGGATACAAAATCATCTAAGTCATCTCATCAAATTCATGCTCCAATATCTACTATTTTTTTTTCCCTTACATGCTTGCATAAGTAAATAAATATCTATATAAATACGTACGCAAAGAAACTTTTGAAATTTAAAAGAGGCCAGAGAATCTGAACAAATACACTTGATTATGTGGAAGAATGGAAAATTTCTTTGTGAAATTCATATCTCGAAATTGTCACTAAATTTCTATATGATCCAAATGTGTCTCACAATGAGACAAAATAGTATATATTGAGTAGTATCTTATGATTGCTTCCATATAAGGAAACAATATAATGTGTTGTATATCATCATGTGGATGCTTCCATATGAGAAAGTGAAGGAACACCTTAAGATTAGGAGATTTGAGATAAATAATATGGATATGTACACCCTCTTTTGAGATGCGGGATGAAATTGTGAGTCACATGTATTAATAGAAAGGGATTGTGCCTAAAATGTGCATGATAGGGTAATAAAGATCTACTTTACTCATAATAATATATCATCATGTTAAAATGTATATAATAATAAAATTGCCATATACAGGTATGAGGTATAATTATTTTCATTTTTTAAAATCTTAATGACCTAAAACAGGTCATATTTAGAACCTAACCAAATCCTACTATAACTATAATGAAAAATGTAAAGTTTAGAATATGAAAAGGGAAAATTGATTGAACTGGAAAGAGACAATGGAAGAGAATGAGTGAAGAAAGTCCCAATCTAGTTCTTCTAGATAAATAATGGTATCGAGGAATTATAAGATTTGAACATGTTTGGAAATGGACTCAACAAGTTTGGTTATATAGAAGTATGTAGGTGATAGGTTCGAAAAAAGATGCAAGTTCATGGATGGTAATCTTAATCCACATCATTCATTTTAACATGTATTGATTTATGCTACAGAATAATGACTTAATGCACGTGTTTGATATGGATCTACTCCATGATAACCTCAAATTTCTATGACAATTTTTGATGCTATGGATTTTTCTTTCTTACAACCCTAGAAAATTTTTAAAGGACATAAAAGGAAAGCCTTCAATACTAGTTCAAACCGACCTTCCAATCTCAATGACAAAAAGTGTTGCACTACATATCCATGTGAATCAGTGTTGATGTAGCAACGAGGTCGAACAAACAACAACAAAAATGAGTAATAGGAAAAATGAAATTCTAAAATAAAACTTCATGATTCTCTTTATTTCATTTTGAATTACATAATATGTCGTTTTTATTCAACTTGAAATAGAATTTTAATTAAACATGACTTCTACTCCAAACTTGACTAGACTTACCATGTTTAGTAAAACTTATTATTTTTAGTTATAACTATATTTGGTAAGTTTCAAATTCTAGCTTTCTTGATCCAACAAACATTCATTAATTATCCACGTGCCTAACTTAGTTTATAACTTTATTTTCACCTCAAGTTGAATAATGGTTACAAAGATATGGTATTTTGAAATTTAAAAAATACAAAAAAAACTTCAAACCCTAGATGGATGATTTCAGCCTCCAAAAATTGTCAAAAATTGTTGCATTCTTACCAAAACATAAATATTATTGAGACCTTCTATAAAAAATAGAGTCATTTTGGTTCTTGGATCAAAAGTTATGGCCTCAGCAAGGCAAACATCAAACCCACATCATGTAGTTCTCCCCATTTGAGTGAAGTATGTGCACAA
The DNA here is from genome assembly GCA_019776745.2 of Taxus chinensis. Taxonomy (NCBI): domain Eukaryota; kingdom Viridiplantae; phylum Streptophyta; class Pinopsida; order Cupressales; family Taxaceae; genus Taxus; species Taxus chinensis. The sequence continues at coordinate 61,076,751 of CM034152.1, read as the reverse complement.
TATGCGTGCTTCACTCTAGCCCTATATTCTTAATAAATACAATATGACCTTTCTCTTGGGCCAAGACACATAAAATTTCATATTGGGATAAGGTTCATATTTGATAAGAGGCTAGAGAATTGATGTAGTGCAGTTTAAAGCAGCTTAGGATGTTTATAACTCATATAATAATGGTAATCAAGAGTTCCCTTGAGTGAGTCATAGTATACAAATATCTAGGTGTAAATGTCATCAAAGATAAGTTTTATCCATCCATATATAATTGAATTAATTGTAAAATCTGATCATACATTAAAACCTAGTTCGACCTCAGTAAAGTGCCAAAATGGAAAAAAGACCATTGGATAGAGGGGGGCAATTTCTTGGATGTCAAATCTGCATTGGTACATGTTCATGGATGTCAAACATGCCCTATTACTAGAATGTTGGGATAATGGTCAAGTGAAAAGTATGTAAGTTTGTATAGATGCACTAAGAGTCATAGGAAAATTGGAAATATTCTTGAGAGTGTGTATGGGAAAATTTAGGTTATGGGGAGGAAATAGAAGGGCGAAAGAATGTCAAAAAGAGCCAAATGTATTCTAAAGGTTCAAGTACCCTATAAGGAATGATAACCAGATCGTACCAAGCCAAGAACACAAATGCTAATCAAACACCGCGATCAATGAGATGAAAGTAATTCGCCAGAATAACTTTACATAACCCTTTGCAAACAAATGAGCAGCAATATCATATATTATTATGGAACTCAATGTAATACAATGGGAATGGGCCTTACTTAAATAGGGAAGGAATAACAATCCAAGAACCATTCAAGGTCGTAGATCAAGCCATAAATCAAGGAAATAACTAGTCATCAAAGAACTAGTCAAGACCATATATTTAGGAGAGAACTAGACATCAAGGATCTAGTCAATACCATAGATCAAGAAAAGAAGTAGTCAATACCATAGATCAAGGAAAGAACTATTCATAACAACTAGATAATATCTCCTAATATCTAAACAAGATAAAAGAAATATCCACATACGTAAGTTGGTGAGGATAAATACAATAAAGGTAAATAAAGTACCTAGCTGAACAAGAGCTAAGGTAAATACCTACTCTAACACCCCCCCTCAAGTGAAGCTAGGGGCCAAAATAGAAGTGGCATGTCCACAGTATGAGTCTCAACAACTAGGCCTGATGAGGTACTCATGTACAATAACTGAGAAAAAAGGACACCACAAGGTACCCAAAACTAGTAACAACAAAGTAAAGAGAGTAAAAATCCACTGCAAGGCATCCAAGAAGCTCAGCTCAAAAAACTCGTACAATGTTGAAGAATTTTGGTGTGCACTATGGTCTCAATCCACTGCTCGATCAAACAACTCAAAAACAACTGACACTGGGCTTCACCAAAATAGCTCCATACAAGGAGACTGTTAACGAAGTGATGTCGAAAGTGTAAGAAAACACCAAACATAATTCGATCAACTGCTGCAAATAGGTGTGCCACGATCCAAGAACAATAACCAAAGCAACAAGGAACAAACACAAACTCCAGAGTGTCATGATCCAAGAAAAGCCAAGGTAACAAGGTAAGGGCATGAAACCCGAAGAAGCAGGATCAACACCACACCCTCCTATACTACTGAATGGGTGGAGTGACACTACAAATATGTATGAGTTTCCCAAAATCAACTACTCGAACACTCACAAAATAACACTGGACTTCACCAGAATATATCCCCCATAAGAGATACTATCAACATGCCAAAAGTGTCAAAAATACAGATACAAAATCTCTCAAAAAACAAGAGAGATACACTACACTTGCTAAAGAAAAATTCTCAAAACAAGAAGCATCACAATGCAGAAGGTATAGAAAGTGGAGCAAGAGGCCAAATGGTGGAGCAGCCTCACCTGTAGAGTCCTCTCAACGAATGTCTCTGTCATCGCCACGAGTGATCAAATATCCACCCCAAATCAACATAGATGGATGAAGAATATGTCTACATATGACTTGGTGTAAAATGCACAGTAGGTGAATGCAAAAAAATATCAGAATGTGTGTCAGGTTGATCATGTCTGACAGCTGAAATCTCAGGTTTCTCAAGCCTGAGTGAAGATGTAGAACTCATGTGTTGCTCATGATCCTCAAAAAGAGTTGAGCGAACAAAAAAAAGAGCTATGTCAATGTGTGATCCCAATGAAGTATCTACACGAAAACCAATGTCATGGCGAGAATACCAATGTCATGGCGAGAATTTCACTTAACATGTGGAAGAGGGTAAACAATACCCTGCGAGTGTCTGCCAATACCTCCACTAGTGAAACCCATATAATAGAGCATGCGAGAACTGAACGCAGTGGTACGCTTCTAAAAAAGGCCATGTAGTTGAGTAGAAATAGGATACACAACATATGGTAATGTAATAGTGTAATGCTCAAAATTACTAGAACTGGAAAATGAGGATATTTTTTTTAAACATACATAAAAATAGATTACACTGTTGTAATCATACAGATTTATTTAATCAAATTCTTTGAATCAAATTTGTTCTTTTGATCTATCTGATAACATCTGTGTAAGCCATGTGTGGCTAAGAAGGGTGTATCTAGATCTCCACAATCTCCCTTCACCACTACTTCGAGTGACAATGCTTACTAGCATTTTGGCTCAACCTTTTTCAGGTCATGGGAACCATGTGAAAGTTCTTGGGTCTACCACAAAGCTAGTTTTCCGACTTCATATTTTGGTATCCGAACATTGCCTACCTCATGTTTAGTGTTCAACTTCCCATAATCAGGTTACTGGCAATTTTAATTTGATTGGAGGACTAGGTGATCAGACAATGCACAACCATCAATGCATTACTTTGGCCAAAGTTTTCCGCTGTGCAGGTTATGGCTAAACTCAAGACAACACACTAGTCTTATGAGTTTAAGTCTTCCACCACCTCACAACTATCCCTTTCACAATTATCTAGATCTTATAGTTTGTATTTACTTTATTTCCAATTTAACCTATCTTGCAAGAGTTTATATCGAGATAAATGCCAAAGGCCAACTAGGATCATCATGAGATAAGTACATTCGTTACGCTGAAATGTATCTATTTTAGCATTTCTCATGTACTTATCCCTTAATATGCAAAATGGATCTTTTCTTCTATTTATCTTTCCATTTAGTTTTTCTTTTCCTGATGCTTCGTTTTTTAACCTTAAATTACCTTTTACAACTATACTCTTCCATTCTCTATACAACAGGATTTACAATATTATCATATTAATACCAAGTTTACCGAAAGGACAAATTAAATATATATTAAAACATGTATATTTAATTATTCCTTCGATTAGCTACGCCACTAAATAGCTTATTTAATTTAGAAATTAAAGACAATTGATTGTTACAATAATTTCCCAACTATCGGCTTCATACATTGACAAATATCAAATAAATAAATTTAACAATTTATGATAAGTAATATTTCTTACTTCTAGTATTTATCATTTACTCATATTGAGATATTATTACATACAAGGTAATCATCTCTTTATTAAAATCATAAATTACATATGTCGTTAAGGCAAAATATATAACTATTACGGTAACTCTCACATAGTGAGGTTTGAATATTAACAATGGGTCCAAGATCCCAATAAATTTAGTCAAAATTCTGGGATATCATCCTTCTACAAATTGAAATCCAAGTATCTCATTTAGATCCATGCTACGATAAAACTTCACAAGACATGAGTTTCCGCATATCCGAACGTGACGACTAATTGTCCTGCAAAATTGAAGTTGTGGTATGTTGTTAGTTCAAAATGAATTGGCATGAATATTGCCTCCATTTTCTAATGCAATTATGTAATAAAATATGAAACAATATACATGTTATTTTATCAACAAACGTATGGTAATACAACGGAGAATGTATTATTACATGTTTTTCATCAAGATACAACTATGAATGTACACAAATAGAGCAGCCAATTTCTATTTCAGCAATCATGTTTCACTTTAATCACAAGGATCAAGACATAATCAAACCATAATCATTCAACATCTGAATTCTGATTAAACCACAAGCAAATCATGCTTCACATGGTACAAATTCAGCTATTATTTTTCTTACCTTCCAATCAACACACAGCTTAACAAAACTGTCTAAAATCATCATTTCCAAATACCAATTAGACATATTCCCTCTAGGTAATGAGCAACTCTATAAAATGCACAATAACCTTTTTTTTGAAAAATCAAAATACATTTATAGGAACAATCCAACTAAATAGTGTAGAAACACCTCTATTAAATCATTTTAACATGTTATTTTAGGTAACCGACAGATCAACAAAACAAATTAACCCACATACCACAGGATGATAATTTTGAAGTCTATTTGCATAGAATAACAACAATAAGTTTCTAACACTTCTAGTAACGAAATCCTTTAAGAAAAACTAAGTCATCTTATATAGACTGTTAACACTAATTTATTTTTGAATCAGGTAATAAAATTATACCTACAGGTAAATCAATTTGTACATATCCAAATCAATTCGTTCCAACATTAATTTCTTTTCTATTTAGAAATTATTAGAATCCAGAAGCAAATATATCAGGTAAAATGATGAAATACCTAGTACAAACATTTTTCACTCTACCCAGAAATCGTTTTTCTCATACAAATAAATTATTGTTTGACTGTAATAAAACCCAGAGACAGAAATCGATTTGGGTTTCCAGAAATCAAATTTAAATAGAAAATAAAATAAAATAAAAATTGATTAGGAACACCCATTTGCGTTTTTTCTAGGTTTAGCTAAAACCACACAAAGGAAACTTAAGAGAATACATAATCCATCAATTTCCTTTTTAGATTTCATTTCCAAGCAATTAAATCAGAAGTTGTCCACAAATTCATTTAATTGCCATTTAAAACAGAATGTGTATTTCCTCATTATTTACAAATAATACTAAAGAGAAGGGAGAATATAGTCATGCCTGAAGTAAACCTAGAATCGATAACCTTCTACTCTTCCCGCTCCAACAAGTTGAATCCTTCTTTCCTCCAAAACTCACGCAGGTATTCCAGAAGAGAAGAATGAAAACAGACAAAGGAGAAATAAAAGAAAATATAATGAAAAAACTATACTATAATGGAGAATTTTTGGGCTTCCCAATGTTGCTTCATGCGTCAATGCATGCCACATACTTGGTGTCAGATGAAGGTGTGTCCCTTTCAAAAGTCTCAGACTTTAAATATTAAAATAATAATAATAATAATAATATTCTTTTTAACTTTTGATTTACATGCCAAATCCTTTTAGGATTTAAATATATAATTTCACAAATTAATAATGCATTTTTTAAATTTTTATTTTAATTGATACCTAACTTTAATGGTAAAATTAATCATCATAATATAAGTCCACATATTGCCAATAATATGTTATCGTAATAATTATTCAAATTCCCATGTTCCATATAAAACATTCAAACAAATGAAAGTCACCAAGTCCGTAAATAATAATTCGAATATTCTCATAAAGCCGGTTTGATATAGCATTATCAAATAAAACAGAGGTAGTATTCATCACGGTCATTGCAAAAGTCGAACAAAACAAAAGACGACCAAACCGATTAAAATAAAGTAATCGGAATACAAATAACCAAAATATTCACTATAATTTATGAACAGTTTTACCTATGATTAAGGCCTAATCATGTTTTAGGAAGGATCATCAAGGTGGGTGCGGGGTTATTCGTTCTGCAATGTCATGCCCCGCAGCAGAAGCTGTGGGTCATGATACGACGAATCAAATGAATTTTACACTCAATGATGATCTCGTCTAATCCTGTTTAGACTTAACCGTAGTTAATTTAACTTACAAGAACTTTTGAGATGTTACAAATAGGCACAAATGTTGAAGAGCATGCAGTAACAAGCCTCACAGGTTTAGAAGCATTAAGAGCAGGAACAAACTCAAAGACTAATAGATCAATGTCAGTGGGTACAGGAGCAATAGCTGCAAGTGGACTAGGAGCATGGATATGGTTGCCCACAATATCATGGTGATATTGTAGGCTAGTAAGTTGTTGCTGCAAGGAGTGGATTATTGTATTCCTATCATGAATGAGTGATTGTAGAAGAGAATTTCACTCTTGAGCGATCTATTTTATTCCACAAATTTTACAATATCCTCTTGAAGTCCACATACTTATAGAGAAAAGCATATCATTCTCAGAATCCGTGATAGAGAAGAATGTAACTCCCAAAATTTTAGGACGTCAGAATCAACTGAAATTGTGTCCACAATTGATTACAACACTCCTCCATATTTAACACTTTATAATTATAGTGCAAGTCTCAAAAAAATATTTGTAATGGAAAGAGCATGAAAAAATAAGCACTTTTACAAAAAAAAAACACTCAAAACCGAGTTACCGAGCAAAAGATACAAAATTTTCAATATTTTTCTCTGCTATTTATTTTAGCTACCACTAAAACAAAATAAAATGTTGTTGCCTTCACCACACAAATAAAATTAAATGGGGTTGAAGTTAAGCACCTACACAAGCTTTAAGCCCTCATATGACCAGGGGCTAAGGATTTCATTGAGTGTTGTGCGACTTACTATTCTCGGGTAAAAATTACTATTTCTGGACTGTGTCGAAAAATGGCCTTCCCCGCCCAGAATAACAGTTTGCGAATTTTCCCAAAATAGTAAAAAATGTGCATAGCATCCGTAGACCCCTGCCAAAAAAGGAAAGATCTAAAATTCTTCTACATGCAACCCAAAAAATCTCTGCCGCACCAGAACAAAACCCAGTGTAGATCTCGAGAAATACAACAAACCCAGAAAAAGATTTCCATGGTTTCTTTCCTGCTTGGCATGAATCCCGAGGCGAACCTGTGTGTTTCTCTACAACAAAAAAACGTCCACCTCAAGAAATGGCCAAGTTTACAGTCGATCTTAGGGTTTTCACACCTTCCGGATCCAATGGAAGCCTCTATTTTACATAAAACCGCATGCAACAACAAAATACAACCAAATCCCAAATATATGAATATACAAAGAATTTATTTGCAAAATAAAACTTACAAACGGATGTCAACAACAATCTCTAGCTCTGATACCATAAAAGGAACGATAACCAAATCGTACCAAGCCAAGAACACAGATGATAATCAAACACCACGATCAATAAGATGTAAGTAATTCGCCAGAATAACTTTACATAAACCTTTGCAAACAAATTAGCAACAATATCATATATTATTATGGAACTCAATGTAATACAATGAGAATGGGCCTTGCTTAAATAGGCAAGGAATAACAATCTAAGAACCAGTCAAGGTCAGATCAAGCCATAAATCAAGGAAATGACTAGTCATCAAAGAACTAGTCAAGACCATAGATTTAGGAGAGAGCTAGATATCAAGGATCTAGTCAATACCATCAAGGAAAGAACTATACCTAACAACTAGATAATATCTCTTAATATCTAAATAAGATAAAAGAAATATCCACACACATAAGTGGGTGAGGATAAATACAATAAAGGTAAATAAAGTACCTAGGTGAACATGAGCTAAGGTAAATACCTGCTCTAATAGGTGTCAAAGTTGATGTTTCCATAAGCCATATACAATATTATAAAATTGCGTAATGCCCATTTTGATGAGGCACATGCATAACATTAAATGGAAAACATATACATGAACTTACTTTGATATTGTACCATAGAGAAGAGGTTACAGAGGAAATATCTCATTAATTATGCCACAGGTGTAACTTAAATCAAATGAAAATGTGATTAAATCACTATCTCGATAATGTGAAAACATGATAACCATTGGAAATTTTTTAAACCATTATGAAATTGAAATATAGAAATAAGTAAAGGAATGAAAATACCTATTGGTATGTGAGTTGTATTAACTCTTTTGAAATATTTTGATATTTTCATGGGAATTTTCTTTCCCCAAATAATAAAATCCTTATAAAACTACCATCAAAATGATAATTCCCATGCCAAATGGATAGAACAATAGTAATAGGATAAAAATTACTAAAATGAAGTTATGACATCCATCACACCTGACCCTACTATATGGATAACTTTAGATATATTTTATCCCAACCAATTCCATGATGATAAAACTCTAGACACTCATATTGGTAATTTGTGACTTGCAACAACAAAAAATGTACAACACTCTTGAATTATCCCACACATTCTCAATTTGGCCAATTATTATATCCCTTGTTATATCTCACTCATTCTTTCTTACAAAAAACCTAGTTTTTCGCATAATAGTCATATTAATCTATCAAATCAAGTTATACCCTCGCACATTACAATTACAATTCCTAGATCATTCACACATGCATCTGGAACCAAAGTGCCTAAAATGAGCCATAGTATCCAGATGCTATGGTCCCTCTTGGATGCTTTGGTCCCTTTCCCTCCAATGGTAAATTTCTTAATTTCAACCTCTTTGGTACACCTATAGTTGGCCTTTATCGAGTTTTCCATATTTGAAACACATATATTTAAGAAACTTAGTTATCTCCTATTGAGGAGGGCATTTGTTCTACTTGAAAAATTACATTCTAATGAGCTAGCACTAAGAGAAATTACTAGTAAAGCTACTCCATGAATCCCTTGAGATTCATATACTCTACATACTCATTCTAGGGTAGTAATGTACTTAAGTCTACAAGAACAAGAGCCATATTATCAAAGTCAAGTCAATCTAGGGCAAGAGTTAAGTACAATATCATTGTTGTAAGAACATGATTATCAATTTGGTTACATACATTCTAGATATCACATGTTAAGTCAGAAAACCGATCATTTTAAGCCCTGTTCAGAGTAATGGTGATGTCAACATTGCATAGGGGTGTCCAAAACCCACATAACATTTGTTTTGCAAGAATTTCTCACTATCTAGGGTTTTGAAGATAAAATCAATTGCATAGTATCAAAGGTCCAAATTCCAGACAAAAGTACAACATGCAACATCACATAGACCAAAAAATGTTTAGAAGATGAGGTGACAAAGGGACAAGGCAGTACAAAAAGGGCCATAAAGGGGGTATGATCTGGTTTATACCATACACTTTTAAATACATGGACATACATGACATTATTCTAAAAAAACCATACATTGAGGATCGATCCACACTGCTTAACGAAGAAACCATGTCATGTAAATGTTGCCACTTGAGATTGAAACCTTTCTGAAACTAGGTTAAGAACCTTAGGGAAACATAGAAATACCTCAAAAGTGTTGAACAATGGTGCCTTTTGATGTCAATCTCTGGAGAAGGCCAACTTCCTTCTATCTTAGCTCAAAGTGACTAACTAACCAACACTACATTGTTGCTAACTAATCCTATCCTAAATACTACAAGGTACCAAAATTGAAATAGATAAGTTCTTAAATAAATAGAGGTGATGCAAAAAACGGAATAGGGTTCAATTCTGGCTCCAGAACATAGATATGAAAATATATGCAAAGACCCAAGACATTGCACATAGAAATTTGACATAAATGAGTAAAATAATACTAAAGACCAGAAAAAGGATAGAAATATTCACATTAAATACCAAAGAATTCAAAGGAAATAAATCATACTTGCATTCAACATCAAGAACTTATCCATTTATAGTCTAGTAGAGTCGAGTGCATGTTGGTTTGTGTGGATATCATATTAAAGTTTAGACAAAAGTTTTTTGAAATGGGGATTCAAACAATCTCAGTAGTGCCATGCTTAATATCCTTGAGTGCACTTATAGTCTTCTGCTTGAACTCAGGGATATAAAATTCCTTAAGGAAAGCATCCTATAATGTTGTATAATCTATGAAATTCTGATCAGGGTCAAACTTCCTGTACCAACTATGTACGTGTCCCTGCGACGTAGTTACAAACTGACTTATCTTGCGCTTAGAAGTTGTGATCCCTTTTGCATGCCATAGTATATCACATATGTGCATATGCTCAAAAACATCTTCTATTCCCCTATACTCTGGAAGATGAAGTGAAATCTCCATGTAAATATTTTGGGGTTAGTGAGGACCATGCCCATCAGATCTAGAACCTTCAGTGTTACCTCCGCCCCTAGATCCACCAAATCCGCCAGACCCTGATCCACATGTTCCTCCCGATCCTCCAGTTGTAGCAGGAATTGAACCAGAGGATTTACTACCCTATGTCCCAACAGTGTTACTAAACTGAACTCCTACCATCTACGCAGTGGTACTATTCGTAGAGGTGAGTCAAAAATTCAGCATTCCTGAGCTCTGTGTCGACGAAGCACCTAAAAAGGTACCTCCAAATAAAAAGGAAGATGTCTGTCTGACCATATATGCACTTACTATTTGATTCACTCCTGTTATTCTAATGTCCAAACTAGCTTGCTTGGCTACTGGTTGTACTAGAAACTGGAAACCCAAATGCAAGGGTTAGGTTTCCAAGTAGATTCATATGTGCACCAGCGACCGAAATTATCTTTGTTGGCTCACTCTCATAAGAGGCTGATGAGGGTTCCTTGTTATGCTTTCCCAAATGGGGGAGTTCCAAATGCTCTGGCTCCATGCCCTCTGTGTGATCTCCAAATCCTTCATGAGCCATCTCTCTCCACAACACCATCCATTTTGTAATCTCACATTTTTTTCCTAAATCCATCTCGTGTGCCTCATTTTTACTTAAGCTACCTTTCTTCTCTTTTCCTCTCTACCGCTAGGTCCACCATCTTTCACTAAACCTGCTCCTACCCCTATGCACGGTGAGGTTTAGCTAGCCACCAGCTTCTCTTCCAAATTCAGGGTTACCATCAATATTTTGATTGCTAGTGGAATGCCTTGAAGATAGGTTCCCCTGGGATAACGTAAAAACTATAACTCGACTAACTCTGGGAAAGAATAAGTGGAAATTGAGTACTCCAAAATATAGCTATTTAGAACACAGTGGAACCAAGTTTCCACATCGTGTGTCTAAATCAGATCAACATCATAGAGGGTGTTAATCAAAGAATACTTGTCAAAGATCACACAAGGAGTCCGTCCAGGATAGAAGGCCTGGAACCAAGGGCGTGGAAGGACAGGAAGGACCCATGCATGGAAGGCAAGTTCAGATTTCAGGACTTAGCCAATTTTGAGCATGAAGACCTATTTTTAGAAGATGGTGTGTAGAACACACCAATGATGCAGAGACATACGAGCCATGCATTGTCTATTTTTGGAGAAGCGAATCGAAGCATTTTTGCATGGAGACGAGCTGAGAATAGAATTGACACTTCAGTTAACTACAAGAGGACTATAGATAGCACACTTGCATGTGTGGCTATGCTTGTAAATGGCGTGTGGCTATCAATAGCATGCTGCCTATTTCTGGAATAGATAAGTGGTGAAGGGCAAGTCCCCACCCTATATATATGATGTTAGGTACATAGTAGATATATGTATGAATGTGTGAGGATGTATGTGTAACAGAGAATATATAGAGTGTGAAGTGTGTGTGTATACACATATGACTGAATCACTGTATCAGTTCCATACGCGCATTGGTATAGATTGACAATACTGTAAGGAGATTATGTATTTATTAATAGATGGAAGATATTGGCTGAATCTAAGTGTCATTCTGTGTGTAGTTGAGTAGTGCATGTTATTAATTCAATCATGATTACTGTTTAAGCTTGTTCTTTCATAGATCTAAGGGTAGCATGCATTGTAGAATGATGGATTAGTTATGAATCTATATGTTTCTTCCTTCATCATGTTAACATCCTACTACAACAATCCTAAAGAGGGACCTGGTACCTTTGCACGCTTCGGGTGAGTGCTCAGTCTAGGCTGAGTGATGTGCCAGCGCGACTAGGGTGTTATCTGGTAAATTCTAGGCTGCATCATTGGTTTCGTTTCCGGGACCTCTTTTTCAGTTGTTTTCAGGATGGTTCACGATGAAGACGTACCGGTTAACTCTAGCAAGTATTAAGGAATGGATACACGATCTGGAGGAAGAATATGCATGATGGTTTAACAGTGGATTTGAGTTTAACACACGCACTTGGGTAGAACATAACCTGTATGATAGCTTATATGAGATATTTTTCACTATCTTTCCAGTAGAACTATACGAGTGGCTTACTGCTTATGCATCTCAGTGGAATTGGAGGTATTGCGCACTTTTCTGGACACAGGAAGAATTTCAGGCCCTCTATGATGCTGATCTGATCTGGACTCACGCAGTGGATATGTGGTTTTATGGTGTTCTAAAAAGTTATATTCTGGAATATTCAATTTCTACAAACTCTTGCCCAGAGGTAGCTGAATTATAATTTTTGTAGGTATCCAAGAGGAACATATTTGCAAGGTATTCCACTGGCGATCAAGATCTTAATGGTAACTTTGAACCTAGAGAGTAAACTGATGGCTAACTAAACTTCGCCAAGCACGGGGGCAGGAACATGTTTGTTTTAAGATGGTAGACCTAGCGAAAGAGAGATAGAGAGAGGAAAGGTGGCTTGAGTATAATGAGGCAAGCGAGAGGGAGATAGAGAAATAACGTTGCGTTGTAGAAAGTATGGCGTGGAGGAGAGAAATGGATCGTGAAGGATTTACAACTCAATAGAAGACGTGGAGCTAGAGCATCAGGAACTCCCCCATCTTGGAAAGCATGATAGAGATTCCCCCTCAGCCTCACACAAAAGTGCACCAATAGAGACTACTTGGACCGCGAGTGTGCATCTTAATCCACCTGGTGACCTAGCCCTTACGCTTGGTTTTTCACTATCTAGTACAAAAAGTAACAAGCAAACTAACTTGGGAAGTGGGAGAGCAAGAGTAAGTTAGGGATCAAGTACATCAATGGCAGGATAGACAGATTCAATGTCATTTGGAGGAGCATTCTTAGGCACATCATCCACATAGAATGTGAGCACGCAGAATGTTGGATTCACCTCTGGAGATGGAACTACCTCATAGACTATAGGGGTTTAGTATAGTACTACTGTCAGAGCACACGAGAGTACATCTACAGTACCTATTCTGACTACAAATGGCGGATCAGGAGGTATAGGTGGTTCTATTTCTAGTGGATTTGGTGGTTCTGGAGGTAGAGGGAACACAGGAGGTTCTAGATCAGGTGGTCAAGGTCCGTAGCAACCACCGAATATCTATATGGATATGTCTCTTTGTCTCCCAAAGTATAGAGGTATAGAGGATGCTGCTGAACATGTTCATATGTGTGAAATATTGTGGCATTCTAAAGGGATAACAGCTGCTGAGTGAAAGTAAAGTCAATTGTGCCACTACATTACAGGGGTGCGCACACATACTGGTATAGGAATTTTGACGACATACTGATCAAACTTGAATGGATTATGCACACATTGAGAGATGTCCTTCACTGAAAGAGTTCCATATCCCTGAGTTTGAGCAACAAGAGTATAAGTGGATGCTCAAGGATATCAAGCAAGGCACTACTGAGAGTGTAACCCCGTGAGTATGACGCTCATTTTAGACACTTCTATCTTAAGCTATCTTATGTCTATTCAGAGCTAGCTAACATGCAAGTCCAATGGTTTGTTGGAGGATTGATTACACCTTTTAGAAGGGTATTGTCACATAAGACATACACTGATCTGCGCGTAAAGCACTAGAAGAAGATTTGCTTGCTGAGGCAGTTGGGAGCATTGACAATGGCATTAGTCCATTTCCTAGAGGCCTCACAAATTACAGCTATGGCAAAGCAGTTAGAATTAAGGATATCAGAAAATTTCAGCCACCTGAATCACACTCCATAATTTTGGTGTACAGATTGTGAAGTGGAAGGTCACACTTTAAGGATACTTTTCCCTCATAGATATGCACACTCATTACTATTGGAATGTGAATTTTTTCATTTGAATCATGACGCTAGCCACTTTCATTTACTACAACACATGATATGGAAAAATGTATCTTGCTTTTGTAAAATTTGTAGGTCCACGACTTCATAATACTGAGGATTAATTGAAGTCATGTTTGGTCAGATCCAGGATGTTATAGACCTTGGGGTACAATAGATTAAGTATAGCAGATAATTCTAAGGTTAAGAACTAGTCTACCAGGATCACCTGATCATAATCAAACATGCTACTATGATAGGAATGAGGGGTAGTTTTATAAGGAGGTCATGAAAGGGGACGTGGATATCATGGTGGATATGGAGGACGAGTCTGTGGTGGAGGAAGAGGTGATTTCCCTTGTGTAACATGTTATACATGTGGATCTCCTGACCACTATAGGAGTGAATGTCCTCAAAATATTGCATGTTATTTATGCAGAAAGAACCATAGCTATGAAGAGTTCCTGGACTTATATGAGCATCTGAGTAAGCAACATAAACAAGAAAACAAAGGCACCAGGATGGTTAGAATCTAGCTCATGGTAGAAGATCAATGGATGCCCAAGATAGTAAAAGGGCCTTAGGCATTAACAGTGAAGATTACTACAAGCATTGAAGCAACACACACAAGAGAGGCATTACACCAGAAGCCTATGATCACCAAGGAGGAGGTTTTGCATGCAAGGTACCTAGATCCTACTCATTAGAAGGAAGTTTACCAGGATACCATGGAAGTGATAAGGAATCTTCAGGGTGAGATATAGTTCCTAAAGGAGAAAAAGAAAGCATCGGAGAAATTCCAAACTGATATCGATTATCTGTGAGAGGTGTGCAAGATGTTGCGCCAAGAGAACATTATTCCACTGTTAGGAAGTTAGTTAAAAGGGAACACTCCACGTGCAAGTCTTGGGACTAGACAACAACATTCTACATGTAAATATTCCCCCTGATAACATTTAATATGACAAAGAAATTACTTTGAATACTGTTGTGGATGGGTGGTTGTTGAGAAACATATTGATCGATACAGGTGCGGAAGTAAATGTGCTTATGTTAGATGCGTGGGTAGGGAGGCCTCTATTGCAGCCATCATCTAATGTGTTATTTATGGAAAAATAGACTAAGGCCACTCCCATAGGAGTTTTGAAAGATGCATCTATAACTATACAAGGGGCCAAGTTCACTGGGGATTTTGAGGTATTAGCACTTGCCAAAGCAGACAATTTTCCATCTCTGCTTGGACGCCCTTGGTGTTATGTGAATAATGTTGACTTGTGATTCAATAAGGGGTATATTAGATTTGAAAACAAGGAGGAAAGGGTTCTGATACCTTTGACAGATGGCAATGTCTACACCATATGTTGAACCTCTAAGTGAGGAGGATTTAAAAAAAGTCTATGTATGCGTTATTCAGGACCCAGAGGTCAATGAGCCATCAAGAGAAGGCATCCTATAGTGAGGCATCCTACAGTGGGAGGATTCTCATTTTATTAGTGATACTATGAGTATTTCTTGTGACAATTGGGCCCATGGTAATTATGAATTAGTAGGACGCGAGGTGAAAAGTGTGGTTGTGTGCAAGAATGGACTTCATTTGATTCGACGGATAGGTAGCATAGTACCTTGGTATACAGGGACAGAAGATCTTCCTGCATTTTTGAAGGCCATGGAAACACAATGGATAGATCAAATTAAAAGGAGAGATATGTTAGTATATACACTGCACGGGACAACAACGCACTGGTGGGTAGTCCAAAGAGATAATCTTATACATTGGGAAGAGATTGGAGTTGCTTTGTCTACTAGGTTTATAAATAACAATGCACCTATGCAATATACACTTATCATGGTGATCAACCTGTTCAACATCACATTCAGAAGTGTGAGAGACTCTGGACATCAATATAGGAAGCATTACCACCTTCACTCTAGGTGCATAGATTGTATTCTATGCTATAAGGATGTGCACGTGCTTGGTATGTATATGTAGAACTACATCGAGAAACTAGAAACTGGCAAGATTTGATTGCAGGAATGATCCCGACTTTCAACTACTTCTTGACTAAACCTCCTGTAACATAGGAATTAAAATTTGTCAAGCGCTTAACTATGGGAGATAGTGCAAAAGTAGAAGATCATATTCAAGAATTATTCGGTGAGGTAGAGTTTATAACATGTTTTGAAAAGGAAGAAGCAATGGACTCCATACTACTTGAATGCGCTTGCCTTGAGAAAGAGAAAGGAAAGATGGTTTACATCATGGATGACAAGGAAGTTGAGAACTGGATATTGAACATTCACACGGGGTGCGCAAGGTCTTGGATAGTGTAGACAAGGATAGGTGCACCTACCATGAACCCATGAAGATAAAGAAGGTGAATATAGGTTCAGAGGTTGAGCCTAAGGAGGCCATAATTGGAGACTACTGGTCAAACTCGGAGGTAGAAAAGATCATCGAGTTACTCAGGGATTATCAGGACTTATTCCCTTGAGGATATCATGAACTTAAAGGCATGCATGAATCACTTGGGGAAATGAAGATCAAACTTAAGGATGGTGCATGACCAGTTAGAAAGAGACCTTACAAAATGAATCCTAATTTGCGTGAAAAGGTAAAAGAAGAAATTGATAAAATGTTGAAATCTAGAATTATCAAGCCCCTTGATGAGTCAGAATGGGTTAGCCTAATGGTGATCAGTATCAAGAAGGACGGATGGATTAGGATATGTGTGGACTACATGGAGCTGAATGCTGCATGCATCATAGATCCATTCCCTATGCCATTCACTGAGGAAATACTAGGAGTTGCAGGGCGCGAAATATATTCCTTCACAGACGGATTTTTTTTGGGTATCATCAGGTTAAGATTGCTCAGGAGGATCAAGAAAAGACAACATTTACTACTGAATGGGGCAGTTTTTCCTATACTGTGATGCCCTTTGGATTGAAAAAAGTGCTTGTTGTATTCTCGCGCATAGTTGTTCAGGAATTTAAATATTTTATTCACAACTTCTTACAGGTCTACCTAGATGATTGGATAGTATATGGGCTTGTGAAAGATCATTGTGACAATCTGTGCTTAATGTTTGAACGATGCAGACAATTGAGTATCTCTTTGAACATCAAGAAGTGCATATTTTCTACACCATTTGGGATACTGTTAGGACATATAATCTGTAAGGAAGGTTTGCTAGTTGATCCAACCAAGGTTGCAGTCATTTTAGGCCTGGAAGCGCCTACTAGTCAAAGTGAGGTGCCCGGATTTTTGGGTCATACAGGATATTATAGAAAATTCATAAAAGGGTATGCCAAAATTGCTACACCCTTGGAAGAATTACTGAAGGGGAAAGGTACATTTTATTGGGGAGAACCACAATAGTGTGCATTTGAGATATTAAAAGAGAAACTTACTACCACACCCATTCTGCGCTTTCCCTCATGGGATAAACCATTTCATGTGCATGTGGATGCTTCTGGCATGGCCATTGGCATTGTGTTAGCTCAACCTAGTGAAGGTATTATAGATCATCTAATCTGTTTTGCTAGTAGGAAGCTGACTCCTGCTGAACGAAATTATACAACTACAAAGCGTGAAGCTTTGTCAATGATCTATGCATTGTACAAGTTTTGACAGTACTTATTAGCAACACCATTTGTGTTTTATACAGATCACATGGCATTGAAGTACTTGGTAATATGTAGATGGGTTCTCCTATTTTAAGAGTTTGACTACACAGTTGTGGTGAAGCCAGGGAAAAGCAATTCTAGACTCGACCATTTATCTAGAATCACTTCAAGAGAGGATGCACAGACAATTGAAGAAATAATTCTAGATGCATAGTTATATAGATTACAACATGCACCCATAGTATTATAAGACATTGTTGTCTTTCTACAAAAAGGTATGGCACCGGAAGGAATGAAAGCATTAGAAAAGAAGCAGCTTACTATACACGCAATACTATTTATGTTAATCAGTGGGGACCTCTACAAGCTAGGCAGAGATGAAGTATTACACCGTTGTGTATTAGAGCATGAGCGTAAGGATATCATGGAAGAAGCTCATGGTGGTATTGTAGGAGGCCATTATGTAGGTGATGCAACTTCCTGGAAGATCCTACTTGCTGGATTATGGTGGGAGACATTGTATAAGGACTGTAAAGAATATTGTAAGGCATGTGATCATTGTCAGTGCCTAAGAAAACCAGGGAAAAGAGATGAGATGCCTTTGAGACCGATTACTAGTGCTGAACCATTTGAGAAATGGGCCATTGATTTTGTAGGACCTATTTTGTCAGCCGCATGTAGGACTAGATCACGTTATATCATTACTTGCATAAATTATCTCACACAGTGGGTAGAAGCAGCACCTACCAAGGACTGTACGGAAGCTACAATGACTAGGTTTCTGTGGGAGAATGTTCTTACAAGATATGGATGTCCCTTAAGCTTGACAAGTGATAGAGGTACACACTTTTTGAATGAGACAATCAGGATCCTATTAGATGAGTTTATGGTTGCACACCATAAAACTACACCTTATCATCCTTAGGCAAATGAAACTGCTGAGGCCTTCAACAAGATTTTGAGCCAAACTTTGACAAAAAATTGTGATGTTGGAAGAAAGGATTGGGATGACAAAGTGTCAGCTATTCTTTGGGCATATAGAACAACTTACAAGAGATTGAACAAAGCCACACCATTTCAGTTGGTGTTTGGCACAGAAGCTGTTCTCCCTATAGAATTTATGTTACCTTCTTTGCGCATTGTGTGCACTGGAGGTCTAGCTGATGAACAAGATTTAGAAGAGCGTATCAAAAAGATGATTCAACTGGATGAGTGCCAAGCCATAGCACGATGGAGTTAGAAGTAGGAAAAGGCTAGGAAGAAGGCATGGCATGACAAAAACATAAGGGATAAGAAGTTTGAGATTGGACAAATGGTACTTCTTTATGACTCAAAGTTCTTACACCATCTAGGCAAGCTCAAAGTACATTGGTTGGGGCCGTATGTTATCACTTCTATACTTAAATCAGGTGCTTTCCAGTTAGAAGCACTTGATGGAACATGACTACCCAGTTACTTTAACAGGAGAATACTGAAGCCCTACTATAAATAAGTCTTCTTGGTGTTTGTAATAAGGAAGTATTGCCATTTAGATTAGGTTTTCAATTCTGTATTTCCTTAATGTATTTCCTTCATTGTCGATATGCTTTGTCAATTTAGTTGTTGTTCTTGTGTAATAAGTGCGCTTGCGTGCATGAAGCTAATTACTATATGAAGAATGTTTATGTGTAGAGGACTGCACATACTTTTAGTGTGGGGTGGTTGTAGTTATCCAAGAAAAAGACTATGGGAATTGAAAGGTGAAAGGAATAAGCTGCTACGGGTGTGCTTTAAGTCAAAAGAAGATTGCTTCTCAAAAGTGACCAAGGATGGAGATGAATGAAAGAATAGTATAACACAAGGTAAGCGGAGGCCATGATAACTACTAGGAGAAGGTACAGTGACGAGGTACTCGGGTGCAGGAGCGCGTGCTGAAGAGAAGTCTGTGACCAAAGGGTAGGAAGGCGCGCTAGAAGGTTATAGTTGGGCGTGAAGATGTACCACATGGAATGAATGGATTTGGTCAATGAATGAGGGGATATTTGGTAGGTGAAGGAGCAATAAATGCATCAAAATTTGAAAAAATTATATAAGGATGGAATGCGGATTCATTTTTACCGTTGTAACTAAGAGTATTTGAGGAAAGAGCTAAGTGTGAAGAGCTGAGTGATCGAGTTAAGGTGTAAAGGGTACGAAACCAAGTGTGACAACCAGATCTGTGTGACAAGAAGCTTACGTCCCTGGTGGCGAAGGGTTTGAGCAAAGCATGGAGATAGAAAAGAGTTAGGTTATGAAGTTTCCACCTAGGGCATGATTGAATCGAGCTAGGTTTTGATTCGCAAAGTTGCAGAGTTGAAGAGGAGACATTTGCAAGGTAAAAATGGCACTGAAGAAGGCATCTGTGGCAAAAATAAAAGGAAAGAAGAAGGTGGTCGTCAAGGAGGAAGAGATGGCACCCAAAATCCTTTTTCAGAGATGTAATATCCAAAAGGATTCATCGTCGGATGGGAATGGAATTCACCCATCTAAAAGAGAAAAGTAAGTGAATGCAATCACAGGACTTTGGAGAACAAGAAGGATCTCGATCCCTTGCTCACTTCTAGAATGAAAAAGCACACGATGGATGACATGCCAGTTTATGATGATGTGGGTGAGAAGCTTTTAAAGAGAATTGGGGTCTACCAGTTGTATGAGCTTCCATATTTTGGGAAGTATGAGCCCTTATATCAGTGGCTTATGAGAAGGGTGCACGAGGACTTCTTCTACTTTGCAGGATGCAGAGTTAGAATCCCATCTGAGCTTGTCTCATCAGTTACAGGTTTGAAGGCCACATGAGATGATACAAAAGGTGACCTCGCAGATAAAGCCATGATTTTGAAGACCAGACAAGAGTTGGGGTACCTGAAGGGTCCACACGGAATGGACAGAAAAATTGAAGAAATGTCTAGTTGTACAAGCTGCAGCACACCTTGTTACCAAGTTGAATGTTCAAGAGCAGTGGTCACAGGTAAATACTATGTGGTTACATGTGGCACGTAAGATGTCAGAAGGGACACTCTACAACATTATAGGCTATATTGCAGAGAAAATAGTTGAAGAAGGGCGCATAGGAGGGAAGATCAGCTTTGGGGCTGTTCTACTATCACTGGTATTCATGGAGATCGGAGTAATAGATGGATCAAAGGAGAAAGTATGGGAATACCCCATGGAGAACAAGTCCCCAGCTAAAATATTTCGCAAGTAACTATGCAAAGGGGCCATGACAGATGACGTAAAGCAAAGGGCAGAGAAATGGTATGACAGGCTCCACGTGACATTTTGGGAAGAGTGACGCATCCCAAAGGACCTGCCAACAGTGGTAGGGAAAGAAGTTTAGTTTATTGTATATCAACATTTTTTCATTGCACGCTTCCCAATGAAAGATGGAGTCTAGAGCCCTTGGTGTAAATTGCCTTACGCATTCATTGCAAGGTATTTCCAAGCATCTGTTCATATATTTACAGGCACGCGCCGACTGGTCTTCAATGCAGATAAGGTAGATTACGACTACCATACGTTGAGGAAGAAGTATGTGTATCATGACAGAAGTGCTTATATAAAGAGGATCATTTCAGAGGTGGTAAATATCAAGCCAATAAGTTTGGTTGTAGCAGATGTGGGGGAAACATTGGTGTATCTCCAACTAAAGCCAAAGATGGAGAATAATAAATATGTTGAAGGTGAGTTCACACTTCCAGCACCACCAAAGGGAAATCATACAATGGAGAACATCCCAACACCTAATCCCATAGAGCCAATTGAAGTGGAGGATGAGGATGAGGATAGTAAAGATAGTGGTGGTTTTGAGCATAGGGGTAGGAGACATCCTATAAATAAGGGTGAAGCTGAACGCTTCGTTAGACCACCTCAGCCACAAGAGGGGAATGATGAGGACTTGAATATAGTACAAGGGGATCACAAGTTTAAGAGGGTATTTAGGAGAACAAGGACCCAAGGTGATACTCCAACCACTATGCGTAAATCACCCATAATCTCTCCATAGAAGGAGGAAACTTAAGTTGAATGAGGAGGTGGAAGAGTCAGAGGAAAGTGCACCTAATTATCCTACACTTCCAAAGAACACAGAAGAACAGGGTGAGGCATCAAAGGAAAAAGAAGATGATGAGAAAATACCAGAGGAGATAGCTGCAAAGGATGTTCAGGACATGGAAACACAAGTCCCAAATTTTGAAGCTAAAGTTCCTAAGAAATAAAGGTCTAGACGAACAAGTGGAGAGCACATTCCACCAGCCAGCCATGGGGTATGCAGAGGACACAGGAAAATTGTCTACACCCACTTCCAAAGCATGATAACATAGAAGGATTTATTCAGCTAGGAGTTAATGGATGAGGATATGTCAACTATGTGCACTTGAAAGAAACTATCGCGGTCAATGCACACCCACATAAATGAGCCTGAATTTGATGTGTGCGAAGAGTCATGCATTTTGAGATGACTAAAGAAGGCACCTCAAGCTAGACACATAACAATAAAGCCTACTGTCATGTCAGATGAGTAGGTCAATAATGTATTAGTGAAGGTATCTGTTGAGGTGGCTAGAAGAAACATAGACAAAGCTGCCATGATCAGAGCGTTGTGCAAGGAGCTGAAGACAAAGGATGTAGAGATAACGTGCATAACATAAGAGAGATACTTCAGGAAGAAGAATAACGTGGTGTTTATCGGCATCACAGAGGAGATTGGGGACAATGTCATTAGAGCAAGGCCACACTTGGAGGCCAAGGTACCATAGACATTTCCTTCAATGATACACTATGTGGGAAAGTTGGTGGAATGAAACTTTGCACATGCAGGTTCCAGAAAGCTCAGAACAAGATGCCGAATGTGAGAAAGCATTAGTGATGAGAAGAATTACATCTTATGAAGGGATGTTGCAAGCATTACAAGAAGTATTGAAGAAAACAAACCAAGCTTTAAACGTATGCACAACTCTAGAGGTGCTTATCAACATCAAGACCCTAGAAGAGAACAAAGAGGTCCAGAAAGCAATGAAAGATGAGACATTGGGCCACACAGAAAGATTGTCAATCGTTAAATAGAAGTGTGAGACCTTGGCAGCAACACAAGAGCCGCACAAGACTCGACTGGAAGAGCTTGGAAAGATAATTGCGTAGAAGATGGACCTTTTAGAAGGAAGAATGACATCAATGTCTAGTGTTGTGTTGGTTCTGCAAAATGAGAAAGGAGAGATTGTGAGGGATGAGTTGGAATCCATTTCTGTGGACATCCAAAAAAAGCAGAGCAATCATTCACTGAATGGCAAGTTTTGGAGGCTGAAATAAAGGAGGAGTATCCATAGTTGATA
Organism: Taxus chinensis; assembly: GCA_019776745.2. Classification (NCBI taxonomy): domain Eukaryota; kingdom Viridiplantae; phylum Streptophyta; class Pinopsida; order Cupressales; family Taxaceae; genus Taxus; species Taxus chinensis. Next base: position 61,053,881 of record CM034152.1, on the reverse strand, counting down.
CTGCAAACTGATATTAAGGAGGTTGCCTCATAACCTCATAGAAATTCTTTATTTATCTACATTATTTCATTCTTATTATTTCCATTCTTCTATTCTTTCCTTCAATTTTTGGAGATACCCATTGTCAGGAGGTCAATGAGATTAGTGTGGGGTAATGTTGATCAAAGAATACTTGTCAAAGATCACATAAGGAGTCCGCGCGGGATAAAAGGCCCAGAACCAAGGGCGCGGAAGGATAGAAAGGACCCATGCATGTAAGGCAAGTTCAAATTTTAGGACTTAGCTGATTTTGAGCATGAAGACCTATTTTTAGAAGATGGCATGCGGAACACACCAATGATGCAGAGACGTGTGCACCATGCATTGTCTATTTTTGGAGAAGTGGATCGAAGTGTTTATTCATGGAGACAAGCTGAGAATAGAATTGACACTTTAGTTAACTGCAAGAGGACTATAGATAACATACTTGCATGTGTGGCTATGCTTGTAAACGATGTGTGGCTATCAATAGCATACGACCTATTTCTGGAATAGATAAGCAGTGAAGGGTAAGTCCCCACCCTATATATATGATGTTAGGTACATAGTAGAGGTATGATGGTATGATTGGTGAGTGTGAAGTGTGTCTATATGCATATGACTGAATTATTGTATCAGTTCCATATGTGCATTAGTATAGATCAACAATATTGTAAGGAGCTTTTGTATTTATTAATAGATGGAAGATATTGGCTGAATCTAAGTGTCATTATGTGTGTAGTTAAGTAGTGCATATTATTAATTCAATCATGATTACTGTTTAAGCTTGTTCTTTCGTAGATTTGAGGGTAGCATGCATTGTAGAATGATGAGTTAGTTATGAATCTATATGTTTCTTCCTTCATCATGTTAACATCCTGTTACAGTAACCCTAAAGAGGGACCTGGTACCTTTGCGCACTTCGGGTGAGCACTTAGTCTAGGTTGAGTGATGTGCCAGCGTGACTAGGGTGTTATCTGGTAAATTCTAGCCTATATCAGAGGGCCTGAAATTATTCATGTGTCCAGACAAGTGTGTGAAACCTCCAATTCCTTTTAGATGCATAAGTAACCAACCACTCATACAGCTCTATCGGAAAGATAACAAAGAAACTTTCATATAAACAACCATACAAATTCTTCTCCAGCCACATACGCGTGTCAAAATTAGATCCAATATTGAATCTCTGAGTGTATTATTATTTCAGATCTACTATCCACTTCTCAACACTTGATAACGTCAACCGGTACGTCTTCATAACAAAACATCCTGAAAACAACTAAACCAATGATGCAAACTAGAATTTACAGTGAGCAACCCAAGCGCATTGGCACATCACTCAGCACTTGAGTTGAGCACTCACCCAAAGCGCACAAAGGCACCAGGTCCCTCTTTAGAGTTTCTTGTATAGAATGTTAACTGATGATACTTAAACATACTTAGAGTCATAATTAGTAGTAAACTACCCACATTGCATAAACCAAATCTAGATCTTAAATTGTATGAAAGACGAACTAAACAATAACTATGGTAAGATTAACCATACAAGAGCCAAATTCAGTTATGTATAATTACATTATCTAACCAATATACTCCATGGCATTAAATACTATAAAACACAGAAGATTATTACACCATATCAGTATCTCCATGAGTCATGTGTATGTCAAAACCAGAAACACAACTCTACAATAATTCACCACTCTAAACTACACAAATCAATACATATTTATAGGGGTTGGGACTTGCCCTTCACCACCCATGCACTTCTCAAAATACGTCACATGTTGATAATATCCATGTGCCTTTACAATAGTATGCACAACATGCAAGTGCTCTAACAATATATTTCCTATAGTTAATTCCAAGCAGAAATCCTATTATTAGCTTAAACTATGCATGGCTCTTATCTACCGCTTGTTCCCAAAATACCATTGTGTGGAGTGCAAGTCTTCCTCTCTATGTGTTCTCCATACGTTATCTCCAAAAATATCCCTTATCCAAAAAAATGGCTAAGTCCTGAGCCAATGTGTCCTGGCACGCGTTTCCTTTCCTATCTTCCTGTGCCTCCAAATGTGCCTTGTTCTTGTGCAAACATCCTTTGTGTGTCTTGTCCTTAGAGCAACATTCTGTTTGCTCAACAGGAACCAATATTTATCATCATTGGGGATTTGAACTATTTCAACAATGTAACACCATTAAAATTTGGGTGCATACATATTACCCCCTTGGAGAAGCATTTTAGCCATGAAGTGGCGTAAAACGTGAATTCCGAGTATGGCCCTCCTAAAAAGGAAAGTTAGAAATTATACCTGACACATCCATGTGTTTATAGTACACCAATATAAGATTCCCACTACCTGTAAGAAGAAAATGGAAATAAAGTGTAGATATAATGTATAATTGATAAAATATTAAAGATACAATGACAAGACTACTTACCATGTCTACGGGATAGAGATATACATACACTAAGACTCTCACCCTGCAAGACACACACTTGAAACAATGTTAAAACATGTTATAAATATTGAGTTGCTATTTATAGAAAATCATTTGCACCTACCCACTTAGCGAAATATGAGCTTTGGATTACTTGTGATGGTTTATTATGAGAGTACATTCGAAATGAAGAGGATATTGAGATGATGACAATGCAACCAATGGGAGGACCAACGTGTCATGAGCATGTTAGTTATTTGTATTTACTTGTTTTCACCTTAAAATGTAGAAAATGTGAAAAACTTGATGTGGGGGGGTTATTTTTGATAATTTATAGTTAAAATGACCACAAGGGGGACTCCTCATACGATTTGTAGTTTATAAATTCAAAATGGTCCATTTTTGTGTATTTTGACTTTTTAGGACCTTAGGGTACGACCTGAGATTTACGGCCAGAACCGTCACGTCAGTTGTGTAACCTTCATTTTGCATAGAGCAACAACTACACAATTTTTACTAAGCATATGGAAAACACGTGATTTCCGTGGAAGTTATGAAACTTTCGCTTTGCACAAAGCGGTGGTTACGTAATTGTAGAGGTAATTTACTAAATTTGACTATGGAAAAATTTGGGTTTTTTTTTTTTTTTTAAAATGTTTTTGGTGAGCTTATTATGCATCTAAATGGTTCTAACTTGATCTTTTTCACTGTTTTGAATATAGGGGGATTATATCATGTGGAACAGGGCCTGTGAGTGTGACAGGTTAGCTCTGATTTTGGATGGAATGACTCGGGATGAGAGGAATTTATTACAAAGGGCTAGGATATGAAGGATTTCTCATACACGATTGGTTCTGCCTACCAGCCACTTATTGTGTGACTTATTATCCTAATAGGATGCACACTGAAACACTTTATAGATTCCTGGAGTTAGGTGGAGTGGATGATCACTTTGGAGGACCTCTATCGAATCTTGGGGGTTCTTATCACTAGTAAGAAGTTAGTTTTGGCTAGTTTCCATGGCACATGATCACAGTTGAGCCACATATATGGGAGATGCACAGGCACCTGAAACCGGTGCCAAACATGGGATGAGATTGCTATCAGTTGATTATGCTCATATCCCCACCCTACTCAAGGTAATTATTGGTATCTTGGCTTCGTGATTGGTGGTAGATAAGGGTGGAAACAAGCTACTTTACTAATGAGAACCTGTTCTACAAAGTATCAAGCAACATGGTCAAATTTTTGCATGGGGTGCTGACAGTATAAGTTCTACATAACATGACATGTACAAAGTTGTTCGGCTGAAGGGAAAATCCCTTAGTCATCCTACCTTGGACATGAGATGGGTCTATGAGCACACAATTCCCTATCAGAGGGGATTTGGGATATCAGATCCTGATGTTGTTAGAGTGGCAAGATGGGTTTATATGGATCCAATTAGAGGGCCACATCAGTCAGTTTCTACAATTAATAAAAATGACATCATAGTGGAACCGTATCAGGACATGGCTGAAATTTGTGGCGAGGAGACCATCATCTTGACGACATGCATTTCTACGGTGCAGTTAGTAGATATGATTGGGAAAGAAGAGAGCCATCCCATCCTTAAGGTGCCTCAATAGTTTGGGATCCCTTACATATATTCCCTCCTAATAATGCTTGTGGTATACAGGGGCATCCGAGAGGTGAGAACTGACCTGAGGGGCAAGCTAGAGTAGACTATTGTCACCTCAGGAGTTCCGACTAGTATAATAGTAGTCGCTCCTGACCCAATGGTTGGGGAAGTGGTTAGGCCATGATATATTCTTCAAATAGAGGCTGACCCAACACATAACAAAGAGGAGTAAGAGGAGGCCGAGACAGAGGAAAAGGAATAGGAGGAGAGAGACACAGGGTGGGAGGCCATTAGAGAGGCCTCCGCCGCTACTAGAGCCAAGGTAGAGGCAAAGACACTGCACTTAGGGAATCCTTTGACCGTTGGAGGAGGGGATGAGGAGTTAGTCTTCAGACGACAGATGGGTACAAGGGAGACCATAACGGAGGAGGTTATAATGGAGGGGGTACCTGAAATAACTCCTGCATTGGCACCCGTTGTCAATCCATCCTTGATGCATAGAGATCCAAGTAAGCAACACACTCTTTCCCTTACTTACCTTTTAGACTAGAGTGTTAGTAAAGTACACACTATCTCTCTATTATTTTTTTTGAAGTTTTCTAATTCAACTTTGTTTACTTGCACTTTTCACCTATTGTAGATGGTTGGTGAGAACTTATTTTTTGGATTCTCCTAGATGCGTTTGCACTCCCTGCAAAGATGACATGAGAGAAGATTCTTATAGACACTAGAAATCCAGTGATGGTGGGAAACCAAACCAATGTGTTTAAACTATCATGACATGTAGTAGAGGCCATGAATAAAATTAGGGATGAGATTACTGTGCATGAGGTGGATGAGAGCAGATAGATGCCTGAACCGTCTCACACTGGAGCTACTACGACTGGTAGATCACCTGCCCCATCCCATGAGCCATCTCATGGAAAATCCCATTGACCAATGTACTAAGGTTCTCACTCTCACCATAAGATCCACAGTATGAGTCCTCGTTGTGTGCCTTCACAGGGATCCCATAGAAAGGGATAGGCTACATGCCTTTATTTCTTTGAGACTATTTTTAGTTATATATCATTTTTTTTGGGATTTCGGATCATATATGAGCATTATGACCACACTTGTTAGAGTGTGATGGCATCTTACACAAAACCTAATTTTATTAATATATACATATATAAATTTCTTATTAGTTTGTCTATTCTATGTAAGAGTTGACTCGTTCATGATTTGTCCCATTTGTGTACTCTTAAATGGTTAGAATTTCTGATTTTTTAATATGCTTTTATGGATGCATGCTATGGATGATGATGATGTAAATGTGTAAACAAAATTATTTCTCTATTTGTATTTTTTATATATGATGCACATGAGAAGAAATTATAATTATATACTTTGGTGTTTAAGCAATATTTATCACTTCTGTTTTATTGGAAAAATGTGATGAATGTGACATAATATAAAGATGAACTTGCTCCATTCCTAACTCCACACAACTAATACGATGTGAGGGATCATCACAGTGAGCTAGGAAGGACACAAGTTGTATGATTTTGATGAATGGAGATGGTGATAATAAGACAATATTTTAACAAAGATCCAATTAAGAATCTACAACTCAACCCTAACCAAGGTTAACTAACCAGTTCAAAATGTGATTTTCTTACAATTTTATCTAGACTTAGATTCATAGATGGACTTTTCATTGACAAAATATTGTTTTAGGGATTAAGTCTCTTGTAACATACACATCTAACTCACTTTCTTACGATTATTAAGATTTCAAAGCACTTTTTATTCATTGATTTATTTACAAATTATTGATGTATTTGATGGGACCCCCTACATCTTGCCCCATGCTACTAGTAAGGAGCATGGGCTCATCACTGAGGATACGAAATAGGTGAGTAATGGAAATTCCCTCCTTTCCTAATCTCATGACACCTTTCCTAATCTATGTTTTTGACAATTTCCTTGGTTTTCTGGAGTTAAATAAATAAATATACATAAACAATACAATAAATTCTAATTAAATATGAACTACTTCTATTCTAAAACAAAATAGAATAAACAATGAAATAGCTAGATGTGGATATTTCCCTATTGTAGAATGACTTAAATTTAATCTAATAACAATAGAGGATTTTTCTAATTTGTAATTGTGGATATGGTTTCCTTTGGTTTTACCTCAAAATCACAAGAATATTGGAAAGCTTCTCAAAAGCAATTTCTTTTGTGAGACTTCCCAGGTAAAACATTAAATCTACAGAAGCTTTTTAAATATGAAGATACTAAAAATAATGCACCGATATAGAATCATGTTCAAACCTAATTCCCTTACAAATCCATAGGGATAGGTAGGGAGGAAGCTTTCAAGAGAAGATTTTCTTGTGTGCTAATGAAATCTAAATAATGAATGCAATGGAATATACTAGTAATTTTATAATGAAGAATGGAAGGAATCTGTGTAAAAGAACTTCCTCTGAATCCTTCCCTGACAAATCCATAGGGATGAGATGAGAAGAAATATTCAATTGAAGCTACTTACAAGTAAAACTAGTTAAATTCTACCTTTCTTAAAATAGATGTTTGAATTGATTACAGATTAAAATATAAACTAAAACAAAGAAAGCTTCAAAGAATTTAATTACATCCGCAACTTGGAAGTGTATAACTGCAATAATTTCCAATGTTGGCTGTGATTTTTTGATCCCTTAGCTTCTTTTCCAATGGTGAGTCCAATATTGTCTAGGGAATTGTGTTGGTTCGTATGCAAGATGAAGATGTAGAAGTTTTGGAGCTAGCTGGTTTACAGGTAGTCTGGTAGCAATACAGTCAAGAGAATAACTAGGAAAAAGATCTATGTTTTCTTATGTGCTTCTTGGAAAGATTTTGGAAGCATAACAATGCGATTCCAAATCAAAAGACTCCAACCAATGCTCCCGAAAAAAGATTGATTTTTATAGAAAGTTGGCAAAGAAGTGGTCCAGCCCACTTGGTAGCCAATAAGTGCCACATCACTCATAGGAGGGACAATCAACGTACTAAAAAATATAATTATAGGAGGATAATTCTAAATGCATCTGTCAAGCTCAAAAATAGCGTATTCTATCAAGAAACATGCAAGAAAAGTGAGTTAGAAGAAGACATCATGCATATAGAACACATTGTTTAAGTCTTAAATAAATTTACATGAAACCGCTGGTCTGCGAAGAGTGGCGGTTGTGTAACCATTGTGGTAGTTGCACCACTTCCCCTCTAGAAAGACAGAAATTTATATAAGCGTCACAGTGGTTACACAACCGCCACGTAAGTTACGTAACTTAATGCCAAAAGGTTAAGGAAAAGGCTAAAAAACAACTTAGGAAATTAGGAAAATATGGAAAATAGATAAGCAAGGTATAATAAGCTACAAGAACATGGTGCAAGCGAGAAATTGGACTTGGATATCATTAAAATCAATATTTATCATTATTGGGGATTTGAACTATTTTGAAAATGTAGTACCATGAAAATTTGGGTGCGTATAATGTCCCATGTTTACACCCCACTTTTCGTGGTCTATATTGTCTTCTTACGTGTTTACATTGTCTTCTTGCATCTTAGATTACACATTGCATGCTTAGCTTACATTTTGTCTTCTACATGTGTGTTTGTGTTTTTTCGTACTAACACTTGTCTCCTAGCCACTTTGTTTGTGTGTGCCTTGGTTTCTACCAAGCACAATCCCTTCCTCTTGCAGGGAACAATTTCAGCACAACGGTCTGTCCTCCGTTGGGCTGCATACTCCTTCAGTGATGTCGCATGCACCCCAAATGAGGGGGTAATCATTTGGGTGAATCACTAACCACATACAACATCATACAATCATGTTCAACATAGAACAATACCTTAGTGAGTGAAAATGGAAGAAAATGAGGTAGAAGAGGGTAGACAAAAGTGCCACAGTTCAAAGAACACATTCAAACCTCCAATTTTGTGGAGCACAATGAATTTAAATCTTGCAAAAGAATACAAAATGCACAATATACCTAAAAATGCAATGAAAGGAATAAGAGGCAATACAACTCAAGCTAGGGCAAGAAAAGCTAGAAAACACTAATTTTATTACTAAAATGATGCACAATCTATTACAATATAGGCACAAGGAAAAAATCCTTTACAAAATGCATAAAATTGAGGCATGTGGCTCACAAGAGTGCTGGAACAATTTTGGCAGACTTTGTGTACATTCCCAAAAATATCCCCCTATAAATGAGGCAGAATTACATATATAGAGAAGAAGAGCTACCAACCAAAAAAATTCATTAATATCTTATACAGAGGTATGGGAAACCATACCAGTTTGATTTCCAATGGTACTTTGCTTACACGGTGAACATGGGTGCCATACCTCATTAAGTCGGTTGTTGAGCTACTTTGTACGATGCCATTAATGTCATGTTTGTAGTTGAAATTATTTACTAACACCTGACAGGAACAGAAACAGTTATCTATCAACAAAAGAAGGAGTTGTCACACGACAAGAAGGATGGTTGACATGTGACATGTTTGAAATTTTTCACGTGATAAAAAAGAAAGGTTGACGCACATCAAGAAGGAATGCTGATGCGTGTTTAGAATGGACATTGTGATAGGGTGGAAGGTTGTCACGCGATAATAAATGAAGGTTTACGCATGTTAAGAAGGAATATTGACATGCACCAGGAAGATGGTGGTGACACGCGACATGAAGACATGTTGTCACACATTAACGAGGAACGATGTCACACAACAAGGGGAAGGCAGATGATGTGTGTCAGCAAGAAATGGTTGACATACATCAGGAAGATGGTTGAAATGCAAAAATAAGACATTTTGTCACATTACAAGAAGAAGATGTTGACATGTGGTTGATGTATGACAATAAGATATGGCTCCAAACCTTTCCCGCGGTGAGTTAGCTGAAAAATTACAAAGGACTACTTGACCAATCAATTTCTAATACCTCGAATTGCTTAGCTGTCCATTTTGTAGGGGTGCAAAATATGGTTAACAATTAGTGACTTGTAGGGTGATCTTCATGCTAGATCAAAGAGATCAGTGGCCTTGAAGCATCCATTAGGCATGGAGTCATACTGAAACTATGAAACTGATCTAAATCTTGAAATCTCACCCCTTAATTCATGTAAAGTCTTGAATGAACCTTATATTTCTTAGGATGGTATGATTGCTCCTATGGAAACTTGTTTGGAATTGGAAATTGCAACAACAACAAAACCCAACTATATACAAACAGCAAATTCATACACATCCCAAATGGAACATGCAGAGAGTGCACGAGAACTTATTACAAAAGAAACCTAAACTACAACAGAGCAATGTGCTACACACACTTGGAGGAAATGAACTAATCTAATATTCACAAGGAAGATACTTTACTTTAGTAACAATGCTTGAGATATATTCCATTGACTGGAATCTTAAATTCTTCTCCATCCAACCTGGATAGTTGGAAAGCATTGTTACTCTTGCATCTTGAAATCATATAATGGCGACTCCATATTGCATTAAACTTGGAGTGTCTCCCTGTTTTGGCTCTATCTGCATCCCATTTCAGGACCAAGTCCCTTTCCTGGAAGTATATAGCTTTTTCCTTCTTATCGAAACACTTATTTATCAATGTTTGATCTTTCTCCATGGTTTACATTCCCTGCTATTTTTTTCTTCCATCTCCATGAGTTGTGCATACCTAACCTCCATAGGTTTGAACTCAGGTAATTCTAGCTGCTTGAGAAGTTATAGAGCTGGAGATTCATGTGATATGAGCAGCCTTACCTCCCTTCTGTAGACTAGCTTGTATGGAGAATTGCTTGTTGACCTCTTTGGTGTCATCCTATCAGCCCACAAGGCTGATTTGAGTTTGGTGTGCCAAGTTCTCTAATTTTCATCAAGATTCCTTATAATTCTTAGCAAGTTCTTGTTCATGGAATTTTCTTTCTTGTTACCCTATGGGTATTAGTTATAATAGGTGTTGATATATATTCTATTTCTAACAACCCACTCAGTGATCCATATGCCAAGGAATTCCATAACATTATCTTATATGATAGTGGTGGGCACACCAAACCTGGTTATTATCCCCTCATAGAAATCCAAGATGTTAGACTCGTTTTCCTCTTTGAGTGCCACTACCTCAGTCCATTTGGTGAAATAATACATTGCCATGAGTATCCACTTATGTCCTTTGCTTGAATTTGGATTAATGAATGAATTACAATTCCTATCACATGAAAGGTTGATCCAATGAGATTGGATGAAGGGGCAGTGCTGCTAGCTTTTCTTTACCTATGAAGAGTGTAAATTTCTTGCACTTTTTAATCAATGTGTAACAATCACTAAACAATGTAGGCCAATAGTAACCAGTTTTCATGATCCTGAGAATTGTTACTCCAGGAGAAAAGTTGCCTTCTGCCTCTCCATCATCGAACTCATGCAACACTTTCTCAACCTAATTTTTTGGGACATACCTTAGGAAAAATCCATTCACATCCTTCTTGAATAATATGCCATCAATAAGAGCATACATAATGGATTGTAATCTGAATTAATCTCTTTGCCTTGCTTAATCCTATAGGATATAGACCCATTTGAAGATAATGCACCATATCTTGAGTCCAACATGGAATGGGCACATCATCAATTGGTTGTCCTTGATTCTCTTGCAGCACTAGGACAACTTCTTCTATGTTTTTGGACTCAGTATACTGAATTGAAACTAGTTATTCACACAACCGTTTTCCCCTAACCATCTTGGTCACCTTGATATCAATGTCACAATCCATGACCTTTTTTATCCAACAAGCCCTTTTCTCATTAAGGTCCTTATTCAAAAGAAATTATTTCACACCGACATGTGCAACTAGTAGATGAATTATGTTATTTGACACTAGATGCCTGAATTTCTTTAAACTTATTATCACAAGAAGGACATGTTTCTTAATGAATGAATACCTCACCTCATAATCTCCAAGGCCTTAGCTGAAGAATGTAATAGGCTGCTCAAGTCCTTCTTGATTTGGCTGCACCAGTATGATAGATATTACATCTATGTCACCAAAAGCATAGAGAATGAATTTCTTTAAGAAATCTAGATTTATGACAGTTGTGGTTTGTGTAATGGCCTACTTTATAGCTTTAAATATTTAATTTCCTTTGGCAGTCCATTTGAAATCCATGTTATTATTCAACATCAATGTTAGTGGCTTGACTAACTTATCAAAATTAGGAACAAACCTCCTAACAAAATTAATTTTCCCCAAAAAATTTTGGAGAGCCTTCTTATGACTTAGCGATGGAAATGCTCAAATAGCTTCTACCCTCTCTGGATAAATTTCAACCCTTGTTTAGACACTATGTGGCCTAAGAGCTTTCCTTAATGTGCTAGGAAAAGCACTTTTTTGGATTCAAAGACACTCTGAATCTCCTGCATCTTTGAAAAACTTGTCTGAGGTAAAAGAGGTGACTTTCTGCATTCTTGGAGAATACAGTAATGTCATCTAAGTACACAAGAACTATCTTATTTACCAGCCCCTTAAACGCCGTGTCCATTTCTCTTTAAAAGGTAGCTCTGGCATTTGACAACCCAAATGACATTTTCCTATAGGCGTAAGTGCCCCATTTTGTAGTGAAGGTTATTTTGAATTGGTCTTCCTCTTTCACCATAATATGATTGTATCTTGAGTAACCATCTAGGAGATAGAACCTTTCTTAACTGGTTACCACCTATAATATTTGCTCCATAGAAGGTAATGGATAGTGATCCTTGAGAGAGGGCATGTTCGAGTCATGTAAATCTACACATAACCTGATTTCCCTATTCCTTTTCCTAACCAGCACTAGATTTACAACCTAACTTGAGTTCTTGATTGGAAATAAGATGTTCACCTCTATTAACTTATTCAGCTCTTTCTTCACAAGAGGATCAATATGAGGGTTCATTGGTATTTGTTTCTCTCTAACGGGCTTGGCATCTGGATCCAGCTCAATAGTGTGTTATGCCAACTTTGAATTGAATCCTCTCAAATCTTTATAACTCCAAGAAAAGACATCAGGAAAATCTTGAAAAATTTGGATAAATTCAGATTTTTCATGTTGAGTACTTACCTTTCCAATTTGCAACATCTTACCTTCTCCAACTGAATAGGTTTTGAATCTTCACCCTCCACCTAAATATCTATCTTCTCTATCCGGAACTGGTCGTTGGGGATGAAGATTTAATCCAAGGTCACTTGGTAGTTTTTGTGTCTCATTTGAACCACTTGGTCACCATACTATTGTTCCAACTTGTCTTTGTTTCTAGCGGAGAACTCAGCTTCTTCTTGTAGAAAATTTATGATTTACTGATCACTTTCGAAGACTTTCCAACTTTTATTGTTTTCTAGAACAAACAGTCTTACAATTAATTTGATATGACATTGGGTTTGTTCATTTTTGATACATTACAAAATGTCAAACATTGCACCAATTGCTGCAAGTCTGTCTGTTGCCTCGTTCTTCTTCCTTGGAATGGAATTGATGCTAAAAGCTTCAAAATCTTCAATAAGATCCCATACCTGATTCTTATAACCTTTTAAGAGATCAATTTTGATATCATTCAACCCTCTAACTTGGTTTACTATCAGCTCAATGTCCCTAAAATATTGCAAGTTTTTAATACCTTTCTTCCATGCCCAATGCAATCTATGGATCAAAGCTTCATATTCAATTGTGTTATTTAAAAAAGAAAACTGAAAATGGAAAGTTGAGTAGTATTTTATAATTTATGGTGACACAAGCATTGTTTCTCCTCCAGTGCCTTGTCTACTCATTGAGCCATTAAAGAATAGTTATCATACCTCGTTCTTATCCTTTTCATTTGATTTGGTGATGCTAGGGAGAAGTGGATTCTCTTTGTGAGATCAATAAATGCCCAACATGGTCAACTTCCTCCATCTCTTTATATGGATAAAAGTTATGCCTCTTATTTTCCCATTCATCAAGGGTCAAGTCTGGAATGTCTCTAAACTTGGTATTCATTTTGGAGTGCTTGGGCAGTCTTCTTGAGTGAAATTTGAGAAATTTTCATTTATTTGGCTTGGTACATATGGATCAATATGAAAGTTTTCAAGAGGATCATATATGATTGTAGCCTTAGTTCCATACATTATTACGACCAATCAGCTGATAAGTAGCCACAAATTTTGGCTATGAAGTCCCTTGAAAAGCACAAGGAAAAGAGTGGTGCCAAGTCAATCACAGACACGTCTTGTAACACTGTGACATAGGGGCATGCATGTAGTGTGAGACCTAATCCTTTGATGTCCAATTACACCACACATTTAGAAATGAATTCATACTTAATACCCAGCTCATTAATAATTTACTTGGGTATCACTGAGCTGCTTGCTCTAGAATCAATCATTCAATTGTGTACAAGATTGTTTCTAATGATCAGAGATATATAAAATGGAGGAGGCTTTATGTTTTTACTTTGTTGACCTCCTTGAACTCCCTGCGAAGTTGTATAAGTTAGAACCTTCTCTTGATCTTTGGATGGATCATTTGAGATGGGCAAGTTGGCTATGACTACTTGCAAAAGGTCCCTTTTCCCCAAAATTTTCAAATAATCCCACATAAATATTATTACATTTTTTTTCTTCATGTGGTCGATGATATTGAATGAAGGTAGGTTTTCCTACTGCCCTCTACTTGGCATTGTATTTTCCTGTATATGAGATGTTATAATGGGCACTCTAGGCTGATTTTGTGAGACTGAGATTGGATTTGAGTTACCAACTCGTTGGGGGCGATAGAAGGTTGAGCATTACCTACATTTGATGATTTTCCTCCCTCTATATTTATTTTCTTATATCTTTTTTTGGCTACTACCCCCTGAGAAGGAGACTGATTTATTCCACATAAATACTTAGCTTGTAAGTTCAAAGTGTGGTCTCACTTGAAGGTGCCTCTTGAGTATTTGCTTGTTGTTGATTTTCTTCTTGGCTTGTCTCATTAGGTATACCAATAGTTTGTACCATCAAGGCCTAGTTTAGCATACCATTGAAACATGTTGCCTGATTATGGGGTTGACGATAAGGAAAACACCATTCATATTCCTACACAATATTATTCTGGACTTGAACTAGGCTTGATATGTCAAAGGTGAATTAAGATTGTATGGTTGAATTGGCCTAGTAACTGGGGGTTGTCCTTGGTTTTTGTTTGAAACTTGAATAGGTCGTCTATTAGGCTGATATGGAGGCCTTTTTATTTGGGCTTGAGGCTAATAAGATATAAATTTTTGGGTCTAATTCCTCTTGAAGGTAACCAACTCATTCCCTAGGTTTTGCAATTATTTCATAACCTCCTGGAGTTCAGTTGAGGTGCTAGAAGAAGATGTGGAAGCCTTATTGGAACTCTTCTTTCTAGGGGTAGGACTATGGGCTAATGTAGGAGCTTAACTAGAAATAGGAGTCCCCATTTCTAGATAAATAGGCATAGGTTGCCTAGGTGCTAGTTTATCGGCTTGAATTAGGTGATTCTAAACTCTAATGGCTATGGCATAAGCATCTAGTAGGGTTATCCCTCCCATAAATTGTACTATAGTAGATATATCAGAACTTAAAGATTTAAGGAAATAGAGAAATGCACCTTCAATGGTTGGTCTCATAGCAATGGGAATCATGTCCCACGTCCTTTAAAATTTGAGATTTAATTCAGTCATCTACTCGTTTGGCACTCTCTTGATTATAGTCAGCTACTCTAAAAGAGATAGATTGTCTGCCCTTTCTCTAAAATGATTGCAAAGAGCTGAACAAAATTGATTCCAATTTTGAATAGATCCTGCAGCCAGGCTCCTAAACCATTGTACGCTGCCCTTGAAGAGGAGCTAAATTGAGCTGGGCAACATCATTTCATGATATCATACGTGCAAGACAGCAAAGACATTTGCAATGTCCTGGATGTGGTCAATAGGAGTCATATGGTTCTCCCCAATGAAATATGGGATGTTCTTCAGGGCTACCACTGGGATTTGATCTTGTGCATTAAGATTGAGTGGAATACTCCTTGTGAAATTTACAAATGGATTTTGATTTTCCTTGTGGCAGTTGTTGATGTACCATCCTGATCTTTCTGAGAACCCTAGTCGATTGAAGAAAGGGCCTACCAGGTGGAGGTGTTGAAAGAGGCTTGTTTGGTGGAGATGGAGTTCTCCAAACTTGTATTCATATTCTTTCTCTTCTTGGAGATATCTACAAGTACTCAAATATCCCTTCTTCTCTTATCCTAGACCCATTTTGAATCCTTCTCATAAAATTGACAAGTTTGGGCTACTAATACCACTAAATTATTCCCTTTGGAGTCGCTATATGTGTAATCAAAAAACCTATTGTAGGTTAAAAATTACAAAAAGTACACACTAATCTTGTTGCAATTAGAAATGATATCACTTTGTCCCACCGAACGTGTCAAACTATTATCACCAAATCACAACACCCTCTGATTGCTTAGCATGTGAGTGTGTTAAGGAAATTAGTGTGACTGGGTAACATAGGATTGTCTCAAGGGGTGGGACCTCTGTAAATGAGACAAACCTCCAGAGAAGGGTGGTTCCTCTACCTATTCCTATGCTAAAACTACTCATAAGAAGGGAAATACAACTATTCAAATGCTAACCTAGATTTCCAAAGTACCAGGAAAGAGATAGGGATGCATAAAATGAAAATCCTAAACTAAGGGAGGCAATAACATCAAGAAAAAAGGGTTGGAGATATCCTTAGCGAGTGAAAATGGAAGAAAATGAGGTAGAATAGGGCAGACAAAAGTGCCACAGTACAAAGAACACATTCAAACCTCCAATTTTGTGGAGCACAATGAATTTAAATCCTGTAAACGAATACAACATGAAGAATATACTTGAAATTGAAATGAAAGGAAAATGAGGCAATACAACTCGAGCTAGGGCAAGAAAATCCACAAAACACCAATTTTATTGCTTAAAATGATGCACAATCCATTAGAATATAAGCACAAGGAAAAATCCTTTACAAAATGCATAAATTTGAGGCATGCGGGTCATAAGAGTGCTAGAATTTTTTTGGAAAAGTTCCTTTACATTCCCAAAAATACCCCCCTACAAATGAGGCAGAATCACACACACACACACACACACACACACACACACATATATATATATAGAGAGAAGGAGAGCTACCAACCAACATCGTTCATTAATTTCCTGTACGAAGGTATGTGAAACCATACCGGTTTGCTTTCCAATGGTACTTTTCTTGCACATTGAACATGGATGCCATACTTCATTAAGTTGGTTGTTGAGCTACTTTATATGATGTCATTAATTCCCAGTCCGTAGCTGACATTCCTTACTAATGCTTGACAGGAATGGAAGTAGTTGTCTAGTAACAAAGGAAGGAGTTATCACATGATAAGAAGGATGGTTGATGCGTGACATGTTGTAAATTTGTCACTCGACAACAAGGGAAGTTTGACATGCATCAAGAAGATGGTGGTAACACACGACAAGAAGACATTTTATCACGTGTCAATGATGGACGGTGTCACATGAAAAGGGGAATGTGGCTGATGCGCGTCAGCAAAAAATGGTTGACACGTGTCAAGAAGATGATTGAAATGCGATAACGAGATATGTTATCACACAACAACAAGAAGTGGTTGATGTGTGAAAAGAAGATACGGCTCCAAAAATTTTCTGCGACGAGCTGGTAAGACCAACTACTGACTAAAAAATTACAAAGGATTTCTTGATCAATCAATTTCCAACACCTCAACCTACTTTGTTATCCATTTTGCAGGGGTGCAAAATATGGATAACATTCATGTTAATTCCAAGTAATTCCTTATGCTAATTAAGGGGTAAGATTTTAAATTTAACATAAGTTGATTTCAAGTCTGTCAAGATAGATCCATGCCTAATGGATGTTGTAAGAATATTGATCTCATATATGGCAGGAAAAAAATCCATGTAATTCGGTAAAAATGTTTTCTAAAATATCCCTGAGCTATTTTGACAACTCACGATTTCACTCCTTGACTCAGGCATGTAAAACAAGGAAAAATTGTGAAAAAATGATCAACAAAGGGAAAAATCATAGTTTGGGGAAATTTATAGTGGTTGAGCGCATTCCTTTTCTCTTTACAAATCCATTTGGGTATCACTTAGCCAAAATTGGGGTCAATTAGGGTTGTATCGGCCAAATCGGCCTTTGGAAGAACATGAGGAATTATTCCTTTATTCCTCATGTTCCCCATATCTCCGCCTTCCCCGCTTGGCCACAAAATGCTACCAAATTGGCCGGATTGAGTCCATAGTGAACTGATGGAAATTTATTGCATTCCTGCACTTCATTGAGGGGCCGAAATATCTAATCAAGGGGTATAAGGGGAATTGAATCACCCAAAATAGGGTTACGTGGAAAAAGGGGGCCCCCGTGGCACACTAATAATTATTCCGCCCTTCCCTCATTCCTCCAATTGGATGATTTTTCACCCAGGGGAACAAAACATTAAAGTAGTCTATCACAAACCACAGGGTGTAAGCTATGAAAAGTAATCGTGAATAAAATACAAACAATTAACTTGCAAACCTTCCAATAACCTTCTAATGTAGACCTCAATAGGAGATATTTTGAAGCTATATAACCTTGCAAAGTGATGGATTTGTGGGTGCTCTTGAATGGCCTCCATAGATGAGTGCAATTTCTAAAAATAGAGTACTTGGAAATCTTCAGAATGAAAATCAATAGAGTTTATTTGCAAACAATTCAGGAGGATTTGGGATAAGAAAAGCTTGTAATTTATAGAAATAGAGACAGTTAGAAATTGGTTGAACACGGTTGAATGCAGATGCTTAAAATAGTGTTGGAGGAAGTTGTAGCAGTGTCGAGGCATTTAGGGGCAATAAATTAATTAAATGCAAAATTTTCATCCAGAAAGGTGGTTGTACATGCAATTCAATTGCCTCCCCATTTCTAGGATTCTATAAGTGTAGTTAGCTAGGATGAGGATATGGAGTCCAAGTGGCTATTGACTGAGTGTCATTTGACTAAGATGTGCACACACTTAGTTTATTAATCATTTAATTAATAAATGATAATTATCTTAGATAAATGGGTACTAAGTGTACATGGGATTAATTTAATTGATCCAAAGGGTGCAATGTGTATGAATTAAATGATTTAATCAATTAATCACAAATGGGTGAATAATAGGGTGTGTGTTAGGATAAAATTGGGAACATATGGATACATTTGTGTAAATTTGGGGTGTCTACATTTTTCCCATATTTTATTGTGTTGTTGCAAAGTAATAGTGCTTTAAAGATAGTAGACTCATACAAATCAGTGAGTAGAAAATTGTGAAGCATTTGGATGCTCGAACAAGCAATGAAGCATTAGGATGCCCCACTAAGCAAAATGGCAGAGGAATTCCCCGTCAAGCAGGTGGATGACACAGTGAGGTGGTGGAAAACCGCTTGATAGGAAGGAAAATAAGGGATTGGAACAAAGATATGAAAAGGACTATGCTCATAGCACGAGCATTCATTTGGAGAATAATTTTAGAGAAACCTTGTTTTTGTTATTTCACAATAGAGTTGGCACCATGATTATGAAAGAATCAAGATGGTTAACCCATATGAGTGTAACCAAACACACACAACAAAGAAAAGATTAAAAATGAAAAAAAACCCAATATACAAAGTAGGTGTTGGCATCAGGGTTATGTTGTATATATCTTTCCCCCGGGTAGATATAGACAAGTTGGAGAATGGAGAAATCAAAGAAGCTCAAATCCCTGACATGCCCAAGGCGCACAAAATGGGCGCACGACATAGAGTGTCGACAGAGGAAAAGGATGCGCCCTTGGTGTGTTTCACTCGGAAATGTTTCGTTCCTTTTAGAAACAGATAAGGTTAGGGGCTAGGAGGAATACCTGTAGAATGTTGAGATGGTGTGCGCGTACCGTAGAGAAAGATCAGGCTGACTGCGAAGAACTCCTTTTTGTCTTGGAAGGACTACCTGCAAATAAGAACACAAGACCACAAGATTTTGATTAAACAATAAATGAGGAAACTACCTTGGGCCCAGGAAATATAAAACTTCCTTTCGAAGGTGGTCAGTTTCCCTGCTAATATG
Source organism: Taxus chinensis (assembly GCA_019776745.2). NCBI lineage: Eukaryota > Viridiplantae > Streptophyta > Pinopsida > Cupressales > Taxaceae > Taxus > Taxus chinensis. The sequence goes on along the minus strand of CM034152.1, from coordinate 61,034,612 downwards.
AATTAACACAAAAGACTGTAAAATATCAATTAAGTTGTTTCGTTGAACTGAGTAGGGGAAAGGCTGGTTTTCTAGTTTTGATCAGAGGAATCGATGGCGGTTACTGATAACCGATACCGGTGGGTTCTAGGATCTTCTTGGTAGCTATGGTGTTTGTAAGGTTGGTTTATGGATGATATTAGGAAATGAGATGATGAGAGGTAAAAGAATAACAGTTAGATGCAATGGCATGTTGGGTAGTGGATTGAGAAACGGATTTAGGAGGACCGAGATTCAAGAAGCATAAGAAATGTTATAATAGAGGACATGCAAGATGTGACTTACTGGTTTTGACCAAGATGCAAGCTGATCTCCTTTGCTGTAAACACTTCTGGTATTTCCACTCGTCTCTGCTCGGTCAAGTGAAGATCTGGACTCTGTTTCTCGCTCCCAATGCTCTCTGTTGATCCAGAAATCCTTCGACTGATCCCAAAATGAAATTCCGATCCGTTGTTTTGGTTTGGGGAACCCATTTACAGGGAACCGATGGCGGTTGCGTAACCGACGGCGGTCGAGTAGGAACCGGCATCGGTAAGGAAAAAGTAGGCTATTTTTAGTAAAATAGCCCAACTTCCCTGCTTTTCTCCCGAGAGATCAGTTGCGGGCTTGGTCAAGTGACTAGAAGGTCGGTTTTGGGTGCGAGAAAGGGGTCATTAGTTATGGGTGTAGGTGTAGACCAAGTTTTAGGTTTTAATTAGGTTAGTTTAGGTTTAGGGCTAGGTCATGATGAGGTGGCAAAATGAGGTGGCAGGTGAGGTGATGGGGATTTATCAATTACAAGGTAATTAATAAATAATTGTGTAAGGTTTAGGTAATGAGGTTAGGTTGCGAAATGGGATGCGGGTCACAAGGGGTCGTAAGACACGAATTTGGTGTCTACATTAGCCCCTTATTGTCCTGTAGCTTGTTATGTAAAGCTGCGCGGACAATAATATGAAGTGGTTTCTCCTGTTAAGGATATAGGTAATCCCCCTCAAATCTATCATAGATTGAGTGAACGGGAAATCAGGGATAGGGTTGATAAATGGTACAGGTTGTAGAGAGGATGGTAAGGTGTGGGGTAGGTCCAAGGAAGCAGACGCATGTTGAAATGCAATAGTACGACTAGGGTACATGATTTGACAAGCATACCAGCAATGTGTAGGCAAAGGTCGATAGTTTATCCAAACAAGGGTGATATAATCCTGGTATCCAAGGCATAGGAAGTAGTTCTAGGGTATATAATAGGTAAGGTACATGAATGTTTAGGCATGTTCGGCAGTACCAAATGGTTGGTTTGGTTGAGATAAACGTCACGGTCTAGGTCTAGGCAAAGTTGGTCGACAGATCTAGTCAAGGACCCTAATCATGCTAAAACATGAACAGGTGAGCTCGATTGAACAAAAGGTACATGATGGATGGATAAAATAAAATGTTGATTGTGGGTATGGTATTGAAGTGATACGGCCTTGGGTCGGGCCAAGTTGTTGAGTTGTGGCCTTGGGTCAGGCCATAAGGGTAGAGTGAGGCCTTGGGTCGGGCCAAATTGTTAGGGCGAGGCCTTAGGTTGGGCCAAATGGTTGGGGTGAGGCCTTGGGTCGGGCCAAATGGGTGGTGTGAGGCCTTGGGTCGGGCCAAATGGTTGGGTGCGGCCTTGGGTCGGGCCAAATAGGTTGGTTGCGGCCTTGGGTCGGGCCAAATAGGTTGGTTGCGGCCTTGGGTCGGGCCAAGTGGTTGGGTGCGGCCTTGGGTCGGGCCAAATGGTTAACAAGGGGTTTGCAGCAAAGGTAGATATTTGCGATGTTTGTGAGTCACGAGCAGAGGGACTAGAGGCTAGATACCTCCATGCGAGAGAGCGTATTCACATGTTACAGGAGAGATTGGCAGATCAGTGGGCGGTACCAATAGCCGTGGTACCTTTGAGGACAGGGAGGCCCGGAGAGAGGCGTCGACGATCACGATGATCACCTGGTTCGGGATGAGGCGTGAGGGTCTAAGTAAATGTTATCGAGGTATAAGAATAAATAAGGATGCCGACCTGCGTGTCGATGATAGAGAAGATGTATTTGTTTAACATCTAAATAAAACTGAATATGTATGTTGATTTGAGTTATGATAATAATAAGAATGTTTTCGTTTTGTTTTGAAAAAAAGATAAAGAGGAATGTGATTAAATAGAAATACACCAAAAATATTTATATTTACCACACATGATAGGTTATGGTAGGGGATGGTCGAGCTAACCTTGGGAGACACCATGTCTCCGAAGTGCTGCCTACATAGCCCATTGCACAAAGCAAGGAGGGGCCTCAGACCGATGTAGTTCTCCCTTAGGACCAGGGAGAGGTGAATTTAGGCAATTTGGTACGGTTTAGGCAATAATATGAAGTGGTTTCTCCTGTTAAGGATATAGGTAATCCCCCTCAAATCTATCACAGATTGAGATCGCGTGAAATCAGGGATAGGGTTGATAAAGGGTAAATGGTGTAGAGATGATGGTGAGATGGTGGGGTAGGTCCAAGGAAGCAAACGCACGTTGAAATGCATTAGTGCAACTAGGGTACATGATTTGACGAGCAAACCAGCAATGCATAGGCAAAGGTCGATAGTTTATCCAAACAAGGGTGATATAATCCTGGTATCCAAGGCATAGGAAGTAGCTCCAGGGTATATAACGGGTAAGGTACAGGAACATTTAGGCATGTTCGACAGTACAAAATGGTTGGTTTGGTTGAGATAAACGTCACGGTCTAGGTCTAGGCAAAGTTGGTTGACAGATCAAGTCAAGGACCCTAGTCATGCTAAAACACGAACAGGTGAGCTCGATTGAACAAAAATCTACGTGATGGGTGGATAAAAGTGTATGTTGTTGATGTTGGGCAAGGTAGTTAAGTGGTACGGCCTTGGGTAGGGCTGATTGATGAGTGAGGGCTGTGGGTCGGGCCAAGTTGTTGGGTTGTGGCCTTGGGTCAGGCCATAAAGGTAGAGTGAGGCCTTGGATCGGGCCAAATGGGTAGGTTAAGGCCTTGGGTTGGGTATGTTAAGGCCTTGGGGCATGCCAAAATGTTTCACTCGGAAATGTTTCGTTCCTTTTAGAAACAGATAAGGTTAGGGGATAGGAGGAATACCTATAGAATGTCGAGATGGTGTGCGCGTACCGTAGAGAAAGATCATGCTGACTGCGAAGAACTCCTTTTTGTCTTGGAAGGACTACCTGCAAATAAGAACACAAGACCACAAGATTTTGATTAAACAATAAATGAGGAAACTGCCTTGGGCCCAGGAAATATAAAACTTCCTTTCGAAGGTGGTCAGTTTCCCTGCTAATATGAATTAACACAAAAGACTATAAAATATCAATTAAGTTGTTTCATTGAACTGAGTAGGGGTAAGGCTGGTTTTCTGGTTTTGATCAGAGGAACCGATGGCGGTTACTGATAACCGATGCCGGTTACTGATAACCGATACCGTTGGGTTCTAGGATCTTCTTGGTAGCTATGGTGTTTGTAAGGCTGGTTTATGGATGATATTAGGAAATGAGATGATGAGAGGTAAAAGAATAACAGTTAGATGCAATGGCACGTTGGGTAGTGGATTCAGAAACGGATTTAGGAGGACTGAGATTCAAGAAGCATAAGAAATGTTATAACAGAGGACATGCAAGATGTGACTTACTGGTTTTGACCAAGATGCAAGCTGATCTCCTTTACTGTAAACACTTCTGGTATTTCCACTCGTCTCTGCTCGGTCAAGTGAAGATATGGACTCTGTTTCTCGCTCCCAATGCTCTCTGTTGATCCAAAAATCCTTCGACTGATCCCAAAATGAAATTTCAATCCGTTGTTTTGTTTTGGGGAGCCCATTTACAGGGAACCGATGGCGGTTGCGTAACTGACGGCGATCGAGTAGGAACCGGCATCAGTAAGGAAAAAGTAGGTTATTTTTAGTAAAATAGCCCACCTTCCTTTCTTTTCTCCCGAGAGATCAGTTGCGGGCTTGGTCAAGTGACTAGAAGGTCGGTTTTGGGTGCGAGAAAGGGGTCATTAGTTATGGGTGTAGGCGTAGACCACGTTTTAGGTTTTAATTAGGTTAGTTTAGGATTAGGGCTAGGTCATGATGAGGTGGCAAAATGAGGTGGCAGGTGAGGTGATGGGGATTTATCAATTACAAGGTAATTAATAAATAATTGTGTAAGGTTTAGGTAATGAGGTTAGGTTGCGAAATGGGATGCGGGTCACAAGGGGTCATAAGGGGTTGCTGGTTTGTCAGGAATTGGAAAAGACAGTAACCGATAGCGGTCTAGTAACCGATGTCGGTTATACTATAGCCGAAGTCGGTCAGGTAACCGATGTCGGTGTAAGAAGTCTGGGTTAACAAGATATAAAAGGCTGCTAATTTGATTTTTAACAACGTTTAGTATACTTGTCCAATTATTGATCACAGAAGACAGAGTATGAGAAAGAAAACAGAACTAAAAACAAGCAAGATGCACACGCAAATCCAGAGATTAACCCTAGGGTTAATTTTAATTATCGTGGGCTTATGCCTTTAGACGTAGAATGATGTCAGAATCCTAAACAAGAGACTTAGGGGAAATGTCAAGTTGTTTTGGCTTATAAGGTTACCTCAATCAGGCGGAGGAATACCGCGGAAAAGGGGGGATGTTTGAGCTGTTGTGTTAATTGTAAAGTGATTCGGTATGTGTTGTGCAGTGAATGTAAGATTAATTTCTTGTCAATACCGTGGATATCACCCCCATGTGTACGACCTGTTACTTAATCTATGTTCACTAGAATTGAAAACAGCAAGAAAGGATGCAATGCACGTGTTTTAAACCCAAATAGAAAATTATGTTCGATGAAGCAAGAGAGATGACTTTCACTAATGCGAAACTAGGAAAGCAAGACAAATTCTTTACGAAATATATAACAAAAGCAGCAACAGCAAGTATGCTTCTTAAAATGAAAATAAGCAAGAGAAACAGAAACCCGGAAATGGGTCCCACCGGGCGTGCTAAAATGTTTCACTCGGAAATGTTTCGTTCCTTTTAGAAACAGATAAGGTTAGGGGCTAGGAGGAATACCTGTAGAATGTCGAGATGGTGTGCGCGTACCGTAGAGAAAGATCAGGCTGACTGCGAAGAACTCCTTTTTGTCTTGGAAGGACTACCTGCAAATAAGAACACAAGACCACAAGATTTTGATTAAACAATAAATGAGGAAACTGCCTTGGGCCCAGGAAATATAAAACTTCCTTTCGAAGGTGGTCAGTTTCCCTGCTAATATGAATTAACACAAAAGACTGTAAAATATCAATTAAGTTGTTTCGTTGAACTGAGTAGGGGAAAGGCTGGTTTTCTGGTTTTGATCAGAGGAACCGATGGCGGTTACTGATAACCGATGCCGGTTACTGATAACCGATACCGGTGGGTTCTAGGATCTTCTTGGTAGCTATGGTGTTTGTAAGGCTGGTTTATGGATGATATTAGGAAATGAGATGATGAGAGGTAAAAGAATAACAGTTAGATGCAATGGCACGTTGGGTAGTGGATTCAGAAACGGATTTAGGAGGACCGAGATTCAAGAAGCATAAGAAATGTTATAACAGAGGACATGCAAGATGTGACTTACTTGTTTTGACCAAGATGCAAGCTGATCTCCTTTGATGTAAACACTTCTGGTATTTCCACTCGTCTCTGCTCGGTCAAGTGAAGATCTGGACTCTGTTTCTCGCTCCCAATGCTCTCTGTTGATCCAAAAATCCTTCGACTAATCCCAAAATGAAATTCCGATCCGTTGTTTTGGTTTGGGGAGCCCATTTACAGGGAACCGATGGCGGTTGCGTAACTGACGGCGGTTGAGTAGGAACCGGCATCGGTAAGGAAAAAGTAGGCTATTTTTAGTAAAATAGCCCACCTTCCTTGCTTTTCTCTCGAGAGATCAGTTGCGGGCTTGGTCAAGTGACTAGAAGGTCGGTTTTGGGTGCGAGAAAGGGGTCATTAGTTATGGGTATAGGTGTAGACCAAGTTTTAGGTTTTAATTAGGTTAGTTTAGGATTAGGGCTAGGTCATGATGAGGTGGCAAAATGAGGTGGCAGGTGAGGTGATGGGGATTTATCAATTACAAGGTAATTAATAAATAATTGTGTAAGGTTTAGGTAATGAGGTTAGGTTGCGAAATGGGATGCGGGTCACAAGGGGTCGTAAGACACGAATTTGGTGTCTACATTAGGCCCTTATTGTCATGTAGCTTGTTTTGTAAAGCTGCGCGGACAATAATATGAAGTGGTTTCTCCTGTTAAGGATATAGGTAATCCCCCTCAAATCTATCATAGATTGAGTGAATGGGAAATCAGGGATAGGGTTGATGAAGGGTACAGGTTGTAGAGAGGATGGTAAGGTGTGGGGTAGGTCCAAGGAAGCAGACGCATGTTGAAATGCAATAGTACGACTAGGGTACATGATTTGACAAGCAAACCAGCAATGTGTAGGAAAAGGTCGATAGTTTATCCAAACAAGGGTGATATAATCCTGGTATCCAAGGCATAGGAAGTAGCTCCAGGGTATATAACAGGTAAGGTACAGGAACGTTTAGGCATGTTCGGCAGTACCAAATGGTTGGTTTGGTTGAGATAAACGTCACGGTCTAGGTCTAGGCAAAGTTGGTCGACAGATCAAGTCAAGGACCCTAATCATGCTAAAACATGAACAGGTGAGCTCGATTGAACAAAAGGTACATGATGGATGGATAAAATAAAACGTTGATTGTGGGCATGGTATTGAAGTGATACGGCCTTGGGTCGGGCCAAGTTGTTGGGTTGTGGCCTTGGGTCAGGCCATAAGGGTAGAGTGAGGCCTTGGGTCGGGCCAAATTGTTAGGGCGAGGCCTTAGGTTGGGCCAAATAGCTGGGGTGAGGCCTTGGGTCGGGCCAAATGGGTGGTGTGAGGCCTTGGGTCGAGCCAAATGGTTGGGTGCGGCCTTGGGTCGGGCCAAATAGGTTGGTTGCGGCCTTGGGTCGGGCCAAATAGGTTGGTTGTGGCCTTGGGTCGGGCCAAGTGGTTGGGTGCGGCCTTGGGTTGGGCCAAGTGGTTGGGTGCGGCCTTGGGTCGGGCCAAATGGTTAACAAGGGGTTTGCAGCAAAGGTAGATATTTGCGATGTTTGTGAGTCACGAGCAGAGGGACTAGAGGCTAGATACCTCCATGCGAGAGAGCGTATTCACATGTTACAGGAGAGATTGGCAGATCAGTGGGCGGTACCAATAGCCATGGTACCTTTGAGGACAGGGAGGCCCGGCGAGAGGCGTCGACGATCACGATGATCACCTGGTTCGGGATGAGGCATGAGGGTCTAAGTAAATGTTATCGAGGTATAAGAATAAATAAGGATGCCGACCTGCGTGTCGATGATAGAGAAGATGTATTTGTTTAACATCTAAATAAAACTGAATATGCATGTTGATTTGAGTTATGATAATAATAAGAATGTTTTCGTTTTTTTTTGAAAAAAGGATAAAGAGGAATGTGATTAAATAGAAATACACCAAAAATATTTATATTTACCACACATGATAGGTTATGGTAGGGGATGGTCGAGCTAACCTTGGGAGACGCCATGTCTCTGAAGTGCTGCCTACATAGCCCATTGCACAAAGCAAGGAGGGGCCTCAGACCGATGTAGTTCTCCCTTAGGACCAGGGAGAGGTGAATTTAGGCAATTTGGTACGGTTTAGGCAATAATATGAAGTGGTTTCTCCTGTTAAGGATATAGGTAATCCCCCTCAAATCTATCACAGATTGAGATCGCGTGAAATCAGGGATAGGGTTGATAAAGGGTAAATGGTGTAGAGATGATGGTGAGATGGTGGGGTAGGTCCAAGGAAGCAGACGCACGTTGAAATGCATTAGTGCAACTAGGGTACATTATTTGACGAGCAAACCAGCAATGCATAGGCAAAGGTCGATAGTTTATCCAAACAAGGGTGATATAATCCTGGTATCCAAGGTATAGGAAGTAGCTCCAGGGTATATAACGGGTAAGGTACAGGAACGTTTAGGCATGTTCGGCAGTACAAAATGGTTGGTTTGATTGAGATAAACGTCATGGTCTAGGTCTAGGCAAAATTGGTCGACAGATCAAGTCAAGGACCCTAGTCATGCTAAAACACGAACAGGTGAGCTCGATTGAACAAAAATCTACGTGATGGGTGGATAAAAGTGTATGTTGTTGATGTTGGGCAAGGTAGTTAAGTGGTACGGCCTTGGGTAGGGCTGATTGATGAGTGAGGGCTGTGGGTCGGGCCAAGTTGTTGGGTTGTGGCCTTGGGTCAGGCCATAAGGGTAGAGTGAGGCCTTGGGTCGGGCCAAATGGGTAGGTTAAGGCCTTGGGTTGGGTAGGTTAAGGCCTTGGGGCATGCCAAAATGTTTCACTCGGAAATGTTTCGTTCCTTTTAGAAACAGATAAGGTTAGGGGCTAGGAGGAATACCTGTAGAATGTCGAGATGGTGTGCGCGTACCGTAGAGAAAGATCATGCTGACTGCGAAGAACTCCTTTTTGTCTTGGAAGGACTACCTGCAAATAAGAACACAAGACCACAAGATTTTGATTAAACAATAAATGAGGAAACTGCCTTGGGCCCAGGAAATATAAAACTTCCTTTCGAAGGTGGTCAGTTTCCCTGCTAATATGAATTAACACAAAAGACTATAAAATATCAATTAAGTTGTTTCGTTGAACTGAGTAGGGGAAAGGCTAGTTTTCTGGTTTTGATCAGAGGAACCGATGGCGGTTACTGATAACCGATGCCGGTTACTGATAACCGATACCGGTGGGTTCTAGGATCTTCTTGGTAGCTATGGTGTTTGTAAGGCTGGTTTATGGATGATATTAGGAAATGAGATGATGAGAGGTAAAAGAATAACAGTTAGATGCAATGGCACGTTGGGTAGTGGATTCAGAAACGGATTTAGGAGGACTGAGATTCAAGAAGCATAAGAAATGTTATAACAGAGGACATGCAAGATGTGACTTACTGGTTTTGACCAAGATGCAAGTTGATCTCCTTTGCTGTAAACACTTCTGGTATTTCCACTCGTCTCTGCTCGGTCAAGTGAAGATCTGGACTCTGTTTCTCGCTCCCAATGCTCTCTGTTGATCCAGAAATCCTTCGACTGATCCCAAAATGAAATTCCGATCCGTTGTTTTGGTTTGGGGAGCCCATTTACAGGTAACCGATGGCGGTTGCGTAACCGACGGCGATCGAGTAGGAACCGGCATCGGTAAGGAAAAAGTAGGTTATTTTTAGTAAAATATCCCACCTTCCCTGCTTTTCTCCCGAGAGATCAGTTGCGGGCTTGGTCAAGTGACTAGAAGGTCGGTTTTGGGTGCGAGAAAGGGGTCATTAGTTGTGGGTGTAGGCGTAGACCAAGTTTTAGGTTTTAATTAGGTTAGTTTAGGATTAGGGCTAGGTCATGATGAGGTGGCAAAATGAGGTGGCAGGTGAGGTGATGGGGATTTATCAATTACAAGGTAATTAATAAATAATTGTGTAAGGTTTAGGTAATGAGGTTAGGTTGCGAAATGGGATGCGGGTCACAAGGGGTCACAAGGGGTTGCTGGTTTGTCAGGAATTGGAAAAGACAGTAACCGATAGCGGTCTAGTAACCGATGTCGGTTATACTATAGCCGACGTAGGTCAGGTAACCGATGTCGGTGTAAGAATTCTGGGTTAACAAGATATAAAAGGCTGCTAATTTGATTTTTAACAACGTTTAGTATACTTGTCCAATTATTGATCACAGAAGACAGAGTATGAGAAAGAAAACAGAACTAAAAAACAAGCAAGATGCACACGCAAATCCAGAGATTAACCCTAGGGTTAATTTTAATTATTGTGGGCTTATGCCTTTAGACGTAGAATGATGTCAGAATCCTAAACAAGAGACTTAGGGGAAATGTCAAGTTGTTTTGGCTTATAAGGTTACCTCAATCGGGCGGAGGAATACCGCGGAAAAGGGGGGATGTTTGAGCTGTTGTGTTAATTGTAAAGTGATTCGGTATGTGTTGTGCAGTGAATGTAAGATTAATTTCTTGTCAATACCGTGGATATCACCCCCACGTGTACGACCTGTTACTTAATCTATGTTCACTAGAATTGAAAACAGCAAGAAAGGATGCAATGCACGTGTTTTAAACCCAAATCGAAAATTATGTTCGATGAAGCAAGAGAGATGACTTTCACTAATGCGAAACTAGGAAAGCAAGACAAATTCTTTATGAAATATATAACAAAAGCAGCAACAGCAAGTATGCTTCTTAAAATGAAAATAAGCAAGAGAAACAGAAACCCGGAAATGGGTCCCACCGGGCGTGCCAAAATGTTTCACTCGGAAATGTTTCGTTCCTTTTAGAAACAAATAAGGTTAGGGGCTAGGAGGAATACCTGTAGAATGTCGAGATGGTGTGCGCGTACCGTAGAGAAAGATCAGGCTGACTGCGAAGAACTCCTTTTTGTCTTGGAAGGACTACCTGCAAATAAGAACACAAGACCACAAGATTTTGATTAAACAATAAATGAGGAAACTGCCTTGGGCCCAGGAAATATAAAACTTCCTTTCGAAGGTGGTCAGTTTCCCTGCTAATATGAATTAACACAAAAGACTGTAAAATATCAATTAAGTTGTTTCGTTGAACTGAGTAGGGGAAAGGCTGGTTTTCTGGTTTTGATCAGAGGAACCGATGGCGGTTACTGATAACCGATGCCGGTTACTGATAACCGATACCGGTGGGTTCTAGGATCTTCTTGGTAGCTATGGTGTTTGTAAGGCTGGTTTATGGATGATATTAGGAAATGAGATGATGAGAGGTAAAAGAATAACAGTTAGATGCAATGGCACATTGGGTAGTGGATTCAGAAACGGATTTAGGAGGACCGGGATTTAAGAAGCATAAGAAATGTTATAACAGAGGACATGCAAGATGTGACTTACTGGTTTTGACCAAGATGCAAGCTGATCTCCTTTGCTGTAAACACTTCTGGTATTTCCACTCGTCTCTGCTCGGTCAAGTGAAGATCTGGACTCTGTTTCTCGCTCCCAATGCTCTCTGTTGATCCAGAAATCCTTCGACTGATCCCAAAATGAAATTCCGATCCGTTGTTTTGGTTTGGGGAGCCCATTTACAGGGAACCGATGGCGGTTTCTTAACCGACGGCGGTCGAGTAGGAACCGGCATCGGTAAGTAAAAAGTAGGCTATTTTTAGTAAAATAGCCCACCTTCCCTGCTTTTCTCCCAAGAGAGCAGTTGCGGGCTTGGTCAAGTGACTAGAAGGTCGGTTTTGGGTGCGAGAAAGGGGTCATTAGTTATGGGTGTAGGTGTAGACCAAGATTTAGGTTTTAATTAGGTTAGTTTAGGATTAGGACTAGGTCATGATGAGGTGGAAAAATGAGGTGGTAGGTGAGGTGATGGGGATTTATCAATTACAAGGTAATTAATAAATAATTGTGTAAGGTTTAGGTAATGAGGTTAGGTTGCGAAATGGGATGCGGGTCACAAGGGGTCGTAAGACACAAATTTGGTGTCTACATGGTGCACAGAAATGGCGCATGACAATGAGTGTTGACACTAAAATGTATGCGCCAAGGCGCAGGAAAGTGGTGCACAGAAATGGATGTCGACAGGGTAAAGGATGCGCCCTTGGCGCATGGAAATGGCGCATGACAATGAGTGTTGACACTAAAATGTATGCGCCAAGGCACAGGAAAGTGGCGCACAGAAATGGATGTCGACAGGGTAAAGGATGCGCCCTTGGCGCATGGAAATGGCGCATGACAATGAGTGTTGACACTAAAATGTATGCGCCAAGGCGTAGGAAAGTGGCGCACAGAAATGGATGTCGACAGGGTAAAGGATGCGCCCTTGGCGCACGGAAATGGCACATGGCACAGAGTGTCAACAGGGAAAAATTTGTGCCTTAGCGCATGTAAGAGGATGTCGACACACACACGGATGCGCCTATGGCACACCTTCAGGAGGCGCAACATTTTGAGCGCTGACACGAAGCAGACCCTGGCGCAAATATTCAAATGGCCATAAATTTTGACTGGGAGCTCGGATTCATGCAAGGTTGGAATTTTTGGAAAGCTTATGAGGTCCTCTGTCCAACTACGACTGGATATCTTTAATTGGGTGAGAAAAAATTCTTAAAAATGTAAAATACAGTTCGCCACTTTTGGGTTCGCTGGGGTTCTCACCTACCATCATAATGAGATGAATTAAATGCAACCTAGAGGTGGTTGGGGTAGTTTTGGAATTCCTCTCTCTTTTCTCTCTCTTTCTTCCTATAAATTATAAGGAGGGGATTCTTTCTAAAGGTTGGACATTTCTGTTTTGCCCCTCCCTTCTTCTCTTTGGCAGGTGAACTTGTGGAGTTAAAACCTCCCATTTGAAACTGTAATGCAACCTTGCCTCTTGGCATTTTGCAGTGTGCTGTATCAATCTTTGGAGCAAATTAATGCATGTCTGTGGATGATTCTCAACCCTCTCTGTATTCATTTGCATTCCCCTGATCTTTCACTGTGAATCTAGCTATCTATGTAGGATCTTGCATTGCATTTTAATGGTCTGTGTTTATTGGCAAGACATGTGTTCTTCATTCCTCGGTGCATCACCTTTGTAGTTTAGGTTTTATTTTACGCATTTTCTTACCCCTGTCTCCTTGGCAAGTTAGATCAGGTTTTTAGTAAACCCTCTGCATCTTCTACATGTGCATCTGAACAGAGGAATAGGAACCTATTTATCCTATTTTTTTTATTGATTTTTGTAGATTCATCACTTGAGGATATTTTAATTTTCAATAATTATCCCTCTCTTGATCCTTCAAATGGATGAACACCAAATTGGAATGATTATTCATGTTAGCAACTGTTTCATTATCTTCATCATTCAAATAAGGGGTATATTCACACTAATTGCAAGTGTTTCCAAAAAAGTAGACATCAATCTTATGCAACATAAATTCTAAAAAGTTCTTCATTAATTTTTATGCTCGTCAGATGCATGCTTCACAATGACTCTTCTTTGTAGCCTATAAATGCTCCACATGTGGCAATTCACAGGAGGTGCCTCAAGAGTTAATCTTCTTATGAAACTTCAGTTATTTTTTTCTATTCTGCAATATGATTTTGAAGTTTGTATATATTCCCCCAGGAGAATAATTGTATTGCAAAAGATATAAACAATTGTGTGAGTTTTTTCTTCAATGAGAGCATATCATTTTCCAATTTTTGCAACTAGGGAATCAAGTGGATACCTGTAAGATTGGCACAATGACCCTAGGATAATCTTTCCAGGTATGATGTTCTATCACTTTCCTAGATAGAAATGTTATCTTATTCTACTTCAATGGTGTGATCCAATTGTAGGCCTCTTCAATGATAAGTGAATGTTTGGTTGAAATTTTTGTAATAATTTTGATTTTTTTTTTTTTGGATTTTTGAAATATTTGATTTTTTTTTTTCAAATTTTGCAAACTTTGGAAGGAATTGAAAATACAAATGCAAGCAAACATGAATACATAGAAAAAAAAAGGAAAATTCTCCATGGCTTAAATATACTAGGAGAAAAACATAACACATGCAAGTGACAAAAATATACAAAGTAAGCAATAGAAAAAAACCCAATATGAACAGGAAGGATCCACAACAAATTTATATGCGAGCTAAGATGCAAATAAATTTCCTGTAATTGGTCCATAAGCACATTCTAGATACACAAAGTACTGGTTACTCTAGCTAACAAACATAAGAGATTAAGCTAAGACTAGACAATACAACATTCCATAAGTACAAACGTTAGACAAGTAAATACAACAAACAAGCTAGTGAACAAAGCACACCAATGTTAAATACTAATAAGCAATGGATAATATAACACAAATCACAACAATAATGTCCAAAGACTTTCCTAGTGTGTTTTTTGATGAAAAATAGACCGATGTCAAGTTTACCCCAAGTGAAAACCAAATCCGAGTGGTGCCCTAAGCAAAACAATATTGCAAAGAGTGGCTTGATGGATTGGAAAAATGTAGATTATTGGGAACAATCAGATGAAGAAAGTGGCCAACAAAATTACATAGTCGTGAGTGTTTTTTTTGGAAAGCATGTTCGAAACATTTTGCATTTTCTAAACAATTTTATATTATTTTTGGGATGTTGAACAATTTTATATTGTTTTTGGTCTTTTTGGAATTTTGAACCACACATTAAAGAAGAGGGAAAAAGGAAATTCCCAAGTCATAACCAACACACTATGTGTGAAGGCAGTGGACTAAAACATTGTGGAAGGTGAACCAGAGTGGTAGATAATGGGCATGTCGACCTAACAAGGAGAACACACAACACAAGGCGAGGTGGAAAGATACAAGTGAAAAACAAGGTGAAATGACAACATAGGTGGATGCACTGATATGCCCCCAACACAAGGGTTACTCTTTGAAGACTTAGGAGTAGAACTTCTTCAGATGAATGACATTTATAGGATCTTTCAACTCTTTTTCATGCTCAGTAGACAATTTATATGTGTCAGATCCAAATTTGGCAGTTATAACATAAGGACCCAACCAATTATGCTCAAATTTTCCCTATTTTTCTTGTGGTTTAGATGTGTTCTTCTGATTTTCTTTTAGGACTAAGTCATTGATTTCGAACTGTTGAGGTTTGATCTTGTGATTATAAATATGAAATAGCTACTTCTGATATACGACATAGCCACTTCTGATATACCTGCAGATGATCTATGGCATGATGTCATCTCTTGGTATGACACAGCCGCTTCTGATATACCTACAGATGATCTAAGACATGAAGTCATCTCCTGTCTAGTAATTCCATCTATGCGAGGAATGCAACACAATAATCCTCTTCATGAATGAGATGTTAAAGGGACACACGAAGTGAAGGTAGCTCAACTTCGACAAGTAATATGGCTTCAGGTCCATATACTAGGAAGCATGGAGTAGCTCCTGTAGGAGTGCGGAAGGAAGTTCGGTAAGCCCAAAGGGTGGGATACAACTGTGTATGCTAATTACGTTCATGTTTATTGACTGTATTTTTGAGAATGGATTTGAAAGTCTTGTTTGACTCTTTGGATTGGTTGTTGCATTGTAGATAGTAGGGTGTAGCCAATTTTAGGTGGATATTATACTTTTGAGGTAGGGCCTTTAGATCCTTATTTTTGAAGGAACCACCATTGTTACTGACAATAGCATCGGGGATGCCAAAAAGATAGATAATATAGTTAAAAATGAATTTAGAAATATTACACCTAGTAACGTAGGTAAGAGGCATATCCTCAACCCGCTTGGTGAAATACTCAGTGGATGTTATCATGAATGTATGGCCATCAGAAGATGTGGGATTTATTTTTCCAATTAAATTGAGTCCCCATTTTGAAAAAGGCCAAGGTGAAGTGATGGGCTGAAAGGCTTGGGGTGGTGCATGAATGATATTACTATGTTTTTGGCAAGCTTGACATTTCTTCACAAAATTACATGCATCTTCCTCCATTGTGGGCCAGTAATATCCAATGCGTAGGATATTCTTCGCAAGGACCATTCCATTGGTATGGGCACTAGAAATACCCGAATGTACTTTAGCTAGCGTCTAATTAGCTTCATCCTTATTGCAACATCTTAGAGAGTCACATCATAGCCTCTTTGATATAAGGTGTCATCAAGAAGGGTGTAGCGCAAAGTACATTGTGCTAAGGCATTTTTATTAAATGAATTAAAATTCGGAGGGTAGGATTTAGTTTGAATGAAGGTATATATATCTTGATACCAAGTATGATCAAGAGCAAAAATCTCACAAACCATGGTGAAATCTGACAATTCATATATGGGCACCAAAAGATGTTCAACGAGGAACTCGTGAGTTTGATTAGTGTTGAACGAAAGAAGGGATGTGATAGTTGTCATGACATCCACTGCTTTATTTTGTATGGAAGGAACTTGTTCAAAATTGATAATCCATAAATACCCTCTAAGGATATCAACCATTTTTTAATAGGGTAAGATATTCTCATATTTTACTTGATACTCTCCATTAACTTGATTAATGACGAGAAGAGAATCACCGAGAACTGTTAATTCTTGCAAGTGACAGGAGATAGAAAAACTTAATCCTTCTATCAATTCTTCATACTTGATTATGTTATTTGTGCAAGGGAAGCTGATATGATAAGATTTAGGTATGAGATCTCCATCTATTGCACGTAAGACAATTCCTACTCCAGAACCATGTGTATTGCAAGATCCATCAAAGAATAACGTGCATGAGGGGGTTACTTCTATGTATAAAAGGTATTCATCTGGAAATTCAAAATTTAATGGTTGTGAACTTGGCAGTGGCACTACAAATAGTTGATCTGTCAGTACTTGACCTTTGATAGATTTTTGATTGACAATTTCAATGTCAAATTCGTTGAGTAGTGCAACCCAGCTAGACATCTGTCTTGTTATGATTGGTCTCGAAAGTAAGTACTTAAGAGGGTCAACCCTTAAAATTAGCTTGGTAGTATGATTTGGTAGATAATTTCACAACTTGCCAAAAGTATAAGAAACTGCTAAACATGCCTTTTCAACCTACGAGTACATGGTCTCATGTTCAAGCATAGTTTTACTCAAGTAATACACAGTTATTTCCCAACCCTTATCATTGTGCTATGCCAATAATGCCCCAATGACATGTTATGTTGCAGAAGTATACAACAACATAAGCTTATCCTTTATAGGTGGCATGAGTACTGACGAAGATGATAGGTATTCTTTCAATTTTGTAAAGGCTTATTGATAGTTTTGTGTCCATTTTAATTGGACATCCTTGTTAAGCAGTTGGTTGAAGTGATGGCACTTATCTTCCCATTGAGAGATGAAGCGATAGATAGATTGTATTTTTCCTTGCAGGACTCTTAGTTGTCGAAGGTTCTGAGGAGGTGGCATATCTATTATATCTTTGACCTTGGTAGGGTCCTCTTCAATTCCTCTTCATGAGACAATGAATCCCAAAAGATTTCCTGAAGTGACACCAAAGACACTTTTTTTTGGATTAAGGCAAACCTTGTTGTTTTCACCAAATCAATGCACCCTATGAATGGAAAGAATGTAACCAAGACGTTTGGTGTGATTTGGACACATGGGATCACCTCTCAAGATGTGGGACTTGGGCTCGAGGTGGACTTCCGAATAAGGTCGGCTTCCTCTTCCAAAAATAAGTGTTTTACTACTCCTAGTGAAATAAAATGTCTATCTAGTCATATGCTAACACTTTCATGGGTTTTAGGGAAAGATATTTTCAGATATGAAACTATACAAGGGATGGTGATGCACCAAATAAAGGGTGTTTCTAGACTCAAGAATGGTTAATTTGAAGAGGGTGTATGCACTATAGGTCAACTTCACCTACTGCAACTTAGAGAGGGTACATAATACCACAGAAAGGAAGCACACATTCCCTTTTTAAAACTTCATCAGAAAAACAAGTTATCAATTTTCCAGTGAAGAAGGATGAACTTGAGAAGGGTGAACAAGCACCACAACTCAACTGCATGCAATTTTCCACCACTCGATAAGCACAAAACTCCAAGAACTTGCAATAGAAACATGAATTTGCACAATATACCTAGAAGCATGAGAAAAGGCACAAAGAAGTATAGAAGAATGAAAGGACCAAGATTAGTCACAAAACACACACATTTATTTCTTCAATAACACGCACAATGCATTATACATTCAGAAGAGGAAATGTTTTCCATTTCAGTCTTGAAGAGGAGGCTTAGAATTTCTCTCAACACACATTTTTTATCCTGTAAAATTGACGAGGGCAATTTTATAGGTAACCATACCAAAATTTTGTCCTGGTCCCTCGTCGGGGACCCCTCTGCGTTCGGAACGTTGGAAAATCCCTTTCCAGGAAATCTAGTTCTCCGAACTTAGCCATTTTTTATCCCTTTTTTAGGTCAGGCGCACCTTTTACCTATGTTACATAGAGTAAATCTGCACCCCCTTCATTTCCTTTGGCACACCGTTTGATGTTTCGACACATGTTTTGATGCGCCTTCCCGTGATGCGTCATTCTTGCGTGCGCCAGGGTGCATGCGCCTTCATGTTGGCACATTAATTGTTGTGTCGTGTTTTGGTGTGCCAAAGGGCGCATGAAATGGGGTGTTGACAGTCTTAAACTTGCACCAAAGGCACAAGTATCTTTGTGTTGACACACATTTATCCGTGCCAAAGGGCGCACTGTTTGATGTGTCGACACATGTTTTGATGCGCCACTTGAAAAAGTGGTTGGCACATTTATTGCACCTTTGCCTATATATAGGCGCATCCGCCCTGTCACTTTCACCAGTCAGAAAAACACGTGATAACTTTTTTCCTCTGCACCTGTCAACACGCCTGTCATCCTCATGTGTCACGTTTGTGGACCCCGTTTCGCCTCTCACATTCTATATATTCTGGGTAAGTGGTCCTTGTTACTCTCATGTTTTAGTTTTGTTGTTGGCTGTTTGTTTGTGTGGTAGGATAGATGGATCTGTGAAACCATGAAAACCCCTCTTGCTGATCCTTGTTTTTCCCTCCCAAGCTCTTCCTCCTCTTTCCAAATTTGCTGGTAAGGAGGGCTCTGCCTCAAAATCACTTGGACCTCTTTGTTGTGCCCCCTTCACCATCTATAAACCCTGAAAAGAAGCTTAAAGGATCACAAATCTATCAGAGATAGAAGAATTTAAAAACGTTTCCAAAACTATGTTTTCTACCCTTTGGCGCAATCACCACCCTTGCAACAAAAAGCACAGTCACGCCAATGGCGCACCAAACTTGAGTGCAACATGCTTAATCCCCGCGCCTTGTGAAAACCAAGTAAAACACATATGAATGGTGCAAGCACACCCTGCCCCCATGCAACACCAGCATTACTTACGCCAAGTACGAAACTACATAAACGGCACAGGCGCATCCCCTCTTACATCAGCACATGTCATGCAAACCTTCCATGCGTCGTGCCAAGTTCCCTTGTTTCGCACATAAAATCTATGTTACACACATCAACCCTGTGCCCCTCGGCACACCGAAGTTCCATGTAACATGAAAAATATATGCGCCATTGGCGCATCCTATCCCCGTGCAACATGAAAATTATCTGCAATATAAAACATATGAATGGCACAGGCGCACTTCTGCTTACAACAACAAAAATGTCATGTGCAACATCCTTGCACCTTGCACCCTTTAGTGCTAATTTGTCCCTTGTAACACCCTTCTTCTGTGTGCCATACTATTAACCCTGTAGCCTGCATTGTTCATGCACCCTGCGCCCTGAGGCCTTAAAATTGCTAACTCCTCATTCTATTCTGTAGCACTTTAATAGAAGATCTAACAGCTAACATGGCTCTTCTACGTTGGGTTTTGCTTCTTCTTCTTACAGATCAGCAACTGAATTCAGATCCACATATATCTACATCAAGCAAGAGACTGACCAAATCAAAGGGTAAAGCTAAACTTATAGAGGAAGAGATGAAGTACAAGTATCAGAGGGTCAGAATGCCTGAGTCTCAGGCAGAATGTGACCTGGATATAAGAGACTCAGAGCTCGGTCACATTGATATGGAAGATTTCTGGGCCAGAACCAGGAGGGTCATAGGGAGTCCTTGGATGGAAAAACTGGTAGGTAGTGGCCTGCATTTTGCTGGGGGGATCCCCGTCAGTGCAGTGAACAATGAATTCATGATGGTAGTGGCCCGCTGCTACAACAAAGACACGAGGTGTGTCCAAAATGAGAAGGGCAAAGTCATAATCAACCTGACTGCCCGACACTTCGAAATCATGCTTGGCATCCCTCACCATCGGCATTTCGTGGCCGTAAGCCAAGAAGACTGCACCAAGGCTTGGGAGGACAATGAAGACCAGTGCATGCAACTGATGAATGAGGTGTACCTAAAGAACAAGAAGGTGATAACCAGATGGCCACAGGTTATTCACCGAAGCGACTTCTCTAAGGAACTGAGTGATACTATCACGTTCCTAAGCAGAGTATTTGGGCTTTTCGACGCCCATTACTTTCATAA
Organism: Taxus chinensis; assembly: GCA_019776745.2. Classification (NCBI taxonomy): domain Eukaryota; kingdom Viridiplantae; phylum Streptophyta; class Pinopsida; order Cupressales; family Taxaceae; genus Taxus; species Taxus chinensis. The sequence goes on along the minus strand of CM034152.1, from coordinate 61,014,479 downwards.
ATGGATGCTCAGGTACCTGGAGACTATGAACAAAAATGTGCCAGATCAACGCTTCGAGTGGGCGGAGATCATAAGCAGCACCATATCCGAGCAGCTCCAACAACTCACCACAACAGGGAGGTTCTACATGAACTCCTACGTAGTTTATGTTGCAGCCTCAGAGAGAGATTATCCAGCATTGAGCCGATGCGGGGTTTGGCCCCAGGTGAGAATATATGAGTACTACCCAGAGCTGAAGCTGGAGAATAGCATCTCACAGTTCACCAAAATCAACGATGCCTTCTTCTACGGCATCGTCTGCCTATTGAGGCCCAACATGACTCACGGTCAAACGACCAAGAGCATTTTCGCAGCAACAGAGAAGTGGGGGGCCTTATTCACACAATTCCCAACCTTCACCTATCTCAGGGCAGCTAACTTCCTGGGTGAGCCCACCAAATTGCCGAGATATGCCGGCCCCAAACTGATCCTGTTAGAGCTATCCAGACAGCTCGTGACATACCACAAAAAGTGTTTGAAGAGAAAGAAGGGTGGAACTCCTTTCCCCCTTATAGTGGGCAGGTACACTTGTCTTTCCCACCACAAAGCCTGGGAAATGGTTTCCGAGCTAGAACTGCTCAATCTAAAGCACAACTTCCCGGCGAGGCCCACTTTTGATCCAAGGAATTGCCTTCCCAAGGCCAAACTCGATCCAATCCACATTCTGCAGATTGAGGACATTTATATCGACCTGTATCATGAGGTCGAGCTCAGAAGAAAGGACCATTCTCACCTGGCCCTGGCAGAGATCATTCAGTACGGCATGGCCATTATCCTGAAAGGTTATCAAACTACTAATCAAGAAGTTGATCAGGTATATCTTGACACGGACGGGGACAACTGGCCGTTTACTACAATCGACAGAACCAAAGTGCCCCAGACCATTGAAGAAAGGGTCAAGGAGACATTGCGGAGAACAGAGCACTGGTGCAGGATGAATGGCCTCATCTACCTCGGGGTAGATTTCACTACATCTCCATTGGGCAACGCACCTGTCAGGCCAAAACATCTGCCAAAAGTAAAAGGCAAGGATAAAGAGGGCGAATCAAGCTCTGCTCGAGAAGAGGCTCCTGAAAGTCCCCCTTCCGCCACACAAGAACAGGTAGTAAGCCTGTTATCTCCAGAGAAAGAAGCGGCCGAAGATATTCCGATGGGCACATCCACTCAGGATGTTGCCACTACTACAACTGCTGAGGTCCCTTCTGTCCCTTCTCCCTCTCCTCCTCCTCCTCGTGTGACCCAAGCGACCATTCCTTTGGTTGTATCTCCTTCCCCATCTTCCACTGTTCCCCTTTCCTCTTCCTCCATTTTCTCTTCTCTCGCGGAGCTGTCCCCCACCATCTCTTCTCTCATCTCTCAGCTCCCTTCCATACCCTCGACTACCTCCCCTGCAGTATCCTTTCCTCCCTTGAGTACTTCGCTGGCCTCTCTTGCAATGCCGCCACCAAGTGTCTCAACACACTTTCCCTCCACTACTGCAGCTGCTCCCTCTTCTACTTCTGGTCCCACTCCCATAAGTCCAGCATGGATCTCTCAGCACCTGAGCCAGCAAAAGAGGAAAGTTCCTATTGCACCGATGGACTTCTCCGTCATCCCATCAAAGGGGGCCAAGAAGAAAAAGCCTATAACCCACTTCTCTCAGAGTGCATCAGGAGAGAGAGTAATGGAGATCGTGTATCCCGATCCTTTAAAGGATAAAAAGGATCTGTCTCCGACAGATTATACAGTGACCCAAGTCACAATGGGAACGTCTTCAGAAAGCCTTCAAGGAGAGGCCCTATCTGCAGTGGATGCCCTTTGCAAGAAACTTCAAGAAGTAAAGGAAGAAAAGAGGCTATTAAAGGAGCAAAATAAACATCTTCTCCACGCCTTGCAGAAAATGGGCAGTGCACCTCCTACAACTACCACCGAAACTCCTGAGCCCCTGAGCCAGGATAAGATAAATGAATACGCCAAAATCAGCGAGCAGGGTATGGCAGTGTCCACCTGGAGAGACCAAATCCTCAAGGAAAGTGAGGGAGTAATCGTCAAGTTCACCGAGTTGTATCAGAACATCAATCAGGTGAACAAGGCACTCCAGGTGATTGCGAGACCCATCTCCGAAGAGTTGGAAAATGCTAGGCTCCAGCATGAGACCTTCCAGAAAATGCTTGATTGTTCAGTCGAAGATCTGGTTAAGTTCGGCATCTTCAATCACCCCAGAGCGCCCAACAAAATCCTTTCTACTTTGGACTACCAGGTCGATCAGTTGGAGTTTGTCCTCGAAAAGATAGATAAAGTCAAAGAGGAAGCCTTGGAGGCTATGCACCAGATGGAGCAAATCATCCTGAGAATGTCCCCATGCTTACTCACTCCTTCTTTCACCCTGAGGAAGGTAGACCAAACTATTCGGATCTTTAAGGAGATCATCTCGCAAGGGTTAGGGCCAGAAGCCACTTTCGACACCGAATGCATCAACAACCTTCTGGCCTGTCGTGACTTTATAGGGTTCCTGATAGAGGCTAGAAATGAATATGCCAAGCTCCCAGAAAGGCTCGTGGATGAACGTGAAACTTGCAAAGTTATCAGCGATCGCCACAAGGATCCTGCTCAGGATCAACTTCAGCCCATGATCAGCAAGTTTATGGAATATCGGGCCCAGTATAACATCACTTCTCCCGAGCAACAGCAGAAGCAGGACACTCCCTTTCGGCCGCGAGACGATGACGAATAGTCTCCTTCCTCTCGATCTTATTTTTGTAAATATCTAAGAGTATGTTGGCACAAACGATGACATCATCCATGTTGCACCATGGGATGATGTCATCCACCAAGTTGTCAAAAGTCAATATTGACTTTTAGATATTTTTGTAGATACTTTGTAATTAAGTCGTTGGTTCCTTTTTGTCTTCTCTCTTCTCCTTCTTCTATATATACTTGAATGCTTGTTGTATTCAAGGGTGGATACTTTTCAAATGAAAAATAGAAGTAAGAAGAAAAGACTTTGAGCTTTTTGTAACAGAAGGAAATATTAATACAATATTTAGACTTTGTGCTGAATACCTGTGTTATACATCAGAGCTTTCTTATGTCAGATCTGTATGTTTGTTCTGTTGAATCTACTTCTGCTTTATTGTCATTTATTCATCAATATTTCTTTGTTCGTCTATGCGAGTAAGTTCGGCTCTGTTTACTACCAGCCCAAAACATAGACCCTCTAACCTTTCTACTTTGGAATTCATTTCTTTTCTCCCTTCAGATCTTTCCTATCTCCCCACCTCGTTTCTTTCCCTTCTTCTACAGTTGGAAATACCTCTACTGGGATGAGATCCCAACCCCCGAAGGCAAAATATTGTGAGACTTGCACAGATTCCTGCTGGTAGAATAGCAATAAACCAGTTTCACTTTGCTGACTCAAAGAGGGGCTATGCCCTGCACACTGTTGGCTCGTCTATCCATAGATCTGTCCACCCGACAGATTTTCAGACCAACACATTTATAGAAGAATATGTGAGAGAGGAGAGGAAAGGTCATAATTACATCCCTAAATTGAATGTACATGATGGTTCATTTATTATAGTTGGTTGAACCACTTTGAGAAGCTTCCATCATGTGCCATTAATGCTCAGTTGACCTTATCTTCTTAATTAATTAAAATAATATTTAAATAATAATAATAAATATTATTATTAAAATATTTAAATAAAAAATATTAAATTAATTACTATTAATATGGGACCCACATTGACTAGTTTGACTTGAGGAGGGGAAAATTATGAGGAAAAGGCCAAAAAGACCAACTCGGTGGTTTTCTCGCCGAGCCAATTCACCGAGTTGGACTCGAGTCCTTCTATACCGTACCGAGTTGATTTCATACCACTGCGACCGAGATGAATTCAGGTATCCATCTCCTTGCTATGGACCACATCTTAATTTTATACCAAAATGTAACTAGGCTCATGTTATGCTTCAGCTCGATGTCGAGTTGTTCAAGAGCTCAGCATGGTGAGTTATCCAAATAGCTCCCTTTCTAGTGAACTTGTTGACCGAGTCACATAATGCCTAACGAGATTGGTTTGAGCTACTTCATTAAATTGATTCTTCCTCACAAGTCTGTCATCTCGTTCTCTGTGCATGATTTCCCCGATCTCTTCTCAATGAATGGTGAATGGCCCAAATTCTATGTCATCATTGCCAATTTATGACTTGACTCTATGATACCAAAATGATTTGATAGTTGAGCTCCCTCAGCTTACACCCGTGAAGTCATTTCGTGTATTTCTTTGTAGATGGTTAAAACAAAAATGTTTGAAATGTTAGCCTATTTTGAACTGAGCTCATACATGAGCACCGTTTATACAACGAGCCTCATTCTCTACGAGTTGTTTTCCCACAACCGAATAACTTTCCACCATGTCACCTCACCCAATAACTCATTCTATGCTTATTCAAACTCACTCTCCACATGATCTTGGAATCATCAAGTGACTCACTCACCATACTGTGCCATCGAGCTCACAATGCGATCTCTCCACCGAGCTCTAAAATGAGTTTCAAACTGAGCTATATCTTCTGTTAGATCGAATCCTTAGTGAATATGCCGAGCTCCACATGACTGGGACCCATTGAAACTTTCACCACTCTACATTGAGTTGTTATTCAAGCTAGGATTAACCCATCTCGACGTCCCACTCTTGGGCTCAACTTGGTTCAACATCACATCCTACGACAACCTGTGACTTGGTGACTCGCCTGAAGTATTTCCACCACCGAGCTCCACTTCAAACACTGTGCTCTCGCCATCTTATAACCTTGACACTAAATGACTCACGAATTTGTCCAATGTAACTTGGTTCACATGGCTCGTCTCCCTTCAAATCTTGTCAATTGATATTGAGTTCCTCCAAACCCATGCGACTCGGCCCTATGAGCCCGAGATGCTTCCACCTCCAAGCTCCCAAAATGAGTTTTCCATTAAGCTCTTTTCACTCTTACCAAGCTACGTGCTGAGTGAGATTCTACGTTGAGATCCATTTTCTTTCTCCACGTTGAACCTAAAATGACTTTCCATCCCATCTATAACTAAGCTCCATACAGAATCGAGCTCCTCCATTAAGCCCAGATCCCTTGTATTGAGCACCTCTTGACTTGCTCAGTCTTACAATGTGGCTCCTCAACTGCCTTCAATGCTCATCGCCATGTCGATCTCCCAAAATGAGATTTCCACTAAGCTCCTTCAACCAACTTGGCCTCTCAGCTTGGCTCACCACCAATGCATCACCTCATATTAGTTTGTTGCAAATTTAAACTTGCCACCAAGTTGCCTCAGGTCTATTCTTCCCTTGATCACCATGCATCGGTTAATGCCTACTCAGACCTCAGCTTGACCCTTTCGCATGGCATCCCACATGAACTCGCCCTTCACAAAAACGTGTTACACCATTGTACCACTATCATCCACTGCTTCCGCACCACTCAGACTTGCACACATTCTCCCACTTAGCTTGGAAAATTTTATGCCTTCTCGACCGTAACTGCCCAACACTCTTGAATTCCCTGGTGACTTGCCTAGTTAATTAGAAATAGACATAGACTCATTCTCTATGCGGAAACCTCATGATGGATTGCCATTACAAAATTTCCATTATGGAAATCAGGATGAATTTATCCCATATGAGGAGCTCTTATGTTGACTTTCTATCTCCAAAAATCTCCTATGTGGAATTCATGCTTTGGATTTCCATTAATGAAAACCCACTTGGAAATCATCCTGATTTTTTCCCCCACGTGTGGAAATTTCATCTTGGCTCGCCATGGCATTATCTCCATCATGGTCGCAAGCCCTGAAATCCCCCCAAGTGTGTGACACCTTGGCCTGACTGCCCCAAATCTCCACCATTGGCTCCATTGGCTCAAACTCCCAATGGTAGGCTCACGAGTCAAAACAAGCCGGTTTATAACTCAGATTTTATATCTATGACTGCCGATGTGCACGTTTAGCTCCACGAGCTCGATCCTTCCTCGCAACCACCCTATAACTTGTTGTAATGAGTTCCTTTGAGTCATGCATTCCATGTTGGGCCTTCACAATAATTTCTCAACAAACTCTCTGTGAGATCCTCCTTTATGTCGCCGAGCATTCGAATGACAATTTTCCAAGTGACTTGGTCTTACATTTTGTTGTGTCTTCTAAAAGCTTCCTTGTGTGTGAGCTCAACATTCTCTATCGCCATGAATTGTTCTCTACTAGCTCCATATCAAGCTCATTGCCATGTTGTCATGAGCTTTTCCTAAATGCCACCATGAAGATCTCATCCTAAACTTGGCCATGACTCGTGCCTTATAATATTCTTTCCTCCATGTGATCACTAGCTCGACCCTATATATATGACCTTGAACATACCTCAGTCGTGACTCTACACATAATATTTTATTCCTCATATGAGATTCTAGTGAGCTCAGCTCACCATGACATAACCCTGCCTGAGCTTCTCCTCTACATTGGCTTGGTGTTGATTTCCTTAGCTTGAACTCAAGTTCATCATCAATCTACTGAGTTGAACTCATTTGGTTCACCTGAATCATGTAAGAAAGTTGTTCCCTCATTCCATGTGCCATTGCTAGCCTTTTACCATTGACTCCTTGAAGCCAAACTATCAACTCATAAATCATCCTTAGCTCACCAAGCTACTCAACGAAAGCTATTTCTAGCTCAATGTCATGTTACTCTTCTAAATATGACCCTACCCTAAAAATTTTGATATTCTGGGTCTTTTTCTCAAAATTGGAGAGTTATGGAAATGTAACAAAAGTATTTTAAACATAAATTATTAAATTTGATGATTACTTATTTGTATTGAACAAATGTGAGCCCGCCAAGGGATAATTTTTTGCACTTAAGAAAACTTGAAACCTTCGAGACCTGAAATGAAGAAGAATAGTTTGAGATGACTCCGAGACCACCTGGGATAGCATAAAGGTTTCGTACATGTATAATTTTGACTGGAATGTCCTAGAATACCTCATGAAGGATTTTTTCAGCCTTAGGTCCTAATAGGCTCTTCGTTGTCCAATTTTTTCCAAAAGGGCAATAATTGACAACACTTGTATTCCCTTAATTACTCAAATATACACCTAAGAACTGCTAGATGATTAAATCTAGTCTTTGAGTTACCAAGAATATCATCAACATAATCCTCCATTATGTCGTGAAGAATGTCGTGGAAAATAATAGTCATGACACGTTGATAAGTTGCACCAATGTTTTTAAGGAAAAAACACATGAACTTATAAAAAAAATGTCCCCCATGGGGTTGTAAAAATTGTCTTATGCTGGTCTTCTTCAGAAATTTGAATTTGGTTATACCCCAGAAAATCCATCCATAAGAGATAACATCTCATGGCCCACAGTAGAATCGACAATCATGTCAATATTAGGCAAAGGGAAGTCATCCTTGGGACATGTATTATTAATGTCACAAAAATCTGTACAAATATAGATTCTGAGGGTATTCTTCACAACTTGTACCATATTAAATATCCAATTTGAGTAGTCAATGGACTGTATGAAGTTTACATCCAATATTTTTTTTAGTTCAGCCTTAACGAGCAATGCGACCTTCGGATGCATCTTACGTAGTTTTTTCTTACAGGCTTTGGCATTTGGGTGCACCACAAGGTGATGAACCAAAAGCGAGGGATCAAGGCCTGGAGCATATATTTGTAAGACCAAGAATGAATACATCCTGAAACTCGAATAGAAGTGTTGTGAAGGCCTTGATTTAGTTTCTGATAAACTAGCACCTAGTTGTAATAGTTTTGGTTGGTCTTTAAGTCCCAATGTTGATGGTTTTTCATCTCTTCTACCAACAACTTAGAAGTGTCATTATCTTGAAATGATGTTGTAGGCTTGTGCAAGGTTGTCTGATATTTCCATGGATCTGAATCTCCTCTCTTTAGCACCTCTAAAAGGTTTTCAATAGGAGATGAGTCTTTTTCTTTCTTTTTCTTTTTCATTTTTTCTTGCTCGCATAAACGCCTCAGAAAGGTTTTCACTATGCGAGATATAATTTTATCTTTTTCTATGTTTAATTTATTTTCTTTAGGACTGGAGATTATAAGTTCTTCACTAAAGTAGGTGGTAGCATCAAGGTTTATATCGAAACCCTTCTTGTGATCTGATAAGGGAAAAGGGTCTCAAGCCTCTGAGGAACTCTTCAAGGGCCTCATCGATTTTGAAATAAGTCCATGGAAATATGAAATTATTAGCCTACTGATCAATGAAGGGAAGGATAAACAAAATCAAGGGTTCGAATGGATAAGTATTTGAGGAAAAGTGTAGTTTCAGATAGGTTTTGAACAGGCTATGTGTGGAACCGGTCTCAACTTTCAGAATCCAAGTCCTCATTGCTAGTCAAATACATCGAATACAATTGGTCTTTTTCAAATTTCATATCCTAGACCATATGTCATAAATATTAGACTTGATCTCCATAGTTCAAGAATACCATGCCCTTCTGGGCCATGGCCTCTTCCTTTCTAGTTCATGTTTTTCATCATTTTATGGGCCTTGGTGTAGTTAGTGGATTCATAGCATTCTACCATCTTGTCTTCATATAACTAAGATTCGTCAGATATTTGAATATGTTCATTTTCTAGATATCCATATCATCTCCAAAGAGTTTTTTCAAGATAGTAAGTTGGAGGTTCTCATATATGGGGAGCGTTAGGATGCCCATATCTACGAGGTGATAATGGGAGTTTTCCAACATGAAATGCATTTTCAAGTTCATACTCGTCTAGGAATTTATGGGAGAATGTAACCTTTGGTGACACTTGAGATGTAGATGCTTCAAAGGAAGAAGATGTAGGAAGCGCCTTATGTAGATTCTTCAAAAGAATAATGCAAAGCATGAGGGTAATATTATTAGGTCAATACGGTTGGTAACAATAGGGGTTGCACTAGATTCAGTTTTGCTATCAGCAGATGGACAATAATTTTCTTTTTTGTACCTTGCTTTGAAAAACTTACAGTATTCAAAGGGGTCATTATCACAACGCAAGGTGAACTCTCTAGCCATTATGTGGAAAATTTATGCATTGATGGAAGGTGGAAGGTATTGCATCACATGTATCCAACGTCTACCCAGAAGAAGGTTATACGACATTTTTGTGTCAACAACATGACATATAGTTTTGAGGAGATATGGGCCAACTTATATGAGAAGAGTGATAGTACCACAAGAATGGCGCTCGGTATTATCATAACCATGAATGGTAATAATATTAGCATCTAATTCATCTGTTGTATAACCAAGGCAGCTAAGCATTTTTATAGAGTGAATGTTAAGAGCTGATCCATTTTTGATAAGAACTCTCTTGACCTTATGGTCTGTAACATAGGATTTGATGTACAAGGAATTATTGTTAATCAAGTTTGGGTTCAACATATCTTGAGGGACAAAAGATAGGATAGGACTTTCAGGCATAAGGTTTGTGATCATAGCCTGAAAATGTTGAACATTGAGAGTAGGAGGAACAAGTGATTCACGAAGAGCATGAGTGAGAATGTCCTGAAAGATAGGTGACTCTTTTAACAGTTCCATTAGAGAGATATGCACTGTTGTGGTTGTTAATTGTTTGATAAATTCATACTGACCAGGAGTGGGAGATTTGGCATTATATTTTTAATTTTGATTCGAAGGAGCTATTGGTTTGGACGTTTGAGGTTCTGTAGAAGACATAGAAGGCTAGTTTTTTGTGGGAACCCACATCTTCCTTTGGTGTGTGGTCACAACATTACTCTAAGGTTTCAATTTAATGGTCGCAACTATAGAAGGTACCTCCTAAATAAATGAGATAATTGAACTGAAATTAGTTTTATTGGCAGAGGAACCTTTGTCAACATTTTTTATCATTAACGCCATGTTTGGGAAATGGATTTGAGAACACCTTGAGATTTTTGTTGGGTGTTTTATTTGGTGATGATTCATTAACAGTGATATACCCGCTATTGATGAGGTATTGGACAAAGTAACGTAAGCAAAAGCATCGATCAGTTGTGTGACCATCAATGCGATGAAAATCATAGTATCAACTTTATACCAAGTGGGCTTGGCTTATCCCTCAACCCAAGGTCTAGTGATGGGATAGGTAACCATGTTTGCATTAACGAGTTGTTAGAGGACACTTGAGAGAGGTTCTCCCAAAGGAGTGAAATGACATCACTTAGAATCATGAGAGGAGGAAACCTCTTTGCTAGAAACAACAAGAGGTTGTTTACCTTTGTTTGGTTTAGTCTGAGTGTTTTGGACGTTGTGGACATTGTGATTATCCATAACACCATCATTGACCATATTACGATTACAGTTAACGTGTTTGGATTTGTCTTGGTGAGAGCTATTATGATGGTTACTATGTTTCCCATTATCCTTTGAATGAGGTTTGATCAAACCTTTTGTGACAAGGGATTTTTCAATCTACGATCCTTTCTCAATAACTTCTTCAAAAGTATTAAGACAATACATTTACATGTGAAAGGATAGCTCACTGTTGAGGTTAGGTACAAAGATGCTCACAAGTTGTTTCTCAGGCATGGAGCATGGGAAGCGACTAGCAATCTCACACTATCTTTGTAGGAATTGTGCAAAGGTTTCATTTGTTAGTTGTTTGGCATTACACAAATCCATCATTGTAATTTCAAAGCCTAGGTTGAATGAGAAATGTTTAATGAACTTATTTGAGAGGTCCGTGAAAGTTTATATAGAGCCCTTGGGGAGGTGTAGAAACCAGTCCAAGGCTTGTCCACCTAGACTTTGTGGAAAGAGATGCATTAAGAAGAGATCACTATAGGACACCTCTTGGCAATCCATATAGAACTCCTTGATATGTTCTCTAGTATAATTCTTTCCCTTGTATTTTTAAAATTTTGGTGTCTCGAAATATTTGGGAAAGGGGATGTGCAAAAATTCCTTATCGAATGGGTAAGGACACAATTCTTCAAAGTTGAATTCTTTGCGTTGATGTTGCATACCCAAGATGGTGTCCTTCATCATTTTCCATTCTTGGGAAAATGGTGAGTTTTTCTGCAAGAAAGATAAGGAACCATCACTTGTAGAGTTGTTGTTATCTTTGGTGTGTGCGGTATGAATCTTAAATGAATCATCACTGGTTTTCTTTGGTGCCTCGTTGTTATGGGATTCATTGGTGAATTTGGAATTTAGGATAACAAGTTGCTTAACCATGTCATTAATTTGATTCATGAGGAATTTAGTGGGATTCGTGTCTAAATCAGTTGATTTTCCTTTGTTCCCTACGTCATATTTGTCTTTTCTCCCTTCTCCAGATTCATATTTTTTTGGTTCATCATTTTTGGTATTGTTCGAGGTGGAATTTTTTCGATCATAATTGTTCATGTGACTAGGTCTTACCTCATCGTCATTGTTTTTCGAAATGAAAGGTTCACCCTTGTTGGGTGGTGGTTTTCCAAGTAATTTTTATATAATATGCTCGTCGAAATCATAGGGTAATTTTTCTCCCATCTCAAAGAGATGAAGTAAAAATTGGTCTTTATTCATACATAAGATATTTTTGATGTGGGCTTGTTCTTTAGGAGAGATGTCATTTTGATCATCCTCAGAGTTTTGGTCATTGTCACTATCAAAATTTCCAAAAGGATTTTGATGTCATTTGTTCCTTCCAAAAGGACTATAATATCTATGTCATGTTCCCACCATTTTTAAAAGAGGGGGGGAGAAAAAAGAGATGTGAAAGATAACTCAACCCGTAGAAAAGTGAATGCTATGATGGAAGAGAGGTGTGAGATTAAGTTTGGTAATAACTTGTCCCTTAACAAAGTGAATGCTAATATGGGAAAGACGTTTGGAAGATATGAATGACGTAACCCTTAACAAAGTGAATGTCAAGATGGAAGCGTGACGAAAGTGATTGATAAACTCAACCCTTGACAAAGTGAATGCCAAGATGGAAGAGTGGTTCAATGTGGTGAAATTTCTCATCCTATAACAAAGTGAATTCTAGATGGGAGGAAGGTTATAGTGAAAAAAGCCAAATGTGCTCAACCTATAACAATGTGAATGTTAGAATGGAGGAAAGAGGATAGGTTGATTTCAAATGTACTCTACCACTAGAAAATTGAATGCTAGATGGGAATAGGGTATGAAAAAAGATTCAAATCGTATGCAATGTGCTCAACCCTTAACAAGAATTTTTAAGAAGGAATAGACTAATGACAGGATAAGACACAAATATCGACAACGTAAACATTGGGAAAATAAGATATGATGAAGTGTTTAAAACATAACAAAGTATTTTTTCAAGTTAGAGATGTGAAGAAAGTAAACGTATTTAGTTTAATGATGATGGTGTCAAACTAAAGGATGTAAGAAGAAAATGAAGATAAGATATGATGGAATTTATTTGTGACAAATTGGAATATAACACTTTCAAAATGTGAGTCGTAAGATGAAAGTGCTTGAGTGAGAACGTGGATATCCACAACTGAAGACTTGATGCCAAAAAGGAGGTGGAAACTTAAACTTTGGGAAATGCAATCCAAATGTTTAAGTCAAGAATGAAATGGGAGATAAACTCAAAATGAGGTGAGTATGAAAGATAGAAAAATTTGATGACTGCGAAAGAGAAGACTCAAATAAGTGAATGAGAAATCCAAATGAATGAAATAAGGTCAAATGGAGAATGTAATGAGGATGAAAAGATTTAAATGACGAAAAAGAGATGAAAGTTTTGAAAAAGGGGACTTTCAAGAGTAAAATGAAAGATAGTGAATGACTGACGATGAAGAGAAAAGATGATAAGAAAAAGAAGTAAGTGTCAATTCCAAATAAGGATAAATTTGGAGATAATGAACACAATAGAAGATGAACCCAAATAAGGAGTATTTGGGATTGCGAAAAGGAAGTGAAAAATAATCCAAGTAAAGTGTACTTGGAAAGATGAAATGAGGATGAAAGTAGAATCCAAACAAGGAGTGTTTGGAAAATGACAAAAAGATACTAATGTGAAGAGAGAATTCAAAAAAGGAGTGTTTGAAAACTACGAGAAGTTACAGAATGTGAAAGATGGATCCAAACAAGGAGTGTTTGGGAAAAATTGAGTGTGGAACACTACTACAAAAAGAAAGAAAAAATGAAGAAAATAGAAAAAGAGTTTTTGTTTAACTGTTTGTTTTGTGGCCTCTACCTGAAATTGGACTAGAAAATGTTTGGCTTCCTAGGTGGCTCTCTCAACTAGGTGTCAGCAGTATACCCAAGCGAGCATGACACTATTTCTAGCTGATGACTTTACTTTATCCCCTTTGAAACCCTAAGCAAAAATCTTTCTTAAAATGAATCGCATTGGGGTCGCCACTACTGGATATCCGTGACTCTAACTCACAAGGCTTTACTAGTCAAGTAGGATAAAAGGTTCCCATTTTTCATCCACAAGTTCCCTCAATGTGTGGACTACTTTGGGGTTCCTGTGAATCCTCCCTAGAGTTTTATTGTCATGCTTAAGGCTTATGCCAAGGGGGTTATGATTCTAGTTCAAAGTAGTTGAGCCATAGCTCTTAACCAAGCCTGTAATTACAGTGTTTTGAATGTGGTTTATTTTCTTATATTTTGAGTTTAATGTGGTTTATTTGTACACGATTTGGAAACCTAAAATTAGTATTTTTCAATATTTTATCAACCTTCATGAGAGCGGGTCCTGCAAGCAAGGATTAGAAAGTTCGCTAGAAGTAGTAAAAAGAAAAAAAACATAAACAAACCCACATTTCTGATTTCCAAGGTCACTTAAAAAGTGTGAGGAAAGAACATATGTGTGGGTTGGCTTTGATTAAGTGAAACGTTAATTCCCAAATAAAAAATAAACGACCACGTTTATGATTCCCAAGATCACTTAGAAAGTGCAAGGGAAGAGCATACACATTATCAGTTTGTGATTAGCCTAAAAAAATGATGATACGAAAATCATACAAAACATGCTAAAAATAGCTATTTGAGTTTGTAAAACAACTAAATGGCTACAAGAATGGCTAAAGAGCAAGAAAAGTTGGACCGAAACGTCCAATAACGCTAAAATTGTAAATTTCACGATTAGGTTTGTTTGCGAAAAGGACAAAAAAAACAATGGAAAAGGGGTGGAAATGTTTTACCGGTGACAAAAAGTCTCCAATGAGGGAAGAGAAAGAGGAACTGAAATGCCCATGGGCCCATTAAAAGCAAGTGTACACAATTAGTCCAGTGAATATAATAATGAAAACGATTAATAAAAATGTTGTAATGTTTAAAAGACTTAACGCAATTAATAACATCAATAGAGTAACACAAATGAAATAATTAACTAATTAAAAGTGAATTAAGTCTAAAAAAACAACATGAGTAATTAACTAATAGACCAATTTAAAAGAGTCTAAGGAATGAATTGAAAAAGAAACTAATTAAATTTGAAATAAAACTAATAATATTAATTAACTAACAAAATGAAATAAGAAAAACAAAAATAACCAAACTTTGAAAGCTATTAACCTAGCCCAAAACACATCACATAAATAAAGAGAGAAAAAAATCACATGAAATAATAAAAAACGCAGCCTATGCCATTAAACTAAGCAAAATAAATTGAAACCGAACCAAAAACTAAACCTAAAAAGAAAAAGCACAAATTAAAAAAAGGAAAAGTTAGTTTTAGGTTTACAGTGGTATGTGTGTGGGGGTTGGAATGGAATGATGACGGGCAACATGGTTGTGGTAGATGGGAGCGCGTTTGGCACAGGGAGGGCTGAGGAACTTGGGTTTGGCGTGTGATAGGGTTAGGCGGACATGGCTCGGGATGGTGAGGTAGAGGACGTACAAGTAGGCGTAGTGGGTGAGAGTTCACAGGAGGGAAGGAAGTGAGTCACCGGGGGTGTGCGGGGTTGGTTCGAGGTAGGATCCACTTGGGGAGGGGTTTGGGGTTTAGCTCAGAGGTGGGCTCGGTCGGGTCGGGAAAAACTAAGGGTTAGATTTGGGACGAGGATGGGGTAGATGGTGGGTTAGAATAGATGATGGGTTACAGGGGTCGCTAACGGGAGCGAGGAATGTGGGATGGCCGAGTTGGTCAGGGGAGTGAAGAGGTGAGTGGGATGGGAGGGGTAGGTCAACCAAGCTGACCGATCTTTGGGTGTGGGTGGGTAGTGTAGGATTTAATTTGTGTTTTCAAAAAAAAAATTGCAATTTTTTTAAGATCTGATTTTAAAAAAAAAGTAAATAGGTTTTTATAATATATTCTTTTTTTTGTGAAAAATAAAATCTAATATATGCTTTGTGTGTGGGTGCATGTAGTGAGAGATACAAGAAAATAAACCCTGTAAAAGATAACTACAAGCAAAAGACAACTACAACTACAAACAAATATTTTTGCACTCTGATAAACCAACAAATTACAAATTTACTAAACAACAACAATAAATATGTTTTGTTTTTACTCCAAATGCTCCCACAAACCTGCAGAGAAACACAACAATGCACAAAACAACACAAAAACACCAATAACACCAACAACAAAATTAAACAACTAAAATGAAACAAAAAATGGAGGAGAAGGGGTGTGAGTCTCACCGGTCGTGCCAAAATGTAAGCTATGAAAAGTAACAATGAATGAAAGACAAACAATAAACTTGCAAACCTTCCAATAACCTTCTAATGTAAACCTTAGTAGGAGAGATTTTGAAGTTGTATAACCTTGCAAAATGATTAATTTGTGGATGTTGTTAAATGGCCTCTAAAAATGAGTGCAATTACTACGAACAAAGTAGTTAGAAAGCTTCAGAATGAAAATTGACAAAAATTATTTGCAAACAATTCAGGAGGATTTGGGATAAGACAAGCTTGTAATTTATAGAAGTAGAGACAATTAGAAATTGGTTGAACATGGTTGAATGCACATGCTAAAAATAACATTGGAGGAACTTGTAGAAATTCTGGGGCATTTAGGGGTAATAAATGAATTAAATGCAAAAGTTAAATCCGGAAAGGTGGTTGTACATGTAATTCAATTACCCCCACCTTTCTAGGATTCTAGAAGTACAGTTAGCTAGGATGAGGATGTGGAGTCCAAGTGGCTGTTGACTAGGATGTGCACACACTTAATCAATTAATCATTTAATTAATAAATGATAATTAACTTAGCTAAAGGGGTACTAAGGGTACATGGGATTAAGTTAATTAATCTAAAGGGTTCAATGTGCATGAATTAATCGATTTAATCAATTAATAAAAAATGGGTGAATAGCAAGGTGTGTTATGATAACATTGGGAACATATGGATACATGTGTGTAATTTTGGGGTGTCTACACAGGGAACTCCGTCTTGTTCCTCTCGTGCTCCAGAAATCTACATAGCCATATCTCTCTCTAGAACTCTAAATTGTGCAAAATCAATCTTATTGGAAAGGTCTAATCATGAACTTCACTTTGGAATTAATAAATAAATAAATTCGTAGATTTAGGAGGTTCAAAAATGAAAAAATAGTCTAAAAAATTCAAGTACAATTCCAGGTAGTTCAACTGCCAAATTTAATGAGAAATGGTGCCCATTCCTTCTCATGTGACTAATATGATGTGGGGGAATCGTTTTGGAAAGGATCCCATTCCTATTTTCAGTGATTTAATACATGTTGTTGGTGGTTAAAGCTGGAAATCTGAATTTATCTCTCTCTCTCTCTCTCTCATTTTTCTTTATATTGGTAATTTACACACATTTGTAATGGTTTGTCCCTCTCAGAATATACATGCACCATGTTAAAGTGATTACAAGAGTATTTGTGATTTACATGCTTTATATTTTGGCTTTAAAATGTGTGTTATGCCTTCTTCCACTCCATTGTAATGGTTTGTGCATACTTTATGTAATAAAATTTGGTTTTGTGGTTGTTTCTCTACGTTTGCTTTATTTACAATCTTGCCTTTCTATTAGTGTTGTGGTGTGTCGTGCATGACTTTTCTCCTTTACATAATCCATATTCATTGTGCATTGTGTGGAATGAGAAGAATGAGTGTTATTTTGGTATGTGTCACAGTTGTTTACCATTTCCCTCTTCATTTTGTTCTCATTTTTCCTCGTAGAGAGTGTTTTCACCATTTTTCTTGGTGTCATCACCTCTTTTTAGCTTAGTATTTCAATTTTCATGAATCTCCCTCTCTCCTTGGTCCACGTGAATGCTTAGATTAGGATTAAATAGTTTCATTTCCAGTTGTAGGAGTAATTTAGCATTAGGAGTAGGTAGAGGAGTCAACCTTCTCTGGAGGTTGATCTTAGTTTGCAAAACCCATATTTCAGAGATCATCCCATGTTGCCTTATATTTCTTGATCTTTCATGATCATATCTAGGGTGCAATTTTGAGCTCCAATAGTAGCTATATAAGATATATACATAATCATTGTTGGCTAATGTGCTTGAGAGAGTGATTTAGTAATAAGGTTTTTTGTTTTTGTCTCTTAGGTAGTACCTAAATATGTGAAATTAAATTACTTTGAATGGGTTGTATGAATGTGATTTTATAGATGACTTGTTCCAAAAGGATTTCTTGCTCAAATGACACTAAGCCAATTGTACTAACTTGTGAATTTGAAAATATGACCATTGAGGCTTTATAGGACAAATTCATTGACTAAGGAAAAATATTCCTAAAAAATTGTGTTTTTCTTTCCCAACTTTGTTCCAATGAAGTGTAAACAACATTTCATAACAAGATGTGTTCTATATTTTGAAAGTATGATTTTTACTAGTCAATGATGAGTAACAAGTGTGATCTAGCAGATATACATGTTGATTAAGTAAGATGCATGTAAGAAATATTTATTTAAATGTGAAATGATTGAACGGATAAAAAATTCCAAAGATTAATCTTTGAATTTCATTCATCCTTATTTTAATATCTACACTTTTTCCATTTACTAGTAATTGAAAATTTATTGATTAAAATAAATAACTTGACACAAAAACCTCCTATAGGGACAAGACATGTACAAGAATGGAATATGTGTGTTCCCTTATACTTTGTGTATTTTCCTACTTGTGAAAATATTTTCTACATGTGATAACATGTATTAAATTCCAATCAAAATGCTTATTTATAATCAGTAAATAAGATACATTAAAAAGTAACAAATGTGTGCACTTATTCTCAGAGAATCAAGTTTCATATGTGAGGGAAGATTAATTCAAACATAATAGAATGGTAGTTTTCATGTCAGGTTCACTAAAATGTAATAAAAAAATTAGGGTTTACTTGAGTTAATGATTTAATTACTGTATGCAAAGGTCAATTAGGAATCTAAAATATAGTATTGCAATAAATACACAAATCCTATGTAATGTTCGAATCAATATGAAAATTGTACAAGCTTAGTGAGCTAAATAAAGTAAGTGAGAGATAGTAGTTGAAAATATTGCACCAATGTATTAGCTAAAATAAAGTGAAAATTATCTAAATGTATGCAAGAAGGATACATTGAGTATCATCAATTTTTCCTAAAAATATTAGAGTTTGAATCTCCAAGGAGGATTAAGTTGCATGTTTTATAAAAAGTATCACAAGTAATTTTGTAATAGATGAATTAATTTTTCTTTCGTAGGGATTTGTTGGATCTCACCTCTAACACAAATATTTAATGTGTTATAGCATCCTAATTTTATGTTCAACTTATAATGATCACATATGTACAACAAATATGGTCTCATTCCTCTTCTTCTTTTCTTCAGGACCTAAAAATGGGTTAGTTCAATTAGGTTGTGTTTCCCTTGCAATTCCTATATAGAAATATTCCAAAGAGGATTCATAACTTGTATCTCCCTATTTGATGTATCTCTGCAAGATGTATATCATAATGTGTTTTGGAAAGTAGTTCCTAATAGGACCTTTGAAATTGGGGAATGACCTTTGGTGTGATGTAGCTTTCCGAAATGGCCCAAAGAATACATATGAGATATATGTAGATTGTGTTGGTTGATCTAATAGAGAGAACGATTTAGCAATTGGGTGATTTTTTGTGATCTTATAGGTGGTCCCAAAATATGTGAGATTATAGTTCTTTGAATGGGTTGTGTGAATGTTATTTTATAGGGTATTTTTTGAGAAAAAATTCTGTCTCAATTAACACTAGGATGAATGGGATAGCTTGTAAAATTGAGAATGCAACCATTAAGGAGGAAAAAATTGTTATCTCAATACAAATCTACCAAGTGGATTTGTCTTCATGGATAAATCCACCCAATGAAGTTCAAACTACATCATGTTAATTAGAGATGATGTTTGAATGTTCAACTCTGTATTATATATTACAAAAAGTAGGCTTTTGACTATTCAATTACGATTAACAAATGTAACCTAGTAAACATGAACACTAATTGAGCAAGATACATATAATAACTTGTCATTAAAGTATAAATGATTAATCGGATGATGTAGATACCAATGATAAATTTTCAAATAAATTTGGTCTAGATTTAGGTATCTACATGAATACAATATATTAATCCATTCCCTAATTTTATGTAGACATTTCAGCTTCCACTATTAGCAATAACATACATTCCAAAATTTATCCCAGCCTAGAAATCAATCTTATCACATTTTCAAAAGTTATGACCACCACATGCATAGGTTTAATGACATTTGAATAATGTTTTTAAGAATATGGTTACTCCTGCAGTGTACAAGTTGAAATATCTATCCCTATGTCTTCTTAGGTCGAGATGGAGATTTTTAATAGCAAGGTCAAGATGGAGATTTTGAATCTGATCCACCATAACTTACTAAGAAACCCATATTTAAAAGGTTTTTTATTGTTTCACAACTATGAGCAACATTTTCCTTTAGTTCCATTAACTCCAATCCATGACCCATTTTAGCCATTTATTGGCACTATTCAATACTTTTCTCTTCCTCTTCTTTATTTAGAATTTTAAGCGGATCCCTACTCTTTATGTGAGTAAGAAAAATTTAAAAAAAGTGTAATGATGTGGGTGGAAGGGTGGAATGTAATAAATATTAGTTGATTCTCTAACTAGGAACACATCAAGTTCAACATCATTTATTTCTCTTTCTAAATCTTTATGTGCCCAATCTTTTATGACACTTAGCTTCTTTATTGCAATTGTTCTTTGAACTGAGATAGGTGGTGGATTTATGTATTCTAGTTCATTATCAATTGGGGTAGGAATAGCTTATTCAAGAATGACATTATGTGAAAATTATCCACTTCTCACTTTAGACCTCCTTAGTCTTATATCAACATGATACAAATGAAATATGTATTTTGCAACAAAACATGATAAGGATGAAAGTACACAATCACCAAATTAATTATGTGTTTTATGTACACAATATGCCAAGAAAACCTTTGATGTATTTTGTATCTAAATTTGGATCACTTCAAGTATATATGATAAGAAAATATTAAATGTTAAAGGAAAGATGTTTTATTTTGTAAAGAAACTAACAATTGTTAAATGCAAGATTTTTTTTTTGCAAAGAAAATGTTAGACAATAATTTTTTATTAATGATTCAAATCTTTTTTAAGCTCACCATTCAAATGAAAATGATCTGAATGATGGGTATCAAAAGATACATGAAATAACAATGTTTTTTTAATTGTATACCAAGTTTATTTCCCACAAAACTTATTTAAATACTAAGGGTTGTACAAGCTTCAAATCGATCATTTTCAAATGGGTACATGTATTATACTATTAAATATTTGTACTAGATACACACATTATGAATACATAATGAATGATTAAATCTTTCTATCTAAATTGTATTGAGAGTTTCACTTGAATACATAATTTTGCACCATTGCCATTAAGCTTCTATCAAGTATCTATGAGAATATGTTGAAATTTATTCTACCAAATTATTATATTGAGGATGTGAATTACAAAATGTTAATTATGCAACATTAAGGAAATGATTAATTAAATTTATTGCCACTATTAGTGATAAAGAACAAACTAAAAAATACGCGTCTATTTTTAACTAGTTTGCATTCTACTCAAGTATTAAATTAAATACTTGAAAAACACAATATTGAATGCCATTATAGAAAAGGCATAAAACACTAATGAATGAGCCTATTTTAGCTAATTTTTCTATACAACACTCGAGTTGTTTAATAAATAAAATGAGATATTTTACCTCACCCTTTAGTTGTATAGAATTTTAACTTTTGAAATAGCTCCAATCACCAAAGTTTGAGTTCTACTGAATTGTGAAACACAATATACATCACTTAGTTATTTTAAGAAATTTTAAGCAACCAAAATGTATACATTTACAAATAATAAGAATAAATACTTTTATTTCAAATGATAACATAAAATCACAAAAATTATCATGTTGTATTTTAGCATAATTTCCTATTTGAATTACAAGCTAATTATACAATGAAGATGCAAGGTAAAATGGAGGGAACCATCACAATTTTATAATATGATCTTCATTTCTGATTGGTTATTTTTGGTTGACATGGATCCAAACAAGAAGTTAGATCAAATGAATTGAAATTATTTGAAATGAATCTAGAATGGCAAGTATTTTCTTTGGTTATTACAATTTTTTTTTGAAAAAATACTACTTTGAACACTTAAATCGATCGCATAAGTTATTTCTCATGCAGTAATGAGTTTTTAATTGTTAGGAAAGGTGATTTTGACCATAATGTGATTGATAGAATCTAGATACAAAAGGTAGTTGATACTTGTGTGTGTGTGTAGGTATATATGTATGTATGTATATACATATACATACATACATACATACAGATATAGATATAGATATAGATATAGATATAGATAGGATATATACATACATATATATATATATATATATATATATATATATACCTACATACATATATGTATGTATGTATGTGTATGTATGTATGTGTGTGTGTATAACACGCACGCACATATATATGTATGTAGGTATATATGTATGTATGTGTATGTGTGTATATATTATATATTATATATAATATATACACACATACACATACGTACATATATACCTACATACATATATATGTGTGTGCGCGCGTGCGTGTGTGACACACACACACGCACACGCACACGCACGCGCGCACACACACACACACACACATATATATATGTATGTATGCATATGTATGTGTGTGTATATATATTTTATATATATGTGTATATATATATATATACATATATATAAAATACACACACACACACACACACACACATATACATAGACATATATATATGTATGTATGCATATGTGTGTGTGTGTGTATATATATTATATATATATGTATATATATATATATATATACATATACATATGTATGTACATGCATATGCATACATATGTATGTGTATATATATATATATATATACATATGTATACATACATATGTATATACATGTATATGTACATATGTATATGTATATGTATATATGTATGTGTGTGTGTATACACATACACACACACAGACACACACATATATACACACATATACATATACATATATACATATACAATGTATACATATACATATATGTATATGTATGTATACATATATGTATACATACATATATGTACGTATACATATATGTATACATATACAATGTATATGTGTATATATATGTATATATACATGTTATTGTTGTTTTTAAGTTATATCGATGAATGAGGTGATGTTAAATAATTTGAAGAATTGTTTTTCAATGTTTTATACTTGAAATTGTCCATTAAAAAGAACTTGAGAATGAACATAAGCGGGAAAAAGAAAAACATATTACATAAAAATTACATGTCAAATTTTCATTTGTTAAAATTTTACATGCCATTTTTAAAAATAATTACATTGGAAAAAAGAGCAAAGAACAAAATATACCCCTTTATTTGAATTAATAGGAGACGTTTGTGAATGAAAGGATTCGGCCCCCTCATTATTGACGATAAGATGACCGTGCGTGATGCGAGGTTCAATTCACATTGCTCTCTCTCAGGGCACGTGTCACTATATTATGAGTTTTGTACAAAGCTTTAAAAGGGCATTACTTAAGTGACAATCCATACGGCTGTTTTATTCCATTCAAGTCACAATTGAAAATACATGAGCGAGGACCCACCACTAAACTAATTATGTCTGGTATAATTAGTAATTGTACATGTTTTCTTTTAATGGAAACATTTCAAAAGATAAAATTTTCTTTACTTCTTAAAGATAAAATTTAGAGGGTTCCAAATCATTATGTTTCCTTATTATCACAGATAGGAATATTATGGGATAACGTGGAATACCATTTAAATAGTAGTTTCTAAAAGTCTGAAAAACTATTTTGAAAATTTAATAATTTTTTTTTCAATTTTTAATACTAGTTTTGTGTGAATTTTTCATTTCTTACAATTTGCTTTAAAAGTCATCATAAATTTCATTTCATTTTTTGATTTAGTCATTTTCATTTCTTATATTTATATTATTAAAGTTTATAATTATCTATTATAATGGTATAATAGTGTGAATTCAATAATCCATATGATTCATATATTCTAGTTGTATTAAGGGGAAATCTTAGTAGTAATAATATAAAATCAATAAAGAAAATCAAAATATACTAACCTAAAAAACACAAGAAAACACAAAAGATATGATAGGCATTATTTTAACTATCTTTATTGAGAAATGGATAAAGAAAACCCAAGTATACTAACCTAACAAACACAATTAAAAAAAAAAGGAATAACATTTGCCGTGTTATCTTTGTAGTAACCATACAATCAATAAAACACAACCTTGCATTTGAAAACAAAAGACAAACAAGCAGTGTTAATTTTAGTGGCTAATTTTCACTAATTCACGAATATTTGGGTTTTTGAAATTTAGATTTGGCTAATTTTGAGGTATTATGTTGTTTGTTATTTTGCGTAAAGTTTCTAGGTACAAGTTAATTTTTTTGGTTGATTCGCCTATCGTTTACAGTAATAGCCAAATTTTTATATTCAAATCACCTTTACCACTGCACAAAAGATAATTTTTTTACTTGTCAACAATATTATGCTATTGTCTAGTAGCATTATAATACCAATCAATAGTTACTATCGATCGACATCAATTCCTTTCAATTCATGGGATTTGCCAAGATTTTGAAAGTCTTTTTTCGAAATTCGTCAAGTAATATATATGGTGTTTTTTAGGGGGGTCTTAAAATTTACCCTGCAAACAAGACAAAGTATACTTGCACTATATAACACACTTATTATCGATAGGTGTAAAACAATAGTGCAAAAACAAACGGAAATGAAAATTTAAAGATGAAAAATAAGAACAATACAAAAGCAAGATGAGGTTTTACAAGATCAACACTTAAACAAAACCTAAGCATCAATTTAATGACCAAGAAAACTAAGAAGACTCGACATCGAAACCCACAAATACCTAACTAGTTAATTTTTTTGTCAAACAATTCAAGTGCATTTTGTATGGTTGGACATTTTTGCATATAAGTATTCAAAGGTGTTTGCAATAATATATGATGAATCATGTGCTTGTGATTATTTTTTCAGGTCAAATAATTACAAGCATTCTACCTACTATTGTACGGTTTATATGCTCAATCAGTTGACACTTAGCCATTGTATTAACTAAAGAAACATATGAAGTGACCATAACATTGAGACATCACTAGTTTCACTTATGTCCAAGGAAAACACAATTATAATAGTCACCGAATCTCAAAAGATGTATGATATCAAATTCATTTTCATAAAATCTATCTCATTCACAACATAAAAAGGGGGTTTATGGGTACTATAGACTATTTCACTACTATCAACTTTTTAAAAATATTTATCTATCTATCACACTTTCACACTAATCCTAGAAAATTATAACGTAGGAGCCAACACATATCATTCTCCTTATCATTTTACAAACCTAATTAGCCTACTAGGGTTTCAGACAACCATATTGTGAATTCACATTCTAAACAGAGCACATCAACATCATTCAAAGTATTGATAGGTATGACAAAGTTCTCTAATATCTACAAGTTGTCTAAATTTTTAATGCATCTTGAAATTGCTTCTAATTAACTAAAAATTAATTATATAAAGCACTATTAAATACTGTAGGTCTTCGGTAATAGTTTGTTGGATACACCTCCAAAATTTAACTATAAATGCATGGCTTACTACCCAAGTCATATACACCTCTTGATTGTTGTTGATAAAAAATTCTTGCACCATAATAACACATGAAACAATATGGAAATGCCTCCAGAGTTTGGTGCCTTAGGGCTCTAAAAATCATTCATGGAGATAAAGTTGGCTCTTATAGCTAGTTGATCTAATTCTTACACTAACACTAAAAGTTAACTCCTAACCTAAAACTTGTAGGGGAAAACAAGGAAAGAGAAAAACAAAACAAGTTGGTGATGAACTAGAAAAATAGGGGACACTCTCTCTTTGTTTTGACATCACAATGAATCAAAATCCTACAAATAATAGCCACACAAACTATATCTAGTAAGAAATAGAATGAAAGATAAAAAAACATAATGTTGAAGAGTTGTTATGGGATACAATCAACCTTATATTGTTGCTTGAATCTTACACAATATGATATATTCATGAGAGAGGCATTGAAAATATTATAAGAATGATAAACAAAGGATAAACACTTAGAAATACTTGGCTCGCCTTACATTCAAGAGAGAGAAACCTTTGAAATAGAAAGCCTTAATATTATATAGAGACAAATAAAAGAGGAGGGAGGAAGTGGGAAAATCTTGAATTCCTAAAGCGCAAAAACCCGCTCAAAAGTGGTTGTAGACATTAATCACCCAAATATACAAATACAAAATCCTTTACTGGAAGGAAATTCATATCACAAATATATTAAAATGAGTGGTGCATTAGTATGGAGTAATATTTCCTTCTTTAAAAAGTGTTTGGGCTCGAGAAATGATATCCATTAAATTTTAAATCCACATATAATATGTATTTATGTGAAAATGGCCTGCAAGAGATTTGAATGCAAACTTCTTAAAAAAACCATAGAGGTCCAAAGCCTAAAATATGTTCCAATGGAATTTCTCAAGATCTTTCCAACAAGATTGATTTCTGCTTCATTTTGGGACCCTACTCAAAAGGTATGTTTGAAAATGCAGACCTTTGTTATTTTCCAACCATTAAATCTTGGAGACAAAAAAAATTAGGTTTTCAAACTATATTATTGCCTCAAATTTACTCATGGTCCATGTGGCCAATTCTCACAAACTATAGGTTACTTCATGGTTTGATCTACATGCGACATTTAGGAGGCCACTAACCTAGCACCCGAATGCTAGGTTATTCCCTTTGTTTTGTTTACATTCTTGTCTATATGGTAAAATATCATATCCTATGAACTCCTTGGTGGCCAAGTGTCTTTCTATTTCCTCTTTGATCTCTAACTCATTCAACTCTTGTAAAACCATGATTGATCTTTGGATCATAACTGATTTTGTAAATTTTAGGGGATAAATTTATGTCATGTGGCACTCTTTTGAGTTCCCAGGAACTCAACTTGTTCGTCTTCATTTTTCTCAATCCTTTGACTCCCAAACACCCATCATTGGTGAAAAGTGTCACCTCATGATTGGTGGACTGTGTGGAACTATTCATACGATTATGTGATCTAACTAATCTCATGGGAACTTTTGTCTTGCCCAAATTTTTGTGGGTGTCTAATATAACACACATGGCATAATAAGGATCCTACTATATGGCACAATCGTGGACCCTCATTTCTCATCTCTATGACTTATCCATTTTGAGCTTGGCCAAAAGTCCCAAAAGGTGGGTAAGTAGAACCTTTAGTTCCACTTAAAATTAAAATTAATTTCAATTGAGCACTAAGGCTTCTTGTGTCCTTATGAATTTGGAATAAATACCCAAATTTAAACCATGAGGTATCGTTATTGTTTGAACTTCAAGAATTACTACAAAAACACTTGGCCCCAAGGCTAACTATTACACCATTGAAAGAGTTGTGAATGTGAGTGAGTGGAATTTGCATGTAATTGAGAGCTCTAGTTCATCCAAAAGTTATTGTCGACATTATTTTACACTCTTCCAATTGATAATACACTACTAAGAGCTCATGTAACTTTAAAATAGTCAGAGGAAACTATGAGAGAACTTAAAAACATGAGAGATTAGGAATAATACAACTCAATTTCGATAGAAGAGATTGTGAGATCATTTTGGTAACATTATTTGCAAGTTAGAAGGGGCATTTTCTTGTTGAATGTGAAGATTAGTAGCCTTGACAATCCATTGGGCATGAAGTCTAGTAGAAACACGGAAAACATCATAAAAAGAAGTTTAGAAACTCCTTAAACATCTAGCTTGCATCTCTATTGTGAAAACGTTACACATAACACCTCCAAATATCTCCTCAAAATAATGTGGTCCAAATAACTTATATACAACATAAAATCATACATGCTTCAAGGGAAATTTTCACATTATACAACAACATTGCTTAAAAAGAAGAAGAAGAAAAACAACATAAGAAATACAAGATGGGAAATTAATTTAATATGGTATAAAAATTGCACCAGACCTATCGGTATTTCTTAAGAAACATCCCATTGACTGGGATAAGTAGCGTTTCATTGTTTAACCTTTCCAATTAGAAGGCAATGGTCTATTTTAATTTTGTGACCTCATATGGGCCATTCCAAATCATAGCAAACTTTTGATGCCTCTTGGGATTATCCCTATCTTCATATCATTTAAGCACAAGATCTCCTTCTGTGAACTCTTGTAGATGATATTTATTTTCAAACCATCTCTTAATAACATGGTGGTGTTCCATAAGTCTACTCCTAGCTTTCTCTCTGGCTTCTTCTAGCTCCAAAATTTTAATAAATCTAATTGTTCAAGCATCATGATGCTTGAATTTTAATTTGTGATCTAGTTCAAGGGTTGGGAACTCAGGTGAGAGTGGAATCCTTACCTTCCTACCATGTATAAAAATGAAAGAAGAGTTTCCAATGGACATTTTAGGTTGTATCCTTTTTTATTATTATTGGTAAATGGTTTTGAAGGGACCATACCCTGTAATACAAAAAGGCTCAAAAGCCAAGATAGACAATGAGAGAAGAGTGGTTTTTTGATATGTGGGGTCACACCCCAATAGCAAAAGCCTAAAAAGAGCTAGATATTATGATAAAGACAAAGGAAAGGGCCAACTTCCTACAAGAAGCCCAACTACAGACACAAAACAATAAAACCATAGCACCAAAACCACACCAAAAAAACAACAAAGAACTAATTAATATACTTGTTAAAAACTTTTTGAGCAATCTTTAGGGCCTTATAGAGGTTGATGATAGTTTTTATATCAACGTCGTGATTACTCTTAGTAACAGTCTTCTTCATGATTCTATCATTCTTCCAAGCTTCCCCTAGGATACCACTAGCATCACAAATTCGTTTGACATGAATTTGTATGAAATCAAGCACAACCCTGTGAATGGAAATTTGGTTGATTTTCTTGTTCTCAACATGTTGAACTTTTTCCTATAGGTCATTGAGCTAGTTGGTTAGAGTTTCAGTTCTCTCTTCTAGGCTTGAAAGAGTGGAGGGGTCCAAATTGTCATTGTTACCTTCCTTACGAAGGAAGTCCACATTGTCTTCTATACCTTTTATAGCCTCGGCCTACTGCTTCAATTATGTTGTTAAAACAAATCTTGCAAGAGGTTCAGGAGAAAACTGAATGATAACCATAAGATTTTCAGCCTCCATAATTCCTTTGTCCTTATTGTTGCTACAAAATACTCTTTTAGTTGGGGGGATCAAAGGTAGGTGGCCTAAAATTGGGGTTTTTGGATTTTTGGAATGGACATTTTAGGTTGTATCCTATTATCCCATAGTGTTATTATGACTTTGAAATGCAAATTCCTTTAGTTCTCCATTGTTCTCTTCATGATCCTTACAAGGTAATTATTTGAAGATTTAAATAGGCCATTACTTTTAGGATAGTAGTTGGAAGATGTTTTCAGATATACATCATATCTCAATGCAAACTCGTTGATATTTTCCCAAAATAATGCCTTAGAATTATATTAGTGATAGTGTAAGGGGTTTCAAACATTATGACCATTTGTTCAAGGAAGTATAGAATATAATTCTTAGTGGCTTATTTTAATGGGACAACCTCAAACCACATAATGAAATAGTTTGTGACAGTTAGCACCCATCTGTGACCTTTACTAGAAAGTGGATACATGATTCTAATGAAGTCTAACCACTCTTGATAAAACGTTTTGTATACAAAAATTCATGTAGGGGAATGGGTTCCTTCTTCTTCCTCCTAATGAAAAAAAACATTCCTTACAACCTCTTACCCTCCTGAAAGAATCTATAAATAGTGTGGGCTATAATTAACTAACTCTTATTATATTCTTGGAAGTAATTTGGGATAACAAGTGGCCTCTGAATAAGCCTTGGTGGAATTATTTAATAAATTTATCAGTATTCTCAAGATCCATATACCTGAGTAGTACACCATCTAGGTTCTTGTAAACACTCAAATTTAACAATTTACACTTTCACACTGTTGGTTTTGACAATGCACTCCTACTAACACAAACAAACTCTTTCTATCCCAGTTGAGTACATTTTGATATCTTTTGTATAATTTTTTTATTCATTCACATTGATATGTCAAAAAATTCTAAGAGTTAAATGCATAACATTCATAAACAAACTCCACTTGATAGGTTGCAACCCTCAGTTTTCATGTTTTCATCCCTTCATAAACATCTACTTTAGTTGGCTTGTAGAATCTAGTCCTAGTCGAATTTTATGGTCATTTCATTATTTGCTTCTTCAACTCTAGAGTTGGCTTCCTTGACCTTGTATGTGTACTTTACCTCCTTCTTTCCAGAGGCTTTCTTAAATATGCATGGATTGGACTGATGTTTTGGACTTAGCTTCTCACTTTGAAAACATTTTTACCTTGTCCTTTGAAAGAATGAAGCCTGTTGCTATCCCTAGAACGTTCATTTAGATGACAATGTCTTGCAAAATTTCCATGTTTATGACAAATGAAATAAATAACACTGTCCTTTCTTCTAGATTGACGTGGACTGATATTCCACCCGAAAATAGGTAGCTTTATAAACATTACACTTCTTAGAAAAGTGCCCAACCTTATTGCAATTATAACGTACTATCTTTTTTGTTCATGCCTCTTGAGTCTTATTCTCTCCAAAACTAACTAGATGGTTCATCTAAGAAATATTTGGCAGTGTGTCCCTTTTCTTGACAGTTGAAATAGATGATATTCCTTTAGTACTCATCTCTGAAATCTCTCCATGGATGTTCATCCATGACATTTTTTCTATATTCCTTAGCTCTATTTCCAAAATTATGACAAGAAAATTAATATCCATTGAAGGTTCTTTCATACCTTGATGCATTTTGTTGTCTAATTGGTTTGTAACTTATTACTTTTATCTGTTGGGCATCCTTCGTGGTTGTTTTTCTGCTTGGACCTGCCTTGTCATATTTACTCTTCTCCATAGGCTCTCCTCTGAAGCCTAGTCCTATATTGTCACATGTTTCTCTTTGAATCTCCATAATCTCCTCCAGAGCTTTAGACATCTTCTCCAAATTTCTATACATCTCCAGTCTATTGTTTGCATCTTCTAATTCAGCCTTCAAGGTTCTTAACTCTTCATCATGTCTCAGGAAATCATATTATTTTTCCTTCAGATATTTTGACACACTTTTAACTATAGATTCCATCTCTTTGAGGAAATGACCATGATCAAATTCCATATGTTTGATTTCCTTCTTTAATCCATCAACCAGGGTACTGAGCAATCTCATACTTCCATTTTTCAAAACTACTTCAACTAGTGTACCCATGTTTGTGATTCAAGGATCTCCTCCAAGCTGATAAACTTGTTCTAAAAAGACTAAGACTCTTGATACAAATTGTTGTAAATCAGAGGAATTAAATTGGGGGGTGAATCGGTTTATAATTCAAAATTTTAAAGGCAATTCAATTTTATTTACTTTGTTAAGATGAAACAACAACACCATCCAAAAGCAATCAATAGGAGAACACATACAGAGACACATATTTAATGCGGGAAACCCTTGAAGGACGATAAAAACCCCATTTAAACAAATGAACTAACTTGGAACAAATTATCCTATGAATGTTACAAATATTTCACTATTGAGAATCCACTCAACTTGAAGCTACAACTCCAAAATTTATTTATGCTTCCACTTGACCTTGTGCAAGCCACTACTTTCTTGGAAGCCACAATTTCCAAAACTTCAATCAAGCTCCTACTTGATCTTCTGTAAGCTACTAACTTACAAGGAAGCTTCAAATCCCTATTTTCTAAGCCATCCACTTAGTCATTCTTACAAGATGTTTTGATCACTTTTATTTAGTTATCTCACCCACAACAAATTACGATCACTTCTTCAGCTCATTTCAGTATATCTTCATCTCTTTTCTTGACTCACCATGTCTCACCTATCTTCCCAACACTTCACACTGTTGTCAATTTCAGTCTTCAAGTTTTATTTTTCTCACATATATTGGTCCCTTATTCATACATGCATATATATTTCTCATCTTTCTTATTCATGATTCTCATCATTCTTAGTTCATCTTTCATCATTCTTAGTTCATGATTCTCATCAAATCATCTCTCATCTAGTGCTCCCTTCAAAACATCTCATTTTACATGTTTGTTTTTGTCTCACATACAAGCCTAAATATGATTGCATTGATTGTCATACATCAGTAGTTTAGTATTCAAAAACATGTATACATACACAATAAGGTGCTTATATCATCAAATCAGACATTCTCCAAATACTCTTGCACTTCACCTAAAAAAAACTATTCAACTTCAAGTCTTCAACTCGAATAGGCAAGGAGGAATGACATCATACCAAAATTATGATCAACTTTTGCAATCATTACACCTGATTGTATGTCAGTTATAAATGCATGTCTTACACAAATTATCAAGATGTCTATCATGTCAGATTATAAATCTATGTGCCAAGAGGGAGTTCCTAAACTCAACTACACCTTATGACATATACACCTATGTAAATATTCCATTCTTACAACACCTGACAACTCTGATTTGTAACTACCAACTTTATTTTGTCTCTCTTCCTTCCAACATGGCGAATTCTATTGTCTTCTAGCTAAATTAAACTAACCATGCCAAGTGTCCTTATCATTAGTATGAGCATTATCAAAATACTTATCATTTATCCCTATAACTCTATTTAACTCATTGTATACTCTCCATTTCTTCTTCATGTATTCATTTTAGCTCTCATTCTGTGTGTCATGACAGGACTCAAAAAAATTTAGTCAAAGGATGCTTCATAAACCTCCAATGCATGTATGTTTTCAAGACTTATCAAGGATTTGGATATGAGTTTTTTGATCCTCTGGATATCACCTTCATATTCATGGAGTGACACTATCTACTGACATCCACCTTTCACATCATGTAAGAAGATATTGATTTGGACAATGAGGTACTCAACAAGTATTAGCATGCACTGAACATAAGATTTACTTCAAAAGATGAGAAATTTCATGCACTTAAAGTAGATTATTCATGGCTCCAAATACACATTTTTTAGAAATATCTATGTCTTTGATTATACTAACCAGGTTCATATTCTTGCTTCATTTCATGGCCAATAATATCAAACAAGCTTGGTTTTTCAAGATAACACCTCAGGCTGGATTTTAACTCCAAGAAACCAGTCTTGCTTCACCTTGCATATAATATTTCATATACTCACTTTCATCACAAACCATTGCATAGAAAAATTCAAACATGAATCTACTCCATGATAAAATTCTCTTCTACATGGGTTGAATGAAGAAAAACAAGTTTTCATGCTCAATACTTCATACCTTCTTGAATGTCCTAAAATGGCAGTTTTGGACCATTTCAACTAGATCATGAAAACACTTCACCTCATCGACTCAATGGATTGAAAACATTCATATGGGACATGTAACACCTATACAATAGTCATATTGTCACTTGAACATCATGAATTATTTCATCAAGAATCTCTCATACTTCAAGAGATTGATTTAGACTTGTTTAGCTCTTAGCGGTAGGTAGATAGATTGACATGGTTCACCTAAATTTTGTACTAAATACACATGGATATTTTCATGGAGGATTTAAGGAAACCTCCCATACATGTTTCCACATCAATATTATCCTCTGAAAACTCTATCATTCTTGACTCTAAAACTAAATTTTCTTCAAAATAGGGGTCAAACCTGTACCTTGACAACTGATTTAGAACATGCCACCAATGCTAGAATATGATTAAAGGAGTTATTTACATGATAAAAACATCATATAAGCTTGATAACCTATCCATTTCATGGTCATACAACTCATATTTTTCCTATCGCTCCATTATGAGGGTTTGGGAGAATTTGAATGGCTTTACATTGTTAATACTTCGTTCATAAATCTCAGATCCATCATTATGATTCATTCCACCTCTAAAATGGTATTAATTAATGCTCTATAATATGGTGAAGAGGCTTGAGACACCATGCATAATTTTACATACCTTTGAAGTCTTCAAAGTTGATCTTCGAGTTAGAGAAGAGCATTCAACAAGTTTGATTTCACTAAAAACCTCATAACTTCAAAAAAAATCTATATTTTTCCCTAAAATTTGGACCACAACACTATGACATATCCCTTCACGTGTCCCAAGGATCAGTTTTCTCATAAATTAACCTATACCTTTTTTACCAATCTCATTTATGTATGGTTAAACTTACTTATTCCTGAAGGACATTCACGCAAATTGACCCTAAACATGCCTACAATAGCTGAGTTATGGCTTAAAAATCGCCTTCCACATATCTTCTACAATGTCCCATCCTTCTCCACATACTTGGCTCCATAGGTATTAGCATACTTTGCATCATTATCCAAGTTGAAGCCTACACTAGGTCCTCGAAATAGGCCTAATTGAGCTAGCTTACACCATACCTCATCATTCATGTCATGTTCTTCGATCATGTAGACCCTCAAACATGTTTCCCATGAACTTTACCATGATTTTTCATCTACTTCGTTCCTTCAATCCACTATTCCATGTCCATTTACTGACTTGGCCTAGGGATTAGACCTACTAAACTAAGCTAACCTGACTAGTTCTAATCTCATGCACCTATATATCCATCATTCTGGCCTTATTTCCTCACCATATACCTAATCAAAACTTCTCCATGACATCATCCTGACATGATCCTCACATCACCATTTTTCCTTGTAAAAGCCACTAGCTCCTCAAGAAGTCAGTGCTCAATAAGATGTTCTCATGCTTATGCCTTTTCCTGCCTTGTCAAACTCATTTTAAGCTTCCTCTAGCTCCCATGCATCCTATTTTGTCATTAATGTTACTTTTACTTCAACCAAAACTCAAAAAACACATGCCAACATGAATGGAATCACTCTAGATGATAGCGCAAAGGCATAGAAACTTGTGGTTCAACTTTTGGGAGAATTAGAGGCTGGGGTGCATGAGGATACAGTGGAAACATAAGAGCTCCATCTAGGGAGAATGTGGGGAGAGCTCCATCTTGACCATTCAACTAGTATAAGAGTGTGCATGACATCATCCAAAAAATGATGCAAAGTCATCATTATACTTGCAAAGGTGTCAGTATCAGATTAATACCTTACATGTGTTTGTCATGGTAGTTATAACATCAAAGAGGATCACCAAATCACTCCTGAATTTTTTGCACCTATGACATAATTGAAGATATTCCTCTTACAACTAAAATCTGACATGTTCCTATGTAACAGTCCTGTCAGATTTGTCTTATTCTTCAACGTACTCTTACTTGTCTTCTAGCACACTAGGCAAGGTAACAAGTGTCATGAATTTTTGCATGACTTACAAAAATTAACTCCTTCTCCTCTACACACTTGAAAACTCTTGTAACTCTCCATTCACTCAACAAGTCTTCATTAAGATTAACATACACAATTAAATGATCAACCTTTACAATGTAATCTTTAACTTGGATGTATAAGGAGCATAAAAAACTCACATCATGGAATTCATTCAAGAAGAATGGATCTTCATGAGGTCTAAAACAACACCATGTTATTGGATAAAAACATATCAAAGCACACCACTTCATTCTATCTCTTCATCTTAGTTAGACAAAGACAGTCTTGGAGGTTCTAAAACATAGTCATGAAGTGTGCTCATTTAACATTGATATATGCATGTTCAAAACCTTTTAATGCTTATATAATTTCATGTAGTACATCTGGTTTTCCTTCAAGATAAATTAAGTAACTCAACCATCTCCATTCAAGCAATGAGACACTAATTTGGGAAAGGTAATAATAGACTTTCAATCACAGAAGACAAGTCTTGATAAATGAACTTAGCTCATGAATTTAACTACCTACTCATGGATCCTAAGATAATTTTCTATAAATATTTGATCCTCATTCAACTTATCAAACTAAAAAAAAACATCATTTAGAGATATATAGGTTAAATAACCTTACATTTCAGAGATAGCTAAAACTGGTTTCAAGACACCCAAAGACTACTCTTACTCTAGATTACTTATACCACTTCAAATACATTTTAACACTCAACCGATGCATGAAACACTTCACATATGACCTCTACTAAAATTTCAAACCTTTACTTATAATGGTTACATGGAGAAAATCACATTTTCCTTCTTGTTTCTTAGACTTACTTGATAGGCCTACAATGACAAGTTGGACCATTTGGGTTTAGACATAAACACACTCTAATTGATCACTTCTTGGGCTTGAACATGTCATATAAAACTTATATCAACTTTCCATGATCACCTTGCACCCCCATAACATGCATCACCTCAGAACTTTCTCAACCAAACTTAATGAATTTTACATTGTTAGGATTTTAGCGGGAGGCTATCTTGTTTGACATGGTTCACAAAAATTGTGCAAAGGACCTACCTAAAACTTCTTCAGAGAAC
Source organism: Taxus chinensis (assembly GCA_019776745.2). Lineage (NCBI taxonomy): Eukaryota > Viridiplantae > Streptophyta > Pinopsida > Cupressales > Taxaceae > Taxus > Taxus chinensis. Next base: position 60,978,331 of record CM034152.1, on the reverse strand, counting down.
TTATAGCACATACCAAGATTTCTCCTAAGCTAATCCTTGCATCATGAAACCTCCATCACTTGATAGTGCATACAAATATTCAAAAAAGAGTGATTTTTTTACCTTCTTCTCACATATGGAACACCAAAATACAAAAAAACTAAGATATAAGGAATTATCTACATGTACAAGAAACTAACTCAACTTTCCCAAATGAATTCATGACTAGAAACATCAGTTATTCTCCATCACTCTAAAGGGAGGGTTTTGTGAGGGTTTTGAGTGACTTAATTTCTTAAGGTTTGTTCATAAAGAAGATACCTTCACACTTGCTCATTCCACTTGCAAAATTCTCTAGAATCAATGCCCTGACATTGATAAAAATCTTATGTCACCGTGCACAAGTTTCACATTCCAGTGAGCACTTCAAAACCACCCTTCGAACTGGAAATGACTATTTTGTAAACTTGATAGATCCAAAAGCCACATATCTTAAAAATTATTCTTTATTTTTGTATTAAATTTGGTCTACAACACTATAAAAACCTCTATTACCTTATCAAGTGCTCACTTTCTCTTAAATATATGTGTATCTTCATGACCTACCTAATTTACTGATACTTACATGGCTTGTTCTCATGTGCATGCCTCCAATATACCTTAACTTGCCTCAACCAGCTAAATTATGGTCTAAAACATATTCCACCTACTCTCTACTATGCCACAACACTCAAATCATGCTTGAACTCATCTTCCTTAGCTTTATTTGCATCACACTTCATGTTATGCTTGCACTAGGTCTCTGAATTAGGATTTGTCGAGCTAGTTTCACCTCATACTTCATGAACCTGCCCCATTTTCATCATATACCTACCTTAACATGACATATTCATGTTTTCCAAGGCTTTACCATGATTCTACATCTACCTCATGCCTTCATTCTACCATTTTAGGTCATCTTGCTGACTAGACCTAAGGATTAGGGTTATCTTTAGGGAAAAAAGTACTAATTAACCCTTGTTCTTTGGCCACTTTATTTTATTTTATTTCATCATTATGAACCTCTTACACCTATATGTCCTATCAAATTATATCATCTCGCATTGTTTTAGCCTCGACTGGGTCACCCAGATTATTGGGGCGCTTGTGGGTGCCCTGGTCCCACAAGGGCGCCCCAATCCTTCTAGAGATTTCCCACCAATTTTTGGGCTCTCTCTAGCCATCCTACATCTTTATCTTTCTTGTGGTTTTCCTTTTCGGGGTTGATTACGAAATTCAACCAAGAGAACCCTATAAATATAAAGTTATGAGACCATAATGAGGGACCTAGCATCACTTATTACTATCACTCCATCTAGAGTTACATCCATATATTGTATTAGAGATAAATTTCATCCACATAGCTCCATCATCAAGGCACAAGGCTAGGACATATGCATCACACTTCATAGGGGGAGGGATTCTATTCTATTCCATGCACACATTCTATTACATTTTCTACACATAGTTATTTCTCTCTACTTCACAAAGTGTGAATGGCATGAGAGAAACCTAGGGCATGTTCACATAAACTTGCACATAAAAATACATTAGGCCTGATATGTAGTGCAACACTCAGTTAGTAAGTCCACCATTATGGCAACTGAGGTCAATCCAACACCTTGATATGTATTTTTATTTTTTAGGGTTTGATGCTTATTTTGGGGTCTTGCAAGCCTTTCTTCCATATCGAGTTATTTGCGACACCTGACATAGTATATCAAAATTGATGCAATATACATGGAATATTTCAGATTACCTTTGGTCCCTATCAAGATCAGATTCAAAGATTTTACACAGACCAGGGCACCTAGATTGCAAACTAGAGTGCCCATAGGTGCCCTAGTCCTCCTCCAGGTGCTCAAATCCAGCTAGATTATCTAGCTCCATCCATTTCGGTACTCATGCACAATTATTCTTGCTTTTGATTTTTCCAATCTCCTCTACGACACAATCCCGCCGCTTCGTCGAATCAGCTGAGTTATTTCCTTTTCTTCTTGCACATTAGGGTTTCTATTTTCATTAGTTTTATTACTTATCTCATTTACATATTGACTTAGTGCAATTATTTACTATGTTTATATGTCCTCCTACATTAGATTAACTATCCTTTACTGTACTAGTTAGTCAAATTTTAGTTAATCATTTTGGTAAACCCAACTTGTTCATTCATCCTTCCACATTCTTCATTCCTAGGCTTGATTCATCATGAATATCTAAATCAATGACTACTTTCTTGCAAATCCTTATTTATTATATATATTACAACATTTTCTTTCTACTACTCGTATTCATGCTGACATGCATCATGATTTGGTTAATCAAGCATTTGTTGATGCATTTTCTCCACATCTAGTTTTCGAGTCTAGCCTTCCCACTGATTTTCACACTTTTGATAATGACCCACCTTTACATATCATATCCCACATTCATAATGTCATTGTTAAGCGCACCCTTATTGATAATGGATTTGAGTGTAAATTGTGTCCTATGTTATTCCTTCAAGTTTTAGGTCTCTTCGCTCATGAAGTTAGCCCATCTAGTATTTCATTGTGTGTTTATGATGGTTTTGTCCATCCATGTCTTGGTCACATTATATTACCCATTACTGTTGGCCCAAAAACTATCCACACTATATTCTTTGTTGTTTACGTCACATTCTCCTACAACTGTCTCCTTAGTAGGCCATGGCTTCATACCATACAAGTGGTCACCTCCACTGTACATCATTGTGTCAAACTATTACATGAGAACATGGAGTATACCATATTTTGTGACCGCTATCCCTTCTAGTATTGCTACCAATATCCTAACACTAGTCTTCCTATTTCACACAAAGATATCATAGACAAACCCCAACCTATCAAAGAACCACCACACCTACCACCACTTGACGGTACCATTTGTGTGATAGATATAGTTCTTTATATGTCACCTGTTACTACTAGTGATATGATTCCTTATAAGGGGCCTGTCCGCCCTATGGATGTCACTCTATCTCATACACCTTCCCATATGCCACCTACCTTAGCACGACCACCATTCACTTTCATGATCTTCATGATTGGTTCATATTGGGAACACATTCCATTTGACCCTACATGAGATGTCACTATATATACACATGAGGGCTTGACTCACTTAGCCCTTACTTTTGAGGACCTCCAGCCTACACTATATGCTCCTCATATTTATTATGGGTATGTCATCATCACTTCATCCTATTGTCTTCTTATCTTTCACCTCACGATATTTCTGACACACATCCATCGATCTTTGTCACTCACATTAGGAGAATCTTGGCTTAATTATATTGGAGTCACCTTAGATCTAGTCATATAGACATTTCATTTCCTATGCCCTTTGGTCATGTTTTCATCTGCAATAGCTCTTTCTTAGGTTATACACAAAATATTACTCATTGGTATGCACACGGTTTCCCTTTTCCCCCATTTACTGATGAGGAATATGATATGGGCATGTGCACCTTACACCTAAATGGATCACTATGCATGATCAACCAAAAATTATTGCTTATCAGGTTACTAATGCTTACCCATTTGATTATGACCCAGAGGATGATGATCTTCTCAATGAATTAAAATGATATCCTTACATACACGTGGGGGTATAACATCTTACCTTCCCCCCCTCACATATTTATAACATAGCTTCATTTATCCTTATGATATTTTTTCCTACATTCATCTCGTCACATTAGTCATGTTCATCATACATTCTAGCGTCATTACCTGATGACACACTCTAGTGCTATGGTTCACACTTGAATATTGAGGGATTATGACACATGAACCTCACACACTACACATCAATACCATACATATCACTAGCATATTAGCATACATACTACCTTTTACATTTTGTCACATTGATCATTTACGTGCTTTGCACATTACATACACTCATCATACAAATTCCCTACACTCATCATACACATATTTCTAGTCTACATACATTTCATTACATTTCTTACATGGGTATCTTCATCACCATATAGATTTACATTCTCTACCTTGCATTTATAGGCATATTCCTTGCATTTTGTGTCTCCTATTAGTTTTCATCGCATTTACATACGGGGCTTGTCACTTATATACACCATGTTTTCTTATATTCATCACATAGCATATTCATCTTACATACTACATTATATTACATTATATTATGCATTTCCATAATGTATGCATTTACACTGTCATCTATGCATCTCATATAGGTTGCATATATCTTGCCTCTAGAGCCTCTCTTATCATCTTACTAGCATCATACATACTTTTTAATACCCTTACGATGCACTATAGGCATTACACATTGTACATTATGCACCATACACCATACATTTTACATGTCATCTAAAACATTTTGACATTTACGTATACACCATATATATCATACTAGTCCTCATCACATAAGAGTCTTGTATTGTATTGTTATTCTATCTACATACATTACATGTCACTCTATGCATCTATACCATTTTACATTTTTAGCATTGCATTCTATGTCCTATACACTCTTAGGCACACTACATCTATTCATACATAATGCATTCTACATTTAGTCTACGACATTTTGAGATTTGTGCATTTACACATCCTATGTCATCTTAGTCTTCATTATATATGAGTTTAGCATTGCATCATCTCACATCCTACATTACTAGCCTATATACATTACATTTTACACATTATAGACTTTTCACACTACATTCTACACATCATTTACTTGACATATTCCACTCACCACATGGTCAAATTTTATCGTTACCTACACTACGTTTTCTTCTACGTATTGAACTCACCACTCGATGACGCACTTTAGTTCCTCAATCCATACTCGACTGCTAATGGTTTACAAATCAAATGGACCTTACATTCATACATTCTACTTTTTTACCTTTCACCATGTGACATTACTAGGCTACTGACATATGCTTTAGGATAAAATCATCACCTATTCTATCATTTTATAGTGGTATACACCTTAGGTTAAATCACCAATCCCTTATTACTCATCTCATCATGACATTACGCTTTAGGATAAATCGTCACCTATTCTATCATTTTCTAGTGGTCTACACCTTAGGCTACATCACCACTCCCTCTTTTCATTTTTTAGTGATATATGCTTAGTGATAAATCATCACTCATCCATTCATCTTATAGGGATATATGCTTAGGATAAATCGTCACCTATATGTTCATATCGTCATGATATATGCTTTGGCTATAGGGTTCATACACACACATTGTCGCTAGGTTGCATATCATAAACCTACACATACATATTCATTCAGAGCATGTTAGATACAACACACACTATTCAACCATTTCCTGATGATGCACTCTCATTTACGGTTCATTATTGACTACTGTGGGAGAAAAAAATGAAGCTCATTGCATAAAATTCCATCCACTTGAGGGCACATGGATCCTATTACTTCATCTTGCATTCCATTCCATCCATCCACAACATGCTACATATTATGGTTTCCTATACTCTTACTTACTTTTGTTGTTCTTAATCACTTTATTAAACATGATAATTTGATTACTTGTATGTCATTTATCTATACCATCCACACATGAAAGTTAACGTATTTTTATAGTTGTGATCGTAGATATAGATCATTTACATGCAACATGGATGCTCGGCTTCTACCATTCCTACACTGGGCACTGGGGGTATCCACATTCATCTCTTCTAGGTGTTAGTGTTTCATTTTATACTTAGCACTTTCTATTACTTACTTATACATACTTTTGAAATACTAGCCATATTTCTAACATGCTAATTAGTACTTCATGTGCACCATTTGTTATCCAAGGATATTGATTTCCATACTTCTTTGTTATATTATATGCTATTGTATGCTATTGTTTACTGGAATTGCCCTATGTTTGGAGTGCACACTTGTTTTCTGTTTGCAGCCATGATGGCCTTGCGTGTATTGCGACATCATGAGCGATGTCCCATGTTTTCATCCCTTTTTGTGTGGCTTACTTGTCTTGTTGTGTGCTTACATTACTTTTCTTGGTAGCTTACAAACTATTTGCATAGCTTATACATTGTTTTCTACATGCATTTTTGTTCACACTTGTCTTTGGCTAGCCTTCTTGTTTGTGCATGCCTTGTTTCTACCAAGCACATTTCAAGGTTATAACTTACATGTGGTTGGTCCTATTTTGGGTCCGCATTCTCCTATCAGTGATGTTTCATGTGTCCCCAAAGAGGGGGGCATCATTTGGGGTTTTTTACATACTAACATAGAGCATTCTACACTGGTTCATTTCAGTGCACTTTCCTCCCTTGGAATTGTGGGATTATATATAAAAAAGTGGGTTCAGACCAGGATACGAACCCCATACATAATGTATTTTATAGGACATGGTGTCCTTAACATTCTGGGAAGAAGTTACAGGATTGGAGGTTACAGTGGGTGTGTCTCTCTACACTACTTTGGCCAGTGGTATCGAATCACCCAAAAAACTAGGAGTACAGAGATCTCTACACACATTCAAGGAAGTAGTTAGAGCTTAGAGGACATAGAGCATTTCCTCCCTACACTTCTTTTGCCTATGGTGTGAGATCCCCCCAAAAAATCATAGTAGAGGATATCCTTCTACACTCTCTCTCTCAACATGGATCAGGTGCACATGTTCCATTTACATTTCATTAACATTTGCATTCGTGTATTTTACATTTACATACACATGGTCTTTTTACATTGTGTTTTTACACTTACATACATACATATTTAACTACTTGAGTTTTTTCTCCTTGCAGGTCTAGTCGTATGAGAAACAAGTAGTCAAATGAGGGAAACAAAAACAACAGAAACAACACTCTATGACAACACACATACTTTACTAACCATACAGGTACACTACACACTACAACAGCTACACATGCATTATTCCCCCCTAGGTTCACTCTCATCACTTTTTCTTTCCACATTTTTCATATTTAGTTTCCACGCTCCTCCATCTCTTTTTGTCATTCCACGCTTTTTCTAGTCCTTCAGCACACCTTATTCATCACTCTACATTAGTATCATGTACGCATCTCTATCTACTTTATGTTACTGAGCTTTCTACTCACCAACATAAAGTGGGGGAAAAATGTAGTCACAAAATCATGCACTTTAGACATTTATTTATCCCAGTCTCATACTACTATTTATAAGGTTCTTGAGGGAAGAAAGTACTAATTAACCCCTATCCTTTGGCCACTTTATTTTATTTTATTTTGTCATTACGAACCTCTTGCACCCATATTCTCAGTCATATTTTGTCATCCCGCATCATTTTAGCCTTGACTGGGGTACCTAGATTAGTATTAGGGCACCCGTGGGTGCCCTGGTCCCACCATGGGCACCCCAATCCTTCTAGATCTTTACCGCCACTTTTTGGGCTCTTTCTAGCCATTTGACATCTTTATCATTTCTTGTGGTCGGCCTTTTCGAGGGTTACTTATGAAATTAGACCAAGAGAACCCTATAAATATAAAGTTTATGAGACCATAATGAGGGACCTAACATCACTTTCTATTATCACTCTATCTAGAGTTGCATCCATCTATTTCATCGGAGATCACTTGCATCCACATATCTCCATCATCAAGGCACAAGGCTAGGACATATGCATCACACTTCATAGGGGCAGGGATTCTATTCTATTCCATACACACTTTCTATTGCATTTTTTACATATAGTTATTATTTGCTACTTCACAAAGTGCCATTGGCGTAAAAGAAACCTAGGGCATGTTCACACACATTTGCACATAGAACTAGATTGGGTCTGAAATGTGGTGTAGCACTCAGTTAGTTAGTCCACCATTGTGGCAGCTGAGGTCAGTCTGACCCCTTCATATGTAATTTTATTTTTTAGGGTTTGGTGTTTGCAGGTCTTTCTTCCATCTTGAGTTGTTGGTGACATATGTCATAGTAAAATGAAGTTGATGTGACAGAAAGCAAGTATTTCATATCACCTTTTGGCCCTATAAAGATTATATTTAGAGCTTTCACACATACCATGGCACCCAGATATCAGACCAATGTGCCCACAAGTTCCCCAATCCTCCTCTAGGCACTCCATTCCATCTAGATCCTCTAGTTCCATCCTTTTCAGCACTCCTTCATGGCCATTCCTGATTTTGATGTTTCCATTCTTCTCTGCGACACAGTCTTGCCACTTCGTCAAATCAGATGAGTTCTTTCGTCTTTATTCTTGCACATTAGGGTTTCTATTTTCAGTATTTCTTCCATCTTGATTTTTTGGTGGCATATGTCACAGTAAAATGAATTTGATGTGACAGAAAGCAAGTATTTCATATCACCTTTTGGCCCTATAAAGATTAGATTTAGAGCTTTCACATAGACTAGGGCACCCAGATATCAGACCAGTGTGCCCACAGGTTCCCTAATCCTCCTCTAGGCATTCCATTCCATCTAGATCCTCTAGTTCCATCCTTTTCAGCACTCCTTCATGGTCGTTCCTGATTTTGATGTTTCCAGTCTCCTCTGTGACACAGTCCCGCCACTTCGTCGAATCGGATGAGTTCTTTCGTCTTTATTCTTGCACATTAGGGTTTCTATTTTCATTATTTTTATTACTTATCTCATTTACATATTTTCTTAGTGCATTTATATGTTGCGTTTATATGTCCTCCTATATTAGATTAACTATCCCTTACTAAATCTAGTTAGTTAGTTTTAGTTAATAATTATCATGTCATGCCTTGTATGTCTTGTCACATTCACTCCAATCTTCTTACAACTCTCCTTCTTCTTAATTTGTGATTAATTTTCCTTTTACATCAATGATGACTTAGCATCCACATGAAAAAAAATACAGACCCATGTTTCAAAGGAGAATGTGTGGAGAATTATGAAAAATATGGACCAAGAACTCAATCACATATTGAGACAAATAAGGTTGATTTTATAAGTTATAATCATGTTAGACAACCTAATACAATGAGATATGGTTCTTCTTTCAATGGGCATTGTTATACTTATAATGGTTTTGGTCACAGAGCTAGAGATTGCAAGAAGAAGCCCTCAAGGAATGAGTTTTCATGGAGTTATGAAGGTGTTTTTAATTATCAATGTTATTCTTGTTGTGAATATGGTCACAAGGTAGCTTATTATGGTTGGATTCTTATTTTATATCATTCTAGGAGCAAGAATGGTGGTGTGTGCTTTAATTGTCATAATTAGGGTCACATTACGAGATATTTCCATCAAAGTGAATCTTTCAAGTATAAAAACATGTTTCAAGCTCCCAAAAAGAAACATGGAAGAGTGTTTAAAAGTAATATCATATCTATGAATGATTATAAGACTCCCATGTCAAATTCTAAGGCCAATAAGGATGTCCCTTAGCTTGAAGTTAAGAAATACGACCCTAAATCTGTCAAAGACATCAAGGAGAATGATAATCAAAGGGTTGTGATGCAGAATTTAGATTCTGTCAAGGATAAAGGGGTAGAGGGTGTAAAGGAGAAGGAATCCAATTCAAACATGATGAAAAAATGTTTTGACAGGTCCAAGAAGAAGGAAACTAGGTTTATCAAGTCTATTATAGGTCCTAGAGGTCTTTTGGATCTAATTGCTAATGGAGACAACTATATATGCTTATCAGGTCTTCAATCAGATGATGAAGACATTAGAGATGAAATAATTGTACCTGATAATGAAAATAATTCAAAGGTTATGATTAAAAGGAAAGAGATATGATAGAGTCCTTGGGCTCATTTAATAACTATATAATGTTTTAGTAATCTAAATATCTTGTGTGTCTTCTCTAGGCTTTTAGAAGACATTCATTTTATGAAAGAAGCATTGGAGGTACATTATCATTTCTAAGAAAGGAAGACGGTTGTGTTAAGGTGTGTTTTCTCAATTAGTCTATCAAATATTTTAAATAATTCAAAATTCCATTTCTCTCATCTTGAAGTTTGCATATGAGTCTAAGTTATGATCTTGTTATGTGAAAAGTGTAGTATTTGGTTAGTTAGTTTGTCATTTCCTTGAAGATATTAATTTGTGTCATCTTAATATGTCAAGTCTTATGAGTTAAGCCATGAATAATAAGTCTATATAAAATTATTGAAATCTTTGTGTATCAGAAGTTTTTGAAGCATCAAAAGGGTGGTCTTGAGTCAAAAGTATGTGTCATCAATGTTTGAAGTGGATATTCCATCAAGAGTTTGTACCTATTCCAAGAAGGTCTGAATGAGTCATCAAATTCACATGCTCACTCAGGAAGAAATGTTTATGGCTCCAAGCTCAAGTAATCAACATGATTATAGGCTAACTACGATGTTTGAAAGTTATGTTCTTCAATTCTATTGATTGGTGTAAGGTCTTGTTACTTTAATCAAATCATCATGAAAAAGTCTCTAAGCTATATTTTGGGGTCTATGACTATCTACAGTAAGTTTCAAGAATGAGTCTTTGATTTCATGTTATCATCAGTCCCTTTTGGATCATATGTATGAGTAATTTGTGGTATGGTGTGTCCTTGAGGTTTATAAATTATATCTAGTTAGAAGCTTGAAATCATGTCATGTTGATAAAGGTGTTTGAAGAAGTGTTACCTATCACATTATTTCCTTGATATGTACTTATTTATAAATCTATTTTTCATGAAAACCAAAGTAAGAAGGTTATCTTGTTTTCATTCAAATGGTCATACTTTCAAGCAAGGAACATGGCATTATGGCATAAGACATATAAGTCTATATCTGTAGGTGTTTATTGGTATTAAATGGACAAGTCTTAAAAGCATAATAATAGTATTGTGATAGATGTGAAAGAATATCAAATCCATATCATCTCAAGGGAAGATTATCATGTTATTTGAGCTTTGTGAGCAAGTTTTCTAGGTTCAAAGTCAGTTTGTCAAGCCTTTTTGAGAAGAATTCAGTATGGTCTGATTTAAGACAAAGATTTACCAAATATGTTGTTATGTAATGTCCTAATTTATCTCAAGTTTTTTTTTGCATCAAGGAAAATGAGTAAGCTTGACCTCTTAATGCATGAAAATGTATAAGTATTCTAAGAGTTTTGTAGTGTTCAAGTATGTCTAGTCACACTCCCAAGGGGATTCGGGTCTCGTGGTGATCAAGGGATTCCATCTACAGTGTCTAATGTTGATTGAAGACATGAAGGTTTTTACATGTATGAAGATAATGTATGTTAAACAATGAGCAGAATTGAAGATTAGTCCACATCCAAGTGTCCCTAAGGTTATTCCATCAAAATAAAAATAGAGTAAGGTCAAGAGGATGTCCCCTATGTTGTTTTAGTGATTTTAAAGTATGGTGGCAAGCGTAAGTTCTTGAAAAGGGTTTGAATGCATCTGAGTTATGTCATCACTCATGTTGTTATTTAATTTCTCAAACATTTTCTATGTGATCTCTTAATTTCTCAATCATGGTCAAGGTAAGAATAAGTTTGAGTTAGAGTGATAGAGGTCCTAGGTGATATCTTATGCAAGGATGAGGATTATTTGAGAAAATGCAGGACAATTGATGCATGATTTAAGGAATAAGTTGACAAAATGATTACTTAACATCTATTGTAGGGGTGAAATCAAGGTTTGGATATGCAAAAGTCACTGTGTCTGAAAAACAATTATGGGAAGTTTCATTTGGTAATAGTGAAAGCTCGAGGTCTGTGTGATGATGGTATGGGTTTTCTCCAAAGGTAAAGGTATGATTGTTCTATGTCATGCTTGAAGGTGTATTAAGCTATGGGATCTGTATTCCCAATAAAATCATAATAAAGAGTATTGACTAATGGAAGTTGCAAAGACATGAAGGATTGTTACAACCTTTTAAAGACAAAAAAGGTTGTTCTAAGTTTGGTTGAGTTCCATACTTTATAATCTAAATCAAAGTATTGAGAATGAAGAAGCGGGTTAAGGGCATGGTAACATGTTGTGTACTGTAATGGAGAGCTACATGAGTTTATTGATCTCATTGGTCATGTATAGTTAGTAATGATCTCTGAGCATGTGTGTAACGAACCATTACACCAAAACCTCAAGGTGTTAATGAAATCCACACATGAGGATCATAACATCCCACCACACTTCCATATCCTAGACCTCGGGCTAGATTTGCACCCGTATAGTAGGACCCCACCCTGCCCTATACGAGCCCCGAGTGAACACTGCAATGCCGATGTAGCTACTCGTGTCGGGACTTGAACCTGGGTGGTTGCTCTGATACCAAATGTAATGAACCATTACACCAAAACCTCGAGGCGTTAGTGAAATCCACACATGAGGATCATAACAATGTGTTTAAGGTGTTAAGAGAAGTTTTTTAGGTAGAAAATGTATATTTTTGCAAGTATATTGGAGAGAGGGATCTTGTCAAAGCTCTAGCAGGTGTTATATCATGAAAAAAAAGACTAATTTAGCTAAACAAGTGAGATATTTATATTGATCCACTTATATGATAGTTGGTGAAGGTATGAGCTCTTATTTTTGCATTTTAATTTAGAAAATGATGGAATAAAGAGAGGGGGAGTATCTATTTTTCATCTTATATGGTGATTTTAATCCTATAGCATTGAGAAAATGGGCAAGATTGGACTGAAAGTGTACTTTAGGGAAAATGGTCGTAAAGGATGTTATGGTAATACTTGGAGGAAGAGCTTGTGATTTTTGCATGATAAAATTCTACATGATTATGTATAATAAAGATGAAGATAGAGTGAAGTGAATATATGCTCAAGGGGATCAATATAGAAGCTTCGTTTAGGTCCATGGATCATTTAATGTTGTTGTTTGAAGTCAAGAAGTACAAATACAGTCCAAAGGGGAGTAAAGACAAGAAAGAATTTGTTTTATGAATTTTTTCCATTGTGTGTTTTCTTCTTCCATGTCTAGATGTCATTGTACCTTTTTCATAGATGTCAAAGGTTGAGAGTAACATCAAAAACATGGAAAAGAGTCATGTAGGTGTTTGGTCTTGTTGGATGTCATCAATGTTTCTGAAGGTGGTGGCCATCAATAACAAAGAGGGATATTTTTTGGACATTTATTCTAGTTGTTTTCATTGATGTGAAATTACATTGATGTAAAAATATGTTGAGGTGTCATAAGAATCTCCATGATGTGCTAATCAAGGTCTAACATGAAGTTTTATTGGTAGTGTCATGATTTGGTCAAGTTTTCATGATGCCTAGGCATGGTTTTGAGCATGAGTTCTAAAGGTTTTAATGAGGTAAAGAAAGTTTTAAATGATGTTTTATATATGTTAAACTGTCTGCATGTGGTCATCATGGTCATTTCATGGGTTGCCATGGTTGAGTTTGGTGATTTTAGGCTTATTCCTAAACCTAGAGATTGTGGTTTAGCATGATGCCATGATATCTAGACTAAAGAAGTCATGAACAAGCATGGTTAGAGATTTTTGATACTACATATGACATTTATGATGATATTCAGGTCATATCTCATTTTTTTGATGATGTTTCACGGTCATTGGGAAGCAAGAAGGTGAAAATAAGCTAAGTAGGCACATGTAAGTCATTGTGGTTAGAGAGTTTCATACATATTTGTGTAAGGAGGTGAGTTGGGAATGTTCTAGGATGTTTTCATGATGCTTCATTACAAAATTAAGATCTAAATGTTTACGAAAACTCAAGTTATGATGATTTTGGTAAAAATGAGTTGAAAAGAAGCAAAATCTAGCTCGAATTGGCAACTAGTTATGCTCACCTGCTCTCATAAACTTTATATGGGACCTATAGGTTTTGAGGGATGTTTTTAAATTGAGCCAAGAGGTTTTTGAAAAAATAATGAGGTCATTTGATTGCCATGTATTTATGAATGAATGTTAAGAAGATAATTTCCTTTGAACCCCTAGTTAAATCATCCTTCTAGAGTGACTTGGGAGTTTTGAATTATATGGTCTCCAGAATATCTTGACAATAAATAATGATGCATCATAGTTGAAAAGGATTCCTCATATCTCATTTTGGTGGTGGTTTGGTGTTCTGGTTGTTTTGGAAAAAGAGATAAAATCCCTTGTTTTGTGGATATTTCCAATTTCAAGGTTGAGATGGAGTTTCTAGGATGAAAACAAAACTATTCTAGAATCCTTGAGAAATTTTCTAGATAACCATGAAAGTTTAAGAAAATTTTCTTGAATAATGTTTTAGATACAGTTCCTCAAAGTTTCACTACCGATTTTAAAATTAAGGGCTAAAAATGTTAGTCTTGTGGTTTAAAGTGTGTTTGATCATTTTTCATGATGCATTTTATGTTTTTGGTCATGGAAATTTTTTAGTCACATGATATTATGTGATTAACTACTTGGTTTGATATAGTGAAGTGATTTTCACTTGAAGTCATAATGTCTTAGAAATCCCTAGTTGGCTTACTCAAGAAGGTGACTGAAACATGTGTGCTAGAGTGAATTTATCCATCTGACGTATGATTCATATTGTTTCAATATTTTTTTCAGGTTTCCCTTGATGTTTTCCATGCTTTTTTTGAGTTTTAAGTGATTGTGAAGACTTTTGAATCTTGATTCCTCAAGATTGATTCTTGAGCCCTTGGAGCTTGAATGAGTTGTTTTGGAGATTGGTCTGTTTGGAAGCCTTATGCCATGATTTGAAGGTTATAATAAATTTCATAGTATAGTATAATTCATGAAATTTCCATTTATATTTGGTTTTTTTCTTGGTGAGGTGTTTTGGTATGTGAACCAACTCAGCTTTGAAGACCTAGTTTTAGGATCTTGAAGCCAGTTTAGAGCAATTACAAAGATTGAGTTGTTTGAAGGTCTTACACTATGAATTGGATGATAAAGTGAGTTTTTATGAAAAGTATATTAAGATAAATTTCCAATGGTATATGACTTTATTCATTATGAGTATATTTTCTATGTGAAGGTGGTCATTCTTAAAAACTAAATTCTGGGAGCTAGAAGACCTAATTGTTCTTGCATGCTTCTTAGTGTGTTTCGTGGTGGGATGGATGTTTTAGTACTCACTGAGATTTTTTTTATGCTTTAAGGTTTTTATTATGTTTCATGATGCTTATGGAGCCTTTAAAAAGTTTTTATAAGACCTTAGAGATGTTATAGCATTCGTTATATCTTGAAGTGTTTCTTTTGTGGTTGATTTAGAAGCCTTGTGTTTGTTCATGATGTATTGACCCCTACCGAACTTGGGTCATTTAAGTTTATTTATATTATTTTATTATTAATATTTTTATTTGGGATGATTGACCTACTAGGTCATAGCCGACCCAAGGGTTTTATGTGCTTGTGTTGTGTATATAAGCATGTGTAATTGTTCATTTTGAACTAGTTGTTAGAGTTGATTATGTGCATGCATGAGTGACCTATATGAGGTTGAAGAAGAGTGAAGAGTGGTTATGGAAATATTATTTAAGAGTAATGAAGAGTTAAGAATGATATATGATGATTGATTCAAGGGAAAATGACCTAATCGGCCCATGAGATGACTGATTTGAAAAGAGCTTGTTTTGAAGAGGGTTTGGTGTGTTTAGAGATGAAATTGGATCGCAATTAGTTTTATGAGAATCATATAATTTGTGATCATTCATAAAATCTCTTATGATTTGCAATATTCATATGAGTATTTGGTTGTGATTCATATCAGCAAAGGTTTAGGGGTTGGTGTTTCTTGTGGGGTGGGTGGCTCACTAAACAAATGTTGCAGGATGTGTAATATTCTTATAAGTCCTTAATTTGTGTAATATAAGCTAAGGTTTTGGTGATTTTTTCTTCCCCTTGAGTTTTTCTCGCATGTAATTTTTTTCATGTGTTCTCTCTTTTGATTCTTTCACTTGTAATTGTTTAATACACACCTAATAAGCTCACATTGTTTATTCATATTGAATGGTTAAGTTGGATGGTGAATCTAAGTAATTTTAAATGAAGTTAAAAAAATTGTATGAATAATTCAACCCCCTCTCAGTCATTGTGCTTCTAATATAAAGCTCAGATAACTTCTCATTTCTTTAGTGGCACCTCAGGGAATTAGTATGTTGAAGTTTTTAGGCCTAGGAATGAAAATCCTATTGAGGATATGACGCCATCAGAATATGATTTGATCCACATCTCAATGGGTCAAAAGTTGCATGAGGATGATTCTCATCTATTCAAGGAATCCTCTTCCCGCCTCTTCACTTGGAACAAAGAATACAAGAAAACAATTGTGCAATTGGAGGAAAAGATAAAATCTCTTAGTGCTTGTAATTCAACCCTTCTTTGAACTTGACTCAACATCTTCTCTTCTAGTAGAATTAATTCCTTCTATCAGAAATGTTTATTCTAAGGTGATCAATAGATCACAAGGTTACATGATGAAGGGGAAGGTTAATGAGAAGTGGATTGAGAAAATCATCAAACAAGGCAAGTCCTTGTTTCCATAGGTCATCTCTCTCATCAAGTACATTCTTGGAAATTTTTTAAAAGTAAATAAATTGAAGGAGGAGATTGTAAAAAAGGTAATTCACTTGGATGAGGGGTTCTCACTAGTTTCTGAGATGATATCCTTCAACTCTCACACCCTTACGAGTAAGAATGTTTTTGCATCAGTTGTTGAGAACTTGTCTTAATTTTGGATCCACAACATGAATACAAGATATGGAATGCTCAAATATATCATATTTGAATTGGAATCGTATGGAAAAAATGCTTTCTATATATTGAATGAGGTCTAAAACTTTGTTCATAAACTTGATTTCACTTTGGTCACTAAGAATTCATCATCGGAAAAAATCATTGTTTCCTTCAGGAGTGGGTAAAGAAAGTGGCAGGTAACTCTCTCTCCTTCAACGAAGATGTCTTAAAGTCTATTGCCAACATCAAAAAATCAATTTTGGAAATTGAAAAGGGTCATGAAATATGGCTAATTTAATGCAAGAAGATCAGTAAAGTTCCTTGGGCATGGATCAAGGTATTGAGCTATGTTTTCATTCTAAAGGTGGATAAGTTGACAACTATGATGGTTCCGTTCAGTAAGGAATTTAAGAAACAAGAGCCCATTTAGGAGGCTCTTCATCAAGGGTCATCAATCAACAAGTTCTTCATTAAAGGGTAATCTTCATCAGATATGTCAACCCCTTCCTCCTCTCTTTCTCCCTCTTCTAATTCTTCATTTTTCATAATCATGGTAGTTTGTCTCATTCACTTAAGTGACTTCCTAAAGTTGAATTGTAAAATTCCCTTTGATTTATAAAATGGGAGATTATTTTTTCCACTTCCTAGGAAGATGTAAAATCACAAGTTGAATGATATCATGAAGATTCATGTTGGGGGTAGATGAAGAGGTAATTCACAATGCTATAAATTGGGATGAGTTCTATATTGTAAAGGATCCTAGATTTTTAAAGTTTAGTTGTCTTTAGAAATTTTGGATTGTGATTTGGATGTTGAGATTTGTATCACCAACACAATAAATAAAAGTTACATTTATTCTTTTTCCCTTTCTCATGTGTTCCTCTATTTTCTCTCTTTTTTACACTTTGCAAGCACAGTGATCAACAAGGAACTTTACATCCTTGATAGATGAATCTAAGGAGAAGCTTTTATTTAATTTTGTTAGTCTCACTAATGGCTTATAATGTTGTTTTCCTCTGATTAAATGTTGAACTACTCTGGTTATTGTGTGTGAACTATGTTATTTCCTACTCACAATGATAACACTCTCTTTCCTAATTTCTCTCCTTCACTCCTCGTTGTTGCAAATTCCTCCCTTGTACCCCATACAAGCACTTTGCCACAGGTCCATTGAATTGTTCATGTGTGATCCCTGCCCTATTTTTTGACCCCACAACATTATATAGGATTAGGATAGTTTACATTCAATAATGGGAGCCTCCTCATTCATAAGGAGGAGGGGTTTATCCCCGTGAGCGTTGGTGGAAACACATAATTTTCTATACAAAAAAATATTTCACCAACACTCATCAACCTGAAATGGAGGATTATTTGGAATATTGTGCCAACAAGATTTAAGTCCTTCAATGATACTTCTCTAAAATGAAAATGCAATAAATGAAACAATTCCATCTTGAATGGCTCATGGAGGACATAATATATTATGCTAGTGAGTTGTTCAAACTTGGATACCTAGAGTCCACTCGATTCACACCTCTCCCTCTTATGGAATGGTTTGTTATGGAGCTTATTAACATCTTGACTTGTGTTATGATTATCCATGAAATATTGAAGAATTAGTTTCTGAAGAAGGTGTATGGATGAAACTTTACCCCTTTACCTTTTTATAGACAATTAGAAAACTCAGGGAGCAAAGTGTATGTTAAAGAATCAAGGGGCCCTATGAGTGACAACACCCCTAAAATAAGGTAACTCCCTGAACAAATATCTCTTGAGTCTCCTTATAGGAATTTTTTAGTGAGAAGGATTGACCAATGTGCTCTTAAACAAGGAGAATCCATCATTTCCCCTATAAGGAACAAGTCCAAGTCTCTTGAGTCTCTCAAGCAATCATCTCATAGGTCTCATGTGCCCCCAATGTAATATCACATGAGAAGTGATTGTGAACCCTCTCCAATTTAGATTCAAGCAATGGTATCCTTCTCCCCTACAAGAATTCCAATAGTTCTCATCAACACATCATTTCCAAAGTAAAATCCTTAATGGTTTAGATATATCTTGAGCTTTATAAACTCACATCCACCCACCAGAAGGAAAAAATAACTTCTCGACTCATGATTGATGCTTCGAGGTCACATTTCATTCAATTTTCTCTCCCAATAGTGGACAAGGATGAAGCTAAAAATGTTGGTATATGATAATGAGATGACCAAGTACCCTCTTGATCAGATGGGTTTTGAAGGATATATTCACAACTTTGAGCAAACATCTATAAAAAAAAATTCTCAAACAAGAGAGGGTAAACCAACTTCTAAAAAATTGGAAACTCGTGTACACGTGTTGACCTCTTATGTTTAACCCATCTTGGACCCTAAGGGTCCTGCTCTTACCCCTTCTGAGTCAATTACTCCTCTGAGTAAGATCTACTTGTATGTTGTTCATGAAGTCCAACATCTTGAAAAGTAAGGACATATGAATGAGACATGAATTTGTTTGATCATACAAAAGGGTTATGAGATTCTCCCTTAAGTAACCAGGATATACAAGATCATTGATTTATCAAAAGAGAAAATGCAAGATGTTTTCTCCATGATCAAGAAGGAAGTTGACCAGTAAAATGATCTATTTCCAGTCATTTGTGAGATGACCTTTACAGATCCCAAGACACTACTTGATAAGAAAATATTTTTGAACCTAGAATAAAATTGTTCCCAAACATGGATCAGAACAATTGAGTGGACAATGATATCCCTCACTGATGTCATTGAAGATTATCCATATCACCAAAAATAAGGTCAGGATATCAAATAAGAGTTTAATGACCATATGAGAAAAATGAGATGTCTTATGTTTCGCTTTGATACCATATCATTGGATGAACTTTGGGATCTTTTTTAAAACATTGTGAAAGAAGAACTATCTGACCCACACTTATATGGTGATGAACTCATGGACACTCTAGCTCAGATATGAGGAGTAATTTCTAACACAACTCAAAATATCTAAAAATGGCTCAAGCATTACAAAATAATATAAGCGTAAATCAATCACTAGCTTTATATTAGATCACATACACTATCATCCCTCATAGGAGATAAGTTTTTGAAGAAATATTTAGATTTAACTTAGTGATGGAAATTCAAAGAATCTCTCCCATGCAGTGCATCAAATAATCTTCGTCTTTATGTGATTCATCTATAGAATGATTTTTCCTCTTTATTTTCGAATCTCCCCATTTTCTTGTGTATAAATTATTTTTTCAAAAATTAAACTTAAGTGCTTTCTAATTCTTCATTGGGAAAGCACTTTTTCCAAAAAGTAATGTTATCTCTAAAAAATAACACCCTCTTATTTGTCATGAATGAGCAATCAGTGTTTTGGGTAACATGGGATTGTCTTCATATTGTGGGACTTACTACTTGAGAAAAACCTCTAGAGAAGGTTGGTTCCTCTACCTATTCCTAATTTTAAACTACTCCTAAGGAAGGAAATGCAACTAGTTAATCATATTCTAGCAATACAAGGGACGAAAGGAAGATAAATATGCATAAAAAGGGAAATCCTAATCCAACATAGGTGATAGCACTAAGAAAAGGGGTGGAGATACTCTAATGAGGGAAAATGGAGAAGGAAAATGAAGAAGGGAGAGGCCAAATAGAGGTGACACAAACCCAAAAAATCACTTACCATCTATTCTCCATGAAACACAACAAGATGAACCTACAAGTGAGAAATACATGCACAAAATAAAACAACAAGAATATAGAGGAAAGGAAATGCAAAAAAATATAAGTCAGGGTTGAGAAATACCACAAAACAAGATTTTATTCTTTCAAAGTATGCATAGAACATTACATGTGAAAAATAAATCAATATAACACATTTCCAAGCTCAAATGAAGGTCTATAACTTACAACTACTCTAGAAAAAATTTGACAGAGTTCCTTCACATTTTAGAACATCCCCCCTCACAAATGAGAGATTTTTACAATATGTAGAAGATGGGGGGGGGGGGGAGGGAGAGAGAGAGAGAGAGAGAGAGAGAGAGAGAGAGAGAGAGAGAGAGAGAGGGAGAGAAACTCAAATTTTCCCTTTTAACCACCAATAACATACATTAACTTCCTGAAAGTAGGCATGAGAAAACTTACAATACCATTCCCCCATGATACTTTTGTTGTGGGAGAAGGAATGTCCACCATACCTCATAAAATATGGTGGTTGAGCTACCTGGATTTATGTTCTTTAATGTTGGACTATATTACTTATTTTTCACCCACCTACCCTCACCTAAGTGGTGTAGAGGACACTGAGGGCTTTCCAAAAAGTATGATTTTGTGTAAATCTAAGCTCCAAGTTTTCAAAAGTTATGTGCCACTAGAAGAGTGAGATATGGTGCCATACTACATTTGGAGGATGCGAGGAGGTTATCTGCGGGTTTTCATACTCCGATACTTCATCGTAACAGTCCACATTTAATTTATCATTTCCTTTAGAGTGCGGGTGTTGCAGGTATCCTGGGTAATTCAACAGTTTTTACTTCAGGGTATTGGGTTTCTGTGTACCTATTGCTCTTTGACATGCCCCACAAGGTTCCGAAATCTCTGAACCTCACCTGGTCGCTTCCTTTAGTGTTGCGGAGTATCGGACCTCCGCGGGGAACTCATGTCCCATGTTCGGAAACTCCGATACTGTCCTAGCCTCAGTTCTCTGCGGCCCCTTCAACTCCACAATACACTTTTCGCTTTCATTGCGCAGGTATGCCTTCAAGTGCAGGGATTTCAATGTTTTTTGGGTTTCAAAACTATTCCCCAGGGGTTCAGTGTTCCTCTGGACTTCAGGTTGTGGGGTTTCGGGACATTGAAAACCTAGGGTTCCAGCCGCACTCTAACTCGCCAAGATCCTTTGGGGGTTTGCGGCAACCTCGAAAGTTTCAGAGAACTTGAAGACCCACGGGTTTCAGGTGCCTTCAGTATTCCTGAAATTTTGGGGTTTTGAATCATCTGCATTCAGGATTTCAGGGTTTTGGGATCTCAGGACCCTTCGTATTGTGGCGTCTTAGATCAATGCAGGGAACCTATGTTCCTGAGCTTGAACCTAGCTGCCATCTCGCAACCCCTGAGAGCCCAGCAAGTACACTAAATTTCAGACTCCGGGTTTCAGAATTTTCTCCCAAATTTTTCTACGCTTCTTTCCGCCGAGTCCCCGAGTTGAGGAGTTGAGCCTAAGGAGGAGAACGAAGTGTCCCAAAGCCAATTTTAACCAGTTTTGGACTTCAGAGCATCTTCATTGGCCAAACTCCTCTACAATGTGCTCGAAGCCTAGAGGGAAGGATAGAAATGCATCCAAATTGTTGAAATGTGATCTCCAGAACATAGCCAAATACCCGAAATCCCTCATATTCTTCATCGAAGTCTCATGAAATTGCCCCAAGTCCAAATTTTTCATAGTTAGCCAATTTTTCCAGAGGAGAAACTGGATACACATTACCCATCAAGGGGTTCAGTTACCCCACTCAAAAAGAATACATCCAATACTCCATGTGCTTCATACTTGAAGAAGATCCTATTGGCCAAAGAGTTTCATCCCAAATAGAATCACCAAGGGTCTCGAAAAGGAGGAATCACATCATTTAATGGGACCTAATTCTAAGTACTTGACGGACACATACTAAGAGGTTGTGATCAATACGATGTTTACAAACTATCTTGGTCAAGTGAAGGAGTATCCTCAATGAGGATGTAACTTGGGAGTAGGCAAGCATTCCTTGAACAACGTCCTGAGATAGTCAAAGTGTGACGAAACTACATTCAGTTTTAGAGTTACTTCTATGGGATAATTTCATTGCTAAGATACTCCCTAAAACCTTCTAAGGAATTACTCTTGATTGGTACTATCGAATTCTTGAAGTGTTGATACTTTCATTCAAACAACATGTCTCCGAATTTATCAAAGCATTTGACATGAACAAGTTGTTGAGAACACAGATCAAAGAATTCTTGCACATCAATAAAGAATAAACTGAGTCCACTGCCCACTTCATCTAGAGGTGGTGACAAGTCCTTTATTCCTTTGTGAGTGCTCTAAACATGGACCAAACAGAACTCTACAATCTTTTCCTCCACTCACTCAGTTGGGAAATTAAGTAGGAAGTCCATAAGTTTCCCCTACGAAGCTACGAGGAAGTCTTAGAAGGTGCGCTATGTATTGACCAAGTGGCAATTGAACACCCATAATTACGCCCGAGCAATTTAAATACTTAAATTGCAGTAATTATCTCCCTTCTTGCAAATTGGTGACATATCATCAAAAAGAACTTATATTTTGTCTTATTGTCATTAATTAATTACAATATGCTTATTAATTAAGTCGCCTATCCAACAAATACCTCCCTAATTAACGACCTTCTGTTAATTAATCACCCCTTCTATCTAGACTAATTAATTATTATTAATTAATTAGCTTTCCCTTTCATTTAACCAATAAATCAATATTTAATTGATTTAATCCCCTTCTAATAGCCTAAATCATACTAATATTCCTCTAATTAGCTTCTATAAGCTTACATCTACCTATTAGTTAATCACCTTTGATTAATTAAAGCACCCCCCAACTCCCATGACTTGCTAAGTATAAATTAAACCCTTCTAAAGTAAGGTTACCTTTTATAAAGCAACCTTATTCATTCCTAATCTTGTTTTACCTTTTATCCCATATGCAAAGGGATGAAGTGTTTCCTTTATCCATTGGGCTATATAAGGAGCCCTCCTTCTACCTTTATACCTACACCTAAACTTCTTGAGAAGACAAAAGCAAAGCATATAGCAAAATAGACTAAAAGATTTCTTTTGTTTCCTTGAGAATTCACCATTTTGGAAGAGATAAGCCTCTTTTCTATTCTTAGCATATGGAAGGTTTAAGGGTCTTATCCCAACTTTGATAAGCCCCCATTCTTAGCAATTTTTTTACCAAAGATTTCCATTGGAGCTACATAGGTTCATTCATTTTTTGTTGGTAATCTAAGAGAATAGAGGATTTAGAATAGCATGTTAGTTTCAATCTTATGTTTTAAAGTTATGATGTGTTAGTGTCTAACCTTGTTTAATTATTTATCTTGATGGTGCTTAGCACTTTGTCTTAAGCTAGGTTAATAGGGCTATTTAGGTGGTAGTCTCTTATTTCATTAATTTAGCTTAAAGCAAAAACACATGCACACATTTGGCATGCCTGGTGGGACGGCTAGTCCCTTAGCATTTTAGTTTAAATTTCATTGTTTTGGCTAACTTTTGATATGCACATGTAGTAATTAATGTCCATTTTCTTGGAATTTTTACTAATTTTATATGTGTAAGTTCTTGTTCATAGCCATCATTTTAATGGGTTGTTGCCATTTTTAAACTAACTTGCTAAAATTTGAAGTATTGTGAGATTTCTTGTGTTTTTTGCCTTATTTTGGTTGCAGGGTGGTGCAAGCACACTAGCACATGCAGGTACATTTGGTGGTGCAGGCACCTCTCAGGTGGTGTAGGCACACTGTCAAAACCTGATTCTCTATTTATCGACCCTGGCGCATATACACTAATCCCAGCGCACATATCCTAACCAGCGCGCAGATGCACTAACCTGGGCGCAGACACTTTTTGTATTGTACCTTCACTACAATTCAAAACCTGTCAAATTTACGTGTACACCCTAACCCAAGCGCACATGCTGTTTTAGTGGCGCAAACACATTTTCTGGTGGTGCAAGCATTCTGTCAGAATCTGAGACTGTTTTACAAATGCGGTGGCGCATAATATTTTGTGGTGGCACATGCTTTTCCAGTGGTGCACACACAATTTTCTGGTAGCGCAAGCATTCTATTTGAATCTAAGCCTATTTTTATCGAAGGTGGCACATACATTCTTCTGGTGGCGTACATCCAACTCTCTAGGTGGCACAGGTACATGGTAAGCCAGAAACATTTTGCAGAGTGTGCACACACATCTTTTTGGTGGTGCATGGTGCACACACCTCTCTAGGTGGCACATGCAGGTGCAATGTAAATCAAAAAACACAAAGTGGCATATCCACCCTAACCCACGTGTAGACACCAAAATAAATTACTACATGTGTCTTTTTGTTTTCTTGAATTAATGTGTTGAGGTGCTAACATTCTTGCAGGTTTTATCTAATTACATACTTATCTTTGCAGGGTGTTTTTACATGCTTTTTACTTGATTATATAAACTTTGCATGTTTATTTATAGGAATAAGATCATGTATGCTCTTCCCTCGCATCCCTTCTAGGGTGATCTTGGGAATCAGAAATGATTCTTAGGTCCTTTTTTATGCTTTGAGGTTGTTAGGAATATTTGAATTGGAGTTGGTTAACTTGGTGTATTTTCAATTAAAGTGTTTTTCCATTTGATATCTTTTTGATTTTGGAAACATTGTTTCATATGCTCTTCTCTTGTGTCCTTGGATGATCTAGAGAATCAAAAATGATGTTTACTCTTTTGATGGAAAACTACTAAAAATCGTCATAAAGGACCAAAACACCTCACTTGTCAAAGAAAGGAGGAATCAAAAAGAAGTAAAAAACTACTAATACAGTTGTTATACATGTGTTTCCAAAAGGTGTTTCGAGAAAACCACACATAATTAAAAAGATAAAAGAACAACATATTCAAAACACTGTATTGCAGGTTTTGGAAAAGGGTACGTCCCTCTCCACTCAACTAGAACATAACCCCTTTGGCATAACACCTTAAGCTACAACAATGGGGGTGGTTCTAGGAACCCCAAAGTAGTCCACACAAGAGGGAACCTTGTGGAAGAAATGGGAAGTGCTCCGCACTACCTACTTGACTAGTGATTCCTTTGTGAGATAGTGTTACAAGTTGTCCCTATGGTGACCCTTTTAATAGTACACGATGGATGCATTTACTTGCCCATTGTTCTTGAAGGGGGAAAAAGCTGAGATACTCCCAAGATAGTTGGGACTATTTGGGTAAATCACCCCGCTCGTGGACAACTTTGTAACACCTAGGACGAGAGAACCACCTAGGAAAATATACTTTGGCCAGGAGCCCACTTTGACCAATTCAAAATGGTGTTGATGTTGTGAGCCATATTTTCATCACGAAACGTGTGACGTGTTACTCTAGCTTAGTTTTTCACTTGCCTTAAGGTGAGGTGAAACTCTGCCAAAGTGAAGCCAACATTTTTCATCCCCATTTTGATCTACTTCCTTCACATTCTTTTGACACTTTTTTGATCAAAAGAAGGGTGACTACCTTTGTGTTACCAATCGATTGCTTCTGCCACTTTTTTGTCCGTTTACGCCCATCCATGTTTGTGGCTGGGTAAGTTAAATGTCTAAAGTGTGTGGAGGTGTATTTATATCATTGGTAGCCTTTGTGATCTTGATACCCACGTCAGGATCATCATCATAGTTAGGATTGATTCATCATTTTATCTCCCTTTGACATGTTACCTCATTTGCATTGTCTCGACATAATTAAGATACTTATGTCATGTTTCTCGTAAACATGATCTAAGTGTCTGCATTGTGGCGTTATGCTACCCACATTTTTAACACATCCTTAGTATACTTTGACTTAGTTTGATTTCAAACATTGTCCCAAATCTTGAAAGGTGTCACTTACTTTGTTTGCGTCATTTTGATACCACTTTGACACTAATATCTCACTTCTCTGCGAAGCTTGATAGACATGTCCAATTGGTGTGGTTACGTGGCTTACATTTGTAAACCTCACCCTTTAACAATTTAGGTCTTGTTGGTTGTTGAACTTACTATGGTATCCTTTGATTAGAAGTTGCATATACCCTTTGTTAATAGTTACGCCTTGTTCATTTCAAGCTTGGCATAAATATTGACATTGTGTTGATCATTTTTGCATCAAACTATCACTTTGCACATGCATTTGCATATGGTTTATTTCCTTGTTGATTGGCTTTGTGTTTCACACTTGCATGATTGTTCCTTGTGATTATTCATTCAGAAAACTTATTTTCTAGGACAATCCCTTTTTATCTCATCAAGATTGCATCATCACGATGTCTATTTTCCTTAGACCTTCTTCAGAAAATCACACACGCATATCAATACTTACGAAATGTCTAGTTGGTTGTCCTTATGCTACCAAAATCGACATGTCATTTCCTTCCCTTTGAAGGATTTCCATCACACTATCTAGATCTAGACATTTGTGCTTAAAACAATGCCAAAAATGACTAACTATCGTGTGGTTCCCCATACTTACAAAAATACGGAACCTAGGTTTAGCAATTTAAATCAAAATATTCCCATTACAACTAAACCTCGTTTGGTTCTTCATGCTAGAGATCCCATATGGGTAACTCATTCCCCACCTTCATCTCATAGTTGGTGGTATGATTTGGACACTTCTGATCCAAATTATTATTCGAGTTCCCCCCACTCTTCTTCTAATTCTAATCCAAACATTTCCTCTTCTTCTAAGGATTCCAATCCAAACATTTCCTCTTCTTCTGAGGATTCCAATCCAAACATTTCTTTTGATTCTTCTGATGATTCAGATCCAAACTACTATTCAGATCCAAACTACTATTTGGATTCATCTAATTCGACTCCTAAGTCATCTAATGCGACTCCTATGTCATGGTCCTCCCTATCTTTGCAAGAACCTCTTCATCATACACTTAATATGACTCCTAGGTCGCGGTCCTCCCTTTCTTTGTAGGACCCCTTTTATCAGTCGCCTCAACGACGTCTTCTTCCTTTGAAGATATGTGTGACTCCAAATCCCTCCAATCAAACATCTAATACAATTCTTGAATTGCAGTCCTCTCTTTCTTTGTAGGACCCTTGTTATTATTCATCCAATGCGATTCTTGAATCATGGTCCTCCCCTTCTTCGCAGGACCTTCCTCATCAATTACCCCCAATAAATCTTCCTTCTTTGAAGATTCATATGACTCAAATTCCTTCAATTAAAACATCTAAATCGACCCATGTGTCACAATCTATAGACTTTAGAATTAATCCTACTAGTTTACAGATGATATACCATCATATAGGTAGGTCCACACCACCTTCTTCTACTCCTGAGACATCTAGCTACACATCTTCTTCGTCCCCCCATCATCTTCTTCTATCAATCATCATCAAACATCTTCTAAGTCTTCCACACCGAGTGAACCTCTTTCTTCCAATCAACCCCTGGTGGTCGATCAACAACTCATACCAATTGATCTCTTTCAGAATGAAGAAACAATCAGGGCATTTATAGGGGCATATGAAGATATTCCTTTAGCAGATTATGAGAAAGGATTCTCTTTAGACTTTGATACATCTACATATTGTGAGGAAAAGGTTGATTCCTTTTATCAAGAAATGGAGGAAGAGCCTCAGATCATGCAACTTGATCCTCCTCTTAATCTTCCATCTTCCCATTCTTCATTATGTGATGAAACTCCTTGGTCTTGCATTGATCCATGGCCTATCTTCTCATCACCCAATAACTCTTTGTCTATCATAATTCCTCAATCACAATCTCTTATGGGGTCAATGCCAAGTATCCCTTCATCTTCATCTAGGTGTGGGTCACCTTCTAGTAGCCCTCCCTCTGCTATTTGTGGGACATTTTCGAGTAGTCCACTATCTTCTATTCTTGGGGCATGCCCAACTAGCCCCTTGTCTTCTAGGTATGGATCACCCCTGGGTAGTCCATCATCTTCTATTCTTGGGCCACATCCTAGTAGCCCTTCATCTTCTATCTATGGGTCACGTCCTAGTAGCCCTTCTTCTTCTATTCTTGGGCCACATCCTAGTAGCCCTTCATCTTCTATCTATGGGTCACGTCCTAGTAGCCCTTCTTCTTCTATTCTTGGGCCACATCCTAGCATCCCTTCATCTTCTATCTATGGCTCACCCCCCAGTAGCCCATATTCTTCAATCCTTGGACCATATCCTTTTCATCCATCACATTATTCTTCTACCAAAGATTGTGGCAAGCCCACTGGTCATTTCTCACATCAGTTCTAAACGTCCACGTTCACTTTCTTCTCCTTCTTGGGATCAAACAAGTAACGTGTTAGCTTATAAGAAACCCAAACAGTTTCTTAATCAATCTCAAATCAAAACTGCAAAGAGCTATATAGCTCCCAACAAATCAAACAATCTCAAAATTCTAAATCAATCACAATTCAAGAACACACACCAACATAACCATCAAGTATGGCGCAAAGTGCGTAAACCTATGGATGGGGAATTAAATCTCCCACATACGAAATCCATGTTTCAAAACAAATCACAGTCATTTATTGAGTGTGAACTCACCTCGATCATTGAGATTGGGGATAATATCACTCTCGATAAACAAACGTGCCTAGTCTCCCTTATCAAGGAAGTCACAAACATTGTTGTTGGATCTTACCACACAGAGTGACTTTGTTAGTCCCAACCTCTTAAAACTGTCAAAAATCTAAAAATTAAAAAACAATTCAAAAATACAAAAAACATTGAGAAAACACAACAAAAATCAAAGGTACAAAGATCAAACATTGCAATCAGGTATTGTGTACACATGGATGTTTCTTTCTTCCCTTCCTTGTTATTCTTCTACAATTCTTCCTAATATTTTCATCACTATGGTGATATTTTGGTTAGCCCATTCACATGCATTTTGTGACATTTATCTCTATGGTATTTGTTTGACCTTGGTCTTTTATCACCTTGGTAAATTAAAGAACGACTGACCTCTTAGAGATCCTATCACATTCAACATCTAATAAACTTGTTGCGAAGAACTTTTGGACATATTTGTTGACACTAGCCAATGTCACCATCACAATCACTTCCACCTCCTTCCATCAAGCCATCAGTGGTTCTTAACCCCTTGTCAAACAAGAGAGCTGAAATAAGTTTTCAGAAAGAAAAAGAATCAAAATCAATCAAAAATCAAAAGCTAAAAGCTACAAAGCAAAAGCAAATTGATATATTACTCTCTCTTGGGGTATTTCCAATAATCTCTATCAGGGCTATGAATGCCTAACTGGTAGTAGAGAAATGTTGCGATTAGAATCAAATACATCTCCGTCGGGGCTATGGATGTCTGGCTGACAGCAGAGCAATGTACGACTATCCTTTCACCATTCATTCACAAAATCACCTTTCAAAATCAATCATCCCTACACTTTGGCTAGGGTGTCTTCACTTGTTGTCTATTAAATCTTCCCTTCAAGAGGTAATTAAACTCCACGTGCACACACTGGATCTCTATGAGTAGGAAGGATTAGTATGTTACCAAGTGTCTCGTTTTGGACCTTGTTCAGACTCTTACTCTAGTCCATATCTCGTCTCACGATTTGTGCCTTTGGCTAATCACTTCTTCATCACGAGGCTTCTAAGCTACATTCATATCATTCACATCATTCTTCTACTTCGTTCAGAACATCCATGTGTATAAGATTACTTGTTTTGCCATGTTTTCAGACACCTTTGTCCCCTTTCACAAAAACAATCTTCTCCTTCCTTTCTATCATGTGCTTTTAGGCCAACTTACGTTGGGGGCATCCTTGCTTCTTCCCAGCACTTCATTGGTTTACATTCACCATCATGTTGAACCTATCCATAATGGCCTTGGGTCCCACTTCTACCTGTGAAGAGTTTGCCTTTGAATACTCCCACCTAATCGCTAGGGCATTTTTTGCATATTCACCTTTCTCAAACACATGTGGCCTTATGCCCTTGTACATCCCATCTATCGCTAGGGGCATCCACGCTTCCTCGTATTCCTAGTACATAAAACTTTCAACCAAAACTTTCAAAATCATCAAAAACATTCAAATATGTTAAAGAAAATTCAAATCATTCAAATTTTCAAAAAATCATTCAAATATGTTTCAGAAAACTTCAAATAAATAATATAAATCATCCTACAAAATGTCACTCTTTGGTTCTCACTTGTTCATGTGTGTGACTTGCGGATCATCTTGATCTACCTCCATCAACAAAAGCTAGGTTGCTTACTTCGTCTATACTCTGGGGCACAACGAGTTTCCTGGTACTGTTTCGTAGTGCACATTACTTTTTCATTGGACCCAAGTGTCCTCTATTATTCCCCTCACATGTATCCTTGCTTGGGGCACCATCATCAACCCTTGTCATTAATTCACATAGGTCGTAACTGAAGCTTGATAATAAAAACATTACATTATGTTTCTCTATTAGTTTAGCTTGTTTACTTTCTCGTATTGCATTGCATTTTGTATGTTGCATGGAGTTAGGCATCTTTCACTTTCTCGTATTGCATTGCATTTTGTATGTTACATGGAGTTGGTTTTTTCAGCAATGGACAATTGTTCGTAGTATGGCTTTTCATGTCATTCTACTTTTGTCGTATGCTTATATTTTTAATAAGGACCAATGATATAGATCTCTTGGCAATATGATGATACTGAAATTGTTCCAATACAAAGGCTAGAGGCTAAGCTCTTCTCTCCACTCCTCCATATTTCTTCTGCATCACTTTCCTCTCACCCCTAATCTTCCGTCTCCCCAGGGCATTCTACCCCTACCCATTCTTCTATCTATTTCTCACCTTTTTCGATCATCCGATCATCTTCCTTCATCACCCCATCGACACTCAAGGGGGCATCTCTCCCTCCTACTAATTTTTCTTCTACCTCTTCAAAATTTCATCCATCTACTATCTTTGAAGTGGCATCACTTACGCCACCCCAAAGAGGGGCAAATGTAGACACCCATAATTACGCCCGAGTAATTTAAATACTTAAATTGCACTAATTATCTCCCTTCTTGCAAGTTGGTGACATATCGTCAAAGGGTGCTCATATTCTCTCTTATCGTCGTTAATTAATTACAATACACTAATTAGTTAAGTCACCTATCCAACAAACACCCTAATTAACGACCTTCCATTAATTAATCACCCCTTCTATCTGGACTAATTAATTATTATTAATTAATTAGCTTTCCCTTTCATTTAACCAATAAATCAATATTTAATTGATTTAATCCCCTTCTATAGCCTAAATCATACTAATATTCCTCTAATTAGCTTCTATAAGCTTACATCTACCTATTAGTTAATCACCTTTGATTAATTAAAACACCCCCCCAACTCCCATGACTTGCTAAGTATAAATTAAACCCTTCTAAAGTAAGGTTACCTTTTATAAAGCAACCTTATCCATTCCTAATCTTGTTTTACCTTTTATCCCACATGCAAAGGGATGAAGTGTTTCCTTTATCCATTGGGCTATATAAGAAGCCCTCCTTCTACCTTTATACCTACACCTAAACTTCTTGAGAAGACAAATGCAAAGCATATAGCAAAATAGACTAAAAGCTTTCTTTTGTTTCCTTGAGAATTCACCATTTTGGAAGAGCTAAGCCTCCTATTCTTGCATCCTTTAAGGATCAAACAAGCAATTTTTTATTGCCATTGGAGCTACATAGGTCCATTCATTTTTGTTGGTAATCTAGGAGAGTAGAGATTTTGAATAGCATGCTAGTTTTGATCTTATGTTTCAAAGTTATGATGTTTAGTATAGATCTTGTTTAGCTCTTTATCTTGATGGTGCTTAGGGTTTGTCTTAGCTAGGTTATAGAACTATTTAGGTGGTAGTTCTTATTTCATTTAATTTATCTTAAGCAAAGTATACATGCACACAGTTAGTCACCTCTAACCTAAACAATTCAAACTATTCAAACAAATCGATCAACAACCAAGGACCCAAGGTCCTGAATTGAAACTGTGGTGCCACAACATAAGGTATCACTGATCATCCTAAGAAGCCAAAGGTTGTGAACTTTGGCAATGAAAACAACAATAACAAGAATATGAACAATCAAAGGATCAACAATCCCACTCCTTGTATCCATGCAATTGATTTTAACCAGCTAATTCCTCAGTAAACCCAAGCCTAAGGCCTAGTTCAATATTCAAATCTTGGCCAAGGGGTTTAAAATTATAACCATAACAATCAATATCAAAATAAAAAATGTAATTATGGGTCGTAAAAAAATCAAAACTAGAGGCCAAGGGATTATGATCCTAATTTGTATTGTAGGTTTCATATAGTGATAGGTCATGACACTCGGACTTGTAGAAACTACAATAAGTTCATACAACAACTCCCAAAAGACCAGAGACAACTTTTCATCGATATGTTCTTAGCAACCCCTAAAGGAACTTATAGTAACACCCATATAGGACCTTTCTCTCCTCAAAATTCTAGCCTAGGTATATATAGAAAACCTTTATTGAAGCGTTCTGAGAAGGAGAAGCTTGATCCTCATAATTTCAACAAAGGGATTCTTGTAGTGAATACTGATCATAAAGCTTCTATGTCTAGTGATCCTCGAGTTACTCCTAACTTGGATCAAAGAAACAAAATGAAAATCATGGGCTTGGTTGAATTAGAGACCAAACCAAAAGGTCAATACTGCTACACATACTCAAGAGTATATGTCATGACGTTATCCCTCTTATCCCATCATATAAGATGATTCGTCAGTAGTGCCCAAACCTATAGGAGCCTTGTAGTATTTTTTTCTTGCTCAAAACCCTATATACACTGACACATCACCCAGACAGATCTAAGCACTTACCCAAAGTGTGCAAAGGTTCTATGACCTCTTTTATGCCAAATTTTTCAAGGAGTTAGCATGCATGATTATACATCCCATAATTATAACAACTAGATCCATGACCTCAATTTGGGAACATACATATCACATAACAATTAAGATTAGATTCACCATGTAATTACCAGTAATACATACATCAACAACCAATATCCAACCATAACAATCCATTATATTACTCCATCAAAACACGGTAGCTGAATATGCCATAAGAAACATCACAAAGTCATGCGTGCATTATACCAGCAGCATAACTTTTTTACAACTCTAAAGTGTGTCATGTTTCTCTCTCTAAACCATGCAAATCAATACATATATATATATATATATAGGGGTGGGGAACTTTCCCTTCACCACCCATGCACTTCTCAAAATAGGTTGCATGTTAAGAATAACCATGTGCCGTGTTGGTTGGATTTTTTATCACTAAATATACTCAATGGAAGCACACATAAAACCAACAATATTTAGGTAAATACCTTTCAACGGGGTGTAATTTCCTCTTATTTGTGAGAGGGGAAGTTCCCTCGTATGATGTGATTTTTTTGTATTTTTAGTGCTTTTAACTGAAAAGAACAAAAGGGTAGAAAATTTGGGAAAGGAAAAATACAAAGAGTAAGGAAAAATGAGGGGGTAAATAACACAACCCTATAGGTGTTAGGTAAGATGGATAAACCTGAGACACAAAGTTCCACAAATCTATCTTATCAAGGACACACCATTTCTTCTTAGTCGTACAAGATTGCCTTATAAAGTTTGTTGGATGAGAAAGGTGAGAACTTCTCTATCTGGCATAAGGGAATACAATGAGTGTGAAATTTGGGAAGCACAAAGTCTTCATCTCCTTTAAAATATGTTGATATGGCACAAATTCCACATACCTTGATATCCAGCACAAAGTCGTATTCTCCTAGGCATCAATCATATTATGAAGGAACAACAGTGTTAATAATTTAATCACAAGAATATTGGTAGATTTTAAAATTGAAAATCATTAACACAACAATATAGAAAGAATTTTATACATCTGTGTATACAAAGTTACAGTAATATGATCTAGCAGAATCAGATAGAATAGTAGAATCCCCAAAAGAGCTTGGAATGAGAAAAAAAATGAGAGAGCCCTTTACCATTACAATGCAGCCTTATATAGGCATTAAGTTCCCCAAAATAGGTTATAAAACTACTTTTAACCACACCTATCAAACTATGTTCTCAAGTTGACTCAACTTGAATTTTACATCAAATTTTGATATTTAATTAATTTAATGGAAAAATTAACTAAATATGTTTACATAATGTTTATTTACAAGATTTAATTATTTTAATAATCACTTCAAGGGATGATAATATGTGAAAAGAAACTCCTACTTCCTTGAATTCTTGATAAGCTTCTTTCTTTGAACATTTCTTTACTTTCAGCTCCATCTGTTTCTTTTACCTCTTTACCACCATTACTTAAAACCTTCATATTATCAACCTTTGTTTTTGAACATTTTAATGACTCCCCCTTGTCTTCGTAACCCTGAATAGTTTCATCTGGTTTTAGTTTTGACCAAACACATACAACTGAGATTGGATTCATAACATATTTTTCTAGAGCTCTCTTAATTAAATCGATCTTATCTTCCTTAAGAATTCTTTCTATCTGGTTCTTAAGTTTAATGTCAAATGGCCAAATCTTATCCAAAAGATTTTGCATCTCAACAAGATGAGCAATCATAGGATGATCCTAGATAGAATGACCTTCTAATTTCTAAAGCAAGTAGAATACTATGGACTGGCAATAGCATGAGAGAATAATTTTCTTCACCTCTAGATAATTCAAGCCTTCCTTGGTTGCATTTTTATTTGCTTTCACCTTCCTTTGACATTCATGGCTTCCTCTTGATGTTATTTCTTGCATTTAATGAACTTGCTACTGGTAGAATCAATCCAGTTCTTTAAGCACTATGTGTTAAAACTCTCACCACAATGAATATTCAGGAGTCTCAATTTCCTGGAAGATTTTAACTTCTCATACCCTTCAACTCCACTTTTAAGACTTGCATTGATAAATCTTTCAACCTCACATACTTCATGCCTCATATAGATTTTTTTACTTCATGCCTCATATATATATTTTTACGTCATCTGAAGTTAAATCAAAAGATGAAGGTGAAGTATTCCTTTGAGGGAGAAAAATTTAGCACACTCCTTTTAAGAGCTAACACCCGTGAATTCTCGCCATTTCTTGAATGTGATATTTCACACTTCTTCACCAATTGCATATATATTGAGTTCTTTGTCAAGATCATTTAGTAAACCGATTGTCAGAATGCTCATTTAATTTAAACCTAGAAAGAATATGAGATATACCTGAGCTCATGGGAGTTAAGTCTCAAACTCTAAGACCAGTTATAAGTTCACTCAATTGAGCTCACAGACCACACTATAGCTCCATAATACCATTATTGTGTGTGAATTTAATTTTTTTAATTACTCCTTTACAATTCTCATAAAGGTAATTATTTGTTACTTGTTATCTCTAATCCATTCACCAATTGGTTTTTTTCATGAGACATTTCGTCAAAAAATTCATATGAATCCAAGTGCACTATTTTAATATTTTGTAAACTGTCACCATGAGATCTTTCCCTCTCGTTATTGCTTTGTGAATTACTCCTCAACCTTGAAATCTCCAAGCACTATTGTGACTTGCCAGCTTGTAATTTTATAATTTCTGATTAATGGCTTGAATCTTTTTCTTGAAACACTTCCATCAAATTAAGTCTCTTATGTGGATGATATATATGGTCTTATTGGAATGATTTCTACTAGTGCCAAAAAGACAGTCAGAGTCACTCAAATAATATAATGCCATCCACGCATCATATGTCACCTCCCCACTTATGAAATCTAATAAATTTTCATGTAAGAGAAGATAAAATGTCCCAGTTTCTGCATGTGCTTGAGAAAGAATGACTTCAAGCATATCCATCTTTAATGGATATTTCAAAAAATTATTCTTGCTAACAATAGAAGATTTCCCTAAATTTGTAATCTAATTTGTTTCTCTCTTGTTATATAAAACTTTCCCAAAAGCATGAAATAGAGAAGGAATACCATCATTTCCCATGTTATCATCATTAAAAACCCCATTTCCATATTAGGCATTGCCACTGGACCTACCCCTACCACATCCTTAGCCTCGAGGAGCAAGAACACCACCACCCATGCCAGAATCATTGTAGTTTTTTTTATCTTGTGTTAAACTAACATAAAAGTCTCTCCCATGACCAGGGAAACTTAAAACTCTACCATGGCCATGAAAACGTCCATGGCTTGGATTCCATCCATTATCTTGAGCATCATAAAAGTCTCTTACATCACCATTCTGGTAGTTTCCATAATCAATCTTTCCTCCTCTTTCAGTCTCCCTCCCATAATCATCTGCCGACCCAATCATAGTTCCGCCATACCACAAATTTATCCATGGTTGGGGCATAAACCTCACCACTGAGCCATAAATCTTGTTATTCCTTCTTCTTTCCATTACCATTTTTACCAGAGTGAAGCCCTTCATGATGGTATTATTAGTCAATTCAGGCACTCAGGGAAATATAGGAAAATTGGAACATGTTCCTAATTTCCTTACCTACTTTGATTCTCCACACAATAAAGACTTTTTTAAACCTTATGTTCATATCAAGTAAATGGGTAAATGCAGGAACCAATGGAACATGAGTAACAAGTTCCTCTAGTCATTGAGTTCTCCGCACACCTCCATTATCTGCATCCTTCTTTTTTTTGTCAAAATGAGCACATATCCCAATGTTCCATGTTTTGCACAAATTCACCAGTTTATATAATGCTTCCTTTACACATTATTGTTTTTATTACTTTTTATTAAAAGAAATTTTTGTCTCTTAAAATATGCCACTTGGAAAGGGAAGGTAAAATAATTAAAAAGAGACCATGTGAATGAATAAAGAAACAAAAAAGATGGGACTGTGAGGAACAAAACTTTGCAGGGAATGAAAGGTGAAGTGAAACGAGTTCCTCGAGGAGAAAAAAATTCTGCAATACCCACAATGGAAAGGAATATAGTATAATATGGTGATTATTATGATGTGGAGAATTATATAATACAGGGAACAAGGACCACAAAGAGTTCAAAAGTTCACATAGCATAAAAACAAATAAATTGTGGGTAAAAATGGAGATGCGGGAACTAGAGGCCCAGAGGAACAAGTTCATCCAGTTCCAAAAAGACCCGCAATTGTTGCAAGACACCAAAATAGGCTCGAATAACTCGAAATAAACTAATTGTTTAGATTTTCTCACTTTTCAGACTTTGCAAAGGAAAAAAATGGGGCGAAGGGATAATTTAGCCAAAAAATTCAAAAATTTCGAACATTCTGGGATGGGTGGCAAAACGCCGCTACAAAAGCAACTAAGGAAGCATACAAGATTTGCCTGATAATAGATCATCTATAATTAACTTTAGTTCTAATCCTATTATTATCTCCATGTGCATGTTTGAATTGCAAGTTCTTTCCTCAAAAATAGACTCTTCTTTACTACCTAATCCTCCTTTCGTGTCGCATACTCCAAGTCTATACTTAGCCCCATATACTAAAAAAATCACTAAGTCTTATACCTTCATATCATGATCCTCATGTGCATCTCCTTATGTGTACCACACGTAAACTATGTTCTCCAACGTGCTCATCAAGTTCAATCCTCTTGTGTGTTTCTTGTATAGCCCTTCCACGCACTCATGTATCACTGCATACTTGAATACTTAAACATTTTCCAATGCCCAACATTACCTGACACTAGGTATGTTGTCCATCCTCAGCAACACTCGGTTTGATCACATAAATAATGATAAAGAATTCTCCAATAAACAAAGAGTGAAATAATATTTGTACATCTTATGTCAAATAATGAAAGAATC
This sequence comes from Taxus chinensis, assembly GCA_019776745.2. Taxonomy (NCBI): domain Eukaryota; kingdom Viridiplantae; phylum Streptophyta; class Pinopsida; order Cupressales; family Taxaceae; genus Taxus; species Taxus chinensis. The sequence continues at coordinate 60,940,073 of CM034152.1, read as the reverse complement.
CAAGTGCTACTATGCAAAAAGGAGGGGGAATTCCTTATTCACTAATGCTTCCAATATTTTCCACCCCACTAATTCATTTATTGCCTTAGTAAAGGCATCACCTATACTGGTAGGAACCTCTTCAAAATTTAGATCCTCACTCTTTACCTTCATCATTTCAACTAGAGTCTCCAACTATTTTCCTGCATCAGCTAGTGCATCCATCTTGTGCGTAACTTGTGAGTAGAGTTCTTTTAACTTATTCTTAATTGAGGACCTTAACTAATCAATTTTCTCTCACTTATGCTCAACCTCTACAAATAGTATTTCTAGTTCCGCCATGTTTCCTTTCTTCTTGGCCTGGAAATCTTTTAGATATGCCTCATCTTTTGTAACAAGCAATCCCTCTACATGATTTGTATCTTCACAATTGTCATAGACAACTTCTACCATGTGAGTTGTTACCTTTACTAATTCAATTAATTCATTGTATTGCGTAATGGTAGTTTCAATTTGTTCTTTTTCCTATTGCTTATGTCTCTCCAATACATATTTTGTAGATTCCAATACAAGATGTGGCTATTGATTTGTGATTATGTGTGTTAAATACTTCAGACAATGGAAAGCGGTTTCATACTTGGTTTTACTAGGAGGGGCCAGATCTTGGTGCACCAGTAAGATCACACCAACTATGTATTCTACATTTTTTATAAGTTGTGTGTGTCTTCCCTTTTTCTTCCCTCAACTCTTGATTTAACTACACAATAATATTTTCCTTCTCCCTTATCTCATGGTCCCCTTCTCTTATCTCTTTATTCTTCTCATCCAACTCCCTCTGCATAAACTATATATTACTGTTCTTATCAAAAATTTGGGCACCCACCTCCATTGATATCTTGTTAAGTGTGTTACATGTTTATTCATCTAATAATTATTGGGAATTGACTATCAGATACATATCTCTAGATGTTTCCTTCTCATGGGTATCTAGTAATGAATGGGTGCTCACCTCAAATTTTGGCTCCTCGATATCTAACTCAAGCACTCAAGATAACATCTTCCTTGTGCATGGTAGCACATATTCCTTATTGAATAATGACTAGCAAAATAGTTGATCCAAATGTATCTTTCTTTGATACCTAGCACGCAGAACCTTGTTGGGATCTTCAATACACTACATTATAGGTTCTTATGGGATGTACTTTGGTCTCCTAATCTTTCCCTAAACACCCTTAGGGAAACCTACAACAAGGTTTGATTCTCCACCCATGGTCCCTACTTATCCTTCACTCTTTCCTTCCTCTGCACTGCATGCCACCTCATGCTCCACTATATGTTCTATAATCTTTGTGACCTCCTTTTCCAATCAGTGCTCTAGCTTAGGGTCACGAGTGCACCTAGCCTCATGCTTTGTAGTTAGCTCTGGGTTCTCCTTTATAGTTTGTGTAACATCTACATTGATACCTCCTACATCCACATCCATAACATGTGTTTCCTCATAGTTATCATCATGGCCCTCTTCATTTGATTCATCGATGGCGTACACATGTGGGCTCAACCTCCTTACCAGTTCTTCCTCACTTTCAGCTTCCTCTACTCCTTTCAGTTTTTCCATCTCCTCATATTCTAAGCTAGGTATTATCCTTTGTTTCTTCTTCACTATAGATCTTCCTCTTACAGGATGCCTTCTCACATATGTGTGTGTCCTTGCCTCCTTAGGTTCTGATGTCTCCCCTATGGGTGCGCTTGAAATGAGAGTCTTATCTTTACTTCCCCTTTCACTTCCACTGATAGAAATATTCTCTTCGATCCCTTGTTTATTTAGTTCAACCTTATTCCACACTAAGGTTTCTTCAGGGATACTCACATCATCCTCTATGAATACTCCATCAAAAAACTAGGGCCTTAGATAAATATATACTCTTGTTTTCATTATCGAGGCCACTGGTAATGTAATTGGTTTATACAAATGGATTCTCTCTGATACATAGCTCTCCTCATGGGTGGATTCTTGGGGTAAACAATTGTTTGAAGCATCACATGGTGCTCCTTATCCACTTTTCTTAGATCAAGTCTCAATTTCCACGCCTCCTTAAACCTATTCGCATCTCTTGAAATTACTACGTTGATTAACTAAAAATGTGATTTTTCTATGTTAATCTAAACTAGTAACAACAATGGAACAACTGATATAAATGTAATGTAAATACTAAATAATTTTATTTGATATATTAAATGAATTCAAATAATGGAAATACGAAGGGATAGGGTACTCTTACCTCACTGTGTGCAGGACTAGATAGGATGATGTGCAGACAAGATAGAGGATGAAGGTACTACCCAGGGAATTGTAGAGAATGAAGATTTATCTAGATTGGGGCACCTAGGAGAGGACTGGAGCACCTGGGGGCACCTTGTTCTGTAATCTTGGCCCTATGGTCTGTGGAAAATCTTAGGCTTCTAAATCTGATAGTGTCTTAAGGCCTTCGCAATATCTTCTCCTTGGTCTCTAGGTTGTCGCAATAACCTCACTTATGGCATTGTGGTTGTGTGATGAATATATACCTATAAAACCCCATACAAAGCATAAAATTCGTAAAAAATAAATATGCAAATGAAGGGGTTAGATTTACCTTAGCTATCACAATGGTGGACTTATGACTAAGCATTTCACTACATTCCAAACCCAATGTGGTTTTGTGTGTTTATGAATGTAAGTGTGTTCCTAGGGTTCCCTAGCGTTAATGACGTAAAAGTAGGGGGCAATAACTAGATGTAAAATGCAAATGGTGGATCGAATAGAATGAATACAACCCTTTCCCCCTATGCTTGTGTGATGTAGATGTAGAATATTCCCAAATGTAGTCCTTTGTCTTAGTAGATAGCTAGCTCTTGATAGTATATTGTCTTCCCATAAGATAGTGAGTATGTTATGTTATATAGGGATATCTTGCGCAAATTTTGAAACTAATGGCCTGACATGCTGACTAGTACCTAGGGGAATGAGAGGGAACATGAAAAATACCAACCTCAAATAAGTAAATTAGACCCAAGTGTTATGGGGACCAGGGCACCTAAAATTGTGTACCAGGGTGCCCATGGGTGTCCCCAGCAGTACCTTAGGTGCCCTAGTCAAAGACTAGGATGAAAATAACCAAATAATGACAGCTAAGACTCTCTGAGAGATGACCAGAACTATGCAAACAAATGACGACTATGTGAGACAAGTGACAATGATGATTGACTAACTAATGACAGGACCAGGGGATGATTCATTGGTGAATACTTTTCTTGCACGATATCCATATATAAAATAACATACTTTTTGGTATAAATGTAATAGTAAGTGTGTGATTTTGTGACTACATTTTCCCCCACTTTATGTTGGTGAGAGAAAGCTCAGTAACATAAAGTAGATAGAGATGCTTACCTGAGAGAAATATGGATAAGCCCATGTTGTAGTAGAATATGCAGATATGTAGTAGAAGTGTGCAAAAAGAACTATATAGTGTGTTTAACCATGGATCAGCGGGTTGATCCATGCAACGTATTGAAAAATGCAATGTCATGATGAAGCGTGCTAAATGAAAGTGATGATTGTAATGTTAGATTATTCTGAACATTGTATAGTGATGATGAGATGGGGTAGGGAGTGATCATTTCCCAACCCAAACACGTGTATACAAATAATTAATCAAAGGATATGGGCATCTTATCGCCAGAGGAAAAGTGTATGGAGAAAAGTTTGTTATTCCCCAATCTCTAACTACGTCCTCAAGATCTAGCCATTGGAGACAAACTCAGATCAAATATTTGTGGTTTTCTGGATCCATACAATTTCAATTAAACATTTGACCCATATATGAGTGGTATAGGAAAGGCACTCTTGTCCCCACTCCGCGGGTGTCTCCACAATGTGATGGATTCAAAGTTAGGTCATCTGGAAGTGAGAAATGAATGTGATCTCCTAAGTTAGGTCATCTAAGAGGATGCATGTAACTCCCAAGTTTAGTCATCTGGGAAGCCAATTGTGTTACATTGTATTTAATTGAATGGTATGTTTTTGATTGTTAGAAATTTGAACACGTTAATTGATTAATTGATTACTCATGGAGAGGTTTTACGCTAGTTGCCCCCATATTAGGTCATTAGGGGAATCGATATAAATTGGTAAATGACTGCATGGAAAGGTTTTTAATCATTTATTGCCCCCAAGTTAGGTCATTAGGGGGAAGTGATGAAATGTCATATAGAAAATTTGCATATTTGTTACCCACAGATTAGGTCATTAGTGGGAATTGATGGTGAAATGTCATATGGTGAATTAGTAAATGTTTTGGAATTTTTCAAATCGGTAGTGTTTTAAACATTTGATGATATAAGGGTAATTATAGGATGACCCTCAATTATATTCCCCTCCTTTTGGTGAAAGGGGAAGTGATGATAAGAATGAATGCTAAGCCAAAAGTAAACGTGAAATAAGTAGGAAAGTGATAAAAATCACAAAAATGTGTATGCATTGGTTGGGATATGAATTCATGTAGATTTAATGTGCATGTAAATTGTTCAATATTGTGGTAGGAAGAATTCTAAAAATAACACCGCAAATGGGGTACAAATCGGAGTAGAAACGCTCGAGATATGGCAAAAATAGTGTAATGTGTATTAGTAGTGGTAAAAAGCGTGAAATAATGACTATAGTAAAGTGGGTGACTCTAGATTAGAAGGTTGCGTGTTTGTTTCATGTCAGGTTCACCAAAATGATTAATTAAAAATGTGATTTTTCTATGTTAATCTAAACTAGTAACAACAATGGAACAACTGATATAAATGTAATGTAAATACTAATTTTTTTTTTTTGACATTTTAAATGAATTCAAATAATAGAAATGGGAAGGGATAGGGTACTAACCTAAAATTAACTTACCTCGATGTGTGCAGGACTAGACTGGATGATGTGTGAACGAGATAGAGGATGACGGTGCTACCCAAGAAATTACAGCAAATGAAAATCTATCTGAACTGGGGAACCTAGGTGAGGGTTGGGGTACCTGGGGAAGCCTTGGTCTATAATATGGGCACTCTGGTCTATGGAAAAGATGAGGGTCTGAATCTGACAGTGTCCCAAATCCTTCACAATATATTTTCCTTGGTCTCTAGCTTATCGTAATATCCTTGCTTATTTCACTTTGGTGTTGTGATGAAGATGTACCTACAAAACCCTATAAAAAGCACTAAATTCCTAAAAAAGAAATATGCAAATGAAGGGGTAGGACTGACCTTAGCTATCACAATGGTGGACTAACGGCTAAGCATTGCACTACATTCTAGACCCAATGTAGTTCTATGTGTTTGTGTGTGTAATTATGTGGCTAGGATACCCTAGCGTTAATGACGTAGAAATATGGGGAAATAACTAGATGTAAAATTTAAATGGTGGATGGAATAGAATGAATACAACCCTTTCCCCCTATTCTTGTGTGATGTAGATGTAGAAAATTTCCAAATACATTCCTTTTCCTTAGTATATAGCTAGCTCTTGATAGTAGATTGTCTACCCATAAGATAGTGAGTATGATATGTTTATATAGGGATCTCTTGCTCAAAATTTGACAATAATGGCCCGACATGCCAACTAGTACCTAGGGGGATGAGATGGAACATGGAAAATAGTGACCTCAAATAAGTAATTTAGACACAAGTGTTACGGGGACTAGGGCACCTAAAATTGTGGACTGGGGCACCCATGGGTGGACCAGCGCTACCCTAAGCACCCTAGTTAAAGACTAGAGATGACAAATGACCAAATAACGACAGCTAAGACTCTCTTAGAGATGACCATAACTATGCAAATAATTGACGACTGTGTGAGACAAGTGACAATAACGACTAACTAACTAACAACAAGACCAAGGGATGAGCCATTAGTGAATATTTTTCTTACTCGAAATCCGTATATAAAATAACATACTTAGTGGTATAAATGTAATAGTAAGTGTGTGATTTTGTGACTACATGCACTGTAAAAGCAAATGGAAGTTTGCACCATGGAATTTTAGTACCATCAATCATTGTAAACCTCCTAATACAAAATTTTTGATAGACTGCAAACTCGGAAATTCCATCTACAATAGCATACAACTCGGGTAGAATTCTCCACTCTGCATCGAACACATCACACATCCATTTATACCATTTATTCACATGCCCCTTATATGTTGGAATCACCGAATAACATGTATACTTGGAAAACCATTTTGTAGGGGAGGGATCTTCTTCAGGATATTCCCATATCTTTTCCTTCATCCTATCAAGAACCCCAATCTTAGAAAACACTATCACCAATAAAACATTTTCAAAGATGATCTTGTCTCCATCACACGCAGCTTCAATGATTTTTTCTATTATAAAGGGGGTAATATTCTTAGATGGACAAAAATGGCAAAAATATAGGGCACTGGAAGCGCACAGCACTATGATAGGATTCAAGCGCCCAAGATTATGACTTAGCAGTTTTTCGATAAGGGCTATTTTTGAGGTAGCATACTGAGCACACCAAGACATGAAGACTTGCGGTCCAAGTAATGGTATTTTGGGAACGAGTGTTAGCTGAGCACCATGCATAGTTTAGGCTAATAATAGGACTTCTTCTCAGAGTTAACTATAGGAAATCTATTGTTAGAGCACTTACATGTTGTGCATCCTTATTGTAAAGGCGCATGACTATTATTATCACGTGACCTATTTTGAGAATTGCATGGGTGGTGAAGGGAAAGTCCCCACCCCTATATATGTATGTATGTGTGTATGTGTGTATGTATGTTGTGTTTGTGTGTGTGTGTAAGTTGATTTGTCTCTGTGTTAGAGAGAGTGTGTAATTATGGAAGAGTTATATTTTTGGTTTTGTCACGCACATGACTCATGAGAGATAATTATGTAATGTAAGAAGCTTTTGTGTTTTACAGTATTTAATACAATGGTTCATATTGACTGGATAATGGTGTTGAACATGACTGAATCTGGTTCTTGTATGGTAAATCTTGTTATAGTCATTGTTTAGTCCATTCTATATATATTCTAAGATCTAGATCTTGTTTATGCATTGTGTGTTGTTTACTATTGTTAATGAATCTAAATATCTATATGCACCATCATGCTAACATTATATCCAAGCAACTCTAAAGAGGGACCTGGTGCCTTTGCACACTTCAGGTGAGCTCTCAGCTTAGGCTGAGTGATGTGTCAATGCACCTAGGATATTAACAATAAATTCTAGGCTATATCATTGGTTCCGTTGTCGGGACCTCTTTCTCAGCTATTTTTAGGATGTTACATGATGAAGACATAGCAATTGACCTTAGCAAGTGTTAAGGAGTGGATAGTAGATCTAGAAGAAGAATACGCTCAGAGATTCAACATTGGATCTGGGTTTGACGCATGCACGTGGGTGGAGAAAGAATCTATATGACTACTTATATGAGAGCTTCTTTGCTATTTTTCCAATAGAGTTATACGAGTGGCTGGTTGCTTATGTGTCTAAAAGGAATTGGAGGTTTTGCACACTTTTCTTGATGTAAGAATAATTTTAGGCCCTCTATGATGCTGATCTGATTTGGACATGCATTGTGGACACTTGGTTCCATGGTGTTCTGAATAGCTATATTTTGGAGTACTCAATTTCCACTTATTCTTGTCCAGAGGTAGCTGAGTTTCAATTTTTACGTTATCCCAGGGGAACCTATCTACAAGGCATTCCACTGGTGATCAAAATCTTGTTGGTAACACTAATTTGGAAGAAAAGCCTATGGCTAGCTAAACCCCACCACGCGCGGGGGCAGGAGCAGGTTTGGTGAAGGATGGTGGACCTAGCGGAAAAGAGGCAAAGAGAAGAAAGGTGGATTAAGTACAATGAGGTGTATGAGAGGGATTTAGGGAAGTAGCGTGAGATTACATAACGAATGGTGTTGAGGAGAGAGATGACTCGTGAAGCATTTGGAGCTTACATAGAGGACGTGGATCCAGAGCATCTGGAACTCCCCCATTTGGGAAAGCATGACAAGGAACCCTCATCGACCTCTTATGAGAGTGTGCCAATAGAGACAATTTGGGCCACAGTCGCGCATCTGAATCTACCTGTCAACCTAGCCTTTGCACTTGGTTTTCTAGTTTCTAGTACATCCAATAGTCAATAAGCTAGTTTGGGCAGTAGAGTAACAAGAGGTAGAGTTGACATATCAGTAAGTTCAGGGGTGAATCATATATCAAGTATATTTATGGCTGGGTAGACATCTTCCCTGTTATTTGGAGGACCGGTTGGAGGAACCTTTTCAGGTGTGTCATTGGCGTAGAACATATGCGCACAGATTTTAGGACTCACATCGGGGAGTAGCACAACTTCCCAGATTATAGGAGTTCAGTTTAGCACCACTATTGGGACACATGGTAGTGTATCCTCTAGTTCAACTCCTGCCACAGGTGGAGGATCAGGAGGAACAGGTGGCTCAGGATCTGGTGGATCTGGGGGCGGAGGTAACACAGGAGGTTATGGATCTGGTGGGCATGGTCCTCACCAGCCCCAGAATATTTACATGGAGATGTCACTTCATCTCCTAGAGTATAGGGGAATAGAAGATGTTGCTGAGCATGTGCATATGTGTGAGATATTGTGGCGCGCGAAAGGAATTACAACTTCAGAGTGCAAGGCCAGTCAGTTTGTAACTACGTTGCAAGGACACACACATAGCTGGTATAGGAAGTTTGACCCTGATCAGACTTGTGTGGATTATACAGATGTTACGAGATGCTTTCATTAAATAATTTTATATCCCTGAGTTTGAGCAGAAAAGTATAAGTGTGCTCAAGGATATCAAGTAGGGCACTACTGAGAGTGTCTGGGAATATGATGCTCATTTCAAAACACTCTTGTCTAAACTATCTTATGATATCCATGCAATTCAGCATGCACAGTGGTTTTTCGACAGGCAAATTAAACACATTAGGAGGGAAATGCTCACATAAGACTTATACAGATACGCCAGGCACTTGAACATAGCTCTACGTGCTGAGGAAGTTGGGAGCATAACACTAGAGTGAGCCCATTCCTGGAAGCTCACAATTATGGCAATGTGACCTAAGCAGCTAGAGAAACTATCAGCCAATACAACACATCAGACATGCAGTGGAGATTTGGTGCACAAAACATTGTGAAGTAAAACACCCATGAGGGGCATACTAAGGATAGTTGCGCCTCAAAGATTAGGTGCACTCCTTATTACTAGAATGTGAGATATTTCATTTGGACCATGATGCAAGCCATTGTCCATTATTACAATGCGTGATAAGAAATAACGTGTCTTGTTACTGTAAAAAATTTCCTCCATGACTCACATTATATAAGATTGTAGGTTGATTGATCAGATCCATGATGCCATTGATATTGGTGTATGACAAACAGGGGTTTCAAATAACTCTAAGGAAAAGGGTGAACAACATGATCATGATCAAACTCAAGGGTGCTATGATCAAAATGAATTGTGCTTTGAGGGAAGGTCATGGTAGAGGTCTCGAGGATATCATATGGATTCAGAGGCTAGGTATGGTGGTGGATGAAGTGATTTCCCTTGTGGACATTAAATACATGTGGATCCCCTGACCATTACAGTGTGAATTCCATCAGAACATTTATTGTTCATTTTGTGGAAAACATCATAACTATGAAGAGTTCCCATAATACTTATATAAACACCTGAGCAAGAATCAAAAACCTGAGAACAAGGGCACAAACCATGGTTAGGATACAATGCCCATGGAAAACCAATGGATGCCAAAGTTAGCACCAAAATCTTAGGTAGTACCTATTAAGATTACTGCACATGTTCATAATGTTGCATGCGCAACCAGAGAAATACTGCAAACAGAATGCCTACCATCACTAAGGAGGATTATTTTACATGGTCAAAATACCAAGACCCTACACATCAATAGGACGTTTATCAAGAAACTATGGAGGTACTTAGAAATATGTAGGGTGATATTTGAATTTTAAAGGAATAGTCATGAAAGTTGGAACAAAATAATGCAACTGAGAATTTCCATTTATGTTGATGATTGAAGGAAGTTATGCAAGATGTTGTGTTTGAGAACATTATTCATTACTAGGGAACCTAAAAAAATAAAATAATCTGCATGCACTGGTATTGAGACCAGACAACATATTTTATATGCTAATCTCCCTCCCCATAGCTTGGATTATGACAAGGAGATCACATTATCATGCATAATGTTAATACATGGATGGATTTTGAACAATATTTTGATTGATACATTCCACGGAAGTGAATGTGCTTACCTTTTGGTTCAAAGGGAAGACCTCCATTGCAGCCATCTTCCAATGTACTAATATGGAAAATCAGACTAAGGCCATGCCTATTGGAGTATTGAAGGATGCATCTATTACTATACATGGGGGCCAATATTCATGGGGAATTTGAGGTATTAGCACTTATATAAGATATATATATTCCCAGCTCTACTTGGGCACCCTTGGTGCTATGATAAATAATGTTATATCTATGGTTCAATAAGGGATATATCAGTTTTGAGAACAAGGAAGAACTGGTTATTATCCCTTTGATTATGGGAAATCTGCACCTTATGTTAAGCCCTTAAGTGAAGAAGACCTGACCAGAATTTATGTACGCACCATTCAATCCTATTGAAGCACTTGAGCCATCTAAGGAAGGAATCCTCTAATGGGATGATGCACACTCCATCGAGTGATACTACAAGTATTTCCTACAACAATTGGGCCCATGGCACTTACGAGGATGTCATTGGGTAAGGAAGTAATAAGTGGGTGTCTACTGGTAAGCATTGCTTGATGTGTTAGGAGGTTAGGCCATTACTTTGTACCTATCTACACTGGTGAAGGAAACCCTGAGGTATTCTTGGTGAGCCATGGAAGTATAGTGGAAGGATATTATTTGACGGATAGAAGGAATATGTTAGTATATACCCTTTCCTTGGGACATAGATTTGTGTACACTGGTGGATGGTTCATAGGGATAATCTCATAGAATGGAGAGAAGTTAGAATTTCTCTATCAGCCTAATTTTTTGAGGAGTAATGCACCTACTCAAATTTGTGAATATCATGGTAATAATCGGTTTGGTCAACACCACGTTTCTATAGTGTGAGAGACTCTAGATAGTGGGGAAGGAATATTCACCACCTTCGTTGTGGGTGCACAAAATCTATTTCACTTTGCGAGGTTGCATGAACGCTTGGTATGTTTATGTAGAGTTACATAAGGAGACTGGAAATTGGTTTTCCTGACTGTACGGGATGATCCAGAATTTTGACTACTTCTCCACTAAACCTCTGGTGAAAGAGTGTCTTATCTAAGTTATGAATTCTGGAATTGACTATGGGAGATAGTGTTTGGCTGAAGAACTCATTCATGGTGTTATTTTGTGAGTCAGACCTAGAAGCAGTTTTGATGAAGTAGATGAGATAGACACGATGAATCACTTGGTGTGCTTGACCTAGAGAAGGAGAAAGGAAAGATGGTCTATATGGTGGATGATGAAGAAGTGGAATAGTTGGACATAGATGTTTCAGAGGGTACACGTGAGGTTTTATACAGAGCTTTAGATGAGAAGGTGATAGTGTCTACCATGAACCTATGAAGATGAAGAAAGTTAATGATTGGCAAGATGTTGAACCTAAGGAGGCCATAATTGGAGATTATTGGTCTGAACTCTGAGTTGGCTAAGATAATTGAGCCTAATCTACATGATTTAGAAGATTGAGTTTCCTAGGGGCTACCATGAGTTGAAAGGGGTGCATGAATCTTTGGGTGAGATGAAAATTAAGTTAAAGGAAGGTGCACAAGTTAGGAAGAGACCTTATAGGATGAACCCCAACCTTGTTCAAGTAAAATTTAAAGAAGAAATAGGACAAGATGTTACATGAATATGGTTATTGAGAGATAGAGGAATCAGAGTGGGTCATGCCCTATGGTGATCAACATAAAGAAAGATGGAAGAATCAGGATTTGTGTTAGGACTACATGGAGTAAATGCATGAATGTGTGATTGATCCTTTCCCTACACCATTCACTGAGGAAATATTGGAAGGTGTCGATGGTGTAAAATTTACTCTTTTACAGATGGATTCTGCTGGATATCATCAGGTAAGAATTGCTAAGGAGGATCAAGAGAAGACAAATTTCACCACTGAATGGGGAATTTTTGCATACAAGTGATGCCCTTTGGATTAAAGAACATGCACGCTTGTAATATTTTCACGCATTTGGTTCAAGCATTCCATAGATTTTATTCACAAATTCTTATACGTCTACTTAGATGATTGGACCATGTATGGGCTTGTTAAGGATCATTGTGACAATTTATGGTTAATGTTTGAGAGGTGCAAACAGTTAAGCATATCTTTAAATATCAAGAAGTGTGTATTTGCTACACCTTTTGGAACTCTGTTAGGGCATATCATCTGCAAGGAAGGTTTGTTAGTAGATCCAGTTAAGATTGCAGTCATTTTAGGCTTGGAGGAACCCACCAGTTAGAGTGAGGTGTGTGGGTTCTTGGGCCACATAGGGTATTACAGAAAATTTATCAAAGGATATGCTAAGATTTTCATGCCCTTGGAGGAGTTATTAAAAGGTAAAGGGAAGTTCTATTGGGGAGAATCACAGTAGCACACATTCAAAGAGCTGAAGGAGAGGCTTACTAAAACACCTATTTTATGTTTCCCTTCATGGAATCTACCCTTTCACATACATGTGGATGCCTCTGGCATGGCCATTGGCACAGTTCTAGCTCATCCTAGAGAAGGTATTGTAGATCATCCTATCTATTTTGCTAGTAGAAAGTTGACTCCTGCAGAACATAATTATACAACTATAGAGCAAAAAGCTTTGTCAATGATCTATACACACTGCATAAGTTCAGACAATACTTGTTAGCAACACCTTTTGTGTTCTATACAGATCACATGGTATTGAAATACTTGGTAAATAAGCCCATTTTATAGGGGCGCATATGTCGATGGGTTCTATTATTCCAATAGTTTGAATTTACAATTCTAATAAATCCAGGTAAAAGCAATTCTAGCCCAGACCATTTATCAAGGATTCAATTAGGAGACGACGCAAAAGTATTGAAGATACAATGCCAGATGCACAGTTATACAGGTTAAACCATGTGCCCTCAGAATTAGAGGACATTGCTATCTTTTTATGCACAGGTATGGTGCTAGAAGGGATGAAAGCCTTGGAGAAGAAACAACTTGAAATTTGTGCCGCACCTTTTATGTTGATCAGTGGTGACTTATATAAACTAGGTTGAGATGAAGTATTGTGCCAGTGTGTACTGGAGCATGAGCACGTGACGATCATGGAAGAGGCTCATGGTGGTATTGCAGGAGGACACTATGCAGGTGATGTCACTGCGTGTAAGATTCTACTCATTGGTTCATGGTGGGAAACCTTATATAAGGATTACAAGGAGTATTGTAAGGTGTGTGATCATTGTTAATCACCTTGGGAAACCTGGGCAGAGGGATGAAATGCCTTTGAGGCCTATTACTAGTGCAGAGCCTTTTAAAAAATGGGCAATAGACTTTGTGGGTCCTATTTCCTCAATCGCGCGTAGAACTGGATCACGCTACATCATCACTTGTACAAATTATTTGACAAGGTGGGTGGAAGCAACACCTACAAAGGATTGTACAATGGCTACAACAACAAGGTTCTTGTGGGAAAATATTATTACCAGGTATGGATGCCATTTGAGTTTGACAAGTGATAGGGGCTCTCATTTCGTGAATGCGACAATCAAGATATTATTGGTTGAATTTATGGCCGTACACCACAAGATAACACCATATCACTCTCAGGAAAATGGGACTGCTGAGGCTTTCAACAAGATATTGAGCCAGACTTTGACAAAGATTTGTGATGTTGGAAGGAAAAACTAGGATGATAAAGTTTCTGTTGTACTTTGGGCATATAAAACAACCTATAAATGGTTGAATAAGGCAACACCATTTCAGTTGGTGTATGGTGAAGAAGTAGTTCTTCCCATGGAATTCATGTTACCTTCTTTGCGTATTGTGCATGTGGGAGGTCTAGCTGATGAGAAAGCATTGGAAGAAATAATTGACAAGTTGATACAACTGGATGAGAGGCACACCATAACATGTTGGAGTTAGAAGCAAGAGAAATCCAGACAAAAGGCATGACATGACAGGACATCAAGGACAAGAAGCTTGAGGTTGGGTAGATGGTACTCCTTTATGATTCAAAGTTTTTTGTGCCACCCATGAGAGTAAAAGGTGCATTGGTTGGGACTGTATGTTATCACTCACATACTTGAATCAGGCACTTGTCAGTTAGAGGTGCTTGATGGAACACGGTTACCCAATTACTTCAATGGGAGTAGGATGAAGCCCTACTATAAATAAGCCTTCTTGGTGTTTGTAATAAGGCAGTATTTCCATTTAGATTAGATTTCCCTTATTGTATTACCTTTAATGTTTTTCCTTCCTCATCACTATGCTTTGTCAAATTAGTTTAGTGTTATGTATAATAAGCGCATTTACTGTGCTGAAAGATGATTACTATCTCAAGTGTTTTATGCACAAAGGATTACACATACCCTTAGTGTGGGGTGGATAAAAGAAGGTTAGTCTGGTATAGAAAAGAAATAAACTCACGGTTGTCCATAAAGGGAACATTTTTTGAAAGGTGATGAAAACTTCAAGAGGATTGCTCAAAGTTAAAGACCACGCATAAGGCGGTGAGCACTCAGTATAACTCAAGGAGGCTACAACATTTGAGACTATGTATGTTTCACATTGGATAAATACTTCAGCATAAGGAAGTGCGGGTAGAGGAGATATGTGATAGATAAGTAGTGGCGTGCCATAAAGTTATGACTAAGGTGCCAAAGTTTAAGGCACGAGAGATTGGGGTGCGTGATAAGGAGGCGTGACATGCACTCAATAGGAGTTAAGGTTGTGTATGGTGGTAGGTGGAGAAATTAATGAAGGGAAATTTTGAAATTTTATTTAAAGCCGGTGTTTGAAATGAAATTTATGACCGTGCAAGTTTGAAGAAAATTGAGAAGGGTGAAGAAGAGCTGGAAATGATGAGCACTTTATATAGTGAGTAAACCTGTCACATTTTAAGCATGATGTTGAGCATCCAGGTATGAAAGAAGGATTTGAGTGGTGGTGTATGTGCACAATAGGAGGGTAACTTAGGTTTTGTTTGTACAGGGTTTTCATTTTGCTAGATAGGATTTTCATTTCACACTCACAGAATTGAGAGAAGAAATGACACCATAGAAGGCTCTCGCCGTAGTAAAGGAGGTTGATAATTTGACAGAGGAGTAGCTGGTCAAGATGTTATATCCAGAAGAATTTATTAAGGGGTGGCCTTAAAAAAAAAATATTACACAGTGTAGGGTTTCAGAGATCAACCACTGCACTGATAAATGCTTGAAGGACGTTGTAGCAAAAGTTTACAAAAGGAAAAATTAGTGATTGGCAGATGACACTAGGGTCTTGGATGACTCTGTGAAGAAGTTACTTGAAAATGTAGGGGTCATGTAAATTCTGGAGTTACCCTATTTTGGGAATCCCAAGTAGTTGTACCAGTGGCTAATGTCACGCATCTATGAAGAATTTTTCTACTTTGTGGACAAGAGAATGAAGATCACTGCCAAGTTAATTGGGAAGGTGACTTGGCTACGTGACTCTGGATTAGAGATCACTAGAGACCTATTAGATGACGAGGGAATTGATGCCACAGCAGCCCTACATCAGTATAAGAAGGGGGGGGAGCCTTCAAAGTCACCAATATTATAGACATGGCCACCAGAGTTGCAACACAGTTAGTAGGGAGTAAGTTGGGTGCCACTGAACGATGGAACGAGGTGAATATGTGTTGGTTTCACATAGCACACAAAATGGTCAACAAGACATACTACAACATTTCTAGGTATGTCATAGAAAGCTTGGTGAATGAGGCACACATCCAAGAAGATAAAGGTAATAAGATTACCTGGAGCATAATTTTACTATTGATTGTGTTGAGTGAAATTGGAGTACCCAACAGACCTAGGGAGAACATCTAAGAGTTTTCCATTGGAAAATAAGTCCCCAAAAAAGAAATATTCCAAGTACACTCTGTGGGGACTACTTCCAATACATACAAGGAGTGCCTAGACAAATGGTTTAAGAGAATGCATAGGGCATTCGAGGGAGAATGGTGCATTCCACGTAAATTTCTAAAGGTGTTGGAATGGGAAGATGAATTTACTGGTTTACCAACATTTCATCTTGGGGAAATTCCATATGAGGTCTAGAGAGAAGAGCCCCTGGTGTAAGTTTCCCTTTGTATTCACCACAAGATACTTTGAAGATTCTGTAAACATATGCCATGATGTGCGCTAACTCTAATTTGATGCAGGCAAGGTGGACATAGATGTTCACATTCTGTGAAAAACATATGTATGGCTGGGGGAAAGAGGCCTATGTGAAAACCATGGAATCAAGAAATGTGGACATTACACCAGAGAGTTTGGCCATGGGGCAGATTAAACCAGTGCATGTGAATTTATATATATATTAAGGCCAAGGTTCAAGGATGGAAAATTTGTGAAGGGCACATATATGGTAGTTCCATCACCTCAGAAGAAGGGGAAGATAGTAGGGACTTCAAGGCATGTTGCATTTTTTCCCCCTGCTCAAGAGGATCCAGATCCTGCAGGACTAGAAAACGTCCTCGAGAAGGAAGAACTAGAAGATATCACTAGATTTGTACATATCAGGAGAGTTTTGTGGAAAAGGTACATCTAGAGACACTGGCGATGGGAGTTCATAGCTAGTAAGTAGATCACCACATATGACTCCTGTGAATGACCTGGAGGAAGAAAGGAGAAAGCGCAGGAAATATATTCCTGTTAAAGATAGTGAGGAGTCCCCATAGCCAAACATGCAAGAAGAAGAGGAAACTCCAAGTATTAGTGGGCGTAGAGTAGAGGCCACCCCCAGCATAGAGATGCAGGAAGATGAGGATATTGGTGAGTGTGTAGTCTACGAAACTATAGACCCAAGCATAAGTATTCATGAACAACACTCTAGTGAAGGAGAGAGCACTATCGGTGGATACACAGAGTTCATAGTATGCTCCCGATAGAAGGAAGAAGAGGATGAAGGGGAAGTGAATCAGGATGTCAGAGGCGGTATACAACAAGATGCAGGCATATCAATACCACAAGATGAGGGTGTGTCTGCTCATGAAGATGTTGGTGAGCATACAGGTGGGCATGATGAGGAAGGGGAAACAGGTACTCAGAAATTAGGATATTTGGATGACCATTCCAAAATTATTCATGCCCACTTCCTGAGTAATCTGCCAAACAAGTAGTTATATGGCTGGGATTGGATGGACCCAAAAATGGAAAACATGCAACTCACAAAAGACTATCATGGAGTATGCAGAATCACATGGATGAGCCTAATTTTGATGTCTGCGAGGAGGTGTGCAGTTTAAAGAAGATGAGGAAGGCACCTTACACATGCCATATGAATATTAAGCCAACACATTTTTCAGATGAACAGGTTGGTAACACGTTGGTCAAAGTGTCAACAGAAGTAGCACGCCAAAATATTGATAAGGTGGCAAAAATAATAGTGTTATTAGAAGATAAGGAGGATAAAGAAAAAAAAATCAAAAACCTCACTCAAGAGGGTGAAAATGTAGTAGTAAAGGCCCAAAATATTAAAAATATGGTGGAGTAGATCATAGATGAGATTTTCCAAAAGATACCCAATTTTTTAGGAGAAGGTGCCTCATGACTTCAAGTCTGAGTTACACTATCTATGCACAATAGTTTACCTACTTCTGGAGGAAGGACCAATTCGCCTCCCTAAGAAAAAGGGTGTTGTGGAAGAATCATCAAGGGTTCATGATTCAATTGTGAGAAAGATATCTAGCTACGAGGCAGTTTTATAAGCCTTAAAAGATGAAATGTAGAAAGCGTATATAGTATTGGTTATGTGTACAATGTATAATAAATTAATACAGAAAAGGAAAAAGATATAGGAGAATGAGGTTCTAAAGGTGGAAAAGGATGAAACACTTAGGAAATCAGAATGAGTTACCCTTGTAGAAACAAAGAGTGACACTCGATGCTATGAGGAAACAACATATGGATAAGATCAAGGGCATCAGGAAGCTCATTTCCGCAAAGGTGGATGTTATGGAAGGGATGGTTTCAGGTATGGCCAACATCCTTAGAATTTTGAAAAGTGAAGGCAGAAGTATGACTATGGATGAGTTAGATGACATCGTTGTGGACATCCCTGACAAGACCAATGCAGTGCTTAAGGACTAGTATGAGTTTGAGGGAGAAATACAAAGTGAATATCCAGAATTCATTCTACCATAAGGTGAGCAGGGTACACAATAAAATGGCTCACCATATTCTTTATTCCTTGATTCTTTCTTTCATTTATCCTATATTTTTTTGAGCGACAAGGTGATTACCCATTGTCGGGATGGAAATGTACTCTAGTGTGGGGTAATGTTGAGCAGGATAATAAATGGCCAAAGCATTGGGCGTGAAAATATAGTGTGCTAGAAGAGCATGTGGCACTATGATAGGATTGGAGCGCCCAGGATCAGGACTTAGCCATTTTTGGATAAGGGCTATTTTTTGAGGTAGCGTGCTGAGAACAAAAAGACATGAAGAATTGTAGTCCAATCAATGGTATTTTGGAACGAGTGATAGTTGAGTGCCATGCATAGGTTAGGCTAATAATAGGATTTCTACTAAGAGTTAACTATAGGAAGTCTATTATTAGAGCACTTGCATGTGTGCATCTTATTGTAAAGGCGCATGGCTATTATTAGCATGTGACCTATTTTGAGAATTGCATGGGTGGTGAAGGGAAAGTCCCCACCCCTATATATATGTATTGATTTGCACAAGTTAGTGAGAGAGAACTATGGTAGAGTTATGCTTCTGGTTTTGTCGTGCACATGACTCATGAGGATAATTATGTAATGTAAGAAGCTTTTGTGTTTTACAGTACTTAATACAATGGTTCATATTGACTGGATTATGGTGTTGAACATGATTGAATCTAGTTATTACATGGTAAATCTTGTTATAGTCATTGTTTAGTCCATTCTATATATGTTCTAAGAGCTAGATATGGTTTATGCATTATGTGTTGTTTACTATTGTTAATGAATCTGAATATCTATATGCACCATCACGCTAACATTCTATCCAAACAACTCTAAAAAGGGACTTGGTGCCTTTTCTCACTTTGGGTGGGCACTCAACCCTAGCTGAGTGATGTGCCAGTGAGCCTGGGTTATTAATAGTAAATTCTAGGTTGCATCAAATATTATATATTGTTCCTTCTGATCTTCTTGCATACATGTCGCCATCTTTTATTCATCTGTTCCCATATTTCTTGTCCATTCAATTTGTGAGTAAGCGCACGACCATCCTTATGATAGGATCATTAAGTTTAACAATATCCATCGCGTGCCATCCCTTTTTATATGCAAACTCTACTGCAGTTTTCTTCACCTCAGCATCATTGGCTAAGTCATCATCAAATGAGACCCCAATACTAATCAAACTAGTATATTTTTCAATTAATTGTGTGGTAATGTGCATCCTCTTGGTTGTAAATTATAAATAGTCCTCATGGACATGCGATGTCAACCATTGATATAATCTCTTTGGCTTCCCAAAGAACGAGATCTCATATAGATGCAATAGCCCTGCCTTCTCTAACAACCTCTTCCCCTTGTCATCATATATAGGTTTGTCATCTAGGGTTCTTTCCTCCATTGGCTGAACAATTTTTGTCATCATGTCATGCATTTTCAAATCTGTCTGATGGTTATAATCACTCATGTATATGCCCCTGATATGAGACACCCACTCCTTTCTTATCAATGCTCCATCGGGGTACTATATTTCTGCATATTATTCTTCCTGGACATCTATGGTAGGTGTTGGCTTTTCTTTTCCCTTGCCTTTCTTCTTTGGTGATGTGGTCACTACTTTCCTTGGTGTCATCTCAGTCATACAAATTCAAAATCTCACCTTGTGCCTTGCTCTACCTTAGTATTCTAAGCCTCTTTAGCATAAACATTTAGTGTAACACTATTATACTTTATTTCAAACTTTTTTTGACATGCCCTAATTCTTGAAACCCTAGCCATAGAAGTCTTGTTTTCTTCCAAATGCATGCCACACCATCTCAATATGTAGGATTCCCTCTAATAGAACTCTCTCCTCACACAATTGTGTCTTCCTTCACACTTTGGTTCAAGATTCTTCAACCAGACACCCAATTTTTCACCAAATTGCTCAAGTTTTCCCTATGTCACATAAAGCACTAAAAAATTTCACACAAGGTAAGGTAAAAATTATTTCAGCCTGATATCCTATTTATAGGTTTTCAAATTTTACCCACATTAATTAATTTCCAAACACAACTGTATAACTACATTTAATTCAGACTTTCCACCTTTTCCCACCATTTTTGTAGTTTTTCATCATGTTCATTACACACTCTAGTTGCAACCTTCACGTGCTCAAAATACTTATCAGACCACATACTTCCTTTCACACGATCCATGTGCCAAAGTACATCAACCTCTACACCTTATACCAAGTGGGCTACCAATTTCGGTGCCTACCTCACGTTACACTACATGCTTATTCACCATACATGGATTTTTCTTTGGTATTGTCCTTATTTTACCATTATCCCTATATTCTAAGAACCAACATCAACATCAACACATGTACTCCTTTAGTACACAAGCCTTTATTAACCATAACTCTCTCAAATATCTTCTACATGAATTTTTTTATAATCCACCTCACAGTAATTGTATATGCAGTCCTCTATGCATGAATTCACTTAGTAATTAGCTACTGGAGTGTAAACACGCTTATTAGATAAAAGCATTGAACTGAATTTAAAAAGCTTAAAAATGATGAAAGGAAACACATATAAATAAAATGTCTCAAAGGTAAATCTAATCTAAGTGGCACCATTGTCTTATTACAAATACCAATAAGACTTATTTATATTAGAGATTTATCTTGGAAACCACGTTCTGTCCAATACCCATAACTGATAAGAACATAAATAAAGTATATATGTCACCACATATAGTCCCAACCAGCGTACCTTCAATTTTCTAAGGTGGTGGAAAAAATTGGAGTCATAAAGCAGAACCATATGTCCAACCTCAAACTTCTTATTCTTAATATGCCTATCATGTCATGCCTTTTACCTGGCCTTTTCTATCTTCTATCTCCAATGTGTGATGGAAACACTATTCATCTAACTGTATCATTTTTTCTATACGATCTTCAAGTGTTTGTTTGTCATCCAGTCCTCCTGTGTGTGTAATACATAGGGAGGGTAACATAAATTCCACTGATAAAACATCCTCCGTGCCAAACACCAACTAGAAGGGTGTGGCTTTGTTCAATCTTTTGTAAGTTTTCTTGTATTCCCAAAGTACAACAGAGACTTTATCATCTTAGTATTTCCTTCCAACATCATAGATATTTATCAACATATATCCCAATTCTTGTTGAAAGCCTCAATAGTTCCATTGGCATGTGGGGTGATAGGGTTTTTTCTTATGATGCACCACCATGAACTTAGACAATAATATTCTGACAGTCTCATTCAAAATATGTGTGCCCCTATCACTTGTTAATATTAAAAGACACCCATATCTATTGATAATGTTCTCCCATAAGAACCTTATTGTTGTAGCTTCTATGCAATCTTTCGTAGGAACTTCTTCTATCAGCCTAGTTAGATAATCTGTACATGTAATAATATAGTGTGACCCATTAGTGTGCGTTAATGAGGAAATAGGGGCCACAAATTCAATTTCCCATGTCTCAAAAGGTTCTTCACTCGCTATTGGTCTAAATGAATTTCATCTTTATGCCTAGGCTTTGCAAAGTGATGACAATGATCACACACCCTCACATACTCTTTATAATACTTATATAGTGTTTCCCACCAAAGGCTAGCCAACAAAATATTACACATAGTAGCATTTCCTACATAATGGTATCATTCAATCCCAACATGAGCTTCCTTTGCTATAGCTTTGTGCTCATATTCAAGTATACTTCGGGTGCAAAATCTTATCACAACCTAACTTATATAAATCTCCATTGATTAACATGGAAGGTGTGGTGCGTATGGAAAGTTGTTTCTTCTCTAAGTTATTCATCCCTTTAGGCACCAAAAAAGTAAGTAAAAATACAACAATGTCTTCTAAATCAAGGGGCACATGGTTTCAATATGAACAACTGGGCATCTAACATTGTGTCCTCAATGTTATGCACATCCTCGCATGAGTTAATTCTTGATAAATGATCCAATTTGGAATTAATCTTTCTTGGATTTACCACCACTATACTTAAGTTCCATGTGATCTGTATGAAATAAAAAGGGAGTTGCCAACAAGTATTGTCTAAAATTTTTCATTACGTAAATCATAGACAAAGCTTCACACTCTGTAGTTGTTTAATTCTAATTATTTGGGGTCAACTTCTTACTCATGAAACAACTAGAATGATCAACAATACCATCACCATGATGTGCTAACACTGCAACAATTTCCATGCTAGATGCATCAAAATGTACATGAAACAGTTTTCCCTAAGAAATAAAGCACAAAATGGGCGCAGAAAATTATATCTTTCCTTCAATGTCTCAAATCCTAACTGTTGCACCTCATCCCAGTGGAACTTTCCTTTACTTTTCAATAATTCTTCTAAGGTCATGTAAATCTTAGCATATCCTTTAATGAACTTCATGTAATAACCTGTGTGTCCTAAAAACCCCACACACCTTACTCTAATTGGTAGGCTCCTCCAGGCCCAATATGACAACAACCTTAGCAAGATCTACTAATAACTCTTCTTTGCATATAATTTTTCCCAAAAAAGTCCCAAAAGGTGTCATAAAGATACACTTCTTAATGTTGAGAGAGATGTTTAACTACCGAAACCTCTCAAAAATAAGTCTCAAATTGTCATAACGATCATTTACCAGCCCATATATAGTCCAATAATCCAAATAAACCTGTTAAAACTTGTGTATAAAGTCCTTAAATGTTTGCACAATAATGCACGAAAAGACTGCAAGTGCATTATCCAACCCAAAAGGCTTAACTTTGTATGCAAAAATTTCCCCACTCAGTTGTGAAATTTGTATTTTATTGGGCTTCTTTAGCTATTTGTACCCAATAATAACCAAAAAATTCATCTATAAATGAGAATATTTCGCGCCATGTGAACCCTTCTAGGATTTCCTCAGTAAATGGGGTGGGAAAAGGGTCTATGTCACAAGAAACATTAAACTCTCTATATTCCACACAGATCCTTATCCTACCATATTTTTTTATGCTTATCACTATGGAGCTAACCCAATTTGACTCCTCAATGGGCTCAATGATTCCATATTTCAACATCTTATCAATCTCTTCCTTTACTTTTACATGTAAATTGAGGATTCATCCTGTAAGGCCTCTTCCTAACTGGGCACACACATTTCTTTAACTTGATCCTCATCTCACCTAAAGAGTGATGAAATCCCTTCAACTCATGATAGCCTTGTGGAAATAATTCTGGAAAGTCATGGAGCAGCTCAATAATATTTTCCACTCCTTTTTTCAAATAAATAGTTCCTAATAATTGCCTCCTTAGGTTCTACATTTGTCCCAATGTTGACCTTTTTGTTTTCATAGGATCATGATAAGCGTGCACCTTCCCATCAACACTATCTAAGACCTCGCATGTACCTATAGTGTGATAAACATCCATATTCTTTACTTCTTCATTTTCGATCATGTAAACCAACTTATCCTTTTCTTTTTCTAGCCAAGCACACCTAAGATACTCCTCATCTATCTCTTCTTCTTTAAAGTGCACCTCCAAATATAACTGTCCAAACATATCTAACATGAGTTCCTTAGCTTTTGCACTTTCCCCCATTGTATGGTGCTTCACATTCTGTAATGCTTCATTCACCTAATGTTTAGTAAAAAATTGTCTAAAGTTTAAATCATACCTGAAGTCATCTCCTGCCAATTAACTGTTTCATTCATTTTGTCCGCATGAACATACCATGCACACACACAACCACTAAAGGTGGTGTAGAACTTATATACCTAGAGTAATGGAGACAAGGCCTCTTATCCCTCTGTCTAGAGTCTCTCACACTTTTTCATGTGGTTCAAAGAAAAATCCTTCCCATGGAATTCACATATCTGAGAAGGTACATTGTTCCTTAGAAACCTAGTATTAGAAGGAAATTCTCAACTCTCGCCACTCCAAAAGTTTATCTCTGTGTATATTTCACCAATGTGATGTTGTCCCATTTAGGGTATAAATCAACATATTTATTTTGTCACACTCATCCTTCTAGTGGGCTTCCATATCATGCAGAACTACACTAGGATTTCCTTCACTAGTGTACTGAAGGTACTTGGTTATGACCAAAATATCTAACCATGTACGACCTGATTATGCAAGTAAATGTGTTCTTGATCTCTCACCAGACCATTTCATACATTCCATGCACCCAATTATCACAAGAAATACTAGTTGTATCACTCATAGACTGAGCATAATCCCACTATATAACACATTATTTAGATGGCTCAAGCAATTCAGGATCCCTAACTGTGCGCACATATATCATGTTCAAATCTTCTTCACTTAAGGTTTCTACATAAGAAGAAACTTTCCCATATGTAAAATCAATAATTACATGCTCCTCTTTATTATCAAAGATGATATAACCTTTATTAAAGCACAAATCAACATTATTTGAGTAACACCAAAGGTGCCCAAGAAATACTGGATAACTATCTTCTTCTGAAAACACCAAGACCTCAAAGTCCCCATAAAACTTGGCCCCTTGTATAATAATAGTGTCATCCTTCAATACTCCAATGGGTATGGCTCTAGTCCTATTTTCCATATATAACAAATTTTACGAGGTCTGTAATGGTGGTCTCCCCATCCAATTCCACACATCCAAAGTGATGACATTCACTTCCAAACATGTATCAATCAGTATGTTACTCAAAATCCACCCATCAACAACTACATTCAAAGTAATCTCTTGATCATATTCAAGACTATGGGAGGGTAAGTTTGCATGCAATATATGTCTCGCATGCTTAGATCCAACCCACGGAACCTTCTGCCTAAGCCATTCCCCTAAAAAATGGAATGATATTCTCCTCAGGTAGGATCTTACAAACCTCCTTCAAGTCATCAACATCTTTCTATGGTATTTTAACCTTCTGCACCTGCTCTAACTTCTGTTACTACTCCTTTAAGTGTTGTATCTCACCCTAAAATTTTCTAATAACCTCCATAGTATTTTTGTATAACCTCTTTCTGATGGGTAGGATCTGAATACTTTATATTTATAACCTCTTACTTTGTAATAATAGGTTTCTATTTCAGGATCTCATGAGTGTGCACAGCCTCAACACGTGTAGTCACTAGCACAGGCACCATCTTAGGATCAAGTGCAATCTTAGGCATCTAATGATATTCTACGATGCACTACACTTTAATCATCCCTATGCCCTTATCATTATTTTTATAGTTCTTACTCATGTGCTCATATAACTTAATACATTCTTAAAACTTATGTTTTTTTCTGCACCATGACAAGACTATGTTGTGAGGACATTCACACCTATAATGGTCAAGGGATCCACATTTTTAGCAGGTTCCTCATGGGAAGTCACTTCTTCCACCACCATGACCACAACCTGTATATCCTCCAAAATAACCTCTACCTCTAACACCTCTATTAGAACACCCATCATGATGTTGTCATTCATGTTCCTTTTAATTATTGACAACACTAATCTAGCGTATGCCAGTTTTAATAGCTTCATGAATATGATCAATGAATCTACAATTCTTTGTATTATGAGTGTTGGAATTAAAACTATTACAGTAACAAGACACGTTCTTCAGTATCATGAGCTAAAACAATAGGCACCTACTCAAACCATGATCTAAGTGATATATCTCACTATTTATTTACATCATGTGCATTGATTTATGAGGGAATCTATCCTTAGAATTTCCTTCCACCTCGCACTCTATACACCATATTCCACTACATGTATCATGAGTCAAATTGCCCAATATTTTCTCTAGTTGTTTCACTATAGACGCAATTTTCTCCTCTAAGAATGGACTAATTCTAGTGTCTATGCTCCCAACTACCTCAACATTAAGAGTTGCCTCCACATCCTCACACAGATCTGAAAACATATTATGATAGATTTCCCTTCTAAAATGTGTGATCAAGATCACCAACAAACCACTATGCATTCTAGCTGAAGTGAATATCATAAAATAACTTTGATATAAAAGTTTTAAAACATCCATCATACTCCCTTACACTCGCAGCCATGCCCTACTTAATCTCCTTCAGCATGATGATACTTTTCTATTCAAACTTAGGTATATGAAACTCAACCAAGAAATCATCACACACCCGCATTATAATCTACAACATTCTAGTTCAGATCATACTTCTTATACCAACTATGCGCATGTCCTTTCAAAGTATTATCAAACTTACATGCCTTTCATTGAGGATATGTGATTCCTTTAGTGTGCCATAGTACCTCACACATATACACATGTTATGATGTATCCTCAATTCCTCTCTACTCTGCGAGGTAAAGAGACATCTCATAATAAAATTGCATTGGTTGGTGTAGACCATGACCACCAGACCCAAAACCTATATTACCTCCAGTATTCTGTCCACCTCTAGAACGACCAGATGCACTAGATCTCGAACCTCCTGATCATCCTTATCCACCTTTTGTAGAAGGAACTAGAGCATAAGATGAGCTACTCTATGTCCCAACTATTTTACTAAATTGAACCCCCATACTATGCAAATTTATGCTACTCCAGACGTATTACCAATGTTTTGTATGCCCACATTTTGTCTTGACGACATATTAAAAAATACACCACCAAACAAAAAATATCTCCTCGCAACCATAAATAAATTTACCATCTGATAAACTTTTGTACTCAAGGGAAAATTAAATCTACCTATCGTTACTCTATCACCAACACTAGCCTATTTCTCAATAACTGTTTCAAAAAATTAAACACCAAGCATAAGGGCAAGGTTTCCAGGTGGTATAAGATGCATGCCTATGGTCCTTACTCTTTCTCATATTGATGTGCTCTCATATGAAGCTGAAGGGGATTCTCTTTGATGACTGCCTAAATGGGGGAGTACCGACTACTCAGGTTACACTTCCTCTCCATGAACCTTGAATCCTTTGTGCATCACATGTCTCCACAACTCCATATAATCCTCAAACAAGTCATGCTTCTTCACCAATTCCCTTTCCCACACTTCATTATAATGATAATTTGTCTTTCCTCTCATAGTTTTAATTTTCTTTCATAACATCCACCATCTTTCACCACACCTACTCCTACCCCCATAGCATAATGAAGTTTTAGCTTGCCATAGGTTCTTCTTCCAAATCCAAAGTCACCAATGGGATCTTAATCGCTGAACGAATAATGCACAAATAAGATCCTCTATGTTTGCGTAAGAATTGAAACTCAGCAACCTCTAGATAGGAATAAGCAGAAACAATGTAATCCAATGTGTAACCATACAAAAAAACACTCCACTAATGATCTACAAAAAATGTCCAAGTCACATCAGCATCATACATAGTCTAGTAATATTCTTGTCTCCAAATAATTGTTGTATACCTCAAATTCTTCTTCGATGCATATGCTACGAGCCACTTGTACAACTCTATAAGAAAATAATAAAATAATGTCTCATAGAGTTCATGATACATATTTCCTTCAACCCACACACAAGCATTGAAATCGGGTCCAGTATTTTATCTGTGTGCAAATTGGTTTTCTAAGTCAACAACCCAACTTTTAATGTTGTCCAAAGTCGACCAATAAGTCTTCATCATGCAACATCCTTACAACATATTGAAAATAGGTCCTGACAATGGAACCAAAATATAGTCTATTTTTCTTGCTCAAAACCCTAGATGCACTATCCCATCACTCAGACATATCTGAGTACTCACCCAAAGTGCACAAAGGTACCAAGTCCCTCTTTTTATACCACCTTTGTCAAGATGTTAGCATGATAATTTGTATATTCCATATTCATAACAAGTATTCAGGGAAAAGCATATCAAGAACTAGATCACAACCATAATACATAATGAGTTAAAAAAGGATCAAGATTAGATCTACCATACAAGAACTAGTAACAAACACATTAATAACCAATATCCAACCATAACAATCCATTATATTACTCCATCAAAACACAGTAACTGAATACACCATAAGAAACATCACAAAATCATTGTACTAGCAACATAACTTTGTTACAACTCCAAAGCACATCATGTCTCTCTCTCTAAACTGTGCAAATCAATACATATATAGGGGTGGGAAACTTTTCCTTCACCTCCCATGAACTTCTAAAAATAGCTTGCATGTTAATCATAGCCACACGCCACTCCAAAAGAAACTAAGGAAGCATGCAAGCTTCTCCTAACATTAGATCATATATAATTAACTCTAGTTCTAATCCTATTATTAACTCCATGCGTATGTTCAAACTATAAGTTTTTTCCTCAAAAATAGACTCTTCTTGAATTTCTAATCCTCCTTACATGTTGTATACTCTAAGTCTATACTTATCCCCATATACTATAAATTCACTAAGTCCTATGCCTTCCTGTCATGATCCTCGCATGCATCTCCTTCCATGTTTCATGTGCAAACCCTATTCTCTAGTGCACTCATCAGGTTCATTCCTCCCTCGCATTTATTTTGTATCCCTTCTGCATGTTCACGTATCACTGCATACTTCAATACTTAGACATTTTTTGGTGCACAAAAAACCTACGACTTGATCACGGATCTTACCAAAACCTTTTCTCACATTTCCTTCTTGGATTTGTTAAATAATTCACCAACTCACCGATCTACCTTGTTGAAAGCATTAATTCTTGGTCACCTAGTGCATGTCACACCCCCTCCAAAGGCCTAAATTAATCACATCGATTTTGACATCTATCCTTTGAGTCAACACAAACGAGATATTGGGTTTGTGTTTGACATTAACAAAATGCCTACAGGTATTGAGTTGGCATGAAGGGGAGATCCCACATTGTATTTGTAATTGTGGATCTATAATAACTATGTTAAGAAAGCAATGATTGATGATGGGTTTGTTGTAAACATTGTTCCCTTTTCTTTCTTGCAAAATTAGTATATCTAGAGACCAATTGCTCCTCCACCTGAAACACGCTAAGGGGTTATGATAGCCTAAAATCCACATCAATCGGGACCATTGTTCTTGCAGCTACCCTTGGGCCTAAGACGATTATAACTAAATTTTATATTATAAAAATGGAAACCAACTATAATATGATTCTTGGTAGGCTATGGATTTATAGGATAAAGGTTATCCCTTCCACATCATTTCAAGAAGTGAGATTCCTTTACTTGGGTAAAGTTTTCATAGGTTAGGGTGATCCTAAGCCCTTTGATATTCACTTAGCAAACCTTAAGAAGAAACTTGGAGTTCATTCAGAGTCTGAACTCCCAACTAATCAATTACACAAACCATCACCCTCTAAGGAAATGGTTCCCACTCCAAAGCTAGTTCCGATGACTGAATTAGATAATCCAAAAGCTATCGAAGGGGTATATAATATTAAGAGTAAGATTGTTGTGGTATAAATTGCATCTACTAAAACAAGAGCAAAGATAGAGAAAATCTTAGAGAATTACTTTTTAATCTTTCTCCCATTCGATTCTCAAGGTATCAAAAATGTTGTTAGGCTAGCCTCTCTTCCAGCAGATGGTTTTGAAGAGGTATGTATGGTGGAAGTTTTTGAGGTTTAAGAAGAGGATCCAAAAAATAATGAGTACATTTTCCCCAATTACTATTGGACTCTCCATCACGATGGATCCAAGTTCTATTATGATGCTAAGGATGGGGTGATTCTAACATCTCCAGAAGGTAGAATCGTGCCCTTTTCTTTAAAATTAAACTTTGAGTGCACTAATAATGAAGCAGAGTATGAAGCTCTACTTCTTGGTCTCATTGTAGCCCAAAGGATGGGAGTGCATAATGTTAGATTCTTAGGAGACTCATGACTCATCACAAACCACGTCTTAGAGGTTTATGAGACTAGAGTGAAGCATCTCCATCTCTACAAGTATGTTTATTGTGATCCATGCAAATGTTTTGACTTTATCTCTATAGAAGAAATTCTAAGAGAGAAAAATCATCTCGATAATTCTATGGCTTTTTCTTCCTCTCATTTTTGTCCCAATTAAGACTTGAAATAAAAAGATTTCACAGTCTCAATATGAGTCAAACCCTTGATTTGCAAAAGTCCTAACCATGTAGTTTTAACATATACAAAGACCAAAAATGATCTTATCACACTATATTTCACCAAGAATGATGAAGTGATCTTAGAATTCCTCCATGTGTATGTTTATCTTCAGCCCATGTATTATAAGAAAGTTTTTTCCCTTACCCCTCACCCTTCTACATACTTTGGAGATAAAACAATGAATCCTTACTCATCAAAAGATTTTGAAATTTATGAAGTTAAGGGAGAGCCTCTAGAGTTGCCTTCAACTCTTCCTGAGTTTGAAGAAGGGAATGTCTTCTTAATATAAGGAATGATTGATATCAACATAGGGATACAGGTAGAGCCCAGAATTCTAAACCTTGGTTCATCATTATCAGCTAAGGAAATAGAAGAACATACGAAAGTACTTAAGGAACACTACCAAGCCTTTAATTTTAGTTACAAGGACATAACAGGAGTCACTCCTAATTTAGTAGTGCATGATTTGGTTATCAAGTCAGATGTCAAACCCATTAAACAAAAGCTAATACCTATGAAGCCTAAAGTTGATTTAATGGTCAAAGAAGAAGTGATGAAACTTCTTCAGGTATGGTTTATAAAGCAAGTAGACTGCTCCATGTGGCTATCAAACATTGTTCTGGTCCTTAAAAATATTGGGAAAATAAGGATAGCATTGACTTTAGGGACATAAATAAATCTTGTCCTAAGGACAACTTCCCATTATCATTTATTGATATCATTGTTGATGAAACAGCTGGTAATTAGTTGTTATCCCTTATGGCCAAGTTCTCTGGATACAACCAAATAAGGATCTCTAAGGAAGATCAAATCAAGACTACCTTTACCACTCCCCGCGGAACCTTCTGTTATGTTGTCATGCCTTTTTGTTTGAAGAAAATTTGTGTTATGTATCAACATACCATGACTTATTTATTACATGATCTTATTCACAAGATTGTGGAAACATACATTGATGATGTCTTAGAAAAATATAAGAAGATAGGTGACCACCCTAGTGTCCTTCGAATCATTCTTTCATGTTTGATCGAAAATGGTGTGAACCTAACTCCATATAAATGTGTATTTGGAGTCACATGAGGTAAGTTAATTGGTTATATCATTTCCTCTTGAGGAATTGATGTAGATCCTACAAAAATGTTGGAAATTCTTGAGATGGCTCCACCGAAAGATGAGTCTAGTATTAGGTACTTCTTGGGCAAGTATGGGGTAATCTATAGGTTTTTTCCCGATTTGACATATGTTATTCATCATATTACCAACTTGCTAAAGGACTGTTCCAAGGCATAAACCAATGAATTTCACAACTTGTTTGAGTCAGTTAAGCATTTCCTCATGTCACCACCAAAACTCATGCCTCTTAAGGCTGATCGTCCTCTAATTTTTTACTCTCAAGCCACATACTTTTTGATATCATGCATGTTGGTAAAAAAGGATGATGATGGTCACGAACATGACATCTATTTCATTAGTCGTACATTCCTCAACTATGAAACTCGGTATATCCAAGAGGAGAAAGAGTATTTATCCATTTTCTTTCAAATAAGAGGTTGAGACATTACATGCTTAACCAAGAAACAAGAGTGATTATTAAATTAGTTCAGTTCCGAACATTCTTGACTCAAGCAACCTTATCTAAGAACATAGGAAGGTTCATAACGTAAATGGGTGAATTTGATCTTACTTTCATCGTTGGCATGTGAATGTTGATTTTTCATTGATGTAAAAGGAACATTAATGAAAAAGTGGGATGAAGGAGATCTAGAAGAAGTTTGGAGTGAACATGACAAGGTAGGACAAGACATGACATGAGAACACTTGATTAAGACCTAGCTTCTTGAGTAACTAGTGACTAGCAGAGGCATAGTGGTGATGTAAGAACATGTCAAGATAATATCTTATATGGTCTAGTAGATGTATGATGAATAAAAATAGTCACTGTGATGAATACGAGGGTGTATGAGTGGAATTGGTGTGATTGGCTCAGTCTAGTAGACCTGATCCTTATACTTGCCCAGTAGAATGGCCTGGGATGATGGAATGAAGGCATGAGGCTGATATTTAATCATGGTAGATTCATGAGAAACATTAATATGGTGTGTTAGTACATGTTCATGATTAAAATAGGGCAGGTTCATGAAGTATGAGTTGGAACTAGCTCAATTAGGCTTAGTTCAAGGACCTAGTGCAAGCTTGGATGGGTCTATGAAGCAAAACAAGCTATGGAATGCCAAACAAGCAAGAAAAGTGTGTAGGGACATTGTATGAAGGTTTTATATGATGTTAAAAGTCATGTATCAACTATTTGAAGCATTTTTAGGGTCCTATTCATGATTGTCCTTGAGGACAAACAATATTAACAGGTAAAATGGTGTTATTCAAGAAGGTACATGACTATTTATGAGCAAACAATCCTTAGGACATGTGAACAAGGGGTAATCCAGTATTGTGGACCAAATTTCATATAAATGTGAAAAATAATTTTGAAGTTATGAAATTTTTAGTGCTATTGAGCTCCCAGAATGCTCTTCCCTAGCTCGAGGGTCAACTTTGAAGAGCTCGTTGGTATGTAAAATATTTGCATGGTGTCTTATATATTTCATCATAGTTAGGGAATGGAATCAATATATTTCTAGAGATAAAATGAGGAAAAATAAAGGCCTATCATTTATGAATGAATCTTAACAAGACAAGTCACACCAAACCCTCAAAAAAACCTCCCTTTAGAGTGATAGGAAAAATATGAATTGTTTGGTCATTAAATGAGCTTATCAAGCTAACTTGATTCTTTAGGCATGTAAAGGACTCTGAGTAATTTAGTTTGGTGGTGGTTTCACTCTTCAAGCTAGTTGGTAATATGCTCAAATAGCTCTACTTTAAACAAACTTCCATGTACACTCAGGTATTGAAGACTTAATGTTTTAAATTTTGGTGTGGGAGAAATCTTGGGACGTGCCCCAACTTCTAACAAAAAGAACTAGGTATGTAAAATGTAAAAATTTTATGAACAAGGTCAATCTAGGTGGCCTATTGCTAAAGGAGCAAACATGCCAAACCACACATGTGATTTTGAAGAGGTCTTGATGAAATGGCATGATATTAAAGTGAAATATAGGCATGAAATATTGCTAGAGGTCTAATATGACTAGTTAAATCTCAATAGTTTATTTGATGAGGTGGTTTAGTGTTCAAGATTCAATCGTCAAATTTTCCCTTTTAGGCTTGTCAAGTAGGTCAAAGGAATGGAGGTGTAAATGAAAATTTCTCCGTGTAACTCATGTATGTGAATGTTTATAGATGGATTATAGGTCCCATGTGAATTTTTCAAGGTGTTGGTTCATCATGAAAGTGAATTTTTTGGTGTTGAAATCTTTTGATACAAAACTATTTTTTTTAGTTTAATACACATTGTGATTAGTCCTAAAGATGCAAGCATATCTATGTAATAAACCTTGAAATATTGCAAGCTATGGACCTGATGAGTTGAAGGAAGTTGTGTGATTTCCAGAAAGGTTTCATAAGAGTCTTGATAAAGTGATTTTATTTGTGAAGCAAGTTATTTTGTAGAAACTATTTTTTAGGTGTACAAGCCCATTAATACCTTGCCAAAATCAGTGTTTCATTGCACGAATGGAGATGGTTTAGTTGTTTAATTTTTATTAAAGGTGAACTAGAGGTAGGACATATGTAGAGGTTAAATCGCACACTTTGAGTGTCTATCTAGTCATGATCACATACTACTATTCATATGATTCCTAAATAATAAAAGTACTAATTAACCCATGTTTGTTGTCCTTCTTTGCTTGCTTTTAGTTTTCCTTTTTGGTCTTACTCTCCTTCTTGCCCAATATGTCTTTTTATACTTCAGAATTTCTCACTCTAGACACCAATGCCCAACCAAGACACCAGCGTCGGGAACCCCCATCCCCTATGGACACCCTTGACCTCTTTGTATTTTGCTCTCATCTTTTGGATCCTTTCTAGTTGTTTAGGAATCTTAATTTATTACTACTCAGCCTTTTTCAGGTTAGTCAAAAAAATTGAGTAAGGGAATCATATAAATATAAAGTTATTTGAACATAATAAAGGACCAACCACTAAGCATTAACTATCACCACCTAAGGTTGCATTTAAAATCCATTTGCAAGAGAATTCAAGCATTTGTCTAGCTCCACACAAGGGATAAGGGACTATTATTTTTGCATATACGCATAGGAGGGAAAATCCATGCTTTCATGTACACATTTATCTACATTTTCTACATCTAGCTACTTACTCATTGTTCAAGTGTGATACACACAAGATCCACCTCAGGCACAATTTTGACACACACACATAGAACTACATTGTGTTTGAGATGTAGTGTAGTTCTCGGTCATAATTTCACTTATTTGACAGATGAGGACAGTTTGACCCCTCATTTGCATTATTTTCTTTTTGGAATTTGATGTATTTTCGGGGTTTTATAGGTTATTTTTTCATTGCAAGTCACAGGTGACATCTGCAATCTTGGTGTGACATACTAGTAATAGGTAGTTAAGGACAACAAACATCTCACGACCCTCTAAAGAATGTTTTCTGAGGTTCTGAGTAGTCACATGTGCCAAGAGTAGGTCTGCACCGCTTGTAGGTGCCCCTGACCCATTCCAGGTGCCCCAGTCCAAAAAGATCTTACAGTCACACAATTTTATGAGCTTCAGTGTGAAACTTTCCCCTCTTTTTTCATCAGTTTGTCACTTCAGCACAATCTATATTTAATTACGAATTAGCTAAGTATTATCTACCTTCATTTATAACTAGGGTTTCATATTTTTTTAGCTTATTTTTCTTGGGTCAGATCTGTATTTAATTGCACATTCATTTTTACTGCAGTGGTACATATTTATATTAGAAAATTTATTCATTTGTCAATATTTACTTAATCAACATGACATTATTCAAGCTTTAGAAAGTTTTGAAAGTGCATGCATCATTGGTAGTTGATCATCCTTGTGACTGTAATTTTTTTGACCACCATGACTGTGAAACTCAAGCTAAGATGAAAATAAGAAATGAACCCTTGTGCCTTGATCTGAAGAATACCATGTAGGTGATGGTGTCAAAAACATCTTGAAGAGTCCTCCTTTATGTTTGTGTTGCATGAATTGAATTTAAAGTGTGCCCTGTGCATCAAAGTTCAAGACTAGTTTTGAAGCTCTTACACCTAGTCACAAAAATGATGAAGGTTGAATTTGAAATGATGAGGTATGAATCATGTCAAGGAGTTAGAGAGCTAGAGGAAGGGTCTTGTAACATTCACAACTCAAAATGGAATCAGTTATATAGCCTATAATAGATAGAAGATAAAAAGAACTTGCCAAAGAACAGGAAAAAAATGACATGACAGTTACAAATCAGATTTCAAAGGTCAATTTTGGAATATTATTAGTCTCTTTAGGTTGGCAGTGAGTTTAAGAAGATGTACTAGCACCTAATAGAATCATAAAGTGTCTCGATAGTTCATGAAAAGCGTATACAAGTAACTAGCACATTTGCAAAGTTGATGATGTCATCCAGAGGCTTATACTCAAATTGAAAAGGCTAGGAGTTAAAGAAGTGATAATTGGAAGAGTCAGAATATGTTATTCTCGTGTATTTTTGAGGACCTTAGAGTGTATGAAATTTTTGTTGTTGATGACCATCTTATTGAAGTGAATTAGAACATGAAAAACAAGGTGTATCAAGGAGAGTATAAAATGCCTTCATGACTGCAATTTTTGCAGTAGTATGTGTGCATCAAATTAAGTGCTTGAGAGGGTCATTCAAGGAGATAATCATGACAATAATGTGTGTGTTAAAGAATCCTTGTATGACAGTGGTTTGTAGCTGATTAAGAAGATGAAAATAGAGATGAATCAAGGTGATAAGGAGAGTGAAAAGAGAAGCTAAAGGAGATGATTTAGAGGTCATAATTTGTGTTGTTAGATAACTAAATGAGAGTGATCCAAAATTTGTAAGAAGTTTAATTTTTTACTTAGCAAATAGGGAGTTGAAGCTTCCTTGTAAGTTATATCTTACAGAAGGTCAGTGGGTGCTTGATTGAATTCTTGGGATTTGTTGCTTCAATGCAAGTAAGATCCTGCTAAAGGTAAAGTGGGTGGTTGGATAAATTTTGGAGTTGTAGCTTCAAGTTGAGTGTATTTTCAACATATTGAAATCCTTGTAATATTTATAGGACAACTTATCCACACTAGTGCATTAGTCTCAGTGGTTTTTTCTCCCTTTAAGGGTTTCTCATATTTTAAATGTGTTCATGTGTACTTGTTTATAATTTTCTTATGTGTGAATTTCATGATCATATAATGGTAAAGGATAATCAAGATTAAATGGTTTGATAAGTTATTGAAAGTTCCTAAAATTTTTGAGAAGCACGGATTCACCCCTCCCCTCTCAATGCTTGTGTTTTCTAACAGTTACCAAGTATGACGCCAAACCCATAAAACAAAAGTTAAGACCTATGAAGCCTAAAGTTGCTTTAATGGTCAAAGAAGAAGTGATGAAACTTCTTCGTGTAGGGTTTATAAAGCCAGTAGACTACTCCATGTGGTTTTCCAACATTGTTTTAGTCCTTTAAAAAGAATGGGAAAATAAGGATATGCATTGAATTTAGGGATATAAACAAAGCTTCTCTTAAGTAAAACTTCCCATTACCATTTATTAATATCATTGTTGATGCAACGGTTGGTTATGAGTTGTTATCCCTTATGGACGGGTTCTTCGGATACAACCAAATAAGTATCTCTAAGGAAGATCAAACCAAGACTACCTTTACCACCCCCTAGGGAACCTTCTGTTATGCTATCATACCTTTTGGTTTGAATAACATTGGTGCTACATATCAATGCATCATGACTTATATATTCCATTATCTTATTCATAAGATTGTGGAAACATACGTTGATGATCTCTTAGTGAAAGCTAATAAGAGATGTGACCACCTTAAGGTCCTTCAAATCATTCTTTCACATTGGATCGAATATGATGTGACCCTAAATCCATAGAAATGTGTAGTCAGAGTCAAATGAGGTAATTTATTGAGTTATATCATTTCCTCTTGAGGAATTGATGTAGATCTTGAAAAAATCTAGGAAATTATTGAAAGGACTCCACCGAAAAATGAGTTTGGTATTATGTCCTTCTTGGGTAAACTTGGAAAAATCCATAGGTTTTTTCCCGATTTAACATATGTTATTCATCCTATTAACGACTTGCTAAAGAAGGATTGTTCTGAGGAATGGAACAATGAATGTCACAATGTGTTTGAGTCAGTCAAGAATTTCCTCATAGCATTACCAACACTCATATCACCCATGGCCAATTATCCTATAAGTTTGTACTCTTAAGCCACAGATGTTTCGATAGCATGTATGTTAACACAAGAGGATGATGATGGTCATGAACGTGCCATCTATTTCATTAGTTGTACGCTCTTCGAATATGGAACTCGGTATGCCTAAGTGGAGAAAGAGTGTTTAGCCATTGTTTTCACAACCAAACGGTTGAGACATTACCTGCTTAACCATGAAACAAGAGTGATTATTAAATAAGATCAGTTATGAACATTCTTGACTTAAACAATCTTATCTAAGAAGGTAGGTAGGTTCATAACATTAACGGGTGAATTTGAGCTTACTTTCATTAACCAAAAGTCCATCTAAGGACAAATCATTGTTGACTAGTTAGCTGACAACATTACAGATTGTGGTAGTTGACTTGAATTTCCTTGACAAATTTGTTTACAAATAGAGAATCCCCCCATCGCTTCATGCCCCTGGTACACAAATATAGTAAATCATATCGTAGATGGGATATACCCTGAGGCGGGAAATTCGCAACAAAGGATATGATTACATGGAATAGATGAAAAGTATGTAATTATGGAAGAAGTGTTATATCGAAGAGCTTTTGATGGCATGATACTAAGATGTGTTGACGAAGAAGAGGTGGAAAAGATTCTATTTGAATCCCATAGTGAAGTTTGTGGTGGTCACTTTGGAGGGCATTCAATCACTCGCAATATCCATCAATGGGTTTTTTTCCACTCTAGAGCATGACACTATGGAGTGCGTGCAGAAGTGCCAAAATGTCAAGAATTCTTAAATGCCATACATATCTCAGCCCAGGATTTACAAACAATAGTTACACCCTGG
Organism: Taxus chinensis; assembly: GCA_019776745.2. NCBI lineage: Eukaryota > Viridiplantae > Streptophyta > Pinopsida > Cupressales > Taxaceae > Taxus > Taxus chinensis. Next base: position 60,901,334 of record CM034152.1, on the reverse strand, counting down.
TCATTCTCTACTTGAGGTTTGAATTTGATACAGAAATTATCTCCCTCATCATCAGATGGCCACAACTTTATAATCACATCAATGGAATATTTTATTATATGGTTTGAGGCCATACCTCTAACTACGGTACCTGGATATTTCATTGTGAAGTTCATCTTGAACCAGTTCATATTGAACCAAATCATCTATAGGTACAGTTATCTGCAGATCATTATTTCAAATAATGGAACCCCTTTTAAGAATGGTGAGGTACGTGAGTTATGTGCTCAATTTAAAGTATCTCATCACACAACCTCCTTGTATTACCCTCAAGCCAATGGATAGGTTAAAGCTACCAATAAGGCTTTTAAGTTCATTCTTCTTAAGACATTTAAAGATAATAAGAGAGATTGGAGCTTGAAGTTGTTTCCTGCCTTGTGGTCCTATAGGACTTATGTTCGAACATCGATAGGGAAAACCCTTTTTATTTAGTTTTTGTTATCGAAGCGGTCTTATCGTTGGAGGTAGAATCACCTAGTATTTGTGTGTCTTTGTAAGGAATTATACATGAAGATGAGTACCGAAACATGTGTTTATCTGGTTTAGAAAATCTAGATGAAATACATCTTATGGATGAACAATATTATCAAATTTATGTAGATAGAATGTTTCATCAGTACAACAAAAAGGTATATGAGTACAAAATCCAGGTAAGAAACCTTGTTTTGAGACTAGATAGTTGAATAGATAAAAAGGTTGGCGAATGTAGGAAGTTCAGGTCGAAATGGATTGGGCCATACCAGTTCATGGAATATTTCAATAATAGTGTTCATCATCTGTGTACTCTTAAGGGTGAGGATTTTAACGTGCCTCACCTTAATTGTGTCTACATATAGTCATTTACATTTCCACATTGTCCTCTCTTGCATTCACATTGTCTTGTTACCTGCATTATCATTTTGTTAAAAATGTAAAATGGAAACTTACTGTTCAAGTGATTCTTTAACATTCAAACATTGGTAAATATCTCAATCATACTTATTCTACATTCTTTTTGCACATTCTAATTATATAATATTTATCATCACTTTCACTCATGAGAAAAAATTTGACATTGTTTTATAAGGACTTACATGCCCAATAGTCTTCATGGTTTCTTTCGGTTTGGATGTTTCTCACCTATAGTTTTCTCTAGAAGCTTCTTGATGATGAATATTTCCCTAAAAATCCCTCTCCATGACAAAAATATGCTAAACATTTCACCCGGAACCTTTTTTCACCTATCTCAACCTTTGGTGATGAGCCCTCACATCCTACTAGTTGTGTGGGGTTGAGATCGGGGGAAAATGTTTCTTCCCAAAAAGAACAATTCAAATTCAAACAAGATAAAACAAATATATATATATATACAATAAACATAAATATTCTTATTATAAATAATTACACTTTTCGTCCCTCCCAACCTTTGGTGATGAGCCCATGCTTCTTACTAGTAGCATGAGGTTGGGAAAGGAGGAAAGTGAACTTACTCACCTATATTTTTTCCATGGTGATGAGCCCATGCTTCATACTAATAGCTTGGGGGAAAATGTAGGGGGTCACATCAATAAATCAAAATTTCTAAATAAAAAAGGAAATAAAAGTGCTTGAAAATCTAAAATTCCCAAGAAAATGAATTAGATGTGTATGTTAAGAGAGATCTTCATTCTTTAAACTGGATATTATCAATCAATAGGCCATCCATGGATCTAAATCTAGTCAAAACTTACAATAAAAATTCATTTCTAATTGGTTAGTTAATTTTGGTTGAGGTTGGGTTGCAAATCTCTGGGTAAATCTTTGTCAAAATTTTAGTCTCTCAATAATCATTCTCATTCACACTCTTTAAATCACATAGCTCATGTTCTTCTTAGATCTCGGTGATGAGCCCTCACATCTTATTGGTTACGTGGAGTTAATAATGAAGTGAGGTTATCTTATCATCATACTATATTCAACACATTTTGTTAATGAAATAGAAATGTTAAAAATTACTTGAAAAATAAAGTATCCTAATTACAGTTTATTACCACATGCATAATCATAGATATATCATTTTGTTTGTCACTTTGCATCATCATCCATAGCATGCATTCAAAAACACAAAAACATCATAAATTCCAAACCATCTTAGAGTACACAAATGAGATTAATCACAATGAAATAAACTAGTGCAAAGGAATGTTGAGCCAAAATTATGTCAATAGATATATATGTATATGTGTGTGTGTGTGTGTGTGTGTGTGTGTGTGTGTGTGTGTGTGTGTGTGTGTGTGTGTGGTGTGTGTGTGTGTGTGTCTGGATGTCAAACTGTCTTGTATACATTGTTGATGCAGAACTCCATTACTTTTCTATACATTCATCATGTTATTAATCATCAATAGTATTCATTTGATCAATTCATTATTTTGGAGATCTTAATTCTAGGTTCAAGAATGGATAAAAGTACAAACTTTTCCCTCTCAAGTATTATATCACTCTTCCAACACCCTATTTTGTTCCTTCATCTTCAATATGTGTCGATGCAACTGATAAAATGATTCATGAGCCTAGAATTTGTCAACTTAATCTCCTTTAGTCCAAATTACCCTACTCTCCTTCTTACTATATCTTCACTTTATAAGTGGTTTTGACTTATTGCCATTCAGGAACCTCCTTCACTCAGATACCCTTCTCAATCACCTTGAATCAGTGTTAGTTCATACATTAAAATGATATCCAACTGCAATAAATTCAATTTTGTTCTAAATTTTCCCAAAACTGCCTCAAGTTGTCCTTAAGACCATTCCACTACTACCTTAGGGGATTGAACAATGTAGAGGTTCCCACCAAGAAGAATTAAAACCTACCAATACCCATTTCCCTTATTGTGAGATACCCCAAATTTCATTAACTAATTCTTTGATCCTCTCCCTCAAGTTCATCTTTTGGGTTCCTATTTCTTCCCTTCCTTCTAGTCTTGGCTTAGTGCATTTTCTTGTATATTTCATTTCAGTTGAGGTTCCAAGACTCAAAATTAGCATTTAGGGATACCCTTTTACAATTCCTTCCTATGTATTAAGTTTCATTGTACCCTCTTTGGCAAAAATGTTCCTCCAACCATCCTTTCTTAGTTTCTCTAATATGTTTCTTAACTTTGCAAGTGGTTCTTTATAGACTGTCAGTAACAACTCGGTATCTACCAAAGGAAAACATAAATCTCTTCCAAAATCCTTATCTAGAATCCCCCTTTATATCATCTTCCAAATTTTAACTTGAATCTTGTGGTTTAAGGGCTTTAAGGTTTATTTTTAAGCAAACCCAAGCTATCAATTATAGGTGCAGTCCTTCAAGAAAAAATTATCATGTTTATCAAGACATGGATAGCTTCTAATCACTCCAACTCTTTATCAACTATGTAATCATGGTCCTAATATGTCTTTTAGAATATTTCAAGACTCACAATAATCTAAAGGCTTCAAAGGTAGCACTCCAGTCAAACCTTGAGTTTGGACCCTGAGAAAACTCATGTTGAGTGAAATTACCTTCAAGTGGAAGCCACATCGTTCTTAAGACTCAAAACTCTCTTTGTAGGGTTACTACATCATGATGCACATGAAACATTTAATAGTGGAGTACTCAAGAAATTCTAACATTTAAACCTTGGCTGATCCTTTCATGTAATTATACAATCAACACAGAACATGGGAAAAGTATATAAATCAATTACCTTCTAAAGCATTAACTTCTTATCACATGTTCACTTCCTCCTAATGACCCTTCAACATGCACCTTAGCTTGTAATGTTAGATACTCACCACGCACAACTCAGGGATATAGTCACAGTCAAGATGTCAAGGGTTTCTATCTTCAAAAAATGAAACAGACAACAAAGGAATGGTCTTCAAATTGCTTAATTCATCAACCACTTGTAACATGAGATTTAACCACTATAATGGTTTTATGCATAGAATCAAAATTACAAGAACTTAATTTCTCTTCCCAAACACAGATTTATGGTTAAACATGGTCCAAAGCTTACAAAACATATTATGTTAGATTTATGTTGATTCACGTGTCGATATACCCTCACTGAACCACCATGCATATGCTTCTCAAATGGATTTGAAATTTTCAATATAATTCTTTCGATCCAAAAATTAGAGTTCTTACACATTCCACAATATCTACACAGACCAACTTGTATAAACTCAGAGTTGTCACATTAAAACTATGTACAGTGTACAAAAGTTCATGTTTTCCCAACTTCCATTCCTCGAGGGATCATGTCTCACACCTCCTACTACTCCCTATATTCGAACTCCATCTTGCATGTAACTCTTTTATGAAGTGTAACTGCCTTCTAAGATTCATCATGAGTCATTATGCCTTCATTAGCCAAAATAGTAATTTGACAACACTTGTGCACATTTAATGACTCTTGTTAGGCTAATTCATTACTCTAAAACTATTATGACATGTCTAGACCCATACTACACCTCTAGACTATCAATTCCTCTTTCCTCACAACTACACATGTCTTCAAAATTTGAATTACTATTTAGGAGGAAAAACCTCCAATTTGAAATTTTGAATTTATCACTCACCCAAGCCTCCTGTTCATGACTCCATATATTTTAAGCTCTCAATTTAGACTCATTTCCTTAATAATATGCATTTTGAAATGGCTTCTTTATGATGTTCCTGCATCATACTCCCAAGGTGGAGAAAAGCAATCTTGTACCTTTATTTTGAATACCTACAAATTTACTCCTCCTGATGTTTCTTGAATGTTCTTTCTCCTTATCCTGATTCCCCACTATCATTATTCATCCTTTGGCCACCTGGATCCCCTTTTTGGTTCTTTAGTTTTTCATTTTCTTTGAAATGGCTTCCTTCCTTATTGAGCTTTTTCTTCATCTCAACCATCTTCCATCCTTTATTAATTGTACCTAAAAATCAAGCACAAACATAACATATATGCATGGTATTTCATGATTTATGATGTTATCCATCTCTTCATATACTTTGATTAACATTTCAATCATTTCCTTTGCTTGAATGGACTGTAAGTTGTCCATACTCTTCACTTTTCCTCTTTTCATCATCCTCGTTCACTTCGCCAATGGACTCTTTCTCTTTCTTGATCTCTCTCTCTTCGCAAACCTATGTCTCAACGTCAATTGCTGCTGCCACTTGCTCTTTTTCTCTTACTTATTTCTCTTCAATTTCATCTTCAAGTGCTTTCATGTGCACTATAATTCTCTTATTGTCCTCAAACTGGAAAAACATGTCCAAGGCCTCTTCTAAGACCTTATACTCTTCTTCTTCATCTATTCCACACATATGATCTATCACTTTTCTTTCTTATTCTCATTTTCTTCTACCTATATACCTGTTTGTTTTTGCCTCATCAAGAAATTCTTAAGTGAAATCATCATAAACATACCCACTAAACTGATTTCTTTCCTTTCAACATTCAGTACAAACAATTCTTCATCATTCACAAGACTATCAAGTTTGTTTTCTTCATCCTTTTGAGTATCTACAATCAAAAAATTGTCATTTTGTACTTGAAATGGTTCACATACCTCATTCATGGACTGGTATGTTGTTGATGCGCCTTCATTATCCTCATCCATCCTCGGTAAGCTCTCATACACAACTTCTTTGACTTCTTCTTTCTCTTTTTTCTTTACATGCTTCTTCATTTGCTTTAGTTTCTTTTATTCTTCCCTGATGATCATTTTCAACTGTAGCCTATGATCCCTCTTGACAATCTGAACTATGGGTCATTTGATCCTTCTCTTCATCACAAATCTCACTTATCTATCTTCTTGCATCATCAACTCTTCTAATTTCTTGACATCCTCTCTTACTGCTTTTAACTCTCTCTCACTCCATGTTTCTTGTCTTCTTTTCTCCTCTCTATTTTTCTTGCATGTCAATATCACCAAATCTACCACTAGTTCTTCTTTGTCCATTCTTTTCTTTGTCTTCACCTGTCACTTTCACATTCACAAACAACTTTCACAATGGCTTAGTATCAAACAACAATCAAAATTCACTCAACTCTCAATACCAGGATCTAATACCAAATGATGTAGAGCTCCATTACCTATATATACATTCTGTAGAAGCCCAAAATTGGGTCACAACCCTCTAGGCCCCCTTCGACTAACAAGCCCCTTACCATGACCCCTCCACACATTATTATTAATTGAATTACCCATATTAAGTTAATGATTCTCTCACCCCTCCACCGCACCATGGGCTCATTCCAAGATTTTTCATTAACCTAGACTAAGTCACCACTCCCCTTAACTAACTAAGACTCATTCTAACCCTAACATTCATTACCTATTATCTCTCCTACCAATTTCTTGCTTCATATAGCGCCAACCTAGACTCCTAGTCCATAATAAATCTTGACCAAAGTCAAAAATGGGGAGAAAATACTATTTTTAGAAAAATAGGACCTTTTCTCCCTAACCGACATTGATTATTCCTTGGCCAACGTTGGTCACCTAACCACCATCAGTTTCTTTAAATATGAAATTCCAACCTTTTTCCCAGGTTCCTCCATCTTGGATTTTGGGGTTCTGACATTCTTATCTCTCACATCCAAGCATCCAAGTGACCTCACAACAAACCATAGATCATTCAAAGCATTCACAACCTCCACCAAGCATCAATAGTGTGTTCCAGAGCATTGGATCACTCACAAGGAATTCCAGACCCTTCTACTACTACATAGGATCGAGACTTATCTCTCCTTCAACCACAACTATTCTTTCAACAACCACCTTCCAATCTATAAGTAAGTGATTTATATCTTGTCATTTCTTTCAGTATTTCAGATCTTAATCATTTATCTTCTTTCTTTCATCTTCTACCCTTCCCGGATCTCTTCTGTCTCACCTCCACCAAACCACTTTCCTCTGTACCTATCCCAAAATCCTATTTCTTCATGTCTAAGTCTTTGATAAAATCTTTCCACCTTACTTAAGCCTCCCCAACTCATTGTGCAATCAAAGAGAGCTCAATGTTAGTGTAGGTTATTATTTATCCTTTTATTTATTTATTTATTAGGATAATTCTTACACTTATGTTAGCCCTACACTTGCTAGGTTGGCTTGCTTAGGTGTACTAGTTATGTGGAGTTAGCTTACTAGTCTTACGGAGTTAACTACCAATATCAGTTAGTCGGAGTTCTTCACCACTGATCTAGTTAGTTGTTGCACTTTTGTCCTCCTATATGTACATCCTTCTTATTGAGCAATGTAATTCATTGTATTGTAATGTATTGAGCATTATGGATTATGATGGATTTCTATATATAGTATTTTGGCTCTTTTGTTTTGCAAATCTAATGTGGTGTGTTATTATCATCTGAGATCGTCGCTTGGAACAATATTTTTATCATTCCTTTCACTCAAAATCACCTCATTTTAATCTTTTTACCCAATTTCCCCTACCGTCATCGCTCACCCAACCGGCTTCGGCTATTACCAAATATCAGCATCGGTTGCCCAACTGATATCAATCTCTGTGACTAGCAATTTATCTCATACCAGTGAGATCCTAACTCATCCAAAACCTTCCCAAACATCACCCAATCTCACCCAGACCTTCCTAAACACCTCTGCCACACATGTCAACCTTGACAACACCTTTCCTTCTCTAGGTTTAGTTGTATATTCAATATTCAGCTTAAATATAGTCTATTGTTAGTATATGAGATACCTAAATCATATTGTTACAATAGGACCTTTCTTTTACTATCATTCTTTACACTAAGTTGTTTTTAAACAGCGGATTGATGACCTTTCTAGGAAGTATCACACTTCCCAGATCTAGCATATGCTAGACAATCCACTGTCATATGTTATTTAATTCTATTTGGTGGTATTTTTTTGCTTCTACATGTAGTCCTTCCTAGCTAAAAAGGATCTCTTCACAATCAGCATGGTATTTTATGATGCACACAACCATCTTTGAATTCACAGGTATTCCTCCTCACCTCACCTTTACCTTATTTTTTTTATATGCAACATTGTGGTGAAATATTTTGGCATGCCTAGTGAGACCCTCGTTTGTGGGTTTTGCTTTCGTATAGGTTGTATCTTGTGTGTTTCCTTTCTAAATCATTATTCACTAAATCTCCTTCTTTGGTAATTTGCTTCTTCTTTCTAATTTCTCTAAATGAAACATTTATTTTAGTGCATTTAAAAATAATCCTTCTTCTTTCTTTAGTTCTTGCATTAGTGAAATTCATCCTTCTTCCTATTCACTCTTGTTTACATCAAATATCCTATTTTGATTTGGTGATTAAAACACTTGCATTTCATCCGTGAATGTATGCATATTTAGCTCACATAGTTAAGTAGTAATCATACGACAGAGGTCATGACTGTTTTGTGATTGATTAATAAAGTGTAGTTCACATTTGTGCACACACTCCTTATCCAAATCACTTAACACAATCTACAAACTTCTTAAACATTCCCTTCCAGTAAGAAGCCATCAAGGATTTAAAAACCCATTGATGATGGGCCCCACCCGATGTTCTAGCCATATTTTCATATCAAGTGTTAGACCTCACATACCACAAGGTATATTGAGGACTCATTCGCCAAAACAAATATGAAGCCATTTATATATTTCTTTCTAGGTACCTTCATTATCCAAACATTCTATATCAGTCACAGTCAATCTTAAGATGCAAACCAACTGAACACTAAAAATTTGATCCTAGGGTAACGTGTTGCTAGTTTTTGCTTGTGGATTGTCATTTTCTTTCTTGTCTTATGCAGTTTGAGTTGTGAGGACGTATTCACCAATGTTTATTCTTTTTTCCACTCTCAACCATCATAACTAGTTAATTCTAGTTTTTCCTGAGTGTGTTACTTCATATTTGTCATACATAGCCTCATTCTGGACTTCTTTTGATCAAATATAACTCATTTTTTTCAAATTTATTCATTTTCACAGTAACTAGCATTGGTTATCTTCCTACTAGCATCAGTTCAGAGACTATCATTGGTCTTTCTACCTAGCCGTTACTTATTAACTAACCGGTATCGGTCACTATGTTTTTTAATTTTATCAAAAACAACTTATTTCTATCCTCCAGACTTCACCAAACATATCTTTCTGAGTTCTCTCAGTTCTGTAGAGCCTAGAATACCTATCTTCCATATTTCTTATGGTTTGGACTCACCAACAGGCATGAGAACTTACCTTCCACGCTAGTTACATACCTCTACCTACTACACCTTCACCACCTTCTATTTCTTCACCGATGGACCCCAACATTCCTGCAATTATACCTACAGGTGATGAAGAATTCGCTAAATTCCTGATCATAATGTGATAGCCTTATGACGTTACCTTGCCCACTCTTCTACCCACGACTCATTGGGCTATCTGTTGTTTGGTATGCCTACATCCATGCCCCCTGCCATATCTGTGAATACTAATTTAATATTATCTACTCCTGCGGCAATGCCACCTACTACACCCTTGACATCCATCACAACTTCATTGCTTATTACACCTTAGACATCTATCACTCCCTTGACCTCTATCAACACTTCGACATCTACCATATCCTCATCCAAAGCTCCTAGTATAGGGATCCCTACATCATTAGTACTTATTACTTCACAGCCATTAGTTGCATCGACATCCTATACGCCTTACCAAAATTTGGTGGTCTTGATTCCTCCTACTCTGCCCCCTGCTACCACAAGTATCTTCCCACAAGATCCTTTCACCTACACCATGTCTCAGTCATAGCCTATAGCGTCCACCTCATATTCAGGGTACATGCCCTCATCATCTATTCCTTCTTATGTATTTGTTTCTCATTTCACATATTCGGCACCACCATACACTGGAATGTCGTCTATGACCTATTCATCTCATCGACCCCCTAATAGTAAAAGTGTAGATCCTGACATCTAATAAATAAGCAAAGAGCATCTTAAAACCAAAATGATTCAAGAGAGGGAATATGAAAACACTTGAGGCCTCTGATTTCATAGATAAATCCTGAATGTCCTCACTGTATGAGTTGGAAAACTGTAATGAGAACATCCAGAGAAAAATGTCTATCCACCCTTATGCGCTGAACAGTTGCAGAGATGTACGAAAAATCAGGCGTTTCAATACGTAGGGAATGCCCTCAGACTGGTTTTAGGGCACCATTCAAACCCTAGTTGGGTTCTTTTGATTACTCAAAGAACATTTGACAGAGAAAGCACACAAGAAGTCTCACGCGGGAAAGCAAGTCATACGCAAAGGCACGGATGGATAGGAAGAATGTACGTGTACAGAACAAAAGTTTAGTTTTCAGGACTTAGCCATTTTTGGGCATGAAGATCTATTTTTAGAAGATGGCGTGCAGAACACACCAACAATGCAGAGACGTGCGCACCACACATTTTCTATTTCTGGAGGATCAGATTCAGAGCACTTTTGCATGGAGACAGTCTAAGAATAGGATTTTCACCTCAGTTAACTATCAGTAGTCTATAGATAGCACACTTACATGTGTGGCTATGCATGAAAATGGCATGTGGCTATTAATAGCATGCGGCCTATTTTTGGAATAGATAAGAGGTGAAGGGCAAGTCCCCACCCTATATATATGTAGTGAATTACCTGGTAGGAGATGATGGATATAGAGAGATAGATAACATAGTGTACACATTTCTGTATTACCGTATCAGATCCATGTGCGCATCGGCATAGATTGCCAATATTGTAAGAAGCTTCTGTGTTATTGTGATAATTAAGAGATGGAAGATATTGACTGAACCTAAGTGTTATTCTTGTGTATAATTGAGTAGTGCATGTTCTTATTTCTATCATGATTATTGTTTAAACCTATTCTTTCCTAGATCTAGATCTATCATGCATTGTATAATGATGTATTAGTTATGGATCTATATGCTTTAAGTCTTCATCATGATAACATTCTACTACAGCAACCCTAAAGAGGGACCTGGTACCTTTGTGCACTTCGGGTGAGCGCTCAGTCTAGGCTGAGTGATGTGTCAGCGTGTCTAGGGTATTATCTAGTGAATTCTAGGCTACATCATTGGTTCCATTGTCGGGACCTCTTTTTCAGTTGTTTTCAGGATGGTTCACGATGAAGACATACCAGTTAACTCTAGCAAGTATTGAGGAGTGGATACACGATCTGGAGGAAGAATATGCACGGTGGTTCAGCATTGGATTTGAGTTTAACGCACGCACTTGGGTAGAACAGAATATGTATGATAGCTTATATGAGAGATTTTTCACCATCTTTCTAGTAGAATTATACGAGTGGCCAATTGCTTATGCATCTAAGTGGAATTGGAGGTATCACGCACTTGTCTGGACACAGGAAGAATTTCAGGCCCTTTATGATGCTGATCTGATCTAGACTCGTGTTGTGGATATGTGGTTTTGTGGTGTTCTAAATAGTTATATTCTGGAATATTCAATTTCGACGTATTCTTGCCCGGAGGTAGCTAAATTCTAGTTTTTGTGGTATCCAAGAGGAGTATATTTGCAAGGTATTCCACTGGTGATCAAGATCTTGATGGTAACTTTGAACCTGGAGAGTAAACCGATGGCTAACTAAACTCACCACGCACGAGGGCAGGAACAGGTTTGGTGAAAGATGGCAGACCTAGTGGTAGAAAGGTAGAGAGAGGAAAGGTGGCTTAAGTATAATGAGGCACATGAGAGGGAGATAGAGAAGCAACGTACCATTGTAGAAAGTATGGCGTTGAGGAGAGAGATGGCTCGTGAAGGATTTGAAGCTCACGTAGAAGACGTGGAGCTAGAGCATCAGGAACTCCCCCATCTTGGAAATCATGACAGAGATCCCCCCTTGGCCTCACATAGAAGTGCGCCAGTAGAGACTACCTGGGCTATGAGCGCACATCTTAATCCACCTGGTGACCTAGCCCTTGCGCTTGGTTTTCCAGTATCTAGTACGAAAAGTAATCAGTAAAGTGAATTTGGGAAACAGGAGAACCAGAGTAAGTCAGAGAGCAAGTACATCAATGGCAGGATAGACAGCTTCAATGTTATTTGGAGGAACATTTTTAGGCACATCATCTACACAGAATGTAAGCACGCAGAATGTTGGATTCACCTCTGGAAGTGGAACTACCACATAGACTGTAGGGGTTCAGTATAGTACTACTATCAGAGCACATGGGAGTACATCTATAGGTCCTATTCCAGCTACAGGTGGAGGATTAGGAGGTATAGGTGGTTCTAGTTCTGGTGGATCTGGTGGTTCTAGAGGTAGGGGAAACACAGGAGGTTCTGGATCAGGTGGGAAAGGTCTGCACCAACCCCAGAATATTTATATGGAGATGTCTCTTCATCTTCTAGAGTATAGAGGCATAGAGGATTTTTTTGAGCATGTGCACATGTGTGAAATATTGAGGTGCGCGAAAGGGATCACTGCTTCTAAGTGCAAAGTAAGTCAATTTGCTACTACATTACAGGGATGTGCACATAACTGGTATAGGAAGTTTGACCCTGATCAAACTTGTGTGGATTATGCAACGTTGAAGGATGCTTTCTTGAAAGAGTTCTATATCCCAAAATTTGAGCAGAAGAGTATAAGCACCCTCAAGGATATCAAGCAAGGCACTACTGAGAGTGTACGTGAGTATGATGCCCATTTTAAAACACTCCTATCTAAGCTTTCTTATGATATTCACGCAAGCCAGCATGCACAATGGTTCATTGGCAGATTGATTACACCATTCAGAAGAGCACTGTCACATAAGACATACACTGATCCGTGCAAAGCACTGGAAGCAGCTTTGTGTGCTGAGGCAGTTAGGAGCATTGACACTAGCATTAGTCCATTCTTAGAGGCACAAATTGTAGCTATGGAAAAATAGTTAGAGAAGCTATCAGCAAATTCAGCCCATGAAACACACTCAGGGATTTAGTGTACAGATTGTTAGGTGGAAGGTCACACCAAGGATAGTTTCCCTCACAGATCTATACACTCATTACTATTGGACTGTGAGATCTATCATTTGAATCATGATGCTAGTCACTATCCTTTGTTACAGCACACGATAAGGAAGAATGTATCTTGTTACTATAAAAATTACCGGTCCATGGCCCATTATACTGAATATTATTGGTTGATTGGTTAGATCCAGGATGTTATAGACATTGGGGTATGATAGACAAGCGTAACAAATAATTCCAAGGGTAAGAATGAGCACCAAGATCGATATCATAATCAAATGCTCAATGACAAGAATGAGGGGCATTTTGAAGGAGGTCATGGAAGAGGACGAGGATATTGCGGTGGATATGGAGGACGAGGCCATGGTGGAGGAAGAGGCAAGTTCCCCCATGGAACATGTTATACGTGCAGATCTCCTTACCACTATAGGTGCAAATGTCCTTAGAATATTACATGTTCTTTCTGTGGAAAGAACCATAGCTATGAAGAGTGCCCAGACTTATATGAGCATATGAGTAAGCAACATAAGCAAGAAAACAAAGGTGCCAGGATGGTTAGAATCCAGTGCACGGTAGAAGATCAGTGGATGCCCAAGATAGCACCAGGACCTGAGGCATTAATAGTGAAGATTACTACACGAGCTGAAGCGACACGCACAAGAGAGGAATTACAGTAGAAACCTACCATCACTAAGGATGATGTCCTTCATGCCCGGTACCCAGATCCTACCTATCAGAAGGAGGTTTATCAGGATACCATACAAGTACTAAGGAATCTTCAAGGTGAGATACAATACTTAAAGGAGCATAATAAAGCATCAGAGATAGTCCAAATTGATACCAATGATCTGATAGAAGTGTGCAAAATGTTACGCCAGGAGAACATCGTTCCACTATTAGGAAGTTGGTTAAAAGGGAACACTCCACGTGTAAGTATTGAGACTGGACGGCAGATCTTGCATGTAAATCTTCCCCCTGATAGCATTGACTATGAAAAGGAAATTACTCTGAATGCTGTTGTGGATGGATGGTTGCTAAGAAACATATTGATTGATACATGTGCGGAAGTAAATGTGCTTACATTAGATGCAGGGTACAAATGGGGAGGCCTCCATTGCATCCATCCTCTAATGTGTTGTTTATGGAAAGCTGGACTAAGGCCACTCCCATAGGAGTTTTGAAGGATGCATCTATAACCATATAAGAGGCCAAGTTCACTAGGGATTTTGAGGTACTAACACTTGCAGAAGCAGACAATTTTCCAGCCTTGCTTGGACGCCCTTGGTGTTATGTGAATAATGCCGATTTGAGATTCAATAAGGGGTATATCAGCTTTGAGAACAAGGAGGAAAGGGTTGTGATACCTTTGATAAATGGGAATTCTATGCCATATGTTGAGCCTCTAAGTGAGGACTTAAACATAATCTATGTACGTGTTATTCAAGACCCAGAGGTCAATGATCCATCAAAGGAAGGCATCCTACAGTGGGAGGATTCTCATTCTATTAGTGATAATACGAGTATTTCTTGTGACAATTGGGCTCATGGTACATATGAACTAGTAGGGCACGAGGTAATAAGCGCAGTTGCGCGCAAGAATGGACTTCATTTTGTTTAACGGATAGGTAGCGCAGTACCTTAGTATATAGGGGTAGAAGATCTTCCTGTATTTTTGAAATCCATAGAAGCATAGTGGACAGATCAAATTAAGATAAGAGATATGTTAGTGTATAACTTGCGTGGGACAGTAGCACGCTGGTGGGTAGTCCACAAAGATAATCTTATAGAATGGGAGGAGATTGGAATCACCTTATCTACTAGCTTTTCAGGGAGCAATGCACCTACGCAGACCTGTACTTATAATGGTGATCAGCCTGTTCAACATCACATTCAGCAATGTAAGAGACTCTGGATAGCGGGAAAGGAAGCATTACCACCTTCACTCTGGGTGCATAGATTTTACTCTAATCTATAAGGATGCACATGCACTTGGTATGTATACGAAGAACTACATCGAGAGACTGAGGAATTGGAAGAATTTGACTGCATGAATGCTCCAGACCTTTGACTACTTCTCGACTAAACCTCCATTCAAAGAAGCATTAAAATTTTTTAAGCGCTTAACTATAGGAGATAGTGCAAAGGCAGATGAGCATATTCAGGAAGTATTTGGTGAGATAGATTCTATAGCACATTTTGAAAAGGAAGAAGAAATGGACTCCATACTACTTGAATGCGCTTGCCTTGAGAGAGAAAAAGGAAAGATGGTTTACATCATGGATGATAAGGAAGCTAAGAACCTGGATGTTGAACATTCACAAGGGATTTTTGAGGTATTGGAAAGTACAGACAAGGATACGCGCACCTATCATGAACCCATGAATACAAAGAAGGTGAATATATGTTCAGAGGCTGAGCCAAAGGAGGTCGTAATTGGAGACTATTGGTTAGAATCAAAAGTGGCAAAGATCATTGAGTTAGTCAGGGATTATTAAGACTTGTTCCCTCGAGGGTATCATAAACTTAAAGGTGTGCGTGAATCACTTGGAGAAATGAAGATAAATCTTAAGGATGGTGCATGCCCAGTTAGAAATAGGCCTTACAGAATGAACCCCAATTTGCGTAAAAAGGTCAAAGAGGAGATTGATAACATGTTGAAATCTAGAATTATCAAGCCCCTTGATGAGTCAGAATGGGTTAGTCCAATGGTGATCGGTATCAAGAAGGATGGACGAATTAGAATATGTGTGGACTAAAGGGAGCTGAATGTTGCATGTGTAACAGATCCATTCCCTACGCCATTTACTAAGGAAATACTAGGAGTTGCAGGGCACAAAATATATTCCTTCACATATGAGTTTTCTGGGTATCATCAGGTTACAATTACTCAGGAGGATCAAGAAAAGACCACCTTTACTACTGAATGGGGCAATTTTTCCTATACTGTGATACCTTTTGGACTAAAAAACGTGCATATTGTATTCTCGTGAATATTTGTTTAGGCATTCAAATATTTTATTCACGACTCTTTTACAAGTTTATCTAGATGATTGAATAGTATATGGGCTTGTGAAAGATCATTGTGACAATCTACACTTAATGTTTGAATGATGCAGACAATTGAGTATCTCTTTAAACATCAAGAAGTGCATATTTGCTACACCTTTTAGAATATTGTTAGGACATATAATCTGCAAGGAAGGTTTGTTGGTTGATCCAACTAAGGTTGCAGTCATTCTAGGCCTAGAAGTGCCTACCAATCAAAGTGAGGTGCACGGATTTTTGGGTCACACAAGATATTATCGGAAGTTCATTAAAGGGTATGCCAAAATTGCTACACCCTTGGAATAATTACTAAAAGGGAAAGGTACATTTTATTGGGGAGAACCACAACAGCGCGCATTTGAGATATTAAAGGAGAAACTTACTACCGCACCCATTCTGCACTTTCCCTCATAGGATAAACCATTTCATGTTCATGTGGATGCCTCTAGCATGGCCATTGGCATTATATTAGCTCAACCTAGCGAAGGTTGTTGGTTGTGGAGCCTGATAGCGACAGGGGTTGCAAGGGAGGGATTTTCCCCCTTTGCGGGGTCCAGGGGGTGGCCCCCCGGAAAGGGGCTCAAGGGCAGCGCCCCCGTAAGCCACATTTAATATGTATTTATGCATTATGAAATATGGACTATTCCTTATTAGGTCATAGATCAAATGGGTGGTTTTTTATATATGTTTCCCTGAAATGATAAAAAAAACCCTAATATCTAAAAAGGGTCGTAATGTATGAGGCTCATTGTATTAGTGCAGCACTATGTGTTAGAGAGTTTTAGCTGGATGAAATAAAAGGATTGGTTGTTTCTGGTGGACGTAGCCCATTTTTGGGTGAACCATGTTAAATCGGTGTCACTGTTTTATTGAATTTATTTCTATTTTACATTTTCCACATTATTCATTACATGCTTGTTTATCTATACAACTGGTATAATCCTAACAACTGGTATCAGAGCACGCTTGAGATTTATTTGTTGGTAGTATACTCATAGAGGGATTTCTATTTGAGTGGGAGAAGCAGCAATGACAGAGGAAAATAAGTTTAGAGTTGAGAAGTTTGATGGCTGAAATTACCAACTATGGAAAATGTAGGTGGAAGATTACTTGTATCAAAAGGATCTATACCTACCGTTGGGAGGTGAAGGAGTGAAGCCCCCATTCATGTTTGATGATGAGTGGAAGGTTCTAGATAGGAAGGCTCTTGGTGCAATTCGATTGAGTTTGGCATCATCCATAGCTTCAAATATCTCACAGGTGAAGAGTACGGTAGAGTTGATGAAAACCCTAGCTAATTTATATGAAACACCTAGTGCATCCAATAAAGTTTATTTGATGAAAAGATTGTTTAATCTACAAATGCAAGAAGGTGGATTTGTATCTAACCATCTTAATGATTTCCACACTATTGTAAATCAGTTAGATTCAGTTAATATCCCATTTGATGAGGAGGTTAGAGCATTATTATTCCTATGTTATTTGCGAGAAAGTTGGGACAACTTAGTAATGGCAATTAGTAATACATCATCTACTTCTCTTAAATTTGAAGATGTAGTAAGTGTCATCTTAAATGAGGAAATGCACAGGAAAAGTATAGGGGAAAATTCTTCTTTTGGAAATGCGTTGAATATGGAGAGTAGAGGGAGGAGCAAGGAGAAATCAAAGAGTAAGGCTCGTGGGAGATCTAAATCGAATATGGGCAGATCCAAATCTAGGAGTAGAGGCATTACTTGTTAGAACTGTGGAAAGAGAGGACATGCTAAAAGGGATTGTTGGTTCAAAGGAAACAAAGAAAACCATCCTGAAGGTATTAAAGAGGAAAATCTGATAGGTAATATTGTTCAGGATGCTCTTATACTTTCTCTTGATACTAGAGTAGAATCTTGGGTAATAGATTCAGGTGCCTCTTTCCATGCAACCCCTAATAAGGGCTATTTTAAAGAGTATGTCCAAGGAAATTTTGGACAGGTTTATTTGGGTGATGATGAGCCATGCGACATTGTCGGGAAGGGCAATGTACACCTGAAATTACAGAATGGAACTACATGGATATTAAGAGACGTGAGGCATGTACCTAGTCTTAGGAGAAATCTCATCTCTGCAGGATAGTTGGGTGGTGAAGGTTGCACATAGTCACATTCACTTCAGATGCTTGGAAGGTTTCCAAGGGTGTCCTGGTAGTGGCACGGGGTAAGAAAGTAGGCACTCTTTATTTGTCTACTTGTATATCTGATTCTTCTACCATATTGTCTACTTCAGATGAGGATGTCAGCATGTGGCACAGTAGATTGGGACATATGAGTGAGAAGGGCATGAAAATTCTACAGAAAAAAGGTAAGATTTCAAGTTTGAAGCAATTGGACTTAGAGTTTTGTGAGCATTGCATTTTTGGGAAATAGAAAAGAGTCAGATTTCTCAAGGCAGGGAATACCAAGAAAGAGAAAAAGTTGGAGCTAGTTCATACAGATGTGTGGGGGCCGGCCCATGTTGCATCTCATGGTGGTTCTCTGTACTATGTCACATTCATAGATGATGCCACAAGGAAGGTATGGGTATATTGCATTAAGCGTAAGTCTGATGTCTTTGATACATTTAAGAAATGGAAAGCACTTGTTGAGAATGAATGTGGTTTTAAATTGAAATGTTTGAGATCTGATAATGGTGGTGAGTATTGCAGTAAGAAATTTGATGATTATTATTCCTTGAATGGGATTTATAGAGAGAAAATAGTTCCTAGGACTCCGTAACAAAATGGTGTTAGTGAGAGGATGAATAGAACAATAATGGAGCATGCACGGTCAATGAGATTGCATGCGGGGTTGCCTCTTCAGTTTTGGGAAGAGGTCGTAGATACTATTGTGTACTTAATCAACCGTGGGCCTTTGAGTGCATTAGATGGAGGAATTCCCGAAGAATCTTGGACTGGGAAAGAGGTAGACCTTTCATTTTTAAGAGTATTTGGTTCAGAGGCATTTGTGCATGTTAATAAAGAAAACAGAAAAAAAATTGGATTCGAAATCCAAACATTGTACATTCATAGGCTATGGCTCCAATGGTGATTATGGATTTTAGTTTTGGGATCTAGATGAATCTAAGATAATTAGGAGTCGTGATGTTGTTTGGTGTGAAAATAGAATGTACAGGGATCAGGTACAGGATGATAAAAAGCCCAGGAAGAATTGGTTGAGGATATAGCTCCTAAAAATGAACTCTCGGGTGGAAAATATCCACCTACAAGTACCAAGGTTGACAGTCTTGTAGGCCAAGCATGACAGCCAGTGTCAGCATTGGCACCTCTGTCAGAAATTCAAGAAAATGAGTAGCAAGAAAATAATGATCCCGTGACATCCCCATCTTTGGTAAGAAGGTCACAATGTATTGGTAGACCTCTGGAAAGATTTTCCCCTGCTTTGTATTACTTGTTACTAACAGATAGTGGTGAGCTAGAGAGCTTTGATGAGGCAATGTAGGTGGAGTCCACTAAGGAGTGGGAACATGGCATGAATGAGGAGATGGACTCCCTGGAGAAGAACCAAACATGGGATTTAGTCAAATTACCAGCTGGGAAGAGAGTACTACAAAACAAATGGGTCTACCATGTGAAAGAAGAAGAAGGTGGACAAGAAAGGTACAAAGCAAGGCTTGTAGTGAAGGGGTATGAACAAAATAAAGGTATCGATTTTGATTAAATTTTCTCCCTTGTCGTAAATATGTCTTCCATTCGTATTGTATTAAGTTTAGTTGTTGAAGATTTACACTTAGAGCAACTTGATGTCAAAATGGCATTTCTCCATGGTGACTTGGAGGAGGAGATTTATATGCAGCAACCACTTGGATATGAGGTGAAGGGTAAGGAGAAATTGGTTTGCAGGTTGAAGAAGAGCCTATACAGGCTCAAGCAAGCTCCCTGGAAATGGTATCTAAAGTTTGATAGTTTTATGCATGAGCATGGTTTTACTAGATGTCAATCAGATCATTGTGTATACTTTAAACAGTTGGATAGTGGGAGCTACATTATTCTTCTGTTATATGTAGATGATATGCTTGTAGCAGGGTCTAATATGCAGGAAATTACAAAGCTTAAGGAAAAGCTTGCACAAACATTTTCAATGAAGGATTTGGGTGCAACAAAGAAAATCCTTGGTATGCAAATCAAGAGGGATAGAAAAAATAAGAAATTGGTGTTGTCTTAAGAGGACTATGTAGAAAAGGTGTTAGAAAGGTTTCAGATGCAGAATGTGAAACCAGTTAGTACACCATTGGTTGGGCATTTTAGATTAAGCAAAGAGCAATGCCCAACAACACAAGAGGAAAACAATTATATGGCACGGGTTCCTTATTCTTTAGCAGTTGGGAGCCTTATGTATGCCATGGTTTGTACCAGGCCAGACATTTCCCAAGCAGTGGGAGTTGTTAGCAGGTATATGGAAAATCTGGGTAAAGCACACTAGAAGGCAGTTCAGTGGATTATTAGGTATTTGAGAGGGACCACTAGTAGGCACTTATGCTTCGGAGGGTCAGATTATACTTTACAGGGATTTGTGGATTCAAATATGGTAGGAGATATGGATAGGAGGAGGAGCACTAATCGATATGTGTTTACAGTTGGTGGTGCGATAATGAGTTGGATCTCAAAGTTGCAGAAGGTAGTTGCCCTATCTACTACAGAGGCAGAATATGTTGCAGCGACTGAGGCAAGTAAGGAAATGTTATGGATGAGTAGGTTCATGGAGGAGTTGGGTAAGGAGCAAGGGGATTGTAAGTTACATAGTGATAGTCAAAGTGTAATTCACCTGGACAAAGAACTCAGCCTTCCATTCAAGAACAAAACACATTCAACTAAGATATCACTTCATACGACAAGTGTTGGAGGATGGGCAGCTTGAGTTAGTGAAGATTCATACAGATGATAATCCTGCTGATATGTTTACTAAGCCAATGACAAAGGAGAAGTTGGATTTGCATTCAACTTTTGTGGGTCTTCAAGATTGATCTTGAAGTGGAAGAAACAAGCCAAGAAGAAAATTCCAAGCAGGAGTTGTAGTGGTGGAGTTACAACAATCAGTCTCCAAGTGGGAGATTGTTGGTTGTGGAGCCTGATAACGATGAGGCTTACAAGGAGGGGCTTTACCCCCCTTGCGGGGTCCAAGGGGGATGGCCCCCCCAGAGGGGGGTTCAGGGGAAGCATCCCCATAAGCCACATTTAATATGTATTTATGCATTGTGAAATTTGGACCGTTCCTTATTAGGTCACAAATATAACGGGTGGTTTTTTATATGTTTCCCCTAAATGATAAAAAAAACCCTAATATCTAAAAAGGGTCATTATGTACGAGGCTCATTGTATCAGTGGTGGCACGGTGTGTGATATTTTTAGCTGGATGGAATAAAAGGATTGGTTGTTTCTGGTGGACGTAGCCCATTTTTGGGTGAACCACGTTAAATCTGTGTCTCTGTTTTATTGAATTTATTTCTATTTTACGTTTTCCACATTATTCATTACATGCTTGTTTATCTGTACAACTGGTATAATCCTAACAAAGGTATTATAGATCATCCAATTTGTTTTGCTAGTAGGAAAATGACTCCTGCTGAAATATTTTTACAACTGATCACAAAGCTTTGTCAATGATCTATAAATTCCACCTGTTTTGACAGTACTAGCTAACAACCCCATTCATCTTTTATATAGATCATATGAAATTGAAGTATTTAGGTAAATAAACTTGTCTTACAAGGACGCATGTGCATAACGGTGGGTGCTCTTATTTCAAGAATTTAATTTCATAGTTGTGGTAAAAAAAGGAAAAAGTAATTTTGGACTAGACCATCTATGTCTAGAATATCAGTCAGGATAAGAATCCCATGCAAATTGAGGATACCATGCTAGATGCACAATTATACAGGTTACAATGTGCACCATCAGAACTAGAGGACATTGTTGTCTTTCTACGAACTGGGATAACACCTAGAAGGAATGAAGGCATTTGGAGAAGAAACAACTTTCTATACACGTCGGCACCTTATATTTTAATCAGTGGTGACTTGTACAAATTGGGTTGAGATGAGGTATTACGTCATTGTTTATTGGAGACATGAGCGCACAGGATATTATGGAATAATCTCATGGTGGTATTGCAGGTGGCCACTATGCCGGTGATGCCATAACGTGTAAAAGATTCTAATCACTAGATTATGGTGGGATACCCTATATAAATATTGTAAGGAATTTTGTAGGGCATGTGATCATTGTCAGCATGTCTTGGAAAACTAAGGTCAATGAGATGAAATT
Source organism: Taxus chinensis (assembly GCA_019776745.2). Taxonomy (NCBI): domain Eukaryota; kingdom Viridiplantae; phylum Streptophyta; class Pinopsida; order Cupressales; family Taxaceae; genus Taxus; species Taxus chinensis. The sequence continues at coordinate 60,878,995 of CM034152.1, read as the reverse complement.
CCTCTAAGACCTATTGCGAGTGTAAAACTATTTGAGAAATGGGCTATCAGATTTTGTGGGTCCTATTTCACCAGTTACACACGTAGAACTATATCATGCTACATCATTAACTTCCATAGACTATCTTACAAGGTGGGCAGAAGCAGCACCCACAAAGGACTTTACAACGGCTACAACAACCTCATTTCTATGGGAAACTATTACAACAAGGTAAGGACAGCCTTTGAGTTTGACCAATGATAGGGGAACACATTTTCTTAATGAGAACAATCAAAATTTTATTGGATGAGTTCATGATTGCACACCATAAGACTACACCCTACCATCCTCAAGAAAATAGAACTACTAAAGCTTTCAACAAAAGTTTGGGCCAGAAATTGATAAAAATATGTGATGTTGGAAGAAAGAATTGGGATGATAAAGTATATGTAGTACTTTGGGCATATTGAACAACATATAAAAGGTTTAACAAAGCCACACCATTTCAGTTAATGTTTGGTGCATAAGTAGTTCTTCCTATGGAATTTATGTTACCTTTTTTGTGTATTACATGTGTTGTAGGTCTAATCGATGAGAAAGATTTAGAAGAACGGATTGAAAATATAATTAAGTTAGATGAGTGACGAGCCATAAGATGTTAGAGTCAGAAGAAAGAAAAGGCTAGGCAGAAAGCTTGGCATGATAGAATATAAGGGACAAGAAGTTCTAGATTGGACAAATGGTACTTCTCTATGACTCTAAGTTCTTGCACCATCTAAGAAAAATTAAGGTACATTGGTTGGGGCCATATGTTATCACTTACATCCTTGAAATAGGTTCTTTCTAGTTCAAAGCACTTGATGGAACATGGATACCCAATTAATTTAATGGGAGTAGACTTAAGCCCTACTATAAATAATTCTTCTTGGTGTTTTTAATAAGGTAGTATTGCAATTTAGATTAGGTTTTCAATTTTTCGTTCCTTTAATGTGTTTCCTTCTTTGTTGTTATTCTTTGTCAATTTAGTTGGTGTTGTTGTGGAATATGCATGTTTACATGCCATAAGCTAATTACTATTTGAATAATTTTATGTGTAGAGGGCTGCACATACTTTTAATGTGGGGTGGATTGTTGATATCCAGGTATAAAACTGTTGGAATTAAATAATGAAAGGAATAAACTACTATGGGTACTATTCAAGTCAAAGGATTTCCTCTAAAGAGTGACCAAAGATGGAGATAGATGAAGGGACAATATAAATCGAGGTAAGTGAAGGCCATAACTGTTAGGAAATATATTTTATTAGTGCTCCATTAGTAAATAATAATTACATGAATTAATTATTATGTTGTAATTATGTGTTAGTAAAACTATTATTAGTTGTTATATAAAACAACAATAACAATTATATTTGGTTAGTGTGGTAGAAACAAATCACGTAAGTTAGTGAGTTGTTATAACTACTTCCTATTATTTAGGAAGTATATTTCCTATATATTTGTATGTTCTTGAATAGAGAAATAAGAGAAGAAGTAATATAGTTTCCTGTGTCAATCTGTTGTTATTAAGATTATTTGGTATCAGAGCAATCTGATCCATGAAATTTTGAGATTAATTTAGGGGCAATTAATATGTTCTATTTGCCCCATATGATGTCTTAAGCTTTTGATTCCATGACTCTTTATATTACTTTTAGTGTATATTTTTTTGGCATGTGTCTTTGTTTATTCATTCAAGTTTCATGTAGTTCAAACTTTTGTTGGTCAAGGCCGACTGCATCATCTAATCATCCATGTTTTTCCTCAGACCTACGACTACCTTGATTATCCTTGAGCATTACTCATCACATTATTTTTTTCAAGGGATACTAGCAAACGCAAGTATAGATCTACAGAAAGACCTTCAATCTAGCTCTATGAATGATCCCACAAGGAATTTCTTGCTTATTCTTTTGTCTATGATTTGCATGGATTACAGATTTAGTGTGTGGACCAGCTTGGGTGCTCGACTAGTGTATTTCCATTGAGGTATATCATTTCAAAGATTCTTTGTTAGATAATTCAAAAGAATCATTTGATTTATTTATCTTGGCTTTGACCCACTTGACGGCAACATACCGGAGACCCTACAAATACATACACATTAAGATTCAAATGTACAACCGCATCAAATCAGGGTGGTTTCAATCAATTTCTTCACTTGTTGTCAAAAGAATCCGACCTTTGGATCAAACCTCCACATATTTGTAGGTTGTTTAATGTTGAGTTATCTCTAATTGCTGTGAGTTTAAACTTCACATATATTTTTCAGCAAGTGCAAGATCTATTTCTTTGAAGGAAACATCATTACACAAGTTTAGAGTCAATTATGACATGTTAAAAAGACAAATATTTATTGATCGTATTGCTATCAGAGGTTTTCTCGAATGGGTGGAAAAGTCTCACTCTTCTTGCCATACACTCCTATGTACAAGAATGGTCAGATAACATTGGTATTCTACTTTTGATTTCATATTGATATTGGTATTCAGAGTTGATAGATAGTTTGTTTAGTCGTTATGTTATCATTAATGTGTTGTAATTTTATAGTGGTCTGTTAAGATATTGAAAGTAAAATCTCCATACAATTGTGTCACTAGGGGGTTGATAAAGGCAAGTCTTCTTTAGATAAATTGTATGGTCTTTGTCCATTAGTATTTTAGTGTCTATTCTTTTTAAATTTATTTATTATTATAGTTCAAGTCTTTATAGTGTTGGTTTAATGCCATGCATTTGGTTGAATGCTATAAGCTCAATGTTTAAAGATCTCAAAATTAGAATTTGGGATATTTTATAAAATTGGTCATTATAATAGTCACTATTTAAAATATTAGTTTAACGTCATTATTGTATTTTGTTTCAAGTCAATTAGAGTTGTCAATGTTTGTAATTGTCAACACATTAGTGACAAATATCATTGTCCATGTCAAAAGAGTTGTTTATACATATCATCATTGTGGTTAAAGGATGTTAAAATTTTATTCCAAAGTGTCGAAGTAGTATCTATTTTAAAAAGAGTTAAAATTTGTTAAGTCATTTTGTAAAGAGTCGAAGTCATTTTCGATCCGGTAAGCATAAAGCCAGTAAGTTTGGTTGTTGGAGATGTTGGAGCAGCACTAGTGTACCTCCAACTGAATCCCAAGCTGGAAAACAACAAGTATTTGGAAGATGATTTTACACTCCCAGGGCCACCAAAGGGTAAGCATACCATGGAGAAAATTCTAATGCCTAAGACCATAGATACAATTGAAGTAGAGGATGATGAAGATGAATGCAAAGATAGTGGTGATTTGGAACATAGAGGTAGAATACATCCCAAGAATAAGGATGAAGTTGAGCACACAACTACACCACCTTAGCCAAAAGAGGGGGATGATGAGGACTTGGATGTAATCCAAGGAGAGAAATGAACTAAGAGAGTTTTTCAGGAGAATAAGGAACCAAGGTGCTACTCCAAAAATAGTGCACAGATCACCCAGATTCTCTCCATTGAAGGAGACAACCAAGAAAAGGAGAAGGAAACTAAAATTGAATGAGGAGGTGGAAGAGTCAGAGGAAAGCACACCTAATTCTCCTATACTTCCAGAAAACATAGAAGAACAAAAGGATGATGAATCGAGGGGAAGAGGAGAGGAAGAAAAGGAACCATAGGAGACAGCTGCAGAGACTGCTCAGGATATGGAGGCACAAGTCCCCAATTTGGAAGCTAAAGTCCCTAAGCAGCAAGGGTATAAAAGAATGAGTGGAGAGCACATTCCACCAGCTATGGGATTTGTAGAGGACACAGGTAAAATTTTATGCGCCCATTTCTAGAGCACACTAACACAGAAAGACTTATATGGTTGGGAGCTCATGGATGCAGATATGGCCATAATGCACATGAGGAAGTATTTGTCATGGTCCATGCACGCACACATGGATGAGCCAAATTTTGAAGTATGTGAGGATTCATGCATATAACAGAGGTTGAAGAAGACACCTCAGGCCAGACACATGACAGTAAATCCTACTGTCATGTCGGATGAATAAGTGAGTAATGCATTGGTCAAAGTCTCAACAGAGGTGGCAAGGTGAAATATGGACAAGGCTACCACAATTAGGGCACTTAAAGAAGACATTAAAACTAAGGATAGAGAAATAGCACGTTTGACATAAAATAGGGGCTTAGCGCAGAAGAAAAATGTTGTGTTTATCAGCATCACAGAGGATATTGGCGATAATGTCATAAGAGCTAGGCCACACTTGGAGACCAAGGTACCATAGATGTTTCCCTCAGTGATACATTATGTAGGAAATTTGGTGGACCTAGTACTTGAAGATGAACCTTTATGCATGTCAGCATGAAGGGATCTAGAACAAGAGGCAGAATGAGAGAAAGCTTAGGTGACGTAAAAGATTGCATCCTATGAAGGGTTGCTATAAGCGCTACAAGAAGAATTGAAGAAAGCAGACCAAGATTTAAACATCTACACAGCTCCAGAGGTGCTTATTAACATAAAGATCTTGGAAGAAAACAATGAGGTCCAGAGAACAATGAAGGATGAAACATTGAGCCACGGAGAAATATTTTCAATGGTTAAGCAGAAGCGCGAGGCCCTGGCAGTAGCACAAGAGCCACACAAGACTCGAATGGAAGAGCTTGGGAAGCTCATTGTGTAGAAAGTAGATTTTCTATAGGGAAGAATGACCTCAATATCTAGCATTGAGTTAATCTTGCAAAATGAAAAAGGGGAGATTGTGAGGGATGAATTGGAGTCCATTTCTATGGACATTCCAGAAAAAGCAAAACAAGCACTCACTGAATGGCAGACCTTCGAGGCTGAAATAAAACAAGAATATCCTAAATTAGTTGTTCAAGTTGAGGAAGAGACTGTAGGGTAAAACATTCTTTCATACATTCATTCATTCTTTCCATTCTTCTATTCTTTACTTCAGTCTTTTGGAGATACCCATTGCCGGGGCGACGATGAGATTAGTATGGGGTAATGTTAATCAAAGAACACTTGATAGAGAAAGCAAACAAGAAGTCTACGTGGGAAATCAAGTTATACACAAAGGCGCAAATGGATAAGAAGAACGCGCGTGCGAAACAAAAGTTTAGTTTTCAGGACTTAGCCGTTTTTGGGCATAAAGATCTATTTTTAGAAGATGGCATGCATAACACACCAACGATGTAGATATGTGCATGCCACACATTGTCTATTTCTAGAGGATCAGATTCAGAGCACTTTTGCATAGAAACCATCTACGAATAGGATTGTTACCTAAGTTAACTATTAGTAGTCTATAGATAGCACAGTTGCATGTGTGGCTATGCATGAAAACGACATGTGGCTATTAATAGCATGCGGCCTATTTTTGGAATAAATAAGAGGTGAAAGGCAAGTCCCCACCCTATATATATGTAGTAAATTACCTGGTAGGAGACGACGAATATAGAGAGATAGATAACATAGTGTACACATTTCTAGATTACCATATCAGATCCATGTGTGCACCGGCATAGATTGCCAGTATTGTAAGAAGCTTATGTGTTATTGTGATAATTAAGATATGGAATATATTGAATAAACCTAAGTGTTATTCTTGTGTATAATTGAGTAGTGTGTGTTCTTATTTCTATCATGATTATTATTTAAAACTATTCTTTCCTAGATCTAGATCTATCATGCACTGTATAATGATGTATTAAGTTATGGATCTGTATGCTTTAAGTATTCATCATGTTAACATTCTGCTACAACAACCCTAAAGACAGACCTGGTACCTTTGTGCACTTTGGGTGAGTGCTCAGTCTAGGCTAAGTGATGTGCCAGTGCATTTAGGGTATTATCTGGTGAATTCTAGGTTGCGTCATGTGTTATTTGATCGCCCATAACGATGCCTTGCTCCTTCGAATGTTTCCCATGTTGTTGTCGAGGCCCGCTGTAGATTGGTATAGTGCTTTGCTTAGGCACTCAATCTTCTTCTTCAACCAATTTTCCCAAACCTTCCTTGATCATTTCTCAATCAATATCTCCAAGAAGGTCTCTATGACTTATCTCTACTCTATTTGCCAATACAAGGATGAATCTATCACAAATTTCGTCACACGTTGATGGGGCCTCATCAATAAAATCACCTTCCATCTACCAAGATAAAATCTCATAGAGTTGTTCACAAGGGCATGTACTAGACACATTTTCCCAACTCTCTAGGTTCAAATGTTTTGCATGTTTGAAAAAGCCTTCACCATGCCCGGAAATTGGAGACCCGTGCCCTTGAAGAAGAGAAACGTAAGTTGTGTAACAAGAACACTAACTTCAAATCAAACGACTCTTCTTCTAAACCGCCAAACAACCATTCCAAGGCCAAGGGATTCGTCAACACGATAATTCTAAAATCCGGCCCCTCCCATCTGTCTAATCAACCAAAACCACTTGCCAACCTCTCTCCTATTCAAAACTTCCAATACATCTATGAACAGAGGGCTTACACTCCTATCAAAGAATCATATTCTTCTATGTTGGAAAATATTTTAAAAGATGCAGCCATCACCTTACCACCTATCAAACCAAACACTGGTTTTGATCCTACTCATCATACATTGTCATGGTACAAATAAAATGACTTCTGTAACTACCACCGAGTTAGGAGATATAACAAAGGAAATTACAAAACCTTTAAGAACATTATCCAAGGAATGTTAGATAATGGTGATCTCGTGTTGGACAACCCTAATGCACCTTCCAATGTCAATATGGGTATATTTAATAAACCTTTTCCTAATCATACCCCTTCATCGAACCAGGATTCAGAGACCTCTACTAGTGATACCAATGTGCACGAGGTTCATGTCGTCTCAACACAGTACTTGTTCCATCTAGCAAGTTTCCTCCCATAGTGTCTATCGAGTAAATTATTGCATGAACTCCTCTACCCATAGAGGATCCTTTCACACATACTCCTTTATCCACAAAGGAGGCTATCACACCTACTCCTCTATCCACAGAGGATCCTATCACTCCTACTCCTCTATCCACAAAGGAGCCTACCCCACCTATTTCCCTACCTACTATAGAGCCTATCTTGCCTTTTCTTCTACCCAAGGAGGAGCTAACCTTATCATCCTTTCTACCTAAAGAGGATTCCACATCACTTGTTTTTCCTTTTCCTCGACACATAAAGGAGCCACTTTTATCTCCTCTTCTTATAGGTGATGTTTCTCTCAAGTTCTTCCAAGATCTTATCAATCTTCTTACATCACTGATGCCTACTAAATCAGAGGCAAAAATCTTCACTGTATCATAGGAATCATATTTCTGGATGGGTCTCACCAGTTGTTCATCGTCTTCTAAACCAAAACTATTCTCACGTTTGGTGAACTGATTAGAGTATGTTGATTAATCCACACTCTGTGGGTGCCTTCAACTCCCAATATCCACCCAAATGTAGATGTTGTCCCCAGATGCCTCAACTATCTATCTTAAGGTATTCAAGGCAACTAAAACCGTGACACCTGAACCGTTCATATCATCCCCTTCTTCTTCAACCTTGCCTTCACCCAAGCCCCTATTTGTGCCTAAACCTACCACTTCCTTAGGGGTCATACCAAAACCTAGCTTACTGCATCCTGTAGTGAAACTAGACTTATCTACTCAACCACCACCTGCCACAAAATTGATTCCTGCACCTAAGAGGAAGACCCAACCTCCTAGGCCTTGTACCCCAATCTCTCCCATGCCTTCTCTTTCACCTTCACCTTTACCTTCAATTTTAGGCCCACAACCTTCCACCTTGTTGAAGTTACCTCTTCACTAAGGAAAATCCAAGGTGCAGGAACCCATATCCACACCTTTACATTCTCTTTTTCCCACACCTTCACCATCATCACCTCTTATAACTACATCTTCTCCATTACCTACAACCACACTATTGCCAACACCACCACTCTCACCTTAGCTTTATAGGGTATCCCCACCTTTTACATATCCTTCTACCTTGCACACTCCTACACCTTTACCCAAGAAGTTGAAACCTAAACCGAAACCAAAACCTTCACTACATACCATAAATCTAGTCAAACCTACACCACCTCTAGTAGCACCTCTCCCACAAAAATCACCCACACATTCATCCAATATGACTCTAAATTCTCACAATGATCCATTGGTAGAAACCTATTCTAACATCCTCACTAGGTTGTTAGAAACTTCTGCTATCTCATTGCCTCCTATTAAGCCTTATGACCCGCTCAAACCCAAACCAATAGGGTTTGATGTCACTGAAATTTGAGCATATCATCACTCACTAGGGCATGATGTCAAAGGTTGTAAGGCCCTAAAAAACATTCTCCTTCAACTCTATACTTCAGATGGTCTCTTTGACGAAGATGACCTATTGGAGGAGAATTATATTCCCCCTTCACCCACCGCCACATAGTCTAGCCCTATATCTATTCAATGGCCTTTACCTGCATCTCCACAACCCTCTTTTCCTCCTCCAATATTTGAAATAAATATGGTCTGAGTAGCCACTCGATCACAAAAATACAAAGGAAAGGAGAACACTGGTAGCCCGTCCAATGTACCTTCACCCACCATTCCACCTGCACCTGCCCCCAAGGTAACCATCTATGGGCCTGCTTATCCTATTTCTGACAGAGCCACACATCACTCTATGATTAAACAAATTCATCAATATCCTCTAAAGATGTCCTTGTACGACCTAATTCAAACCTCCAAGTCTCATCATCATGACCTCATTGAGGTCCTATATTCTATCGAGATTCCACCAAATGATCCTACACCTATGGCTACCATCTTTACCCCTCATCATGTGGTCACCCTCACCACTTCACCTCAAACTTCTACCCCCATTACCTCTCCTTAGTTTTCCATTTTCAGTTTCTATGACTTAAAGATTGACCCTCTACAATTAGATGATCCAAATCCCACCCTCTTCATCTCTATCTACATCAATGATACTCACATTTTACACATTATGATTGATGGAGGTGTTAGCATTAATATCATTTCTTCACATGCATACAAACAATTGTGCATACCCGCTAACTACATGCATAGTAACCATGTTATGTTGCATTATTTCAATGATGTCATGACTTCTACCCTTGGCACTGTCATCCTCCACATCTGCGTGGGTCCCTATACCAGTCCCAAAATATTCTATGTTCTTGAGGGGGAATTTCAATATAACTTGTTGTTTAGCCAACCCTGGATTTGCACCATGGGGTGTGTGCCTTCAACCCTTCACCGTTGCCTAAAATTTGAATATGAATGGAACCCCTACACCATTCAGGTGGATTCTTCACCTTTTAAAACCTACAACATGCTTTATCGACCAAATGATGTCCTTGTTCCAGTCAAGGTATCTACCACCCATGTCACTTCTTCTTCTTTTGCTACCTCATCTACTACTTATGCCGCTACACCTTCCATGGCTAGCCCATCAATCAACCCACCTATTTTAGTAGCAACTGATGCCCCACCTTCTCAGGCTTCAAGTAGCTCATCCATCCCCACTTCCCAAGTCCTGACATCTAACTCCTTGGTAGGTTTGTTTCAATGCCTTTCCCTGGTGGAGTACCACCTATACAACATAGACACTTTACTTACTCCTTAGGAGTAAGGAAGTGTACACCAACACCAACGTTACGACAGTCATGTAAGAGAGGTTTTTCCATATATGGTGTTCCCCACCTTTGCACCAACCTGGAATATGGGGGACTCAACACTTATTCTTATTCTCCTAAACCACATACCCAACCCCAAAATTTCTCATCCTACTTCCAATACCTCACCAACTATCGCTTCACCCACACTTTTCTTCATCGATGTGCCTGGAAGGGCTTTGGCTTTGGTCTTTATGAGAAAGGTTGTCACACAGTCATACCTTGCACCACCCAAAAACAAAAAAACCATCGTGGTGTCAAATTTTCCATGCCACCTATTCCTAAGAAGGCTAGAATCGACCTTATAGATGAAGATAAGCCTTCCCCACCTAACTCACCTACCATACCACCTTCAACCACGAAGTCCATGGATTCAAAATCCATCCCTCCTAACTTTTTTTTCGAAACACCATTTCTTTGGGATCTATGACCTATCATAGTGATGGCGAGGTGCCCTCTTCCCTTCCTCTTCTTTATCCTGACATGTTGGATGATGACACACCTTCTATCAATTTTATTTATTGTCAAGATGATGATTCTATTCTCCCCTATTTAGGTGCAAACGATTCTTACATTCACTGATCATTACCTTCTGAGACACAAACCATGTTGAAATGAATCGACCATAGAGATCAACATTCACACTTAGGATGACCCTTGAATTCTAAAGATAGGTCGATCTTTAGATTCTGCCGAACAGGAAGCCTTCACCGCTTTCCTTTGAGATCATAGCAATGTATTTGTTTTTTCTTATGTTGATATGCCCGGTATTGACCCTAATATCATGGTCCGTGATATTGTGTATATCCCCGATGCCAAACCTGTGAAACAGAAGCTACGAAAAATGCATCCATGCACTACCCTTATTGTGAAGGAATAACTCCAACACCTTCTTTTTGTTTCCTTCATTCTACCCATTGACTATCCATAATGGATTTCTAACATTGTTCATGTCACCAAAGTGATAGGGGAACTCCACATCTTCATGGAATTCAGCTACCTTAACCTTGCCTACCCTAAGGATGATTTTCCTTTGCCTAGCATTGACCAACTCGTTGATCTTATAGCAGGCCATGAGATGTTATCTCTTATGGATAGATTCTCGGGTTATAATCAAATACTACTCACTCCAGAATATCAACACAAAACCACCTTTATCACCCCTTAGGGGACCTTCTATTATCACGTTGTGCCCTTTGGCTTGAAAAAAGCAGGTGCCACCTATTAGCGCGTTATGACCTATATCTTCCATGATATCATGCTAGACATATTGGAAGATTATGTCGACGACCTTCTCAGTAAGTCCAAAAGTCGTGTCAAACACCTCTCAATTCTTAAATTCATATTTGATTGTCTCATTCAATATTGTGTTCTTCTTCAACCAAATAAATGTGTCTTTGTTGTTCTCTTTGGAAAACTCATTGGTTTCATCATTTCTTTGTGGGGAATCGAAGTTTCTCTCACCAAAATCAAAGATATTCTCGAGATGCCTTCACCTACTAACCTTCGACAACTTCGTATTTTGCAAGGAAAATTGCAATCCATTCAACACTTTAGTTCCCAACTTTCTAACCAATGTCACCCTTTTCATCATCTCCTTAAAAAGGATGTCTCCTTCAATTGGAATGATGAGTGCCACAAATCCTTTGATGCATTGAAGAAATACATTCTTTAGCCACCTGTGCTCATCCCACCTAAAGATGACAAACCTTTTTACCTCTACATTTCTACCACTGACCATTCCTTGGGTACCATGCTCACTCATTACGACAAACAACATAGGGAGCAAGCAGTTTATTACATAAGTTGTACTCTTTTAGACTATGAGACTAGGTATACTAATGCTAAAAATATTTTCCTATCCTTGGTCTTCGTGGCCACTAAGCTTCACCACTACCTACTTAACCACAAAACCTTCATCGTTACTAACACCAACCCACTGCATTACATGTATGTTAAACCTTACCAACACCAACACACTACGCATTGGCTCGTGATCCTTGCAAACCTAGACCTGGGATTCATTCATCAAAATTCTGTCAAGGGAAAAACCATTGCAGATCTTCTTGTAGAGGCTCCTCTTCTTAGAAATCAATCTTCTATCTTTGATTTTCTTGATGAATCCATTGTTACCCTCTCCCTTGATGATATTTTCTATCAAATGACATTATTATTTGATGGATCCAAATGTCAAAGTGGGGGAGGTGCAGGGGCCATCCTCATTCCTTTTGATGGTGAGCATATGCCTTTATCCTTCAAACTCGACTTCGACTGCACTAATAACATGGATGAGTATGAAGCACTTGTGTTAGGTCTTCAAATTGCAATAGCCCTAGATGTCAAATCCATTAATATCTTTGGTGACTCTAGATTGGTTGTGAACTAAGTCAATGGTTTGTACCAATGTCGTAACTAGGAACTTCAAAAGTATAAAAATAATATCGACATCCTTTTGACCATGTTTGATCACTTCCTCATTCAAACCACTCTGTGATCCACTAACAAATTTGTGGATACCATTGCTTGTCTAGCTTTTCAAATACCTACCTCACATTTAGAATCCAAAATATGTGTCATAGTACAATGGTTGTAGTCACCCTCTTATATTATCTGTGGCATTAATTTTGTAGCAAAAATGAAAAATGACCCACACAACATTTGGTATAAGCAGTTCACTGACTACCTCTCCCTTTTAATTTTTCCTCCACATCTTACTCGTAATGGACGATGAGCCTTTCTAAAAAGTGTCTCTTGTTACATCATCATGGGAGGTCTTCTCTATAAATGTGGCTTTGACGGTATCCTCCTATGATACCTCACCAATTCTAAAATCCCATACACTATCAAAGAAATTCACGATGGGATTTGTGGGGGACATTTTAGTGGCCTTGTTGTCGCAAAACATATCCTTTGCCTTGGCTATTACTTTTTAACCATTAACCAAGATTGTTTTGACTACGTCAAACATTATTTGAAGTGTCAATAGCATGCTAACATTCACCACACCCCTAGTCAAGCTTTACAAGGCACCAGAGAATTTTGGCCTTTCTCTCAATGGGGTTTGGATCTCGTTGGAGAGATTAACCCTCATTCCTCTCAACGTCATCGTTGGATCATCACAACAACTGAATATTATACTAAGTGGGTGGAAGCCATCCCTCTCATTTTTACCAAAGAGAAAATAACTAAATTAATCAACCACCATATCATTTTTTGTTTTGGTGTTCTCCATCGTCTCATCACTAATAACGACAAACAATTCAAAAACAAAACCCTCTGCCAACTGTGTGACAATTTTGGTATTCAACTCAATTTCTCTTCACCATGCTACCCCAAGCAAATGGTCAATTTGGATCATCTAACAAAACCCTCAAAAAAATTCTTATGAAAGTGATTAACCACACTGGTAAGGATTAACACACACATATTCCTTTCACCTTATGGGCTTATCGTGTCAGCATTCACACCTCTACCGATGCCACACATTTCTTTTTGGTCTACAGTACAGAGGTCATCTTGCCTCTCAACGTCCAAATTCCATATCTTCATACATCACTTAAATATATGCTCTCTAATGATGATTTTCACCAAGAACGTTTGGCAAATCTTGAGCTATTGGATGAATGTCATCTAAACGCTCTAGATCATCTCCAAATCTACCAAAAACGCATCAAGCATGCCTATGAAAAATGTGTTCATGATCCATGGTGGGATGTCGGGTCTACACATTGGCACTCCCCTTGAGCCCTCTCCTACCTCTGCCATGTCTAAATCAACCTCCCATCTCTCAACCAATCAACTCGCTCATGTAGATCTCGTGGGCCCATAAACGCCACTCCTACAACTGCTAACCTATCGCCAAATCACCTATCTCAATCCCTCTGTCATTTTCCTCATGAATATGCCCTCTCTCAGTCATTTTCACCAATTCACAATGTTGAAATGAACTTTTTCCATGCAGGTTTTTCATTTTAACCCATAAAATGGGTGACTAACGTCAGTCGGGTCATGCCTTAGGTGACCAACGTTGGTCACCCTTACCGGCATCGATTATCTCTCAACCAGTATCGGTCACCCTTCCTGAATCAACTCTGCCTAATTTGCTCAAATTTTTGTTGTAGGATGCCATTTTCTCGCTACCACATCCTTATCACCACCCTACAAGCTCACCTAATAGCCCTACCAGCCTATTCATCTCCCTAATTATACTTAGGGACACATTTTTTTCCTTTACCTTGGCCTTACCCAAGACCTTGCCTAGACACCCACAGCCACACCGACCTCACCTATATGATAATCAAATTTGCTTACTCGCTCTATCGTGCGATAATGATACTCATGTTGTTTAGCCTACTGTCCTTGTCTTGCCTTATGTCATGATGTTTATCTCGACCAAATGAAACCTTGTGGTGCTTTGGAACACACCTATGCTCATTCCTACACCTAGCCTCATTATGTTTCCAGGATCACTTCCTATACCTTGGATACCTAGACCATATCAACCTTGTTTGGATAAACTATCGACCTTTGAAAATGTAGAGTTTGTGAGCTCTTCAGCCTAGTGTCTTATCGCATTCTAGACGTGTGTGTGCATTTGAATGCCCCCACTGATTATCCATACTGATATCACCATTACCTATACCCGCACCTTACCTTATTTTCACCACCTACCACTTTATCAAACCCATCACTAATTTTTCTTGCTCCTCAATCGGTTCCTGGTTTGGGGGGGATCACCTCCACCCATACCCAGGGTAGCCACCTCTTGTTTTTGTCATCGTAATTTATCAATACAAGCTAAGCAACAAAAAGAGGCAAATGTAGACACCCAAAATTGGGTCGCAACCCTCTAGGCCCCCTTCGACTAACATACCCCTTACCATGACCCCTCCACACATTATTATTAATTTAATCACCCATATTAAGCTATTAATTCACGTACCCCTCCACCTCACCTCTCCACCTCACCATGGGCATATTCCAAGCTTATTCATTAACCTAGACTAAGGCATCGCTCCCCTTAACTAACTAATACTCATTCTAACACTAGCATTCATTACCTTTTATCTCTCTTACCAATTTCCCACTTCATATAGCGCCAACCCAGACTCCTAGTCCATAAAAAACCTTGACCAATGTCAAAAATGGGGAGAAAAGACTATTTTTGGAAAAATAGGACCTTTTCTCCCTAAGTGACACCGATTATTCCTCGGCCAGCGCCGATCACCTAACCACCATCGATTTCTTTAAATAATAAATTCCAACTTTTTTCCCACGTTCCTCCATCTTGAATTTTAGAGTTTTGACATTCTTAACTCCTGCATCTAAACATCCAAGCGACCTCATGAAAAACTAGTGATCATTCCAAGCATTCACAACCTCCACCAAGCATCAAAAGTGTGTTCTAGAGCATTGGATCACTCACAAGGAAGTCCAAAGCCTTCTGTTGCTGCTACACGGGATCGGGACTTGTCTCTCCTTCAACCATGTCTATTCTTTCCACAACCAACTTCCAATCTACAAGTAAGTGATTTCTATCTTGTCATTTCTTTTAGTATTTCAGTTTGTAATCATTTATCTTCTTTCATTCATCTTCTACCCTTCCTGTATCCCTTTCGTCTCACCTCCACCTAACCACTTTCCCATTTAACATTTGTACCTATCCCAAATGTTTATTTATTCATCTCTAAGTGTTTAAAAAAATCCTACCACCTTACCGAAGCCTCCCCAACTCTCTTTGCAATCACAAAGAGCTCAAAACCACCTCATTTTAATATTTTCACCCAATTGGCCCTACCGGCATTAGTCACCCAACCAACGTCGGCTATTACTAGGACTGGTAATTTAACTCATACCGGTGAGCTCCTAACTCACCCAAAACCTTCTCAAAATTCACCCAATCTCACCCAAACCCTCCTAAATGCCTTTCCCACACCTGTTATCCTTGACAACACCTTGCCTTCTCTAGATTTAGTTGTATATTCAATATTTAGCTTAAATCTAGTCTATTGTTATCATATGAGATACCTAAATCATATTGTTAGAATAGAACCTTTCTTTTATTGTCATTTATTTACATTAAGTTGTTTTTAAATAGTGGATTGATGACCTTTCTAGGAAGTATCACACTTCCTGGATCTAGCATAAGCTAGACAGTCTATTGTCATATGATATTTAATTTAATTTACTGGTATTGTTTTGCTTCTACATGTAGTCCTTCCTAGCCAAAAAGGATCTCTTCATGATCAGCCTGGTCTTCTATAACACGTGTAACCTTCTTCGACTTCACAGGTATTCCTCTTCACCTCACCTTTACCTTATTTGTTTTATGCCCAACATTGTGGTGAAACGCATTCATCATTTTATTAACCGTCAATAGTATTCATTTGATCAATTAATTGTTTTGGAGGTCTTAATTCTAGGTTCAAGAATGGCTAAAAGTACAAAATTTTCCCTCTCAAGCACTATATCACTCTTCCAACACCCTACTATGTTCCTTCATCTTCAATATGTGGCAATACAACTGATAAGATGATTCATGAGACTAGAATTTTTCAACTTACTCTCCTTTAGTCCAAACTACCCTACCCTCCTTACTATCTCTTCACTTTGCAAGTGGTTTTATCTTAATGTCATTTAGGAACCTCCTTCACTCATATGCCCTTCTCAATCACCTCGAATTAGTGTTAGTTCATACATTAAAATGATATCCAGCTACAAGAAATTCAATCTTGTTCTAAACTTTCCCAAAATACCTCAAGTTGTCCTTAAGACCATTCCACTACTACCTCAGGGGATTGAAAAATGCAGGGGTTCCCACCAAGAAGAGCTAATACCTACCAATACCCATTTCCCTTAATGAGAGATACCCAAAATTTCATTAACTAATTCTTTTATCCTCCCCCTCAAGTTCACCTTTTGGGTTCTTAGTTCTTCCCTTCCTCCTAGTCCTGACTTAGTGCATTTTATTGCATATTTCCATTCAGATGAGGTTTCAAGACTCAAAATTTAGGGATACCCTTTTACAATTCCTTCCTATGCATTAAGTTTCATTGTACCCTCTTTGGGAAAAATGTGCCTCCAACCATCCTTTCTCAATTTCTACAATAGGTTTCTTAACTGTGTAGATGGTTCTTTATGGGCTATCAATAACAACTCGGTATTTACCAAAGGAAAACATAAATTTCTTCCAAAATCCTTATCTAGAATTTCCATTTATATCATCTTCCAAAATTTAATTTGAATCTTGTGGTTTAAGGGCTTCAGGGTTGATTTTTAAGCAAACCCTACCTACCAATTCTGGGTGTAGTCCTTCAAGAGAAAATTGTCATGTTTATCAAGAAATGGATAACTTATAATCACTCCAACTCTTCATCAATAGTTTCTTCATGGTCCTAAGATGTCTTTTAGAAGATTTCAAGATTCACAATGATCTAAAGGCTTAAAAGGTAACACTGTAACCAAACCCTAAGTTTGGACCCTAAGAAAACTTGTGTTGAGTGAAATTACCTTCAAGGGGAAGTCACATCGTTCTTAAGATTCAAAACTATCTTTGTAGGGTTACTACATCATGATGCACGTGAAACATTTAATAGTGGAGTACTTAAGCAACTCTAACATGCAAACCTTGGCTTGTCCTTTCATGTAATTGTACAATCAACACAGAACGTGGGTAAAATACATGAATTAGTTACCTTGTAAAGCATAAAATTTTGATTACATGTTCACTTCCTCCTAGTGACCCTTAAACATGCACCTTAGTTTGTAATGTTGGATACTCCCCATGCACATCTAGGGGATACATTTAGAGTGAAGATGTCAAGGGTTTCTTTCTTCAAAACGTGCAATAGACAACAAAGGAATGGTCTTCAAACTGCTTAATTCATCAACCACCTGTAACATGAGATTTAACCACTAGAATGGCTTTATGCATAGAATAAAAATTACATGAACTCAATTTCTCTTCCCAAACAAATATTTATGGTTAAACATGGTCCAAAAATTACAAAACAGAGTATGTTAGATTTAGGTTACTTCACATGTTCAGATACCCTCACACAAACCACCATGCATATGCTTCTTAAATGAATTTTAAGATTTCAATATAATTATTTTAATCCAAAAATTAGAGTTCTCACACAATCCACAATATCTACACAGACCAACTGGTATAAACTCAGAGCTTTCACATTGAAATTGTGTACAGTATAAAAAAGTTCATGTTTTCCCAACTTCCCTTCCTCAAGGTATCATGTCTCACACCTCCTATTACTCCCAATATTTGAACTCCATCCTACATGCAACTCTTTTTTGAAAGTGTAATTGTCTTCTAAGATTCATGATGAGTCAGTATGCCTTCATTAGCCAAAATAGGCATTTGACAACACTTGTGCACATTTAATGACTCTTTCTAGGCTAATTCACCACTTTAAAATTGTCATTACATGTCTAGATCCATACTACACCTCTAGAATATCAATTCCTCTTTCCTCACAACTACATAGGTCTTCAAAATTTTAATTACCATTTAGGAGGGAAAACCTCCAATTTGAAAGTTTGAATTACTCACTCACCCAAGCCTCATGTTCATGACTCCATACATTTTAAGATCTCAATTTAACCTCATTTCCTTGAGAATTCACATTTTGAAATGGATTCTTGATGATGCTCTTACATCAAGTGTCATCACACCATAGG
Source organism: Taxus chinensis (assembly GCA_019776745.2). Taxonomy (NCBI): domain Eukaryota; kingdom Viridiplantae; phylum Streptophyta; class Pinopsida; order Cupressales; family Taxaceae; genus Taxus; species Taxus chinensis. The sequence goes on along the minus strand of CM034152.1, from coordinate 60,860,608 downwards.
AAAATTGTGGTCACAATTCTCAACTATGAGCCAAAATTATAAAAAAATTATATATACATCAAAAACTGTCCCAAAGAAATAAAGGCCCCAAGCCTATCTATCCCTCCTAGATCCCTACGAAGGAGTAGGGTGAGGGCTCCTAATGCGACTCCAATGTTGAGAGTGACTGGGTGTAGTATGGGAGCCTCTATGATTTGATTGGTGATAATGTCCATGTGAATGATCAGCAGTAGTAGCTCCATTGCGTGAGTGTCCTTGTCATCTCTCTTGGTTCTCGTGAATGACAATATCGATCTTCAACGCAGTCATCTCTACTACAACATGCCAAGCTGGAGAAAACACATTAGTGTGACAGATGACATATATTGCAAGTCTAAGGTCCACCTGTAACGCCTCTCCATTCATCCTAGTGGGGATCATGAATAGATATAGGAGAGTGTGTCGAATAAGATCCTACCATTAACCAGCTCTGGCTGTAAAGAGAAAATAAACAATGGTGAATTAGAAAGCGTAAAAAAAATACTACTAAAATATAATCTAGGAAGTAAGGGTAGGAGAAGTTTGTTTGCACTCACTCGGGTCTCTAGGGACCCAGCTTAGATCTATGATTGGCACTATTGCAGGAGCCACTACGGCCTCCTCCTCTTTGGCCCTCTCCTCCTCTATCCATCTCCTGTGGATGCATGGACTCCTCCTCCACCTACACCTTGGCTCTGGCCACCATTGTGGATTCTCCTGTAACCTTTCACTCAAGGTTTGAATCCTCCTTCAAACCTGAGTCTGTCTCGACCTCCTCCTCTTCCTCCTTCTCACTCTTAGCTAGGTCCTCACCAATATGTCAAATGGGCCTCAGTCTATCTATGACACCAATATATGGGTTTGGTGTAGCTAGTGGTGAGTTAATCAGAACTCCAAGAACTGTAACTATCCACTTGAATCGGCCCCTATGGTTGACTCTCACCTCTTGTATCCCTCTATAAACAATAGCTAATGTTGGAAGAGAATCTGAATAGGGAAACCCAAACTGTTGGGGCACCCTAAGTACTAGATGAGTCTTCACTCTATTGTTACAATAAACTAACTGAATAGTGGTGGCACAAGTCATCAAGGAAATACCCTCCTCACCCCATCTGCGAGCCTATCCTAGTATGTTTTTGCGATCATATCTGTTATGGTTAAATTAGATGTTGATTGTGGTCTGGCCCTAAGTGGATCCATGTCAACCCATCTAGCATCCCTAATCTCTATGGGATCTGTTATCCCAACACCCCTCTAGTAGGGGATAGCTTGCTCATATATCCACGACATCACCACATGTAATATTCTAATACAAATCATGGTATGTAGTGCCTAGTATGTAAACTACCCATTCCTATAATCTTCAATAGAGCTCAATGTTATCAACAATAGGTGCCCAACAAAATAAAAACTTATCCTTTTCCTTATCTCCAATCAGACACGAGGCCAATATACCAATGATGGCCTTACGCATAGTAGGGATAGGAATGGTCTCAATTGTAACAAGCTCGAGTCATTTTTTGGCACTCGTGTCAGGTGTATCACTAAGATAGGTAGTCCATATGCATGCCTCAACTATCGAACTAGTTCTCTTCAGCGTCAACTTCCTACCGGTGATAGGAACTCCGAGGATCCTATAAACATCCTCTAATCTAATCGTCCACTGTCCTCTGACATGAAGAAACAAAAATGTGTTTTGGTCTGCATCCCAATAAGAAAATAAGTCATAGAGAAGGAAAATATTTTGCTAATTTTATTTTATATTGGTACTTGATTCTCATTTCTCTTTTGCAGGTGGCGGGAAGGTTGGATTGGCATGGTTTCAACACATGGATGAATAAGGTATAATTCTTAACTCTCCCACTGGGAGCGCCATACTCAGAATCCACATTTTACGCCCATTCATGGGTAAAACAATTCTCTAAGGGGGAAATATGTACGCACCCAAAATTTCACATTGTTACATTGATGGGTATGGTAAATTATCTAATGATGAAAGAATCCTTCTCCAGAACAATGATAAGATCCAGATCCTCTCCCCTTGCCTTCAACATGTTTGTTTTGACTTGTTCCCATTTAATTATAAGTTTTTTAGCTTTTGTGATTTTACAAACTACTTTTTAACCCTTTTTCTCCATTATTTTACCTTATTTTCATAGCCTCCGTGGAGGTTGTGTAACCATCGGTCTGTGTATACCGGTGGTTCTATTTGCTTTTATCTGAGATTTCAAACTGCGTGTTTCAAATTCGTGAATCATTTTCTCACACATTTCTTGACAATTTCACTTGAGTTTTGGCTTGATGAAGTTGTATTGGAGTCTTCTTCTCAGTTTACTATCTTTAGAATGTTAACTCTATCTTTTCTTGATGATTTGACCCTTCTTGATTTCTATGTGTACCAGACTTTTTCTTCCTCGCATTTCTATAAAAACTAAAATTTTACCCAAATGATGGGTTAGGGATTTAAGATTTGTATTGCAATATTATGCTGCCAAAATACTATTAAGCATTACACAGACAACATGATACATTGTTATGTTCCTTCCCAGTATTGAATTTGTGATCAGTTTGCTTGCAACCAACTAGTTCCAATATTTTCTTGATTTCTTGCAAATCAATCAATTACAGTTTGTTCTTTTGTTCACCTTGTTACCAACCAACATTACACACCTTGGATCATCTGGAATTCATCTCTAGAAAGGAAAGGAAGCTAAGAAGACAATAAATCCATTGTCATACTTGGGAATTTATCACATTACAATAGTAACTAGGTTGGGGGTGTATTTACATTTCTTTGAAGCTTTCATTTGAACATTGTTATTTAGATTAAATAAACACATTTGTGTTAAGTGGTAGAATTATGCATTTCTTTACTGTAAGTGTACAAATTTTCCATTGATATCCTCTTCCCAGCCTATTACTATGGATCTGTAAGGGAAATATGTTGGAGGAAGGTTTTGTGCCTTTTCATCTTATCTTTTGTTCGTTTCAAAACACTCGCACTTCATTTTAATATTTTTGCCGAGCAAGTTTACGGGAAAAGAATAAATTGCATTGGAGATGCTTTCTTTCTTCCCGTGAATCTAAGACATAAGCAATTAGAGGAAACTAGATTTACATAATTATAAATTAGGATACATCCTATGTTAAGTCATATTTAATAACACACCCTACAATAGATAAATAGCTACATCTGGCTATTCCCTTTTTGTTTTATTTTAGTTTAGAAGTAGATTGTTATTTAGATTAATTCCTTTGTCTATGTTTGTAGCTTTTTTTATTTAATTTATCAAATACTAGAAAATACAAAAAGATGGTTTAGAAGTTAATTAGATTTGTTTGTTTATTTCATTCAAAATCTTCATTGGAAAACACAATAACAATTAGATAGTTTGCTTTATTTTTCTTTGATTAAATACTTGCAAATTGAATTTAAATAAATTAAAAGGAGAAATTAATCATTTTTTGTTTAATTTAGACTCATTTGTTTTATTTATTTAAAAGTGGGAACTTAAAGTAATTTAAAGTTGGAAAGAACACAATCCTTGTTTCCCTTGCGGCCTAGGCTACTAAAACTTAGCTCTCAGTCCCTTTGGATGCTAGTTTGTTTGTTTGTTTCCATTCTTGTTGATTTGGTGCCCACATGACCATTACAGGTCCACCTAAACCACACATTAGAATCTTTGATCCAATCATAATCCAACCAAACATTGACAGATTTCAAGTGGACATTGACCAAGGCTTACACCAATTAGTATTCAAGGAAACACTTGTACCCATTGAGATCATTAGCCAACTTATTACCCTTAACGACGAGGTACACATTGCCAAAGAATACTAGGCTAATCAAGCAGATAGGGTTATACCTAGCAACCCTTGATTTTTCCTTTACATATATCCTCTCACACTTACATGACCCTCTTTAGAGAGGAATACTTAGAGGATAACGGATAATTCCCTCGCATCCATCAACCGGGTCAGGTTATACTTGGTTCTACTGACATTGAGTGAGATCTACATACAACAATCATCCTTGATTGTAGCATCAGCCCCGTACAGGTTAGGAGAGCATTCATTTCTCTTGACAAACAAATCTGAAATTTTCTAGTTGAGGACCTTCGATTTTCTTGACTAGTATCCTTGTTTTTATCACCATTCCCACCTATCCCTCTTATACTCTATTTATCCATCATATTAGCATCACATCTATCACATTTCAGTTGTCTCAACACAAACTCAATAATTTGTGTGCGTATGTAATCACGTGTTGATTTTCAAGCGTATAGAGACCTTGTGCTTAAATGGGATCAAGACAAAGCCAATTTAGGTAAGTGTTATAGCTCAAACTTACACCCATCCCAAATCAGGATGAATTGGGTCGTTGAGGCAACATGGGACTATCTCCAAGTTGTGGGTTCTTTCACGCTTGATACAAAACTTCGGAGAAGGTCAATTCCTCTACCTAGTTCTACTGTTAAAACTACTTCTAATGCTAGAAATGAATATATCTAATCCTAAACTGGCATTCTAAGGGACCAGGGTTACAAAGAGATACATAAGGTAAATCCTAGGCTAAAAGGGGTAGTGATAGCACCAAAAAGAGGGTTGATTGCTCTCCGTAAGGGGAAGGAAAGAGGAGAAAACATGGGAGATATGGTAGACATGCGCGCCACAGATGACAACCATGCAAACTTAGATTTCCCACACATTGACAAGACATGAAAGTGGAACCTGCAAGCAGCAAATACACACAACATGCAAAAACATAATAGAGAGGTAATATACAATGAAAATGAGAAAAGGGCAGATAGAGGTGCCACAAAACCTGATTTTATTGCTTAAAGGATGCACATTCAATTACATTCATGGGAAAAGGTGAAGGTACACTGTAGAGACCAAGTTCAAGGTCTAACACTCATGGGAAGTCAGCCACCATTTTGGCGTGGTTCTGTTACAACAAAGAGGGATCCATTTTAATGAGAAAAACTCTCCTATTTATAGAAGGAGGAGAGAAGAGGACGAGAAAGAGAGGGAAACTCAGATTCAAACTTCCAACCACCAACAATAAGCAATGAATGCCTACAAATACACCTACAAGACTATCAAATGTGCCTCCCCATGTCTGTTTGTCATGTAGAAGAAGGAAGAAGGAAGAAGGAAAAATATGAAGAAAATATGGTGGTTGTGTTGATTAGATGTGTGCATTAATGATCAAAAATACTTTTCCCTATTTTCTACCTACCAAATCCCGCTAAAATATGATTTTGAAAGTTCCAACATGTAGCCCACGTCATCATCTTTCCAATAATCCTAGTCATGTGTGTGTCAAAGCTCTGTAGCAAAATGTATTGCAACAGAAGGCTACAATGAAATATGAACATGCTCAACTAATTACTCATATGTTTTTCCATTTTCTGCCACGTGTTGTGCATTGGCTTGTTGTAAGGATTCACTGCCCAGTTGGCATGCTTTGATAGGTTGCATGTAACACACTCAAGTATAATAGGTTGTCATGTGGCACATTGACTAACACATAATATTGCATAAGGCACACACAAGAGCAAGGCCCATGAGAATACAAGAGACGGGCGCGCAAGAGGAGGGTGCACGAGTAAAGAAAGGGGCATATTTGTAAAAGGATACAACTATGGAAGTGGGCACGGGCATCAGAATGAATTCATGACAATAGAAGGGAAAGGGCGCGCGGACCAAGCCAAGAAGGAAGGAAGCACATGGCATGCAAGTGCGAAGGCATGATGCATAAGGGAAGAATGTGAATTTGCAAGGAGTGCACGTAAGGAAAATTGAAGAAGATAAATGAATAGAGAAGGAAGGTAGAAGGTGTGGAGCAAGAGTGAGAGGAAGCAAAGGAAAGAGGAAGCACAAGGAAGAGGAAGTAAGAGCACATATGGGCACATGGTAGAACTGCAACTATGCCACAGTGCCAAGGGAACTTTCAGAGTGCGTGCAACCTGAAATTTTGAACATCAGAGTTAGAATGAAAATATACATTGTCCAAATAACTTGGGGAGTTATTTGGGATAACATTAGGCATTCAAAGTTTAACAAAATTTAGAGTGGCCCTTATGTGATCTCCAACTGCAAATCAAACAATGCTTTCTAATTGTCAACATTGAATGGGGAAGAGCTAATGATCATGTTTAATGGGAACTATCTAAAGCATTAATTTTGAGGCAAGGTTCTACCTTGTACATATTATTTTAGTTCTCATTCGTCCAAGTGTTGTTGAGCACATGTTTCATTAGTAGTTGTAGTTTTCTTTGCAACAAGTTTCGTATGCATGTTATATGTGTTCTATCTAGACATGTATGATCTCCTCTTTTGTACATAGTTGTGTGCTCCCTTGGTTGATATTATATTTCAGTTCAAAGTAGGTTTCAAGGTTAAAATGGGGTATTTTGGAGCATTGTCAAGGTGTAATCACTCAACTCCAAAATAAATTGTATTTATAAGTTCTCCATACTCCCTCCTTGGCCACTGAATTGGAATTTGGCATAATACACAAGTTTTATCCATAAATCTAAAAAATTAGTCTTTAGGAACACCTACAGGTTAGTTTTGAGTTCATGCAAGTTCAGGGTTGAAAAATCTATATTCTGTTAACATAATTTCAAGTTTTAAGAGCTAACTTTGTGCCCAATGGATTACAAAAAGGCAATTGATTATCTCTCTATTAGGAAAATAGCCCCATTGAGTCACCAAATTGTTGTACAAAATAACCCCCTGGGCCATCTTGACAACTTATAAACTCAATTTTGGACTTAGACAATACTTTTTTGTAAAATCCACTGAACACTATTTTATAGTGTTCCTTGGACTTCTGGAATATATGGTTCCACGGGTTCTCAAAAACCTGTGAAATAAAGGGGATTTGAACTCAAGGGGACTTAGGTGAAATATTGTAGGAAGTTTACCAAATAAAAAAAACAAAAAGCATGGGTTTTGCTCCTTAGATGTCACAACACAAGGTTGGTGAAGGTGGGATGCCACAAAGAACCAAAAGGTCAAGTTTGGGGTGGCTAAAGTGAGAAGTCGTGGAACACTATCCCAATGTTCTATGGGTTTCTTGAGCATATAGTGATCTACAAATTTTCTACATCACGTCGAACAAAGAAACTAAAGTGACAGACTTAGGTGAAGTTTCGCCAAAGAAAGCCGCGAGATATGGAACAAAGGGAAGAAGCATCGGTTTCAAATGTCACTCAACAAAGGTTGAGGACATTCTAAAAAGGCTGCAAAGCAAGAAATTAGGACTCCACAACTTGTGGAGGAGGAAGATATAAGCTTCGTGGGTGCGAAGGATTTAATATCTTGTGGGTTTCTCAATATGTGGAGATACGTTCATATTTAAAATCAGTGGATCATTCAATGAAAATCCATCAAATGTTGGAATTACCATGGAGCCTTAGAATGCTGCCTAAAAGTAGAAATATCGTCAATCAAATAAAATTCAAAAGTCTTATACGGGTTTCGAAAACAAATGGTAAAGCCACTGAAGCCTTTTAAAGTTGCATAAGAAAATAAAAAACCCCCAGTCAAAATATTTTATGCGGGACAAAGGAAAACAAGATAGAGAACCCACAGAACAAAGTAGTAAAGGTTTTTTGGCCATATCTTTCATGACAAATGTCCAAATTGCACAAATCTAGTGGCCTTCACACTATTTCCCCTAAGGCAACTTTTTGGCACAAAAAAATAGAAAAAAGTGATGTAGTTTGGAGGGAAAAAATGCAAAAATGGGAATGGATGGAGAAAAGCACAATTTCAACAAACCTAAGCATTCAACCACCTCACCAACCCAAATTTAATGCTCGATGGTGCCCATGCTTCTGCCTGCGAAGTCTAATGATGTGTATAAGTAAGCAAACGTTACCCATGCGTCAAACTATAAAAAATTATTACACGAGGTCCTTGGTGGGTGATTTCCATTCATTTCTCAATTGACATCGTGTTTTCCCACTCTTTCTCTCTTCCTTTCAGATTCTTCTATAAATGTAAGTTATTTTGCATAGACTAGGGGTTCTCTTTTACAGGATTGGGAGCTATGCCTTAGATTTTTACATTTTCCATGTCTTCAAACCTCTGTAACTACATTTTACAAGTTATTCTCAAACCATTGTTCTGTAAATTCAACTGAAAATGTTTTAATGATATACAACTGTGGTTTTTTCCTTCAAAAACTTCTTATTTTATGTGAATCTGTGGCCCTCTTATCTTATTTTAAATTTATTCACTTGTCCCTTACAAACCTTTGTGTTTTAATTGGATTCTTACATAGTGATTTTATTTGTGTCTGTACATGTCATATATGAACCCTATTTTAGTTTTGTTTAATCAAATTATTTCATTTTGTAAAAATTTCAACTCTCTCTTAACCCTCAACCCTAAAACCTTTGAATTTAGTTTTAGTTTTAGTTGCATTTTAAAGATTGTAGGTTAGTTTTTAGATGGACCAGGATAGAAAGGAACCAACCTTATATGGAGGGTTATATCACTTTGCAAGTCCCACACTTGGAGACAAACCCATGTTCACTAAAAGTGAACATTCAGAGGGTGCCACTTTTGTGTGTTAACACTTAATACTATATTTTCTTTAAATTTGTAACAACACAATTTAAGGATCACAAAGAAAGTATAAACATAAATTCAATATCATCAACTCTTCACAAAGAAATCTACAAAATAATGGAGATGAGAACAAACAACTTTAACTTACATGGGTAAATTTGAGCTAGGTTGCATTCATTAATGAAAATTTCACCTCCCTTTGTTAAAATGGGAGCATACATATTTATACAAAATGAGGCCTCATTTCACTGCCCTTTCCAAACTATAATTACCTAAGATCAAGGGAATATCATAAGATAGTTGGACTTTACAAAAATGTCCTAACTAATTTCTATTAGGATGATTACAATGGAATTATGGCTCAACATGCTACATAATACAAAATATTCCCAAAAAACTAATTAATGTTCTCGATTTATAGTAGGCTCCCTCTAGGACAGATCTACTAGTGTAGACCCCTTACCAACTGCCACCATGGAATCTCTAAACTTCTTGTAATATTTTTTGAGATTGAGGAGGTATATTATGGGATTCCTAATGAGATTATTTTCCTTGTCTAATAATAATCTTTGAGAGGCCATGACTTTCCCTATAATTTCTCTTAAGGTCTCAATTTTCTAGATCTTTTCTTTGGTCTGGGACACAATATCAATAATCCTATCTAATTTTGTTTAATTAACCTCTACAATATTATTACAGAAATGAACCATGAACTACTTCAATAGCTCAATAAATTTTCAATTTTTATCATCTTTTTCTCACGTGTGAAGATCATTTTGATAGTGACCTCTAAAAAGATGTGACTCCCCTTGAGATGACATCATCCAATTATGGGGGAAGCCTACTCATTTTCACTTCCTATTATTTTAATTAATTCTTAGTGTAATTGGTATATGTCTAGCATATGCCAATATCCTCAGTTGTGAGCATTTTTTAATCTTTACAAATCCCTTCATCTATGACCTTTGCAATGAATTGGATCATTTTTTGCATGACATCAATTTTAATGACTAAATTAGTATTCTGTATGAAGGAATGTCCCTTATTTTTAGTTTCAATGATATCATTAACCAAATCATATAGGTAAAGTAAGGCCTCTTTTACATCAATGTAAATGCTTTCAGGGACCATGGCCTTATATTATGTTTCCAATTCCTTTTTCTTGGTTTTCATCTCTCAAACCATCTCTACTGAAATTTCTACTGAGGGTTAGATAAAGAAAAATGTATCTTTTTGGTACTTAGAAAATTGAGATCCATTTATTTTCCTTTTGTGTGTAAGAGAGAATAGGTATTCAAAGGTTTTATTCCATATGAGGGCTTGTTCAGTGGACATCCTCTTTTTAATCACTCTTCTTAGAGTTCCTATCTTTGGATTAAATTTTATCTTAGTCATAGGTTCCTCTTAGTAACCCTAGTATATGTCTCCCTCTGTGTTATTATAGTTTGTTCAATCCAATCCAATTCTGTTGAGGTTCTTGTGGAGTTTTTATTTCCATGTTTTTATGGTCTATTCCTCTTTGGACCTGTTTTACCTCTTTAATTTTTTATTCTGCAACATCCTCAACTATATTTTTCTGTATTTCCTCATCATCTGAAGAGGGGACTTCATATATCACTAGGTAAGGGCTTGAAACTATCTCAAGAATAAATTATTAAACCTCTAGGGTGGTTTTTGATTATGTGGGTATTGGAGAAGGAGTGGGATAACTAATGCTATAAGGCATTCTTGGGGGATCCATGTACGCAAGTGCCCCTTTTCTTTCAAACTCTCTTATGATTATTCCTTTTGGGGGAGGAACTGACCCTGTGGTTTTCATATTTTTTGGATGATATTATCATCCTCTTATGTGATTTATACCCATTAATTGACGTCTACTTGATCGTAATATGAAAAAATGATTTGTCCCTTAAGTGATCCCAAGTTCTTTGCTACACATTTTCTTGGATCATATTCTCTTAGAGGGTGCTGGGGTAAATTGAAGGATTTTTTGTGGGTAGTAGCATCTTTAAGATCTATCCATATTTTTAATTTTGTACATCCCATTATTACAAATAAGGAAGTATGGGTTATGAGCTTCTTCTCCTTACACTTGTTGGAAAAACCATTAAAAATACTAGTATACAACTTCTTGTTAATATAATTTAGTAGGAACATTATAAGGTAGTTAAAATGGTGGATTCATTATTCCATTACTCATTATTATAGTGTGCCCTAAGTAAAATAAAATATTTTCCATCTACCTAAAGGATTGGAGCACTTTTGCAGAAACATTAGGAATTGGTACTTCAAATACTATATTATGTACTGAAGGGTAGAAGGAGGTATAAAAATTTGTGATGTGTGATATAAACCTATGAGCATACAAGTTTGAATATACCTCATTCACTTCAATAGGGCACGAGGGAAGCCAAGGGGAAATTTTTTTAGGACTGTGCAAATTGCGTCTAGCATATAAGAGGCCATGAAAAATGAATTCTTGTGGTTGACAAAATAAATCCTCTATGATATTAAGTTTGATGCAACCACATGTTCTAATGTGTAGACCTTGTTTTCATCTATGATCATAGAAAGCAAGGGAATCCAGGCTACATCCAACTTTGTAATGGAGGGGTTTCCATACCATTGGTTCATTAAGGCCATACTGATTCTTACTCTAGGGCTGAATCTGTGGATGAAAATGTTGTTTAGGCCTTCATCGTCCATGTTGTTGATCGGGCCTTTAGCCCCATTCTGCAAAATGCCTCTTACTTGGCGTGTAACCATCCATGATTCTATGGTTGTTGAGTTATAAACAATATTGGCCTCGGACAATTTATAATAAGCCTTGAAAGCATAACCAACAATAAAAGCTAGCCTATTTTTCCCAGTTTGGGAGTATAACGTTCAATCCTTTGCTTTTTCATGAATGAAAAATGGAGAGAGTAATTCTGGGCATGGGAATATCTTAGGTTTAACGACAATTTGATGAAGCCCGGTTTTCTTTAGTGCCCTAACATCGACGACTCTCTATGCTTGGTTTGCAAGCATTCCCGCTTTATCTATGGCGTCCACATTTGTTCTCTCCCTTTGGATTGTTGAGAAGATATCAGCGTACTGTGGGGATTCGTTGTCTAGCACTGCATGGTCAAAAACAGTATCTCTCCATATCCTTTGGTTTGCATAGGAGTATAGGAAAACATCCACATTTGATGGTCCTGGTTCACTTGCCATTGTTGAGGGAATTTTGCTTGCAATATTACTGTAAATTTCTTGAAATACTCGGTTGATCATGAACTTAGTGGATTTGGTTTTCACAAGTGGTTCTATAATTAGAAATTTTGACGAGTAGTCTCAATTAATGCAGTAGCCTTGTAGATCAGGCAATCTTTCATCTAAATTGGCGTGCTCCATATTAATGGCACATAATGCATGACTTGATGTTTTTTTGCCTCAGGGAATGTTGCCTTTTGAATTGTTTTGCCTTTTGAATGTAGGCCTTACCCCTGTGCAAGCTAGGTTTAATCATAGCCGTTAGTTTTAATTAGCCTTCTTTTTGACCCTTGAAGGCCATGTAAGCGCCATGTAGGAGGCCACGAGTAATACAAGGATTGGCTCGATATTCTTTGGATGGTGTAATGACCTTGACTTCCTTTGACTGTGACTTTTCTTGCATCTGCGAAGTGCGAGGACTTGTGACCACGAAGTGCGAGGTGCGAGCTTTAGGTTTTGGCACCTTGCAAAACTTTTGGGTACTCACATCCTTGGAGAGCGGCCTTTGATTTTTCGCACTTGCAAAGTGTGAGTTTTGAATACTCGCATATGTGAGATGTGTCTCTAGGATTGTTGCACTTAGGAAGTGTGAGGCTTCGCTCCTTGAACTGTGAGAAAAGAGTTGAGCATAAAGTTAGTGAAATCTTTTACCGGTGAAATGCGAGCTAAAGAAAAGTGTGAGACTTTTAAGTTTTCTCAAATGCGAGTAATGCATAAGCTTCAAATGCAAGAAAAATCTTCAAGATGTGCAAGTGTGATGATTATGAAATAGTTAAGTGCAAGTCCTCGTAAACACAAAGTGTGAGTACCATTTTTTTTGTTTGGAAACCAATGATTACATAGATATCGACATCTCTGCCCATGATAAATTAGAGATTATATATAATTGATTTAAACTTATTGAGTAAGTGTATATCTATATCAAATCCTTCCTTTATCCAAACAACCACAATTAGGGGGAATCTAATCCATCAAATTCACCCAAGGAGTGATCCTGACCCTATCTGCTTATTGACTCTTTGTTTCGTGTATCTCTAGGTCTTACACTAAGTAAGACTTGATCCCTAGTATGAGTACTAATTTTTCAAAGTGTGAGTTCTAAATTTTTCCTAAGTACAAAGACTTAGCCTAATTAGTGTTATTACCAAACAACTTCAAAAAGGGGGGTACTAAACAATGATTCAAGAAAATAAGGATCATTTTAAAGATCAAAGGTGGATACCCAAATGTTACTCATCTATTTCAAAGTAAAGAGGGTCCCTATTATTAAAAGTAATCATTTTGAAAATGGAGGCGTATTATGCAATAACATATACATGTAATATTCCAACGAGAAGTGTTTCTTATATTAAAAGATCTCCTTGCAAACTAGAATAACTCTACATTTACTTACTTGAAATTTATGTTTTTCTATTCTCTCTCTCATTTCTCTATTCCTTTCTTCTCATTTTTAGTCTATATTCTTTTTCCTGAGAGTAAAATCCCACCCCTGTAAGTTAGTTAGTGTAGATATTGTACATATTATTTCTTTTCTTGTTTTGGATTTCAATAAAAGGTGTATTCCCTCACAATAAATGAGAAAATTCATCCCAAACACTATAATCAAATATCCATATTTTTCCTATGACAAAATATTTTTCAAATAGTTTTTGGTGACTCATTTGGAGAAATTTAATGCCTTATAACCTATAAAGAATCTTTGGAACTTATAGAGTCATGGTTAAGTTCTCTAATATTGCTGAAGAATACAAATATTTGTTGGGGTGATAATGTCAAGTGGGATCAACCACTGCACTATGCCCACACATTAAATGTAAAAATTTTCTAAGTAAACTTTATTGTGAAGGCCTTTCACATTAAAGAGTGAAACGATTCAACTGATTCACCCACCCACATTGATTTGGGTGACCCCTCTTGGGATTGGTTGTCTACGACGTATACATGTTGTACAGACTGACTTAAAGACTAAGATCTTATTATAAGATACAATCAATGATCATTGTATAATCTAATCAAGAAAATAACTGAGCAGACATTGTGAATGACTGTGAACTGTAAGTGGAAGTGTTGGGTTAAACTTGTGTGAATTCTTAATAAAGATATCACTTTACCAGTGGAGTTTTTTTCCTTCGGGTTTCTCCACTTAAATATGGTGTTATTGAAATGAATGATAAACAAATTGTTCCAACCCACGATCTCAGATGATAATAACACACCACATTAGATTTAAAAAACATAAGAGTTAAAATACCATATATGGAAATCCATCATAATCCATAATGCTCAATACATTACAATATAATGACTTGAATTACTCAATAAGAAGGATTTACATATAAGAGGGAAGTGCAACTACTACCTAGATCAATGGTGAAAAAATCTCACTAACTGATACTGGTAGTTAAGTTAACTCCACAAGACTAGTAAGCTAACTCCACATAACTGAGAAGCTAACTCAACACAACTAGAAAACTAACTCCACACAACTAGTACACCTAAACAAGTTAACCCAACACGTGTAGGGATAACATAAGTGTAAGAATTATCCTGATAAATAAATAAAAGGATAAATAATAACCTACTCTAACACCCCCCATAAGGATAACTTAGGTGGGCGGAAAATAAGGTGGGTCTTGGCAACAAGGCCTGATGAGGTACCCACATACAATAACTGGAAAAAAGGGACACCGCAAGGTACCTAAAACTAGTAATAACAAAGTAGAGAGAGAAAAATCCAGCTACAAGATATCCAAAGAAGCTAGGCTCTAAAAACTCGTACAATGCTAAAGAATTTTGGTGTGCATTGTGGTATGAATCCACTGCTCGATCAACAAACTCAAATACAACTAACACTAGGCTTTACCATAATAGCTCCATGAAAGGAGACTGTCAATGGAGTGATGTCAAAAGTACAAACATAATCGATCAATTGCTATAAATAGGTGTGTCATGATTCAAGAAAAACCAAGACAACAAGACAAGGACACAAGATCTAAATAAATTGGAGTGCTACAATCCAAGAAAAGCCAAGGTAACAAGACAAGGACACAAAACCAAAAGAAGCAAGATCAACTGCTACAAATAGGTGTGTCACGATCCAAGAACAATAACCAAGGCAACAAGGCAAGGACATGAGATCCAAATAAATAGGAGTTTCACGATCCAAGAAAAGCCAAGGTAAGAAGGTAAGGACACGAAACCTGAAGAAGCAGTAATAACATGTAATAAGGCAAGGACACGAAACTTGAAGAAGTGGTATTAACACCACACCCTCCCATATTGTTGAATGGGTAGAGTGAAACCACATATCTGTATGAGTTGCCAAAATCAACTACTCAAACACTGAAAAACAAGCATTTGGCTTCACCATAATAGCTCCCCCATAAAAGAGACTATCAACATGCCAAAAATGTGTCGAAAATACAAATCTAAAATATCTCAACAAACAAGAGATATAAATCTTGGCACTTTATAATTGAGTGTGTGTTACAAACATGACATTTTGAATTTTTAGTTTATTTCTTAAAATAAATAGTTCCAGTGGAACAAGCATGAAAAAATAAGCACTTTTGAAAAAATGACACTCAAATCTGAGTTGCCGATCAAAAGATACAAATTTCCCAAGTTTGTGCTTTAATATTTATTTAAAAAATAAATTAAAATGCCCCGCAGTCTTCAATTTATTTCTTACAAAAAACTTTCCAAATTTTGTATCTGTAAAATGGAAGAAGAGAAAAAAACCCATAACCGAATGTGAAAAACCCATAAATGGGTTTTCCATATTTTTTGCCTCTCTGACATGAATCTTCAAGATATTCAAAAGTAGCACAAAATCCTTAAATCCTCGACACACGGGAACTTTGCAAAGCCGAAGAAAAAAACCCATTATTGAATGCAAAAAACCCATAAAAACCCGTAAAGCGTTTCTCTGGACTTTTTGCCTCCCTAACACTGATTTCCCCATGACACGGATATCGAATATTTCCTCTTCCCCATCAAATAGAGTTTGAGAAGCGGAAAAAAAAATCATTGTCGAATGCAAAATACCCAAAAAACCCCAGAAACCATTTTTCTGGATTTTCTACTGCCCCGACACTAATTTCCCCATGGCATGGATATTTAAGATTTCCTCTTCCCCATCAGAACTCTGAGAAGTGGAAGAAAAAAACCCATTACCGAACGTAAAAAAACCAGAAAGCATTTTTCTAGACTTTCTGCCTCCCCAGTAAGAATTTCCCCAAACATGAATTTAGAAGATGTCCAAATTCTCGCCAAATAGGAATGTTGTAAAGCGAAATAAAAAAACCAAGTACCAAATGCAAAAAACCTAGAAACCGTTTTTGTAGATTTTCTACTTCCCCAACAAAGATTTCTTCCCCTGGCACAGATTTCCAAGCGGATCTGTACGTGTTTGTGTCCGCCTTTGCAAAACCAAAATAAACTAAAAAATAAAGAATGTCCTTCAATGGAAAAGTTTATAGTTATTAATGGGGTTTTTCCGCCTTCCAAATCCAACAGAGCCATCTGTTTTGCGTAAAATGGACGTTGCAACACCGTGTTAACAAATTTAAAAACTATATGAAAATAACTGAACTTTTGTTTGCAAAAAACTTACACATGGATGTCTACATCATCTACCGCTCTGATACCATGGAAGGAATGATAAACAGATTATTCCAAGCTGCAATCTCAAATGATAATAGCACACCACATTAGATTTGTAAAACATAAGAGTTAAAATATCCTACATGGAAATCCATCATAATCCATAATGCTCAATACATTACAATACAATGACTTGAATTACTCAATAAAAAGGATGTACATATAGGAAGAGGGAAGTGCGACTACTACCTAGATTAGTGGTAAAGAACTCTCACTAACTGATATTGGTAGTTAAGTTAACTCCACAAGATTAGTAAACTAACTCCACATAACTGAGAAGCTAACTTAACACAACCAATAAGCTAACTTAGCAAGTGTAGGGCTAACATAAGTGTAAGAATTATCCTAATAAATAAATTAAAGGATAAATAAGAAACTACACTAAAAATTATTTGTCTCTGCTCTTGTTTTTATTTACTTTCAAGCTCTTGCTCATTAAGTTTTGTTATTCTCTAACTATTTCAAGCTATGTCTTTGTTTTAATTGACTGTATAATGTAATCTATAATATTCGGCTTTAATGGTGGATCTCTAATTTGTGGATTATTTATCCCCTGCTAAATCTAACATGGTATCAAAGCTTGGTGATTGTGCATGTGCAGGATTGATCTTGAAGTGTTTAACTTGAAGAAGTGAAGAAGCTTAAAGTGTATTTATGGATCTGTAAGACCCTTAAATGTCCCAAAGTCATCTTCAAGAAAACCAGGTTTAAAATTCCAATTCCCGCCCAAATACTATTTGAAATATTGGTAAAATATGGGCTAAATGGCTATTTAGATCGCGTTGAAGCTTTTGTATGCTTAGATATTTGCTTATGCATCTAGTTTCAGTAGTTTTCCGTTTAAATTCATCGTCTACGAGCTTGTTTTAAGTTTTTGCGTCATTTTTTGCCGTTTGGGTCATTTTTTGAATTTGGATCTAAAAGATTTATTTAGATCCAGTTTTAAAGGGCTTTTAAGTCTGTTTTAGTAGTAAAAATCTTTATTTTTTGGTAGGTTTGTCTTTGTGAAGCTTGGACTAATAATTTGGTGCCATTTGTCTTTGCATTTTCCATCGTTTATTATTTTTTTTGCTAGATCTGCTTTTGCGAAGCCTAATCCTCGATCCAATCATTTTATGCCACTTGGTTTCACTTTTTCAGTCTTTCTGTTGTTCCTTTCGGATTTACGAAGTTTGGACCAATAATATCATAGATTTGGATCAATTTACATAGGAGAAACACTTAATAATAATATATATTCGTGTATACTATTACAAGGGCTATTATATAGCCAATGGGCAGGAAAACAACCTCCTATAAACAAGGAAACAATAACCCATTTATAATATTACAGGTATAACAATTCAACAAACTAAACAATATAACTTTTTCCACACATGATTATCATAGAGCACCAATAAGTTCCTAACATTCCCCCCTTAGTGCGAACATGAGGAAAACCTGCCTTTGTACTTGCACCTACTCATGATCTGGTGATTTTCACAGGATGATCACAAACCTCAAGGATGGTTTTGTAAATGGTTGACTAAAAATCGAGAATGGTGGTTCTGCAACTGGTTTACCACAAACCACAAAATGATGGTTTTGCGAATGGTTTACCAACAACCAAGAATGGTGGTTTTGTAATTGGTTTACCACAAACCACAAATGAATGTTTTCAAGTGGTTTACCTACAACCACATCATGATGTGCCAAGTACTATTATTAGCCCTCATCACATTTCATTGTAGGGAATAACATAGGAAATTTTGATGAATTATGTTGCTCATACACCCAAACTAAAAACTAGAAATGGAACTTTGGATCATGTTCACCCCTCAATGTGAAATTTCCACTTATTCACACAAAAACACTGCGAACTAAAGCACACTGAAACTTTGAAAAACAAAGCAAAAAAATACTACAAAATTTGAAAGCAAATAATCACACAAAAAAATGTCACCACAGAAGATATGCAGCCCCATCATTGGCGACTAACGAGAGGTCATTGATTTACCTCTAGCCTCCTTCCTCTAGTATCCTGCTTAGAACAAAAGATCGTCATAAATATAGCCGTATTTTTTGTTCATGGGTTCTTCTTCACTGTCTGATTCTTCTTCTACGGTTATATTGGCCTCATTTCCCTCGAGTTTTCCACTAAGTATATCTTGAGCTCGAACTCTACAAAATGAAGATGTATGTCCCTTTTTATTACAGTAGAAACATTCCCTTTCTTCTTTATTTTTAGAGAAATTTTTGTATTTCCTTTTTACATACATTGTTGTTTCTTCTTCTAAATCTTCTTTGGTCAGTTTTTCCTTAGCTAAAAGAGTTGATATCATATCTTTCAATGAGTTGGAAGGCATCTGACCAAGAGTGAAAACAACATTACTATTTTTGGGTGGCAAACTATTCAACAAAATAGCTTTTGCATCCTCATCTTCTACTGAAGATTTGACTTCTGCAAGTTGTTAGAGAAGAGATCTTAAATCATTGATGTGACTGGACAATGTAACTCCATCACTCATTTTGAGTTTGAACAACTGGAGTTTCAAAGAAAACTTCACATTGAATGTTTTAGATCCAAACAATTTATTCATAGTATCCCACATTTCCTTTGATGTTTTCTCAAGATTAACATAATGTAACTCAGTATCTAAGAGAGCAAGGCCAATAATGGCTTTGGCTTTATCATCCCTTGTTTCCCATTCTACCAATTTGGTCAGATCTGTAGGTGTTGGTTCTTTTCCATCTACTGTCCTCTAAAGATTTTTGTTCATCAACTGCATCTGGATCTTTACTTTCCAAGTGTGGAAATTAAGACCATTAAACTTTTCTGGAGGAATTTCCATTTAGACACGACAAAAATTTTGACAATTGATATTACAATGACAATATTAAAAAACCTAAAATCACCTATATAACTTTGACTCAAATGAATGAATCTTTTGACGATATACACTATTTACACTCGACTTGTTTAAAATTATGTATGTGTTAGATTTGCAAAGCGTGGACCAATTGTCTTTTAAGTGTCTCGGTGTCAGTCTTTTCTTTGAATTTGCTACTTAAATCGTGACACCTATCTTAGACCTTTTTTTTCAAACCCGAACTTTATTTTAAGTTTGGTTCATTCCATAGACTTTATGTTGTTTGGCAGAAAGCCACCAAGTGTCTTTCTTTAGCCATTAAACTTTTGACAAGTGGCCTCGTTTGACTAAGACTTTGCTTTCGCACTATGTCAAAGTGAGAAATGCAATCTAGTTAATTAAAGACACGTATATACGGTTCTGTTTTTTTAATTAATTCTCTTTTGAATTATTAGCTGCATTGCGAAATGCGAGCTAATTGAAAAGTGACATGTATATTTGTTTTTTACTTTTGTCAGCCGTGTTATAGTTTTTTGACATGTATTTATTTTGTTTATTGTCACGGACCTGAAAAGGCATTAACTTTAATTTCTAAAGTTTCGCATCCACCTGAGGATCTATTTTAAATTTGACACTTGCCACTCTTGGTATTGTTGATCAGTGCCATGTGTCGCCCCCTACCTTAGTTGTTTATTAACTTATTTTTATTTGATAAGTTGCTCAATTTGAGCCCATGTATCTCGTTTTTTAGCTTGCCCCGTTGAGTTGCTAAATAACTCATCAAGCTACTCTAGCCCGACTCAGTCTGATCTCGGTTAGCTCATCTGTAAACTCGACCCCGACTCAGCTATGTCAATTTGATCTTAAATTCAACCAAATCAAGCTATTTTTTGACTAAATATAGAGCTATTTTCATGCGTATAACAAATTAAAAGATTTGTAGCTAGTTCTTTTATCTCGGTTGGCTTCCTTGATCTTTTTTTTACTGTAATTGTTTCCATTGCCATTTGAGCATTAAAAGTGGCTATTTCTGCTAATTTTTCAATGGATAAGTCTCAAATTTTAAATGGAGCAAATGATTACATTTGGAAAGTCCATTTAAAAGCTTATTTTATGGTTAGGAAGCTATGGGATCTTGTGACCAGTATGTAAATATGTCCTACAGGGAAACAAGCTACCCCTGAAAACCTCTGTTCATTTTCTCAAAGATCTCAGGAAGCTTTGTCCATCTTATTGCAAAGCATTAGAGATGAATTCTTAATGCATATAGGTCATAAGGACTCACCTGCAGATGCATGGAAGTAATTAGAAACCATGCATGAAGGTAACATTTTATCTAAGATAATTAAATTGATTTTAAAATTGTTCACAACTCCCATGAAGGGGGATGAGAAAATTGTGAATTATTTAGCTAAAATTAAGAACATCAAAGCTCAATTAGATGGTTGTAATTGAGAATTGTTGCAATATAAGTTATTATATTTCATTATATAGATTAATATTCATGAAAAATTCAGATATTACATCTCAATTCTTAATTCCAAATATTAGAATGCAAATGATCTATTTCATCTAGACACTTTGTCTTCTTTGTTGATTCAAGAAGAAAGAGTCATGGAGAACTTTGATTCAAAAGAGATTGCTTCTCAAGCATTGTTCTCTCAAAATCATAAGTTTGTTCATAATAAGATTTATGTCAATTCAAATCAGAAATCCAATATCAGATCTAGAATTAAATCAAATCCTAAGACTAATTTTGCAAAGAGCAATCAAAATTTTAAAGTCAAATTTAATGGAACTTGTAATAAGTGAGAAAATTTTGAACATAAAGAGCATGATTGTAGAGTAAATATTAACAAATCAGTCAAGAATGCTAAGAATGACAAGCCTAATAATTTTAAGAAAAATCAGAAGCAAAATCATGTAAATGTGGCTGAGAAGTCTATTGCTTTGTATAGTTCCCTTTCAGCTTCAAATGACAATGAATGGATTCTTGACAGTGGTGCCTCCATGCACATGACTTGTACTCCTAGCATCCTATCAGATGTAGTCAAATGTGAAGAGAATATCTATCTAGGGGATAACTCCATGATTAGATCTGAAGGTTGTGGCAATGTTAAGCTATCAAATGGTGTAATTAGGAATGTCTTGTATGTTCCTCAATTGAAAAAGAATCTTTTGTCTTTCTCTCAGCTAACCAAAGAAAACTATAAAGTTATTTTGCTGCAAGATAAGTGGTATGTAAAAGATAAATTTAGTAATGTTATTGCTTTTGGCATTTAGAAAAATGGCTTGTATATCTTTGAGGGGTTTTTTTGTCCGAGTCTTGCTTTTCTTCCTCTTCTAGGAATGATATCCAACTTTGGCATGAAAGACTTGGTCATGTAAATTTTAAAATATTGTATGATATGTCTAGACTGAATCTTGATGTTGGTCTTACTAAGATAAAATCAGAACATGAAACTTGTGAAAGTTGCCTACATGGTAAGCAACATGCTCTACCATTTCACAAACATCATAATCTAAATTCTTCTCAATTATTATAACTAATTCATAGTGATGTGAGAGGTTTACTTGATGTTCCTTCTCTTAGTGGTGTTTTGTATGTTGTTTTCTTTATTCATGATTATTCTAGAATAACTTGGTCTTATTTCATTAAAAAGAAGTCTGATGTCCTATCTAAATTTTAGGAATTTAAAGCTCTAGTTGAAAATGATTCTAATATGAAAATTAAGAGAATTAGGAATGATAATGGAGGTGAGTATGTCAACAAAAAGTTTGATGAGTTTTGTGTATCATGTGCAATTCAAAGAGAATTGATCACTCCCTATTCCCCTCAACAAAATGGCATTGCAGAGAGAAAGAATGAGACTGTCTTAGAAATGGCTAGGACTATGATTCATGCTTCCAATGTGCCTAAGTTTTTATGGGCTGAAGCTATGAACACTTATGTCTATATTTTAAATAGACTACCTACAAAATCTCTTCATCAAGCTACTCCTCACGAAGTATGGACAAAGCAAAAACAAGATATCTCTTACTTAAGAATATTTGATAGTCATGCTTTCATCTTCATTCCAAAAGCTAAAAGAAAGAAGCTTGATCCTACATCCTTTGCTTGTATTTTTGTTGGTTTTGGAAGCAAAACTAAAGGATTGATATTTTATGATCCATTCAAGCATGAAATTTTTGAAAACAAAAATGTTCAAGTCTTAGAAAGAACCTTCTCTGATGTTTCTCATGAACCTTCCTCTACTGCTCTGGAAATAGATCCTAATAATCCTCCTACTGAAATTATGGAAACAAAAGTTCAAGAGGTTGATTATCCTGATCTAGATATGATGGAGATTGAGGGGGAGTTATCCCAAAATGTCTTGCAACCTAAGATTCTTAAATGGGCTAAAAATCTTGTTACAAAACTATCAGCCTGATAATCTTATAAAACTAAATAGAAGTCAATCATACTTATCATGCCTTGATGACCCTCTATGAGGTAGAACCCCAATCCTTTTGAAGAAGCATCTCAAGATGTTAGTTGGCTTCAAGCTATGAAGGACGAATACAATGCTTTAATAAAAAATGACACTTGGGAAGTAGTCCCTCCTCCTTTTAAAAGAAGCATTGTAGGATTTATATGGTTGTTCAAAATCAAATATAAATCTCTAGGAGAGATTGAAAATTTCAAAGCAAGGCTGGTAGCTCGTGGTTTCACTTAGAAACTAGGTATTGACTATGTTGAGACTTTTGCTCTTGTTGATAAGATGACCACTGTGAGAGTTCTTCTTGCATTTACTGCCCAATATGGCTGGGAGATTCACCAAATGGATGTTAAAAATGCCTTTTTAAATGGTGACTTAAAAGAAGAAACCTATATGATTCAACCTAAAGGTTTTGAAGAACCTGGTAAAGAACTTTATGTCTGTAAGTTTAAAAAGTCTTTGTATGGTCTTAAACAAGCTCCTAGAGCTTGTTATGCTAAAATTAACACTTTCTTTCAAGATCTTGGTTTTTCTAACTGTTGTTCTGATAATGATTTATTTGTTAAAATAAAAAACAATCATATTATCATTATTATCTTGTATGTTGATGATCTTTTGATCACTAGCAGTGATAGAAATCTAATTGTTAGACTCAAAGAAAGGTTAAAACAATGTTTTAAAATGACTCATTTAGGTTTATTAAATCATTTTCTTGACATTGTTATATTTCAAGATCATAAGTCTATTGTTGCATCTCAATCTCAGTATGCTATGAATTTAATTAGAAAATTTAACATGATTGACTGTAAGCTTGTTGTAATTCTTATTGAAGTTGGTGTTAAGTTAGATCCTAAACCAACTTGTCCAAAATTTGATCCTACTCTGTATAGGCATCTAGTTGGTAGTCTAATTTACTTGACTATTACTAGACCTAATATTTCTTATGCAGTAGGAGTAGTTTCAAGATTTATGCAAGAACCTTGTGAAGATCATTGGAAAATGGAAACAAGGATTTTGAGATATATTAAAGAAACAATCAATTATGGTCTTTATTATTCTCCTTGTAATGATGCACAATTATTTGGTTATTGTGACTTTGATCATGCTAGTGATGCTGTAGATAGAAAGTATACTTATGGATATCTTTTCAAGTTGGGTGCAGGTGTCATCACTTGGAGTAGCAAGAAACAACCAACATTGTCTATATCTTCTACTGAGGCAGAGTATAGAAGTGCTATGGAAGCTGCCAAAGAAGCTATGTGGCTGAAAAGATTGTTGGATGAGTTGCACATGGGTGTCAAAGGGAAGTACTACTCTTCTATGTGACAGTCAGAGTTGCATTGCTCTTGCAAAGAATCCATTTCAGCATCAAAGGACCAAACATATTGAAGTTCATATGCACTTTATTAGAGAGAAAGTCCTGAATGGTGATATTGATCTCAAGTTTTGTTCAACTGAAGATCAAGTTGCAGATATCTTCACAAAACCTGTGTGTTCTGTTAAGTTTTACAAATTTTGTGCCTTATTGGGTTTATCCGAGTTTCCTTTGAGGGGGGTGTGCATGATAATACCACCTCTTAACGGCCAGTTGAAAACTTCCAATACTTCTTTTTGTTTTTAATAAGTAAATGTGTCACATTTTGTGAAGTTACTTGTAAATCCCAATCAAGCTTTAGTTATGGGTATGCCTTAGGTTATAAAAGGCTCCATAGTCTGATGTAAGTCTTCAAATGTAAAGCAATGGTCTTAAGAATTTTTGTATGGGAAGATATGTAGATTTCCCTTGTTGGCATGCTAGCTTGAATCACCGATTCAAGGTATGAAAATCCTTTTATATAAAAAGGTAAATCTTGCTTGTTTGATTTGTCTTCCCACTTAACATTAAGGGGGAGTATTGGGGTGATAATATCAAGTGGGATCGGCCACTGCACTACACCCCAACATTAAATGTAAAAGTTTGTTAAGCAAACTTTATTGTGAAGGTCTTTCACATTAAAGAGTGAAGCGGCTCAACCGATTCACCCACCCACATTGATTTGGGTGATCCCTCTCAGGATTAGTTGTCTACAACGTATATATGTTGTACAGACTGACTTAAAGACTAGGATCTTATTATAAGATACAATCGATGATCATTGTATAATCTAACTAAGAAAATAATAGAGAAAACGTTGTGAATGATTGCGAACTGAAAGTGGAAGTGTTGGGTTAAACTTATGTGAATTCTTAATAAAGACAATGCTTTACCAGTGGAGTTATTTTCCTTCTGGTTTCTCCACTTAAATATGGTGTTATTTATATTTGCTCTTGTTTTTATTTGCTTTCAAGCTCTTGCTCATTAAGCTCTATTATTCTCTAACTATTTCAAGCTATGTCTTTGTCTAAATCGACTGTATACCATAATATATAATCTTCGACTTTAATGGTGGATCTGTAATCTGTGGATTATTTATCCCCTGCTAAATCTAACAATATTTACTCATAATGGAAAATATTTTTTATAAGGAACAATATTACCTCTACACGTGATATTCCTAGCAATGGCAGAAGAACCATGAGGACTAGCCATAGGGCCATTGACTCTAGCTAGACCCTTACATTAACTTCCTATGGGTTTGAAGAATTGTTTTCCAAAGTATAGAGCTGATGAAAACAACAACTACTTGAACACATTTTAGCCTTAGTTGTTGCATGTTGGGTTTTAGATGTTGAACAAGAGGATATTTCTATAAGATATTTTCTAGAAGCACTACAAGATGCAACAACTAAGTGGTTTTATCATCTAGCAACTCATTCCATCTCTAACTAGGCTATCATGAGGACTAAATTTGAAGAAATATTTAAGTCACTAGAAAATGACATTTCCCTCTTGGCTTAATTAACTTAAACAAAGAAAGAGGAACATGAACTTATGAGATATTTTTCTGCTAAAATTATTATTTTTTTCCATAAGATACCTAAGCATATATACCCACAAAATAAAATCAAAGGTTCTTCTGCATCAATGATCAAATTCTTGAGGTTTACTTTATCCTAAAAAGATCACAAGTGTCATTATTGAATTTGAAGATGATCTAATATTGGTTGGAAAGATAAAATATGGATCTTGCAAAGAACAAGGGTCCAAGATTGAATCAAGATACCACTGATCAAATGGTAGAAAGTTGACAAATGAAAGCCTCACCTTAAAGAATCATGTATTTCAAAATGTACTGGATGTTTTATACAAGGACATATCAAGAAGAAACTTCGTAACCCATAACAATAACTACAACTTTTCGTCACCTCAAAAATTCTCGGAATTTGAAGCTCCTCATCACGTGGTTTCTCCTATCAATGTTGACTCTTGAAACCATATCAACAAATGGGTTTGGCTCAAGGGTAGGGAGATTTCTTCATCTGTTTGTGTTTTTCAAACCATGATAGTTAGGATTAGGATTATGATTTTTTTGCAACTCTAGCCAAAGGATTTCTCGTTCTTTGCAACAATTTATCTAATTGCTCATATGTGTTATCTATGTAGTTACTTAAATGGTCTCCATTTCGTTTTAATCTATATAATAGTGTACATGTCTTAAAAATATTTATTTGAAAATCATTGGTAAATATAAATCTCAAGATTCTTATCTTAGATTTCGTGTATATCATATTGGTTAATAACTCTATTACCTCCTCCAATTTTTTTCCAATATATTAATATTAAAAATATATTTCTTGAGTTAAAAAAAAGGACTCAAAACTTGATCCTAAAGCCAATATATCACTATTTTTAGACTATAAATTCCCATTTAACGATGATAAAACAACATTTAAATATTGTCACAAAGAATAAACATATGAATGACCACCCACATATAATAAATTTATCCAAGTTTGTCTCACATTTAAATCAATCTCTTTTAAAATTTTTACCTTTCACTTCTACTATGACATTATTAACCTATTGATAATAAGCATTTGACCTTCAAATACAATTTGCTAATTTAGCCCCACCAAATCCGAGAGCAAGAACTTACAAGTTGACTTATAGAGCCAGGCTTATGCTTATTGTCATGAAAAAATAAAATCAAAATTTCAATACAAAACCTTTATACATTTATATATACAGAAGCTTCAGGCGTTTCTCGAAATTTAGGAAATTTTGAGCCTCAATGCTTATATGTTTATCTTTTGCGATCTTCTATTCATAAAATCCAAATCTTACCAGTCGTTTTGCCAAGAACCTCAATTTAATCTTGTTCAAAGCGATAATGAACGAAGAATTTTATTGATTTCACAACATAATTTGGTTTTGGAAGTAGCCACACGCCTACCTCAATTGCCTAATTGACATGGCGAAAAATCCCGTGGAACAAATTTTTCATAGCTTGGAATTCATTTCACAATGTGTGCATACCCATTTGTTCAATTTCTTCCAAAACTTGCAGATAAACCAAATCGATTCTACAAATAGGGGAATCAGCTCAGCAACATTAAACAATAATAAAATTTTGCAGTTGAGCAGAGGAGAAACTAAAAGTGGGTCTCTTTTGGAGGAGCGAAAACAGATACCAGATTATTCGAATAGGGCCAATATCAGTGGAGATTTTGATGGCACAGATGCAGTTATTCTTGATAACAACAAATCTTCCAGCAAGGTAGCATTTTAATCTATTTGTATGTGTTTATTTTTTGTAAATAGTTTGCTTTATGATCTTATTGAAACCAGCTATAAGGCAAGACAAACATTTAATATCGAGCATTATGGTATTGGGATTGAACCTGAATTTCCTTGCTATACAATCCATTAAATTCGGAACCCGAAAACTGTTGCTGCTGCTGCTGTTACTTATTTTTGTTAGGTTAATTATAAACTTTTACCTTGCCATCAAATTAAATACAGGTAAATGCACAGTTAAGCTTAGAAAATATGGGTTGGGATTAGGTTTATGCATTACCAGGTCTCAAGAGCCTGTTAGATTCTATAACCTCGCCTTTTGGTGTGAAACTCATCAATCTCCATAACGTGTTGCTATTTCTGTCATGTTATTAAAGAGTTTATATGGAACAGAAACTACTTGGTAACATTGATAAGTCAATAACATATGGCTCAATCTCTTTTCCGCCCTATTTCTGGAATGATGGTGTTTTCTTTGATCTGAAAGAACAATTTTTATTACCTAGCGGTCACATGTAGCAGGGCTTCCGAGTTGTACTAGGTGTTGCCGAGAGAAATTTGGAAAGCTATAGCAGGTAAAATGGTCATATATCAAATTCAAATTTTGTTTCTTAGAACAGAATTTTTGATTTTCCTTGAAAAATTGTATTGGAAACTTGACAGACATCCAATAAAACTTTTAGAATTAGCATGGTGTTGCCATTTGGGAGTAGAAGGTTCTAAATAAAACTCTCAAGTGGGTGCTGGGAAGCCTCAGCTTCCCGTTTTGAATGCCCCTTAATCTCTGCTTCTAAAAAGATGGCTACTAGAGCTTTTAGGTTAAGGTTCCATTTATAACTGCAGCCCTCCACTATTTAGTTTTCATGGTGTCACCTGCACAGAGAAAATTGCTGCAGTAGTCCTCTCCATGGGACCCTGTGCTTATCCTACATCTTTCGCTATTATCTGAAACACAGACCTTTTGGGCTTACACCTTCAGCTTGGAAGCCATGGCTTAAATTCTTAAACGTATGTACTCTGTTAAAGTCATGTAGGACTTGCACACGACCTTTATGAGATGCCGCCC
The DNA here is from genome assembly GCA_019776745.2 of Taxus chinensis. Taxonomy (NCBI): domain Eukaryota; kingdom Viridiplantae; phylum Streptophyta; class Pinopsida; order Cupressales; family Taxaceae; genus Taxus; species Taxus chinensis. Next base: position 60,832,033 of record CM034152.1, on the reverse strand, counting down.
AATTGTTAGGGCCATCTGTACCAGCCATATGCTCTTGCCTTGACCTGCCAGAGTGAAATGGGTAGAACCAAATGGAAAAAATAAACAAGTGTCTCGGTAGGGTTTTTAAGATTTTCGGTAAATGTTATATTTTCGACTGAACCTTACCAAATCTTTACCGAGTCAGTCATATGGACTCACGCTTGACTAACTCAGGAATTTTGCAAAGATTTGGGTAATATTGCTACTATGGGGCCAATCCTCTTGCCGAGTATGCAGAGGTGAGATTACAAGGGTTTTAACTTTTGCAGAGTTGGACGAAGTCCTCTTGCAATTACCTGTGCTTTTGGCAGTCAATGTCTACTCCACCAGTGGTGATTCTTAATAACTAACCTGTTGGTCTAGAATTAGACTAGTAAAAATTTGCTTTTGGAGAACCTTGTTTCAACAAACTAAATTCAAAATAATTGTAGGTAAAAAATACAGGTCAGATTATGGAAAAAACAGCAGTTAGATTGCAATACGCAGCAGACAAATCTGCAAATCTAGTAATAAAATGGAGGGATAAACACATCAGTTTGAACCTCAAAACAATGACTGCATAACCCTGTAGATGATTAGCCCTGAAATTTCTTGCAGACATGCAGTAGTGTGGCTGAACCTTAGTGTTATTAATTTAGGCTTCAACAAAGTGATTTTCAGAAATAGAATAACTTGTGTAACAGAATAAAACACAAACATGCCAATGCAAAAACCTGGTTTAAGGTATAAGGCATACCACAAACCAGCCCAAGCTCTTTAGTAAGCCACTTTCACATGGGAAAACCCCAAAATTTTCCAAAGGGAATAATGGGAATCTTTACTCATAAAAAATGCATGATGAAAAATGATTACAACAAGCTTTCTTATAGCGCAGGAGGATAGGAGAGAGAAGAGGAAATTTGCTGGCAGTTATATTGCTTGACTACATGCATGGACCATTAACTGACATTTAGGAGAAATCTCTGGCAGGTCTTAACTGAACCCCTAACTGAATGCTAACTGATGCATGGAATCCTAATTGAATGCTGACTAAATGCTAAGTGATTTGGGCTTGACTTGTGCATGTGTGTCATGTTTGACATGGTTGCCAAGTTGCCCTTAACAAGCTGTAGTTAACTGCTGGTTTTTTGTTGAAAATTCCTCTACACCATGGTAAGAAGACTTTGATCTTAAAGAACCCTCAATTAGATAGCCCAAAACTGAAAGCCAATAAAAACTGCTGAACTTTAAATGCTAGAATATACAATCACATACATTAGATAAACACTAACTCAAAAGTACTTAATCTGCTCCAAATCACGTCACTGGTTTATTAATCTGAAAAAATAAGCTACAATGCTTTGGAACACACTCTGGAAAAACACACACTGAATGAATAAAACACCTGCCCTAGGCCTTCTTTTATAGCTTAAGAAAAGACCCTAAAAATCGCCCGTATCCTAAAACTAGATTTATTCTAAAATTAAATCAACCCTTGACCTAATTTTCTCCTAGGGATTTCCACCTTTAAATAGACAGTCATTTTGCAAAAACAAAATGCTAAATAAAGACATGCTGTTCTATAACTGGAAAACGAACTACATAAAAACAACTGCTAAAATTGGACAGCCAAGAATAGGACTGCTGTTCTCTGACTGTATGCTCTGCCGAAGTGCACAGAGGTTCCACATGTTCACCTTGCTGGAGGACACACTTTGAAGTACTGTAATCTAACAATCCCTCTTATTGAGGAATGTGTTCTCCACTGATCCTAGTCTCTCACGGAACATCTCGAACTTCTCCTTAGCTAGAGCCTTCATCAGAATGTCTACAACTTGTTGATCTGTCGGAACATAGTCTAGAGCAAGTGCTTCCTTCTAAACTTTGTCTATGAGAAAGTGATGTCTGATGTCAATGTGCTTGGAGTGTTAATGAAATATTGCATTCTTAGAGAGTTTGATACAACTCTGATTGTTACTGTAAAGATTGTAGGCTCACTTTTCTCACCCATCAACTCTGCAATCAACCTGGAAGCCAAATGGCTTCATAAGTAGTAGTGTTGGCTGCCATGTACTTTGCCTTTGCTGAACTCAATACCACTGAAGTATGCATCTTGCTGAACTAGGAAACGACTCCTAAACCAAAATTGAAGCAACATTGTGAAGTACTCTTCCTGTCACCTACATCTCTTGCCCAATTAGAATCAATGAATCCAGGCAACATCAACTCATCATCCCCTGCATTTCTCAACCAAAATGTACTATGCCCTTCAAGTATCGGGGCACATGCTTTGCAGCAACCTAGTGAATCTGCCTTGAGTCAACCATGAATTGGCTCAAAGTGTTCTCTGCAAAACATTTATCTGGTCTGGTATTAACCAGATACCTTAAAAGGACCCAATTGATTGCCTGTACACTGAAGGATCTACCAAATCTGAATCAAGTCAGCATGTAACTTCAGACTCGGTATCATAGGTATCTTTACTCTCTTGCCTGAGCACACGTGGATTCTATAAATATAAGGGAGCTACATAGTTGTAAGGCATCTTGATCTGTAGCTTGAGCCATGTCTTGATTTCAAGTTGGTATTGATTTGGGGCGACTGTCCTTGTATTTGAACCATTTTTGGGTTTTGAAGAAGCTCAGAAGAGTTTGCAAGCTTAGGATATGTCTAGGTTGGGAATTCTTCGCAGAATTTTGCGGAGTCTCATTGCATAGTACATACTGTGATTGGAGTGTACCGGTAATGTGCATGAAAGTGTAATCTCTTTCCTTTGCATTTAAATAGAAACATTGTCATTTGTTTCTTGTTTAGAAGTTGTGCCTGAGATATTGCCTTAGTAAGATCTATTTTGACAAGGGTTGTGTGGTGTTCATTGGGAACCTTGACCGCAATCGTATCAGTTTGGTATCAGAGTTTAGGATTTGAGGGTCTTGTTGAGGTTAGTCAGAGTGTAGGATTTGTGAGTCCCACTGAGGAGATTGGTGTAAACATCAATTTGGGTTCTGTGAGTGACCTAAGGATTTGCTGCTTCCCATACTAGGGGTGTGGGTAGAAGGTAGTTGTGAACATCTCTAGCATTGTGTTGTTGGGTATAGGGTGTTAGGTTGCATAATCTTCTTGTGAGGAAAAAATGGCATGTAGAGTGAAAAGAGTGCTGAGACTAGCTAACTTGGTTGATGTGATAAGGGGAATGCAAGCCCTTTTAGAGGCTATAAAGACCGTGCAACAGAGAGGTGTTGTTGTGGATGCAGATGAAAGCGAGGTGAGAGGACATGCAGAGCAAGAATATGCGGAAGAGCACATTGATGCACAAGAGGACCTATTTTTGTGTGTGATCACAAGGATTGTAAGAAAACCATGCATAAACATTCCATGTTGCTCTGGGAACATGGATCCAAAAGACTTGATAGACTGGATCGCAAGGATTGAGAATTACTTTGAGTATGAAGGTGTGGAAGATAACAAGAAGGTTAGATTTGCAAATACCAAGTTGAAAGGCCATGCATCCTGGCAGTGGGATCATGTGTAGAATGAGAGCGTTTAAAGAGGTAAAGATAAGCTGAAGAAATGGGATCGAATGGTGACAAAGTTGAAGGCTAAGTTTATGCTTGTAGATTTCTAGTCCCATCTATTCAAGCAGTTGTGAAACCTACATCCAAAATAGTTGAGTGTCAAGAAGTACACAAAGGAGTTTTATCGGCTCAACATTAGAGTTAGCCATGTGGAAGATGATGCCAAACAAATCTCGAGGTATGTCAATTGACTACACATTTCTATTCCGGATTAACTCAGTATGGTTAGGCTGATATTAGTAGAGGAAAAGCCTATCAGTTTGTGTTGAAGGTTGAGGAGAAGTCCCATAGACACTAAAACAATGCATGAGGAGAAGTCCCATAGACACTAAAACAACGCATGAGGAGAAAGTTCTTGTGTAAAGGTAGCAACTTGTGCTATGATGCACATAGCAATGTGCAAGAGGGAGAAGCGATCATCTTGCATGAGTAGAGTCATGCATAGAGAGGTGGACGAATATCTACGTCCAAAGGTAGAGGCTGTAGATGAGGTAGAGAATTCAGTGGAACCTGTTGTTGTTGTGGAGAGACTGGGTATTGCGCATTCGAATGTCCACAAGCTGTGCAAAGTAGGGCAAGCCAGAGGAATGATGCTATCAATCATGTTGCTCAACTTACAAATGAGGAGAGCGATATGTGAGCAAGTAGCGCAAGGGAACCTGAATGTGGTGAAGCGCTCATGATGAAACAGGTGTTGTTAAGCCCACGAAAGAAGAACATGTGCCACCGCAGAGGAAGAATCTATTCAAAACCATTTGCAAGTCTGGAGGTAAGTGTTGTAAGGTCATTATTGATGGTGGTAGCACTGATAACCTTGTTTATGAAGATATGGTAAGGAAGCTTGGTTTGAAGAAGATTGCGCATTGGAACCTATACAAGGTGTTGTGGCTATTGAAGGGGCATCAATTGCTTGTGAACGAGCAATGTAGAGTGCGTATCAAGATTGGTGCATATGAAGATGAAATCTTGTGTGACATAATGCCTATAGACGTATGCCATGTGTTATTGAGGAGACCTTGGCAGTATGACAGATAAGTGGTTCATGATGGCCGTATAAACACTTATACTTTGGTGAAAGACGGATAGAAGTACACTCTGAAGCCTTTGAAGGATTTAAGTGTAGATGTTGAGAGGAGGTTGCAAGTATTGATGGTTTTAGAGAAAAAGTTCCTAAATGTTGTGAAGAGGGACACTATGAGTTTTGCATTCATTTTGAAGCTACTGCAAAAAAGAATAGAGTGCGCAACCGTGCAAATAGAGATCCCACAAAAGGTGAGAGAATTGATAGGTGAATATTTAGATATCATGACGAAGAATATTCTAGATAGAATACCACCTACGCATAATATTAGTCATCAAATGGACATGATACCATGAGCAAACTTGCCAAACAAAGTTGTGTATAAGCTGACACTTTTGGACAATGAAGAGATGAGGCATCAAGTACAATAATTGCTTGACAAACGGTTGCTCAAAGAATCTCTAAGCCCATGCTCAATACTTGCAGTATTGGCACCAAAGAAAGGAGGAGAATGGAAAATGAGCATTGATTCTAGAGCCATAAAAAAAATTACTATCTAGTATAGATTTCCGTTGCCGTGCATGGGTGATTTGACGGACTATCTCAGTGGAGCAAAGTACTTCAAAAAGATTGATTGGAAGAGTGGATACCATCAACTTAGAATTGGAGGAGATGAGTGGAAGACCACGTTCAAAACATAGAATGGTTTGTATAAGTGGTTGGTCATGCCATTTGGGCTAACCAATGCACCAAGCCCATTCATGCGATTGATGAATGGAGTGTTGAAGCCATTTATGGGTAAGTTTGAAATTGTTTACTTGGATGACATTCTGGTTTTTCGCGAAACATAGGAAGAGCACTTAGATGTTTGCATGAGGAGAAGTTGTTGGTAAACTTGAAGAATGTGTACTTTCATGAAGAAGGATTTGGTCTACTTAGGATTTGTGATATCTCATGAAGTCTTGAAGATGGATCTTGAGAAGGTGTGAGTTATAGTAGATTGGTCGTCACCTAGAACAAAAGCCCGTAGCTTCCATGCACTTGCAAGCTTCTACTAGAAGTTCATTGGAGGATTCGGTGAGATTTGAGCAATGGTCACTGAGGTGATGCAAAAGGATAGGAAGGAATTTCTGTGGACCGCGGATGTAGAATATCCATTTTAGCAACTTAAGAAGAAGGTCACAGAGCGACCAATATTGGCCTTACCTGATTTCAACAAGCCAGTTCAGGTTGATTGTGATGCCCGTGGGGCATCAATTGGAGCGGTGATGAGTCAAGAAGGAAGACCCATTTGCATACTTAGGCGAGAAAATGAATGACACAAGAAGGAAGTATTTAGTGTATGATCAAGAGTTTTATGCCATCGTGCAAGCTTTGAAGAAGTGGATGAAGATGCTAGGGTTAAACCCTAGACCACAAGAATATGCCAAGTAGCCAAACCCAAACGAGTTTCTCTTGAAAGAAGAAAAAGAACATGCAAAGGTAGCAGATACATCAACACCTCAAGAGGCCAAGGATGAAATCATGGGGCATGTAACAGAAAAAGAAAATTCAGATCTGCAACAGGGTTTTGAGGTGCAGTCCCAAGAAGACCATGTTGAGGGGCATGCACATGAGAAAAGAGCTTTACTGGTCGCTAATGCTGATTTTTGAGCTGGCTGGAATTTTTAGAACAACAACCTATAAGAAGCAAGTTTATGGTGTTCACGATTCTAGCGAGAACTATGAAGATGCTCCATACATGTGTCAACAAAGTATGTATGAAGTCAAGGCGGAAAGGGCTTAACTTGTTGAATGTGAAGAGTCTAAGAGGAAGGAGACTGGTGATCCTAACTCAAAAATTCTGAGTCACAAGGATAGAGGTGTGGAAGATATCTCAATCATTCTTCATCTGACAAAGGAAGGTGAGCAAGTTGTGGATAGCCAAAGGTATGAAAGTGTCGTGGATTTGTTGCTTCCTACTATGTCATTTCATATGTGTTGTCATCATGGGAACCATGTTGAAAGAAATGATCTTATGTCAAGTTTGATTCCTCATGGTATAACACGGTAGATTTGTGGTCGTCATGAACAACATAGTGAAAATAATGATAGAATGAAGAGCACTTTGAGTGGCAAAGGGCACATGGATACTTTCATACAAGTTCTAAATTGCTTGTACATGAAAGTTTGGGATCCGGGTGATCCTTTCAGAGTCAAGAAGGATGAGATTTGGGTAAAATGGGATCCCTTAGTTATGTGTTATCGACTTAACATAGTGGGTATGGATATGGGAGTTGTCTCCAACTTTTGGGCTGCTGTCCACCCCATTTCTGGTTTCTCCCATATACATTTTATTGAGATAGAAGAAGATTTTGTCACTAGAAAGTTGCATCTTCCACTTACAGTCACTGATGAGGTCTTGGCACTTGTTATAAGATGGTTTCCAGCCACCATAAGCCCAAGGTTGAGTAAGAAAGTACCATGCTACAGCCAGGGTATGATGCTCTTTCTAATTTCATATGTTGGAATGACAGTACTTAATTTGGACAGAGGTAAATTGGCAAGTTTGATGAAGTTCTGGTCTAACATGATGTATGCAAGGGGTGGACACAAGGCAAATCCCATATTTTCATTTTTAGAACAACAATTATATCATAGAGGTTTTCAGCTCCTAATCCATGCACATGCTCTTAGAAGAAGTCTTCCAATGAAAGTGGATGTTGAGTTCATGAATTTTATATTTGGAAGTGAGCAAGATGGATGTTATCTCGCTTCCCTGAGCATTGTAACCCAGCTGGAAATTGGTGGTATGATTGTAAGTAGTAGAAGTCGTGTTTTATGGGTTTTAAGACATGCTGTCCTAAAAAATTGTACTGCTGTTATCAACATTTTCAGTTTTCCCAACACATTGTTTGCTGCCACACAAATGGGGAGTGTCATGAAATATAGTGATTTTCAATTGGGAGAATTTTCAATCAATAAGGGGATGTTTCCAGCCCCCATAACATTGTCATTATGGAATTTCATGAACGGGTTTCAGTGGGACAACATGATTGAGTTTTTCAGACATCCAAAACTTGAGGGGAGGTTATGAGATGCTTGTAAGTAATGAGAGAAAGTTGGCCATCATGTTTATAAGGCATAATGAAGTGATAATGGGAACCCATATTTTCTTTAATATGTTTTTTTTATGTGCATGTCCAAGAAAGGAGAAAAAAGAAAAGTGTAAACAACCTTGAAGGGAGGTACAGAGCATGAAGGAGAAAGAAGACAAGGATGTGATAGAGCAGCCGAGTTTGTTATCGGCTTAGGTAAATGAGGAACAGGATGAGTTTGTAGCTCGTGATGATGGGATGGAAGAGATGCTTCTCCGAGCATTAAAAGCACATGGTGACAAATATGCAAACAATGATGAGATGATATCATCATATGACAGCATGCAAGTATACCTGAAGACAGTTATGGACCTAATTTCTAGCACTAATGTTATTGTCATCATAATTATCCGCCATCGCACCACTTCTTGGGCAGTCACACAAGTGATTTGGCAGGGATGTCCAGTCATGGGAAAGAATATTTTTCTAGTTGGTGACAACCAATGGAGAGTTTTTCAATCCTAGTACGGATACCTACCACATCTACATCAATCATGTTACTTAATTTTGCATGGGTTTGTCATATTTATATCATTCCTAAATTGTTGGTCATAATGTTTTCAGTCGTGAATAGTTGTACACTTGTGCAATTTGAGAGGGTTTCCTTACATGGTAATGTAAGTGAAGGGGCTCCAATATTGAAGACAATCCTCCCAGCCATCCTAGTGCTTATTTGGATGGAATTCCAAGTGACTTGTGGTTGTTAAGACTTGTTTCCAACTTACATGCAAGCTGTGTTGTGCCATGCTTTGGAGGGATCAACCCATGATAACATTATGGGACTGATTGGAGCTCTGCTATGATCCTAGTGCGCGGATTCACTAATGCCTGAAGGTTTTGTTGTAAGGGTTCGTTACATCTGGTATCAAAGCGACCACCTGTGTTCGAAGCCCACTCGGTTGGTTACGTTGTGTAGTTGGGGCCCATGGGGTGCCTAAACATCGGTGAAACGGGGCTTGCAAGTATGGGAGTGCGGGTGCAGACCCAACCCGAAATTGGACTTTACGGAAGCGTGGTGGGATAATATGATCCTCATGTGCATATTTCACTAACACCTCGAGGTTTTGGCGTAATGGTTTGTTACAATAGGTGCACGTTTGAATCTCTTGACGGGCTAGGAGCTTGTCTAAAGGTCATGAGAGACTAGAACAAAGATGGAGTATGTAGGTACACGGTATGTGAGCACTTGGGGCAACGTTTGGCCTTAAAACAAGTGTATGAACTGGAAATGTTCTTCATGCTTTGGGTTAGAAGGGTGTTCATTGAGGGAGAGCATACAAATGTGAGTGATGGATGGAGTAGACCATATGATAATTGTTGGCAGTGGTTGTTCCACTTGACAACTATGGGATTTAGATGTTTTGGTTGTATAGTATGATGGTACTTGGGCTTGTGAGCTTGCAATTGCTTGAGGACAAACAATTTTGGGAGGGGAGCGTTGTAATGTCCCCTTCTCAACGTTAGTTCTCTTTGAAGACCTTGAGTCCATTCCACTTCCCAAGTGGGCTAAAAGCGATTGAGCAAGGGAAGCTTAATGTCATGATTTTTAGTTGTTTTTGTGAGCTTTGCATTATTTATAAGTAATTTTCTAAGTATATTTAGGTGAGCTAGGAAAAAGGTGAAAAACCAATTGAAAAATAACAGAAAAAGGAACTATTATGTCCCCAAGGAGGTCGGTCTTATTTGGGAGGATTCTATCTCAAGGTTTTGGCGCTACCTCTAGCTTTTTGGAATTGGGGTCGCTTGGCTTGGAAGATGTTTATGTCCTGCTTCTCCATTCCTTGAAACACCATGAACGCCCAACATGGGGGGAGTGTCCAAGCGTAATACTATTTTTCAATTTTGTTTTGCATATAGAGGATTAAAAAAACTAGTGGTTAGGGTTTGTTTTTCTATATTAGAAGGTTTTGAGAAAGGTTGGTGTGGTTTATTGTTGGTCTCATATGTAGAGGCTACATTCGGAGAAACAAAGGTCAAGGTATTTTTTAATATGCAGCAGGGAGCATCTCCAACCGTTGTAACACTTTTTTCTTAATTTTGTGACTTGTATGGTAGAAGGATTTGGTGAAAACTAGTGGTTTGACACTCATTTGTTCTGTTCTATATTAGGATTGCTTCCTAATTTATAGGATGGTGTGGTTTCATGTTTTTATATTGTACTTTAGGAATTTGAGAATCATGAAGGTTAAGGTCATGTTTTAATATGCAGAGGCTTACTACTGGGAAAAAGAGGCGAGTGATTTTGTATTTATATGTTAATGGCTCCAAAAGGCTAGAGGATTTATGTCATTTATCGTGTAGAGGACTTGCTCTAAGATAAGTAGGGTAAGGGTTTGTATTCTTATATGCTTTGGATACTGTAGAAGTCGTGTTGGAAATGAATATTTGTAATTTCATTAAGGGATGTCATAAGATATTTTGGAATGCTGTAGCTAGAAAAACATAGAATTTACTAGTATTATATATGATTTCGGTTGGTGCAATTTCTCAATTTTTTCTCAGTAAATGTTTATGAAAATTTGGTCAATACAGAGATACCATTAAAGTCCACCATTTGATCCAATTGGCAAATCTATTTAGTCTGATGTTGTTGCACCCAACTTGAAAACTTCAGCTAGATATGGCTAAACATAGCCTCATAAAAGAGGTGACCCTTGTTGAGATAGATTCGGGACCTGACCTTTTCATACCTGTAGATGGTTACCATTTGAAAGACTAGATGCCAGGGTTTATATTTTACATGTGTGGAGGATACCAAGTTGATGAACTAGGGTTAGATGTTGTTCAGCCAGTAATGTATAGTGCTAATCTTGTTAACAGGAGGATCGTTGTCTTGCCTGTGATTAGACCAGATAAACAAGCTCCCTTGGAGGCAGATGCATGGAGGTTTGCTGCACCACGGTCTCAATTACATCTCCAAGCTCTACGATGCAGGTAGGCTAATTTACCATTATGCTTTCTAATTCTAGTCATTTATTTTCACATGAGGATAAATTTCGAGCTTTTGTCCTTCCATGAACTAGCTTACCATATTAGTAGTTGTAACATCATGTATCCCTTGAGGGCATGCAAAAGTAAGATTTTTTAGTCATTTTTAAAATTTAATATCCATTCCATATGCATCATTAGACAATCCTCAAAGTTGGCACTCACTCTTTGGGTAGGACAATTTGACTTCTATGTATGTTACCAGGTAAGACTTGATGAGTGGGGTCCGAACCCCAATTACGAATATGCTGATGCCAAGTCATTATGTGATGAGGTAGTAATCCAGCAGGTTACTGGGATTGCCTCGGATCATGGTTGAGGACCAGCGTAGTACCCTGTTCTTGGTAATTTTTTCTGTAGACAGGCTTGGAACATGTGTGTCAAGAATTGAGGGTTAGCAATTGTAACTTCTTGCAGCCTCACCCACTCATGTCATATTAGAAAAACAAAATCACAGGAACAACGCAACTGTCACCGAAGGTATTCAAGCAGCTGAATTCATGGAGCTGTTGAAACATGTTATTAACAGATATTATTACCGTTTGGGTCAACCATACAATTTGCACCTGAAACACAAGATATTATGCTTGTTTTTTAGATTGCATATCGTTAAGAGAACCAGAAGCAACCTCTGATAGACAGTGTTACTTACTGCCGAATTTCAATCAAACTGAAAAGGCATTGAAAACGACTCTTAACATTCATTTATCAGACAAACTGTAAGAGAAGCCATGTTTCTACTTTGGTGGTAACTTTGAATTTCTATATTGTTCCGGGTTACTTCAAAATCAGCAGAAGTATTTCTACTAGACGTAATTTCACTGACCATATACTTACGGGATGGGTTAGTAAGGCCTCAGACCATAGTTGCCTATGACTTTGGGACGAGGTTTCTAGGATGGATTTTTTTTTTTCAAATTTTGGAGTTAGTGGGGGGACAGCTAATAAAGACAATATCCGTTATATATAGTTGCTACCTTGGATATTCTTGTTCTAATTCCCCAAACTCTCCAATGTAAAATCGTACAGTTTCCATAGGCTTGAACGATTAATGCGGCAATTATTCAGCCTCATAAGTGAAGGATGCAAACGTTTAAATTTATCTATTCTCTGTTTTTTTAGCTCCCTTCACTGCTGGAAATTAGAATGAACAGGGATTGTTGGGTTGCAGTAACTCCATTTCTCAAGAAACTAGCATTTTTAGAGCTATTTCTAGCATGAGACAAACATCCATCCGAATCAGTGCCAAAAAATGATTCAATGAAAAACAAAAGTCTTCAATTAAGTCAACACGATGTTAGACTACAACCACACATTTCTCCATAATAATCCTATTTTGTGATCATACCAATATATCGTCATAGTCTCTTGTTGATGTGCATAACCAAGTTTTCTGGTGGAACACAATAATGCAATGTCTGTGTAGCCTGTGATTGTTTCTGACACAATTGTGAACCGTCTCCTACATTCCCAATGAAGTATCTATATCAGACATTTATTTGCTTCTAGTGAAGGTCTTGGATATCAGTACTATACCCTCGCTGATCCTGATCTTTGTCAAGCTGCATAGAAAGATGAGGATTTTTAACCCACCATGATGATGGGCTCTAAAACCTTGTAAAAAGGTGTCTAAAGCATTTCTTGAGACACAAGGAACTTCATGTACAACAGTTGTTTCTCGGTTCCAACCGATTTTGAGTTTAATTTACTGTTTCTCTTAAGAGTGGATCCTGTAATATCCTTGAAAATAATTTCTAACAAATCTGGAAATTTTTGTCAATCCCTTGGGCAGCATTATTATAAAGTCTGATTTCTATAACAGCAATGCAATAATATGATATTTTAATATAAAAACAATAAACCATAATTTGTAAAAATAATATTTTACGTATTGAATATGAACTGACTACAATAAAGATACCAGTGTTTGAATACAATTGATATGGAGTTGAATTGACAGAACATTTGCACCCTGAATTGTCACTGCAACCCCTGAATGGAATTGCCAAGAACTTAGATGTGAGGGTTTTCGTCCCCAAACTTGTATGCAAATGACGGATTTCGTCCTCTATTGCTATTGCAAAAACTGAAGCCACTTGTAGACCAAGAAAATAATTGATGAATTTCCAAGATGTGTTACAATGAACCCCCAAGTCTGCCTTTATAACTTTCAGACACTCTAAAGTGGGCGCATCCCTTTTTAAACTTACATGCACAAGCTTGGAATTATTAAAAATAATAGATCCCTCCTCCATGTTGGCGCCCCCTCCAAAAATAGGATTAAACATTTTTAAATAATCTTTTATTCACCTCCATGTTGGCGCCCCATCCTAATTATAGGATTAATGTATTTAAATAATATTTTTGCAATCCCTTATCCTATAATTAGGAGTTACAATAGCATGCAACTCTCTCTTCAACTTTGGTGCCCCCCATCATTTATTTATTAATTCTAACTACGAGTCCAATAATAGAAGTCAACCTTCTACTATTATTTAACATTTTATTCAAACAATGCTTTTTGGATTAAAATATAATTTAAGTGTCCTTTTCCAATTAAAATATAAAAATATCATTGGATTGTTAGGTTGTTGAGCCTATTTTCATGTGAGATGTGTTGTAAATTGTACACTAAAAGCACTGTACACTCTTCATGTATTCTCGTCGGGCCCCTCGAGATTTTATTTGGATTAACTGAAAATGTGGTCTTTTCATGTATTAATTATATGGGTGGTATTTAACGCATAGGTTTATGGATCGGTTACTTGGCCCATGGTATTCGTACCGTTGGTATTGTAAAATTTCTTAGACAATCACCTATTGATGTGCTTATAAATAGCTGGAGATACAGTAGGTAGATATATGGGTGTGTGAATTCAAGTGTGACTTTGAGAGAGTTTGTTGAGCATAGCTCCAAACAAGATCTGCATTTTGTGAGAAGATTGATTTGAGAGTGGATTATACTCTTGTTGGCTCGTAATAAAATCTAGGCAAGTGTTTCTTGGTGGATGTAGCCCACATTGGGTGAACCATGTTAAATTCTGTCTTCTTGTTGTGTATTTTCGTTTATGTATATTTTGTTCATAGTTCTTGTTGCTACGATTTTGTGGGATTGATTTGCATATATTTCTTTTTATCCCTAACACGGACCACTTAAATTAATTTATTTTCCTCTTTTAATTTCCCCCTACCCTACGAAAAATAATAAAAATAGGCTTCAGGTATTCATAATTAATTAATTCTGAAAAGGGGACATTATAGTCCGCCCTTTCCAAAATTGCTTGCCCTAAAGTAATGCCATTTCAATTCTCTCATTCTGAACTGTCCTGCAAATACTGGGATCCCAAATCCATCTTGGGAATTTGCAATTCCCAAACCTTGAAGCTGTTGGCTTTTGCTGCAACTTTATGATATGATTAGGAAACCATACACTAGGTGAAGCTCTTTCAATAACCTTAATAAAAGAGTCTAGAGTAGTGGAATCATGCATCAATTGGGATATGGAAAGTGTGCTAACAACATTAATACCCTCCATTCTGCTAGCTGAAACTGATGTTGTAACTCTGTCAATGATCCCGTGGATTACCACCTCTTTCCCATCTAACTTAAACTTCAACTCCATATTATGAAAGTTTTGGATGAATTCCCCCAGTGAATGCAACCATTGCACTCCTAACAACAAGTCAGTCTCTTTCAAACCAACAACATAAAAATCATCACTCATCTTATGGTCATCCAATGTGAAGCTAAGTTGTTAAAGCTTTTTCCGGCAAGTTGTGGTAAAATCATCAACTACAATGACGCTGAAACTTGTTACATCATTTGTCTCCAAATATCTCCTATTCACCAATCCTTCATTTATAAAATTGTGGGTTTCCCCACTATCAATCAACACTATAATGTTTTGCCCAAGATGGAATCCACTAACCCTAAAGGGTTGATATTGTAGTATACGTGTAAGTGTGGCAAGAGTGCTTCCTACAACCTTTGGTTCTTCTTCTGAATCTTCATCCGATATCACTTCTATGTAATGCACCTGTCGATTGGAAGACACGTATGACCCGGTCCCCATGGATCCCTGCAAGTGAAGCGTAGTTTGTTCCACCTGAGTTCATTTCGAGTCTCATTGCCCGTTGTCCATATCTGCTTGACAGGTTCTGCCCCTAGTTGCTCCATAGAATACGTTTTTGGCTGCTTGGAAGGTATTGTTGTTAGCTGCCCTAAAGGTGTTTTTTGTTCCTAAAAAAATGTAGTTCTTTGTTGTCCTATAGGCAAAAATTTCCCTTTAGGGGTTGCTATTTCCAAATCCAAAGACTTTTTGACAACTCCTTGTAGAGAGGTAGGGCTAAAAGCTTTCACTAAACCCCTAAGAGATTCAGTTAACCTTTCCATGAACAAAACAATTAATCTCCTCTCTGTCACATTAGGTACCATGACAAAAAGCTTTTGAAATTCAGCTACATAGGCACTTACTGAATGTAGTTGTTTGAGTTGAGCTAATTCCCGAAAATGAATTTCTAGATCCACTCCGTCAAATCTCTCTTTCAACCTGTCACTGAAATCGCCATATGAGTGGATGAGATTGTGTCCTTGTGTGATTAGCCCATGGTACCACCACTCGTGTGCTATACCTTCTAGTTAAAGGGTTGCAAATTTGATGGCTTCCTCTTCCATCATTGGCCTGAGTGATAAAAAAGTTTGTATCCATGCACAAGTTGTACTCTTACCAGAGCTGTCAAAAGTAGGGAGTGACAACTTCCCTAATGCCCGCTACAGGTCTCTCTGATTAACTTGTGGTTTAGAGTCAACTCATTGTCCACTCTTTCTTTTCTTCAAATTGATGAAATTAGTGAGCGATATAGCCTCTCTAATCTCACCTAGAAGTACCCTGTACTCCTCATAGCTAGCAACAATATCATCTGCTATAGATGGCTGAGTTTCCACCTTTGGAACTGCTTCCTCGCAAAAAAAAAAACGCTGGAAGGGCCTGACAATAGAACCAGTGACTGTTCTCTGAGTGTGCTGGTTATGATTCACTCTTGAAGAGCTTCCCTCACCATTTGGAGCCCTTTGTTCAATAGCTCACATACTCGTATTCGGCAAAAACTCGGCAAGACTCGGCGAATATTCAGAAACTAGTATATCTATATATCTAGTATTGGCCATGGCCACCTATATAGTTGGAGAGAGATATAGATGAGATATAGAGAGGGGAGATGTGTGCTAGTAAACTGAGGACGAGCATTCGTTGCTTACGACTTCTTATTCCCCCTCTGTAGACGTGAGATGAGTGGCCCTGAACTATCCGTTTGGGAGCACTGGGCTCCTCCACCCCCCGAAAATCTGTCTAGTTTTCCCATTAACAAAATATGATATCACAACTTAGAAAAAGTGTTAACTTCGCTGTAGCATCAAACACCATCTCTTTTAAAGATACCATATGTAAAGTTGACACGAAAATCCTACACCTCCAATCGCATGATACTGAAGAAATAAGATAAGATGTTTCTCATATTTTATGTCCTAAACCCAACTTATTCAGAGATGCAAGAAGTTGCTTGGTCCAAAAAGGTGCAAAAATGGATTTTATGAAATAAGAAAAATATTGCCATCATTATGCGTAAAAAGGTGCTCGATGAGAATATACACTGTTTAGACCACCTTACAACATCAAGCACCTCAGATTCGAATTCCACACCCATAAAAAACTTACTGACACAAATGCACAGTTTCATGAAAGCCTCATGTTCCCGGACCCTTATCCAAAAATGGCACATTTTATTTTGTACTTAAAGCCCCTTTATTCACCAAAAATCCAAAAAAGGCGAAACTAAAAATCCAGAACAAGAAATTATTCCGTTGTCAGCTGAATCAGGATGACAATTGGATAACGGTTCAGCCGGTTTGGCCTTGCCAAACCGACCAGTGAAGTACCAAACCAGTCGAACGGTCCGGTTTTTTAACCGGTTCATCGTCTAAATCATGTTGAACCAGTCGAACAAGCCGGTCTCCGGATTCCGGTTTGGTCGGTAAAATGAATAACACTTAAACTGGAAGATACCATGTATCTCCACATAGCTAGTAGCAATATCATGCTGATGAAAGATCGTTGAGTTTCCACCTCTAGAATTGTTTCCTCATTGCGAAGGAATTCCCGTGCTAGAAGTTTTCATAGCAATAGAACTAGTGCTTGTTTAGTCAAGTGTGTTGGCGAGTACTCGTTGAGTTTGCTAATTATGGCTGTAACACCCTCCAAACACAATTTTCACCTAGATATGTTTGCCAAAATTGTTGAGACCTCCATAGCCACTTGGATCAGAGCGATTCAATCATAACGGCTTCAACCTGAAGTCATGGTTGCCTTTAACAAGCTTGTCAGAATCGTCCCTCTGCAAAAGGTCCTGGTTTTCCATGACTGTTTAAGCAAAACCGTTATGATACCTTGTTTTCTTTCATAGCAACAAACTTAAATATAAAACAATAAAACCAACTTTCTCATTTTCACGAAGAACCAATAGACGAAAAACTACGACGTTTTGAGAAGAACATTTGGTGCAAAATATAAAATTCTTGACAATATTTTCATTGCAACACGACAACGGTAAGTGCTATTTTCTAAAAGTCATAGGTATTGAGAGGAAATTCACCCTAATACCACTAGTAAGTTTATCCCTAAAATAGTGATACTCCCAGCAAATCTGCAATATCTTGAATATGTAAGAAGCATCGAAAAGAGGAATTTTTAAAACTTTCTGATAAAATTAATAGTTTTCAGGCAATGGCCATCTAACGATAATAGTAGGTTTCTATAAAAAATAGACCTTCAACAATTACAATGATCCAACTAGTTAGGGACATCAGAAAGCTCAATATATTGGAAACTAACTTAAAATAGCAGTTCTGGACCCTATTTGCTAAAAATAAAAAATTCCAGATGTCTGAGTGTAGAATTGTTCGTGGTGACTCCAACTTTGCTCAGAACAGTGATTTTTGCACCCTTGAATGACCAATTGCTCAGGTCTTGTGCCCATTTCAACCCTGGAATCACTGAGTAAACTGAGAAGTGGGGGACATTGATGTCACTCACATGGATCTCGAAGATCTGAAAAATAGAATGCTAGGAGGAATTTGGGAGCCAGTGGAAGAAAAACCATAGTTACATAAGACTCTCAGACGGTGTTGACGGGGTTTCCGGGACGGCGGGGGGATAGGCAAGGGGACGGCTGCATAAAAAGATATAATATATTTTATCAATTTCCACAGATGATGTGTTACATGAATGAGCCCCCAAGAATTCAATAACCTAATGATTAACTCTCAAGAAAGTTTCCAAAGATTGGTAACCAGTAACCACTAATTATTAATCCAATTATTCATCACATAAGCCAAGGCCCAAAATGCTACAGCTCCTATATATTATATTCTATGTTGGTGTCCTTCAACATGACAATGAAAGACTAAATAGTAAATAGTAAAGCTGATAATTTAAATAATAAGTCTTAGTCTTACTCTTCAATAATCAACATGAGAAGAGTTGGATTACACAAAAGCATGTAGCATATGCTACTTCAATATTATGTCATGTCTCATAACCAAAATGACATTATTTATAACCAAAATGATAACAAGTGACAAGTACACCTCAAAAATCACTAGTCAGAGCCCTCCGACTATTACTGTTGCAAACCGCTCCTCCTCAATAATGCTTTTTGGATTGCAAAAGATAATTTAAGTGCCCTTTTCTAATTAATATATAAAAATATCCTTGGACCACTTAAATTAATTTATTTTCCTCTTTCAATTTTCCCTTAGCCTATGGAAAATAATAAAAATAGGCTTCAAGTATTCAAAATTAATTAATTCTAAAAAGGGGACATTATTACATTTAGTTAATCTTGCTTCTTGTTTTCTCGTCAACAAAGACAATTTACTTTCTATTTGTAGCACTCCTAGCCGCGTAACTAATGATCCTACCACTACTTTGGTCCCTTGCATCAAGTCCCCCAATATGCAGGCAACTTTCTCCAACATTAATCCAACACCATAAGCAAACTTGAGCCAATCAGTTCTGACTCCATGAAGCATTCTTACATGCATTATACATTTTTCAGGGCTTTCCAGAAACCCTTCCTCGAGCATCCTCGTCATCTATACCTAAGACAATCCTGCAAGCCTCTCCATGAGACCATTTAGAACGCATATGCGTCCATCTGTAAAGGGGTGTTCAACTTGTCCCACCTTTGCTCAACGATCAGTTGAACATGGTGATGGTAGAACTCCAGAGTGGGGTCCCTTGCTCGCACTTTACAACCTTCATCTAGCCAAGCATACTATCAATACACTCGTGTATCTCACAAAGGTTAGTGAAATCAATAACCCCCATTTTTTATCACACTCAAAACCCAGAGATACAATTAATGTTATGTATCTCACATCTATCCAAAATGTGTCTCTCACCACCATTGCTTTCACCCTCTTCCCGGCTTTGTTCTGGACCCATCCCACTGTAGACCACTCTGATGTCATGACCATGCAAACAAAGTAATCAGCCTCCTACAACTCAAGCATCTTATCCAACAAAATAAAGTATTGATGCAAAACACTGTGTCCACTGGCTTCATAGGAAATTCCTTCCTCCTTCCCAAGAAAAGCTACGAGAAAGAGTACCAATGATGTATGGTAGTTACAGATGAACATTTACACCTTTCTAGCATCTACCACTACACTTTTAGAACCCTGAATTTTTACAAGGCTATTTAATGCATTGTTCATGGCATGCAAGCAACATAGGGCTCCAAAATATATGTTGGTAGTGAGCCTCACAAGCTTAGCTATTGCCCTGCACACATAAGTCACATCTGTATAACCTACACAATGTTGGCAATTGCCAACCTCCTCAATGGCATCACGCAAAATGGTTCTATTAGCTAAAAGGTTGTGCATCCTTCTTCTATTGTGAACAATTAATTTCCCTAAAAAGTAAGGACCCTCTCTACATTTGTAACAATGATATTGATGATTGGGTGGTGTCTAAATATCTTGTCCACCCATCCATGATGATGATGCAACCGCAGAGACTCGTGTGAACCTCATTTCTTACCATCATAAGTTAAACTTGCAATATAGTTCCTATCCAAGATTGTGGTCCTCAACTTCGTGTCTCTTAGGGGCACATAACCAACACCTATCTTTGCTACATTAGCCTTAGCCCTTTGTAATAAGGAGAGCGAGCAGCATGAAATGGGATGCCACGTTTTACCAAATTAAAACAATTTTCCAATGGCATCATTAGTCTCGTCTTAGCCTTTGTATCATACATATCAATAACTGAATTGGATACATACAACCTTCTCTTCCCCTACTACAAAAAGCATCCACTTCAGTATACCTCATAAGCTTGCTGCAATATTTGAGAAAGCATCCTCATAAAATTATTTACAGATACTAGAAGGGGTGCCAGATCCTCTAGTTACTGTGCCGCTCAAATTCTGAAATTTTCACATCCTAAATCTCCATTATACAACCTCGCTTCGATTTCCTGCCCTCCCTTCAAGTGATAGTGTCCACACTCGCCTAACACCTTTCTTCCATAATGTGCAATAAAATGTGCATTCAACCTAGTAATGCTCCAACCAAGTCAATGAGCATATATTGCACTTCTATGTTTTAGCATCCCCTAAAATGTTTGATCTAGGACCTATTCATACAATTTGATCAAATTGTTTCAAAGGTGGTTCCCTGAGCTCACCTCTCCAGTCATCTCACCATAGCCTCATATCCTAGCATCTTAAAGGAGCAATCCAAACTTTTCAGCAACTTCCATGTGTAATATACCAAATGATTTGTCGTTTGATCCCTATCCTTCCATCATCCTAATCAAAATCTCATTGACTCGTTTGAAAAATTATCACATTCAGCTTCCATTAAATTGCCATGTCTTTGCAACTTATAGTGGGGCTGAAATAATTTTACAAAGCTAGAAGTATAAGGCAAAATCCTAGCATTGCACAGAATCTTATGGATATTGAAAAAAACAACAAAGCAAGAGTGCCCTTCTTGAACCCACTTTGCATTTGGAAAAATCGATTATAAAACAACAGGCAATGCTAAACCTTTCTAGACTTATACAGTTCTTTAACACCAAAATATCTTCATTTGGGAAATCCGGACCTAAAAAAGTAAAATCCTTAATAGTCTATGCCTTGCCCTATCTTTTAAGTTTTTGACCCACTGTTGCATTTGGAAATTTTATCTAAAACTAATTTAGCAACAATGCCCTTGTTTCATCTAAACCCACTTTGCACCTTTAGAAACTTAAGAAAACAGACATGTGAATTTTCACTTGTTTAACCCACTTTGAAGTTTGCATTTGGGTCAATTTAAAACTAATTTAGCTGTTTCTTTATGGCTATATGAACCTGTGATGATCATCGTACATACCTCCTTGGGTTTTTAGACCTAATTTAGGCTTTACTCTATGCTCTCGGATCAATCCTCACAACATCCCTTTCTCTTGACATCTTCCATCTTTAGCTATAGTGTACATTTTAGAATGAGCTTGAGTTATGGCTTTGAATTGCAAGTTTCCTATGGAGTGTTGTCAACATTAAGGATGTAGATATGAACAGCTTTGCACGTCAAGAATAAGGAAAAAGTTGTGTTTTAAAAGTGTGCCCATTTTTTTTAATGTGGAAAATGTAAGTCAAATGACATGCAGAGAACACCGGGATGTTCTGCTTGACTATCAATTATTACATTGTCACAATGTCATTTTGTTTGCGTCCCCTTTTCTTCTAAGCACCCCGTTCACATCCCAAAGCACCATTCCCACAAACTCAAGGATGTGATGCTCGTGACATATGTATAGATTCCATTCAGGATTTTTTCAGGCAGGACATGGGGGGGGACGTTTTGTCCACATCCCCAAGCACCCAAAACGTCCCGAACATCCAAGACGGCTTGGGGATGGGGTTGCACATCCCCACATAACACTATGATTTGGCCCTACAAACTCAAGCGGGATGACTCAATATCCACTTTGTGAGGACTAAAAATCATGTCATCCCTTTGGTGCTTTTCCTGCCACCTTCAAATTATCATGACATCAGCTTAGGACTAATCCATCCAAGGTCTTCTCATTGACCACTTAATAACCCTTTTCCACTTTAGGGAAGCACATTGCTAACATTGCCTTCAGGTGTAACGAAGACATCATGTACATTTTCCTATGTTGGATGATGGCCATCAACTCAATCGATGACATCGTCCAGGAACTGAGTTTTGGTCCATTTCTACAATGTAAGTCTTCCCAACTTCTTGCAAGGCTTCAATTTCCTAGTCATAATGCTCATTAGGAAAGATCCGCTATTTCCCCAAGCATATATGCAACTAATATTTTATTTCCGCATACAAGACTTATAGCTTCTTCAATGGTGCCTGATAGCTCTGAACGCATGAGGCACATATAAGTTTCCCCCCCCCCCCTTGAACAGTGAATACACCATCTGCAAAAAACACCTGCCTAAAGAATTCCAAAGAGAAAGTCCTATCATCCACATACTTTAGTAATTTAAAAGGATTCACTCGAGCACCAAGTGATACACGATAAATAGGGACAGTTAATGACTCCATATAGTACCAACCCCTTTGTCTACCTCGCATGTTTTATCACACATCACCCTAACATGCTCTATCCTTGTGTACAAATTGGATGGTGATAAACAAGTTCATAATGTTTCCATTGTCATCTCGGTCAGATGACATCGTTCTTAACTAATGTTTATGGCTTTTGGCAAATAAGTCTTCTGTTTAGTATACCTAATCCAGTTGAAAATATCTCAAATATATAGATACACATATAAACAACACATCATAGAATTCGTACTTACAATTCCACCTACTCCAAATAAGAACATAGTTGATAATGTATTGGAAGACCTCATGCATGAAAGGTAGCGACAAGTTGAAACATATAGACAATTGAAGATATCAAGATTAGCAGTTGTACCAAAATGGCTGATATGACTAGAATCTATATAAGTCCCCGTCTCAAGCCAGGAACCATTAGGGAGCCCCATAAACTATAAGAACATAGCAATATCCTCACAAAATAAATCTCTAACCTTAACCTCTTTGTCTCGTACTTTAGATGGTCTCACCCTGTGCTCTATATTTCATGTATTAGAATATAGGGATAGATTAGCATATACTTGGTATCTTATTTGTTATCTATTATTCATCCTGTCATTTACTAAAAGCCTATTATCAAGTTGAGCATCTCCTGGCACAAAACTTATACAATCTTCTAATGGAATCAGCAGTAGCTCGTGCTTACAAATTTTTTATGCCATCTTGATATGACATGCTATAGCTTCTGTGGCAATCAGCTATCTAACGAGACCCCGGATCATAGTCATTTGAGCCATGATGTTCCACCATATATCTCTTTATACCAGGGACTTGAGTGTGCAAATTGGCCTTCTTAGACCAATAATAATCTCTTGTGCACAATTGCCCTTGTCTTTCATGCCAAAAATACACTGTCTCATGTGCATCTTCTCAAATATCCACAATATCATCTTTTGAACAAATTTGGATCCTCCCTGTATATTTGTATCTTTTCTCCTATTGCTGTCAGGATGTCTGCCTTATCCAGAGACTACGTTCCGGTAAGGATTAGAGTAATCTCCAAATAGCATGTATCCTCCCTAGTAACTCTTGTTAAGTTTGGTATGAAGTATCCTCATGGTGATCCAACTCATGAAAATTACCTTTATATAACTTCCAGCACCCAAATGGACATCAGCTCTAAGATTATCAAAATATGCAACATCTATTTTTAGATAATCCCCAACTATGAGTTGATAAATATTCAAGTGAAGTGAAGTAAGACAAATATCTTGCATCCATAATGACTTAAATCACTAAGTCTCAACTAGTCAAATACTTGCATTGAGTTTCAACCACCACATCAGATTGACCATCATTCAAACATCACCTATTTAGCCCACCACTTTGATCCGTTGTTCAGCAATCAACATTTGATGTACCCATAAGCAAAGAAGTCGATGAGCAAGAAAGAATATTACTTTGTCCCACACCGTATTCTCTTTCCGATGATCAGAGGATCAGTAGATCAGTGAAGACACTTCACCAATGAGCCGAGAAGCCAATGATCAAGGTAGCTCATGCCTTAAAAATTTTCAGCCAGATTCATTTCCTTGGATAATCAGCCCACACCCCTCAGCCAAGAAGCCCATCGATGATCAGAAACAATCAACAGTCAGCCACTTTTATGATGCAATAATTGATCAGACAATCGCCGATTAGTAAAGATCCCCTAGCTGATGAACTGAGAAGCTTATGATTGCTCCAAGTACTTAGTCAATTTTCATCTTCCATCATTTACAAGGTGATCGCTACTCAACGCAGACTCTCCAACTGATGAGCCTTGATGTCAATGATCAGCATGGTCCATGACAGCCAATTTTTCATTTCAAAGCTTCTCCGCTGATAGCATGATCGGCAAGGCTAATATTTTAATGTAGTGATGCCCTGATATTTGCAAGAGCTCCATAAAGCATTTTTTTATCAAAACACCCTGAAATGAGCCACCAAATGATCAGGCAACTGATTCATATACTCTAATCTTCACAGACTGCCATAATACTTGGGAAAAATGAGGATTTTTTCACAAAACACTCCTGAACTAGATTGACTAATTAAATAGGATCAACGAGTCCTATTGTTCCAAACTGCTCTGATAATGAACCAAAATCAACAGCCTGCTACTCCTAGAGGTCTTCCTCTAAAAAATCCATCACTCTGGATATGATAGTCATTGGACTTTTTGATCCTCAGTTACTGTCTTGCAGACAAGATATTAGAAAGACTTGCTACGGCACCCCTTTTTAAATGGTCTTCCAATTGAAAACACATCATCGGCTGAAAAGCATGGGATGCTTATCAGGGCATTAACATGTGTAACTTGGCATTCAATGAGAAGAAGGAAGTTGATAAAAAATACAATCAGGTAAATATGTATCATTGATGTTTTGTTTTGTAAGGTTTATGATAAGGATAGTGAGGTTTATGATAAGGATAGTGGATAAGTTTAAAGAAACAGGTAGTAGATAAATGAGTTTCACAATATAAAGCAATAGGTCCAAACCCTGCCGGCCCTTGGCCACCTTGTAGTAGCCATGGGACATCCAGAGGTAAGGTTCGAACTTATAGCAATGCATGGACCAAAGTCCACCCCTATGTGTCACCATGGGGGCATCTGGCGGTAGGGATTAAATGTAAACAGACTGAGGATCCAAGCTTGCCCTCATGTTCTCTATGAGCCCTACTCTAATGTTCTCTATGAGCCCTACTCTAATGTTTACCCTAACATTTTAGTTGAATGGGATGAGCTTGAGTGGCAAAACCATTGGAACTTCCAAAATGAAGCCCCGAGTTCAAATCCCCACAAGACATGATAAAATGTTGAAATTGGGTAAAATAACACATCGAACTCACTAGGTGTAGCGAAGCACAACACAATGCCAAGTGCAACTTTTAGTGACTTTGACTAGAGAAACCCCACATTTGTGGCATCTAAGCCAAAGTTTACCCCACACGGAAAATTTACTAAACCAAAATAGAAAATAGTGTTTAAAGGAAAATCCGTTTTCCATGGTTGTGTAAAACATTGTTATTTTTAAATTTGTAGTACTCATATCATCATTTTAAAAAATCTTTGGCACTTTTAAAATTCTGAAAATTTGACCTTAATAAGAACAACCAACGATAGTTTGCATGGATTCATGGATGGACCATGAGTAGGGTGAATATTTCATGTATTTCAAGCCTTCT
This sequence comes from Taxus chinensis, assembly GCA_019776745.2. Classification (NCBI taxonomy): domain Eukaryota; kingdom Viridiplantae; phylum Streptophyta; class Pinopsida; order Cupressales; family Taxaceae; genus Taxus; species Taxus chinensis. The sequence continues at coordinate 60,806,456 of CM034152.1, read as the reverse complement.
TAGTAGATATCCGAGTGAAATTGGTTTTTGGCATGCATTCTGACAATATGTATCTCCTGCCAGAGCTTGTGTTATTGTGGCTGAGAATCATGGGTTTTTGGCAGGAATTTTGGAACTATGTCAATGGTATCTTTCTCATGGAGCTTGTATTGTTGGAGCTGAGACTAATAGAATGTGTATCTCCCCCATACATTACCTACCAAGGAACACATCTGGTGCATCTAATGGGACTACTTCATAGACGAGTTCATCCTTGATGGCTAGATGGAAAACCTAAATCGACATTACCATGTTACCTATATTTGTTTTCCTTCTTGCAACCACCAGAGTGAATATAGATAGGGATGTTGTGTTTTCAATAGTGGAACTGCTTGACTACATCCAGTGTAAACGAATTCCTTTGGCTGCCATTATAAAAAATTATAAACAATGGAGTATTGTAGACTCAAATTTTGACGTGAAATAAGTTTTCCAGTACCATTGCTTGGAACAACAATTCTAGGAGTGTTGCTTTTCTTTGCAAAGCCTTCATTGTTGGAATGAATGGGAGCCTTGTGGTAGTCACATGACTTGCCCGTGTTATGTTTAGCCTTTGCACTCCATCTGCCCCTTTGAGCTCTTTTATTCAAGGTTTCTTGCAGTTTAAGTGGGCACCTTTCATTTCTTTCTGTTGGGGATCCCGTTGTTCATGCTGTTCTTCTTTACTTAGGTCAAGGACGGTTGCATTATTTCATTTTTCTGGGCCACCTAAGTTGGGAACATTGCACTTTTCTGATGGCAGTTTTTTACCCCTTGATGTTTTTCAGCAAAAATCTCTTCTATCCTTACTTCAATGTCATATGCATCTTTAAGGGTATTCCTTATCAATAATTTTATCCACATTTTGTATGTGGTGATGGAGACATACTTTTTTTTATGAAGCTTTCTTGTTTGGAATCCTACATTGATGGCATATGTGTAGGCTGTGGAAGTCTTTCAGGAATTGTGGATTTCTTTTCCAAACTTTTGTGAAGTTGTTTCTATTACGTGATTTTGTCTTAAAGATATCCCATGGAATAGAAAGTTTGTAGGATTACATCTTGGAATAAGTCCACAAGGTTACAGGTTCTTCTGTTTTCTCCCATTATTGCCAAACAAACTCTAAACTTAAAAGAGAATATTAACATGGCAAAAGCCAATCTTCTTTATCTTTAAAATATTCACAAGCTATGTTTCTAATTCATGTTGTAGTTGTCAACTACTTATGCATCAATTTTGCCCTTGAATGGTGGAATGAAAAACGTAGTTGTGGTTTCAAAAGGATAGTAATCTTGTAGTGGCCAATTTGCAGTGGAGAGTCCCGAGTTGATTATTGTTTTAGGTCCTGCATTAGCTGACCAAACTTGTTATAAATCTCTTTACACGCTTTTACGGTGCTATTTCTGTTCGGGTTGTAAACTGTTAAAAGGGTTTGTTTTGGTCTTAGGCTCACTAAATGTAGGTGGTTTCCTTTGCTAGCAATAGTTTTGGTTTTGCATCCTCAAGGTGGGTCTACTGATGGATATGTCAGAGAAACATTTTGCTTTCGGTACCTAGATGTTCAGATAGGTACACACTATTCATTTATCCTTCAGAGATCTACTCTCTATAATCATGCAAGTGGTTACATAGCATACAGCTTGTCCTGTCAGAGGATCAGGGTCTATAGGAAAGTACTTGCCTGTATGTTTATATGCAAGGTGTGAGTATCTGACAATCCAGAGTCCAGAAGACAACCAGAGAACAAGTGAATGGACACGTGTCTATTAATATACCAAAATATGCTACAAATAATATTATAGCGAGGACAATTTCAAAGATCATTAAGGATATCTACACCCACGAGTATCAGCTGTGCACCTCAAGTGGATGCAAAAGTTCCATTGTAAAAATATGGAGTAAACAATTTGATCCTAGAGATTATTCTGCTTTTATTGCTGTCCTTGTTGCTTTGAGGAAAAAGTTGTGATTTTCATTGTAAATATTGCTGTACAGCTCATTTTTTTGTACAGCCCTTTGTTTTAAATATTATTTTTGTTATTATATGAAGCATCTATTCAAAATAAAAAAATATCGACTAAACATGAGAGTGCTCGGGTTAAGTTATTCTTGTGGCACCTAGATGTTGTCCAGATCAGCATGCACTGTCATTTATTCTTTAGAGATCTACACTCATACACCAAATGTGGTACACATAGAATACAGCTTGTCTTGTCAGAGGATCACGGTTATAGGAGAGTAGTTGCTTGTGTGTGTCTATGCAAGGTGTGATTATCCAACAATCCAGAGTCCCGAGGACAACTGGAAAACAAACGAATTGACATGTCTCTACTAATATAACAAAATCTGTACAAATAATGTTACAGCCTGGACAATTTTAAAGATCATTAAAGATATCTGCAGCCAACAAGAATCAGTATTTAACTTCATGTGGATGCAAAGTTCCATTGTGAAAATAAGGAGGAAACATGAGAATGCTCAAGTTATGCCCTAATATGTATCTCCCTAAATATATTTATTAATGGATTGACCAACCAAATTGTAGTATGTGAAGTGGAGCCTCATTAATGATTTACTAGAATTGAGTATTATATGAATCCATAACAGACATGACTCAATCAGTTTGACTGATGTGCTTTTTTCCCTATTATGTTTGTACATTATTTGATGATCAGAACCATCTTGTTGATATCTGATATTTCAAGTTAAGAACATGCAAATATGAAGGATCGGAAAGTGTGGTCATGTAATGTCCCTTTTTTGGGGACCTTCGGAAATGGCAAAAAGCTCCCAAATCAGATTTAGAACACTGCTGTTTTAACCCTGTAACAAGTGATCTCAAACCCTTTCTAGGGCAGCGATCTTCCTAGGGAAGAACGGCCCTTCGAAAAGGATATGAACCTTGCAAAAATACTTCTAAACTTGTGCCAAAATTAATAGGAAACCCTTATCAATCAATTGCAGCAGTTAGAACTCAGATTTGCATGTGAAATTAATTAATTATGAAACCCTAACCAGAGAACATTCCCGACCTTGCCAAAAATAGAAGAATATCACCAAAATTCACTGAACTCGAAAACTTGGCTTAATAAAATATAGAAAATAAGATGATAATTTCAGATTTGCCAAAATGTCATCACACATACCAAATCATCACTTCAATATAGGTCACTCAACTTGAAATGAATATAATTTGCATCAAAGAAGACCACAAATGCAAGAGAAAGATCCTTTATTGCATTTCCAACCAGCTTGCACAATCAAAACCTCATGAAGGGTTTTCTTCCTTCACAAGTTGCCCAACCAAGGGTTTTTGTCTTTGAAAGAGATCCTCGACCCAAGGGGTTTCGTCCTTGAGAGAGAGAGTAAAAGGGCTACACTAGGCAACTTTCACCAAAATAAGAATAATCACCAAAACATAATTCATTAATGCCCAAGTGACCTCCTTAAATAGGCATAAGGAGTGCTTAAAACAATCATTACATCATGGCCGACCCCTTAAGTGTGTGCGTTTGAAATATTAAAAGGGTAATTGGAGCCCACATGCTCACAATACCATTATTACTAAACTATTAAAAGGTTCACTATTAGAGCATATTGCTACCAATAGGATAAATGATAATAAATGAAGACAAATATCTAAGAAACAATAAAAATATAATTCAGATTTCCCCTAGCTCTTCTCCTTAAACCCACAAGGAAAGAATGGGTTAAGGTCTTCAGAAATCAGCCTCCAAAAAGGGACATGACAGGTCATCAATGGATGTTGATGGGTGAGATCAAGATGATGTTGATTGACACATGGACATGTTAGCTTTCCGTGGTCTACTTGTTGACGAGTGGGATGTTGATGACCAATGTATCAATAGGTGAGATGGCTATGAGTTACATTTTGACATTAATGCCGGACCTGATTAGCCAGAGATCATAAGATAATGCTAGACCATTGTGGTGTCTAGTGAGTTGTCACTAACTTCCCAAAAATTCTCCAATGGAAAGTTTGATGCAGTCATCGTATCCTCCATGGTATGGGTTCAAGAACATTCCATAATGGACTAGGATATTGTATATAATCCCTAGGATTTAGTAGGAATGAATTTATATCAGATAATTGTTATCATATTTAGACATCGAGACTATGTCTTCTCTATTTTGTTTCCCGTGTTATCTCTTGTAAGCAGGTGGTTGTGGATAAAAGGTGACTATTAGACGGGGTACCAAGTATTTAGTGTTGCATCTTCCTCTCCAATGCCTGGCCAACCTTCAAAACCCGATTTCCAGCACTCAAATCAGAATCAAATGGCAAATCTATAATCAGTTTAGGAATTGTCGTACAACTCAGAAGAGTGGACCACGACCTCCTCATTCTCATATCAGCTTCAGCCTTCATTCAAACTTGCACAAACTCAGGAAAACCTGCAGGTTCCGGAGATGTTCTGCTGTGATTTTTGCAGCAGCCTGATTAAAAAAATTAGTTTTGCATTTTCCATTTTAATGCCTGGCCAACCTTCAAAATACCATGTCCAGCACTCAAACCAGAATAAAACAGCAGACCTATAATCAGTTTAGGACTCGTTATCACCATTGGTCTCCACAGGAGAGGACAATGCCCTCCTCATAATAGCAGCCCCATCCGTGATTCAAAGTTGCACAAATTCAGGTAAACCTGCAGGTATCCGGAGATGTTCTGCTTTGGTTTCTGAAGCAGCATGATAAAAAACAGTAGTTAAGCCTAAGATCTTGCCCAAAATGGTCAACTGGTGTTTCGTGGAAATGGAAATTGATTGAACAAAAGCTATATGGGACACAAGAAAAAGTATTGATCTGCAGATTCATGGTTTCATATCATGTCCCCAAGATTCTCAAGGAATGGATGTACACAAATTGTAAGTCATCAGGAGCTATAGATATTCTTGTCATGCTAGGAGCACACTTCATGGACATCTTCTTGTCCAAGGTGAAGGGGGCACCATCACTAAGGGAGGACCCTGCTTTATTAACATACCTTTCATATTCATGAAGTATTGGACCCTTGTCTTCAATTCAACTGATCAACTACCTAACATGGCCCCAATATGGGTAAGACCACCTATTTCCCTGTAAATTTTGGGAAGAATCCACCTCGAGAAGGATAAGAAATGATACTTGTGAGTGTATCATTGCATCAAAACTCACTAAAACAAGTAGTGCTAGGCTATACTTGGATCTATGTGTACATTGACACAGACAAGCTGTTTTGAGACAAAATTTTCATGGAACTAGCTGAAGTATTTTGGGAATATTTGTTGGATTATGAAGAAATCCACTCCCATTGGCAGATGTGCCATCACAATGGTGTTATGGCAATAGCCTTCCCAACCACAAGCCATTATTCGAAGAACTTGTGCATCAAATGGATAACACAGAGAGACCAAGTCTAGAGGCACATCAATTGAAGGACAATATGAGATCCAACCTAACAAGAATACACCATGAAAGCTAAAAAGCAATCAAAGCTAAAGGGTACCTTTTGAAGCATCGAACTCTTTTCAAGTTTTGAATTTGATAGATAATAATCTAGAAAGACCGGACATAATAGATGAGAAAATGGATACACTTATAGAAAGCACTCCACAAACTCCCATAGATAAATTACTTACTATTAAGATCCCTCAATATGCAAAGAACCTGAAGATACATAGGTATTAGAATGACAATAGACAAAGGAGGACAAGGAAGACATATGGAAAGTGTTTGGTCACGATTTCACTGAATCATATGGCAAGGGAAGAAGAAGAAATAAACGAACAATGAACTAACTCCGATAGCTACACTCATAGAATCTGAGAATTTGAGTTGATAATAACGCCCCACTTGTTTTATTCCAATACTGATAAAGGATAAGATGGCCATCAGGTTACTTCTTAGAGTATCAATCACTTACACATGGAATTGGGTTTAAATACCCCTTACAGAGAGTGGCTGGTAGTTGTTCGCGTTGACATGAGCCTTCATAGTATTTTGACTCTTTTCAATTATATGGCCTTATCGACCATGTTTAATAGTATAAAGGACTAAACCTATGGCGAAGTAACTTTGAAATAATCATCAAGAAGTTATTGGGTTGTCTTAGTATAAGGGTATGTAAACCAAATTGCTATCATAGCTATCTCGCACAACGAGGATAATAATAATGAACACACACCCACACACATACACACACATATACACTGCCTAGGTACACGCTGAAGGTGAAATTTAGCTGACCATCACATGGTAAACAAAAAGTGACCATGATTTCCTTGGACCATACTTGACTAAGTTACTACATCCGTTGGGCTGGCCATGCCTAATAAATGGGGAGGTACCCTAAATTGTTGTTAAAAAGGGGAAACAACTGTTATGGTGTTCAGCTCCTATGGGCTAACCATGCTTAATAAACCAAAAAGCTGTAATGTTCAAAAAAGGAGGAACATATACTAATGGGGGTGAATGCAACAGCACCGTGGGAGTATGATAAAAGGAAGAAAGAAGGAGAAATTGGGGAGAAGAAGAAGAGGAGAGAAGAGGCAGGGGAGAAGGGGGAAGAAGGGGGAGTGCTTGGTGGAACTAAGGAGCAGTAGAGGCACGGAGAGACAAGAGGGCCAAGGAGGAGGACAAGAAGAATTTTAGTGTTTTTATTCTATTAATCCTGGTATCATGGTATGTATGAATAACCATCATATTGTGGTGCAAACATTTACATTTCCTTGCATTCATTTCCAACTGCCAATGAAATATGGATCCACTCCTGTTAGCCTTCAGACTGGGTGCTCCTAAGGAATGCTTGGATATTGCTGTTTGTTACTTATAATTGCACAGCATTAGAAAGTGTTTGAATCACTAAAGTATGTATTTGAGTACTCTTTGCGTGTCATGCTAAACTATCTTTGCCAGGCCTCAAGTCATTTTGTTCTAATTTTTTTTGAGTTAATTATGCTGATAGGCATTCTACAATGGCAGCAAGGGGAGGGTTCTAATGGTGTGACTGTGTCAAATTTTATTCTCTACTTTAAATTTGATGTCCATTTGACAGTCATTTTAAAGCTTTTTTTTTAACCACGAGAAATCAATCAAAAAATAGAAATATCTTGCTACAATGGCAGCAACGGGTGGGATCTAATAGTATGACCATTTTAAATTTTATCTTTACATTAAATCAAATAGAAAATAATAATATCCTAACCATATGATAGAGTTTGGGTCTCTTTTTTTCTTTTCTTTTTATTGTTAACATCAAGTGAAGAATATGAAGAGAATGTATTAAAATTATTAATCAATGTGGTATGCATAATATCCATGATAAGAGCCTTGGAATTGATATCTATCAGCATTTTTCAAATAGATGCATTTAAGATATGGTGGGGGTTGTAATGCAGCAAGAACTTCTATTGACATAATTGTAATGTGGCTAGACTATTTGTTATGTGCCTTGCAAAATCTGGTTCCTACATGGGCATGAAAATTAAATGGTCCTCCCTGTCTTCTCATTGCTGCCGCATGGTGATACCTGCCCTCAAAATTATGCCTTGCCATCCATATGAATGCTATTTTTGTTTTTATATTAGTCCATAAAAATGTGCATTCATACAATGAGGCACTCAGCCTGGGGGGTGTCTTTAGGAGCAATTGAGGTGGGTCGACCTTACCTATTAAGTGAAATTTCATGATGGATATTCCTCACGCGCACCAAAAAGATTATTATCTTTCTTATGATAGTCATTCCTTTATTGCACCCAGACGAAGTATGTATGTGTGGCCGTTAATACTCTTAGAGTGTCATTAAAAGTTTGAACTAGAAGTCAGTAAGGAAATGTCAAAGCTTATACATATATATTGAACTAGAAATTTCCGGAACCACCATGTTATATAAAAATAAAACTGGCATTTCAGGCACAATATATGTACCCATCCTCAAGTAGAAGAAGAATATGAATACAACTTATGTTTGTATGACAGTGAATGCTTTTATAGTATCTTTAAAAGTTGGAACAACTAGATGTTAGGGAGGAAATGCCAAGGACTATTTCTTTTTTTCTTTTTCCTCTCTATTTCCTCAGAATTACAACTGCTTGGATGCCTTGTATAACTGTAAAGTGCTGGTTTATATTAAAGTTATTAAGTTATTATGTAAACATTAATTAATTTAATATTAGTTAATGTACTTTAGTTATATGTGTATAACTACCTCACCTGAAAAGTATCTTCTTTAATGCTTAAAAAAGGATGGACACACAGTTTTAGTGTGTAGTGTGCCATATGCCTTCCATTTCTCTTCATTTTCTATCTCTCTCCCTCTCTTACTAACATTGGTATTAGAGCAGTGCTACGCGGGGACGCGCACCCCCCCTTTTCCAGCTGTCCCGGTCGTCTGGGACGTCCTAGGGACTTGGGGACGGGGATGGGGATAGGGATGTTTCCCTTGCGTCCCGGAATTTAAAAAAAAGACGGGACGTCCTGGGGACATTGCCTAAGGTCAGGGGACACACCCGGGACATCTTGGGTGCTTCAAAGTTTGGGGGACGACATAGGGGACGTTGTGACATCCTCGGGACGTACAAGGAACGACCCGGGGACGTCATGACGTCTTTTACATCTTCCCTTTCTAAATATTAAAAAAACAAAAAAAACTTAAAGCTAAAGTTAAAGTTTTATTCTTTTATTTATTCTAATATGTCATTGCTTTATACGTCTTGGGAATGTCACGACTTCCCCTATGCTGTCCCTCTTCTAAATATTAAAAAAAAAATTAAAGCTAAAGCTAAAATTTTATTATTTTATTTTATATTTTCATTGTTATTTTATGTATTGGTCGAATATTGTAATGGCGATTTTTTTAACTTTATTTAAGTTGTCGAACTTGAACTGATTTTTATTCTAGTCGAACTTGAACTCGAACCTTATGACATAGCTACGTAGTATAGAATGTACCCAGTGTGCTAGTAGTGAGATATGGCGTGCCTCAGCTATGTGACCTAATCCTTGTGTTGATTTGAAACCCTTATGCAATTCTTGGAATGACTTTGTTCTTGTTTAGGACATGGCTCTATGATCTTTGCATGCTCGTAGATGGCTGAAGCTAGATTCTTTGACCTAGTTGAGTGCTTCAAACTTGTAATAGGGACTGCCCTAGATGATGTGCAACTGATTTGAGTAGATTTAGGAACACTTTTTAGTGCTTTTTGGAATGATGTTTGAAATTGTAAGAGTCTTTACCCTCTTGACAGACATCTGGTAATGTCACAGTATGGGGGTGATGCAATAAATCCTTGCTATAATCAAGAAGATAATCAACTTGCTTACCATTGGTTGCTAATATGAAAATTCCAACAAGTTGAAAACCCACATTAGTAGCCGGTGAGGCCCTTTTCTCATGTACACGCCCCTCAACAAGGTCTTTTTGGAATTCCACCATATAAACGTTTTGTTTTGAAACATTCCTTTTGTACGGTTTTGGATAAGTGTTCATAAGGGAAAACGTTTAAATTGAAAGTTGCCCTGTCATGAATTTCAGATGTCTGTATGGTCTTGTTTTTGATTGAGATAGCTATTTCTAGAACTTTTGCGACCTTAGCTCTATGTAAAGCCATTTAGCACAGTTGTTTCTAATGGTCCTAAAGAGATCAAGGAGACTTGGATTTTGCAATAGTGAGCATGGTTGTCTTAGTCAAGGATACTCAGGTCCAACTTGGCATTGCACAAAGACGGAGTTACTCAGATTTTAGTGTCATACATGTGATGTTATGCACTGGCTGGTTGCCATAGAGTTAATGATTGCGTAATCAGTGAATGATGCTTTCATCTTCACAGTTTCTTGCAGCTGTTATTATTCCTCTTCCTCCTTCAGCCTTCTTTTTAATTTTTCTAATTGTATACCACCTTTTGAATGGGATCCATCTTTTCTTCCCTTTGTAAGAACTTTGCCACAAATAGGACTTGTTCTGCAAGTTTCAAAGGTTTTGGAGGGATTATAACTTTGATGGGACTGTAATGCTCCCGTTAGGATCCATTTTTTGAGTTCAAATGTTTATTGGGGCATGAGACCCTTATCACAACAACACCTAATAATATGGCATGTTTGGGGGGACAACCCTCATGAGATGATTTTTTACAACTGGAGGATGTGCATGATTTTATGGGGCTTACCGAAAAATCCAGCAATCTGAACATCATGTCCTTTCCGATGTCACCCCGATAGCCCTGATAGCAATGAAGACCCAGAAGGCCCAGAGAGTTGGCATGGTGGAAACCCTTTTTTGGATCAAATGAGTACATGCAAGAGAATCACTTATTATTCATCTCAACATCTGAAGTTATGCTTCAAGGATTTTGCAGTTGGGATGGTTGAGATAGATGAAAGATAAAAAGTAGCTGACTGTTTATTACAAAGATGAAGATGGGTAAGTTGGAAATGATGCCATGCCCTAGGGAAGATATAGGGTTGGTGAGAGCCCTAGCACTAGAACACATCCTTGTTACAGCTGAAATGGCCTCGTATATGGTTCGTTTTCTCTTTGTAGCCATTTTCCCAGCCCTAGAAACTACGAGCGAGCTGCCCAATAAAGGCTGCCCAAAACACTGGGTCCCAAGTGATTCTTGGCTGATTGGTGTCATTTTCCGATATAAGAAAACTTTGATTTCTAATTTGTACATGATGCCTATAGGCACGCCACTCTCTAGATAACATCAAATGCCCTTGAGGATTGTGTGCTAGCTGGGAGGAGTAGAGGCTGACGAGGGCTAGAGTTGGGTATCCAACATTACACACATTGTGTCGAGATTAGTTCAATATGGAGCCCATATGATGGAGATTGGCTCAAAGGATTTTGAGGGCCCCTTATGGCCTCACAACCTGTAGGTAGCAATAAAGAGGTTGTAAAGGTCACAGATCACTTACCGATTCTATAAATAAAGGATGTTGGAGACAACAATCCATAAATCTCAGTAGGTGAGGGACAAGTTTGTCGTCTCGCCATTGAGGCCACAAAATATAATGTATGCAAAAAATGATTGCAAATGAATCCCCACACTTCTTTTTATACTTTTCTGTCTCTATTTTCCAAGTGGGGTGCTCCATGAGGGACTTTTGTGTAGACACAAAATCATGCACTTTGGGTATCTATTTAGTCCTGATCGCATACTACTATTCATATGATTCCTAAGTAAGAAAAGTACTAATTAACCCATGTCCTTTAACCACTAGGTTGGCTTTCTTTTTGAATTGCCACTTTTGGAGATTGCACTCATTCTAGCTCAGTCTATCTTTTCATCCTTCGAGGTTTCTCAGATCTACGACCATTAGCGTCCAGCTAGGGACGCCAGCGTGAGAGTAGCCCCCGTTCATGGAGATGGGCACCCCTGACCTCGTTGTACTTTGAGAGACATCTTTTGGGTCCTTTTGAGCCGTTTGAGCATGTTATTTTTTAGGTAGTCGGCCTTTACGGGGTTAATTACGAAATTCAAGCAAAGGAATCATATAAATATAAAGTTATGTGATTATAATAAGGGACCAAGCACCAAGCATTAGCTATCACCACCTAAGGTTGCATCCAAAAGCTATTGTAGAGCATTCAAACATCTATTCAAGGTGTGCACCATGACATTTTGAATCATTCTTCTAGCAATGTAATATCTCCTTGTGGGATATTAATTAAATTATTATCAAACTACTTGCAAAAGAAGCAAACTTAGAAGAGAAACCCTTCTAGGTTCACCTCAACTAATTCCGTGTTGGCTTCAATACAACCCAAATGGGGTTGGAGTGAGCCAAGGTAAGGGTTCAAATGAAGCTATCTAGTTGGAATTAACACTTCTTTAACCAATTAAATTGCAGTAGTAAAATAAATTAAAAATGCTGGAAAATAACTATAAACTTCGAAAATTAATATCTCCCTCAATATTGACTCTTTTTGCATGAAATAAATTGCAGATGTAAGATAAAATTATGAGTTTTCAAATGAACCAACAATAAAATTTTTTAAACCACTGAAACCCACTTAAATCTGCCTCCAAATCTACAAATCAAGTCACTAGGGTTAGGGAAAAATATTTAAATTAATTTCGGCTCTTCCCCTTCACTTTCCAACCCAATAAATACTATTTTCAGATCTGCAATAAATGGTTTATGACAATAGTTTATAAAATATTAGAAAACCCCTTTCAATGATTGCTAAAACCCTCTACACAAGTCGATTTAGTAAAGGTAATTACCAACCACATAAATAAGCGTAAAAATGGTCAAATCATGGCCATATCAATTAAATAAACATGTTAGAAATTATCACATTTAAATTTGATTCAAATACCACCAATTTGCACCACAAATACCACCCACACAAGTCGACTTGCTGCACAATAATTAGCTGCTAAAATTAGGTTGAAATCTTCACACAAAGCTCTCAAAAACCCTCATCAAACACTCATATCTCTAGTTTTGACGATTAAAAATGGAATAAAAATAGTAACTAACTTATCAATTCAAGCTCTCAAGGGCACACACACTTCACAATGGGTGGTGTCGATGAACACCTTTTGTTTTTTGATCACTAGTGGACATACATCCCTCATCAAGCATGAAGATAAGTTATAATAACCGTCAACATGCGAAAAGGGGTGCCTCTCATATTCTTTTATAAATATTCCTTGCTCATTCTCCAAAGTTTTCTTCCTTTGGCACCACTTTCTAGGAGAGAATTTAAAAAAAAAAAAATTGCCTGGAAGTCACACTTAAAAGCAAATATTAAATGTATGGGAAAATTAAATATATCAATTGATGCCCACATGAATCGACCCATGCCAAATTAAGTCGATTTATGCCAAATAAAAATAATTAAATAATCCCAAGGAATTCGACTTGCTTTTATTTAATCAATTTACCTTTAGTGATTATTAATTTGGCCCAAAATAAATCGATTTCTCCCTTTTATTTTTAATTTTGACTTGCACAATGAAAATATATTTTAAATTTTTAAATCAAAATGTGCAATTCGAATTCGCCCCAGTTTAATTCAACTTGCACAAAATAAATAATATTTAATTTTTAATTGCACAAGTACAAGTCGAATTGCCTTAATTAATTAAGGCTTGAGAAGGGGACATTACATGCATACACTTCATAGGAGGGGAAGTTCATTCTATTCCATGCACACATTTAGTTACATTCTCTACATCTCGCTATTGCTTGCTATCAAGTGTGACATGCACAAGAGCCACCTAGGGCACAATTCTACACACACACACACCTAGAATTATATTAGGTCTGAAATGTAGTGCAACGCTCAGTCGTAAATTCACTCGTTTGACAGTTGAGGACAATTCGACCCCTCATTTGCATTCTTTTCTTTTTGGGATTTGATGCACTCTTGAGGGTTTTGTAGGCCAATCTTTCATTGCAGGTTATCGATGACCTCGACGATCATTATGCGACATACTAGCAACCAAAGGCGAAGGAAAATGAACACCTTGCATAAGCGCCCAAAGCAGGTCCTAGGCTAGGCCCCCACTGGCACCCCTGGCCCTTTCCAGGCGCCCCAGGTCCACGCAGATCATCAGCTCACACATTTTTTGGAGGCTATGTGAGGCACTTCTCCCTCTCTGTTCACCTAGTCAGCACTTCGACACAGTTCAAATTTGGTTGCGAATCAGCTTAAGCCTTTTTTCCTCCTCTTTGCAACCAGGGTTACATATTTACTAGCTTAATTTGCCTGGGTCTATTTTGTACTTAATTACTTATTCATTTACTGCTACAATAGCAATCAAATTTAGGCATTTATTTCCCATATTTGCTTAATCATTTTGCATTTTAATTAATAAAGTGACTTTCTTATTTTCTATTTTAGTGTTAAGTCACTTAAAATATGAATTCCCCTTTATTTTAATAATAATAACATAAGTTGCCTTTATAATATTACTTTTTGGCTAGCTTAGCTATATTGTTACCTTATTTCTCTTTTCTCCACCCCTTTATCGTGCAGGAAATAATTGGATAGGCTAAGGGTCTTCTATCGGCAATAATTCCAAGAAGGGGACATTACATGTTGGTTTTTGTCAAAGACTCAATTTCTCTGTCTTGAATGGATCTTGAGATCAAATATTTTTTCAAAATATGGTGGTATTCATGGTCTTCCTTTGGTGTCGTGGTTGTTTGTATTATGCCCAAGGATGGTTGGCTTTATGGGATATTGTCACACATGGATGTATCTTGGCAGCCAAATGGGTGATATGTTATTTGGAGGGTTCTTCTTCATGGTAGATTTTTATGAGGTATCGATTATTAATAGCACGTCATTTGAACAAGATCAACGGTTCCTTTGGCCTTTGTGATATCATTGCCGATCCTACTAATTTTTCAGATTGCGGGGTCTTTTGTTCTTAGAAGTATTTGGACAACCTGGCAAAAAATAGTAGGTTTGGTCATGTGGAGATTTTTTGGTAGCCAAACTAGGTGGGATATGGCCAACAAATCTATATGGACCTCGAAATTACTAGACCTATCTCTAGCCACTATCCCATGTTTTGAAGCTCATAGGTTCGACAAAAAAGGCATCTTCTTTTGGAAGGATTTGTGGGACAAAAATATACGCAACTGGAAGGATTGGCAATCCTTAGCCCATGAATATGCTTTATCCTCTATAGATAGGTCTTCTATAAAGGAAATTTAGAATCTTATTGCCCAGGATGATTAGTTTGAGATGAATTTGGACATGCAAGGGCCTATTTGGTGAGATTGGCGATGGCTTTGTGAACATCCAATTTCCCAATATGACACACACCATCTTTATCACCTCTTACATAAAAAATGAGCCCTTGCAGTTGTTCTCAATGCGAGATGGGTCTCTTTGGATCCATAGACTTCATAGTGTGTAGATAGTAAGGATCTCTTATAAACTTCGATTTTTTGGTTGGCTTGTGATATATTAGGGGCTTCCTTCAAAGACTTGATTGTCTAAGAGTGGCCTTACTGATGGTCTCTTTATTTATTGCTCAAAGATGAAAATTGTTAAGCATCTTTTGTTGGAATGCTCTTTTGCAAAATCATGTTGGGAGTTAGTTCATTCTAGACTGCCAACGCTTTTGCAAGCACATATACATTGCTGAACAACCGTGTTCGGAGATTTCAATACTCTTACCCATTGCCCTTTTAAGAGTATTTGGAATTGTGTACGACTTTCTACTTTGTTCATTAGCTGGAAGATTAAATGTAATTATGTCTTTAGAAATGAGGTATGCACTCTGGATGATCTTTTTCACTGTTGGAAAGATGAAATTCGATTGCAATTACCTGCAAAAGGTTTTTTACTGCACTGGGAAGCAAAATAGTTAGAGCCTAGGAGTTATTTTGATTTTATTGCAGTTTTGATTGCTGTACAAACTAGGCTGTAATCTTCCTTAGAAATAACGACATACGGTTCTTGATTCTTTTGTGCAACCCTTGTTGTAAATATTGTTTTCTGTTAATATATGAAGCATCTAGTCAAAAAAAAAAATCTAATTAAATTTCTTAACACCCTTTACAGATAATATTGGGATTTGTAACTCCTAAATAATTCTTCTTTTTAAAAACATTGGAATTAAAACACAAACAATTAAATAAATTCTTGTTTGGAAATTTTCAATTTAAAACTTTCGTGATATAAGATTCACATTGACATGCAAGTTATTTGGTTTACTCATTTAGGTAAGCCCACTCTGTATATAGTTGTTATTGAATGTTTTTATATTTATATTTATTAATCGGCAATTCAACACGATACATTAGATTTAGTTGTCTGTAAAGAGGGTCTAGAAGATAGACCCAAAATACCAGAAATCAGAAGGATACATCGCAGTTCATTTTAGATATGTTATTCACAGAATCTTAAAAATGTTAAAAGGAGTCGACCAGAGTTAGTTTCACCAGTTTTTCAGTAGCTTGCACACAAAAATATGGGCCAATATCTATTAGTGAATTATTTTTTTCCTACATTAGGCCTTTATGACTTCAACATGAATGAACATTTAATATCAGACCTCCACTTGAATATTGATTGCTTTGTCTGCAGGCTTTGTTTGGACCACGCATTTGTGGCATTGCTTTCAAATCATATAGGTAAAGCATGTTTTGTCAAAAAATCAAATGTTCTAAGGATGTTCTGTAGATAAAAACAATAAGCTAAACTAATAACTCAAATTGTATACAATCTTGCATTTCATCAAAAAAATTCCATTGATGGAATATACTTGATGGTTATTTGAATTTCGGCATGTTGTCTCTTACTGGACTAGCTTTTGTGGATTTTTTATAATATTTCACATTTATCATGCAGTTTCCTGACAAGCCAACAAAGCAACAAAAACGAGATGTGAAAGAATTGGTATGTCAAAAGTCCCATGCTTGCTTGAAAAACATTCTTGTAGCATTTTAGTTCTTTTGTATATCCTGTTATTTATGAATGTAAAAAGGGTGGAAAATTGGCAAAATCATTTCGTGGTGGATCCTATAGGCACAAAGGACCAAGAATATATGAATCTTATTAAAAGAATTTCAATCGTTTTTGAGTAAAGTTCGTGGAGCTCTAAAACAAATAATTTAACAGTTTTGCAAATTTTAAGTATCCACGAATGTTAATCTGAATAATTCCTCAGTATTAAATAGTTTGCATGTGTGACTCCATCCCTTCACTCAAGTATTGCAAGTTCGCCATGCGATTCCATCCCTTCCTTTGAATGATATTAGGAAGAGATTGACTAGAGAATTTCAAATCCTCATCAGCAAAGTTTCTATAAATATGCGAACCAATCACTTATCATCATGGATTTCTTTGATCTTAAGAACTGGCAATAACATGAATATGTTTCAATCCATAAATAAATTTCCATGGTTTAGCGGCTAGCAAAAGACTGATTCTTCTGTTAGCTGGATTTCCAGTTATCATTTCTAAATCCTCATATATAAAAACAAGTACCTATTCATGTCGCATAATCATAGTGGCATCAAAGCATATATGCAATGAGCAACTTATCTATACGTTTGGTTCATGTAATTTTATGGCTTGATCCATTGTGTTCCACAACACCTACCAATCATTTACATCATGTTTGGGCATTTCATGCTATGTAGCATCACTTATGATGAATAAATATCCATATTTAACCATTATGATTGAATCTATAAATTCAGTATGCACACTCAACATAACTCCTATAAATAGACTCCATGACAAGACATGTTAATGCCATCGTTCCAATGAACAAGAGGACATTGATAACATACTTGTGGTCAGGCTTACACCTCACAATATTCCCATTGCGAACATTTAGGCTTTACTTGGACGAGGGTAGGCACTCTTTCTCAATCCATTTTAAGTAGTCTACTATGGTTGGCATTGTGTTTCTCACGTGCTTTTATGTCTCGTTCCTTAGGCTATATATCTTCAATGAGGTACTTTTAAAATAATGGGTCGTTTTGTGTTTTTGTTGCCTGAAAGTTTTTGTACCATTTCCCGTTTTAACCCTGTTGTGATCGAACATATCCTTATTCCTATATACCAGAAGGGTTTTAACTAAAAATAAGTTTTGGGCTTTATTTGTGACTTTTGGCAATTTTTCTTGTAGCATAAATGATGGGAGATTCCATTGCTCAAAAGCCTTTTTGTTATCTTCCATGTTCAGGGTACTATTTCCCATGATGGAAAAGTCACTTAATGCATGATGAGTTACACGAAGGAATACGAGAATAATTATAATTAAATAAATGAATTATATACAACTATATAGAAAAATTAATAAACATGGTAACCACAATTATTAATGATAATACTTAATAGTAACAATGTCATTCATAAAATAATATTAATAACTTTTCCAGAGTATACCTTATTATTATTATTTAAATGGAAGAGAGTTAATTAATTCACAGGTGAAGAAGTGCAGCCCAGAGGAAAAGTGTGCCCCATTTGGAAAGGATTTTGCTCAGAGAAAGGTGGATTTGATGTTAAAAGCTTCTAGTTTTGGCGCATGCTTTGAAGAAAGCTGATTTGTGTCTGCATAATTGTTTGTAGAAGTGATACAGGTGCTCAGGTGAAGTTGGAAAAATTCATGCTCACTTTGCAGGCAAATAAAACATCAATTTTTGGGGCAGCAGACTTGAATAGTGCAGATTTTTATTATTAAAATTCACTGTTCATGTTCCAGTGGCCATCTTTGTCTGAATTAATTGCAGGAATTCATTACAGGTGCTTTACAAAAAGAAAAGGAGCTCTAATCAATGTCCAATACATTGAATATATCCTCCGAATCTAAAGAATTATCCAAATCTATACCAGTTTTGAAGAATTCCAGTCAAATAAGAAGAAAACGAATTGTTTAGACAAAGATATACAAAGCTATGGCGAAGAAAGATGAAAAAGAAAGCACAATGGATTCATGCATCACTTATAACTTTGTAGATATTGGAGACACGAATCTAGGATTTGGACCTCTTACTGAATTGATAGACAGATCCAGAGCAGTAAATACTTCACTCATGCGTGTAGGAAAAACTTCACTCATGCGTGCAAATTAAAAGCAGTGGAATTATTCGAGTTGCATCTTTTCCATCCACAGCCCAGTTGCCAGAGTTTGTTATGCAGGTGCAAACCCATATCCAGATGCAGATGCAGATGCAAATGCAAATCCATATGCAGATCTAGATCCAGATCTCATAGTTGCAAAAGCTTCCGGCACAAAGGCTTCATCCTCTTGTTTCGAATGCAGCCCGTGAAGAAGTCAGTGCGTGGAAAATTCCTTTCAAGATCTTGTGCAAATGCTCCCATCTTCCAGTTGAAGCCTTCATTGAATTTTCATTCATCCGGAGTGCTTTTCAGAATTTTTAATTGCTCATATGCAATTAAAAATAAGGATGATGAGTTATCTACGACAAACATTGCATTGATGCATGTGCTGGAGAAGAACTGCAAAAGCTTCAAGGATAAAAGAGAAGACAAGGTGAAGGCAAAATTCCAGCTTGTTTCCATATCCAACTTGTTTCTAGATCCAGCTTGTCGCTTCCAAAAACCTAGAAGTCTCCCAGATCCAGTTTGGTGAGAATCAAAGACAAAAGAATATTATACAACTTAAGTTTGGTTTAAAAGCCATTACTTGAAGAAGTCAACTACTTGGAGATAGGTGGCGGACGTGCACAATAGAAGGTGTTGCGGAAAATACATGTCATGCAAAGATGTTCCAAGACAGTTGTTTCTGACTTCCACATGTGCTCAGTTCACCAAAGCTTCCAACTTGTAATTGCCCCACTACATTCTATAAGTAAGGAAGAACCTTGGGTTAATGATCAAATTTGTAAGTAGCAACCTTGTGATCTAGACTTTGTGCTGAACCCCTCAGAGCTTGGAGCAAAGGAATACAAAGGGATTGCTAGAACTTTGTGTCACGTTGTGTACCTTGCATTTAGAGCTCTTAATAAACTGTGTTATTTTAGATCTTGAGATCTAGATTGCCTCCTATTGGATTCTTCTATGGGAATCAACTCTGCCATCTACTGCACATCTTCCCCATTTCTTCTATGTAAAATTACCTTCTTCTATAACTTTTCTTATCTTTAAAACAACTGCTTACTTGCTGCAGAATTGTTCAGTATAAGATTCAATCTGAGTAGTTAAAGTAAAACCCTATTTAGATATTAGCATACTTCATTGAAAATCTGACACGGGAGCCTCACCGGTTAAATCAGGGAGAATAATCATCAGGACTGCCTAGGTTTTGTGCTATGCAGAAAATCTAGCCAACAACCCTCATAATGTCAGATAATGGTAATACACAATACCTCGTGTCAAATCCCACCAAACATATGTAACATATTCACATGAGAATCATTCAAGCCACACACGCATTTACATATGTGCAACTATATTCACAATTCTCACATACTCTAGTTGAGGCCTTGTTCCACAAACTCAATTTTCATTCACCCAAGGCTTCTAAAAACCTCACGAATGAATCTGACATTCCCAAAAACCTAGAAGTCAACTATTCTTTTTCCCAAATCGAACATCTAGCTGTTAAACACTGACAAAGACTGAACTAGAATTGGCAAAGTAATGTGTAGTCAACCCCTACTTCATAGCTAAGTAACCGCATTCGCCGATTTCCAAGGGCCGAATGCGAGTTGAACCTCATGACATAATAATTCGAAGATTTTATTTGCCGCTGTATCATTGAAATCGTGTTGTCTTCTAGGGTTTTTATAGTTGTAGCATGTGTTTATAGTGACGAATCTGTTTTCGAGCATGTGTTTTTCGTGGGCCTTTCCAGGCTCATGTTGACTGCTACCATCGGGATATTAGAAAATGAAGATTTGTGACATTGGCTCGTGTTTATATGAATTCACCTTCACGAGTAGAAGATTCGTGAATGTATGAAACTTTAGGTTTTAAGTTTAAGTTTAACTTTAGATTGGTGAATATATTTAACGTTAGGTTGTATTTTAGCTTTTTAATATATATAAATTACAATTTTAGTTTATATGTTTTTTAGTTTAGGTTTTATTTTAACTTTTTTATTATATTGATATTTTATATATAATACTTTTACATTTTTATTATATATTTATATTTGATTTTTATTTTATGTATATTTTTTCAGTTTTTATTATATTTGTATTTAGTAATATTTTTATTTTATATTTTTAAAAAAACAAAGTATTTTTTTTAGTCGAATTTAATCACAAATTTTATGGTTGATTTTTTAGCGACGATTTTTTACGAATTTCATCTTCAGCGAATTCAAATGCGGTGACTTAGCTTCATAGCATCAAATCGCATCTGACTCTCAAGTGTATTAAGTTTTTGGAAAGTATCAATATGAGGGTTCTATAAATATCTATGAGGTTAAAACTCCAAGTTTAAGAGGTGCGAATTAGATGCCAAGTGAGGTGCAGTGTACAACCCTCAATAAAATTTTAGGCTATAGCAAGTTTCACTCTAAAATGCTATTTTGCAGCAATATACTTATCCAATACTCTTCATTCCTATATATCATCCAAAATCTCTTGATGAGAGGAATCCAAATATGAAAACTTATTTGTTTTTTTTTTTAAAATCAGGGCTTCTAAGTTTTTAACTTACTGTGAAGTTATTTTGGTTCTTAAAGTCAACCCTTGATAAGGTTGCAGAAATGTCTTAGAAAGCTACAAATTAGAAAGGAAGTACTTCAAAACAAAGGCCATCGAGCTTCAAAGTCTAAAAAAATGTTTGTTTCATTAAAAAAAATGCTCCATGCAAAAGTTTTAGGTTCCCAATCCCTAGTGGCTCTCTTCCAATTCACATTTTAGAGTGAAATTCACACTTTTTTGTCTAAAACTACCTATTACACAAAAAATGAAATTATATTAATGTCCACGATTGACCAATAATAGGTCAATGGGACTCGAGTACATCCAATTACAATAGCAAGTGTTGTAAAAGGACCCTCGGATCAAAGGCTAATTAATTAAAAAGAGTTGAAGCTCCAAATATAATTGAGGGCTAAATCCAAAGCAATAAAGCTCCAATCCATGTGAAATCCATGTGGTTAAGGTACCGATACAAATATTCATGTGGGTGGAGGAAGAACCCCCAAAGAACATGGGTTGATGAAAGTCAGAAAATTTGGATGCCCATCAAACATCTCTATCCATGCTTGAGACAGAGGAATCATCTGTGCTATTGTCTATCATTGTGGAAGGGCCAATGTAGGATATGATATTGCTCATCGGGGAGTGTCTGGGGCTGAGGAGGCCAAGTTGGATAATCCTAAGAGGAAGCAAATCACCCCCCTAGAATCCCTCCTAACATCCAAGGTCGACGAAATTCATATGGAATAGATCCATGATGTTAAGGAGCATATTCTTGTTGTAGAGGGATAGTGTGGTGGGGATTGTTAGTAGTATAGTTCAAAAAATTGTAAATCGGGATTAATCGGCAGGCCAAATTTTGAATCGAAAATCGGAAATCGGCGAAAAATCAGCAAAAAATCGGCATTAATCGGCAACTTTATCGCTACTTTTAAAAACATTTAAATTCATAAAATATACTTAAATTAAATGTAAAAACAATGTTAAATGATGCGAGAAGTGACTCTATAGAAGTGACTTTACATATTGTATTACTATTACGTAATATAATAATTAATTATTAAACTTATAAATATAGTTATGTAATATATTATATAATTATTAAACTTATAGTTATAAATTTATTAAATTATTAACTATTATTATAATTAAGTTATTAACTATTATGTAATACGTATTTAAAAAAACCCTATTATTAACTATTATTAACTATAATATATAAATACGTATTATATAGTATATAATATATAAATACGTATTAACTATATCACATATAATATAGTATATGTAATATATTATATAATTATTATGTAATACTATAGTATTAAGTTATTAACTATTATGTAATACGTATTTTAAAAAAAGGAAATAAATTACTGTGTAACTGTAGTATTGCGGATTACCTGTTAGCGGCCACGAGCTCTGAAAATAGGGCTGGAAAGACTCAAAACCACCTTCGCTGAACTCGAAACCACTTTGGTAGAATTCGAAACCACCTAGAATGCCCACGCAATCACGTCAAAGGCCACGATTCCAGGTTGAATGCATAAAAACGAATCGATTTGGTTTGTTTTCGTGTTATACCCTAGGCCGCGATTTTCGCCGCGATTTTTGCAGGTTATTTGATCAAGATTTATCGGATTACAAAAATCGCGATTTTTCAGAAGTTTAATCGTTTTGATGGAGGAACACCAGATTTATCGCCGATAAATCGCGATTTTTGAATAAGAGGTTAGTAGTAGTGTTGTGTAGAGATGAGTGATGCCTCAGTGACCTACCACCTTATTGTCTGAAGCAACAATTGTCAAAGGGCACTTAATGTCACCAACCTCCTTGATGGGCTAAAAGAAAGAGGTGATCAACCTGGGGGTTCTAGGGGCTCCCTATAGAGATCTATGTCGAAGGGTGATAACCTCCTGAAGAAAAAGGTCTAGGCATGGTTGGTCTGGGTATTGAAAGAATGTGGATAGAGTTTCTTGAGTCTCTGTAAAGATAGTAGTATCTCCCGTGGATCTCATGAGAAATGGGGCATTTTAAATTGATAGCCGAATGCTGATCACTATTTACTTGAAATTAGTGTGAGCACTTGGGAATCCTCAAGTTGTGAGACCAATGATGCTAGAAATAGTTAGTACAATGGATGACACCATCCACCATTTGCAAGAATTGCTTAGTGTAAAAGGTGAGCTTAGGGCTATGTGGTTGAGGAGAAGAGGTCCAATTGATTTGGATATATAGCATATAGATACCCTCTTTGACAACTATAATGATGATCTCCTTTATGGGAAGAAATCGATGAGGGGCATCCAAGGAGTACCTAAAAGGATACCAACAATAGACACCAATAGACTGGAGGAGAAAACCAGTCTTAGGATACCAACAACGTCAACGTCTATTGGGGCTCATTGATGCAATCCTATGTGAAGAACATAGGGCTAAGCATGGATACCTCTCACTGCTTGAAGCTAAATACCCCATGGTTGAGCATGCGAATGTAGGAAATAAACCTGAACATAGTCTCAAGGAAAAGATGTTGGGCAACAAACTCATCTTAGACGATGCACTAAGGATCAATCCATTTGTAGAAGATCATATGCCGAATCATGAGAGTCTAGACCCTCTCAATATGACCAATCAAGGGCCCCAAACCAGATCCCCAAACGTCAGAACCATACAAAACCATAGGCTAGATGACTGTATTGAAGAGGCGCATCTTCGAAGGGATATTTTGAAAGTGGATATGAAAACATTGGTCCTCCAAGAAAAAAGGGGAACCATATCCCTTGTAAAGATGTGATTGAGAAGCAGGAAAAAAACTAAAAGTTGTTATGACAAACTTGACCCTAAGTAAGTGTAGGCTGATGTGATCTCCAAAGATTCTCCCTTGTAGAGGAACTGGAACCAGGGAAGAGAATGTTTGGAGGTGTTGAATATCATGACCATAGTTTTGCTAAGGTTGACTGCCAACTGATGAAGCTCACAGAAATGAGAAAAGGCATCAAGTTGTCTTTGTAAACCATTGATAGAGTGAGAGGAGAACATTGTCATTGGTAAAAAGTATGGCTATCGCCATATCATGTAATCTGCAACCATCATCAACATGTGTATAATGTCAAAGAAAATTCTCTAGCTCATCGATGTAAATTTTGAATAGGGTCGGTGAGAGAGGACATTCCTACTTGACCCCAATGGTACTCTTCACAATGCTAGAAAGACCGTGACATGTACGAAATTGCTTGAAAATTGTCTCACAGAGCCTCCAAGTGACGGTAATGAGAGAATTTGGAATGCTAACATTATGCGATTTTTGAAAAAGAAAATGTCTTGGAACCAAGTTGAAGGTCTTGTAGAAGTATACAAAACAACAAAAGACATTGGAAAACTGATGAAGGGCCTCATCAATAATAGTTTGGAGTGTAAAGATGTGGTCAATAGTCTAGTATTCTCTCTTGAAGCTAGCCAGCCCCACTGCTCTAAGATGTTCTCCTTCCAAGTGCTTTAAAAGTTTAGTGTCTAATAAAGTTGCATAAAGTTTGGAAAACGTATGCCCAATCATAGTGGTCTTGTAGTTGCCAGGGTTGGAGCTATCCCTAGACTTAGTAATGGAATGGATTATGGGCTGAGACCAAAAATAAGTGCAATCCAAAAAACAATCTCATTTAAGAGCTTTTACATGGCAAGGCAAGGGAATCCACATCATATTTGAGGAACTCAGCTTGGAGGCCCTTGCAATCTGCTACTTTGCTAGTACACAACTGTTGAATAGCCCTTTTGAATGTACCTTTAGAGAAAATAGTAAATGATGGTGTTGGAGTAGAGACAATGACAAGAAGTTGGTTTGGGATGTCATATAGTTAGCAAGCATAAGAAACCCATACTTGGGGGTCAATGTTAGAACGGGGGTTTTCCTTAGGAGGAGAGTGCACCAAAAGGTCTTAGGGGAATGGTGGAGGGCAATAAGGAGAGAAATTCGTCTAGACACAAGAAACTCATGTTTCTTTTGTTAGAGAAGATATCAATAATCTCCATGAGCGAAGGGTATGGAGGGATAAAATAAGGTGTGAAATGGATGTTTGACATCTCGAGATGAATTGTTTATTTTAGTCTAAGCTTCATACAAAATATTATGTTCTCATGTCGAGGTGATTTCTCCTAGCTCAAGAAATACATCAATTTTTCTCACATATTTATAAAAACTCCATGTTAAAATTTATCGTAAATGGAAGAGATGCATAGCTACAAGTTCAAACTGTATTATTATGAACAATTTTTGAACATGTTTATAGAAGGCATATTACTTCTAATAGTTCTAATTTCACAACTATTCTCTCATTCATGTTTTCTACCATGGTTTTAAGTATTTCATGCAATATAAGTGAGTTATTTCTGCTAATGCTTATATTCAAAGTCAAATCTACGTATGAATTCCGGCAATATATATTATTCACTTGCCTAGATTTGAAGAAGGGATGTGTAATGTCCCCTTTTCCAAACTAGCTCGATTGGAGACTTTGAGCCCATTCCACTTCCCATGGGCAAGAAGGAAATGAACAAGGGAAGTAATTGCCATGTTTTTCAGTTATTTCTGTGAGCATTGCATTCTTCTTTACTAGTTTCTATATAAAGTCAGGTCGATTGGGTTAAGAAGATGAAAAGCCAGATAAAAAAATAGAAGAGAATGATCCCTTATGAGGTCGGTCCTATTTTGGGGGCGTTTTAATTGGTTTTTGCGCCACAACAAGGTATAAGAAGGGGTTGTTTTGTTCATTTGTGGATCATAATTATCATCTTGTCAAAAATAACTTTGCACGGTTTTTGGGCTGATTGCTCAAGTACTTCCACTTGAGGATGAAAACCCTCTTGTGTGGCCAACAAGGAGGATGAAAACCTTCCTTGTTTGATTGAAGAACGAAAACTCTTCAATCCATTGAGGATTCTCCATCGTGGGGTTTCCAAAGATCTTCAAGAAGATTGATTTTGCAGATTTTCAGCTTGGGTTTGGTTCTACAGTGATTTTCAGCCCTTCTCCTAGGGTAGCGACCCACCTTGTGGAGGAGTTAGGGGGTTTCTAGGGCACGACAACATCCAACTCAACCATCGTTTCGTTTCTCACATTTTTAGCAGCCGGAACCTACATTTGGACTTGATTTTTTGGCTTGGAATCCTTCATTTCCAGCCACTTTTGTAAGGGTGTTCACTGCTGTCATTTTATTCAATTAAATAAATTCCAAATGGGGTTTGAAGGCATATTTCTTGATTAATAATTGTTCTAAAATATTTCTAAATTGCCCTACATGTTTTGGATGGTGTGAATGATGCATTTTTGAAGAGATATTGCATTTTCCTTATTACTGTTACAAAAAATCAGACTGCTGTACCTTGTTGTCATAATTTTCAGTTCACTATCTATTGGGGTTTGTGCAATTTCCGTTTGTTTTTAGTTAGAGCCCGGAAAGGGACATTACAGGATGGACATCAAAATGTTGATATTCAAATAAGAGGTGACAAGAGTTCTCATAAACTAATCTAGATAATATACATGACCTATCATGCAAAATCTTGGGGCATTTTTATTTCCCAATGATCCTTCTAGAGCTACAAATATGACAAGCTTGTCATATAAATATTGAAATCTTGACAAATGGTTTCGCATGAGTGTGCAAACACTTATTAAAACACAATCAAAGAGATCTCATTTCAAATACTGCAACTTATAACATCAAGCTTTGGTAGAAGTCAAGCATTGGATCAATTCCTTGCAATAGACGACTCCAAGGACGACAACAAATCTGAACACAAACAAATCTAATATTTTCTTCATGGCAGCATAGCAATTATCCTTTTCTTCATTTATTTCAATTCAAACATCAATGGAAAAAATATCAAGTGAAAGGGATAAGAACTTGTGCATCAATAACCAATGGTTGAAGCTATAGATCCACTCTTCTATCCATGCTGAAACTGATAAGGTTGTGTAATTTTCCCCTTGAGAAACTGATACAGTTGTGTTGTTATTCCCATTGATCACCCTCATAACTGGTGTACAAATCCCTGGGGTTGAAGAGCAATAAATATTCATCATTCTGTTATTTTTTTGTACTATCTCGAAATATACTGTAATGTCCTTTTCTGGGAGACCTCTAGAAATGGCGAGACCTCTGGAAATGGCTAGGGTTGAATGTGATATGCTTATGATATAAGTCGCCTAGGGCTCGATAGAAATATATCAGCTCTAAATTGCTTGAGATACTCAATAATTCCAAATATCTTTGCTTGGGGGTTTTCATCCCCAAGACAAGTTCCACTATCAAGGGTTTTTGTCCTTGAAGTGGTCTCAAACAAGGGTTTTCGTCCTTGATGAGAGAGAGGAAAGGTACCGCCTTTACTCAAAAGAAATAATAAGATTCAACATATCCACCAAATGGCCAAGCAACCTCCTTTTATAACAATAAGGGGTGCTACAATTCAAATGATGGCCGACGTTATAATAAGTACCATTTAATTATCTAATTTGTATTTAGAGCTTACATACTCAAAATACCTTATATTCTAATTAAACAAGTTCTTCTATTGGAGCGTTTGACTTCCCAAAAGGAATACACCATAATAATGAAAATATCTACTTAGAAAATGTTATCCAAGTCTTCCCCTTGCTTCTTTCCTTAAACTCACAGGGAGAAAGAATGGGTTAAGGTCTTCAATTCCGCTAGTCTCCAAAAAAGGGACATGACATATACTATGTAATGATTCCACATTGTAAATCTTAACCAATATGCATCCAAAGCTCACTTCCCTTATCCTTCATTAAGGCTTAAGGTAAAAGGTATGAAGCAGACTAACAGTAGGAATAGAATGAAACATGTGTTGACCATTTTATTATAACTTACACCACACTTTCTTTCTTTCTCATACAATTGAGCCAACCATTTCATTTCCCCTTCACCACATATCCCTGGTTATATTGTGAAACTATTTAAGAGAATGAGACTTAAACTGATATTACGAATTTGCCAATCTTTCTTCCATTGCACTTGATGTCCACATGCCTCTACCATATTCTACTAAGAGGTCTTGGTTTTGCTATAGCACCACACAATATTCCGCATAAAAATTTTATGACAAGCATTGAAGGTGCGATTTAGAGTTTACCAATGTATGTGGCCAAAGAGATTAGGCAAGATTGCTATGTAATTGTATGGAAGGCCAAATCCCTAAAGAGCAATATCACAAAGGAGAAAAATGAAGCACTAATGAGGATCAATGAAAATAAACTTATTATTGTAATTAAAGCAGACAAAGGCAAAGAAACAATTATATTGGATAGGGAGGTTTACGTAAATGAGATGAGGGACCACCTGAGTAATAATTGAAGGTCACAAGAGAAGTGACAAAACTGATCAATAACTCATCATTGAGCAAGGAGTTGAAGAGAAAATTGATCCCAGAAGACCTAATCATGCCTTGAATTTGTGGTGCTCCTAAGATACACTTGAACCAAATGTTCCCTTAGAGTAAGGACCCATTGTGGGTAGGATTCATTCACTGATCTATGAATTGGAAAGTTACATAGAAATGAAGCTACAACCAATGATAGGAAATATGCTATCCTTCACCAAAGATTACATGGATTTTGTCAATACACTGTTAGACCTAAGACTCGGAGAAAAGGGCATTCTGGTTAACTTTGACGCGATTTCACTCTTCGCAAAGATCTTATTAGATGAGGCCTTTGAGGTTGTTGGAGAGGTAGGAGACGGTGTTACACCAAAGCTAGTGAAATTTTTCTGTAGATCTAATTATTTCGGGTTTTGAGGGGAAATCTACTAATAAACAAAAGATGTGGCTATGGGATATCACCTCTCTCCAAATGTTGTTAATCTACTCATGAAATTTTTTGAGAAGGCAATTGAATCTTCTAACCTAAAACCGTAATGGTGGCATTGATTCGTAGTGTAATGTCCCTTTCCTGGACAAATAAGATTAATTTGGATTTTTCTAGAAAACCCTTTTCAATAAATTAATTGCAAACTGAAATCTTCCAAGAAAAACCCTTAAAGAAAGAATAATATAAATTCCTGAGATCTGAATTTATACCCAACCCTTATGGTTGTAATAACCCTTTTGGGCAGAATTAATGAAATCTAGATTTTTTCCTTTATTCAACAAATACTAACAAAGTAAAAATACCCAAAAGGCTCAAAGCATGTAGAAATCCTCTAGGAATAGAAATATGGAAGAAAATATTTTTTTTAACAAAGATTTGATTTGATTTATTTAATTTTTCACAACCAAAAACAAAAAAATTACCAATGTATGATTACAACAATTTTTTTGATAAATGACACCCCAGGTGGCATGAAGAGGCCAAATGATGAATATGCAACCCGGAATTGAAGAAATCTGTCCACGGATGATGTCTTGAATGTTGGTCTGAAACCCCAAAGGGTGTAGATAACCCTAGATATGGCTGCAAATCGTGCCCTAGTTGTCCCATGCTTGAAACCTTGGTAGATGTCTTTGCACTGGCTGAATTTCTTCACTTGAAATGCAGATCGGAAGTGGGGAATGTAGAAAACGTGCTCGGAAAGAGTGTTCTAGCTCTGAAAATATGATCTTTTCCTATGAGAATTTGATATAAGCTCAGGTGTGATCTCCGTATGAAACCACCAAGGAGAAATTGAGGGTTTTTGTCCTTAGATGTAGATTATAAAGGAGGTTTTTTGTCCTCAAATGCAAAAGTAGGAGCAACAGCTCAAACCTTCAATGTCAAAATAGATGAGATTCAAAAGATCAAATTTTCAGAGCTAGGGCACACTTTCTGAGCACGTTTTCTACATTCCCCACTTCTGATCTGCATTTCAAGTGAAGAAATTCAGCCAGTGCAAAGACATCTACCAAGGTTTCAAGCATGGGACAACTAGGGCACGATTTGCAGCCATATCTAGGATTATCTACACCCTTTGGGGTTTCAGACCAACATTTAAGACATCATCTGTGGACAAATTTCTTCAATTCTGGGTTGCATATTCATCATTTGGCCTCTTCATGCCACATGGAGTGTCATTTATCAGAAAAATTGCTATAATCATACACGTGTATTTTCTTGGTTTTTGGGTGTGAAAAATTAAATAAATAAAATCAGATCTTTGTTGGAAAAATTATTTTCTTCCATATTTCTATTTCTAGAGGATTTCTAAATGCTTTGAGCCTTTTGGGTATTTTTACTTTGTCAGTATTAGTTGAATAAATGAAAAATACCTGATTTAGGATGTCACTCAAATAGATACCACTGAAATATCCCTTTTAGGATATCACTGTAAAACTTAGAAATTCATCAAAAACCTACAAATTGTAGTTCTGATTTTTCTAGGACAAGTTACAAAAATCTAAAATATTTTATATCTTCAAAAATATTAACTCCAACAATACCTTGAAGCTTCAAAAGATGTAGAAAACATGCTATAGTGCTTCAAGATTCGAGATCCTGTACCTGTCAAGTGAGAGAGCTTTTGCCACAATACATAGCTCTCATGATGATCATACACACAAATTTGAATCAAGGTTATCGCATACTTTATATTGCGAATTTGATCCTCTAACTCATCATCCTTCTCATGAGGAAAATAAATCTGAATATGCAACAATAAATATGACATATCGTCATTCATTTCATACCTTACAATGTCATCGAGGTCTTCAGTTTTCTTTTTCTTCGTCATATCTTGGCTTTGTTGTACCAAATCCTTAGCATCCTTGTTCAACATGGGTTGAATATCCTCATGATAACACTACTGTAATAAAAAAAAGATGTATCTCTTACCACATAATCCGCATCTCATGTGATCTGTTCTCTTTTGAAGGAACCTTCAATACTCTTGGATGACACAACTTGAGGAGTACCATTCCTCATACATTGCAAAACAACTTCCTTCGGATCAGCATGCTCTTCTTATTTTTCTTCTTCATCTGGAACTACCTCAATATAATAGGCTGCCCCTTAGCTGCCCAAAATTTGGAGCTTTTTGTTCACTGTTTGAAGTAGTTTTTGGCTATCCCAAATGCCTTTGTAATTCAGGTACTGGTCTATGATGGTCTCTCTTGGGCTTGCTACCAATCTTCATCATGCAATAATTTGAGAATGACATATTATCTTTGAAACCCTACTCAAAGATAGGTATTTTTCCCAACAAAACTCCTCATCCATCACCTTCTTCAAAATTTTTCAAAAAAGAGGGCTCATGAAGACTCAAAGGCTTGTTAGAAGAATGGGGGGGATCGCTGCCATGAATTACTACTCTCACCTTTTCCCCCATTATTCCCAGATTTGATCTGATTCATGTTTTGTGTGAGCTGACTCAAGTAGAAGTTGGTTGTCTCTTGTTTCACCATATTGATGAACATTTGCTTCATAAAATCCAGATTGAGATCTTCATTCACTACCCAAGACTAGAAGAAAGGTGGCTCTGATACCATTAGAATGTCCCATAATGGACACTTTTTACCCCCAAACGAATTATCTGCAAATCCCATCCAAAAATGCAAGTAGTAGAAATTATACAAAAATAACCAAGTGCAGATTTGGATTTTACTAGTGAATGGCGACTTGTATGAAGGATGAAGTAAATCAACTAATTTTCTTTCCCAAACTGATCAACAACTTTTATAATGGTAAGAACATGAGAAAAATACCAGATTTTGGACCAATAATAGGCTGGAATATAAAATCTGCAGATGATAATGCTCAGAAATAGCTGAAAATACAATTTCCTTGGCCCAAAAATTATGCAAACCAGCTGATCTTGGCTTCTAAAATTATGGCAAAGCTGTTGGTGATGAGATCCGGTACAATTGTGCCCTAGAATGTACCAAACTCCACCAACCTTTTCTTCTTTTCTAGGTATGACAAAACCTTTTGGTTGAGTAATATAGACATCTTCCTGTTAATCTCCATTTAGAAAGGCACTTTTCATAGCCATTTGGTGGACTTTCCAACCAAACTGAGCAGCTAGAGAAAAATATCATCTTGATAGTTTTGATCTTAGCTATGGGAGCAAATGTTTCCTCACAATCATTGCCTTCTTTTTGAACATACCTCTTTGCTACGAGCCTTGCCTTGTGCTTGTCAATACTGCTATTTGGTTTTAATTGCCTTGAAGATCCATCTACAACCAATAGGTTTCTTCGTTGGTGGAAGATCTACACATTGGCATGTGTTATTTTTCATCAAAGACTGGTATTTTGCATTCATGGCATCTTTCCAAGGTTTTGACTCCAGGGCTTCCTAAACGTAGCGGGCTCAACAAATTCAACAACTATACTCATCAAGGCCAAGTTTACCTCTTCGCGAGCCTTACTGCAAGTTTGTGTTCTAGTGGTGGATGTGTCTGGGATGCCATCCAATTTAGCATCTTGTATCACATTCGTATACTGTATAACTTTGAGTTGTTCTTGTGGGTGGTGGATTAAATTGATCATCACCATCATCCTCATCATCACTCTCACTATCATAGCTTTGATCACCTTCAAATTTTACAACAAGATTGATTTGTTCATCAGGCGAGCTTGTGGAAGGCAGATTTGACTCACTCTTCTCATAAAACTCAACATCCTTGTTGATGTAGATTTTCCTAGTTTTTGAATCCAAGAGTTTGTACCCTAAGATGTATTTCTCATATTTAATATCCAATTTT
This sequence comes from Taxus chinensis, assembly GCA_019776745.2. Taxonomy (NCBI): domain Eukaryota; kingdom Viridiplantae; phylum Streptophyta; class Pinopsida; order Cupressales; family Taxaceae; genus Taxus; species Taxus chinensis. The sequence continues at coordinate 60,773,645 of CM034152.1, read as the reverse complement.
GTTTGTCTTTTTGGGAACATGCATACTTGCTTTATATCCCAAAAACGAAGATGAGCTATTGATGGTTTATGCTCTGACCATACTTGTGGAGTCATGCCATCAAGAGTTGCAGTGAGAACTCTATTTAGCAAATAAACAGGTGTTTTTACTATCTTTGCCTAGTATGTTTTCTCCAAACCTAAATTGTCAATCATGCAATGCACCATTTCCATTATAGTGTGATTTCGCCTTTCTGCAAGACCATTCTATTGTGGCATATGAGGTGGAATTAATTGACGTTGAATGCCATGTTTTGCCAAAATTGATGAGAATTCATTACTGGTGTATTCCCCCTTGATTTGAGCGGTGAGTTTTGATTTTATGACTAGTTTCAGTTTCTACAGACACTTTGAATTGCTTAAAGGTTTGGAAGGATTCATCTTTGTTCGGGAGGCAATAAACCTATATTTTTCATGAGTAATCATTAACAAAGAGCATGAAGTACTGACACCCAACATGCCTAGGTCTCATTTGTTCGGAAAGATTAGTGTACACTAGATCTAATTTTCTAGAAGCGCGGAAGGTACTTTTACCAAATAGCAACTGAGGCTTTTCTTCAATGGAGGCAATCCTCTCATCATATTGTAGTGGTTGAGTTGAACCAAGTATCCAAAACTCACATGCCCAAATCTATGGTGTCACAATTGTGCTAAGTCTGAATCATTTGCAAGAAGTGCTTGGTTGTTCTTTGAAACAAAATCAAGTTGGAACATTCTCCCAATGCCAGATGCTCGTGTAACAATTTTTTGTGCTCTTATTTGGATCTTTGATACGGCATATCTTTTTACCGCCTTTATTATCAAAATTAACCTTTAGGTTGTGCTTTAATAGTTGATTGACAAAGAGTTGATTCTTGGTGAGTCTCGGGACATATATATGTGATTTTGCAATCATGTGTTCTAAGAGATAACCTACTGTTTCCAATTCCTTGGACACTTTAGGAAGAATCATCACCTAATGAGACATGATTTTTAGTGGGTGTATCTCTCAAACTGTAGAACCAATCTTATCTTCTAGTCATGTGCCAAGTTGCACCTAAATCAACATGTCAGATAGAACTCTGAGATGTGGATGGCTCTTGAGATTGTGCAGTATATAGGAAGTCTTGGTTTGAGGGTTTGTCTTCCTCATTAGCAATGTTGCCTTGCTGTCGGGGCTTCTTTTTCTATTTGCCCTTTTTCTATCCATGTTGCTAATTTTGTTGTCCCTGTGAAGACTATTGGCTATGTTGGAAATATTGTCATTGATGTCAAAGGAGAATGCACCATCAAAAGAAAAATAACAGTGATCAGATTGATGTGTTACAGTGATAAGATTTAATAACAGTGAATGTAATAATTGTATACCAAAATGTGTAGCATTTATTCAAGAAGGGACAACATTTATTTAATGGGCCAGCTGACCTCCATTAAAGTTAAATGATTTGTTTTTATGTGGTCGACCTCCCTTGAAGAGGGCCGACCCTATTGGTGAAGAGTCTTGGGTGAAGAGTCATGACCATTCGAAAGGGCATTTTTGGGCTATAAAAGGAAGATTTGTTGGATGGAGGAAGTTCAGATTTTGAGCAAATATCATTCAAAAGAAGAGCAAAATTTAATAAGTGTGAAATAAGAGTTATATCTTGAGAAGACAAGCAAATTTTTGAAGAAAAAATAAGTCTCCATCATTCGTTGGAACAACAACACTACGAAGGTGACATCATCATCGGTTTGGAGGTTGGTGCCTCATAAAACAAAGAGATTGTTCTCTTGCTGAGTTAGTGCTCGGCAAAAATGCTTGGTGTCTGAATTGCTAAGTTGGTGTTTGGCATTGGGGATCGGTGTCTCAGTAGGTTGGTGCCTACACAAATTGTAAAAGATATATGTATATATATATATATATATATAAACCAGCAGTTGCTTATATTATGCAAAGCTCAAAGTTACATATTCGGCTATGCCAGGTTTGAAAGCTATTAGCCCAAGCTTGAGCATTATACAACAGAAAAGCAAAGAAGACACTCATGACAGAGAATCAAGATTAAGATTAAGTCTGATATCCTCCTGAATCTTACTGGACCACCACGGAGGGGCAATCCATAGCAAAATAGGTCCTTGTTGCCTAGAGCCCAGTTAGCTAGTCCATTAGCGACTTTGTTCCTTTCCCGAGGAATGTGATTGAATTGGACCTCATGGAATTTACCTTGTAGTTGTTTTATCTTCCACACCTCTTTGACAATGCGCGAATTAGGAGGAGAATCCAATCTATTATTAGAAAACAGGTGGACAATAATTTGGGAATCCGATTCAACTTGGATTTTATGCCATCCAATTTTCAAGGCCTCTTTCATGCCTTTGTAAATAAATTTCACCTCAACAAAATTATTGGTAGTAGAGCCAATATTCTCAGCAAAAAGGAACTGCACCCCACCTTGAGCATCCCTACCAATGCCTTCCATAACAGCTTTTCCAGGATTACCTCTGGAAGCCCCTTTTGTATTTAACTTACCATATCTTGGAGAAGGATTCTTCCACTGACCATCCTTAAGGACTTTGTTCTTGTTGTGTATCTTAGGGCAAGAAACATCCTTGGGATCAATATTTAGTTGCTTACAAATGTTTTCCCATTCAGGGGAAAGATCTTGAGGCAAAGATATTTTATGTTTCAGGCTCTCCGATATGTTGATTTTGGTCTTCTCCCACACGAAAGAGCTGTCTTTACTAGTTTGCATGAAGATTCTACTGTTTCTTTCCTTCCAGATATTCCAAAGGAGAAGACAAATACCGCTCCATTGTACAGGGAGAAGATTTTGGCCTCTAGGGAGGGATTCCTGCCAAGCTCTAACAATTTGCTCAAGAGAATCAAAGTTTATCCAATGCAATTTAAATAGAGAAGCTAGAAGTCGCCACAACGGAATAACCCAAGGACAAGAGAACAAAGGATGAGTAGAGGACTCTTCAGCATGAATGCATAAAGCACATCTAAACGGGCCATGCAAACCTCTCTTTAGAAGACAATCTCCTATTAAAACTCTTCTGTGTATGAGAAGCCATAGAAAAAAATTGACTTTTGGCCACATACCAGGATGCCAAACGTGTTTGAAAAGATACTGAAGAGGATGATGATTCTCATTGACCAAAGAGGCATAGCCAACAACAACAAAATAAGTAACAGTAGCATCCCTTCCCCATCCCAGATTATCGGGATCAGGGGATGAAGAAATAGGACGAGTTTTCAAGATATGATAAAGCAATAGCTGCATTTGGTGATCCATAACAATTGGCCATTCCTCAGGCATAATCTAGGAATTCCCAATCTCCCATAGCTGAGTAGTTGGTTTACCATAATGGGCTACCTTGACCTATCCTAGATTCTGCATTTGTTCCATAATAGGTTTGAGTTGGGAATATTGATGGATGATAGGGGCCTGCCCATCCGAAGAATCAGTCCAAAATTTGGCACATTGCCCATTATTAACTATCCAAAAAAGGTGCCTCTTAATCATATCTTCTCCCACTTTGATGAACTTCAGGGTGGGAGAGCCCTTTGTGGGCCAGGGTAAATCTAATAATTTTCTCAGGAGAATTATTCTCAGCATACTTGGCTTTGAACATGGTTGCACATAAATCAGTAGGATAAACAAACATTCTCCAATATAACTTGGCTGCCAGAGCCTTATTTTTCTTAGGCGAAGACTTGAATCCTAGACCTCCTAGCATTTTTGGCCGGCAAAGAACATCCCATCTAACCAATGACCACTTTTTCTTATCTTGAACTCCACTCCACAAGAATTTCTGGCAAACAGAATCCACCTGTTTCAAAATAGCACCAGGGATGTTTTGGACAGAGGCAACATAGATTGGCATAGCTTGAAGGACCGACTTAATCAAAGTCTTCCTTCCTCCAGAGGAAAACCATTTATTAGTCTACTTAATTTGTGTTCAAACTTGCTGATTAACCACTGCCAATCTCTTAACTTCTTGGAGGCTAAAGGAACCCCCAAATATTGACACGGGAGTCTTCCTTTCTGAAACTGGAAAATTCTCAAAAATTTCTCGTCGTCTTTCAAAACAGTGAAAAACGAAAATGTTAGATTTTCAATGATTAATAGTCTGACCTGTAGCAGCTGAAAATGTATGAAGGACTTTTTGATACTGCTTAGCTTCCTGTTGGGTAGCCTTCCCCATCAAAGTGGAATCATCAACAAATTGGAGATGAGAAAGCGGATTACTATTTTTGGCCAGTTGAATACCATTTTTTTTTCTCCTGATAGGCTTTACGAACAAGTCTGCCCAAACACTCAGCCATAATTATGAAAAGGAAGGGAGATAAGGGATCTCCTTGCCTAATACCTCTAGAAGCTCCAAAGAAACTTGAGGGAGACCCATTCACCAACATAGCAAAAGAGTTATATATATAAAAGCAAATATTTTGCGGTGGTTTTTTCCCGAAATGGTTTCCACGTAAATATTGTGTTCCTCGTGTTGCATAATTTTTTAGATCTTGTGAGATTGCTGCTGTTCTGACTATTAAAGTTTTGAATTATTAAAGTTTATCTTATACTGATTCACCCCCCTCTTTGTATAAGCGTGTGTCTAACAATTGGTATTAGAGCCGGTTTCTTCAGGAACAATCTAATCAATGGAAGGTAAATCTCGAGAGCATGCATGGCCAGTAATCAAGTACCAATGGGTTTCTTCTCAAACAAGGCTCCATTATTCGACAGAACAAATTATGCTTTATGGAGCATACGAATGAAAACCTATCTAATGGCTCTAGGGTTCGATATTTGGAAATCGGTAGTAACGAGATATATAACTCCTCAAATTCCACCGACGGATCAAGCCGGAAAGAGGGCTAGTGAAAACAATGCCAAAGCCTTGAACACAATATTATGTGGCTTGTCTGAATCTAAGTTTGTCAAAGTTATGCATTGTGACACGACAAAGGAGACATGGGACAAACTGTAAAATATCTATGAGGGAGACACCAAAGTAAAGCAGGCTAAGCTCCAAACCCACAAAAGGCAGTTTGAGAGTCTAAAAATGAAAGAAGAAGAGAATGTTGCAACCTATCTTCTTCGTGTGGACGAAATTGTGAATACCATCAGAGGGCTTGGTGAAAAGATAGAAGAACCAATAATAATACAAAAGGTGCTAAGGTCTCTCCCCTTAAGATTTGATCCTAAGATTTCCACAATCGAGGAAATAAAAGGTCTAAACACGCTTAAGATGAATGAGTTGCATGGAATCCTTACAACATATGAAATAAGGACAAAAACAAAAAAGCCGTCAAAGCGAGAAGCTGCCTTCAAAGCTTCAAAAAGGGTCAAAAATGCAAAACCTGAGTCAAGCGATGAACCCAAAGAATAAGAAGCTCTTTTTGTGAGAAATTTGAAAAGGGGATCTGACAAGTATAAAGGTAAGCTTCCTTTCAAATGTTTCAATTGTGGTGAGATAGGGCATTTCGCTACTAAGTGTCCTCATGTGATAAGTGATGAAGAAGAACATGTTAAGGTAGGAAAGAGCAAACATCCATATAAAAAGAACTATAAGTTGGGAAAATATGAAAAGAAGAAAAGCTCTGACAGGCATAAGAAAAGCCTCTACACCAAGAAGGAGAGTAGCTTAGAAGAAGAGAGTGATAGAGAAGAAACTCTTTTCATGGCAATAGAAACAAATAATGATGAAGACCAAATGTTTCTGGAAGAGGAAGAAAATTTTGAGGATGAAGGAGAAGTGGATCTGGAAGAACTTGTTTGTGCCTTGGGTGAAATAAAGAGGCTTAAGAAAAAGAACTTGAAGCAAAAATTACAGCTTCAGAAATATGAAGAAGGTGGAAATTCACAATCGAACATATCTCAAAGCTTCGAAGAGTCGAAAAGATTATTATCAGTTTGAAAACTCAATTAGAAGAGGCTAAAAGAATTGAGGAGGCAGTAAGAGATCAAATGAAATCAAAAGAGGAAAATTGTGCTAAGCTTGAATTTGAAATTGTTGATTTAAGAAAGGAATTGGAGAAGTCTAGTGATAAGCTAAAAAATAGCTTAAAATTTGAAAAGAGCACCGAGGTCTTGGACAACATTCTTAATATCCAAAGGTCACCATGCATCAAGACAAGTCTTGGCTATGAAGAAAAACAAGAGGTTACTAAGAAGGATTTGAATTCGAAAATTGTTGAACCTTCGAAGAAATAAGATATGACTCCTCAGAAGAACAACATTCCTCAAAAGGAAAAGAAATATGAGAACAAATGACATAAGGTTCGTGTAAGAAACTTCAGAAGATCCTTCTATCCAAGGAAGCCTTACATGATCAGGTATCAAAACAACTTTTATGGCTATTGTTTCTAGTGCAACAATTTTGGTCATAAGGCAATAGATTGTAAGGTTCAGGCAAGGAATAATGGTTGGAATAAAAGTGCTTATGGTTATTCAAGTAGAAATCATAATTCATTTGCTGCACTATATGATTACAATGAATAGGATATTGTGTGTTATAAGTGCAACAAAGTTGGTAATATAGCTCGATATTGTAGAAGTGTTTCTATAGAGAATCCAAAGCAAACCAGGAAAGTGGATACCTTGGCCAAGCAAAAAACAAAATCTACAAAAGATTGGAAGAAGAAAAAAAAGGAAGAGAAAGAGAGAGTTATCCTTGTTCAAAGTGCTTTTCATGTGCAAAATGAAGAGCAACATTGATTGATACATTGATAGTGGATACTTGAGCCATATGACAAGAGATAAGAGCATGTTTTATTCCTTGAAGAAAGTAAGCAGAGGAACAGTAAAATTCAGAGACAATGCTACAATAAGGATAGCAGGAAAAGGTAATCTCAGTCTCAATGATGGTAAGACAAAAATTGAGAATGTGTTGTACGTTGAAGGGCTGAAGCATAACCTCCTAAGTGTTAGTTAAATGTGTGATCAAGGAGACATCCTCACTTTCCATCCTTAAGGTTGTGAAGTAAGGAAAGCTGATTCAGGAAGATTAGTTGCAGATGCAAATAGAACCACGAATAACTTGTATGTGCTCAGTGAAGTTAAGAAAGAAAGATGTTATATGACACAATCAAATGAGAGTTGGTTATGGCACATAAGAACGTGCCATATGAATTTTGACAATTTGGTGAAAATCAACAATAAGCAGTGTGTGAGAGATATGCCAAAAATCGCGAAGCTTTCAAACACCATTTACAAGCAATGTCAGCATGGAAAACAAACTAAAGGCAGATTCAAATCAAAGGAATATTCAACAATGAAGCCTTTGGAATTAATTCATACATACTTGTGTGGGCCCAAAAGAACTCAGGTTAAAAGGTGAGAGTTACTTTATGTTGTTAATTGATGACTATTCTAGAATGACATGGTTTGCTCTTCTAAAGGATAAATTTGAGGCTTTTGAGAACTTTAAATTTTTAAAAGCATTAATAGAAAATGAAACTAGGTTAAAAATTAAGTCCTTGAGATCAGATAGAGGAAGAGAATTTCTTTCAGACCAATTACGAGAATTTTGTGAGGAACATGGAATAAGAAGACAACTCAGAGCTGCACAAACTCTGCAACAAAATGGAGTTACTGAAAGAAAGAACCGAACAGTGCAGGAGATGGCAAGGACTATGTTGAATAAGTCCAAATTGTTAGATAGGTATGGGGAGAAGTAGTTAAGACTACGATTTACATCCTTAATAGAGGACAAATCACAGTAAACAATACCAAAACACCTTACGAACTATGGAAGGGTAGACCAACTATTGTTAAATATGTTAGGGTGTTCGAAAGTTAATGTTATGTTAAAAGAAATGATGAAGATTTGGGAAAGTTTGACCCTAGATCTGATGAAGGTATTTTTCCTTGATACTTCTCAAGGAGTAAAGCTTATAGATGCTATAATAAAAGACTGTGGAAAGTGCCAATGTAAGAGTGGACGAGTTCAGAAAACATTAGGTGACCACACAAGAAAGTGATTACTTAGAAGAATCAGACCAAAATGAAGTTGAAGAAGAAATTGAAGAAGAGGAATGGGAAAATACTAAGGCACCATCGAGATTTGTTCAGAAGAATCATGGAGAAAATTTGATTCTCCTTGATAAAGATGCTGGGGTGCAAACTCGACGGAGGATAGTAAGTACATCTGAGCGAGTCAATTTCTCTTTGTTATAAAAAATAGAGCCTACAACTGTTGTAGAAGCTAGTAAAGATGAACATTAGGTCAACGCCATGGAGGAAGAATTGAATCAAATACAAAAGAATGAAACTTGGGAACCTGTTCCAAGATCGAAGGACAAAAATGTGATTGGCACCAAATGGATCTTTAGAAATAAGATGAATGAAGAGGAGGATATAACCAGAAACAAGGCAAGGTTAGTATGTAAAGGGTATGCTCAAGTAGAAGGTATTGATTTTGAAGAAATCTTTGCTCCCGTTGCTCGATTAGAAGCCATTAGAATGTTTTTGGCATATGCTAGTAAGAATTTTAAGGATTTTCAATTGGATGTCAAATCTATGTTTCTCAATGTAAAATTAGAGGAAGAAGTTTACATTGAGCAGCTGGAAGGTTTTCTATTGTCAGAAAACAAGGATTTTGTGTGCAAATTGAAGAAGGCACTATATGGGCTAAAACAAGCCCCCGAGCATGGTACTCGAGACTTGACACATATTTTCTTCAACAAGGGTTCAAAAGAGGAGTCGCAGATAATAATCTCTACATTAAGACAGAAGGTAATCCATCAATTGATTGTTGTTGTGTATGTAGATGATATTATTTTTGGAGGAGATGATAGAAAAATGTACTAAGAGTTTGTTAAAGATATGCAGAATGAGTTTGAGAAGTCAATGCTAGGAGAATTGTCATTTTTCCTTGGTTTACAAATTTCTCAATTTGAAAAGGGAATATTTATCTCTCAAACTAAGTATGTAAAGGAGATGTTAAAGAAGTTTGAAATGGAAGATTGCAAACCGGTTAGCGCATCTATGGTTACAAGATGCAAGTTGAGTAAGGATGACTAGTCTCCTGAAGCAAAACAGACTCTATACAGGCTAATGATTGGTAGCTTATTGTACACAACAACCTCTAGCCTAGATATCATTCAAGAAGTTGGTTTAGTTGCACGTTTCCAAGCAGCCCCAAAAGAAATACATGTGCAAGCAGTTAAGAGAATATTCAAATATTAAAAAGGCACTTTAGATTATGGTTTGTGGTACCCAAGAGGAGCAAATTTCACCTTAACAACATATACAAATTAGATTGGGCACATGATATGGATGATAGGAAAAACACAAGTGGAGGAGCATTTTTCCTTGGTGGAAATTTAGTGTCTTGGTTGAGCAAAAACCAGCCTTTTGTTTCCTTGTCCACATCGGAGGCAAAATACATAGCAACAATATCATGTTGCACACAGGTTCTATGGATGAAGAAAACTCTACAAGATATTAAGTTAGAAAATGATGATCCCATTTCTATATTTTGTGATAATACTAGTGCAATTAACATTTCGAAGAATTCGGTTATCCAGTCCAAAACTAAGCATATTTTGATCAAATATCATTATTTGAGAGAACAAGTAGCTGAAAAGAATGTTAAGTTGGAATACGTTGCCACAGAGGAGCAGATAGCGGACATTTTCACAAAGCCCCTCTCAAAAGGGACTTTTGAGTACCTTAGACACAAGTTGGGTGTGATACCCTTCTCATCGAGTCACTAAAGTCTCAAGGAGAAACATCAGTTCAAGGGGAGCACCGTGGACAACCCTTTGCCATTGATGTCAAAGGGGGAGAGTAAAATAAAGGGGGTATAGTACAACAAGAGGAAGAAGTATAGAAAGGGAGAATATTCTGTTTTGAAGATGATTATTTCTTTGTAGGGTTGCCATCAATGACAATGGGGGAGATTGTTGGAAATATTGTCATTTGATGTTAAAGGAGTCATTGATGTCAACGGAGAATGCATTGCGATCAAAAGAAAAATAATAGTAATCAAATTGATGTGTTACAGTGATCATATTTTATAACAATGAATGTAATAATTGTATACCAAAATGTGCAGCTTTTATTCATGAAGGGACAACATTTATTTAATGGGCCAGCCAACCTCCATTAAAGTTGAATGATTTTTTTTTGTGGTCGACCTCCCTTGAAGAAGGCTGACCCTATTGGGTGAAGAGTCTTGGGTGAAGAGTCATGACCATTCGAAAGGGCATTTTTGGGCTATAAAAAGGAAGATTTGTTGGATGGAGGAAGGGCAGATTTTGAGCGAATATCATTCAGAAGAAGAGCAAAATTTTATAAGTTTGAAATAAGAGTTATATCTTAAGAAAACAAACAGATTTGTGAAGAGGAAATAAAAGTCTCCATCATTCGTTGAAACAACAAGACTACGAAGGTGGTATCGTCATTGGTTTGGAGGTTGGTGCCTCATAAAACGAAGAGATTGGTGTCTGAATTGCTAAGTTGGTGCTTGGCATTGGGGATCGGTGTCTCCAGTAGGTTGGTGCCTACACGAATTGTAAAAGAGTTATATATATATATATATATATATAAAAATATTTTTCCGTGGTTTTTTCCAGAAAGGGTTTCCACGTAAATATTGTGTTCCTCTTGTGTTGTATAATTTTTGGATCTTGTGAGATTGCTGCTGTTCTGACTATTAAAGTTTTGAATTATTAAAATTTATCTTATACTGATTCACCCTCCCTCTTAGTATAAGCGTGTGTTTAACAGGTTATTGGGCTTCTTGCCATTGGATGATACCTGTTGGAATGTATTGTATTGCAAATGTGACCCTACTTTTGCTGTTTGTCCCCTTGTTGGTTTTGCTGATTACTTTACTTTTGAGATTGTTTAGAAGACTTCATGGGTCTTTTCCCATTTTGATGAGGAACAAGAAAATGTTCCTCTTTTTCTTTTGTTGTGTGGATGAACTCTTCATGTTGCAATGTATTTACTGACTTCTCAAAGGTCTATGTTTGTCCCATGGAATTCAAAGTGGTCACGAAGATCCTATATGAGAGGGGCAGTTCTCTCAAGACGATGTGTACAAGAGAGTCATTTGTCATTTCCACTTCCAATGCTTGGAGTGATGACCTCAAACATGTAACACACCTTAAAAATGCCTCAATTTTCTCACCACTTTTCAATTTTAGACAATGTAATCGAGTCTGGAGGTGGAGGATGGTATTTCTATTCTTTTCCTTAAAAAATGTGTTCAACTTATCCCAAGCTTCCTTGGCTGTTTTGACATCATGAATGTGAGGTTGTACCTCATATGAAACTCCAAATAGTATGATCAACTTAGCCTTGTGATTGGCTTTGCCAAACTATTGTCCATTAGCATCATTGCCATTGGAATGAGAGTTCGGTCAACTACATCCCTTATGTTTTCAAATTCAAGTTGAGTTTTGATCTTTGTTTTCCATTTAACATAATTATCTCCTCTTAGGAGCTAAGAATTTGGTAGAAATAATTTTGGAGCATTTGCAGTGATATTTGCTAATAGTGGGAGATGGAGGGGTTTCTTATCACTCCAATCAGGTCATCTTTTCTATATACTGTCAGGCTAATATACCAAACCTCTCTATATATGTGTCCTTCCGAGATACCCATCGGTACTAGAAGAAGCTCATCCTCTCGATATACGCGCCCATACGCGAGAGAGATGTTAAAGTATATGACAACAAAATGGTATGTGGTACATAGACAATATGTGAAAAGGGATCCGTCCGATCAATGACACCTTAGAGGGAGATCTTTGTACGTGGGCAATAAGTCCTGGTATACTCAGATTTTTCCAATTTTAGGATTTACGTCGAATAACTATGGTGGATGGGAAATAGATGAGTGTAAGTGTCCTTATTTCTCTTCAACAATTTATAGGGACAATGCCACAAATGTTGTTACAACTATATTAGGCTATGGATACAGTAGCTCAAAGCATGACGACATTACCTGTAAACATGAGCCAGATGCACCGTTGATATCGAATGTTGCTAATGAGTTTTGAAAACTTATGATTGTGCATAATGCACTGATTTGTATATGCTGAAGTTTTCTGATTTGCTTGTTCTATGCTTAAAAACTCACAAAAACATTAAAATATGTATATTTATGATGATTCAAAGTACTAAAATTTATAAACAAATTTTTAATAGAATTTAAAAAATGTGGCAAAATTTCAGCTTCTGGGCATGCACAATTTGCAAGAAATCAATTAATTGTGGTTTCAGGGCTTTTAAAAGCAAAAATTAAAATAACTATAGGGGCTCTAGCATAATCCTCAAAAGGGTTTTTTGAAGGCCGTTATTTTAGGAAGGCTCACAAAATTTCGAGTACGAAGTCCGTGTGGTTTGTTTGGTACAAAATTAACTATAATGCTTCGGGTAATTTCAGAAACATTAAAAAAGGGAGTTTTATGAGGAATTTTTCAACAATTCTTTTATTGTATGTTTATTACCACTAACCAAAGAGTGTGACCAAATTTTAACTCCCGACCTCCTAGTTTGCAAGCAAATGAGATGATTGGATTTTGGGTTCTTTAGGCAAGAATTTTTGAATTGCTTTGTAAATTTTGCCTGATCTTCTTCTACAATTTAAATGAATAAACTTATCTCAGCCCTAATTTATATGCAAACTAAAAAACTTTAGTTTAAAAACTTGCACAAGAAAAATAAGCCAAAGAAGAAGCACTTGTGCGAGCAAATTTTTGGAGAGCTTTGGTGCTCAGTTTGTTTTGACTGGATTTGCTTGAGCTGCAATATTATCAATGCTACACCTCTTTTCTTTGGCTGGGGGCGCTTCTATTTGCTGAAATTCTATTGCTATCAACTACTGCACGTTGATCCTTAATGTTTGTTTGCCTTATGCATAATCAATGTCAGCAATGCAATGCAATTTTCTACAGCACTCCTCAGAGATGGAGTGACGATGCCTATGGCTCCTTTTTTCTTCCGTCTCAGTTTTCTAGACTTATCTCCTACTTCCTCACAGATTCAGAGTTTCCCTGCTCTGATACCAAATGTTACGCACAAAAGATGGCCAAATCAAATGAGCTTCATTGATCAGAGAAAATATTACAGAAGATGACATATTTATACAAATATAATTCACAACTATAGCGCCTATAAAATATAAAATAGGAGATCAAAACAATATTCAACCCAATATCTAATTACATGTTACGTGAGTTACAACCAACAACAATAAGATCCTATGTGAGTTGTTTATTAAACAACCTCACTTATTTTATATTTACCATGGCGAATTAATCACCAACCTAAGTAATTCTAACAGGGTATGCCACACAATGACAACAAAAAGCAAATTGTTGGCCCGTTAATGAAAGATACCACACTCATGATAGGTACTTCCTCATGTGCAAGCTTCTCCCAGCTATTTGAATTATTTAGTTGCAAAAATATTAGTACATCTTGATGATTCAATAGAAAGTTGGGTGAAAGTGATCATGACTGTTTGTTACAACAATCTGCCCTGCATAGTCCAGCTGCAAGAGCTGAATTGTTTCAATGGCCAGAGATTTATGCAACTTATTGACCATGTCAAAATTGAAATAACAAGAAGTTTTCTCAGATTGAAAGAGTATGATTGGGTCATTTGAATCTAAGATAATACATGTTTAGAAATTTCCTCAACCCTAAGAATTCAATGGAATTTGTAAAGGAAACATCAAAGTTGGATGCCAGTGAAACTTTTAAAACTTGGTGGATTAGTAATAATTCTCGCAAGAACTCGGCTAGCAGAAGGCACGATGTGATGAATTTCAGGCTGGTAATGAGATATGTAGTGGTTCTATGTTTAGTTTGTATGGTAGGAAAACATTTCACACTAGTATCTCAAATGGCTCCCACTGTTGTTAGGGATTTTCACAGAAGGATGTCTTTAATTTGATCGAAATAATTTCACTGATGCAAATTTCAAGTGAAGAATTGCGCTTAAGGTGATTGACCTGAATATTTATTTCTTCTTATTTGATGAATTGTGTATGTGCTAAAACCCCCTTTCTGTGTATGTATTTTAATTGGATCCCTGCACATTCTCTACTACATGTCTACTGTGATAAATTGCAAGCTTATTCACAATAGGAAAAACTCACTTCTGTGATAATTTGTTTGCACCTCTCTATATGAAAATATCTGATAGGGACGCTCCTAGATTCTCAATAGAAGCCATTAGTACTATTTCCTCCTTTGGCAACAACTTTATAAGAAACATCACAATTACATATGGGTCAAAGGAGCCATCAAAGCACCTCATAGTTATCACTATTAAATGAAATAACCTATCAAATGGTAAATGGAGCTTTACAATGTTTTGAATCACTTTGGGAAAGAGGCATCACCCTTTCCCTTGACTGTAATTTTTCATTGGCCATTTTTCAACATTCATGAAGAGTTTCACAATTTGGGCCCATATCATTTTAATTACAGAAATTTTTAGGACATGATACAATAAAACACGTTGTTTAACAAAATATCTGCCTTTAATCTGGTTTAATGAACCCATTTACAGGCAATTGACTTATTATCTGGTGGAAATCAGAAAGCACCCAAGCTTTGTTTCACTTCAAAGCTTCATGCTCAGCCTTTATGGCTTCCTTTTACTCTGATTTCCTTGCACTTCTTCATGACAAGGCTCACTCACATGTTTAGAATAAAAAACTGTACTGTCACTGACATCAAATGCCCAAGTCATATATGCAATTGCCATTTTTCTTTGGTCTGAAGCAACATTTAATATGACCTTCTCATCCTGCTTTAAATGCCTTAAAGTAGTATGATGCCACTTTGGTATCCTTACTGGCACAACTTGCTGGGTACATACTACATATCCAAATCAGATCTAATCAAGTGCAAATCAGCATCATCACCAATCTGTCCAAGAGGCAAATTAGTTGTAATATCCCTTTTGGGCTCAAATTTGAGGAATTTGGATTTTCCTCAAAACCTCAATGGAATATTGCTGGAATTTATGACAGCCACATGTATAAACCTGAATTTTATGACAGCCACATAGAAATTAGAGCCAAAGAGGGTTAGTGACCTATTTTTGGTCCCCAAAACCCTAGGCGGCCTAGGTAAAATTCAGATTTTAGTATTTCTCACACACAATTCTTTAGAAACATATCAATAAATTGAAACCCTTGATGAAATAATGCAAAATATGTGCTTCAACATCAGAATACAGAATTCTGGAATTAATTATTGTCCACAAACAGCTGAAACTTCAAAAGTCCATATCTTCTGAAATACTTGGAGTTATAATGCAAGCAATAGCTCAAAATGACCACAAAAATGGCAGCTATCAAACAAAATCAAGTTCAGATTTTTCTAACCACAGAAACCCAATGAAATGCTGTCCCGTAATCCCCAAAGGGGTCACCCAAGCTAGAAATGAATATGGCAGCCCCAAAAAGCGCGCCCTAGCTGGAATTTGTTCCCTACCACGGATGGAAACACTTGCTGTTCTGAAATTTTGAATATGAAGCTTGCATGTGACTCCCTGACGAAGCCATTAAGCAATGAATGAGCGTTTTTCGTCCCCAAGTGTTGCGACTATTGAGGGGTTTTGTCCTCAATAGGATGCAATGAGGGTTTTCGTCCTCGAAGGCTGAAAATGTGAGCTCACTGCTCCAATTTCCGAAGAGAAATATCAAGATTCATATGAAGACCCTTATAATGAGCCCCAAAATTTTCCTTTATAGCCTTTTGTTTTTATTTTCCTTGTGGAACGCTCCATGTGGGATAACAAAAATACTTTATTTCCATTTTAACATTCACCTTTCCCACTTAAAGAGGTACGACCCCCCTTTTATTACATTCTTTTTCTATTTTGAAGTTGGCACTTTGCACTTTAGCCACCAACCTACTATTTCTAGTGCTATAATTGACAATTTGTTTTTTTACAAAAATATTACAAAGCTGAAAAATAGCAAATTTTAATTAGAACACGAATGTACTTCCCTTATTTTCTCCCTTAAAGCCCATAGGAAGTAGAAATGGGACCAAGGTCTTCAAATCGAACTAGCTTGGAAAAGGGGACATTACATTAGCTTCCAAATTAGTATGCATGTCAGCCCCTACATCACCCCCAACACCATCTTGAACCTCATACACATTCTGAGTACTATTCAAAAACATGTCGTTAGAACACAAAATACATGAAGAATCTGTTTGTGTTGATGGTTTTGAATGAAAATCAGAACTGAAAAAGCTATCACCCTCATCGAAAACAACATCCCTCCTAATAGTTAGCTTTCTAGTAGACATGTCCGCGAGTCTATACACTTTTGACTGATCACTATACCTACCTTTCTAGTATACATGTCCGTGAGTCTATACACTTTTGACTGATCACTAGGAGGATTATAATAATTTTCGCATCATTAAAACAACGTCGCAATAACGGTATGAGGGACGAGAAGTCAGCTTAATGCCATGTCCACAAGTTAAACTATTTACGGTTAGGATTACTATTATTATATTATTATTATTTACCTTTTTACTTTCTTTTTTAACCACCTTATTACTTTTCCCATCTTCGATCGGGATATTTGGTTGTCTTTTAACGTGTTTTGGGTCTCGCGTTGGGTGAGGCATGACATCTTACCTACCTTTCTAGTAGACATGTCCGTGAATTTCTTGGACTTCTGATCCAATTTACTGCCGAAAACTCCATAAGCATACCCTTACCATTAGCATGCATCAAGCCATTTTCATCACCAGTCTATTCCTCCTCTCCACAATTCCATCATGGTGTGGTGCATAAGAGGCAGAAAATTGCCTTTGCACTTGTTCTTTGACTATGTTGAAGCTTAATTTGAAATTCGGATTCAATATACACAACTACTGTAAATTGTCTGAAATTGTTAACACCATGCTCTTGCATTTGAGAAAATACATCTATATCCTCCAACTGTTATCATCAGCAAAAAAGAGGAATCATAGAACCCCATATTTTGATTCTGCTTGCATTGAACCATTATATATTGTTTTTACCTTTATTGGGCCACAAACATCCACATGCACCAATTGGAGACGACTATTCCTTTGGGAATGCTTTCTTGCTCCATTTTCCTCTGTATGGGATGTACAAACATGTTTCTCAATCTGAAATGAAGGTAAATTGACAACCATATGATTTTTGCAAAGAGAAAAAGATTCTGTTAAGGTTCCATACCTTGGGTGCCACTGCCAATTTCTAATCTCATAACTTGATGCAACCAAAGTGTAAAATCGTCATGTGTCAACAACCTCAATCTGTAAATGCTCTTTAATCCCCTTGGCAAGGACTTTTATACTACTGGAATCCTTAACTAGGCACTTTATCATCCAAAGATAAAACCCCCAGTGCCCGTTATTAGTGATCTGGCTGATATACAACGAAGTCTTTGTTAAACTAGGAATATATAGGACATTTTGGAATAAGCATATCTTGTCCCCACCCTAGTTGATCTTGACATCTCCATGGTCCTGTACAATGCGTGACCTGCCATCAACAAGTGTCACTGAACGTATCCTATTATAGTCTTCAACAAAATTCACAAACCAATCATGTCGGTTAGTCAGGTGATTAGTAGCACCTGAATTAGTAAACAAAATATCTTTTCCTTAATATGATTATACTGGAAAACCATTAACATACACTCCTCTTCATCAACCAAATTATCTTCTAACAATCTTGCTTTGGACAACCACTCTTTCCACAAAAATAACACCTGATATTCGACCTAGAAGTTTTATTACCTGAAGTGGTACTAAGAGTCTAAGACCTGGTGTAAATTGCTGGCTGTGCTCTTTCCCTCGGAATTCGCCAGTAAAGCACTTCTGAGGTTGATTCCTCCCTTGAACCAAACTGCCTATCAAAACTGTTCTTATGCAATAGTTTGCTATATAGTCTATTAAATTCATATTATCTTCCATGGCAGTTCAAATTGAAAGTTTCAACAGATGAACTAAATGAAAGACGCAGCCTTTGAAGAATAAGTACTACCTATACTTCACCATCTATTTTTTGATTGATGGCTTTTAGTTGATCCTTTGTGTCTTTAAATTTCAGATGCTGTTGAAAAGACCCTCGTTCCTGGATCTATAGGGAAAACATCGAGTTTCTCAAGTAACAAACCCTTGCCATACACGAAATATCATACTTACTTTTCTATTGAACAAAGTTCTTATTTCGATTCAGTGTAGTTTCTTCTGTTTGTTCTTAGGTGATTCCTTATTAATTATATCATTCAGTGCCATGTACATAAAAATAGTCATCATTCTATTCTACTGAACTGTATTTTTTTATTAATAAACCTTTGGTGGTCTGTCAACATAATGTTATTCATGTTTGCTATAAGTTTATGACTGGAAATTACCGCCAAATACCATGACAAACTAGGACTAACAAACTATCTCTGACTTCTTGCCTGAATCCAACTGACAGGATTTCAACCTAAATTTTCACAAGTAGCAAAAAACGCCCATGACTCGAGCCTTAAATAAAATAATTACTATCAAAATCTGCAGGAAAAGGAAAAATTGCCAAAATTCGGCAGGAGTTCAATGCTGT
The DNA here is from genome assembly GCA_019776745.2 of Taxus chinensis. Lineage (NCBI taxonomy): Eukaryota > Viridiplantae > Streptophyta > Pinopsida > Cupressales > Taxaceae > Taxus > Taxus chinensis. The sequence continues at coordinate 60,755,062 of CM034152.1, read as the reverse complement.
TCCCTACAGATAGAAACTGCTAATAACTGCCTCCAAATTTGTGCACTTGAAATTTCACCAAAATCAAACTTTTATAATGTTGTTTTTCTGATTTTTTGCCCTCCAATTTCGTACAGAAATTGTCCTTGATTTCCATGCCCCACTTGAAAATTTTGTTCTATTGATGAGCAGTATTAATTTGAAAATCTTGTTCTATTAACGAGTACTATTTCCTTGGGGAAAATGCAAGCAATTCATCCACCAAAAACTTAGTTCCGCCTCCAAACTGCACAGAAATGTCTCAAAATTTGTACCAGTTTCTCCCTTTTTAGAATTCTAGGGTTTGAGATAACTAATTTTAGGTCTAATCCTTAAGAATTTGACCATATAAATCCTTCCATACACCTGTTCTTTTCTTCCCTAAACCCTAATACACCTACAATTCTGATGCAATAAGAGAACCAAACATATATAGGAGTAAAATTTCAAACTCAGAAAATGAGAGAGAAAAGCTTGCTGTACTTTGAACAATCATATTGAGAAATGAAATTGGAGAATACATTTAAGTGGAAGAGATGACCAACCAGTTTTTAACTGATCATTAATGACATGGCTAGTTTGTAAATCCTCCCTTATTACTACCTTTTGTAGAGCACAACGTTATGTTTTAATACCATTCACACATTTTCCTGATCTTAGTACATATGACTTGTATTTAAGACTATTCTTTTGTAACATGGTTGGCTATGCACTAAGTAAAGTAGTAGAGTTGAGAAGAGGCTCCTTGAGGAGGAGCAAGGCCAACAAAACAAACTTGAATTGGATAATGGGAAGAGACTTGCAATCTGAGTTGGCATAGATGAGTGCTAGGTTTGGGTGGCAGGGGAACTTCTGAGGCCAGGGGCCAAAATTTAGAGCCAGAATGATGCAGATAGAAAATAGTATGATTTAAAAATTTAGACCTCTGCATCGAGCGTCCAAAAGGATGCTTACCGCATTGGTACTTCTACAAAATTTCACTTATATTACATAATTTCATGCTTGAGTGCAGAATGATTCTAAATGTATAGGAGTCTATTTGGATGAAGGGTATGACAATTTCATACAGAAAAAAATCTTACCTTCTACTAGATTCTCACTACCTCTAAAATGTTCATCTTTCTTCAGTGATCTATTTAGGCGCTTAGGATTATTTTTTCTGTGCTTGACTTGAATAAAACTTTGAATATTCATTCATGAGATAATTTCATTATAATAATTTAATGAGAATCTTTATCATCCCTTGCATCATCCCAGATTTGATGTCCTAATGGCTTAGGACTAGATAATTCTTACATGCATCTTTCCTATGCAGATGGCAATATTATCCAGAATCTATCCATGTAAGGAATGCGCAGATCATTTCAAAGAAGTTCTCAAGTAAATCCTCGACTCTTTTGACATTTTTATTCCTTTTTCCTCTTATGGGCATTCTCAAGAACGATGAAAAGAAAGCAGATACATGCTTCTATTTCAGGAAAAGAAATATTGCATTCTATGTTGAATTATTATTTTTCTGCTGCTGTTAATATTTTTAATCACCTCTTTCTTAATCTTAGATTCATTTTTGTCTTCACATCAGGTCTTTGTCGATTTATTTTATATTGATGACAATAATTCAAGCCAATTTTCAACAATTATAAGAGCGGCTGTATGGGAACATTGTTTTATCTGAAGTTAATTCTTTAACAGTAATTGAAGTCTAAAATGAGAACAGACGAGTGATCTTCTTTATGGAGAAAGTTATTTTCTCTATCAAAATGTTTCCAACAAAGATATATTAAGAATATACTTAGTGCTAAGAAGAAAAACCTTCAATTGAAAAAGAATTGTGTGTCTTGATTGCCATGGGAACTATAGAAACTCATGGGATATCAAATAACAAATCAGTCTCAAGTTTAATGTTACTGGCACTTGAAACGCACAAAAAATCGTTGCAATTAGAAGTTCTTAAACTTGATTTGTAGCATTATTTGTTCATAGAGCCGTGAAGATGTTCACAAAACTTCATGAATGTATAAATCCTTTAATAACCAGATAGATGGTTATCAGTGTATTTTCCTTGGAAGACGTAGGTGGCTTTAGTGCAGTTTCACCCTTACTGTGGAAATTTGTTATGTATTCAAGCCCCCAGGTCCAGCTCAAACAGGCATTAGAACAGGAAGAAATATAGGCGTCTTTGAAACAGTCATTGGATGTTACTAAGCTTTCATCTAAAAAATCTTTTGCTCGAAGCTTTTCAACTTGAGTGTATGAGGGATACACTCTCCCTGACATCATGGAACTGTGCATCTGTATGTTAGACAGAATACAGTAGATCAAGTTGTCAGTCAGGGATCTATAATCAATTTTGAAGTTCTCATTACTCTTATTTGGCATTGGCTGAAGTGTCGAAGTGGGGGATTTCTTAGAAAAAAATAGAGAACATCATCAATATTTTAGAAGAACTTTTATAGATAATTATTTCATTGACCTGCAAGTTTGACTGAACTTTGACCGAAATCTGACAGGTTTGACTGAGTCTGATGAGTCCAAGTTAGATAGGCTCATTTGGGTGCCGAGTGGGGATAATCTCGAGTTCTTGGAAGGAACTCGCAAATCCTATCATTACTTATCAGTATCACTAAAATCACTGAATTTGGAACACATCTGGCCATGTCACCCAGAAAGTTAAAAATAACTAGAACAGCATCTACTTAGCATGGTAAACATAAGGCAGTGCAGCATTTAGAAAGACAGTGCAGCATTTAGAAAGACACACCACAGCATGAGGCTATTATCTCGGAATAGAAGGGGCCTACATGCCCCATTCAAGCAAATAACATATTGCCATCTATATCCAGCAAATCTTGATCAATTTACAGAATTAAAATATTCTGGAATAATATATATAGTATTTCAAAATGCTCAGGGCGGATTTGAAGGTTTGTTGATATCCTGAAATACTACAAAAATGTCTAATCTCTTTGAGTATGAAGTGAACTGGGTGTCGGCTGGACTTTCTCACATCGATGAACTTTTATCACCTTCTCATCATCCTTTTCAGAGAACTCAGAATTGGAAGGAAATTACTGCATGGAAAAATTGTCAGGGAAATATATGAATCATCTTGCTGTTACTATTACAGATCCAATTGGCAGTCCAGGGCAAAGGTCTGGTAATACTGGAAAACTAGTTGGTCATCTTGTTAGATGCATGACTTCTTTTTTGTTGATCAGAATATGATAACGAAACCCTTTAATGTGTTAGAAATATTAGGATGTACACAACATGATGAAAGTGTGTGTAACTCCATTATGTAAAGTTTTACCTTAGAAACGACTGAAAATTGCAAAATAAAAAAAAATCTTTATTTTGGAAATTCTCAGAAAACTAAAATCTCGTGTTTCGATGAGTTTCATGTCTCAACAGACGCCCTCAACTTCGAGGGGAACACTTGTCACATGTGGTTTCTCAGATTCTAGGACAAATCACTTCACTTAATATTTTTAGACTTCTCATTTCCTGCTAAAAATAGCTATAAAGAAATTGTCTTCACATATCTTCTCAGATATTGCTACCTTCTTGTAAATTACTTTCATTTCCAAGAAAACTTTCATTTACATTGCACTATCATCTCTATTTGTTAGGTTCATTTCCCTTGCTTCTAGTTACACATTAAGTTTTTGCAATTTAGTGTGTTGTCTACCAGATTGCCAATCATATCTGGATCAAATGTAGCACTTATGCAAAGTAGAATAAAGTAGGCCTGCAATATATTCAGCATCAGTCGAATGCATTTGCAGAGTTCATAATTGTCAATGTAGTCAAAATTGTTAATCCATTAAGGGGGCAATAAGCTTGGTGCAGTAAAAGAATGGGTATTCGTCTCATAGCTGAGAAAGCAGATAAAAGAATGGCTAATAAACTCGTAGCTGAGAGAACAGATAAAAAGAATGGTTAATCAACTCATAGCCGAGAGAACAGGTAGATTACTGTTAACTGAACAATGTGCCTCAGGAAGCCTTACCTTCAAGCTCAGAAAGGTACTCCATATGGTGTCCTGATCACTGGTGAATTATATGCAGTTGAGAGATAAACTACTGGAAAGACCATTTACATTTTAAAACCACCAGCAGACATTAACCATAATTTCGAAATGTCCTGTTTGGAAAAACAAAATGTATGTATCTGAAGAAACACTTGAGGCAATGGAATAAGACTGTTTTGGGAATATATTTTTGCTAAGAAAGAGGTTCAACATATATATCAAATACACAGTTTTTTTTTTCTTTTGCAAAGTTTGATTGCGAGAAAGGGAGGGAGCTGCTAAGTCAATGGACTGGAATATGAGTGCTCATATGGGTACATTATCTGATATGAATGTGACGGTTTTCAAGAATACCTTGGATGTTATACGGCTATGATATGTATAACAGAACAAAAAAAAATGTAACTTGTGGTGCATTTTGGCACAACATGCAATGTCCCAACACTGGTATGCAGTTTCAACATTTCATTTTAATGTGACACTAGTTGAAATTTTTGTATAGAGGTTTCCTGGAGGCAGTAATGCAACGATACCAATCAAACCCCTACTAAATATGATGGTGCATTTTGGCACAATATGTAGTTTCAGAACACCATTGCAATTATGGCATTTAATTTACACGACACTAGTTGGAAGCTAAGTCACAAGGTTTGAGTTCAAGTTCATGTTCAACAAGGATAAAGTTCGGTTCAAGTTCGCCAATTGATTAAATTTGGAAACAAATGTCTTTAATTTCGAACAAACGAATTTTTTTATCGTTTAAAATGGTAAGAATTGCAGGCAGTACCAGATACAAATCAAGTCAAACTTTTGACAACAATGTTCTCAAACTGTACGGTGTGCCAAAATGCATCAAAAGATGTAGCAAGGTGCGATTGGTATTATCGTGATAAATTTTCTTCATTATACTTCTAATAATGCCATATGCAAACCAAATGTGTTGAAACTTGAATGTAAATACATTCTTGTGGAACTGCATGCTGTGCTAAATGCGACACAAGATGCAGTAGGTTGTGATTCGTATTGTTATGCGACTTATTCCTAGTAAGCTCTTGCTAAGATTTTCAAGAAGTGGAATATGGAAATTAAATGTCATAATTACGACTAGAGTGTTTGAAAACCACACACTATGTCCAGATGGAAAATGCATCATAGGATGCGACATGGTATGATGGGTATTATCACACTACCTCCTGTTCGACTCATGCTAAGGCTTCCAACCTTTGTCACAAGGTGTGCAGAATTTTATGGAATATGTTCAAACTTCACCAAACTTTATCCACGTTGAACATTTACTCGAATTTTATCCATTACTCTAATGTTTTTTACATGATCTTGCAATATTTTATAAATGTGGAACTGTATATATACATATTGTCATATACCAAGTGAAAGCAGAGAAGAGAGAGTTCTGTCTACTATATTCTTCTTGACATATTTATTAAAAAAATAGAAAATTTAATTTAGAATTTATTGGGAGGCAGCTGCCCAATAATCCACACCTTGATGCACAGTGTGATGGATTTTGGCACACCTTGCAGTCGCTTAGAACAATCTTTGTAATTATGGCATTTGTTTTGCATATGACACTATTAATTGGAATCTTGCTTTAGGGTTAACCAAGAGGCAATTGTGTGATGGTGCCAGTAACACCGTGCTGCATTTTTTGATGCACTTTGGAGCACTGCAATTTCTTGACACTGTCATCTCAATCATAACATTTGATTTTCATATAATGCTAGTTGGAAATCATACCAGTTGCTTGCCGGAAGCAGTAAGTACCACAACAATACCAATGACACCAAGGTGCATTTTGACACTGTATGGTGTCATGCAATTTGACACAGTGTGTAGTTTCAAACTGTGATTCTGCAATTATGACATTTGATTTGTACATGAAGCTAGTTGTGAATCTTATGAAGAATCTACTAGGAGGTAATAGGATGACTGTACCAATCACTTTGCTGCATCTTGTGATCCATATTGACACACTACATGGCATCACAAAACTGTTGTCATAATTATGATTTTAAATCTGCAAATGACACTATCGGAGATCTTATGCATGTAGTTTACCGAGAGGGAGCATTTTAGCACACTTCATAACATCTTGTGATCCAGTCTGGCATGACACACTACACTGCTTCACAAAACTGCCCTTTAATTCTGACAATTTCGCAACCTTGGTGGATCATGTTACACTTTTATACTCGTATTTCCAAATGGATGATTAGATGAGGTGAACCCATAAACAGTCATCGATTTATTCTTTCATTTATTGAGAAAACTATTTTTTTTTGCCTATCTCTTTGGCGTGGCTACAACAAGGGCATGCAAAGACTCTTGAGAGGGTTGTTTCCACCACCGATGGTTGTTGTGACTTCATACTTAGTTTTATTCACTCTCCTCAATAAACCCTGTCCTAATTAGTTTTGCCATCCTTGTGTTGATGGTGCAATTGCCTTTGTAGTGAAAGTTATATCATATCTACCATCTTCTTAAGGAACATCCATATGTTCATAGGTAATAATTGTAATTAATATTTAACATTTGTAGAAGAGAGAGGTGTCAAGGTTAATGTATGTATGCTTATGCAAACGAGTTAGAAGTTATCATTTAGTTGGTTAGTATACTAAAATACCAAATCATCTACAACAACCATGGAAGTATATTTTATTATTATCTATTCTTTCTTTGTGCTATCTGGTGGGTACACCTGTTCCAGCTTGGCAGTAAAGCCATTCATCAAGGTAGGGAGAAAATAGATTCGGATTGCAGACAAGTGAAAATTGTGTTAGGTATGGATAAGTTTGAATTTCGATCTATGTTTAGAATTGTGAAGTTTTGCAAATTTGTTTGCTTTCTATGACTGATAATTTCAACGAGGTTATCAAGAATGCCTTTGTTGTCGGAATTTTCTTTTACCCTCATCGACAAGTTCTTGACAGCATTTAGCAAATAAGTGGGATGAGCATATAGTCATATCCAGTATGACATTGGGTGTAGGCTAACCCCTAACACCATGCAATTAACATAAAAAATCTGCATTTTTTACCAATATATTCACACCCATCAAAATCTAGTTGGGCTTTCAAGAGAGTAAAAAGTTAGGTACCTGTTTGTGCTTGTGCATTGCTCAAAATAAATTGTCGACTTGAATTGACTTTACCCTAACTAGGAATAAAAAGAAGAATTAAATGCTCTTTTGTTATGGTAAATATTAAATGAATAAATCTTTAGATGGAAAACTGTTTTCAAACTTTACGCAAAATTTGAATATGTACGATGGATAACTAAGAGTGTATTGTATGGTTTATAGAGCAAATCCTGTTGAAGCAAATTCAGGGGTCGAGTTAGCACAATGGATGTGTCGTGTGCACAATGTTGTAAATAGAAGGTTTGCTTCCTCTCATTCAAACAAAATTTGACTTCAAATGTTTACTGTTTTATTTTTCAATGTTTACTAATTGTTTGCTCCATTGAGAACAGCTTGGACAAACCCACTTTCCCTTGTCAACGAGTTGACGCAAGATGGGGTGCGTTGGAATGCGACGAGGGTGCTTGTGATTTGCAAGGGCGAAGAAACTCCCACATTTGATATGCTTTTTACACTTTAATTTATTTATCTTCCACATATACCTGAACTATGTTCCCAAAGGGTTGGTGCAACATAAAGCACACTGTAATGCAACAAAGATGCTTGTTACTCGCAAGGTTACAAGTGCTGGTCTTAGATAACATTGGCATTTTCATCAATGGCTAAATTATATTTCACATTTCATTGCTCAATTTAATTTTCCAAATCTGTAATAATGGAGAAAGGGATGGCATGTTATTGATTATAAAAGCATTGATTATATCATCTTCCGTATTTGTTTGCCAATTTTAATTGGTTTGGCTTAGAGGCATTAAATGCATATTGTACAAAAAAATTGCAACGTTAAGTGCATCATGGTTGAAAAGGCATGAGCTCCTCACATAGCCGATATAAAAAGTTAAAAAATGATTTTTACATGGGGCTAAGGTTAGAAGAATAATTTTGGTTATGAAAGAGTATGAGTAATGCAAATTAAGGGCATCACAAGCTACTTGCCACAACTAATAAGGATGGAACCATAGCCAATTGCATTTCCAAACCACATGGGTTTGGCCCTTGTTATGAATTGCATTGTTTGTTAAACTATTAATATGACTAACAAATATTGTGGGCCCTTGTGTGATGCCATCCCCTTGTTCGAATGACATAGAACTTGCCATTTGCCTATTTTTGGGATTTGAGCTTGGATTAATTGATTTGTAAATGTAAATCCACATCAAAACATGGCAGAGCTCTTCCAATTTTTGATTTATTATAGTCCCTCATAACGAAGGAAATAATGCTCGCTTGCATATAACATGCCATTTGCCAATTTGATGCACAATTGTTAAGTATTTCTTAGTAGGGTTCTTCATCGAGTTGATCAAAATATGTTAACCGCGAGTTGCACAGTGATATACAATATACCACGAGTTGGAGAAATTCGTGCATCAAAGTAACTAGGCTTTGCGAGTTGGATTGAAGATATTGTTTGTACAAAAGACATCTATAATAGATGCAATTGTTTGTAACGAAGATGATATTTACGAGTATAAGAGGATAAGGTTGGTATGTAAGATATAGAGTAGAGTGAGTGTATGTGCGCAATATTTGTGTGTATGTAGAGGGGAAGAGAGTTATGTATGTGAGATGATACATAAGAGTAGAACATCACAGTGAGGCAAATTGAGATGATGTATTAGTGATTTATAATCTGAAACATTGTACTGCATATTTGAGATGAATATAAATAAAGAGTCACGAGTATGAAATTTTATGTGTTAATTTTACTTATCTATGTGCTATGATAAATACAAAAATTTGTATGTTAAGTGTTTATGTGCAATCTATTGTATTTGCCTCGGCATGCTTCAATGCTATCTAAACAAAGAAAATTTATTAAACTAGCAAAAGTGCTTAGTTTATGCCAACGTTTAGTGCATGAGCCCAAGTTCGATTAAGTGATGTCTAATGACGGATACCCATAACACTTTTTGAAACCAATAAATAGTAAAATTGAGAGATGATGGGGGTAGTAAAAAATATTTTTAGAGAGAAGTTACAAGGACATGTCATTCTTGCACACATGTTGCAGATGAATTTTTTAGAGTAGAGGATGAAAATTTTTGGTCTTTTTTTCTAAACTTATTGTGTTCAATGATTTTGAGGATAGTAAAAGAAACCGAGTAGATTAGAGTTTGTTTACATGAACCTATTAAGTGGAATAAGAGAAATTACAAGAACTTGAGGAAGTAATGAACTTTGGATTGGTGCGGTTGATTATTGGTTTGAGACTATCCTTGATTCATTCATAATTCTATGGGCGATTCAAGGTTGGACAAACTACGACACAAAGAACTCTTTAAGTTCTTAGACCAAGATGACAGTTTATAGCAAGAGTCTCGTTTCTTACTTCAATTCTATTGATTGATAAAGAATTGATTAAAAGTGGTACTAGGTCTATTTAAGGGAAAGACATGTACATAATGAAGGGTGGGAAGGGCGATCCAGAAGGATGTAACGCTGGAAGAAGATTTGAGTTGACGGTTGGGGGAAATAAAGAGGCAAAAAGGGGAAAATAAAACAAAAACATTAGGAAGTTAGAGGAGATTAGCATGGACTTTGTGATTAAGGAGAAGAGGGAAGAATTAGAGAGAGAAAAATAGTAGGTGGAAAAGAGAGAAGGTGAGAAAAAGAAAGTGTATTGGAGAATGCATAATCAAGGAAAGTTAGGGTAGAAATTATTGTATATTGTGGGCCGCGTAATGAAGGAAAAACATAATAGTAGTTAAGAGTATATGAAAAAATGGGAATTGAGGAGGAAAGAGTTAGATTAACATAAGAGAGAAAAAATGGAGTTGAATTTTTTTAGCACACAGTTGCCCAATAGGATGAAACACTATTCATTGTGGACATTGAAAATGTAGACATTTGGTCATTTATTCAGCAGATGATGATTACGATGCCCCTCCCATGTAAAATATTAGAGCATCTACATAATGTGATGCCAACAATTTGAGTGTTTCTGGTTGATCCAAGGAAGCCCATACCATCAAACATAACTCACATCATATAAGAAACATGGGAGGAGTATGGAGCATGTCCATTAGAGGACGGGCCTTTAGAAAAAGAAGGGGATATTGTAGAAGTGCTAGGAGTTAGAACATGGAGAACACAAAAATTGAAGGTCTCTATTACTGGAGAAATTGAGATATGGGAACCAAAATTAAGTTCAGGAATTGACCATGGGGACCAACAGACATAGTTTTAAGGTCCAATCCTTTATGACTGTATGCCTAGATTTGGATCACCTGTGCAAGATGGATTAATTGATATAGAAATCTCCAAATCAATGTTACTAAATAAAAATGGGCTTACGTTGCCATTGAAAAAGTGAGGGACAATCATGGGTTCTTCAATGAATAAAGTGGATAGAAAACTTCTTGATCTGAATCAAAACCTACACATAAAAACACTTGGAGAAATGTTAGTTATTTTTTGTGGTTAAGGGACTTGCCTCACTCAAATCCCTAACCATTTAAGGAGATAAAAGACATTTTATTGAAATAAAAATGACAAAACAATGCATGAAAATGACAAAGTATACTTGATTCAGTTGTAGACCAACCACGGGTGCAGTTCATTGAAAATCGTACGGAGGTCGTCAAGCCCGTCGCAGTTGTAACTGACACCTTTGCTGAAATTTTGCTAAAACAATTATACAACAAGTTGCACCTATCCTTTGTGGATCCGCTTTAACTGGGCTTCAAGACCTGTATAAAGAGATATGCAAGCAAGGAAACAAAAACTCAAGTATGGACTCAAGTGCACATAAAGTCGTGGGTTTGGAATGATGTAGTTGAGTGGTATAGAAAAATGTTTGACATGCATATGGGCGCACTGTGAACACATAGGTGGGTGCAATGTGATATGATAATGGTCCATAGTGCTTTGGGCATGCAAATGGGTAGGTGAGATGGGAAAAAATTAAATGTGAGTGGGTGAGGGTTAGTAAATGAGGGATGAGGTGATTTTTATCACCATTTTATGGGGTTTTATATATTTTTTAATTTAGTTTTGTGGGTTTATTTGATTTTTTGGGATTAATGTGTTTTATGATGTTTTTGGTATTTTTGATTAGGAGACCTTATGCGCAAGGTGCGTTTTCTAGTGTCTACATTTTGCCACTTTTTGGGCTGCGTGTTGCAACAGGCAAGATGCAGCGCAAAAAACTGAAGACGAGATGGGGGTCACCTAACACTATGACAGTGGTTGCCGCAGTCGCGGTCTTAGATGATTGAATGGATAGACATGACCTTGGAAATGCGATTGATGGGCTACTTTAGCCCCAGTCTATGAAAGGATCAATAGGTTGATTTCGTACACGGCAAAGACTATTATTAAGTCAATTGACTAGGATGATTTGATGATTAGGGTGTCATACGAATTTGATGAGAAGGATCTCAATATGATATCCCCCCTAAAGTGACAGTTTTTTGAATCCCCTAGGCTGCCCCAACGTAACGCGGGATGAAAAGGTGGCAATTGAAGACACGAAATTGATGATTGTGAACAATGAAGAATATGCGTCATGTAAATGGGGTGTTGGGGACAATGATGCCCCAGAGCGTGCGTGGTAAGGAGCACTGTGCAAGGGCAAGGCGGAATAGTGCGTGGGCCGGAGTGTGCACGTGGGCAAGGCGGAGAGTGACCATGAATTGACGACAAGTGAATACGAGTGATGAGCTAAGTGAGCAAGCTGGGTGAGCCGACGCGACGAGTGAGGTGAACTACGTGCGGTGGAGTGGGGCGTGCTAGTGTGGAAAGGTTGAGCGAGCTAGTGTCAAGTGGGGTGAGCCAACATGACGAGTTGAGGCGACTAAGTGTGGATAATTTGAGCGGAGCCAAGTGCGATCGCAACTATAGAGGGCTCGAGTCGGGCTTTTGGCCGAATCGCTAGAGGGTGAGTTGGGGAATGCGTGGTAAGGTGCGTGCATCGGCTGAGGAGGTCGCACTAGTCACCCGAGGTCGAAGCGAGTTGGGTGCAGAGGAGTATGGTGCGGAACAAAACTCAGCATGAACGAGGGCTAGGATAGGGGGCTTGGTCTCATAGGTGACTCAGGTAGGTATTTTCAAAGTTACATATGGGGCGGGCCACGCCCGTTAACTGACCCCACATGATGTGGGTCAATGCAGTCAAAGTAAGGCGACTCATCATGGCGAAGTTGGGAGAGTGAGGCGAAGCTCAGGGATGGTTGTTGTCACAACTCGTGTCGAAGCAAGGAGTTGGGTTGTGGTTGGCGCGAGGACAAGGGATTAACGAGTGAAAAGGTCGCAAGGAGCGAGTCACATGAATGACTCGGCAATGCTGTTGGGAGGAGCTGGCATCAGTTGGGCCTAGGTGAGTCAGATGAGGGTGGGTCACATCCGGGTGGAGAGCTGGTGCAGGGAAGAGTAAGGGGGTCGGGCCGGTTGCTGTAGCGATTGATCGGGTAGGGGCGAGGTCAAGGTCGGGGTAAGGGTTGTAGAGAGGGTGAAGGGGTAAGGAGTCAGGCATTCGCTGTAGTGACCGGTGGGGTAGGGGAGTTGTTAGAGCGACGAGGTGGGTCGGTGGGTTGAGTGGTGAGGGGTTGAGCATAGTGGGGTGTGGGTGAAACACGGTAGGTGAGGCAAAGGGGAGAGTCAGGAGCGACTAGGAAGGTTTAGGGCTGAGGCAAGGATAGCTGGTAACGGGACGGGGTCGTAGTGGGCAGCGGTGAAGTAAGGGTGAGTCATGAGCTAGTCATAGGTGTGACCGACTGGGTGGGGTTAGGTAGGTTAAGGGGGGGGGTTGGGTTGGGTGCAGGGCATGGAAGGGGTAGGGGTCGCAGGTGCGACCAAAGTCCTAGGAGGGGAATGGGTAGGGGTTGCAGGTGTGACTAGGGGTGAGGGGGGAGTCGGGTTGTGTTCGTGCAAGGGGTGAGAGGTGGGTGAGGAAGAGACCTCGGATGCGAGTGCAACCAGGCCGGAACGGAGGGGTGAAGTGGTAGGGGTAGTAGAGAGAAGGAAGTGTGAGTTAAGGAAAGTTGGCCCAGAGGGGGCGAGGTGAGGGGAGATAGACTGGTCGCAGGAGCGACTAGAAAGTGTGACGCGGTCGTGGGTGCGACCAGTTGGCAGGTGGCGGAGTGCGACGAGATGGGTAGGGTGAGCTAGCGTAGGTTAGGTGGTAGACGTGCCCCGATTGTAGGCATGACCGGATGGGGTGCAAGATCAGTTGCAGGCAACGACTGAGCAGAGACTTGTGTGTAGTCCGGCTGCGGGTGTGGAGAATATATTGAGGCGGGGTGGAGAGGAGGGCCCATTTGACTACGTGGAGATTTGAGGAGCGAGAGGTGAAGTGGAGATGCCACACCCATGTGAGAGACTGACACCGAGGCAGAGGGCTGCCCAGTTAGAGGTAGGCTTATGTTGTGGTATATTTTTTATTTTTTGTGAGCAATTCTGGTTTTTAGTGATTTTTGAGGCTGTTGTGATCGGCCTGCGACCATGTCGTAACCGCACCACAACTTTTATATGATTAGGTTATGATTGGCCTATGACCACCTTAGGTGAAATTTTGAGGATGAGATGATGGAGTATGGGACTGATGAGGGGTATGATTTATGAATTCATGGCTTGTCATTGTTGATATTGTGAAACCGGTTGTCAAGTTTTATGTATAGGTTGGTGGCAAGAGATGATACAACCGAAGATGGAGTTTATCACAGAGAGTGGGATATTTTATATTACATGGATTGAGAAGGTGCATATGCACATGTGTTTTTTTAATAGTCTTGATGGAGAGATGGGATAGTGATACTAATACCTTTCATATGGTGATTGGTAAGATGACTATCACACTGGAGGATGTATGGAGGATATTCCGCATTTCGATTGAGGGTGAGCATAGGTGGTGTTAATGGTAGATGTTACAATGCGAGATGGTATATTGTGGAGATTTTACGGGTTTTCTTGTGGTGGAGGGGATTGAGTTGGAGAGTGGTGGATTCAGATATTGAGATTTATATGATCAAGGTGTAGGTACAAGAGTTATGACGTATTTATGCAATGTGATTTTACAATATTATATTTTCCTAAATTCATCATGGTACACATTCCCATGGGGGCTAGGTGAGGTGATGGCAGAAATGAAAGAGCATGGGGGTAGGATATATTCATGGTTGAAGATACTACTGGCACATAGACATATTTAGACTTGCATCAGTACATGAGTCTGACTGAGAGTGGGTTTGAGCATGGGTGTCCTATTACAGGTATGGACATGAGCGCATATAACTTAGTGGACAGGCCACGTGGGTTATTATATTATATCCATGAGCCATTTTCAATGGAGGTACCATTTGATGTTTGCAATGGAGAGTGTATAGGAAGGTGTTCAAACATAGTCCATAGGAGGGTGTGATGGAACAATATCGGTAGGTGCTAGCAGGATTGGATACTAAGTGATATTATATGGAGGTCGTATATCAAGGTGGAGCTAGGTTTTTTGGATGGCAAAAAGGATGAAGTAAAGATCTATGATGGGTGTGGAGGGACAGATTGGTGGTTAGATGGTGAGAAAAAGAGATAGATGTTATTCCTGTATGGGGCGTGTGTGATGAGGTAATTTGGGCTTTGCTAGGGAGTGCCACCAGATCATGTCAGGTACTTGCGCAATTGAGTGGTGATGGACAACCAAAGCCAGTATATCATGTGATGGGCAATGAGGATGATGCCCCAGTAGATATTTTTTGTGGGTGATGATGTAGGTACCACATGGAGATTTTGATATACGCGGTGGGAAGTGTATGGATATGAAGAGGGCATGTAATGGGGATGAAATTTAGAGATGAGAAATCCATGAGATGAGAGTAGTATGGAGGATGATGAGAAGACAAAGATAGAAGAGATAACCAAGAGAGAGAGTTAGATGATACACCATTATGGATCTAGAGGCATAAGGGTAGAGCAATTAGTAGATGTCAGTGTAAAAAAGGTTGGTGGGCACCGAGGATGATGTTATATATTCAAGAGGAACTGAAGAGGAGGTATATAGTGGAGGCAGGGTTAGGGTGGAAGTTTAATAATAGCAGAGATTGATGGAGTGGTGGGATATCTTAAGGGGTCGTGGATATGTAGAGATGGGATAGACTAGTGGGAAGCAAGCACTTGCCAGAAGTGATCGTGTCAAGCCAGTTGGTCGATATATGGAGAGCATGGTGGAGTCATTATTAGCTTATCTTTAGATAAGGTGATGAAGGAGAGGGATAGATTATAGAGGGAGATGACAGAGCTACATAGGTTTCAAGAGGTAGATTGATTGATGAGGTTGGAGGGTCAAGTTCTAGTACAATCAAATTCTACGAGACGTATACATGAGCTAGAGACCATAGGGGCCTAACAAGAGTGTGATCGAGAGTGATTCACTCGGCTATATGTAGTGGTAGTTACACATGAGTGTGCGTGAGGTCATCGAGAGCTCAGCAGAGGATAACTTGGCTCATGTTAGTTAGGATATTGCTAGAGAGACGTGTTGGGTATTATGAGGATCTGCTATGATTATATGTTTCCACATGTAGTGGTATAACAACATTTTCAAGATCATCTAGTTTGAGGGTCCACTACTCATAGGACCAATAGGGGTCCTCCTACGAGTGGATTTGTTTATCCAGTAGGATCACATATATTTTTTAATAAGGGGAGGCCTGGTCATAATGTAGGACCGACCCCATGATTGTAGTGACATGTGATCATGATTTTATATGTATATAACGATGATATGTGTGTGTGTGTGTGTGTGTGTGTGTGTGTGTGTGTGCGCGCGCTCGCGCGTGTATATATATATACAACAGAGACATCAAACTAAACATTTTAGCGTGGCATAAAATGAATTTTTAGCGGGTGTGTGTGTGTGTGTGCGCTTGCGATGTTGTTGTGCACGCGCGCGTGTGTGTTAGTGATGTTGTTTATATGAAATGGATATGTACAATGGTGAACTAGTGCTTGTATTTTCTTTTCTTTTCTTTGTGTTTTGTGACTATAGATATGCATTACCATGGAATATACACATGGAATGATAAAATGGGCATGCGTGATTTATTAATGGTTATGAAGGTGACATAATGTTTATAGGTGCACACTAGGACTCATGAATGGATGTAAACGCATGTGAGACCAACATAAAGAAAACCAATTATTTGAGGAAAAGTATAAAAAATACAAGATGACATACTATCCTTTCATTTCATCAAGATCCAATGTGTGTGTATGTGAGTAAATTCCCACTTGAATCAAACCATCAAGAAGCTATATATGAGGACACACTAGCAAATGTGTAGGTATGTAGAGGGAAATAGCTGGTGTCTACTGTGAATAATGTGGAAGGTAATTTTGAGTCATGCATTGATTCGATTCCATCCAAGATTCAATAGCCCCGATGGAGATACATTTTATTATATTCACAACATTTATCTACTACCAGCCATGTGTCCATAGCCCTAATAAAGATGCTTGAAAGACCCTTTTGAGAGAGTTATTGATATTGATTTTTTGACTACTAATATTTCTTACTGTGTGTCCATCTATTTTTCTTACGTGATCTGTTTTTGACCATTATTTTTCTTACTTTTTGATATGATATTCAAGTTTTCTCTCTCACTCTTAGGTTTTTTGTAGCCACTATGACTCAATTGAGGATAAAGAAATGAATATGGAGATGCCATTGGCTAGTGTGCAAAAAATAAGGTCGCTTTAGTGTTTACAACAATATTTTTAATGTGTGTAAAGTGTGTGGATCTCTTAAGAGATAAAGCCATTCTTAAATATGGATAACAATGAATACTATGATCAAAAGTTCAGAATTAGACACTTGAAGACTAATGCTAGATCGTCCAAATTGAGTGCATTGTTCCTAAAAACCATTGAGACATCTTATGTATACAAGCAAAAATTTTGAAAATATTGTATTGTGGATTAATGAATATGTACACATAGGGAAAAATGAAATCAAAAATACATATAGATAGTCACACGACTCAATTTAAATATTTTTGAACTTTTTATATTGTTGTTGGATTTTTTACAATATTATATATCATTTTACGACTTAAGCGCATTTTTAGACATTTAACTGCCGCAAGTGCATGACATTTAACGGCTCAAGTGCTTTTATTTCCATCCATGTTAACCAATTTGTAAGCTTTAGACTCATATTTTTGGATGATCACATAGGGTCCAAACTATTTATGGAAAAACTTGTCCTATTAGTTAGGTATTTGTGATGAATTATATTGATTTTCTTTAAGAAAAAGGTTCACCTAACTCAAAAATGTGAATATAAATTTTTTTTCATAAGTTCTTACTATACGATCACGATAGATTTGGATATGATCAAGAGCATTAACACACCTTTCATCAAGTATGCTAAGTTTGGCAAGGTGTTCCTGATGGAAATCACCGTCGGTAATGAATTCTTGGAGAGTGAAGCGTAAGGATGAGATTTCAAGTTCAAGGGGCATAAATAAATTCAACCCCACTTACTAGAGAAAAAGGTGTATCTCATGTAGTCATGCGAATAATAGTATGATATTCCCAAAGTGCGCAAGGCAACTGTGTGTGCCAATATCTATGGGAAATGTTGAATTTTTTTTAAGGATCTTCTTAATTGATTGTATTAGAAGTTTCGGCCTGTCCATTGGCTTGTGGATAGTATGGTGTGGAAAAAATGTGTTAAATTTTATACTTATCACATAATGCCTTAAATTATTTATTCTTGAATGATCTTCCCTTCTCTGAAATGATCTTAGTGGGAATGTCGAAATAACAAATGATATGCTAGATAATGAATTTGACAATTTGTGGTCCCATGGTATGTGTTAGAGGTGCAGCCTCAACCCACTTTCTGAAGTATTGAGTGGCAGTAATAATAAATGAGAGACCATAAAATATAGTGGGGAAAACTTTCCCATAATTTCAAGCCGCCACTGGGAGAAAGGACAAATTTATTGAAGGGGCTATAACTCTTGTGTGGGAAGATGTGAGAGATTTTCAAACTTTTGATACTGCTCACAATGGCTAAAGTTGTGCAAGAATATTGTTCTAAGGAAGGATGATAATAACCCATGCAAAGAATGCATCAAGAAATAGCCATTCCACTAAATTGACCCCCACATGTACCATTGTGTGCTTCAACAAATTAAATGATGTTCTCTTTAGGTAACAAACATCGTAATAATATACCATCATAACCACATTTATATAGAGGATCTCTAATGAAAAAAAAATGAGTAGCTTGTTGATGAAAAGTATGACATCCAATTTTATTAAGGACATGTGGTAGAGTGTTGCATTTTAAATATGTAATGAGTTCTTCATACCAAAGAGGTAGTGGTGTAGTTTCAATATGAAAAATATCAAGCGTTTGGGTATGATCAAAGGATGGGTGCGTTAGCACACAAATGGGAACATGGATAATGTCATATTATTTTTTCTAAAGGTATATAAGATCCTAAAGAAGCCATGACATCTGCAAATCGATTGGTAGAACATGGATTGGTCTTGATCTTGAAATGATCAAATTGAATGAGTAATGAATCAACGAGGGTCTTTTATTGTTGTAACATGTCATTACAGAACTGGTAGGACCCTAGGATTTGATTGAAAACTAGTTGAGAATCACCAAAAAATTACTATCATTTGATCTTGAGAGAAATAGCTTATTGAAGTCTAGTAACAAGAGCCTCATACTCAACCATGTTGTTTATGGATGGAAAATCAAGTTAGAATGATAATGGAATAGAGGCTCCTTGGGGTGTGATAAAGATGATCTCTGCGGTGCCCCCTTGGTCAGTTTTTGATCCATAAAAGTGTGAATTCATATGAAAATATAATCCCTATTTTCGGATATGGTAAAGATGTAATCATCTAGTAAATCAAGATTTAGTGGTCGTGAATCATTAAGAGGTGCTTTGGCTAACTGATCAACAATCACTTGTCCTTTAATAAATTTTGTGAAACAAAATATAGGTCGAATTTAGTGAGTAACATGATCCACTTAGATGTAATATTATTGTGATACGTCTTGCTCATCATATAATGCAAGGGACCCATTTTAGAAACCACATACATCATATGATTTACCTTGTAATGTTATAGTTTCTATATAGATAATACTCTGGATAAAACATTCTTCGTAATGTGTGCATAATTAAGCTCATAAGCGATGAGCGTACGACTAATGCAATAAATGGTTGATTCTTGACTGTCAATATTTCTTTGAGCTAACATACTCCCTAGAGTGAAGTTAGTAGCAATAATGTACAAATATAATGATAGATCAGGATGTAATGGAGAGAGCATGAGAGGATTGAGAGATAATTATTAAGTTGTTTGAATGCGATATGACACTCCTCCCCCCAATCAAAGGAAACACCTTTTCTAAGGGGATAATTAAATGGATGGAAATGATCAGAATGTTGTATGATGAAGCATAAAATAACTTGAATCTTACCCTGAAGGATACATAGTTGTTTAATGTTTATAGGGGGAGGAATGTCTATGATGGATTTAACCTTAGTTGGATCCACCTCAATGCCACGACCTGAAACTTTGAATCCAAGTAAATTTCCTGATGTGCCTCCGAAAACACATTTTTTAGGATTCAACGATTTTTTTATTCTAATATGCACACAAATATTTTGTTTAGGAATTTTATGTGGTCTGAGTGCAATTTGGATTTTGCGAGAAGATAATCAACATAATCTTCTACAATATCATGGATATAATCATTAAATACATATGTCATAACATGATGATAGGTGTCACCAACATTTTTGAGTCTGAAGGACATAAATCTATAGAAAAATTTCCCCCAAGGAGTGGTAAAATAGGTCTTATGTTAGTCTTCTAGAGTGATTATAATTTGATTATTACTAAAAAAAACATCCATGAAAGATAACATTTCGTGACCTGTGATATTATTGACAATAGTATCAATATTGGGTAAGGAAAAGTCATCCTTAGGAAAAACCTTGTTGACATCCTTGAAATCAGTGTAAACATGTATACCGTCGGTATTTTTGCTCATGGGGACCATGTTAGAGACCCATTCTGAATAGTCGATTGGTTGTATAAAATCAACATCAAGAAGATTTTGTAACTCATCTTTGACTAGTAATGTGACACGTGGGTGCATCTTATGTGTTTTTTTCTTGATGAGTTTCATGTCGAGATGTAAGACAAAATTATGAATGATTGTATCCAGATCCATTCTTGACATATTAGAATATGACCAAACAAAGACATTGAAAATATCCCATAAGAGTGATGTGTACTCAACACATTCCTTGTTGGATAATAATTTTCCAAGGAGGAATATGTGAGGTTCTTTAGGTGTACCGATGTTAACTTCGATGGTTTCTTCAATAAGTATATGTGATGCATCATCATGATGATCAAAAGTGGAAAGCTCATTGGTAGGTTCTAGGGGTATTTCACCGGTGTCCCCAAAGTATGCTTCATTTCGGAGTTGCGTATCTTGCGTGAAGGATTTTTAGGGATTCTTATCCATAGCACCCAAGTGACATAAGATGGATGCTTATGAAGGGTAAATCCAAAGGTATCAACTTACCTACCAAATGATAATTGATGGGGAAAGTATCAACTTGATTAATGGTATCATATTTTCGTAGGAAAAGACAATCCGTAGATGGCGAAATAAGAGGTTGAGTAATGCCATTCTTATGCGTAGCTAACACATGGAACAAGATGATCAATGGACCTGTCATACATTATTCCAAACTCATGAAATACTTCGGTGAAATGGAACTATGTGGCTTTGTTGAGGAATATGTGTGGATGATCTGGTATGAAAGAGCGACTAAACACTATATGGATATGAATAACCGACTTTGTCCATCTAGATTGGTAGCTCATATATGTAAAATACTCTATTAAATTTTCAATATCATCATCAAGATTGGTGTATCCTATTCCCAATTTGTCATGTTGGCAAAACAATTTATCGTGATGGAAATTATTGAGTGTTCACCAATAGTGCGGGGCTAAGACCATCCTTCTTACACATGGGGAGGATCCAAATATTAAATGTACACTAATTTAATCTATGGGGTGGCCAATAGGATAGGGATCACATAGGAGCACTCTAATGGACATATAGATAAGTTCTTGTATAGGGTACAGGGAGGAATTTTCAATGATGAGGTGTAACGGGGAGTTGGGGAAATTAGGAGAGAGGATTACTGTTGTGAGTAGGCATTAACAAAGTTCACATATAATAACCAGAGTAAGTCCACATCTAATTAGAAGAACACAATAATATAAACCCTGATAAGACATAATAAATCATATAGAAAAACTTCCATTGATTCATTTATCAAAGGTGCAGAAACCTCTTTTGGTTGTACAAGATTATCGTATTTACAAAGTTGGAAATAGGGAGTACAGGAACATAAGACAATAAAGAGAATAATTACAACTTTTATTTCTTGATGCAAAAGTGATAATCTCAACAACATACATTCAATCAACAATTGCAAACCCTCTGGAATGGAAAGGCCATTCACATTTATAGAATTACAATATGTCCTTTCATCTACTCCACACATGACCTTTCACCTGTCCTCATTAGCTGTGACCTTCCATATTCCTAGGAAGTGAGTCTTTTTCTTATTAGTGGGAAAAATGAATCTTACAATGTTTAACTAAGGGTCACTGTACACTTAAGAATCAACATGTGACTCCTAGACACACGCGACCTCCCGAGGTCATGTTGGGACATCCGAAATGGAATGGATAGATGAATATGGTATGGGTAAATAGGAATAGATGGAATAGGAGAAAATGGCTATAGGGAAAATATAGGTAAACAAATGTCTTCAACGGGAACAATGGGTATTTTATCATTAAGGTCAATGAACGCCTGTCTAACCTTCTCAAGTGAAACATAAAATTTGAGAATAATGGCCACATGAAGATTTTTCTCAATTTTAGTTGGACCAAATAAACCTCGAATTGGTTGTGGAACACAATGGAAACATCCTTTGTCTCTCGTAAATTTCTCTCTAGATGGGACGAGAGATGGAGAAAGGACAAGTATAGTCTCTACCAGGATGGTTTACCCATAACTCATTGGCATTATCCACCTCGTCGTTTAAAGTAATTAGCTGTTGGATGATATTAGGTGGGACGAGAGTGGTCTGGAAGATGAGATGTCGAAGACCCTAATCAATATCAGTCAACTGTATAACAATGTTCAAATGTGGTATGACTAGGTCACAAACTCTTTGTCTTGGTTTTCTTGGGCCTTGGATGGTCATGTGGACATGGAATAGGAAATCTACACAAATAAAAATGCATGCAATGAAACCAAAAGGGGCTAAGGATAAGTCCGGGTAACCTAAGCCACTAAGGAAACATAGGAGCTTGTGTTAATTCCAATATAATTAAATTTAAGTTCCTATTTTAAACAACCAATGCAAGCAAATCCACATTAATCAAAGTTTTTTTTATAGTTAAACACTTTTGACTGGAGCTATGAACTGAAGGCTTGGTGGGGACCCACCCTACAAAAATTTCCTCAGACAAGATATTACAATTAAGACCAATACTGTTATGTTTGTGGAGCCTGTTTTCATGTTAGAGTTTGGTACACCTTCCATGTGTTACACTCAGATATTTTTACGGTGGTCCCACTAATCGGTGAGTGGGTCAAGGGGGTTTGGGGAGTGAAGCCCCCCCGATCGATGGGAGCTTTATTAACCCATGGGTAATGGGTAACCGTTATGGGCTGTTTTTGGGCCCATGGTTTTTTTCGGTACCCATTGTTTTGTAAAACCACCTCTTCGGCTACCTATTGATGTAATTATAAATAAATGGACATATAATAGGATTTTCATGAGTGTGTTTTGTGAAGGTGAATAGTGTGTGTGAATTCAAGTGTGAATTTAGGAGGGTTTGTTGAGCGTAGCTCCAAACAAGATCTGATTATTGTAACTGTGAAGACTATTGGCTTGTAATAAAATCTGAGCAAGTGTTCTTGGTGGATGTAGCCCACATTGGGTGAACCACGTTAAATATTCTCTTTATGTTGTGCATATTTCATTTCTGTAATTCTATTCATACTTATTATTATTGCGATTTTGAGGAATTATTCTACATTAGATATTATTAATTCCTAACAATTGGTATCAGAGCCTAGTTTGGTTTACTGAAGTGTTGAATCGCAAGGAAATTTTTTAGCTTGAGTGGGAGCTATAGCAGATGATGGAAGATCTAGGGTTTATAAATTTAATGGGCAGAATTTCAGTCTTTGGAAGATGTAGATGGAAGATTACCTTTATCAGAAGAATCTTTATATCTCCGATGTCTGAGAAGGTGAACAAACCCTCGAGTATGACAAATGCAGAATTAGATTTTTTGGATCGGAAGGCACTTGGAATGATTCGGCTGTGTCTTGCATCTTCGGTATTATTTAATGTTTCAAAGGAAAAGACTACAAAAAAACTAATGGATGCATTAGGGAAGTTGTATGAAAAACCCTCTACCTCTAATAAGATATTTTTAATGAAAAAGTTGTTTAATATGAAGATTTCTGAGAATGGTTCAGTAGCAGATCATCTAAATGATTTTAATATGGTTGTAAATATGCTAGCTTCAGTTACAATAGAATTTGATGAAGAAGTTAGGGCTTTATTAGTTCTGTGCTCTTTACTTGAGAGTTGGAATAGCCTGGTAATGGCGGTAAGCAACTCGGTTCCTACTAACTCAAAGTTGAATTTTGAGGATGTTGTAGGGGTGATTCTAAGTGAGGAAATGCAAAGAAAAAGCTTTGGTGAATTTTCTACTTCAGGGAATGCTTTGACAGTGGAAACTAGAGGGAGACAAAAGAATAGAGGAAATCATGGAAAATCAAAGGATCGGGCAAGGTCAAAATCCAAAAGCAAGATAGTATGTTGGCATTGTGGAAAGTCTGGGCATGCAAAGAAGGATTGTTGGGAGCTTTGGGACAAGAAGAAACAACAGGAAGAAAACAAGGAGACAAATGTGGCATCGGGAAATGTATGCCAGGATGCTTTGATTCTTTCTTTGCATAATATTACTGAATCTTGTGTTTTAGATTCAGGGGCTTCTTTTCATGCTACTCTACTTAGGTTTTATTTTGTTGATTATGTTCAAGGGGATTTTGGGCATGTTTTTCTGGGTGATGATGAGTCTTGCAGTATAGTTGGAAAAGGTTTTGTTCAGGTTAAGATGCAGAATGGGAATACATGGCTATTGAAGGATGTTAGACATGTGCCTACATTAAGGAGAAGTTGATATCGGCAAGGCAATTGGGAAGTGATGGTTTCTACTGTGATATTTACAGTTGACTTTTGGAAGGTTACCAAGGGTGCTCTTGTGGTGGCAAGAGGTAAGAAGGTTGGAACCTTGTATTTAACCACTGATAGTACTAATGATTGTAATCTTGTGGCTTCAGATGTAGATACAACATTATGGAACTATAGGCTTGGTCATATGAGCCATAAGGGCATGGACATCATAAAGAAGAATTTTCCTAGATATACAGAAACATGTTTGGATTTATGTGAGAACTGCATATATGGGAAATAGAAGCGAGTAAGGTTTCTCAAGGTTGGACCTACGAAGAAAGAGAGTAAGTTAGAGCTGGTACATTCTGATGTGTGGGGGCCGGCTCAGGTATCATCTCTTGGGGGCTTAAGTTATTATGTTACTTTTATTGATGATGCAACAAGGAAAGTTTGAGTTTATTGTATTAGAAACAAATCTAATGTATTTGATACTTTTGTTAAATGGAAAGCCTTGGTAGAGAATGAAACGGGTCTTAAGTTAAAATGTCTCAGGTCAGATAATAGAGGGGAGTATTGCAGTAATGAATTTGATGATTATTGTTCTAAGAATGGAATCCGTAGGAAAAAGATGGTTCCAGGAACCCCGCAGTAGAATGGGGTGTCAGAAAGGATGAACAAAACAATAATGGAACATGCTAGAAGCATGAGGATACATGCAGGATTGCCTCTTTATTTTTGGACAGAAGCGGTGAGCACAACTATGTACTTGATAAACAAAGGACCCTCAAGTGCCTTGGATGGAGGCATACCTGAGGAGGCTTGGTATGGTAAGAAAGTTGATTACTCATTTCTTAGAGTCTTTGGATGTGAGGTGTTTGTTCATATTGACAAGGATGATAGGACCAAGCTAGAGGTTAAATCAGAAAAGATGCACTTTTATTGGTTATGGTGGTAATGACTTTGGATTTAAATGTTGGAGTATTAAGGACAAGAAAATCATTCGGTCTAGGGATGTGGTCTTTAATGAGAAAGTCATATATAAGAAACAGTTGCAAGAACACATGGAAGAATCTAAGAAAGAATATGTAGTGGTAGAGGACCTTCTGGATGGGACAATGACCCATGAATCAGTTCAGGAACCTACTCAACAGGAACCCCAAACTCTTACAGTGAGGAGGTCTTCTGACTGTAGGAGGTCTTCTAGGGTAAGAAAAGAACCTGAACATTTTTCTCCTTCTCTTTATTATTTATTACTCACTGATAGTGGAGAGCCAGAGAGCTTTGATGAAGCAATGCAGGTAGATGCCCGTAAGAAGTGGGAGTATGCCATGGATGAGGAACATAAGTCTCTCATAGAGAGCCAGACTTGGGATTTGGTGAAGCTACCGGAAGGCAAAAGAGCATTGCAGAACAAGTGGGTGTACAGAGTTAAAGATGAAGAAGGAGGAAAGAAAAGATATAAGGCCCAGTTGGTGGTCAAGGGGTTTGCACAGAAACAAAGTATAGATTTTGATGAGATCTTTTCTCATGTAGTAAAAATGACTGAACTATCAGAACTGTTCTTGGAATAGTGGCAGTAGAAGACATGCACTTAGAACAGTTAGATGTAAAGATTGCATTTCTCCATGGTGATTTGGAGGAGGAGTTATATATGCAGTAGCCAGAAGGATATGAAGTCAAAGGTAAAGAGGAGATGGTGTGTAAACTGAAGAAGAGCTTGTATGGCCTGAAACAAGCTCCACGTCAATGGTATAAGAAGTTTGATAGCTTCATGATGGATCAAGGTTATATTAGATGTCATTCTAACCATTGCGTGTATACAAAGAAATTTGAGGATGGAAGTTATATTATCCTGTGTTTGTATGTTGATGACATGTTGGTTGCAGGTAAAAACATGCAAGAAATAAAAGTACTCAAGAAAAAACTAAGTGAATCCTTTGATATGAAGGATTTGGGGGTAGCTAGAAAAATCCTTGGTATGAGGATAACTCGGGATAGGAAGGAACGGAAGCTGACTTTATCTCAGGAAGAGTACATTAAGAAGGTATTGGATAGGTTTAACATGCAGGATGCTAAACTCGGTTGGGACTCCTTTGGCAGGCCATTTTAAGTTATAAAAGGAGCAGTGTCCCAAGATAGAGCAGGAAAGAAACCAGATGTCCAAGGTACCTTACTCATCAGCGGTTGGCAGTTTGATGTATGTTATGGTGTGCACTAGGCTTGATATTGCCCATGCAGTGGGAGCTGTGAGTAGATTTATGAGTGATCTAGGTAAAGAGCATTGGCAAGCAGTAAAGTGGATCCTTCAGTATTTGAGAGGGACCATGGGGACAATTTTGTGCTACAGTTGATTAGACACCACTTTACGTGGTTATGTAGATTCAGACATGGCTGGAGATGTTGACAACAGGAGGAGCATGATAGGTAATATTTACACTGTAGGTGGGACAACAATGAGTTGGATTTCACAACTACAAAAGATAGGTGGCTTTATCAACCACGGAGGTTGAGTATGTTGCTGCCACAGAGGCAAGCAAAGAGATGATTTAGTTACAACAATTGTATTGAGGAGTTAGGGCATAAGCAGGAGGAATGTAAGTTGCATAGTGATAGTCAGAGTGCTATACACCTAGCTTAGAACTTTGTTTTCCACTCCAGGACGAAGCATATATAGTAGAGATATCACTTCATCAAGACAACTTTGGAGGAAGATAAGTTGAAGTTGGAGAAGATTCATACCAGTCAGAATTCTGCAGACATGATGACCAAGGTGGTCACAAGGGATAAACTAAAGCTATGTTCAACTTTGGTTGGCCTTCGCCGATGACAGTGAAGGGTTGATAAGCTTGCTTAGTGGCAATCAGTCTCCAAGTGGGAGATTGTTATGTTTGTGGAGCCTTGTTTTCATGTTAGAGTTTGGTACACCTTCCATGTGTTACACTCTGATATTTTTATGGCAGCGGCTCACCATGAAGGGTGTTCGGGGGGTGAAGGCCTCCCCGAAACAATTTATGGGTGGTTTATTAACCCATGGGTAATTGGTAACCGTTATGGGCTGTTTTTGGGCCCATGGTTTTTTTGGTACCCATTGTTTTGTAAAACCATGCCTCTTCAGCTACCTATTGATGTACTTATAAATAGATGGACATATAATAGGATTTTCATGAGTGTGTTTTGTGAAGGTGAATAGTGTGTGCGAATTCAAGTGTGAATTCGGGAGGGTTTGTTGAGCACAGCTCCAAACAAGATCTGATTATTGTAATTGTGAAGACTGTTGGCTTGTAATAAAATTTGAGCAAGGGTTCTTGGTGGATGTAACCCATATTGGGTGAACCACATTAAATATTGTCTTCGTGCTATGCATATTTCATTTCTATAATTCTATTCATACTTCTTATTATTGCGATTCTAAGGAATTATTCCGCATTAGATATTATTGATTCCTAACAAATACAAACCGTGACCACTGATCCCACACCGACGATGCAATTTTTTCTGCCACTGCCATTTTTTTAGAGCCACTAGTCGCTGCCAACGGTAATACCAACGATAAAAATTACGCCACCATCGAGAACCACCAGCCAAAGCCACGAGCCACATCAATCGGTGATACAACACCTGCTACCATCGAACTGCTACAACCTACCAGTGATGCATCACTTGCCACCACCGGTAAACCACCCCGAAGGGCATCGTGCCTATCAGGATTATAACCTGGGTGGATTCAGACACAACCATCCCTCTTAACCGATCCACCAAAACCCCATTTGCCACATTAAACAAAGTTAATTAATCTTCTTTTATTTAATTAAATCTATGTGCAACTACTTGATTAAAGAAATGCAACTAATTAAATAAAGAAATGTAAACAATCTAATCTACTTGTTTTGTATTTTCCCGAAGCTTTTGAATGAAAGGAAATAAGAAAAATAAAGTAATCTAACTAATTTAATCTATGTTTTTGGGTTTTTTTTGGTTCAAGGGAAATAAATAAACAAAATTTATAGAGAAATGAGAATTGGTTCTAATTAAATGAAAAACTACTTCTATGCTAAAACAAACAACATATTCCTCTTTAAGCCTGTTTAACTCCATTGGTCCTATTCCTCTTTTTGTCTCTCTTATGTGCTATCATGATGTGATCTCTTTGTAACAGGCCTCTGGGAGCCCATCCCTATTTTTTACCCTATCTAATAAAAAAATAAACAACATAAACAATGGAATATCCGGATGTGGTTATTCCTTTATTGCAGACTAATTAATTTTAATCTAGTTTAAATAGAGGTTCTTTCCAATTTGTAATTGTGGATTGTTTATTTATTCCAATGCCTCACCTCAAAGTCACAGGAAGAATGAAGCTTCTTAGAAGTAGTTTATTTCCCTGAAACTTCCACATAAGCTAAAATTCCACATAGTGTTTATGTGGAAAACACTAAAATTCCACATAAGCTATTTAATGTGAAGAAATTCAACAAGGTGCACAGACACATGAGCTTCTTCAAACTTAATTCCTTTACAGATCCACAAGGATAAGCATGGAAGAAGATTTCAATAGAAGCTTTTCTCGCATGCACTTATAAATCTAACTAAATAACATAAGAAAGCTACATGTAATTTGACACTAAAGAAATGAAAAGCTCTGTGCACAAGAGCTTCCACCAAATCCTTCCTAGAAAAATCCACATGGATAAGCTGAGAATAAATTATCAATGAAAGATACTTAACAGTGAATACTTGCTAATTTTACTTTCTAAAAACAAGCTATTGATTTGATAAAGAAATCTAAGTTCTACAGATGAGGTAAAGCTTTAGAGAATTCAAATTACACCCCCAACTTGGAAATGTAGAACTGTGACAATATCTAGAAGTAGTTGTTCTATTTTTGACCCCTTAGCTTCTTTTCCAATGATGAATCCAAATAGTCCAGGGAGTTGTGCTGGCTTGTGTGTAGAATAAGTTTGTGTAGATGTTGGAGTAGAATGGCTGCATACTAGTTGGTCTCAAATGTAGGAAAGGAAGTAACAAGGAAAACCTATGAGTTACTTGTTTGCTTCTTAGCAATATTTTGGCAAAGTAATAGTGAAATTCAATTCAATGGATTCCAACCAATGCTTTGGGAAAACAATTGGTTTTTATAGAAATTTAGCAGGGAAATGGTACAACATACTTGGCAACCAAAAATTGCCAAATCACCATAGGAAGAGACAATTAACTTACTAAGAATAGTAATTAAAGAAGAAGAAGTTTATACACATACATCAAGCTCAAAATCAGGGGAGTTGGTTGAGAAACGTGTGAGAAAATGGCTTAGAAGAAAGAAACACACGTACAAAACTGGAAGTGTTAACTCTCAGATAAAAAAACACAAAACCGCCAGTCTGTGCAGACTAGTGGTTACATAACTACCACTCTAGGAAGATTGGCGGTTACGTAACTTAAAGTAAAGTACTAAGGAAAAAGTAATGGAAAATACTTGCGAAAGCACGAAAAGCTATGGAATAGATAAGTAAAACAGACTAAAGAATAATAGAATGCAGAAAGTAAGGAAAAAGGACTTGGAAATTATCATTTAATATAGAAATGAATTTTATCATCATTGGGGATTTTTACCATTCCAACAATTTAGCGCCGTGTAATTTCAGGTGTGTACACATTGCCCCCTTGGAGAATCATTTTAGCCATGAAGAGGCATAAAAGTGAAGTCCGAGTATGGTGTTCCCAAATGGGAGAATTATAAATTATACCTTACATGCCCGTGTGTTGAAATCATGCCAATCTAAACTTCCAATCACCTATAAGAGAAAACAAGAATCAAGTGTTGATAAATATGTAATAGACAAAACATTCTAAACTAAAACAACAAGATGACTTACCATATTATCGGGGATGATAAATATACATGTGCCAGTGCTCTTTCCTTACAAAACACACACTCAAAATAATATTAGAAAACACAATATATATATATATATATATATATATCAAAATTACCATTTATAGAAATCATTTACACTTACCCACTTGGTGAATTTTTGAGCTCTGGATTACCTGTGACAGTTTCACATGAGAGCATAGTCGAAACGAAGAGTATTCTGAGACAATGAAAGTGCAACCAATGATAGGAGTAGTGGGTCATGAATAGGTTAGTTATCTACATTTGTTTATTTTCACCCTAAAATATTGAAATTTTTCAAAAATAGCCGTAGGGGGGGTAAATTTTTAATAAATCTACAGTGAAAATGACCACAAAGGGGGGCGCCATGTAGGATGTGTCTTTTGTTTCGTTTAATTTGGTTTATTTTTACTTTTTAGGCATTTAGGGCACGACCCACATTTCACGGGAATGACCACTACGGTACTTACACAACCACCACTCTACGCATAGAGGAAATTACGCAACCTCCGCGGTGGGTACGCAACCGCCACACTGCGTAGAGTAGCAGTTGTGTAACCGTTAAGGAAGTTTCACATTTTTGATTAAGTATAATTTTTTTTTTGGTTTTTGTTTATTTTTGCAATGTTTTTGTGAGCTTATTATGCATGTCTATGATTTTAAATTTATTTTTTATTGATGTTTATGAATGTAGGGGAAGTATGTTAGGTGGAGTAGGGCTCATGAGTAGGATTAATTGCCTCATATTTTGAAGGGTTTGAATTATCCAGAGAGGGATCTGTTGCAGAGAGATGACATATGGAGGATATCACAAATGCAGTTAGTTGCAACCGTGAGTAGCTTGCTTTATGATTTGTTGAGCTATTGGTATACATAACGAAACACTTTTTGGCTACCTGAAGTCAGAGGGGAGTGGGCTATTAGTTTAGAGGATGTTTACCATATTTTAGGGGTTCTTGTCATGAGAAGGGAGTTAGTATTGACTAGTGCCAACTTGGAAACTAAGGCTCTCTAGTGGGCTACCTACTTGGGGGATGGACAAGAACTTGATATGGGTGCCAAGCATGTGGTGATATTATTTTCATTTGGCTCCACACCTATCCACACTCTTTGTAGGGTCATCATTGGTATCTTGTCCTTGTGCTTGATTGGGGATAGGGGCAGGGAAAAGTTTTTGTACTACTGGGCCCCGATAATATAAAGTATTGTGTTCTATGGCCAAGTATATGCCTGGGGTGTGGAAATATTAAGAACTACCTATCATGACTTGGATATGATTGTTTGACTAGGGGATAAGCCCCCCAGCCATCCTACACTTGTGATGAGCTGGGTTTACGAGAGGATGATTGCCTATTAGAGGGGAATTGGGATAGAAGATCCCACAATAGTTTGAACAGTGAGGTGGGTTGACATGGCTCCACTCAAGGGCCCACATTAGTTGATTTTTACTCTTACTACAATAAATATGGTTACAAAACCATATCAAGATATGGCCTATAGGTGGGGTCAAGAGACAATTATTATGACTGCATGCAACACTACAATTTAGTTGGTTGACTGTATCGGCCGAGTAGAGACCCATCCAGTCCTCAGGGTGCCCTAATAGTTTGGATTTCATTATGTAGATGTTCTCCCATAAGTTCCTACAGTATATAGAGGCCTCAAAGAGTCGAGAGTTTCCTTGAGGGGGAAGTTAGAGTGGACAGTGGTTACTCCAAATATTCCCATTGACACACCATGGGCTGCACCAGATCTTAGTGTTGAGGCAGAAGTCAGGCCTAGGTTGATACTTCAAATTAAGGAAGGCCTAACGCACAATGGAGAAGAGGAGGAAGAGGTTGAGACTAAGATAGATACATGGTCAGAGGAGGAGAGTGACCCGGAGTGGGAGGCCACTAGAGAGGTCTTTGCAACTGCTAGAGCAGAGGTAGAGACAGAGGCAGAGGCAGAGGTAGAGACACTACACTCAGAGGAGTCTTTGACTATAAGAGGAAAAGATGAGGATTCAGTCCATTCACATCCAATGGGAAAGGAGGAGGAGGCTAGAGTAGAGGAGGTTCCCACAACAACTCCAGCACCAGCACCAAATGTATATTTGAGCTGGATGCTCGGAGATTTGAGTGAGTAGGAAACTCTTTTACCGGCTTTACCTTCTAGACTAGACCATTAGTGAACTATCTACTATCTATTTTTTATTTTCAAATGTTTTCTAACGCCATTATTTTCTTGCACTTTGCAGCTACTGTAGATGGATTATGAGACCTTATTCATCAGACCCTCCTTGACACATTTGTGATTATCACGAAGATGACACATGATCAACTACTCACAGATATATGACACCAAATGATGGCAGGATATCACATTGATGTGTTCATGCCAGCATGGCATACAACAAAGGCCATAAATCATATGATGACCGAGCTTGCTGCACATGAGCTGGCTGAGAGGATAAAATGATGAGATAATTATCGTAGCAGAGCTACTACTACTAGTATATCACTTGCCCCATCGCATGGACAGTCTCATGGGAATTCTCATCGATTGTAAAATGGAGGCTCTCATGCTGCATCTAGTCATGCTCGTCAGAAGATCCACATTAGGAGACCTAGCCTTGCACCTTTGGTGGGATATCAAAGAGAGGGATATGACATGAGGCTTTATTTATTTTGGACCATTTTTATGTATATATTTGTTTCTTTGTATTTTTGGATCATAGATGAGTGTTTCGACAACACTTTCTAGAGTAAGACAACATTCTATATGAAACTTGACATTATTATATATACATATATGGACATTGTTTTTTGGTTCAAAATTCTTTGTAAGAGTTGACTTGGTCATGGTTTATCTCATATGTGTACTCTTTAATAGTTAGAATTTCTGATGCTTTTTTCATGTTTTATGGATGCATGCTATAGATGATGGTGATGCAATGTGATATATAGAATGATTTTGTATATGAGTATGCATATGATAACAAGATGTAGCTTAGATACTTTGATTTTCAAACAATATTTAGAATTTTCATTTTATTGGAAAAATGTGATGAATGTGGTATGATAAAAGATGAACTCACTCGATTCTTAACTCCATGCAACCAGTAAGATGTGAGAGATCATCACTGAGATCTAAGATTGACGCGAGTTGTATGATTTGAAGAAAAAAGATGATGACCATAAGATAAGATTTTGACATAGATCCAATTGGAAACCTACAACTCAACCTTAAACAAGGTCAACTAACTAGTTTAGAATGTATTTTTATTGCAAGTTTGACTAGAATTAGATCCGTAGATGGCCTTTTGATTGAAAAAATATGGTTTTTTAGGAATGAATCTTTGTAACATACACATCTAGCTCATTTTATTAGGAATTATTAAGAATATATTTTATTTGTGTGTTTATTTGTAACTTTTCATTTATTGATTGGGACCTCCTACGTCTTGCCCCATGTTACTAGTAAGAAGCATGGGCTCATCACCAAGGACAAGCCATAGGTGAGTAAGGGAACTTCCATCTCTTCTAAAACTCATGCTACCAGTAAGAAGCACAGGCTCATCACAAAATATTGGTAGGGATGAGAAGTGCAGGTTTATTTGTAAATGAAATATTTTTTTCATTTCTTGTATATTTATAAAAAAATTAATTTACTTTTCGACTCTAGATTTTGGATTGTTATTTTGGGAAGGAATGTTTTCCCCTAGTCTCAACCCCACACAAATAGTAAGATGTGAGGGCTCACTGCCAAAGGTTGAGATAGGTGAAAAAAGGATATTGGTGAAATGTTTAGAATGTTTTTGTCATGAGAGATATTTTTAGGGAGAGATGTGACATCAAGAAGCATCTAAAGAAAACAATGGCCAAATACACCTGAACTGGAATAAACCATAAATAGAACTAAGTGTGCAAGTCCTGATAAGATCAATGTCAAAATTTTGTCTGAAGAACTAATATGATGAAGAGATTAGATAATTTTGTGATGATAAAATGGATACTTGAAGAGTTATTATTGAGTGTTTTTGCCAATATTTCAAAGTTTAAAAGTTGCTTGAAAAGTAAGTTTCCGGTTTACAATTTCACAAGATGAAAATACAAATGACAAAAAGTATGGATGCAATAATGTACAATATGGAAATGCAAGTTACTATGCATAAAAAAATTTGAGGTGAAGAAAATTAACTAATTCGCTGAACTCTTCACCCTCTAAGGTACACAGATGATACACACAATTCTTATAGAATTCTATTACTCGGTATGGGTATAACCACTTTGGTCTAAAATTCCTTCCTTCACCGACATTTTTATCGATCTGGTTGTCAAGTCTCAATACTAGGTATCCTACTTGTATTTCACGTTCATATAATTTCATGTTGTATTTGTGACACATTCTATCAACATAGACCCAATGATGTTGTTTAGTTCTAAGCCTCTTCTCATCTAGGCCTTATAAGCTAGCCAATCACATCTCATGATAGACTTATTTGTTAAGAATACCTTACAAGGACACACAAAGAGATAGTAGTTCTACCTCGAGACGTTAAAACCACTTCGGCACCAAATACTAAAGAAAATAGGTTACCCATGTGGGTGTTCGCACTGACTTTCTATAAGTAAACACATCCGGAAATAACTTTAAGTGTCAATATATTTTTGTTCTCCTTATTTGTCTTAATGATAATAGACTTTAACGTCTTGTTCATAGCCTTAGCCTATCAATTGGCTTGAGGATAGTGTAAAAATGCTATGTGATGGGATATCTTAAATTGTGTACACAACTTACACACCTCTTGGTTCTTAAAATGTGTGCCATTATCTGAGATGATGATATGTGGGAAACCCTACCTACAAATGATTTTGTTTAAGATAAAGTTGGAGATTACATATCTAGGTACAATAGTAAGAGGCATGGCCTCAACCGACTTTATAAATATACTTTTTGGTCATGATAATAAAGTTATGGCCATCTGATGATGAGGGAGATAATTTCCTTATCAAATAGAGACCCCAAGTAGAGAAGGGCCAGGGTGTCACTATTTACTATAGATCCTCGGAGGGAATGTGCATCTCGTGTGAGAACTCTTGACATTTTTGACATAGTTGCATACATAATCTACAACATCATTCCCTAAAGTGGGCAAAAAATAGCACATCTGGTGAATCTTATGAGTAACTCGAATTCCCTCCAAAGTGACCACCAACAGACTCCAATTATAGGATTCAAAGAGGACCTTTTCCACTTCTTTCTCATCAACGCATATCAAAATCATTCCATTGAAGGCTCTATGATAGAGAACTTATTATATGATCATGTACTTTGTAGCTGTCACATGCAACTATCATCTCTATTGTGAATTATATCCTTTGGGATAAGTTCAATCTATTATATTGTTTATGATGTTTGTATACCATGAACATGATGTGATGGTGGTTATTTCCTATACATAAATCACACATTTGTAGAAAAAATCCATATTGAATTTTTGTCTGCAATCTATAGGGTTATCTGGTAGCCAATCTATGATAATTTTTCCCTTGACAAACTTTTGATTGATGAAGGTGAGCTCAAACTCACCCATTAAGGTGATGAATATTCCATCCTTATTGGTTAAGGGTACTTGAGTAATGAACATTTGTAACTACTATGATTTGAATATCACTCACGTTTCTTGGTTAAACATGTAATGCCTTAAACTCTTAGTTGTGAAGATGATGGGAAAACATTCTCTCTCCACTTGAGTGTTCCTCCTTTTATAATCTAGGAGAGTGCAGTTAATAAAGTAGATGGTCCACTCATGACCATCATCATCCTCTTGTGCCAACATGCATGTTATCAAGATATTAGTGGCTCGAGAATACAATATAAGAGGATGATCATCATTTTGTGGCATGAGTGTGGGTGGAGACAAGAAAAAACACTTCATAAAATCGAATGCTTCATGACATTAATTTGTTCACTCTTTCTACATTATTTCTTCAATAATCCATTGATAGGGTGAATGGCATATGTTAAGTAAGGGATAAACCCATGAATTTCCCCAAGCTTACCTATGAAAAATCTGATAGGCTTTACTCATCTGTGGGTGGGGACATTTCCAAAATTGTTTCAATTTTTTTCTTGATCCACATCAATGTCTTAGGATGAAATGATATAATCCTAACAACTTTACCACTTTTTACTCCCGAAACATGCACTTTTTCAGGATTTAGCGTTACATTGTATTTGATTCAATGGGAGATAATAATACAAATTTTTTTGGGATGGTCACCATGTTTCTTATATTTCTCCAGTAGATCCTCAACATACGTCTCCACAATCTTGTGAATAAGATCATGAAAAATATATGTCATGACCCAGTAGTAGGTGGCTTCAGCATTCTTTAGATTGCAAGACATAACATCATAATAGAAGGATCCCCAAGGAGTTTTGAAAGTAGTCTTCATTTGGTCCTCCTCAGAAATATTTATTTGGTTTTACCCAAAGAAGTTGTCCATAAGAGAAAACAACTCATACCCAGTTGTTACGTCAAAAATGATGTCAATCGAAGGAAAAGGGAAATCATCTTTGGGGAAAGATTTTTTAATATACCTAAATTCAATATAGATACATATATTCCCATTCTTCTTAAGAACTAAGATGATATTTGACAACCACATAGACTAATATACTATTTTGATAAACCCTACTTGAAGGAGTTTCATGACATCCTCCTTAACCATCAAATAAACCTTCGGCTTCATGGGTCTCAATTTCTACTTCACAGGTTTTGCATCGGGTTTTGTAACCATGTTGTGAACTACCACATCAAGAGAGACACCTATCATATCCTTATAGGTAAAGGAAAAAGATTTAGAATATTATTTGACCAACTTTGTACGTATTTCTACCTCTTTAGATGGAAACGAAGAGCCAAGTTTCAAGATTTTAGGTTCTTCTTCCATCCCAATGTTGATGTCTATAGTTCCTTAAATTAAAGAGGCATTATCCTCTTCAAACTTAGGTGGAGCTAGAGGTAGCTATAACTCTTCATATTTAAATTCATAGATTTCAAAATATTCAAATGAAGAAGACCTCATTGTCCAATCTCCAAAGTAAGAAGAAGGGCGAGGGATAAGAGAAAATACCTTCTTTTGATGCATCGAATGAAGATTAGTGTAAGCATGGAAGTATCCTAAGATCACCTCATCATTTTCTATGAAATATAATGTGATAAGATCGTTCTTAGTTTCAACATATGCCAGAAATGCATTTCTTGGCATCTTATGAACCAAAGGTTCAGATAAGAATGAAAAGGTGAATTCAGTTTCCTTTAAACCCTTGCTATGATAGAAACAAGAGGAATAAGTTGCCATATAATCAACGAGCTTATTTTTTTCTCTTGGAATGGATTCTATGGAAATAAAATCAAAAGCATTACAGAGATCAAGAATGAAAAAATTGTAGAGTTAAAGGTTCTCAGCTCTCATCTCATAAAATTTTGAGATTTGGTTTGCAATAAATTGGGAGTCACCTAGGACTCTCACACTGTGCACATCCATCCTCTTGGCTATGATAAGGATAAGAAATAGATCTTCATACTTAGCTTTGTTATTCATTCAATCAAAGTTTAACTTGAAGGTGAAAGGAATGAATCTTCCCTTTGAAGAATTAAGAATCACCTCTGTCCCTATGCCAAAACAAAACTTTTCAGCATCATAAGTAAGGGTCCAACAATTATCAAGAAACATTTATGCTTCATTATTATTAGGAACCTCTTCCTGAATTTATTAAACCTCAACAATGTACACCTCTTAAAATCCATTTGCTGGGAAAGTGTCTATCCCAAGAGCATGAAAAATTCCCAAAGAATAAAAGGGAATAATGATTGCTAAAGCATTCTCAAAGAGCTTCACAATTTCCATGATTTTCATTGAAACAAATTCTACAACAACAATTTTTTTGTCGTTAACGTCCACACCTTAAATTTGCTTAGGTGGATATAGCTCCATTGTCAGAATAAGGTTAGTTGTGGGAAAGGACCCCATGAAGGAAGAGGCCTATTTAAATGGTTTTATAGGAGTTCAAAATTTGTATAAACGCTAGGCTTCTTCTTAAGGTTGGATAGATGGATGTCAAAAGGCTTCGTATCCCCTTGGGCCACAAAGACCTTCCCTAAATGAAGGAATATAACTTCCTAAAACAAAGTAGAGGTAATTTCCTTCATCTTATGAATCTAAGGTCTTCCAAGAATCATAATATAGTTAGTTTCGTTATCTATAATATAAAAATCAGTCAAAATAGTCTTGGGTCCAAGAGTGAATGAAAGAAATATGGTCCTAATGGAAGTAGACTTAATACTATCATAACCTCTCAATGTGTTTTAGGTTGAAGAATAGTTTGTCTCTCCGTCACCTAGTTTTTGTAGGAACGAGAACAAGATGATGTTAACCACATATCCATCATCAATCATGACTCTCTTGACATAATTTTTGTATATCCACACTTACAAATACAAAGTAGGATCACCTCTGTATGCTATCTCGGTGTTAGTGGGCATCTTAACAACATGGAAAATAAACCCAACATCTCTCTCATGTTGGCCTAGAGGATATAAATCAAAGTCTATATGGTTTATTTGGGCTTCTGGAGGAGGTCTCACATGCACTAAGTGACTAAGACCCATAACTTCTAATAAGGAAGATTAGTGCACTAGTGAGTTCTTTAACAAATCCAAGAAAGATATGTGAGAGAAGGTTTTGGTTAAGTCTGTGATCAAATCATAGGCCCCTACCAGATTAAGCACTATTGGCATGATATATTACACAAGGGGTCAATAGGGAGAGGTTTTGACACATAGTCATGAGTACAAGTGAAAAAATGGATTTCCAATCTAGTTTCTAAATTAACTAGGCCCACAATTTTAGGTTGGTTCTAGTTGTACAAATGAGGAACTACTCATAGATTAGTGGACGTAGAGGTTTTATGATTATTGTTCCCCATGGAAGTCCCCTTATTTGTTCCATGAGGGATAAGTTTTTTTTTTTTGGGTAGCATTGGGAAGGGGTCTCTATAAATCCTAAGAGTGACATTCTACACAGAAAAAGGCCCCATGTGGGAATTTTACATAGGTGTTATGGGGTTAGCAAAAGAACATCTCGATGAAGAGTTGTATCTGGTCCTTTAGAAGACTTTGTATGAAATTATTAAAGTTCTTACAATTATGAGCATCATTTCCTATAACTTTATGGAAACCACAGTATAAGTTAGGATCGTAGTATAGAGGTCTTTGATTCTAATTTTTCTACAACCTGTAATTCATGTTTTTGTTCTGATTTTGATTTGTATAGTTATAGTTCTAATATTGTTTTAGGAATTGATTAGGGTAAGGTCTATGGCCTTGAGTTTGGACCTATAAGGGAGGAGTACAATTGAATTCAACTACATTAATGGAAGTTGTAAGGTTGTTACTCCTATGATTGTTTGCATTGGTGTTATTATTGTTTGTATTATTCATGTTCACAATATTTTACTTATTGGTTTGGTCAGTAACACCATCCATTGGAAACAAGGTTTTGATTAAGGACCTTAGGCCCTTGATTTTTATTTGAACCATTTTGATAATTAGAATTTTCTAAGTGGGAGTGACCAATTACCCGTTTAGACCATAATGATTATGTTTGCTATCTATTACAGATTGATTAATATGGAGGGGAAACCTCTAGAATTTCTTCATAGTTCCTAAGAGGAAAATTTTGGACTTCTTCCTTGGTTTCCTAGTTAATATAGTGAAGAAAAATAAATCACAAAGCTCTGTCTAATACATGTTGGGAGCGCCAGCAGAAGAATAGAATACTTGTTGCCACCTCTGAATGAAGTGGGTAGCGGAATCGTTATGCTGTTGTTTGATATGTAGGAATTATTTAATCCTCGTTCTCAACAAATTTTTCACATTGAAAGACTTAATCAACTCAGATAACATTTGTTTAAAGGATTGGATAGAGGCTTCCAATATTTTTTAGTACTATTCGAGAGCAACACCCTCAAAGGTATTAGGAAATATTTTCTCCACGAGTACATCCCAAGGGAGTATTTATATGATGGATGTGGTGTATGCCTTTATATGGGAATTTAGATCTCCTTTCGCCTTGAACTTTGGGAGGTCTGATAATGGTTGCGGGAGTATGATACCTTGTATAGTGAAATATATAGGTTCCTTGAGGTATGTATAATATGTCCGCAATGCATATGATCCAACCATTGATGATCCTTGAAGGGGAAGTGAAGGTGTAACCGAAATTTGATATGACATAGGGTAGGCATTAGGTGGGGCATAAGGAACCCCTATTGGTTACCCATAGGGACCACGAAAAGAGTACATGTCAACTAGAGTGGATTTGGAATACACATGAATATAAGGAGGAACAACACTAAGGTATGGGCTTGTAGGCACAAAACCAGGGAATGCTGCTGTAGACACCAATTTTTAGTATAACACCCCTCCACCATCTCACATTCATTCAATTCTCACTCTCACTTTTATTTTTCTTAAATTTAAATAAATCTCATCCTTTTATTCATCCAAATTTAATTAATTATTAAATAGGATTCATATAAACCCATTTAATAATTGAATTTTGGCATCTCTCACAAATTATTCAATTCATGGGCAATAATACACCCATCTGACACTCCACTCTTAATTTTAAGAATGGAATCTATTATTTCACCTAACCATGTCATTCATCTTTCCCACTCCATATCACATCCTTATCTTTTTAACCATAAGTCAAATTGTGAGCCCCGCTGAATCACATCACTTCTTTTAATCAGGGTTACTTTACCCAACCCTGAGTATCTTTTAACCTATAGTCTAACCTCACTATTAGGCTATAAATATGGGCTTTCCCCCCTTCTGAAAGTTAAGTTAGAAAATTTGGGAAAATGTTGTTTTGAATTCTCAGCTTCTTATTTATCATTTATATCCTCATGATGTCCTTGTAATGACACTGTATTAGCCACAATACTCTACTCATGATTTGTTAGTTCACGTAGCGTGGTTCTTGTTGCACGTTGTGTTCGGCTCAGATCAATAACACCATCTACATTTTCGTAGCGTTAGGTTTCTTTGTTTATCAGCTTGCATGTTATTTGTTTATCTTGTATTTTATCATTATTATTTATCACACGGGGGTTGACGTCCACCAAGGAAGTTAACGCTTCCCGAATTTTATTTGTTAGGAAGCCCCCGCATAAAATCTCTAATCAATCTTTCTCAAGTGTTTGTGAGCCATAGGTTTTCTGAGATCACAATAAGGAGTTTGACATCGACTTTACACCCGTATCATCCATCATCATATCCAAGGTACTAAGCCCTTGCATACTTGACGTTGTTTTTTGTTTTTTGATTTATCATACACTAATTTGGATAGGAAGCAAGAAACTATGATCAACATTTGGCACACCCAGTGGGACCAAACCCAAGTTCTGGTCATTGTTTTGTTACTTGTTTTATGCAAATATCTTGTTTTTCGACTTAATTGGTTACAATGTTTGGTATTATCTCCCTCCGTGTGGTGTCATCTTTACATTCAATGGGTTTTGGTCGTCTAAGAGGTAAGTGCTTCTGGTTTTGAATCGACTTGTTATTTGGCCGTTTATAGTAGTATTGAGTGTATTTGTATTATTAATCATAATAATAATAATAATACTAATTAAATAAGTAATAATAATAATAATAATTAAAAAACAAATATTATTATTATCCTACACTACCCCCACCTATCCCTATCTAACCCAACCTCCCGTCCTTCCTCCTAACCGAGCTCCCTATCTCCCTTCCACCTCACTTCCTCACTCCATTTCCTAACCGAATCTCCACCTAATTCGCTGCTCTCCCACATCTCTCTCTCCCAAGTTGATATAAACCCTACTCCTCATCGTAGTTCATTGCCCACACAGACCTTACCGATCCATCTCCACCTCCTCTCCAAGTTACATAGCCCTCTTTCCTACCCAAGATGTTACACATCTCATTTTTCAACCCACACACAACCTTGTAAACAGTGAAGGAAAATATTTTAAAGCAATCTGTCTGTAATTATTTATCACGCATATGTTATTGATATAGTTTTCTCCATTGTTGTAAACAGTGAAGGAAAATATTTTAAAGCAATCTGTCTGTAATTATTTATCACGCATATGTTATTGATATAGTTTTCTCCATTGTTAGTGACTCAAAAGATTCTGTTGTTGGATTTTTCCAACTATTTCTAGCTCAGTTTTAGATACACGTAAGCTTCCCAGGTAGTTTCTATCAATAGTTCTTTCTAACACTAGGCTTAAATACACATGTATTATTACGGTTTATTTTATTTTCCATATCCAACTTAAATACAAATGACATAAATACCCACGTAAATTCATACGATTTCAACACTTCATGATTTAAATTATTTCCATCTCAGGCTTGAATTCACGCAAGCTTTGTGGGTATTGACTACAAAATATTCTTATATCGATTAGCATATCAATGTTTACACTGCATCCCCACTATCTCCAGCTCAATTTCAAATTCATTTTGTAGTCTCTTTATCGCATTTGGTTCCCAAGTATTTTACACGTATTTGTAAATAGCATGTAGCATTAAAGAAATCCAATCAGCTAGATTTTGGATCTCCACCTCATACTTTTCCATCACATCGTCCCACTGACCCCTTTTCATTTCACATTGACTAATCACTCCCCATTTCCACTACAAGTCAACCACCCAATCGACCAATTTTTAACTCCAAGTCAACTGATTAATTCACCCACCAACTTAATTGACTTTTAACCCTACTTTATTTAAAAAGTTTCAATTTCCACATCATTTATTATTTAGAAATTCAGTAATATTCAATGTCACTTACTGTGCTTATATAAGTCTATGTCACTAATTTTGTCTTTTGAATAGAAAAACTTGTCTTTATTTCATAATTTATTCTAACTTTTGTATTAGATTATATTAATCAACATATTAGTTTATATTCTCCGTTATTCAAAATATTTTTATAAATCCCACACTCTCATCATTTTTTATTTATATCTATCGCACACCATTGGTCTATAGCTATATATCATTTTCTATTAGATCTTGTAATTGTATCTATCATAATTTTTATAATCAAATTACTTAATTATTCTCTTTTCTTTTGCAAGAAACCACTCCATGGTTGTGTCCATTTCATTTCACTATCAAATACATAAGTTCATAACACTTACACAACCCAACCATATCTCACCAAGAACATAAAAAAAAAATGCGATATGCATGGTACCTAAACATTCCCAACAGTTGATCATTGGTTTTGGATACCATGCTATCAACTACGATCCAATAATGAGGGAAAGCATTCTCCAATGTTTCTTTAGCATCTGTTATCATTTTCTCACTTTGAAACCTATTGCCTGATTGTTTAGAGCATACTCCTTGTTTTCCTCAACTTGTCAAATAAAAAGGAAAAGTGATATACAT
The DNA here is from genome assembly GCA_019776745.2 of Taxus chinensis. Classification (NCBI taxonomy): domain Eukaryota; kingdom Viridiplantae; phylum Streptophyta; class Pinopsida; order Cupressales; family Taxaceae; genus Taxus; species Taxus chinensis. Next base: position 60,711,208 of record CM034152.1, on the reverse strand, counting down.
GTATTCTTTAGTTTTCCCTATTTCCTCTTTTCTTCTTGGTAATGTCATTTTCTGGGTGATTGTTCACATCGAACTCCATATTTTTAATTTGGTATAAAATGAACCCCATGCATCCTATCTGCTCACATAGTTTAATTAGGGGTTTAACGCTTTACATCACACATTTTACCACACACTACCTAAAACTACACATTAATCAACACACCAAAAAATTATTCTCACTTGGTTCACTGATTGGGATTTGATCACCCAACATGAAACCATTTCAGACATTTCCCAGCCATAACTTACCTAAAAATAAACATATTTTATCCTCTTCTAGGTCCTCTTCCAGCCATTTTCTCTTTCTTCACACACTTGTTTTTAACCAAATAATAATCAAAACAAAAATTGTGTTCCTCACTTTTTTGGTTTGTATAATAACAAATTTATTTTCATGCCTGTAAACACTCAATCTAATATGAAGAAAATGGAACACACCCCCCACTTCACATAATGTTTCATCTCATATTATAATCATCCTAGTGGCTTCATCTTCCATGCCTCTCCCCATGGCCCCCATAAATACCCATTCTCTTACCGATATATCTCACCTAGTACCAGTTGGTCACACTTCAATGTTAGACCATTCCATCCCATCAAGAAATGCTACTCCTCCCTCTATCAGATCAGAGCCTAGTGGTACTTCAATCTTCCCTCTTAGTGACCTAGAATTTAGACAAATTCTTTACGCCAACCCTGTGGCCCTTCAAGATTATCTCTTGATAATATACATACACCTTCCTCTATATGGCCCACCGCTTCAGCACGTCTATCCTTATAGTACTAATTTTGAAATTCCTCAGTTTGAGGCCTTACATGATTTTTCTTCATCCTCCACCAGACCACCCAAGTATTCACACCCATTCCACCCAATCTTCCTCACATCAACACAACCATTGTGACTTCCATCCCTATCACTACTATAGCCCCAATTGTCACTGGTACTCTCATTAAACCATCCCATGTGTCAAATCCCTTATCCAAATAGAAAATTCTTTTTACGTCACAAGTATATGCCATTACTTCTCAACCTCCTCCAAAGATACCTTTGGAGAATGCACTGTCACTTCCATTCTATCAACCCATCTATACCCATATCCCCACTTAGCATTTACCTCAACAACCTGCACAATCTCAATAATCATACCATGTCATTTTTTCTCACCAACACATATTCTATCAACCTCCACCTCAACCACAACCCATAATTTACACTCACCCATTCCAAGTTCCTCATTCACAAATTCAACCACCACTTCTCATTTCTCAATAGGCACTTCCTAATGATCCCATGTAAATCTTGATAAGTCAGTTAGACAATCTAAATGCTTCTACATTAGGATCTAAAGTTACATTGTCTTACAAACAAATATGTAACAAACCCATCCATCCATCCATGCCCATGAAACCATATCCTTCACACTAGGAATTTCCAAAGTTCACAAAATTTAACAATAAAGAGGACCCTCAACAACATATCTAAGCATTCAAACATACGTGTTATCTCATTGTGCATGACCAATATTTGATGCTTCGTAAATTCTTCATGTGTTTGGTTGGTTCTACTTTAGATTGGTATAATAATATTCCCCAATACTCCATATTTTCCTTTTCTCAGCTTCTGTAATTATTTCTCAAGCACTTCTCCATTAATATTGTGTGCAAAGTAACCATCAATGATCTGTATACCATCCCCCAATTATAAGATGATTCCATCACAGATTTTTTCGCATGACGGCACAATATTATGAACCAATTATCTTTTCCACTTCCTCAAATTGACTGCATCGAGCTCTTTACATGCTCTTGCACTAAGTATATTTCATCGACTTTGGAAATCCAATAATTTCACACTTTTGAATAATATTTCACCATGGCTCACAATCTTGAGACGCATACCATAGAATAGGGTCATTTAAAATTAAAGATGAATAAGTCCAAAATAGAATTTTTCATACCATCCACATCAAATGATAAGTCCAAGACAACTTCCAATGCTATCATTTTCAAATCATCTCCTACACCGACATCTATCTTAGTAACTCAAAAATGATTCACATGACCAATTCCCAATTATACTCCCCTAGGAGAATCATACAGTACCATCTTTGACAAATTGATAACAAATTATTTGATCACACTGCCACCTATCCAACCTATTAACAAATATAGACAATGAAATGTGTGGTATCGTGAGGACCATTACTACAAGTACCATCAAGTCCGAGGACATGACATAGAGAAATGTTAGACATTCAAGGATTTGGTCCAAATAATCATCAATCAGGGATAAGTTCAAGTGGATAACCCAAATGCTTCACCCAATCAACCATTAGATATTTTTAAACAACCATTTCCAAATCATACACCCACATTGACAAACCAGATTACCTCTACTTCTATATTTCAAACACCCAGTACCCACACCATAAACACTATCCATGTTGGTGATAAGAATCCACCTTCATCCACAAATTTACCATCTTTGTCAACCGTTACACAAGTCTCCTTTGACACACTCCCTACATCCACAAACTCATCAACATTCATCTCTAAACCAACATTATTCATGTCCATGCCCACTTCAGAACCCCTTCCTACACCCACGTTTATTTCCACACCTACCACCCCTTCCTCATTCACAAATATTATTTCTGTTTCGCCACCTCTTACACCTACTCCATCAAATCTCATTACTTTACCAGAAATTATCCCACCTCTACTTGTTATCCCATCCTTAGCCTCACTTCTAGTCCCTCTTTTCATACTTTTACCAACACCTACTACATATACTTTTGTACATTCATCTATCTCACCTCCCTCTTCCATGGAAATTTCATTGCTTGATGATTTTTGGGAAACATTCCAGCTTTCCTTGACTTCGAATTATCATCCCATTTCCTTTATACCATTATATACTCACACATCCAATCAATCCCCACACATATCCACTTCAATATCATCTTCAATTCATCCTATAAATATTCTTGTCATTCCTTCTAATAGTCCCCATTCACATACAATATCTAGGCCCCCATTTCCTAAGTTTCCTCCTTCACATCCTCATTGAAAAGTGGACCTCACTACTCCCAACACTAAATCCCTTAAAGCCACACCATCTCTTTGTATTTTAGTACCACACCCCTTGTCATCCTCTTCTATTATAAGAGACTCCCCTTCATCAATAACCCACACTAATACTAGAACAACACAACCTCCCTTTTTCCAACCAATATCTTAAAATAGATTCAAAGGCATCCGTATCTTTCACCAATATCCCACAGCAAACACATTCATCTCCCCTTCCCAAATCTAAAACAATTTCCAAAGATATTATTACATCACCACATACCTAGACATCATTCAAAGGTCCTTCGTCGATAACATCAGGATATTATATCACCATGTTTCACCAGCTACTCCAAGCCTCAGCCATCACCTTACTACCAATTAAATCTTTCAACCTAAGTACACTAAGGCCTTCATGGTTTAATTATAATCTTGTCTACACATTTAACCATGCCCCTAGACATGACTCTAAACATTGAAAATCTCTCTAATCCATTGTGCATCATTTTTTCAATGAAAATATTAAGGATGAAAAACCAACTCTATCACCTCCCCCACTAACTTCCACCTCCCAACATGCATCTATCAAAACATCTTGACCACCCCTTTTATTAAGAAATCCTGTCAGTACTCTACCACCAAACAAAGATACAACCAACGATACCACAAACACACTACCAAAGGAGGATGATCTTAAGAATCTTCCTCCTCTTTTAATCAATGTTGCTTGGATAACCACTCATTCGAGACCATATAACCCTTACTCTACCTCACCATCCACCCCAAATAATTTTTTTGTTATCCCTCCTCCTAAGGAACTTTCTACCTCTGCACCTCCGTCATGGCCAAAAAATTTCATCACTGCTCCTACCAATTATCCCACATCAGCATCTTCATCTTCTTCTAAAGCCAAGGTATTTGTTCTAGACACCATGAATCCTTCTCCCATCGAACACACCATTATTAAAAAACTTCATTAGGCTCCCATTAAAATGTCAATTTATGATCTTATTCAAAGCTCTCCACACCATAAATAATCTCTTATGGAAGTATTACAACACATCCTGGTATCATCTGATGAGCCCCAGCCTTTTGAGGCTTTAGCTCATGCCTTCACAGTGTCTGCTACCGTATCATTTGAAAGTTCAAAAATCCCTAGGATACCACAAGAAGAACATGATCTACCTCTGTTCATCATAGTCCACATCAATGACACCTGCATCCACTAAACCATGATTGACAATGGTGTCAGTATCAATATAATTTCTTCTCATACCTTTAATCAGCTCAAATTACCTAATACCATTGTTGTCAAGTCTCCTACCATTCTTCGCGGCTTTAATGATGTTGTCACTCCCAAATTAGGAATGGTTGTTCTTCCCATCCGTGTTGGCCATAAACTCCTCCACAAGCTTTTCTACATCATTGAAGGATAATTCCAATATAATATCTTCCTCAAAAGTCCTTAGATTCACACCATGCATTGCATCATGTCTACTCTTCATCAATGTATAAAATATGAACATGAAGGGACCACTTATGCTCTTATGGCCAAGGTCCCTCCTTCCAAGACATGTCACATGATCTATAGACCTAAGGATTTCCTTGTTCCTAAAAATAATTTTTCTTCTGATGCATCCACCAGTTCTTCTGTACCTCCATCCACCTTACCTCATAATGACTCTTCTAATCCGATAATGCAAAATATTGCTTTAGGGGAATATCAAATCCTCATTCTCAATACCCTTCCTTTTCATAACCACCTCGGCCTCCTTGATAAGGCCCCAATGTATAAATCAAACTTTGGGTAAATTATCTCATTTGTCCCTTCTTCCCTCAGAACTAATTTAGTCTATGGTGGCCTTGATCAACCTTCTTCTCATAATGAGAATCACATTCATGCCAAATGATATATCTGCAATTTCAGATTTCTTAGTAAACCATCTTTCATTCACACATACCTCTATCATTGTGCATGGAAGGGGTTTGGCTTAGGGAACTATGAACAAGGCCCTAATGGCAATATATTTTCCCAAACCCATTAATTATGCCAAAAATTTGGCTTGGGATATAACGATTCCACCATCCTACCTTCTGACACATCTGCATCTTCTACCATCCACCTTGATTTTTCCACTTCTTCTCCATCTAGCTATACTACTAATTCAGAAGACACTTCTTCTCCATCTAAATATCCTACTAATTCATATTATATCTCATCTCCATCTAACTATCCTTCCAATTCAAATAATAATTTTTCTCCATCTAATTACCTCACGGATCTAGATCAAGATGATACAGTTCCTATTCCCCCTAACTTTTTTTTATTTTCACCATATTTCTTGGACTGGTGACTTACCAAGTTGAAAATGAAACTTGGTATTTTCTCCTTAAACATCCAGATATGGTAGAGGAATATTCCCCTATCATTAACATTCTTCAATGCAATGATGACACTTCCATTCTTTCCTAAAATGGATTCGAAGGTTTTCATGACTAGAAAAACCTTCTGCCTGACATGTCTAACCTCTTGATTGAATCCACTAATGACATTACTATTCAAACTCCTCAACAGAAACACATCCTTAAAGTAGGCCAATCCTTAAAACCTCAAGAGCTCAAAGCCTTCGCCCCATTCTTGTCCAAACATAGCTAGGTATTTGCATGGTCATACTTGGATATGTCAGGTCTCGATCCCTCCATCATCATCCATAATATCATTTTCATCCCCAACACTAGACCGGTTAGGCCGAAGCTTCATCTAATGCATCCTTGAATTGATCTTCTTGTGAAAGAAGAATTGCAATGTCTCCTATCTGCTAACTTCATCATCCCCATTGATTATCCCCAATGGGTTTCTCAATATTGAATTTTGAGATCTTAACCTCATGTGTCCTAGAGATGATTTTCCTCTTCCAAGTATTGATCAACTTGTAGATCTTACTGTGGGACCTGAGATGCTCTTTTTAATGGATGTTTTTTCTTATTATAAGCAAATTTTTATTATATCATAAGATCAGCACAAGACATCTTTTATCACCCCATAGGGTACCTTTTTTATCATGTCATGCCCTTTGGTTTAAAGAATGTTGGGGCAACATATCAACGAGCCATGACATATATCTTGCATGACCTCATACATCAAACTGTAAAAGACTATGTTGATGACCTCTTGGTAAAATCTAGACATCGATGTGATCATCTCTCGATCCTTGAAATACTTTTAGAGCATCTCATTTGTTTCTTCCTTCACCTCAATATGGAAAAGTGTGTTTTTGGAGTTCTTATTGGGAAACGTGTTGGCTTCATTGTCTCTATCAGAGGCATTGAGGTTGACCCCATAAAAATCAAAGAAATTCTTGAAATGCCCACTCCTAATTTTAAGCAACTTCACATCCTTCAAGGTCGACTTCAATCTATTCATAATTTCATATCAAAAATTTCCAATCATTGTCAGCCCTTTCATTACCTTCTTTGAAAAGACATAACCTTTGATTGGGACCACAACTATCAAAAGGCTTATGAAGATCTTAAGCGATACCTTTTATCTACGCCGGTACTCACACCTATACATGAGGGGGAGCATTTTTATTTATATATTTCTGTAATTGATCATGCTCTAGGAGATATGTTAGCACACCGTGATGATCAATGATGTGAATAGGCCATTTAGTATATCAGTCATACTCTCCATCACTGTGAAATACGATACACTAAAGATAAAAAATTATGTTGTGCTATTTTCTTGGTTGCATCAAAACTTTGACACTATATTCTTAATCACAAAACCTATATTTTATTTAACTTCCAACCTCTCAAAGTGACGCATTCTAAGTCATATCACAATGATCACATCACCCGATGGATTCTTCTCATGGCCAAAATCGACCTAGAATTCATTCCTCAAAAGTCAATTAAGGGTCAAACTATCACTGACCAATTAGTAGAAGCCCCTCTTCCTAATACGCATACTCCTTCTAATCACTTACTAGATGAATCAATCAATTAGTTTCATCATGATCTCCTTATGACTCTTTTATTCAATGGTTCTAAATGTCAGCAAGGCGGGGGGGTAGGTGTTGTTCTTATTCCTCCTGGGGATGTCTCTATCTCCTTAGCTTTCAAATTATATTTTTAATGTACAAACAACCCTTATACTAGGACTAGAAACTAATATATTTCTAGGCATCCATATTCTTTACATTTTTGGTGATTATGAACTAGTAATAAACCAATTCATTGGAGAGTATTAGTGTAGAAATGATATTCTACAAAAATATCATGACATTTCTCATTATTTTCTTAAAGCATTCGATTCTTACACTATTCAACATGTCCCTCGTTTGACCAATCATTTTACTGATATAATGGTATCCCTCACAAACCTTATCCCTTAGAAAACGCAAGATCCAAAACTTTCGGTTATTATACATAATCGTAAACAACCATTCTATGACATACCTCAGATTCATCTGGTCAAATTTAATTTGTCAGATCTCTGGTATTCACAAATTTTTGATTATTTATCCAAATATATTACTCCCCTTGATATTTCTAAAAATTCTAGGATATATTTTATCCAACGTGCTAATCATTATGTGATCCTTGGTGGTATTATTTATAAGCACGGGTTTGATGGTATCCTTCTCCGGTGCCTTAAATCCCATGAAGCCTCTTGAGCTATCCAAGAAGTCCATGACGGTATTTGTGGTGGGAATTTTAGTGGATTATCTATTGCCATACATGTTCTTCATCTTGGCTATTATTGGCCTTCTCTTAACCACAATTTTTTTGAGTATATCAAGAAGTGTGTAAGATGTCAACAACACTCTAATCTTATCCGTGTACTTAGCCAAGCTTCATAGCCTGCCCAAGATCTATGGCCCTTTTCAAAATGGGGCCTTGATCTTATTGGTATAATAAATCCCCGTTCATCACAACAACATCATTCTATCATCACTGCTACTGAATATTTCACTAAATGGGTGGAGGAAATCCCACTCACCTCTACTAAATCTGGCCCAATCATTAATTTTATATATCAGCACATCATCTGCCGCTTTGGTGTTCCACACAAGCTTATTATGGACAATGGGAAGTCCTTTAAAAACAAGGACCTTAAAAAAATAGGCAATGCATTTAAAAGCCAACTTATTTTTTCTTCCTCGTATTATCCTCAAGCTAACGGCTAAACAGAGGCCACTAATAAAACTCTTCAAAATATCTTTCCCAAGACTATTGACCAAGCAAGATGAAATTGACATCTCCAACTTCCATTTGCTCTGTGGGCCTATCACACTAGCATTCACACTTGCACAGGGGATACTCCATTTTATTTGGTGTACAGATCCGAAGCCCTTCTTCCCCTTGAAATTAAAATTCCATCTTTACGTGTGTCTCTTCATAACTTCATTTATGATGAAGATTATCGCCAAGAACATCTAATGCAACTTGAGTTATTAGACAAGAGTCACCTTCTCGCTCTTGAGCACCATCATGTTTATCAAGAGCGTATCCAATGGGCCTATAAAAAACATATCAAAGAGCACAATTTTAAAATAGGTGACTTGGTTTTAAAGGAAAATCAAAACGTCACTACCTTAGAAAGGAGACAACGGGGAAAATTTGCTCCCAACTGGACCAGACCATATATTATCACACATAAGTATGGGTCAGGGGCTTATCGCTTGGCTTCTCTTGATGGTAAACCAGAAATCGAACCCCTTAATGCATTGCACTTACGATCATTCTATTGTTAGTACATGCACTTATGAGCATAGTCCTAGCTTTAGACCATGTCTCCACCATTATCCACTTCTGTTTATCATGGTAATGATATGAATTGTGTGGTCTACCATCACTACTTTGATATGACCTTGAATATGAGTACCATGACTCTACTCATAGCATATTCATTATGGATAAGTTATCCCATTTTGTGAGAACCCCTTAATCATTACATCCATCACCTTCTCATTTTCCTATGATAGTCATGTAAAGGGTATGGGGTGTCTCTTGTAAAATCATTATCCCCTCCTAAGTGGTATAATTTTCTATCCCCAGCTATCCCCCATGTGAAGGTAACATTAATGCATGCCAAAATGAATCAAAGTTATCCAAAAATAGACTGATCCCTAGAAGGAAAACTGTGCATACAAAATGCAAAAGGCAGAATAAACAGAAAAGCATGTGAATTAAAATCAAAATCAAAAGAAATAGACAGGTCCCTTGAAGGATGACTATCATGTATTTTATTATCACCATCCATATTACATACAATAGATTATACCCTCGAAGGATGACTACTCTTTTGTTATGGCATTCGGAAAGCTTCCCGATTGATCAACTTTCTTCTATTATTGTTCTTTCCCTTTCCCAGAGTTGGGGCATAGACTTAAGGAACACCACCTTTGGAGAACCTTATTCCCGCATACAAGTTACATCTCAAATCTCTTGCCATGTCAATATTAGAATTATGAGAATCTTTCATCTATATCTCCCTCTTGGTCTTTTAGTATAATCCCATGTCATTGGTTATGTACTAACACATGCTATTGGTTGGAAGTGCAATACTTTGAGTAGTGCCTTTTCTTGTTTACTTCATATCCAGTTAAAATCATAGCTTTATTGCATGGACCTTGCTATGGTTATGTGATACTCATCTCAAAAAAATCATATTTTATTACAATTATGGTTTTAGAAATCAAATTTCATATCGTCAAATCTACATCTATATTTTTACTCTTAAGGATGTTCCCTATTAACGTCATCTATAAATCCATATAATCTGTTACTATTTCTACACACTCTCTTTGATAAAATATTCGGTTTGGGAATTATACTTGATCTCCATTACAGTTTGTGAATTCTACTTGAGATTATCTCTCAAGTATCATTCATTATCCATCAGCTTCTCCTAAAATCCACCCCATCTCATTCTACGATGTTCTTCTCACCCACTTCGTCCTTCTCCATTGTTTCTTCGATACTTCACATGTCCTCCACCCAGACAATTATTTTTGTGTTTTTCTCTTAATATCCTTTTACGGGCATCTATTATATCATTTCGTTTCCCTTTCATTATTCTTCTAGATTGACGATCTTACTTAACCACCCATTTCACGTAGGCTTCTTAATCACAATGTTTCTCTTTCTTAAGAGCCTGCCGTTGTAGAAACTCCTCCAATGTTTTCTATTCCATTCAACACTAGAAACATCTTCCCAATCCATAACTTCTTCTTAACGCTCTGGCATCATCACTCTCACAACATAGGAATTCTAATTAAGAATTCCCCTTACACTCTCTATCCTACACTACATACATTCCTCCATCCACTCATGTCACATTCCTTTTTTTTCCTTATTATCACCTCTTTTCATCTCTCATTCCATTTTGGTATACACCACTCAGTATTTTCATCATTCTTCTTCTTCTTCGGCTTGGCGATTCTACTTAACCATTCTTACAGCATGGCGATCTTACTTAAGAGTCTCTCTTAAGGATGATATGTCTTCTTGCCTTTCCCCTTTACTCCACATTCCCACCATCCGTATTTTCTCTTCATTCCCCATAAAAACATCCTCTTCCTTCCTCTTTTTTCCTCGCACAAAATATCTCAAACTTACTCAAATATCATCTCCACCATCCCTCCTTCAGAAATTTAACTTAACCACTTCATACCATTTCTTACTTTATCTCGTTCTTTCATCTTTAATTCCTTCATCTTCATCCACATCCTCATCCATTACATCCTCTCCTCGTCATCATCTCCACACCAATCATTATCCCTCCTTTCTTTACTCTTTCCACACCATTTTCCATAGTACTCGCACATATCTACCACCATACTTACTCGTCATTATCATTGTTCATCTCTTAACATTATGTCATCTTCATTTTCCATTTTCACGCTAAGAATTATCGGTGGAATTATCCTAAAATTCATTTATCCCCATTCTACACGTATCGGTTCACTCCTTTTTACCTCCTCCATTTTCTCTTCCTTATTTTTTTCGGTTCTGTCTGATCATTATCGGAGGATTTCTCCTAACATCCCTTCGATAGTATTTCCTTTCCATATTCCCTTTGCCTTCTTCAATATCTCTACTGTCTTCCTCATACACTGCCTTTGAATCATTTTATCTATTGTCCTCTCCTCCGTTCTACCCCTGATTTTCTTTCATTTCCTTTGTATCATCTTCATCCCCTCTTCTCCTTACACTTTTGTCCTACTTCTCCATTGATAACCTGCCTCACTAGGGTTGTCCCATATTTTTAATAATCTCACCATCCATATGCATTTCCATGCATCCAGTTCCATATTATTTTCCTTGGATTTATTCACTATGATTTGGTTCCTTCAATTTTATTTTTTCTATCATCTCTTTTGTTTTCCATCACTTCTCTACCTTCCTCTGCTTCATCCTCCACACCTTTCATTTTAAATAACTCTCTCCATTTTTCATAATTTCACACTCTGATCTGTCATTTTTTTGTCTTCTCTTTGCTTGTCCTTCTTCATTTCCCCCTTTCTCTATAAGAATTATTTGTTATCTTCTTCCTCCCCTTTCATTATTTTTTTCTCATCCTCCATCTCCGTTCTTCTATTCCATACCCCTGTCACCTTCACATTCGATCTTTCTTACTCTTCTAATAATCAAACAGTCCTCCTGTTTATTTCCTTTTCTCTTTCTCAACATCCCTCATACCTATCATTCACAATCAATTTCGATGTTTCTCCGTTTATGTACTGCCATCGATCCATTTCATTACCGTTCTCATTCTTCTCTCTGTAGCATTGACCTCTTCTCTTTTTGAGAACCCTGTCACATATTTTATCTTCATCATTCCTCTCACAAGGACATCATCATATCAATTTCTAAGAATATCTTCCCATTTTGCTTTGACATTTTTGTCTTGGAGGACACCATAAAGGCCATCACCTATCTAATCTTGTTCTCTTCCATGACTATTTTCTCTTCTTTTGTTTTGTCGCAAAAGTATCTTGACTTCTTATCCTACTTATCGAATAAGTAAGACTGCTTTTTCTTCTTTACCTTCTGATTTGCTAACACTTATGCATATTTCTTATGAAATATGATTACCATCATATTTATCACCCTTTTAGGGCATTTTATCTCACCCTTCTATCATATCTGCTCATCATGTCCACATTTATGATTATTCCCCCTGAGGAACCTTTATTTACACATCCATCTTCCATTATGTCATATTCATATCCTATGTTGGGGCACCTTTTCATCCTTGAACTTATCGATGCATATAACTCATATTTTTGTTCTCCTTGTTCCCTATGCTGGGGCATCATTATTTTCATCCTTGTCTCTTTTGCGGATGCATGATTTTCACTCGATTCCTCCCATACAAAGGGTTTCATATACCTTTCACATTCAGTTGTGCATATTTTGATGTTTTCCTATGACCCATTGGTCATCGTGGCTTACATCCATATTGTAGTGGTCTTTACCCACTCACTGGTCTATAGAACATTGTCATCTATCTCTGTTGAGACTGCAATTTTCCTCTACCGATGTGATATTGGAGTCACTGCCATATTTTTCATAGATATTGTGATCCTTTTGCGCCTTGGGCATCTTGCCTTTGGTCATATTTTTATACATCCCCATCCCTTTTATATCTAACCCATTCTATTTTTGTCTCGTGGATTCCTATCGCAAACCACTTAACAAAAAGGGGCAAAATGTAGACACCAAGTTGTGGTATAGCACCCCTCCGCCATCTCACATTCATTCAATTATCACTCTCACTTTTATTTTTCTTAAATTTAAATAAATCTCATCCTTTTATTCACCCAAATTTAATTAATTATTAAATGGGCTCCATATAAACCCATTTAATAATTGAATTTTGACATCTCTCACAAATTATTCAATTCATGGGAAATAATACACCCATCCAACACTCCACTCTTAATTTCAAGAATGGAATATATTATTTCACCTAACCATGTCATTCATCTTTCCCACTCCATATCACATCCTTATCTTTTTAACCATAAGTCAAATTGTGAGCCTCGCTGAATTACATCACCTCTTTTAATTGGGGTTACTTTACCCAACCCTGAGTATCTTTTAAACTGTAGTATAACATCACCATTAGGCTATAAATATTGGCTTTCCCCCCTTCGGAAAGTTAAGTTAGAAAATTTGGGAAAATGTTGTTTTGAATTCTAAGCTTCTTATTTATCATTTATATCCTCATGATGTCCTTGTAACGACACTGTAATCCCCACAATACTCTACTTATGATTCGTTATTTCATGTAGAATGGTTCTTGTTGCATTTTGTGTTCGGATCAGATCAATAACACCATCTACATACCTGTAGCATCAGGTTCCTTTGTTTATCAGCTTGCATGTTATTTGTTTTTCTTGTATTTTATCATTATTATTTATCACACGAGGGTTGACAGCCACTAACGAAGTTAATGCTTCCTAGATCTACTTTTTCATGCATCCCCCGCATAAAATATCTAATCAATCTTTCTCTAGTGTCTACGAGCTACAGGTTTACTGAGATTTCAACAAGGAGTTCGACATCGAATTTGTGACCGTATCATCCATCGCCATCTCCAAGGTACTAAGCCCTTCCATACTTGACATTGTTTTGTGTTTGTTGATTTCTCGTACACTAATCTAGACAGGAAGCAAGAAAATTCTATCAAAATATGCATTGCCCAATGAAGTGACATTTGAGAATGTACTTTCGGGTAATCCTTGTTTCAGATACATATATTAAGAATGAGGGCCTATACCTAGTGTGCCTGATCTTGTAAGGTCTCCTGGGTTAGAACACCTAGGTAATTATGAGACAATGGTTATTGGTAAGCACTTATGGAAGGCATATAGTTGTGCTTTTACATGTAATGGAAAGTAATGTTTGTGCCTACAAATTATGTAGGTTGTGAGGCTTGAGAAATTTCTAATTCCTTAATCCTACCGCCAATGACGAGATCACATCACTAGATGAAGGTGTTGCATTTTGTTTAGGTGTGTGCTGAACCTTGTTGGGTTGCAAAGGCATATAGTACCATGCTATAAATTTATCTTTTGTAGACAAACCCTCTTTAGATGTGTTTTCTATTTCGGGAGGAGGGGTGGAAACGTTGTCCTAAAGAAGTGTATCAGTATATTCTTACATCCTATCCAAGGATTCATCCACAACGTTAAGAATCTCACAAATTCGGGTAAGTCATGCTATAAACTCATCATCAGGTGACAGATAGGAAGAGAAGGAATCAAATTTCATGGTAACCCTTGTTATCATGTGAATGTCATATTGTTAGAGTTGGAGAACTCTAATTGTGAACTGTGGTTGGGTTGGTCTATCTCCTCAATCCTAACAGATGAACTGGTATTAAACCCTTGAGGAGGGGGTGTGTGAGGAGATGAAAGATTATATGAGTAATTATCAGCCCACCTTCACAAAGAGGGTGACTGTGGCATACCCATATGATAGTAATAGGATTCAAGACCTATAATAAGCCTGTCGTATTCCTAACTCGACATATTTAGGGGGTGTATAAACACCTGCAAAATAATGGGAAAGGAGAAGGATGGATGAAAGAAACGAAATATAGAGGATACAAATAGGAACTAGTCCTTCACGTCGGGTTCACTCAGAGCTTGTGTTAATTCCAATCTAATTAAATCTAAGTTCCTATTTTAAGCAATCAATGCAAGTAAATTCACGTTAGACAAATTTGATTAATCTCCTTTAATTTAATTAAATCTATGTTCAACTAATTGATTAAATAAATGTAAATAATTAAATAAAGAAATGTAAACAATATAATCTACTTGTTTTTGTATTTTCCATAAGCTTTTGAATTGAAGGAAATAAGAAAAATAAATTAATCTAACTACTTTAATCTATGTTGTTAGGATTTTTCTGGTTTAAGAGAAATAAATAAACAAAATTTATAGAGAAATGAGAATTGCTTCTAATTAAATGAAAAAATACTTCTATGCTAAAAAAACAACATAAACAATGGAATAGACAAATGTGGTTATTCCTCTGTTACAAACTAATTAATTCTAATCTATTTTAAACAAAAGTTCTTTCTAATTTGTAACTATGGATTTTTTATTTATTACAATTCCTCACCTCAAAGTCATGGGAAGAATTAAGCTTCTCAGAATTAGTTTCTTTCCCTGAAATTTCCCATGTGAAAATACTAAAATTCCCTATAAGCTATTTAACGCGAATAAATTCAACAAGGTGCACATAAACAAAAGCTTATTCAAACTTACTTCCCTTGCAGATCCACATGGATAAGTAGGGAGTAAGATTTAAATATATATTTTTCTCATATGCAGTTATAAATCTAGTTAAAGAACAAAAGAAAGATACAAGTAATTTGATAGTGAAGAAATGAAAAGTTGTGTGCATAAGAACTTCCTCCAAATCCTTCCTAGAAAAATCCATAGGGATAAGATGAGAATAAATTATCAATGTAAGTTACTTGCAATGAATACTTGATAATTTTACTTTCTAAAAAAATCTATTGATTTGATAAAGAAATCTAAGTTCTAAAAATGAGATAAAGCTTAAGAGAATTCAAAAAAATCCCAACCTGGAAATGTAGAACTGTGACAATATCCAGAAGTAGTTGTGCTCTTTTTACCCCCTCAACTTCTTTCCAAATGATGAATCCAAATGGTCTAGCGAGTTGTGGTGGCTGGTGTGTAGAAGAAGTTTTTGTAAACGCTGGAGTAGAATGGGCATAGTCTAGCTAGTCTCAAATGCAGGCAAGGAAGTAACAAGAAAAAGATCTGAGTTTTTTGTGTGCTTCTTGGAAATATATTGGAAGAGTAATAATGCAATTCAATTCAATGGAATCCAACCAATGCTTCGGGAAAAATATTGGGTTTAATAGAAATTTTGCAGGGAAATGGTGCAATACGCTTAACAAACAAGAAGTACCAAATCACCATAAGAAGAGACAATTAACTTACTAAGAATAATTAAATCTCAGATAAAAGCGTACAAAACTTCCAGTCAATGCAGAATGGAGGTTATGCAACCGTCGTGGTAGTTACGTAACCACTGCTCTAGGAAGACCAGAGATTACGTAACTTAAAGACAAGTACTAAGGAAAAAAATAGAAAAGACTTGGAAAAGCATGAAAAGATAAGGAATAAATAAGTAGACTAAAACATATAGGAATGGAGAAAGAAAAGAAAAAATACTTCGACATCATCATTTAATCTAGAAATGAAATTTATCATCATTGAGGATTTTACCATTCCAAAAATTTAGCATCATGTTATTTTGGATGCATACAATCACTTAAGTGAATAGGATAAAATAGCAAAAAGTACATTCTCAATTGAAAATTAGAATATGGAGAGATTGATAAGAGAGAAAGAGAAGGGGTTGAATGATCAATGTTTAGGAACACTTGCTGATGAAGAACTTGAAAATTTTAGTTCTTACTGATTTGATTTCATATATATATATATATATATATATATATATTTATATTTTAATTATTTCTTGTAAAGAATAAAAATTACAGTTTTGATGATCACAATCTCCTACTTCCTCATGATTTCAATATGATAATATTACAAGATTCAAAATAAAATAGACACTTCAGACTAAGTACAATAATGAATCACAAGAGTGTTTAGGAACACTCTTACTATCTCCAACTTGAGCTCCAACTCCAATACTCCTACAAGAATCCAACTCCAAGAGAACATGGCTTGTTTACCACCCAACCAATAGGCATCATCACATGCCTTTCCATGGTTGGAATTCATGCTAGCCTCCCCCAAGCCCATGGGAGAGAGGAACTAGCTTCCACAATGTGCACAAGTATAATAGGGATGAACACACAACAAGAAAAAAAAACATAACACCATTTAACCACTTAGACCTACTATACAATGAAAACAACAACATGAGGAGAAAAAGGTCAACCTCACAAGGGGGAAGAGAGGAAGTAGGATGCCCAAATAAAGGTGTCCAACCATAGGAGCACCAAAAATATATTTATATATATATATACAAAACTCCTTATACCTCCTAATCAATCATCCTCCTTATTCCTCCTTTATGAGAAATCCTTCTTGGGAGGATTTTCAAACCCAAAAGGGGTTTCCTCACCAATAATGGGGAAAGGTTCTCCCTTCTCCCACCTCAAACCATATGAGGGGGATGAGAAGGGACCTTTGGCTTGACCAACAACCATTTTGAGAGGTAAATCCCTCCAATTCTCCAAAAACCATCATTCCAAATGATGGTGGAGAGAAACCAAAAAGAAACTCCACCATGACACTCCAATACAAAACACATCTTTCATTGATCAAGTAGTTAACAAGATCCAACTAGAAGAAAGAAAAGGGTTAAGAACACTACCTCTCTAATTCTTTCCAAGAAAGCTTTTCCCTTTGTCCAAACCTCCAAGCTCCCAAAATTATCCAAGTGCTCCCAAAAAAAAATGAACCAAGAAGACCCATTCCTTCCCCATGAGGAAGAATAAGAAGAGGAACCCAAAAGTTTCCTCACCAATGGGAAAGTGACAAGTGTCACCACCTCTCCTCTCAAGAGTCAAAGATTCCAAAAACCCAATAAGTAAGAGTAAACTCACCTTTTATTCCTTTTCACCGAAAATACCAAAAACTAAAATAAAACAAAGTGGAGCAACTTTTAACAATATCACACAACCCAATCATCTTACATGGATGGTGAATAAAGAGGGGGGAAAATGGGATGGAAACTCCCTCCAAACCTTGGAAATAGGCCTCCCTACCTATTAGGTAGGGTCCAAGGGCCCATTTTCATGCTAAGGGAACTCCCAAACTCAAAAGGGGTCCCTAAAAATGCCCAAAATAACCCAATTTCGGGTTTGGCATGCTTGGGCACAAGGGTGGAGGGTGTGGGGTCCACCCAAGGTTCACATGTGGTCCTCAATCCCTTCTACCAACACACACACACTTTCCCAAAACCAACACTTAACTTAAGATAAGATCATTAAACCCCTAAGCTAGTTTACTTAATAAAACACACCCTAAACCTAATTAATTTTACAAAACATAATTATATTACAATTGAGGGGTTCACCCATGGTTCCCAATTAAATACATCTAATCTAAGGCCTCAAACATTTAGCATGGTTAGGACTGAGCTCGTGGGCCGCTTGTGCACAATTGCGTAGCTTCCCTGAAACCCATGCTCTCCTATACTTGTCACCTGCACACTCATTGCACTCATTAACCACATTTGTCCAATATAATAAACATCATCTATAAGTCACAAATTACAATATCAATCAAACTTATAATGTCCGAACATAATTTACAATTGATAGTGCAATGCATACAATTATCCACATAGTTTGCCATGAATCATCCACAAATAAAATTGCAACGACATACACTTATGTTAGCATGAAAATTACCATCATTAAATCCAACACTATATCATTAATCAAATCAACCACAAGAGACTAACATCTAACCAATAAGTCTATCATATAACCTTGTTAGTGTCATCAACATCATAAGAAATATATCAGTATATGAATCTAGTCCAATTGGCGCTATGCGCCCAAAATACCATAGCGTCCATGAAGATAAAATATCATAGTAAAATGTCCAAAGTCTATCAGAGTCTCAAAAAAAACATGTCTAGGAATAAAGGAACCAACAGATAACTGGAGCTATAAAAATGTGGGCACTACATGAGACCTACCAATGTGAGCCTATAATGATTACATGCATCACTTATGATGGGTTCTTCTTGATCTCATAATGAGAGTGAGGATCACTTTCTTGCTCCTTAGGATTTCACAAATTACTCCAATGATCATGAGAGACAACTCCACGATCCTCAAAACTCTTGATGTTTTTCCTTCACTTAATGAAACAAACCTTCATCGTGTGGGTGAAAGGATTACTTCTCGAATGAGATTCTTGAGAAGCGGAAACCGGTTAGGATGGAATTATATGATGATAATGTTCTTCCTTCTTGAGATATGATCATACTTTAATGCTAGAATAAGTGTTTCAGATCACTACTAAGTGGGTGGCAGGAAATGTAACAAAGATGATTTCCCATTCTTGTACACACAATGCTCTGAATGAAGATAATTAATTTCTCTCCTTTTTGACTCTAGAATCTATTTATAAATCTCTTTTTCACATGCTCATCATGAGAAGGTTTCTTCCATTGGGAGAGATACACTTGGATTATCCATCTTACACGAGTCAAAATGATTTATGGTATTCATAGTGAATCTTACCTTCTTACAAATCCTCCCGAAATATGGAGCCATTGTGTACTCTCTTTTCATTATCTAGTGAATCTTACTTTTACGGAAATATTTATTGTTCAATGAATCTTAGTTACACTTACAATATTTTATCCTTAGGGGAGTGACCTCACTAATAGGTGTTTGATTGAGTGTTTAAGAACACTACGACATCAAATGAAATTGGGATGATTTCTTATTTTTGCATTAATGATGCCACACATGAAGCTCACCTATTTAACCTTCACTACTCCAAAGTACTGGGATGCTTACATACCTACATGCTCATATTATTATAATGAGAAAGGATGATTATTTGATTCTTCACATATGATTCCCTGAATAGTTTTATGACTTGACTAGCTCACTTTAACTTGATTCTTGGAGAGATGATGATGGATTCAAGAAATGATGTTTCTAAACTTTCCCAAGAGTTTATCATTTCACCTATGACCATGATTATATCCTTTTATGAATCTTGAATTCTAATGGGACTCTTGAATCTCTCTAAACTCCTTTCCAATTGCGCAATGTCTCGGGCTTTCACTTGTTGTGCCTTGATATGCTCTGTCTTGTTCCTTGACATAATTGTGAGTAAAATAATACTTTAGGATCCTTGTGGAGAGTTAATTTTATTATTTTAGAGATGATACAAATTTAAAACCATGCGAGGATGGAAAAATTCAGTGATATGAGTGAAAAAGAATCCAATAACAACTTTTTGTACTAAAAAACTGAAACTTTCTCTTTTTGGCAGGTGGGACGAGGAGATGCTATTTTGGGATTTTTTGCCTTTTTTTTTCTCAAATTTGGTCTTCTGAAGATCCTAGAATACATATATAACCTCCATTAATGATAATTTACCATTTTAGGATTTAGTTTTTTTAAAAAAAATTAGCAAGTTATTTTTATCGGAACCTTCTATTTGGGAAAATTGCATATTTTTCCTTGCTTGCTATTTTGTAATGTTTCTGGATATGTTGAATGATTAGAGCTTGACTTGAGGTGTATTAATTGGGCACCATGAGTGAACCCTCAAATGTTTTGAGAGAATTACTATTTTTATCATTTTAGTGTACAAATAATATGATATTTTAAGAAAAATTTCATATTGGTGTCAGTTTGCAATGAAAACACCATTGTTGGATTCAACTTTGCACCGGGATCACGTGCTCCAATTTTTTATGTTCTGTTTGCTAGAACTCTTGCAAATCAAAAAGTTAAATTTTGGGATGAAAGATTTTAGGTTTTCTGCCGTGTGATGGAATACATAAATTGATGCTTGAATATTTTAGTGATCACAAAGGAACATGAGAGTAGAGTCTTCAGTCAAAACCTTGGTGTAATCAATTTTTTGGTTAGCAAGCTATGAGAAAAGATCCGTTTTTGCAGTCATGGATGGTATGAAACATGTTGGTAAGAATGAATGTTGTATTTTTATGTCATTTTATAGTTTTTAAGATGAAAAAATTGAGTATGGATGAACAATGCAGAGGAAACATCTTAAAAATGAGTTTACTTTGTTTTCTTGACTCCCTGCTAACTATAACTTAACCCTGGGTGAGAGGAAGATGACAATATTAAAATCATGAGTGTGGTTGAAACTAGGGTTTAATGGATTTATCATGGGAAAATTATTGTGTCCCATATTTAATTTTTTAAAAATGGATAAGAGGGACACAAAATTGTCTGTTTTTCCTTGCTTGCTATTTGAGCAAGATGTCGACACTTTTTATCTTGTGGTACGATATGAGGAAGATTAGAAAAGTAACTTGAGCACTCAGGAAATGAGTGACGCTCATATGAAGAATCTTAGAAATAGATTATGAATTATAAAATGTGTGTCCACTTTGTCCAATTTTAAAAATGAGAAAAGATCAAGAAGGACACAAAAATGTGGTTTGAGTAAGATGATGCCACTTGTTTTATTGACATGATCTGGTGTAGGCTTGGTTTGAAATAAGCTTTTAGCCAGTTAAGCACTCTGTGGTCAGGGGAGATGAGTGACTGAAGAACCTCAAAAATGGATTAAGAGAAGGGTCACATGAGGGACCAGAGGTGGGGATTGATCTTGGATTGATCATATTTTTTTCTCCTATTTTACCTTGGGAAAGGGACAATAGGGACACAAAAGTGTGACATGGAGCAAGAAGCTGACATGTGGCACTTCAAAATATGGCTGAGTATGAGAAACACACTTGGTACGAGAGAGGACTTAAAACGTGATTCTCAAAGCTTGGAGAGGTATTTTGACATGAATATTTATATTATTATGAATCCAAGGAACCTTATAAGATAAATGACATGGTTTTCAAAACCTCATTCTAATTTCATCTCCAAAAAATGGCTCAATTTTCTTTGGGACAACACGATGTTCCTACAAAGATTAAACTTCCTCAAGAAGTGCTTAGGTATTAGAAAAATGTGATGCTTGAAACATGTAGATATTTTTTTCATATTTAAATTCATATATTTATACCTTATAACTCCTTTTAGATCTCCCAGAATCATTTGGTGAATTTCAGATTGCTATTTTGACCACTCACTCCTGATACATGAAAAACCTACTTTTACATAGTCTGTCTCTAAACCAAAAAATATTACCTAAATCTTCCTAAATCACTTCTAACATATTCTTGGATCTCCAATACCACCTCTGGATGATAATGCACCTTTGGAACCTTCCCGGAGGGTGCACACATGCCTTAAAATGGCCAAAATTGGCCTTTCTAGGCCTCCTATAGAACTAGTCTTCAGTTGTACTTTGCCGGATGAAAAATTGATATTGTCACATCATTTAAAAAACCTGCACATGATTTTTCACATATTAGGATGACTTGAAAGGTTGGAATGATCATGAAATGAAATAAAAATTGACTAGGAGAGTGGTTTAGGCAAATTTTGAAGCAAATTTTAATATTTGGCTTAGTTTTCATGGCTCAACTTTTGAATTTTTTGGCTTGCAAAAATGCATGACAAAATGTCAAAATCAAGTTTGTAACATGGATGAATAGGATTGGAAATTATTTATTTAAACTTTACCAAACTATAAATTGCAAGATGGAATAGTTGATATAGAAATATTCAAATCAATGCTAAATAAAATGGGCTTATGTTGACATTGCAAAGAGGACAATTATAAGTTATTTATTGAATAAAGTGGGTAAAACACTTATTGATCTGAATCTAAACCTTCACACAATCACACTTAGAGAAATGTTATTTGGTTTCTTTAGTTAGGGGACCTACCTCAGATAGATCCCTAACCATTTAAGGAGATAAAATACATTTTACTTAAGTCTAATGAAAAAACAATGCTTAAAAATGGAAAACATACCCGACTCAGATTTCAGAACAATCGTAATTGTGATTTACTAAAAATCACAAGAAGATCGCAAGTCATTCTCAGTTGTGATTCAAATATATGCCGGAATTTCTCTAAAACAATGCTGCAACAAGTTACGTCTATCATTTGCAATCTGATTTCACTTCTTCAATATTTGTAAAATTGAGATTTGCAATAAATGAAGTGAAAAATCAAGTATGGGCTCAAATTCAAAAAGAGTCAGGGGTTTGTAATGATGGGGGTGAGTGGTATTTTATAGTTTTTTAGTTTATAGGGGAGTGGGACATATATGGGTGCAATGTGAGATGATAAGGGTCTATAGTGCATTGGGCATACAAATGGGTAGGTAGGATGGGAAATAATTAAATGTGAAAGGGTGAGGGTTATTAAATGAATGATGATGTGTCTTTTATCCCCATTTTGTGGGGTTTTATATTTTTTATTTATTTTTGTGGGTTTATTTAATTTTTTTTGGGATAATATATTTTATGATGTTTTCGGTATTTTTGAATAAGATACCTTGTGCGCAATGTGTGTTTTTTAGTGTCTACAATGACATGTAGAAAGATGGAGGAAGAATAACTAAAAAACATTTTAAACACCTCCATTAGATGTAAAGGATAAAAACCCAATGTTTGTGGTTGTCAAGGTAAGGTCATGGAAAAAGCAAAAAGCAAGGTGACTTAGGAAAATTTACTAAAGACACCACTAAAAAGAGGACAAATAAATAAAAATAAAGGGCCAATATCAAAGCATCATAAGAAAATTCTATCCGAGACTCCAACTAGATTGAATCCCAAATAAATTATAATAGGAGGATGACGAGAGCCCATTTAATACTATGGAAAAGGATGAAGATATATCCACAAAATAATTAGATACTTTGTTAAAGTAATATAGAATAGGGTATGATTTGTATAGGGTAGAAATTATATTTGAGAAAACACCCTCTATAGAGAAAATGCAAATTATTGAAGTTCTATTATAATATATAAAAGGTCATCATATATACTGGATATAATACCAATCCTAGTTGAAAAAAGAATCCATGGGATAAACAAAGAGTTTACTAGAGAAACTCAACTTAAAAAAGACATAGAGTTAGGAAAACTACTTGGCCAAACTAATATAACTCCGGAGGAAGCTAAAAAATAAAAGAGCTATAAGAATAAGATATTTTAACAAAGAAACATCATGAAACTATTAAAACTCAAATCAAGGAACATAAATCTTCGAATAAACTCAAACAAGAGGAAGAAGATGTTAAAAAAAAGGTAATAGCTTGAGAAAGCCATTAAGGAACAAAAAGAAACGATAAAATAAAAAATAGAGGTGGCTAATTTCAAATCCCAACAAAAGGTAGAAAAGGAGCAAAAATTAAGGGAGGAAGAAGAAGATGAAAGAAAAGCTATGGAGGTTGAGAGAAAACTAGAAGAAGATGAAATGATAATAGAATCGGAAAGAGAAGAGGATGGGAAAAATAAGTAGGATGCAAAGGCCCAACAAAAAATTGAGGAAGGAAAAAGTAAAACAATCCATAAAGGCTTTAAAAAAATTTGAGGAAGAAGAAATAAACATCTAGGAAGAAAAGAAGGAATAAGAGAGAGACGAAAGAACATGAAAAGGAAGAAGGCATGAAGATTAAGAAAGCCACGACATAAGAGAAAGTAAGAGTTGGTTATATCCACATTCTTTCAACCTCTGGAGGTCTGGTCACAACCTCAGATAAAATAAAAAAAATCATAGCGTAAATAAGATAGGTGGGTTTGATCTCCCTTTATTAGGAAGTGGTGAAAAATAATGAACAAGGGTCGATGATATATTTGAAAACAACTATCTCCCCTACATAAGGAATATATAAGTGGTCTTAGAGGATGCTTTATGATGGGTAAAAGAGATATTCCTAGACGGGTTCTCAAATGTAGGGATCCAGTCTAAGACTGACCACACTATGTAGATACAAAGGTCCTCAAGGAGCACTAATGTCGTAAATGTAGAGGATACTAGTCCTAACCCTAGGATAGCTATAGATTTCTAAGGCCTTCAACCAAGATAAAGATATGCATTCTACTAGTATTATGAAATAGAAGAGAGATAACCAAGGGGTGTAATAAAAATAAGACAATGAAATAGATCAAAATAAACATACATCTACTCTAATATATAGCAATGAATAACAAAAAAATAAACATTTCCATACATAAAAAAATAAGATACTAAAGATAGAAATGCATACATGTAGTATGTGTATGATCTCTAATGCATAATCCTTCCAAAGACAACATCAACAGATAATTATTGTGGGTGGAGAAGGGGAAAAATCAACAAAAGATCTCTAGTCTTATTTCACTATAGTGATTCAAATACCTGAGATGTAAGCTCCAAGAATCCCAAAGTGAGATAACAAGTGCAAAATAGTGTGAGCAAGAGTAATTATACACAAATAGTATGTAAACACATGATAAAAAAGTGATGTTGTAGAGGTACTACTAAGAAAATGAAGGGGTATATATATTCAATGACATTTCCTATGGGAGATAACATCGCCCATTGTAAAATCAAAACAAATTCCATCACCCATGGGTAATGCATCAGCCTTGGGGGAAACCTTAAGGTTAAAGTATGAAAACATGAAAAATGGAGGCGAAGTCCTAAATAAATGAGGATATATTCCAAAGGTCCAGAGTGACCGAAAGAAAGGATAATAGTGCGCAATAAGAATAAGTAATAAAAAATGATGGGGGAAGTAATCATAATGAGTGCAATGTGTGAACAAAGGGAAGAAACAAGGCAAATATAGGGTGACTGAGGCTAATAACAACATCTCTCAAATGATGTGGTTAAGCCCACATGACCAAGTCCAATCATACCCCAATCCTGACATGTCCCTTAAGGCACCTACTCATGAGGAGAATGGATCACAAATACTACACAAAATAAATGGTTAGCAAGCATAAAATATATGGTGTATACATATGCCCCAATTGAAGATCACTACGTGCCAAAATAGTGAAACACGATATGGTCTGCAGAAAAAGATATATAAAACAAGAAATCAAAAGGAAATGATAAAAGTAAAAACTAAAATGAAAGTGATATAAATGAAGTAATAAAATGCTCAATGAAATATACCTACCTCATACTTACATGTTAGTGTCACTTGGATTGCTTATGGATGGCACAATAGCTGCTTATAAATATATACAAGAAATATTTAAAATAAACATTAGAGGATAATCAATAAAATATGAAATAAATCACCTAGCCATGAGGTCATGGGAGGGATGATAGAAAATACGTGGATACCAATGTTGGAGTGCAAAAAATTGATAGGTAGATGCAATAGGTAGGATGAGGTGTGATAAAAGGCACCAACCAAGATGCAATGCTGAAGAGTTACGGGAATGAAGAGAGAGAGATTACTAAGTATCTAAGGTAGGAAGCAATGGATGTATAAACCATATTGGGAAGGATAGATCCATGTGGGATGGAAGTAGAGTAAAATATTAGGTTGGTGAAGTAGTCAATTCAATTTTATTTTTATAGAAGGATCAAGTGTAGAATTTGGTAATAAAATGAACATTGGTTGAAGCTTTGAATATGTGACCCTCATTCATTTGTAGATGATAGGTGTTGGTACCCATTATGTAATTATTGATATAAGTACCCCACCAATTTTGAGTGTATTTTCCTTATTTGTAATGGGTATAATCTAACTTCAAGACTAGGTTACCAAATTCAAATTGGTGGGGTTTAACGAGTTTATTGTGTTTCTTGGTGAGACGTTATTTGTATTTGAAATTATAGTAAACAACATCATCACACTTTTAATCAAGGGGATCGAGGGCATGGAAACGAGATCCACAAATATATTTCTCAGTGATGATTCCATGTAGGGAGATGTAGAGAGAAGAAATTTCCACCTCGAGTGGAAGGACTTCTTCAGAGCCGAATACAAGTGAGAATGGGGTTGCTCCAGTGGTTGTATGAACTCTGGTATGATAAGACTAGAGTTATGGATAGATCTTGACAGGACTCATGAATGGTTTTTTTGAAGGATTTTGTTAAGAAGGATTTTATTAGAAAATTCCACCCATTTGTTGCATTGAGGATGATAAGGAGTTGAGAATTTATGTTTGATTTTGAATTTGGAAAAAAATTGTTTCATTTCTTTTCATTTGAAATTCTTGCCATTGTCTGAATTGATTGTATGAGGGATTCTAAAGTGACATATTATTTGGTTAAGAATGAATTTTGAAGTGGTAAGGAATGTTATATTGGTAAGAGGTATGGCCTTGATCCACTTGGTGAAGTATTCAATGACTGTAATGATTAAAATATGTCCATCTTAAGAGTGAAGAAGATTTTCGTTTCGATCCAATCCCCACATGCTGAAGTGCCAAAAAGGATAGAGGAGTTGAAGTTCATTCGATGGAGAGTGAAAAAAGATAATCCTATTCTTGGGAAGGTTTTCATTTTTTAGTAAAAGAATGGGCATCGTGCTCTAAGGTAGGCTAGTAGTAGCCCATCCACAAGACATTTGTGGGTTGTGGTATGGCTGACATAATGATCACCAAAATTTCCCCCACATGATTGTTTAAGAGAGAGGATATACTTCATCCTCAGAAATGAAGTGAAGAAAAACATTGTTAAAGATACGTGATAATGTATTTAAGATATTTGTTACGTATTTTATTATGCTTGCAAGAATAAGAGTTTGGAGGCTAAGTTTGGTGCTGAACGAATTCAATAATGTTGGTATACTATATACTGCTGGGGGTAGGCATGATATCCATGTGAAAAATGATAGATGTTTCAAAAGAAGGTTGCGTGGAAGGAAATTTGTGGATCTGGACCATGTATTGGTTTTATGGGATATCTAGGTGAGGTTGAAATTGGATAAAAGATGTTTTGAAAGAATCAACGAGGGCATTGTGTTCCCGAGGGATGGATTTAATTGTGAAAGAAGTAAAATGCGCTGCTGAATTGTCAACAAAAAAGTTTCGTTATCCTTTTTAGATTATCACTTCAACATTGGTATGCACTACTAATTATCAAGTAAAAAGTTGGGAGTCGCCCATTACATGAAGATATGTGATATCAGAAGTGAGAGCGGCTTTCATGCTAAGGATGAGATCCTTGTATTCAACCATATTGTTTGTGACATCGAATTATAGTTCATTGGAGAAAGGAAGCGTGTTTTCTGAGGGATCAGTAAGACCAAAACCTTACCCAGCTACGTAAAGGTATTTTTCTCCTTTGAAATGGAGAGTTGAAGTGTCTTCATGAAGATCAACCGTGATTTATTCATCTTGAGATATGATTTTTGAAAGGTTAGGTATGGGATTTGTATCATTGGTGGCGAGAGACTATGCCTTGATATTAGCAATGAAACTATAGTATTAGTATTTGATGGTGATGTCTTGACCCATTCCTTTGATTATTAAAATATATTCATTGGGAAGGGCATCCAAAATAGGTTGAGTTATAGGTATCGAAGCAATGAAAAGTTAATCGAAGATGAATTCACCGTTAATGAAATTTTGTGTAATGATGCGTAAATCAAACTCCATGAGGAGCACCATCCATTTACTGATGTTTTCTCTTGAAATAATAGAATGGGAAAATAAATTATGGAGAGGATCAGTATGGACTATGACATAATTGGTTTGATAGATCATGTGATGGAAAAGATGATGGCATGATAATTCCCTCTTTTATCCTCATGAGCCAACATTTCACGAATGGAAATGAGGGTGGAATAGGTATAGAGAATGATTGGTCGGTCAGAGGATGTAGGTTGTAATGTAGGCATGGTGAGAAGAGATGTTTTTTATATTTTCAAATCCTTGTTAAGAGTCTTTGTTCCATTCGAGTGTGACATCCCTCTTGAGGAGGTTGTTGATGGCATGAGTGCGATAGGAAAATTCAGGTATGAATCATCGAAGGACCCTTAGAATTCTTTGAAAAGTGTAGATGTCAAGTATAGACATAAGGTGAGGCATGTCAAGAAGGGCCGTGATCTTTGTAGGATCAACATCTATCCCATGTTTGGAGATTAAGAACCCAAATAGCTTTCCTTATGTAACACAAAAGATGCATTTTCTCCGATTGAGGTGAAATTTGTATTTATGCAACCATTGAAGGGCAATGTCGAGGTCATGGGCACAATCCTTTGCATGTCAAGATTTGATGAGAAGGTCATCCACGTATATTTTGACTATATTATGAATGAGATCATGGAATATATGGGTCATAGCTCCTCGATAAGTGGCTGCAACATTTTTATGGTGAAAAGGCATCTTAACATAGCCATAGGTACCTCATTTATTCGTGAATGTGGTCTTATTTTAATCTTCAGGTGCTATTTAGATTTTATCGTATCCAAAGAATCCATCATAAGGACATCTTTTAACTTACAGTGGCATCAACAATGGTGTCAATGGAAGGTAATGGTAAATTATCCTTCAGAATAGTGAGGTAAAGGTTGTGAAAATCAATACAAATTTGAATGGTGAGTGAATTTCTTTCAAATTGGGATAATATTGGAGACCAATTTAGAATAATCAATGAGGTAAATGAATTTAGCATCGAGGATATTTACGAATTCTTTATGGCACAAGTTTTTTATTTTAGGAGGGAACTTGCGAATCTTCTACTGAACTGGAGCGACATCATGCTAGTGATAATGTTGTAAATGAAAATGCTTGATTCAATGTCAAAATATCCCCAAGTGAAGACTTCCTTATTCTTAAGGACTTCAATATGTTTATCACGTAGATGGGGATAATAATAGCCTAGCATGATTACATGAGAAGGATCGTCATCAATATGAGCATTGATGGTATCTTTGGCTAACATAGTGTTTCTATCTTGAAAATGGTGTGATGCTTCATGGAGCTTAGAAACCACATCATTGAAAGGGTTAACAACAATAATGAAGTTGTAAAAAATTTGGGGTTTGGTTATGGAGAAGTTTGATTTTATGATGCTATAAAAGGGAGTATGTCCTCATGATCATAGATCAATTCTAATATGGCCTCATATTATCTAAAGTGGTTAGGTAACCGTTATATTTGACATCAATCTCAAGGGATACATATCTCTTACGACCATAATACTGGCAAGATCTGATCCATCATACATCCAAAAATTTAGCATCTAGAGTGATATGGGAGATTGTTGGCATATAAAATTTCATTTCATTTTATACGACAAACCCATTGATAATTTTCCCCCCTTTTTGAGTCAAACTAGTCAAAATAGCCTAATTTGTCAAAATTGCCAAAATTTTCTCCTTTCAAAGTTTAACTGCTGCAAAGGGTTTCGGGATCCTAGACAGTGTTTCAGAATTCATAGATTATAGTCAACAAGAAGCATTGGATTTTTATATATTATGGTATGATTTAGCAATAATTATAAGATCTTTTGAATGGTTTTGGGAAATATTTATTCCTCGGTGCTTTTTAAGAAAAGAAAGTATGCATGCTTAATTGAAGATTCAAATTCAATGAAAGGTTTAGAGATCCTCATGAAGTATTGGGAGCTCATATCCCAAGAATTGGAAATATTATGGATCTGAATTCACGATGAAGCAAGTGTGATAGAATTCTAGGAGCATATACATCAGAAACCTTTCTGACATTGGTGTAAGGTGGTATTTCTACATAGGGATTTTACATGGAAGGTTTTGGGCACATCAAGTGAATTTTTGAGCCTGATAAAATCTCAATTGAGATTATATTCAACGATATTCATGAACCATAAGTTGGTTTGGATCACATTTGTTGAAAATTCTTCTTGCAACTCGACTCAATGGCACATCGACTTAGGTAAAAAGGAAGGTACATGTAAACATTGATGAATAAATTATTTTAAAGCTTCCTAAATATGATCATTAGATTCATTGGATAGTTTCCATAAAATTTCATATCTTATACGACTGAAATTCATCAAGGATAGACTCTGGGGTGAAGAAAGTACTTTGAGGTGAAAAATCAAGGTGCAAACCATGCTCCAACCTCCACTTTGGCACACATGCACAATTTTCATGTTCCTTTGCACCCTTGGCACACTTATGAGGTGAAATTTCACCCGATAAGTGTTCCCTCTTCTGATTGGTGGAAGTTTCATAAGCTATAAAACATAAGAATGGAAAAAAATGCATGTGATGACATAGTATGACATGATAGTGAGACCCAAATTTTCCCTCCAAGTGGAGATTCAAACCTCCATTGCACCAAGCACACTTATGGGGTGAAATTACAACCCATAAGTTTGTTCTCACCTGATTGGTGGGGATTTTTGCATGGTTGAAGACAAGGCAAGGTAAAAAATCATAAGAAATAAAACATGTATTCCCCACTGCCATATCCACCTGATGTGCACTTTCTCACCCCATTTATACCTAAAGTGAACTTATGAGGTACAATTTCACCCCAAAAGTGTGCCTAGGTACAAATGGTCTCCATTTCTCCACTTCTCCACTTCTCCACTTCTCCATTTATCCACTCACTCCATGTGCACCCCTCCACTTTCATCTCCACCATATAAATGCACCAAAAACTGTTTTCCTCGAAAAAAAAAATACAAAGCAAGTTCAAAAGGAGGAAGCAATTAAATCTCACCTTGTAGCTAGTTCATCACATTCAAACTTAAAAAACTTCGCCTTTGTGCTATAAATCTTCAAAATCGTGTTTTCTTCATATCTCCTCATCCCAATATCTGGTTGCCACAAAATTTGGACCAAAAAACCCTCATGATGGTGCCTTGAAGGAGATTTATTAAGCATAATAACTGATAAAATCCTCTAATATATACTTGAGACTGATGGTTCCAGCCACAATTTCCTCCATATACCAGGAAAACTCAAAATTTAAAACAAAGATTGCGTTTGATTCACAGAAAGAAATCATTAAAAACTTTGAGAACTCACTAGACTCCTCAATACCATCATTTTGAGATATCAAAAATGATATGAGGTGATAATAATTTGATTATATGAGCCAAACCTTCATTTAGATCTAAAACCCTACCAAAACCCAATATCCATGGAAATGTGATTTTTGACCCATTCTCCCAAACCCCAGGAGGGAATATCACCAAATTTGGAGCATCCATTTCTCTGCCCAAGATATTATTATTGAGCATACGATTACCTAATTTAGAAAATAATTGATCCCTATGTGATCAAAAGAAAAATTTCCCTCTTTCCCATTATCACTAATTTTCAAGCTTTTCTCAAAACAAGAACTTGTTTTTGAAATTCTTGTTGATTCCAATAAGATACTATCAAAAAATTCATAAAATCTATTCATATTTTGAATGTATTAACAACAAATTAAGCTACATACAATTTGGATATTATTTTTTCTCTTTTTTCCCAAAATACCAAATTAGCTACCCATAACATTGAAATACACTCAAATTGGTGGATTTTCAGAAATGGTTGTAGAATCCATTTTCACTTGCACCATAGCATTACCACCACTTTCTAAGGCTAGTGGGATCATAAAAATTACAAAACGAAGCTCCAAAACTCTGGATACAAGCCTGTTTCAGTTCTAATGGAGCACATGGATTTCAATGATTTGAAGCAGAGGATGGAGAAGGAAAATTCATTTACAGACATGAGTCAGAGTGAACAAGAGGATTATTGATCGCGAATAATCTAGTTGAATCATTCAAATAATTTCACGATGGGAACCATGGTTGTGGTATATTCTTGATCCCTATTCAAGAGGCATGACATGAAGTTCTCACATTCTTCCAGAAGGCATTTTTCATTTAGTCAATGTTCAATTATATCTCACTAAGAGAAAGTTTCTCAATTTTAGAGGATAGTAATGATTCATTTGAAAATTCTTAAGAGATATTTGATATAGTCAAATCCAAAGGAGCTAATGGATACCAAGTACAAGGAATGTGGGGTGTGAGTTCTTATGTCATAATGATCATAAGATAAGTGTTTTCTCATATGCAAGAAAGGATATCAAGTTCGTGAGAAGATTTGATTTTTTGCATCCTACCATTTCTTGTATAGATGACGAGTTGAAATAGAGTTTCCAAGCGTGACCAAAAATGATCAGCCAAGATAAGATGTGAAGCATTGTTTCTTAGTTTTAGACAAGTCATGCCTTGATCAAATAAAAAATTGAAGAATATTATATCTAATTGCAACATTCATCATAACAATGGAGGAAGAGCGAGAATCCATCCTAAAACATACATCTTCTCTCTCTTTTTATTTATTCTTCTCTTTCTAGAATTCTATTTCGCCGGCGGGGATAATTTTTTGTAAAAAGTGACTTAAGTCACTTAAAGTTTCTATTTATTCATTGGGGATTACACTTTAAGTGGAAAAGTCATAAGGGAATGCAAAGGTCCATTGGATTTGGATATAAATTGTAATTCTCTCTCCATTCGAAGATATTAGTTTTTTCCCTCTCTAGTAAGATGTATTCTTCTATTCCCTTACATTGTAATTTTCCTCCATTCTCATATTGTCACTCAGCCGAGCACATGTTGACAGTTGTGATAAGTTGAAGAATTTTGTGTCTTCTTTTTGGAATGAATAAAACTTGATAAATCTTTTTATTTGTCTTGTAATTATCCATTTCGTTATCTTGTGATGTTGTGTCTTGCTTTCCTATTTCCTTCAATTTAACTATATATATATTATGAGTTATCATTTAATGGAATTTATGTTACTACCATTAACATAACTCCCTCTCCCTCTTTTCCTACTGTTTCTCTCATAGTTTTCTCCTCCTTTACCTTATACATTTCTCCCTCTCTCTCATGCGGTTATAGTTACAACAAGGATTTTTTTGCACTTTCACCGGTATTTGACCACCCCCTAAGAGTTATAAATAGTATACATAATCCATATTTCAATAAATGACAGCCACCCCATCTTGAAGCTGAGGGATTCAATCACACGAGCATTGAAGAAGCCCATATTATGTCCTTTACAAAATATTTTTCCAATAGTTTTTGGCAGCCACCATGGGGCAGATTTAGGTGTGCTACACCCTATAATGATGCATAAAATCCTAACAATCAAATATCTCAAAATCAATAAAAATATAAAAACCAAAAATATGATATTCATTACTTGAATACCCACTGCTGATTTATGTGATAAACCCTTTAAATTCCAGAGTGACTTTTCATATTCTTGGATGTAAATTTTCCTATTCCTCATTGAAAAATCATTCACAATTTAGTAGATAGAAGATTCACTAGTGGTGACCAAACAAGTGGAATTATAGTCTTTCATAATCATATGTTCGAATTGCAAGAACATTATGATTTCATGCTTGCTCCCATAAAAATTTCAAGAAAATCTCATGAGAACCCATTTGAATATCCTATTGTTAATCTTAGTGAATCTCCCATCTCTCCACCACCACTGAATAATCTTCCTCAAGAGATGGCTAAGCCAGTACCTTGGGGGTCAGAATACCATTCTGTTGGCTTTGTCTCCTCCAATTCACAAATTACCAAAGGGATCAAGAAATAAATTTCCCAAGTTCTACGAAGATGGAAATAAATAGCCAAATGAGCATGTTACAACTTTTATCATAGCCTATGACATTCTCTGAGTAGGACATGAAGACGTCACTTTTTAGCTATTCATAGATTCATTACAAGATGCTACTAAAATATTGTTCTACTATTTGCTGCTTCATTCAATAACTTATTGGGAAGATATGAAAGCTACGTTTGAAGCATGATTGATGTTGTGAGATTAATTTACGAGGATCAAGATGGAAATTTGTACACATAGAAGAGGTTTCACTCTAACGGTGACGTGAAAGATACAAGTAATCAACAAGTGTAATTGAACAACAAGGAAAATCATGCATGAAAGAATAGATCTACTCATTCTCATAGATCAAAAGAAGGGTACATATAATAGTGACGTGTAACTCCCGTTCATGCACAACAATTCCTTCCATAATGGAAAGAGGAGTTACAATTCCAAAAGGGAATATAACTCCTATGACACCAGTAACACATATGACGATGACAGATTCTATGGCAGAATCTGCCATGTGTCATATAAATCCTATGACCTATGATCTCACCTAAGTGAGATGACTCACCATATGAGGTGGAAAAGACTCGAGCGATGATGAGGAAATTCACACACACCAAAACACCTTCATTGAAGCTTAGGTAGAGGTCATGATAAGTCAAAAAATAAAAAGAACTCCCCTATAAATATGAAAGATGTGTCAAATGGGTCATGAAAAATTAAGGCCTAATAAAGTACACATGTAAATATGAAAATATTTATAGAAAATAAGAAGAAGATAATAGGAATAGAAATCCCAAAGAATATGGGAGGTTGTAGAAGACCTCACCCCAAGAAGAGAGCGCAAGTGAAGGAATTTGGATCTAATGAAGGGATCGGTAAATATGTCTATAACCTGATTAGAATCTTGACAATAATGTAAGTCAATGGTGTCTCTAAGAATCAAACCCTGAATGAAGTGCATGTGGATCTCAATGTGATTTATTTGCTGATGCTAAAATGTATTTTGGAAAATCGAGATGGTTCTCTTGTTATCACAGTAGATGATAATATGCCAACGAAAGTGAATACCAAACTATGTCAGAATCCCCTATAAAAAAACAACTTTCGTGGCAACGATAACTTCTCCCCTATATTATACCTTTGTAAAACATATCATAATTGCATTCGTCTTCTTTCTTGACCAACTGACAAGACATGAAGCAAGATAAAAAAATGTAGCCTAAGGTACTTTCGATGATCAAGATCACTAGCTTAATCAAAATCTATAAAACCAAAAAGATCAATCTCTGTTCCTCCTAAGTAGTGGATGCCATCACTGTGAGTGCCAAAAAAATAGCAAGGGATCCAATTTGATGCTTTCTAATGCAACTCATATGGCTTTAGCATAAATATGGACACGATCCCAACAACATACGAAAGACTTGGTTGAGTGTGAGTAAGATAGATCAAGCTCCCCACCAACTAGTAATAAAGCGTACCATCAAATACATGAGTAGAGAAATCAATAACTAAATCAACCACAATAAATAAAGGAGTGGGATATGGATTACAATAAGTCATGTGAAATCTGGTGAGTAAATCAAGGGCATAATTAGGTTGCAAAATTATAATACCCATATCAGATTATGAAATCTATATCCTATGAAAGTAATGAAGCAAAACCAAGTCGGTCATGGAGAATTTATTAGCTATTGAAATATTCACAGAATCGATGATCAAGGAAGAGTTTCCTATAATCAATAATTCATCAACATAAAGAACAAGGATGGGAGTTATCCATCTACCAAATGTAAAAATAAGGGTCAAAGTGACATCGAGTGAACCTTGATGCAAGTATAAATGAATCTATCTTCACATAACAAGCTTGAGGGGATTGTTTAAGGCCATAAAGAGACTTATTTAACTTGCAGGTGAGGGAGGAATCATGGACATAACCCATAGGTTCCATATAGATTTCTCCCTCTAGGTACCCATGATGGAAGGCACTCTCAACGTCCATCTAGTGGACTTCCCATATATTTGTGGTAGCGATGGAAAGGGTCAATTGAATTCAATTCATTTTTGCAATGGGATAAAAATAGGGAAAGTTTTATTGGTGAATATTCATAATGTAGTGAATATTCCATATTTGGAAAATTTGAAAAAGGAAATTTTTTTCGAGTACGAAAGTGTACCTTTTGCCTAAATTTTCTAGTATAAAACTTTTTAGGGGTCGGCTTCACCTACTATTAAAAACTCCTATATAATCATAGGTAATTCGCTAGGTAGTATACTATTAACTTACTAGAAAGGTACCGTCTGAAGTATAATCAAGTACCGTGTGAAGTGTGAACAAACGACAAGGAGTGCAGAGAGAGACGTGTGACAACAAGTACAATTAGGTAAAAAGTATCAAGGAGTGCATACACGTGACAAGAAAAAAGGAAAGATGCATGGCAAGAAATAAGTGCAGACATGTGACTAGGGTGCAGACACACAACTAAGGTACAAACACACGACTAGGTTGCAGATGCATGACTAGGGTGAAGACGTGCGACTAGTGTGTAGATGCGCGACTAAGGTGCAGACACATGAATAGGGTACAAACACACGACTAGTAAGAAGACACGTGACTTGTTTGCAGACACATGACAAGTATATAAATACATGACAAGGACCCAAGCGTCTAGACGGGTGACCAGTTCCCAAATCAAGTACTCAGTCTCAATGGAGCTTGTTCGTAAGAGGTAGAAGAAAAATAAAATATCTCAAAAGGAAATATTGTTCAAGTATTTTGGAAATTGTACAACTACCCATATAGCCACTACTAGATCTCATACAATTAAAAATGGAGTCAATCAAAATATAGACTATGTGGAAGGTATTATTGAAGTGGACATGACTGCAACACAATCTCTCGAAAATGATACCTATGATGACAATATGCCAAAACTTGAAGATATCCCAAATATTCATGTTTAGATGCAACTGGGAGAAGATCAAGATATCTTAAATACTCAACAAACTGTAACACCAAAATCAAATGAAAATTTTTCTTCACAAAAGAGGAAACAAGATGATCGAGATGTTCTTAAAAAATTCTGGTTGCGAGTATTTGAAAGCAAACAATAATATGTGGACACTTGGTAGGACATATAAGTTTGAGTGGGAAACAAAGTTTCCTGTTATCGAACCTGTAGAGCCAAATAATTATGAAGATCTCCCAAATTAATTTACATGTATAATATGTAAATGGAAACTAGGAAAGCAACAAAAATGCAACTGAAGTTAGAAACAATTGAAAAACATTGTGGAAAACAATATGTAACTATACAACAGGAGGATGACTAGAAAATAAAAAAACACATAGATGGAAAAGTGAAAAAGCATGTATGCATGTTAAATACACAAAAAAATATGAAGCTGAGAAGAAAAGAAACATACATCTCGTGGAAAAGGGTGGAACAATCACAATACAAATTGGTAAGGCAATTCAATCAATTTCACATGCTAAAAGCATACAGATCTCTACCATATTCCACATCCTTAAGAAGAGAAGACCTATTTATGATTTCATTGATTTCAAAATTTTGTTTCAATATAATAAAAGACACAAAGTTCCTCAATCACATTGGTCAAAAAATAGTGCATAGGAAATGGCTAAATCGCTTGCAATAATTAAAAAGGAAGATTTGAAAGAGAGTGTGAAAAATGCAAAGTTTATATCTCTATCAATTGATGAAGTAACAACAATTGACAACACCTCATGGGTATACATCCATGTTTATACTTTTGAAAATCATATAAAGCAACCACATCTATTGGTTGTAAGGAAAATGGTTGAAAATTGCAATGCTAAAAACCTATTTAAAATAGTTGTTTCTAATTTGAAATATACTGTTGGCATGAATGAATATGAAATTGCTACGAAGTTGGTACATGTTGTTGTTGATGGTGCATCAGTTATGTAGGGTCATCAAATTGGGTTGTGTGTTTGATTACAAATAATAATAGCCCCTTACATGATTGCAATTCATTGTATGGATCACATAATGAATCTAGCACATAAAATAGTTAACAACTCTGAAAATGTTACAAGAGTAGAAGACCTTATTAGATAACTGCATTCCTATATGTCAAGTAGTCTAAAACGATTTCTTGAGTTTCAAAAATTTGCAATTGGAATTACATATGGTAAAAATCTTCTAAACAATATTGATACAAGGTGGATTTATTTGTAAGAGCCTACATGCATAATTAGTGAGGAGTATCCATTGTTGGGTGGTTTCATGTACATATATTGTAATGAAGTAGACAAAGCTAAGGATTTATTTTTCCTTTTAACAAATCTAGAAACATTACTTACATTGGATGGCATTATACCAATGTTGAAGGAGATCAATAATTTGATGAAGCACACACAAGAGAGATCCATCTACATTGTTGGTTTTATATGGATGAGAAAGTGGGTATGTTAATCTCTTGATATCTTGTACTTTTCAGAACATAGTTTTGATTCACCCATTTTCAATAGCTGGATTGGATGTTAAGAATCCCAATAATTATTTGAGAGTTAATATTCATGATCACCTTTGTATCAACGTTAATGGGAGGGAGATGCCCCTACATAATTTCAAAAAATGACAAGATATTCCAGGCACAGAAAGAGAATAAGTTCCTGCGACTCATATTCTGTTTGATACTATTACAATTTATACACGAATTAAGATTAAAAAAATTGTAAAATCCTTGACTTCTGAAATCAGAGAGTGTTTCAGTAAAGATAACATTCTTGAAGCTATGGGAGTGATGAATCCAATTTTTTGGAATACGACAAGTGATCATGTAGATATGTTCAGGAAGTAATTTCATAAATCCATGGCTACTATCATGGATCATTTCACAAAGATATCAGATGTTAATGGTGTCGAAATCTAAGTTATTTTGAATAAGGATTTAATAAAATATCAATCAATGCATTTTGTATTGACAATGGTTGATCAATGTCATAGTTTAAATGAACCTCGAGAGAATGGTGCAATTACAAGGATGTGGAGAAAAATCTCCCAGAGTAGTGTGTTACAGGAAAATATCAATGAATATTTTCGATTAAATGAATTATACCAAACTATGATTTTGGGATCTATGGAGGATGAAAGGGTGTTCAATGCTTTATCTTTTGTAAAATCAATAGTATGAAATAGATTGGATAAAAATCTAGAACTTTGTATGAGGTTGTATGTTTCACGCTACTCTGTGGACACATTTCATTATAACAGAGCAATTGCACATTGGAATTCCCTTTATGAAAGAAGAGGTGTTACCAATACAGCTACAAATGCAAATGATTTCATTGATGAGATTGGAATTGGTGTATCCTCTAATTCTGCAGATGCATAACTCAACTATGAGGAGGCTATTGAAAATGGATTGTTTCAGCTCCAGCTATTTTTTAAAATGTAAAAGGCATCACCTTAAATTTATTGTTTATGAACTTACATTTTAAAATTTGTTATGTATTCAATTTCATAATTATAGATTCAAAGACAATTATTTATTATATAATTTATTACTTATTTGGTATTTATAACCCTATTTTATTTATTTTTGTATTTTCAAACTGCTTTGATCATTGATGTTGTGTTTGTGATATGCATATTTGGAACACTATTTTTTAAATATTGTAATTAGACGTAAGATAATAATAAATAAAGTATAATGAATCAAACATAGTTTGAGTTATCCATCTTACATATTTTGCATTGTAAATAATTAAACATTCAACATTAAAACATTGCACACATTGTTATCCAAATTCCAAAATCCAAATGTATTGCATACATATTTTGATATCATTACAATTTACAATCTAGATATTTCTATTTATAACATGTTATCATCGCTTTCCATGACACTTTTAAGTTTTTAACCAGATGGCATCATATAACCAGATTCCATGAAAACTAAATGAAATTCTTATAGAAGTAGACAATGACAATATTCCATAATACATTTGTATTTGTTCAAATAACATATATTATACATCGCTGTAGAGAATATACATATTCTCTTCCATTTGAATCAAGTTTCAAACTTAAACATTTTTCAAGTTTAAAGTTTTGTAAACATTTTTGAACAAATACAAATGTAGAATATGCTCAAGCAGCTTCTACTTCCCCACTCCCAGTTTCCTTTTCCATTTATTTTGCGACTCCAATGTCTCTTTTCCCAATTGCTGCACTATTCCTTACATCTAGAATTCCATAATTGACAAGATCCTTTGCAACAATATTTAAGTTACTAACAATTGCTTCTTCTTCCTTTGAAGCATCTTTGTGGGATAATAAAGAAGGATCTCCAATTGCCTTTTTCTTGAACAAAATATCCGCATCCATGCCACTCTCTTTTATAATCCACTTCAGAGTATTGTATTTCTTGTTAAGCAAAACAATAGTCTGCTTAAGCTGAATTTCCGCGGATAAAAATTTTCGGGCTTTATCCAAGTGAACTTGGAGGACCTTTTTCTTGAATTTTTAAATTTTCATATTTTGACTGCAAAAAAATGAAAATTTGAGCTCAATTCAGATATATTATTATAAAATGAAAGTAATAAAAAACTATGACTTAAAATTGAATGTTGTAATTCATAATACTTACAAGAGCTTTATCTCTTTTAGCATTGGCAATTTCCACCAGCTCTTTATCCTTTGATCATTTTTTGTAATATGTCTGGGCTTCAACATTAATATTCTCTAAGTGATTCAAATTTATATCTAAAACATTGTCTTGATAACTATTATTATATGTTACAATCCTTCCTTGTGCTTGGTTCAGTAAGATATCAATCTTAGCTAGATGATTTTGAACTGTAACATATAATGTATACCTTTGGGTTTGATTATCAAAATGAGTATTTATCTCATTAATTAATACTTTATCCCTTCCTCCCACTGTTTGATTTGATCTATACTATGCATAATAACCTCTTTCAAATGGGCTTCACAGTCATTAGTAATCAAGCTATCTAAAGAAAAAGTAGTCAGCTTGTCACTTTCTGGAGAGGATGGATAGGATGGGGGGTTAAAGGATCAAAATTTGAGCCTTCATGGATCTGTGCTGCCTCTTGTTTCCAGTGTGTGCCCTAATCCTATTTATATGTTAAAATAAATTTAAATATTAAAACTAGAAGCAATTGAATAATTAAAAATTGACAAGAAATTGATATAGAAGAATGTTAAAATAAACATGTCAAAATGGAAACAAACCTATGTGCCCTGAATCATACCACATGTATCAAAAAATCCTGTTGGGTCATTACTATCAATGCCCAAATAATCTTCATCTAAATTTTTTTTATTTAAAATTGATTTGCCTATTGTACTAGACACGCCACCGAAAGAGAGATTGGGAAATTCAGAATGAATGTTTAGTGTCCTGTTGGGGACCAGAAGTGTCATGCATTTACCGGTGGTATTTCTTCATCTTGTTGGAACTTGGACTCAAAATGGTGGTACTGGTGGAGGAGGCGGCATGGTTTGAATAGATGGCGATGAATGCACTGTTAAAGACAAAGACATTAATAAGCTATATTAAAATTGCTAAAAATTTAAAAAAGTAACAATTTTATACCTTGCTAAATGGGAACCTGTAGTGGTCGTGACTAAAATGATTGTGCGAGTGATTAGAGTGGTAGTGGAAAAGGTTGCACTTGCAACAATTGAATAGATGCATGCGACTGAATTGATTGTGTGGGTGATAATTGTATTGGTTGTTCAAGATGTTCATGTG
The DNA here is from genome assembly GCA_019776745.2 of Taxus chinensis. Lineage (NCBI taxonomy): Eukaryota > Viridiplantae > Streptophyta > Pinopsida > Cupressales > Taxaceae > Taxus > Taxus chinensis. The sequence continues at coordinate 60,669,139 of CM034152.1, read as the reverse complement.
AAGGAGGGTAGTCCAAAGTCCCTGTAAAATGTTAAATGGAAAATGGTAAATTATAAATGGTAAAATGTAAAAAACCCAATAATGATTAACATTAGGGGTAGTAAATTACGTATCTCTTGTTTAACTAATTGAAATTGAAGAAGCTTAAGGGATGATTGAGCATCCATGTCGGACTATGAGTCTCCTGATGCCTCGACATATTATTGAACTATTCCTTTGGATGTTACTTTTTTCGTAGAATGGAGGTCAATTTTTTTTTGCATAAGGTAAATAAACAAACAAAAGTGAATAATCTTACTAATATCAAAAACTAATTTGTAATAGTTGTATAATTTACTAACCTTTTGTTCTTCAATTGAAATGGATAATTGATTCATCTTGTTGTTCATGCAAGGAGGAGTGGGTTCACCTTGTAAATTATGAAATGTCTCGCAATAAAGAGAGAGGATATAGTTTGTGGAAGAAAATATTGGGGTTTTCAGCACTCGAACATTGACAATATTTGATTTTATCCTATTTGATAAGTATGTGCACCAATCAATTTTTTGCTTTCGGATCATAGTGAGAATGTAAGAAAGATCCTAATGGGGAATATCTGCTTGCCTACCCTACAAAACAATTCTCGCTTGAAATTTTTTTATCATGTATGGAAGAAAATTGTGTGTAACTCCTTGTACATCGACTCCACATCTTGATTTGTTGAGATTTTCTACACAAAAATCCATTAAATAAAAATCAAGCACAATTTATCTCAAAATTAAACTGTTAAATAAAAATGATAAATTCAGAAAAAATAAAACATGTACCATCTACTTGGAAATTGTAATAGGACTCGAGGAAAATATTATCATCTTCTGTCAAAGTGGTTTTAGTTGTAACAATGTTGCAATTTTTGAAAGAAAGGTATGTTAATCAATGAATATCCGTAGGATCAACACTGAATATGAATGCATGATCTATCAAAATCAAAGTGAATTGTCTGTCTATTGGATTAAATGGTGAAAGGAAGTAGTTTAAGACGTTGACATCTATCTCAAACCCTGACATGTTAACTAGTCCTTTGAAATCACATTCTTATACCTAATCCTTGTACATTTCATTCAGTTGTAAGAGTACATGAATTTGTGGGAACATTATGTTCTTATATTGGATCTTGGGTAGGGCGGTGGCCTTGCTAGTTTGAGCTGCCATGATGTAGTTATGAAGACTGCACATGAGAATCGAGACCTAAAACAGTTGAATCGATACATGGCTTTTGTTTTAAATAGGTTGGAAAGTTGACTTGTGAGCGCTGAGAATTAAATAGGAAAAATATAAGAAGTTAGGCCTGTGAGCACTAATATTTGAATAGGATGAGATACCTATGGGCACTGAGTTAAATAAGAAAACTATAGGCTCTGTGAAACCAATGAGACCTTACTTGAAACAACTTGAAATAGTAACTTGTGAGCACTAAGTTGAAAAGGAAACATGATATGAGGAATTGAGTTAAAAAGGAGACATGTGAGAACTGTGAGAACTAGAGCAATAAGTTATAAGAATTGTGACAAATGAACATGGGATGGGGTATTTATAGGGTCAAGATTAGGGTTTTGGTATTGGGGCGTGTGACTAGAATAGCTAGAGATGTATAATAGCAAGGATTAAGAGACGAGTGTCAAGCATAGATTTGAGACGCTCAATAAAAAATATTCGTAGATGCATGCATCAGTAATTTACTAGCCACATGACAATAAAAGACAAGGTCGCACGATAAAAAAAAAATTGTGTGACAAGACATTTACCGTCACATGATAGGATAGACTTGTGGTCACTGTGGCAATAAATTAATTTTGGATGCACGACAATAAAATATAGGGAAACATGACTGGAAAATTGTTTTCATGCGACATGAAATTTTCTGTTACATGATTGGAATTTTTTTGTTACGTGACAAAAAATTTACTATTGCGCGACAGGGGCATTATTGTCGTGCGACAAGGAAAATTATATTTTTTGAATATTGTATTCGTAAAATTCAGGAAATTCACCTGTGTCTTGAAAGTGGTTATAGGGATATTTTTTAAGAATATTCCAGATCTAATTTCTTAAAGGATATCCCTAGAGTAAAGGGATTTTAATAATCAACCCCCACTACTTAGGATAAACCCTTAGCTAGATGTCATGCTTTAAACTTCTCGACATCTCTTTCAGTATCATGCTTTTTTCGGCATACCTAGATACACCAAATGATATTTTATTCTTTATGGAAGAGGGGTGAGATCCGAAGTATCATTATTCATGAGTGAGGAATTCCCTTATCCATGGCGGAATCCCACTTAGGAATATCATAATCCTCTAAGAAATACTGAGGGATGTAAATGGAGGAGAAGAATGAGTGGGGTGTAGTGAACTCTGAAAGAGTCCATAGCTCATCCAAAGGATCCCCAATCCACTCTCCATCACTATGCAAAGTCTTCCTAGCCTAACAAGAAACATGAGGAGAGTTAGGCTTATAATATGTAGATTCTTCACTTGAGTGAAAAGGGAAAAAGTAATCACCATCACTACTTTCATAATCAAAAGACTCCAAAGCACACTAAAAAAAAATCATCATCCCAAGTGTCAGAGTCAAAATAAGAGAGCAGAAGGACCTCAGCGGGTGGAAAAGTAGAAGTCAAAGATGAATCCTCAAACTTGACACTTCTCCCAATATAAGTATGATGAGTAGTAGGGTTAAAAATGTATAACCCTTTATGTCATCAAGACACCATACAAAAATACAAGGTCTGGAATTTGGTTCCAAGGCCTTTCATTTATTTTTAGGAATTTCAGCCATAAAATTGGATCCAAAGACACAAAAGTGATTGACATTAGGTTTGTGTCCAAACGAGTCTTCAAAGGGTGTCATCCCTCTTACTACCTTGTGTGGAACATGGTTGTGAATGTAATAAGAATAGTTCATGGCTTTAACAAAATACTATAGAGGAAGGGATTTAGAGTGGACCATACAAGTTTTCATCTCCTTAAGAATTCGATTCTTCCTTTCTGAAACTCTATTTTGTGAAGGGCTGTAAGAAACTGTATGCTACAAAGTAATCCCTTCGGAGGTAAAAAAATATTTGAACCAATTTCTCACATACTCACCTTCATTATTGGTTCAAAGAACCTTGATATAACTTTAATCTTATTTCTCAGCAAGAGCCTTGACGTATCTAAAGTTCTTGAAAAATTCATATTTCAAATTGAGAAAATACACCCAAGTGTAATGTGAAAAATAATCAATGAAGGAGATGGGAAAGGGAAAAAAATGTCACATTGAACAAGATCCAAAAGCCGATTAACTATCTAGGGTTTTCATTTTCTAAAACTTTCTTCGGGGTGCTTCCCGAGGGCACAAACCTCAAAAAGACCCTTCGAAAATTTGATGTGGGGTAACCTTTTGACCATTTTGTTTTGGATCAATTGTTCAAGGTAACGATAGTTAAGATGGCCAAAATGATCATGCCGTAACTTACTAAACTCATCTGCATGATTGAGTAAGGAAGTGGGAATCAAATCATAAGTGAAGTGGGAGAATGTATACAACAATAAATGGTGATTTGCCTTTCCTTCAACCACGGTAGAGTTAAAGTGAAGCTCATGAATAACCACTAATTTAGGAAACAATTCCACTCGTATTCCTTCACCAAATTGAGTGATTTGATAAACCAATAGGAGACTAGTAGAGAGATTGGGAACACTTAAAACTTGGTTAAATGATCCACTGTCCATCTCTACCAATCCAATATCGAAAAATAACACTGTAGTATCATCACCAAACTTGATTTGGGACACGCCACATGGATCGATGTTGGAGAAATAAACATGCAAAGATGCCATGTGGTGGGAGGTACTTGAATATATAATCCACATCGACGAAGGAGAAAATATAGCCACAAGGGCCTTTCCTTTCTTCTTCTCATATTTAGACTCCTTTTCTTTGGAAGAATCATACTTTAGAGTATTTTATTTGATATACTTAGGAACACCTATATTATTCTTATCAATTAATGATTTAGGTGGTTGATTTATTTTCTCATACATCGATGATATTTATGTCAATTCTTATTGCAATAGGAACACTTACACTTTTAATTCTCCACTTTAGGCTCAGAAATCGAAGCATTCTTATTAGATTCGGTTTGGGTTTGATTGGTCTTGGTTTCCTTCTTTGGTTGGTCATTTTTCTATTTCTTCTTTTCATGTTTCTTATCCTTTCCATTAGAATTACTTTCTACAAGAGCATGTGATTTGGATACGAGTTTCCCCATTTGAATGAGTTTTTCCTATTCTCGAATGAGTTAGGAAGAAAAAATATCAAATGAGGGATTTTTCTAAGAACTTCTTATAACATGTTTGGTGGCATGGAAGGTCAAAACAAAAATGGTGTATTAGGGACCTAACTTAGAAATAATTGACAACATCTACTGTGCATATTTTTTCTCAACTCCACATTCCTTTAAGAGCAATATTGTGAAGACAAAATTAGAGAATAAGTCATGTAGGTTATCAAAGTTTCTATGAGTTAAGACTAGCATTTTGTTCTCCAATTGATGTGCTCTCATGTCATCTTGTTTCCCAAACATATCGTCATGAACTTTCCAAGCTCATCGGGTGTTAAGGAAGAATCAATGCAGAAGAGAAAGTCAAGAGAGAGAGACATATAAAGAAGAACCAAGGCCTCATTGCATCAATTTAACAACTTAAATTTTTGGGCTCATCCTCAAGTTCAGTCTCTACTCCTACAGTTATGTGAAACACCCCTTTACCCCTTAGCTTAATAATTATATTAGATCTCCATTTAAATAAATTAAACGACATAAGAGAAAGAACTAAATGATCATCCATTGTGAAGAGAGAGTAGGAAGAAATGCGTAAAGAAGGAAAGAATCAAAACCACCCTAGAAAAATATTCTCACCCCCTATTTATGGACACCTTTATATTTTAGTGCATTGATCAAAATCAGGTGCGAAATGTGCGTCGTGAAACAATTGGTCACTAACCTTACAATCGACACAATAACATGTAAGTGTGGAGATCACAATCAAGTTTCGACAATCATGATAGTTTGACATCGTAAGAAAGAATAAAATGATGTGAAAAAAGATGAGGGAGGAAAAAACAAGTCCTATGTGATAAAATAGTGTCTCACATCACAAGAGAAACTCCATTGCCGCAAGGCTGTGGAGGACGCGCTCAATAACCCAAAAGAAATAACGTGAGTGATTACAATGTAATAACTAATTGAAACGAGACGAAGGGCCTCCAGAAAAACAAGAAAAGAGACTCAGAAGGAACAAAAAATGCTCTAAAATGTGCTACACACTTCAAAAAAGATTCAATGAATGGAAATGTCTAATAACACTATAATTCACAATTTTAATTTTCTAATTAATTTAATTTTAAAAATTAAAAGAATTTATAAAAAACATAATACTATAAAAATATCAACCTCCTTTTAAATTATTTACCTGATAATAAAAAAAAATGACCTTACCTTTAAAAACAATCACCCTTCATTTAAAAGATTAAGCCCTAATTAAATTTAATTAGAATCTAATATTAAACTTAGGCTATAAAAAATAGAATATAACCTAAAGTATTTTTTTTAAACAAGAAAAGATAATAATAAATTACAGGCATTTGAAATTTAAAAGGTGAGAGGGAAGATTCAATTTGGTCAAAGTGGTAGAGGGAGGCGAGTCCAGGGAGACAAAGGAGTCTCCATGTAGTGAACGAACGTGTCTACAAGGAAATCGAGGTAGTAAGGAAGATAAGATTGAGCATGAGAGAGAAGAGTGAAACACGTGCAATTCAGGGGAAAATTCAGGTGTAATGAATGGCACATGGTTGAGAGAAGACTCAAGGTCGGGCCAAGAAAAACATGATAGGGCTAACCAAGGTGGAGTGGAACGCAAGCCAAGTACAGGTTAAGGGCCAGGGACACAAGGTGAAAAGGGAAACACGATGGTGAATGACCGGAACATAAATGTAGAGCATGGTCAGGGAATAATATCTTTTCCACGTAAGGATACCAAAACATACAGAACAAACAAGAGCTAACCAAAATGACGTGAAAAATAAAGAACACGTGGAACTCGTAAAACAAGATCGATCCAGGGCATACATGGATGGGATGATCCAAGAACAAGATCAACTTATCCAAACCAAACAAGATTAAGTAAGGAATAAAAAAGGGGAAAAAAATCATGAAGTAAGGCTAGAAAAAAGTACAACAAGCAAGAAAACCAACCAACAAGATTGAGCCAATGCACAACTCATTAAGCCAAAACACCAACTCGACTTGCTAACAAAGATCCAACACTGCCGGGCCAAAGGCAACTTATCAAGGGAGCTCACCAGGGATCTTTTCAAGCTCTGCATAAGCTCAACATAGTTGGGAGGGAGAAGGAGCATGTTAGAAAAGGGGAAAGGAGGATGCAATTTCAATAATTAAAAAAAAATGAAAATTAAAATAACTGCATAATAAATACCTCTAAACTGATTTTCCTATAAAGTTAGGTGTAGCTAGATAAATATGGTGGGGAAACACCTGAAAAATGCACATGTGAAAAACCCCAAAATAGAAAAAATTACAAACAAAAAATTGTTAAACCAAATTAACAAAATTCCAAAGATGATAAAAAATTTGTATGAGAAACATGACAAACAAAACTGGAAGTAATTAACAACTAGATAAAACAAGTGTACGTTTACCAAATTACAACTCTAATACCACATGATATTCTTCTATGATGATCAATATGGAAACCTATGCACATTGAAGAGGTTTCACTCCAACAATGGTGTGAAAGCTCCAAGTAATCAACAAGTGTAATTGAACAAAAAGGAATATCATGCATGAAAGAATGGGTCTACTCATTCTCATAGATCAAAAGAAGGGTACATATGTGAGTGCTATGTAACTTCCACCCTTGGACAATCAAACCCTCCATGAGGGAAAGAGGAGTTACAATTTCAAAAGGGAATGTAACTCCTACGACACCACTGACACATATGCTAATGAAAAATTCTATGACGAAATCTTCCATGTGTCATATAACTGATCTCACCTAAGTGAGACGACTCACCTTGTGAGGTGGACAAGACTTCAAGTGATGATGATGAAAGTAACACACACCAACATAGTTCATCATAAGATTCGCATATTCTTCTCACTCAATTAAATAAAATGAAGAAATAACCACATGATCCCACGAGAGAATTTGTGGCCAAATTAAACAAGTTGATTAAAAATATTCTTACTAGTTCTCGTCCTACTGTAGATAACCAAAATAGGTTCTTCATAAATGCCCGGTTTTTGGAAGTTGGATTCATGTTGTGAAGACCTCAACTAAAAAATTTAGATAATACTCAAGAAAGTTTCATTTAAGTGGAAGATGATCTTATCATGTTAGGGACAATCAAGCACCACTAAAAAAATAAGGTTGAGAATTCCTAGTATGATGACATTGATTTGTTGCTACAAAAGTTGGTCAATGATATGGATTTAATAAAGAATAAAAATGGATCAACATGTTTCAAAATCATAACTAGAATTAGATTGTTGGAGCACTAAAAAGGATTTACTTAGAAGCTCCACCTGTAAATGCATTGTGTTGAGAAACAAAAATATGAAGAAGATGCAATTGGTTGAAGAATAAACTACAGGATAATAAGAAGTTGAATATAAAAACATTAGGTATTTTTAATACCCATATGATGAATATTAAAATACTCAAGGATTCCATGGATGATATGAATAAATAATCTTGTGTAGTGTTAACTAACTCACAAGTACAAAAACATGCCTCTTCCTTGGTTGCCCAAGAAAAACATCTGAATCCTACAAAGGAAACTTTACAAAAAACAACAATAAAAGGAGGATCACTGCTGCCCACTTTCATGTAATCAACCAAGAATAAGTATGAGACAACCTCATCCAAGGTCACATCTAATTCTCCAAGTAAGTTTCCTTTCTCTCCCTTAATAAACTCATATGCTACTTTTACTTCTTATGCTTCTAATAATGTAACACCTATATATGTCAAGGATGCCATTATTCTCGAGGTATATAACAATGTTAGGAAATATATCTTAGTGCTCCATTTGTATGTGGTGAATAATAATTACATGTGTAATTATTATTATGGTAAATTAGTGAAAGTACATTTACTATGTAAATGTAAATAGTAAATATAAAATGTGGTTAGTATGTGGTAAGTTAGTAAGTTAGAATAATAAAACAATTAGTGTTGTTTTATTATTATATTGGTGAGAGATTGAAACCATATGGGTGTATGGTTGTATATGAAGACAAATGTTGTTGTAAGGATTATTATTTTACATCTCCTATATAATGGAGTGTAATGAAATAGTGAAAAATAAAATAAAAATATAATATAGAGTTGTTGATTTCAATTATTGTCTGTGTAGCTATTTCATGGATTCTTTGTATTAGATCAGATTAATTGCTACATTTGGTACCAGAGCAAGTTAAATCTGTCTCGAAGAATATCTCTTAAATTTTGTTTCGCGATCTGGGTTTCTCCAAATTTTTTTTTTGTAGAACAATTATGTTATAGAGAAAGCTACAGTAGAAATTTCAGCAAAACCCAGTTCGTATTTTGGGAGAAACGTGCAATTTACTATACAACACATTGATCACTGCTGTTTTTTTGAAGAAATCAGAGAATCAAAGGTAATTCAAATCTACATTTTTTTTTTTGGATATTTAGATTCAGTAAAATGGATACACCATTATATAAATTTAATGGGTTGAACTTCCATATATGGAGAGTAAAAATTCAGATGCAGTTAATGAATAAAAATCTATGGAGGATAGTAAATGGAAAAGAAAAATCACCTACATATATAAGTAAAATTGTAGAATGGGAAACTAGAGATGAACAAATAACAGATGAAATTGACTATAATTCTGAAGACTTTCTATTCTAAGTGAATTTCTTGGAGGAAGGAGGCACAGGAGGTTGGAGGTCATTCAGCGACCTCTCGTTAGTCACCAACGACGGGGCCGTATCAGTTATGGTGATTATTTTTTATACAATGCGTTCTTGTTGTTTCTTTGTATTTCTGGCAGAGTGTTTGGTTGCAGTGTTCCTATTGTGGTTTTCAGAATAAAGGAAATTTAACATTGAGGGGGGAATATGATCTCAATGTTCCATTTCTAGTTTTCTACATTTCTAGTATTTTCTATATATGCAGCAGATTTCAGCAGAATTTCCTATGTTATTCCTTGTAGTGAGATGTGATGAGGGCTAAGAATAATACTTGGCATATCATGATGTGATTGTAGGTAAACCACTTGAAAACCTTCATTTTTGGTTTGTGGTACACCACTTGGTAAAACCACCATTTTTGGTTGTTGGTAAACCCTATGCAAAACCATCACCCTTTTGGTTTGTGGTACACCACTTGTAAAACCACCATTTTCGGTTGTTGGTAAACCCTATGCAAAACCATCACCCTTTTGGTTTGTGGTACACCACTTGTAAAACCACCATTTTTGGTTGTTGGTAAACCCTATGCAAAACCATCACCCTTTTTGGTTTATGGTAAACCAATAGCAAAACCATCCATTAGGTTTATGATCATCCTGTAAAATCATCAGGTCATGAGCAGGTGAAAGTATAAGGGCAGGTTTTCCCCATGTTCGCACTAAGGGGGGAATGTTAGGAAATATATCTTAGTGATCCATTTGTATGGGTGAATAATAATTACATGTGTAATTATTATTATGGTAAATTAGTGAAAGTACATTTACTATGTAAATGTAAATAGTAAATATAAAATGTGGTTAGTATGTGGTAAGTTAGTAAGTTAAAATAATAAAACAATTAGTGTTTTTTTATTATTATATTGGTGAGAAGTTGAAACCATATGGGTGTATGGTTGTATATGAAGACAAATGTTGTTGTAAGGATTGTTATTTTACATCTCCTAATATAATAGAGTGTAATGAAATAGTGAAAAAAATAATAAAAATATAATATAGAGTTGTTGATTTCAATTATTGTCTGTGTAGCTATTTCATGGATTCTTTATATTAGATCAGATTAATTGCTACATATTACTCTTATTCATCCTTTGACATCACTGACCATGTTAATAAATCCAAAGTCCAAATTTATGAGTTTTAGTATCTTAGAAGTCATCCTAAGAAATTTGATAAACTTGTCTAGTTTATCAAAGGAAGTAATTCAAAGTCTAATCCCATAAATGCCATCACCAAATAGCCACTTCCCCCACTCCTAGTACCACTCTTTCTTAGAACCTTCTCACCTCGACATATTCCACTTATGAGATAGTAGAACCATTCTACCTCTCTTTGCTGATCAATAGGTATAAAATAAGAAACTGCATCTTTAACTTTGGTGCCTTTGACAACATCATGTCTTCCATATCTTTCAAGGATAATTGGTCTCACTCTCACCCCTTCTATTGGTTAGTGTCACTCCATGGCAAAGAAGTACCTCTCATCGGCCAAGTCAAATATTCCTCAAGTGGCATTTGTAGATTTTATGGAGAATAAAATCAAGATGAAAATATTTATAGCCAATATTCCAACTTTAAATGGGATAATGTTGAGCTGGAGTTTTTGTCAAGATGTAGGTGGATATATAAAGATGGATTGGTCATATTCCACCATACTATTCAATGGTAAAATGAAGAATGTCCTTTCCCAATAAGAAAGATGAAATATATCGTTCAAAAGGATGATGACCCAAGGGAAGACATATTATACTAAGATTCATGATACGACAACCGATTCATAACTTTAGAGGAAGCTATTGAGCTACCCATATTAATGGAGGAGTGCCTAAATTTGATTGATCCAGTTGTGAAACTTCATTATGATTTGGTGGACCAAGAATTTTTACATTATTCACTTCCCATTAAATATTGATACAAACTCTCTGCTTGGTGAAGATGATGATAATGGATGTCTTGAATTGTAAAAAAATAACCTCAAGATGATAAGAAATGCAGGTCATGAAGGAAAAATGACATAAAATAACCTCTTTCCAAGTGAGTCTCAAGTTTTCAATGATATTCTCAAAATCTAGCATGAAGATTTGTTTGGTGAGTGTGATTATGAATATCAATATTTCTATTTTTCATTTGGAGAAGAGGAACTTCTTAATGAGGGACAGATAAATGAAAAGGCATTTCAATATCTCAAGGATGATTTCACTCAAGAAGAATATATCTTCATCATAGAGATGAATACTATAGCTCAAGATGATAAAGATAAGGAAAGAGATGATCTTGATATTTCAGCCCCAACCTTGTGCTTGTTATCCTTTCAAGAGGATCAAACACTCTACAAGTCACACCATAGTAAGAAACATACCAAGAATGAGATGGTATGTGTGAAGGAGAACCATTTGGAACAACAGGTAAACATGAAACACTAAGAAACCTATTATGTCATTTGAAACATTGAGGACTATGCCAAGAACCAGTTCATGGGAATAATGGTCATGCAAAGCATGACAAGAAAAGAGAAAACATCCATTAGGGAGCACAAGACTAGTTGTGGACATAAAAAGCCAAACATGATAAAGAACCAATTTGATAGCATCAGTAAAAAGAAAAATGGGAAATCAAAAGAAAGAGTGAATCTAAAAATATATTGGAAAATGGGAATGGAATTTTGGAACAACAAAGATAATGGGATATTTGGATGGATTTTCATTTTTCGGAAGAGCCATATAAAAATATCAAGATGAAACATGAAAAATTATCCTTCTTAGGTGCATAGATATCTCTCGCAATAGCTGGATTTCCTAAGTATTTGGGTAAGGTTTATTAATTCATTGAACTAGTGAATGGGTTTGTGGAGAAACATCATAAAATTCTACCCATGCATGGGTAACATTTGAAGAAGTACAAGCAATGATAGTGGATTGTCCCTCGCATGTACCATAGGTGATTTAGGTTTGTTTCTCATTTCCTTGTGTGTTTTTCCCTTTATTTTTTTTGGTGTATTTCCTTTCATGTTTTGTGTTTTTTATGTTCATTCCACATCCTTTCTGAGACTCTATTTCCCAATGGATAATGCATTGCTCCACTAAATCCCAAATTAAGATTAAGGAGTTCCTTCTTCCCTCACTTTAATTCAATGTAAAAGAAAGTCAAGTCCCCAAGTATGAGCCACATTTTGGTGTATAAAATGTCACTACATTTTATATGACAATCCCATTGAAACATTTCCCCCTTTTTGGTCAAACTGGTCACTATAATCCTAATTTATCAAAATTGCCAAAATTTCCTGTTTTCAAAGTTCAACTTCTGGGAAGGGTTTTAAGAGCCTCAAATTCTTTCAAAAGTCCTAGTTATATTCAATAGAAATTCCTTAAATTTTTCTTCATTTTGGTATGATTAATAAATCATTCTAGTAGTTTCTACATGGTCTTGGGAAATATTTATTCCTAGGTGATTTTTGGGAATAAGGAGTATGCATACTTCCTTGGAGACTTAATTTCAGTGAAAGGTTTAGAGAACTCCATGTGGTGTTTGGGATCTCATAACCTAGGAATTGGAAATATTATGGAGCATAATTCACCCTAGAATGGATAAGACACATTTTTGGGAACATAACAAACATAAACCTTTTCGACACTGGTGTAAGGTGGACCTTTTTGTACACGAATTTTGTGCAAAAGGTTTTAGGAACCTCAAGCATATTTTGGATCCTAAAAAAATATCAAGTGAAAGAATATTTAATGCTCTTCATGACCCGAAAGTTTTTTTGGATAGTGTTTTTTGAAAAAATCTTCTTATAACTCGGCTCACTGGCGCACTACCCTAGGAAAAAGGAAGGTAAATGTAAAATTTTTTGAATAAATTATTTTAAATCTTCCTAAATGGTCTTATTAGATTCATTGACATGTTTCCATGAAATTTCATATATTATATGGAAAAAATTCATCAAGGATAGAATCCAGGGTGAAAAAAGAACTCTAAGGTGCAAACCATGTTCCAACCTCCACTTTGGTCCATTTGTGCACTTTTCATGTTCCTTTTAACCCCTAGAGAACTTAAGAGGTGAAATTTTTCCACATAAGTGTACCCTCCTCTAATTGGTGGGAGTTTCATAAGCTAAAAACATAATAATGGTGGGGAAACTTTTTCCCTTCAAGTGCATGTGATGGCTTAGTATGACTTGATGGTGGGACCCAAATTTTCCCTCTAAGTGCAGATTTGAACCTCCATTTCACCAAGCATAGTTATGAAGTGTATTTGCACCACATATGTGCACTCTCACCTGACTGTTGGGGATGTTTTCATGGTGGAAGACACAACAAGGTCAAAATACGTAAGAAATAAGGCATGAGTGCAAATGTGTGTGCATTCCCCACTCCCATATCCACCCCATGCTTAATTTATCACTCCATATGCACCTAAAGCGCACTTATGAGGTGTAATTTCACCCCAAAAGTGTGCCTAGGTGTAAATGGTCTACATTTCTATACTTCTCCACTTCTCCACTTCTCCATTTCACCACTTCTCCATTTCTCCACTCACTCCATGTGCACCCCTTCACTTTCATCTCAACCATATAAAGGTACCAAACCTTGTTTACCTCTTATAAAAAAACAAATCAAGTTAAAAAAGAGGAGGAATCCATAAAATATCACCTTGGATTTGGTTCATCACATTCAAACTTGAAAAAATTCCCCTTTCATGCCCTATAGATTAAAAATCTTGTTCCTCTCATATCTCCTTATCCTAATACTTGTTTGCGACCAAATTTGGACCAAAAAATCCTCATGATGGCACGTTAAAAGATATATATTAAGAAAAAAAGATGATAAAATCCTCCAAGATATATTTTTCATACTTATTTTTCCAGCCACCATTTCCTCCATATACTAAGAAAACTCAAAATTTGAAATAAAGATCACACTTGATTCACACTGAGGAATCATGAATTTTTTTGATAAGTAACTACAATCCTCAAGTCCCATAATTTTGGGATATAAAACATGATATGATGTGATAAAAATCTCATGGTATGAGCTAAACCTTCATTTATCTCTAAAACCCTTGCAAAATCCCATGTCTATGGAAATTTAATTTATTCCATTCTCCCAAACCCCACAAGGGAATATCACCAAAATTTCGAGCATCCATTCCTCCTCTTAAGAGATTAATAATGATCCCAAGATGACCTCATTCAAAAATGAATTTATCACTATGCAACCAAATGAAAATTTTCCCTCTTTCCCATTAACACTAATTTTCAAGATTTTCCCACAACTAGAACTTATTTTTGAAATTCCCGTTGATTATCCGAAGAGAGAATATAAACAAATTCAAAGTGTCTATTTTATTGGTAACATATTTAAAATGAATTGATTTGATTCCAATATGGATTTTATTTTATCTCATTTATCCTAAAATACCAAATCAACTTCCTGTAACATTGAGATACACTCAAATTTGCAGATTTTCAAAAACGGTTGTGGAATCCATTTTCACTTGCACTGTAAAATTCCCACCACTTTCTAAGGATAACAAGATCATAAAAAATTCAAAATGAAGCTCTAAAAATATAGATACAATATTTTTCCACTTCTAGTGGAGCACATGGATTTCAATGATCTAAAGTAGAGGATGTTAGAAGGAAAAATCATTTTCGGACCTAAGTCAGAGTGCACATGAGGATTATTTATCACAAAACATCTAGTTGAATCATTAAAATAATTTCATGATGGGAAACATGGTTGCAATATATTATCGATCCCCATTTAAGAGGAATGATAGGAAGTTATAACATGTTTCCAAAAGGAATTTTTCAATCATTCAGTGTTCAATTCTATCTCACCAAGAGGAAGTTTCTCAATTTCAGAGGATTCTAATGTTGCTATTTACGATTCTCAAGAGATATTTGATATGGTCGAATCCAAAGGAGTTCATGGATACCAAGTACATGACATGTATGGTGTGAGTGAATTATTCATAATGATTATAAAATACGTGTTTTCTTATATGAATCAAAGGAGATCATGTTCTGTGAAAAGAGTTGATTTGTGCATCCTACCATTTCTCAC
Source organism: Taxus chinensis (assembly GCA_019776745.2). NCBI lineage: Eukaryota > Viridiplantae > Streptophyta > Pinopsida > Cupressales > Taxaceae > Taxus > Taxus chinensis. The sequence continues at coordinate 60,654,037 of CM034152.1, read as the reverse complement.
AAGGATGAAGAGTTGAAATAGAGTTTCCAAGGATAATGAAAAATGATCAGTAAAGATAAGGGGTGAAGCATTATTCCTCAGTTCTAGAAAATTCATGCTTTGATCATATAAGAAATTGAAGAATATTCCATCTAGTTGTAACATTAATCATAAAAATGAAGGAAGAATGGAACTCCATTTTACAACATCTATTTTCTCTATCATATTCTTTCTTCTTCTCTTTCTATAATTCTATTTCTTTGTTGGGGAATTTTTTGGGTAAAAAGTGACTTAAGTCACTTAACATTTCTATTTATTTATTGGGGATTACACTTTTAAGTAGAAAATTCACAGGGGAATGCAAAGGGAAATTGGCTTCGTTTATAAATTGTAATGCTATCTCCATTCCAAGATATTAGTTTTTTCCCTCTCTAACAAGTTGTATTATTCTATTCCCTTACATTTTAATTTTCCTCTATCATGCCTTTGCCATGGTTGATATTCTTGCTTTATTATGCAATTGAAGTTGTGAACATTGATAGCTGATTCTTGTTTTGAAGACGATGTACTCTTTAAAACTGATTAATCATGTTTGTTGTAGATGATATGCTTTATCTTCTAAAAATTGGATACAGTCATACTATGGAAATTTTGAATTGACATTGAGATATTTCGAACTATGAAATACATTCTATATACTGGTGAAGGAAATAAATTCAGTCTTATAAGAATATGCAAGTTCATTGCCTAATTTGCAATATAGAACTAATTTTCGGTGTATTTCATTGCTAATTAAGGAATAGCTATACCTTGTATCAATTGCAGTGATCCAAGGCATGTATATGATTACTATGATGGGAAGAATTTGTAAGCGCTATAGTCATAGTAATCCTTATATTTAATTATTCCGACATTTTCCGAACACCCTATCTGATAAAATCAACACGAAGTAACAAAGAATGAACCAACCCCATCAACGACAATCAATTCGTTTACTTTTTTCAAAAAAAATTGAAATTCGAAACTACCTGTGACCAGAGATACTCTAGATTATGATATATTTTTCTCATTAATTACTCCCAACTCTTTCATTTCCTTGTGGAAGGTGCGACTGGATCACCTCCTTTTCAGGGAGAGCTAATACTCGATCATTTTTTAAGTTAGTTCAACATATTCTATAGCAGAGATCCTATGTCTCCATATTTAGGCTTGCATTTTGGGGATCACTGAGGTCTCTTGTAGCATCTTAAGGATGTATACTTCTATGTGATCTAATTACCATGTTTTGATAAAACTACTTAAGGTAATGTCTTTTGATTTTTGGTATAGAACTTAAATAATCTAAATGCATTTGATTATTTACTTTACCCTTAACCTAAGTTAAGGTGAATATATTTTTAAAGGATATTAATTCCTAAAAGGATTATCCTAAGTCATTGATATTAAATTACCCTAAGATACTAACGGGAATTAATAAAGTCCTAAGATATGGTTATAACTAATGCTAAGGAAGCCTAACCTAGGTGGCATTGAACTAACCTAAGGGAGACCATGGTTTGCTTGGATGGAAAGTTAGGAGAATGGGTGGTGGTACAATTCCAAAGGTATACTGGGAGATTAAAATGAACCATTAAATGTTTGGTTACCACCAATTTTGGCCGAGGCATGAGTTATGAAGAAATGTGCTAAAAGACAACTCTGATAAGCTTGGGTAAAGGAATTGTTAACTGTTAGTGGTAACTAAATAATGGGTTAGCATTTGCAGGAATATAAAAGGCCACTGACAATCTGAATGACATTAATGATTCTTGAAAATTGAGTGAAAACCGCCTAGGAATTGACAAGATGGGTTTGGGGAAAAAGGAATGGTTTGGTTTTGTTTTACATTTGGTTTTTTCGAGCTCCATGGATCTCCATGTAGTATTTTCATTTTTTGAACTATCAGTTAGATTCTATTACAAATTAAATATTGTCATTGCATGGTGGAAATAATGGAAAAAATATATTGTGGAAACTATAAAGGAAAGATGGGGGAATTTTAAGAAGATTTGGTAGGATTTTTCGGTGGAGATATTTCAGTGGAAGCTTCGCAGAAAATTTTGAAGCATGGAAAAGAAATCAGGAGCACTATAACAGGCATGACAAACTCTATCTCTTTAATATTTCTTGCTTTATTTAACGATTTCATAAAACGAACTATGCTCTTTGTGAAATCACTTCTAAGATTCAGTTTTGTGTTTGTGTGTTGTTTGTTTTTCCTTGATTCAGTGGTTTTAATGAAAGTTACTAGGTTCTGATTGTTAGAAACGACACTATTTTGTATGAAGTATGTTATAATTTGAAAATGGGTCTTAAAACGGGTTGGAAATGACTGTTTTTGCAAGATATGAAACTGGGAATGATTGGTTAAATAGATATTTTGTTATTTGTGCTACTGCTAATATATCTCTTTGTATCTACAATATTTTGGTGTTAAATTATAACACTGGGTTCAAGTCAAAGCCTTATTGGAATTTTGTTGGTGATTCAGTTTGCTTGCAAAACTGGGTATTGAGAAAAATAGTTATTTTTTTCAATTTCTCAATGTGTGATAAAGGCTCTTGTTTCAGGTTCTTTTGATTAATTGTTTTTGGTTCTGAATTCGTGAATTATATTTTTGTTATAAAACTTGGTGAAATAATCTTGACCCATTCTGGGTACACACAACAGGGATGCCTCAAATTCATTTTGAAGGTATAATGGTGAGGGTGTCAGGTAAGTTTCCCGTGTCCCTTTTTAGTGGTGTTTTACACCCTTCTAAGGACGGTTTGTAATGGAAAAGGGTGACTGGTAAAACTTCTTGTCCCTTTTAGTTTAGTTTTGTTTTGTTAAATGCCCTTCTCGGGTAGGGTTTAGTTTGGAGTTTTGTTTGGTTATCGAACATCCCAGGTCTTCATATTATTACCTCCTGGGTTTAATTTTTATTTTATTTTAAAGGTTCTCTCGAATATTTATTTGTTGATGAGTTTCGTCTCCTGGATGTCGATGTTCGGTATCTGATTCTTGTTTAACTTTTAGAGAAATTGTGGATATTGGGTCAACAGTTGTTCACATGAGCCATATTATTTGGTGGCTGAAACTTGTTCTTTATTGAATTTTATCATTTTGCATAACCTGTTAGTGGAGAATTTGCTCTTATTTTGAATTGGTTTTAAGTGAGATGGGAGCTGTGAATTTTGTTGTGATCATTTTTAAAGGGAATTATAAATCCCTAAGTCTGGATACCTAAACATTAATAGGTGAAGGAAGTACTCTGTGCATTTGAACTTTGGGTTGTTTGGGTTTTATCATCTTGTAAGTTTTGTTGTGAGAGTTGTTTTGTGAATTCAACCGTTGGTTGAATCTTTGGTACTCGTGGTCTAGTTATAACACTTTTGTTGACTCAGTTGAATTTAATTGTGTTGATCAATTTTGATTAGATATATTTTTCATTATGTACAACAAACCCTTATTGAATTCTTATGTTTTATTCAAAGTCATTTCAAAATTGGGATGGATTATCCTGTTGATGGTGAATCACAACACCCCTGAAAGTCTGAAACTCGATGGGTTGAGACTCTCAGTGCGATTGCATAACATGGAGCTTTTCCCAAGTGTGGGACCTTGCAAATCAGGAAAGCTCTCCAGATGAAGGCCAGTTCCTATTCCTCTGTTCAGATGGACACATAAAAATGTAGAGGGTTTACTCAAAAACCTAATCTAACTTGCCAAGGAGATAGGGTAAGAAGATTCATAAAAAATAAACCTAAAATAACAAATGTGATGCACCGAGGAATGAAGAACACCTGTCTTGCCAATAAACAAAAACCATTAAAATGTAATGCAAGATCATGCATAGATAACAAAATTTGCAGTGAAAGATCAGGAGGATGCAAATGAACACAGAGAGGGTTGAGAATCATCCACAGACATGCATTATTTTCTCCAAAGATTGATACAATACACTACAAAATGCCAAGAGGAAAAGTTGCATTACAGTTTTTGATGGGAGGTTTGAACTCCACAAATTCACCTACCAAAGAGAAGAAGGGAGGGGAAAAACAAGAATGTCCAACCTTTAGAAAGAAGCCCCTCCTTACAATTTATAGGAAGAATGAGAGAGGGAAGAGAGAGGAATTCCAAATCTACCCCAACCACCTCCAGATTGTATTTAATTCATCTCATTATGGTGGTAGGTGAGAACCCTAGCAAACCCAAAAATGGCAACCTGCATTTTGCATTTTTGAAGAACTTGATCTCACCCAATTAAAGATATCCAGTCGTAGTTGGATAGAGGACATTCTAATATTTCCGAAAATTCCAACATTGTGTGAATCTGAGCTCCCTGTGAAAAGTTATGGCCATTTGAATATTTGGGTCAGGGTTTGCTCCCTATCGGGTTCGGGGTGTCAGCGCTCAAAATGTTGTGCCTCCTGAAGGTGCACCTTGGCAGATCCATCCTCATGTTAACATACTCTTAAATGCGCCATAGGTGCTGAAAATGTGGTGTTGATGCCTTGTAACCTGCGCCAGGGTGCAACTTTTTCTGTGTCGACACCTTCTGATCTGCGCCTTCAACCTGCGCCAGGGCACAACTTTTTCCATGTCAACACCTTCTGCTCTATGCCTTCAACCTGCACCAGAGCACAACTTTTTCCATGTCTACACCTTCTCCTCTGCACCTTCAACCTGCGCCAAGGTGCAACTTTTTTCGTGTCGACACCTTCTGATCTGCGCCTTCAACCTGTGCCAAGGTGCAAATTTTTTCATGTTGACATCTTTAGTTTCTTGATTTCCATATTCTTTTATTTTTATATATTTACCCGGGGGGAGATATACACAACATAACCCTCTTGTATAATGTATGGTGCGTATATTCGGTCCTGTCGAGTATTTTCTTTATTTTAATGACATCCTCTTATGGGATAGTGACAAGGATTTGGTTAGCGGGATTTATTGTGATAGTATTTTTTCCATGCCGAGTCATTCTTGTTTATATATCAACCTCTTTTGGATTGGTGATAGGTAATTAGTTTGTAATAAAATGGAAAATTAATGCTTGGTGAATTAATTCTATATTGATGAGGATTGATCATGAATTTTTATTAATTCTCTTCTATAATAGTTGGTTGCAGTTTTAAATGTTATCATGTTTGAAATGATTATCATGACTGTAACATAGATGGAATTAATTTTGTTGGTTTACTTAACTTCCTTTTTGAGAAATTAGGTCCTAAAGTGCCTTAAATGACTTCCTTTCTATTTCTGACATTGTGGCTTTTTGGGAAGACTTTTTAATTGTTCTTATTTTGAATACTTGGAATATTTTCATAATCAACAATGTTCCTTTTACTAAGTGGTTAGATAAAAGCATATTGTGTTAACGTTTTAGTACTTATCATGCTCAGTTATTGTGAACTGACTCATGCTAACAATTTTGCATATGGACTTTGTGAAAAGTGAAAGGAGAAAGACTTATAAAAAGTTGCATTTGATTTATTAACGAAATCATTTATTTTATTCGGATAATTAATGTAATTAAATTCTCTTGAAAAGAAATTGTTGGAAAAACTATGTGGGCATATCACATTAGTATTTTGTATTGCAGAGAAATGTTTTCTTAAAGTCTATGAAATACTTATTAAGTACGGAATGAAGTGAATTCCTTTTCTGATAAATGAATTGTAGTATGAGTGGTTTGTGATAACTGGCTTATATATGCTGCATATATGAATTAGATATGATTAATATTCCTAAAGTATTAACATACACAACTTAATAGTTATCTAAAGTACAAAGTTTTGTTTGGTTGATAAACTATTTATTTGAACCAATTAAGGGGTAATGGTTAGACTATGATGATTATAATATATAAACCCTTATTCAAAAATGGGAATAAGAATAGTATACTAAAAATATGGATGTGGCATTCTTATTAAATTTTTTCTCTTTATGTTTTCCGAATTAATGAAAAGGACATTAGTTTTTTAATTAGGAAGAAGAAAATACTTCCTTATCATCATTAAATAAAAACCAAGTATGTTATCCTTATTTACGTGATAAATTATAGATCAATATTGTTGTTGGGCTGCATGCTCTACTTTATGGGAATGGTAATGGTAATTGGAAAGTGTATAAGAATTAAAATATATGAAAAAACTAAGAATAATTAATAATTTTTCAATCAGAATCGTTTACATTGATTAAATTAAGCAAAAAGACTTAATGTTCTTACTTATTTGATTCTAAATGAGATTTAATGCTCAATGAAAATAATGGTTAAGGATTAAAGAGTTCATAAGCATGAACACAAATTTTATCTTCATACCTTCAAATGGTGTAAAAGTGCATTTAAGATCCTTTCTTATTGGATAAAACGTAGATAAATAGTGGACCCCTAGGTTTGATGTGCAATTATTAATTAAACAAATAAATAAGTTGAAGGTTGATAAAATTTAATGAATCTTAAGGATGTCAGTTCCATTAGAGAAACTTAGTAGGTTATTGTAGCGTAGTTGCTGCTGTAGAGTACCCTCTTAGTGACGGATGTCATTAGGAGGATACTGTGAAGCAGTCACTAGGCTTCAACATCCCACTCAGTTCATCTAGCGCAATTGTCATAAGTGGAAATTCGGTTCATAGTCTTACTCTAAACTAAGATAGGCATATGGAAAAGTGTAGACGTCAACTCATCTTCAACTAGGGTAAATAAACACAATCGAATCGATGAGAGTTAATTTGAGTATGTCTATTTATCCTTACTCACAATGAGTGGACTGCAACTCTACTATATGTGAGATGTCCCTATTTAGTGTGAAACTCTGACTCGAATTTCGTTGAAATAATTCAAGGAAGACCAATATAGATAGTAGACCAAGTGGGGTGAAAGAAATATTCCTTTCGTCGAGTATTCCATCTTAGAATGTAAACATGGTAAACACATTTAGAACTTTGGCCAAAGTATCACAAATTTCTTATTTCTTTTTCTTATGTCACCTAGTCTAAGTTACGAGATTTCAAATGAGTAATAGTAATAGATACTCAGATAGGCTTCTTAGATAGAACACTTGAGTGACCCGTAATGGGTAAAGGAACCAAAGTATACATTGTATAGACAAGAACAAGTTAAACATGAGAGATCAGTTTAATACTGAGTCATCAAATGAGAGATCAGTGTAACACTGAGTCATTACAGCTGCATATGGATTTCTGTTATGAGATGGAATGACAATGGAATGTGTATTTTGAATTGTATGAATTTAGAATAGAGAACATTATGTAATTTTTTTTTGTTATTTCTAACTGATAAAACTAGATGTTACATTGTTGTATCAGAGCCAAGGGTTGCAAATCTTGGGCCTATTGAGTCCATATCTGATAAAAAAAAAATTCTTATTAATAAAAAATGGTTAAAAATAGGGGAGGTGCTACAAATAATCCACCTCCAGGTGGAGAGACAACTACCACAAAAAACTTGATGAGATTCTTGCTGCCCTGTTGGACATAAGAGATCATTTTGTTGGGCAACGAAGAGGAGGAAGATGATGATGATACTAACAATCAGCCATCTCTAGGAAATAACGCCAATGGTGGAAATATGGGCATTGGAAATGAGAATGCAACAATTAACAATGTTGCAAATGCTGATAATAACGCTGCAAATGCAAATGCAAATGCACCTAATCTGCTTGAAAATAAAAAGGCAAGATTGATAGCTGAACTTACTAATGACATAAAAAGAATAAGTCAACCAAAATTTTATGGCACTACACTGGGGGATGAGGCTTAGAATTGGATTAGTGAAATGGAGAAGTACTTTGCAATAAGGAACTTCTCAAAAGAAACTAAGACAATATGAGGAGCTTACCAGCTTTCCCATGAAGCACCCTCTAGGTGGGACAACCGTAAGGCTAGATTGAACATTGATGAAACATGAATTACATGGGATCAATTTAAGAGATACTTTAGGAAACACTGGCTAACACAACTCTATTATGATAAAAAATAGTAAAATTTCAAAATTTAGAATAAGAAAAATTAACTATAACTGAGTACTAAGAGAGGTTTACCAAACTTCTTAAGTATGTTACACAATATTAAACTGACGAAAATTTTAGGATACAAAAGTTCATCATGGGGTTGAATCCTGTCATTGGAGGAGAGGTAGATGTACACAACCCAACCACCATGGAAGGGGTTGTAGAAAAAGCCATAAGGCAAGAAAAAACATTGAAGGAAATTTCTGTAGATAAAGAGATAAATTGAAAGAGAATTACCAATTCTTCTTCGTCACTTGCACCTAAAAAGATGGCATGGAAATTTTTTGGAGTTAAAAACAATTTTGTGGCTGATAAAAATAAGAAAACAACAACAAATAAACCTTCTACGAACAATAGAAACAATTTTGTAAAGAATAACTATAATGGACATAAAGATTATGGAGGTCAAAACAATAATTTCAAGACCGGAAATAAGTTTGAGCCAAAAAAGGGACATGTAGGGGGTTGTTTTAATTGTGGTAAGGATCACTATGCAAATCAGTGCCCTCTAAAGAAAGATGATAGCATCCAGAAACATAAGATACATGTTGTGGTAGTTGATAAGCAAGCTGAAAAGCAAGTTACGCCCATAGAAGTGCCAGTTAAATGATTTGGTACACCTGTTACTATGATTTTTGATAATGGTGCTACAAAATGTTTTAATTCTAATAAATTAGCTGCAAAATTAAAAAAAAAATCTGGAATAATGGAAAAATCTTGGATTGTTCATTATGGTAATAATGTTGTCCATACTGTTAGTAAATGTCTGTTTGGAGCAGTTTTAGAATTACCAAGTTTTTCTACCAAAGTAACCCTTTATGTTGCTCTTTTTGGGTCATATGATGTCATTATTGGTGTTAACTTTTTTGCTGAACATAAATAAAAAATTGATTGTTTTGAAAAACACATTAGATGCCTTGATGATCCGCAGAAAACAACAAACATTCAAGGGGTAAAACAAGAAATTTTAGTTAGGAAATTGTCAGCTATGTAACTTAAGAAGGCCAAAAATAAAGGCTGCACGTTGTATGCAGTAAAAATTTCTGAAATAGTAGTAGGAGATAGTAGTTTCTTGGAAAAGTATCTGCTGTTAAGGGATTTCAATGATGTGTTTCTAGAAGAACTACCCGGTCTTTCACCTAAATGATAATTTGACTTCAAAATAGAAATAAAATCTGGAACTGAACCTATTTCAAAGCCACCTTACTGCATGACTATAATTGAACTGGTATAATTTAAGGAAAAGCCACAAGAACTATTGTTTAAAGGCTTGATAAGACCAAGTGTCTCACCTTTAGGAGCACCGGTAATATTTGTGAAAAAAGGATGCAACACTTATAATTTGTATTGATTATCGAATGTTAAACAAAGAAAAAATTTAAAAAAAAAACCTCTTCTTAGGATTGATGATCTGTTTATTCAAAGATAGATCTTCGTTTTGGATATCATCAATTGAGAATTAAGAATGAATATATTCATAAAAAAAACTTTTAGAACAAGGTGTGGACATTATGAATTCACTGTTTTACCTTTTTGTTGACAAATGCACTTGTAGCTTTCTTGAATTTGATGAATAATGTCTTACAAGAATACTTGGGCAATTTTTTACTTATTTTCTTGGATGATATTCTTATCTATTTTAAGAGCATTGAGGAGCATTTGAGAATTGTACTTGAGATTTTGAGAAAGATAAAACTGTATGATAAGTTGTCCAAATGTTCTTTTTAAGAAACAAAAGTGCACTATTTAGGACATGTCATTTAAGCAAAGAAGGAATAACAGTTGTTCCATTAAATATTTTTGCCATAAATGAATGGCCTACACCTAAAAATGTACTTGAAGTTAGAAGCTTCATGGGGCTTGTTGGATATTACAAAAAATATGTTAAGAAATTTTCAAAAGTCACTGCCCCGATTAATTCGTTACAAAAGAAAGACAAAAAGTTTGTGTGGAGTGATAAATGCGAATCAACATTAAAAAATCTAAAGGATCAACTAACTTCTACACCTATTTTGACTGTTCTAGATCCAAATGGAAGCTTTACGGTAGTAACAGATGCTTCCAGAGAAAAATTGAAAGGTATATTGTCGCAATATGATCATGTTATAGCTTATGAGAGAAGGAAACTCAAGATACATGAGTTGAATTATACTCCCCATGACCTAGAGCTTGATTCCATAGTTCATGCACTTCAATTATGGAGGAATTATCTCTTAGGTCGACCTTTTGAGTTAAAAACTTACCACCTTAGGCTGAAGTATATTTTCAGTTAGACAAATCTAAATGCAAGACATCGAAGATGGTTAGATTTTTTGGAAGAATATGATTTTGACATAAGTTACATTAAAGGTAAAAAATAGAGTGTTAGATGCACTAAGTCGCAGGAAACATATTTCCACACTTGTAACTTTGAGAACTCAATTTAAGGATGAAGTAAAGAGTATCATGAATTTTGATTCATATTTTTAGCAAGCAAAAACAACACTTGCTGCAAATCCTAATGATATAAGATACAAAGGTTTTAACTTTGATAATGAAGGAATTTTAAGATATGGGAATCAAGTGTATGTACCCTCGGAAAATGAGTTAAGGAAAAAGTTAATGATGAAATTTTATAATTCACATTACTAAAGACATCCCGAAGTTACAAAAATGTTTGTTGATGTAAAACAACAATATTTTTGGAAAGAGATGAAGAAAGACATAACTGATTTTGTTGCACATTGCCTTGAATGTCAGTGAGTTAAGGCTGAGCATATGTACCCAACTAGTTTATTATATCCTTATAGCATACCACAATATAAATGGAAAGTAATAAGTATGGATTTTATTCAGGGGTTGATGTCTAAGAATAAGAATGATGTTATTTTAGTTTTGGTTGAAAAATTAACAAAGCTAACACATTTTATTGTTGGTAATCTTAAGAATTGTTTACCAGTTTTAGCAAAAATATTTGTGCATGGACTTTTAAGATTACATGTAGTACCTGAATTGATTATATCTGATAGAGACTCTATAATGACATCCCATTTCTGAAAAAAATTAAATGCAGCCTTAGGAACAAAAATAAATTTTAGTTCCGCATACCATCCGGAAACAGATGGTCAAACAAAGAGAGTAAATTAGGTTATGGAAGATATGTTAAGAATGTATTGTATGGACCAACAATATAAATAGGAAGAATACATTCCTTTATTTGATTTTGTTTATAATAATACTTAGCATTCCTCACTAAAAATGGCACCTTTCGAAGATTTATATGGAAGGAAGTGCAAAACCCTATTTAGTTGGGATAACATTGAAGATAGAGAGGTAATTGGACCTAAAATGCTTACTGAAATAAAATAGCAAGTGAAAGTAATTTGTGAACAATTAAAAGAAGTTTATGGTAGGCAAAAAAGTTATGCAAATCTAAAAAGGGTGGATAAGAAGTTTGAACTTAGTGAAAAGGTATTTTTAGGTGTCAAGGCAAGAAAGAGATCGATTACCTTTGTTAAGGAAGCTAACTTATCACCTCATTTTGTGGGACCTTTTGAGATTGTAGAAGTGATTAGCCATGTAGCTTATCGCTTAGCATTACCTCCCACCTTGGCATAAATGCATGATGTTTTCCATATTTCTTTACTTAAGAAATATGTTTCAGATTTATCACATGTATTAAATTGGGATTCAATTCAGGTCTAAGACCCATGAATAATCGTGGTTGAACCCATAAGAGTCTTGGAAACTCGCTAGTGATTTAGGCTTGAATTTTGGGGATCACTGGGGCATCCTGTAGCATCTTAAAGACACATCCTTCTATGTGATCTAATTACCATGTTTTGATAATATTACTTAAGGTAATGTCTTTTGATTTTTGGTATGAAACCTAATTAATCTAAATGCATTTGATTATTTACTTTACCCTTAATGTAAGTTAAGGTGGATATACTTTTAAAGGATATTAATTCCTAAAAGGATTATCCTAAGTCATTGATATTAAATTACCCTAAGCCAATAACGAAAAATGACTAAGGTCCTAAGCTATGGTTATAACTAATGCTAAGGAAGCCTAACCTAGGTGACATCAAAATAAGGTAAGGGAAACCATGGTAAGTTAGGAGAATGGGTGGTGGCACCATTCTAAGGGAGATTTAAATGAAGCATTAAATGTTTGGTTATCGCCAATTTTGGCTGAGGCATGGGTGATTAAGAAATGTGCTAAAATACAACTTTGCTAAGCTTGGGTAAAGGAATTATTAACTATTAGTGGTAACTAAATAATGGTCTGACATTGACAAGAATATGAGAGGCCACTGGAAATCTGGATGACATTAATGAGTCTTGACCCTTGAACAAAAAACACCTAGGAATTGACAAGATGGGTTTTGGGAAAAAGGAATGGTTTGGTTCTGTTTTGCATTCGGATTTTTCAAGCTCCATGGATCTGCATGTAGTATTTTCATTTTTTGAACTATAAGTTCAATTATGTTACAAATTAAATATTTCCATTACATGGTGGAAATAATGGAAAAAATGTATTGTGGAAACTATAAAGGAAAGATGGGGAAATTTTCAGAAGATTTGGTTGGATTATTCGATGGAGATCTTTCAGTGGAAGCTTTGCAAGTAGTTTAAAGCATGGAAATGAAATCAGGAGGACTACCAGACATGATAGGCTCTATATCTTTAATATTTCTTGCTTTATTTAACGATTTCATATAAAGAAATACGCTCTTCGTGAAATCACTTCTGAGATTCAGTTTCTTGTTTGTGTGTTGTTTTCTTTTCCTTTATTTTGTGGTTTTCATGAAAGTCAATGGGTTCTGGTTGTTAAAAAAGACACTGTATTATATGAAGTTTGTTATACTTTGAAAATGGGTCTCAAAATGGTTTGGAAATGACTATTTTTGCAAGATATGAAACTGTGAATGATTGTTTAAATGGATAGTGTGCTATCTATGCTACTGTTGATATATCTCCTTGTATCTACAATATTTTGGTGTTAAATTATACCACCGAGATCAAGTCGAAGCCTTCTTGGAATTTTTTTGGTGATTTAGTTTTCTTGCGGAACTGGGTATTAAGAAAAATAGTTATTTTTGTAGACTTCTCAATGCATGATACAAGCTCTTGTTTCGGGTTCTTTTGATAAATGGTTTTTGGTTCTGAATTTGTGACTTCTCTTTTTTTATAAAACTTGGTGAAATAATCTTGACCCATTATGGGTATAGACAACAGGGATGCCTCAAATTAATTTTGAAGGCATAATGGTGAGGGTGTCAAGTAAGTTTCATGTTTCCCTTTTTAGTGGTGTTTTACACCCTTCTTGGGATGACTTGTAATGGAAAGGGGTGACTGGTAAAGCTTCATGTCCCTTTTAGTTGTTTTTTGTTTTGTTAACTACCCTTCTCGGGTTGGCTTTAGTCTTGAGTTTAGTTTGGTTATCGACCGTCCCAGTTCTTCATGTTATTAGCTCATGGGTTTCAATTTTTTTTGTTTTCAATGTTCTCTCGAAGATTTGTTTGTTGATGAGTTTCGTGGGCTGGGTGTCGATGTTTGGTATCTGATTTTTTATTATGTTTTGGAGAATTTTTGGATACTGGGTCAACAGTTGTTTACAGGGGATATATTATTTAGTGACTGAAACTTGTTCTTTATTGAATTTTATCTTTTTACAAAATGTCTCAGTGGAGAGTGTGCTCTTATTTTGAATTGGATTTAAGTGAGATGGTAGCTTCAAATTTTTATGTGATCATTTTTTTAAGAGAATTATAAATCCCGAATTCTAGAACCCTGAACATTAACAGGTGAAGGCAACACTCTATGCATTTAAAATTTTTGCTCTTAGGGTATTATCATCTTGTAATTTTTTTTGTGAGAGTTGTTTTGTGACTTCAACCACTAGTTGAATCTTTGGTGCTTACAGTCTAGTTATAACCCTTTTGTTGAATGGCTTGAATTGAATTGTGTTGATAAATTTTGATTAAATCTCTATTTCATTATGTACAATAGACCCTTATTGAGTGCTTATCTTTTATTCAAATTCATTTCAAATTTGGGATTGATTAACCCTCTTGTATAATGTACAGTGTGTAAATTGGGTCTTGTCGAGTCTTTTCTTTGTTTTAATGACATCCTGTTATGGGATAGTGATAGGGATTTGGTTATTGATATTTATTGTGAAAGTATTATGTCCATGTCGAGTCATTCTTGTTTATATATCAACCACTTTTGGATTGGTGATAGGGAATTGGTTTGTAATAAAATGGAAAATTAAGGCTTGGTGAATTAATTCTATATTGATGAGGATTGATCATAATTTTTTATTTATTATCTTCTATAATAGTTGGCTGTAGTTTTAAATGTTATCATGTTTGAAATGATTATCATGACTGTAACATAGATGGAATTAATTTTGTTGGTTTACTTAAATTATTTTATGAGCAATTGGGTCCTAAAGAGACATAAATTACTTCCTTTCTATTTATGACATTGTGGTTTTTTGGGCAGACTTTTTAATTTTTCTTATTTTGGATACTTGGAACATTTTTATAATCAATAGTGTTCATTTTACGAAGTGGTTAGATAAAATAATATTGTGTTAATGTTTTAGTGCTTATCATGCTTACTTGTTGTGAAGTGACTCATGTTAACAATTTTGTAGATGGATTTCGTGAAAAGTGAAAGGAGAAAGACTTATAAAAAGTTACATTTGTTTTATTAATGAAGTCATGTATTTTATTCGGATACTTAATGTATTGAAATGCTCTTGAAAGGAACTTGTTTGAAAAAATATGTGGGAATATCACATTATTATTTTGTACTACAGAGAAATGTTTTCTTAAAGTCTATGAAATACTTATTAAGTACGAAATGAAGTGAATTCCTTTTCTAATAAATGAATTGTTGTATGAGTGGTTTGTGATAATTGGCTTATATATGCTGCATATATGAATTAGATATGATTAATATTCTTAAAATATTAACATACATGACTTAATAGTTATCTAAAGTACACAGTTTTGTTTGGTTAATAAACTATTTATCTGATACAATTAATTAAGGGGTAATGGTCAGACTATGATTATTATAATATATAAATTCTTATTCGGAAATGGGAATAAGAATAGTATACTATAAAGATGGATGTGGAATTCTTATTAAATTTATCCTCTTTATGTTTTCCAAATTAATAAAAAGGACATTAGTGAAAGAGGGTTTAAACCCCGCAAGCGAGGATCACGAGGGACGACGTGCTTATCAACGGACATGCGAACGATAGTGTGAAGAGATCTCGGGAGGAGTGATCATCAACTGAATGTGCATGCAAAGATTTAAAACATGGGCAGAACCTAGTTAAGCCATAAAAATCTCCTCTATCTCATAGTTCAAATGGGGTGTACATATAGGAGGTCCTGAGTAACCCCCAGTGCTGCAATCATGACAACTTGAGTAAAGAGGGGGAGTTACATTTCCAGAATAGAAGTGTAACTCCCAATGACACATATGACACACTGACGTGCTGACGTACTGACGTGTAATAGAATCTCATAATGACCCCTAAATGACACATGGACCTACGATCTCACCTAAGTGAGATGACTCACTTAATGATGTGGAAAATAATACACACCAACACCCCCCCTTCATCGTAACTTAGGATGATATGGTAAGTCAAAAATGAGAAATGGGTCCCAACAAAAAGCTTGAGGAGGTACCCATGTACAAGAAAAAGATACCAAGCATTGAAGGAAAACACAGTGGGAAAAACATCCACAATAAGAGAAAAACACACTCTCTAATCTAAGAAAGATGCCAAATATGGGTCCCGGCCATAGACGAGCCTGAAAAGGTACCCATGTACAAAGAGGCAATATCTCGGAAAGAAGAAGAAGAGAGAAGAAGAGGGAGACGAGAGGAATGCAGAAGATGCAATGGATGGATCTAAACTCTGCAGCTCTAGGAGGTCTCCCAGAAGAATGTTGATGATGAGATCCTCTGCCTCTGGACTAAAGAAGAGCCACTCATAATGAACTATGTGCCTGCCAGGTTAGGAAGGATATAAATGACGTGCTAGAAGTCCGCCCACTCCACAAAGGAAATTGAAGGTAGCAACACAAAGAACTCTGAGTCTGGTGCATGGAAGTGAGACATAGGTCTAGCGAGTGAGTGCCAAGGAACCGAAGGTAATGACATGTGCGTAGAACTACCAAAGTGAAGAGGAACACCTGTATAAAGGATGTCCAAGTGATGTGAAGGGAAAAAAACATCCTCCACAACAGAAAAGAAATCTAAAGCTAAGGGTGGATCAATAGAGATGATTCCCGGAAGGGGCACTCCCAACAATAGAGATGATGAACTCCTCTAAAACACCTGTTGATGGATGAGGGACCCGTAGTGCATCACAAATAGACTCTGTGAAAAGACGACTAAGGTCAGGTAGATACTCGTCCTAATGAGGGGGATCAATAAACAGAAGAGTGATGTCAGATAGGTATGAGTCATCCAATGAACGTAGAGGAGTGGAAGGGGCCTCGCACACTGGAAGTTGAAAGGAGGCTGATGTAATGACTGTATGAGGCTGAGTAGGAGATTGCTTGATATCTGATTAGATGTGGGGTGTGTGAAAACTCTTTGGAATAGTGAGAGAAAGAGGAGAGAAGTCCTCTGTAATGATCTCGACATCAAAACTAGGTGCACAATTCTTGTCATCAGAAGTAGAACCAAACGAGTCTATGTCAACGAAACTATCATCACACGAAGAATAGGAGACAACTGAATCAACAGCAGCAACAATGGCGGCAGTATGTGAAGGGTCTCCATAGAGGGACTGAAGAATGCTCTAGACACGGTGAGGTGGATCTAAGTCTGCCACGTGAAACTAAAGAGAATGAGAGACATGCATCATCATGTGACCAAATATGTGGTCACAAGTGTCGAGAAAGTCCTCTAGATGACGATGATCAGCGGGTGCAGGAACTGGCCCAAGCAAGAAGGGTAAAATACCCTCGTGGGTGAAGTAACGTTCCATGGAAGCACGCCAAGATGAATAGTCCCCTCTCTCGGTGAGAAGTGGCGGAGGATGTAAAGAAAACCTACGATGCTCAAGTATGGAAAGAGAACTCTCCATGATGAAAAATGTAAGATGCACAAATGCAAGACGTCAAACTCGGCTGATAATGCATCTACGTGTGAAAGCCCAAGAGTACAATTAACCCCCCCAGAATGTGGTACTTTATAAAGTAGTGTGTTTACAAAACTGACAATTTCATCACGTAATGTGCGAAACATCATGCAACTTTGACTAAATAAGCGCTAAAAAACGAACAGCGAGTCAAAAGTTATAGCATTAAAACGATTCCCACAACTGATGGAAAATGTCACTAGATGCTGCAAATGCATTAAAAAAGTGAACGAAATGGGTGCAAAGGGTATCATGTGGGTACCCGTTGGAAACAACATAAAATTTTAGGCATAGTTTGTTTTGCTTGCGAGGGGGGATTAGCCTCCTACCAACCCCGATCTTGCCCTCCGTCTTCGACACTCGAAGGAAGGACATAATACAAGCAAAAAATGCAGCCCCAAAATATTACAATGCCATGAATAATGTTTTAATCCTTAAAACATTAAAAACATGTTGTTTTTACCTCCAAACAATTTCTAAAAGGTAGCTGACTGCCCATGCAAAAGGGCGAGCTAGCAATGTTGACTGAGCTGAAGTCCAAGCCACGTGTTGGAGGAGGGGCTTGGGGCCATGTGTTGGAAGCATTTCATAGCAATATGACAATAATAGGTTGTCCACATGGAGGATGGAGTTAAAAACGGCCACTGAGCTAGTTTCCAAGGAAAAACCCACGATAAAATGCTATAGGACTGTATGGCCACGTGTCAACGAGGTGGATGGCGGCTGAGTTATTCATGGAGAGTAACAACAAGGAGATGACACCATGTGCTGAGAGGTGAGTGTAACAACCAAGCGGGAGGATTTGGGTCAATTGACCAAGTCTTGTAACTGTTTGAAGGTGATGAGACTGCAGGCTTCAATGAAAAATGTGTTGGAATGAACCTGGAGCTAGGTGTGAACAGATGTGTTACACAGTGAGCCATGAACAGAAGCAACACATGAAGTGGAAGTCTGAGGCTAGCTTGCATGCAAGAAACACATGGTAAGGTCGACACACTATAGGAAAACCACACAGAGTAGGGCCGAATGGAATAGATTGAGCCTAAGATCTCCAAACGGAGGTAATGAATGTGCACAAAGAACAAGGAGCACAGTGAGGTAATCACGACCCAAACTAGGCCAAGAAGGGATGAGAAAGAATCTCCAACGGAAGGAGTGAACCAGGGAAGCCAACTGGAAGCGGAGAAAAACTCAACCACGTGGTGTAAGGGCCGAGCACAGAACATGGGATGAGGTCAATGGTCATGCAAGGCCAAGATCCCACTTCTAATATGAGCACAGGTTCATCCAACGAAATAGGACAGGGAGGAACTTGAGTGGATGCAGATGCACAAGCAAGAGCTCGAATGTAAGGCAAGAGGCCTTCAATGCAAGAAGTGAAGAAACTAAGTGGCCAAAGTGAGCCAATGTGGAACGATGAGCCCAAACCGGCATGAACGCATCACGATGAGATGGTATGAGGCATAAGAATGAAGCAAGATAGTGAGGAGGAAGTCAGCTCGGTGCCAAGCTCAGGGAGCTGGGGATGAGTTGGAAAGAAACCACCATCTAAGAACTTCATAAATCTACACTGAAACTAGATCTGTAACCTAAACAGTAAAACCTCCTCCAGAACTGCGTACAAATCCTAAAGAATTAAGCGATCAAGGACACAAAACCTTTAAAACACTAGAAACTCAAACAAAAACCTCGAACACCCGAGCAAGAAACCGGAACCCATGAACACGAATAGAGGTATAAATTCCTGAAATCAATGCAAGAAGAGCATGATCGGAATAACCATTACAAGACACGCAATGAGAACTGAATATCATGTCGAAAGCTGGAAAACACACACATAAACGCCAAAGAGTGCATGGATCCACAAGATTCACTTTGATAGAATGAAAGAGGGTTTAAAACCCGCAAGCGAGGATCACGAGGGATGACATGCACATCAACGGACATGTGAACAACAGCGTGAAGAGATCTTGGGAGGAGCGAGCATCAACCGAATGTGCATGCAAAGATTTGAAACACGGGAAGAACCTGGTTAAGCCATAAAACTCTCCTCTATCTCATAGATCAAATGGGGTGTACATATAGGATGTGCTAAGTAACCCCCAGTGCTGTAATCATGACAACTTGAGTAGAGAGAGGGAGTTACATTCCCTGAATAGAAGTGTAACTCCGAATGACGCATATGACGCACTGACGCACTAACACACTGACGCACTGACGTGTTGATGCACTGGCGCGTAAGAGAATCTCATAATGACCTCTAAATGACACATGGACCTACGATCTCACCTAAGTGAGATGACTCACCTAATGATGTGGAAAGTAATACACACCAACAATTAGTCCTTAATTAGAGAGAAGAGAATACTTCCTTATCATCGTTAAATAAAAACCGCTGTATGTTATCCTTATTTCTGTGATAAAGTATAGATCAATGTTGTTGTCGGGCTGGATGCTCTTTTTTATGGGAATGTTAATGGTAATTGGAAAGTGTATAAGAATTGTAAGATGGATTAAAATATATGAAAACACTAAGAATAATTAATAAGTTTTCAATAAAAATTTGTTACATTGATAAAATTAAGCAAAGAGACTTAATGTTCTTACTTATTTGATTCTAAATGAGATTTAATGCTCAATGAAAACAATGGTTAAGGATTAAAGAGTTCATAAGCATGAACACAAATTGTATCTACATACCTTCAAATGGTGTCAAAGTGCATTTAAGATCCTTTCTTATTGGATCAATCATATGTACTTACTGGACTCCTAGGTACGATGTGCAATTATTAATTAACCCAATTAATAGGCTGAAGGTTAATAAAATTTAATGACTCTTAAGTATGTTAGTTCTGTTAGAGGAAATTAGTAGGTTATTGTAGTGTAGTTGCTGCTGTAGAGTACCCTCTTAATGACAAATGTCATTAGGAGGATACTTTGAAATAATCACTAGGCTTTAACAACCCACTCAGTTCATCTAGCTCAAATGTCATAAGTGGAAGTTTGGTTCATAGTTTTACTCTAAATTAAGATAGGCATATGGAAAAGTGTACATGTCAACTCATGTTGATCTAGGGTAAATAAACACACTTGAATTGATGAGAGTTGATTTGAGTATGTTTATTTATCCTTAGTCACCATGAGTGGACTGCAACACTAGTGTATGTCAGCTGTCCCTATTTAGTGTGAAAATCAGACTTAGATTTGGTTGAAAAAAGTCAAGGAAGACCAATATAGATAATAGATCGAGGGTTAAAGACATATTCCTTTCGGAAAGTATGCCTTCTTGGAATGTAAACATTGTAAACATGTTTAAAACTTTGGCCAAAGTATCATAAACTGCTGGCTGCATTGTATTAAGTCACCTAGTCTAAGTTGCGAGATTTCATATGAGTATCAGTAACATATATTCAGATAGGATTGATAGACGAAACTTTTGAGTGACCCATAATGGATAAAGGAACCAAATTATACATTGTATAAATAAGAACAAGTTAAACATGAGTGATCGGTTTAATACTGAGTCATGAAATGAGAGATCAGTGTTACACCGAGTCATTACAGTTGCATATGGTTTTATATTATGAGATGGACTGACAATGAAATGTGTGTTCTAAATTGTATGAATTTAAAACATAGAACATTATGCAATTTTTTTTCCTTGTTTCTAAGTCATAAAATTGGATTTTACATTTTGGTATCAGAGTCGAAGGTTGTAACTCTTGGGCCTTTTGAGTCCATATCTAATAAAAAAGTAATTTGTTGGTAACAAAAAATGGTTAGAACAAGGGGAGGTACTACAAATAATCCATCTCCAGGTGGAGATTCAACTACCACAAAAAAATTTGATGATATTCTTGTTGCTTTTTAATCACTAAAATAACAAAGGGCTTATATTTTTTAAAGATTCTTTGTTTACGTAGGGAGAGTTGATTTAGATACTTAAATTTTGCATAGTTACAAATACATCACAACTCTCTAGGTATGGCTTTATTTAAAGGTAAAAAGATTTTTTTAATCTAGTGAAAACCTTTCTCTGCTTTTACCTGTAGAAAACCATTTTTTGCTTTTATATTACATTGACTGGTGTATTATATACTAGAAATAAGATCTGCCTAAAACTAAATATGTAATTTATAGCCGGGTAACTTGTAAATAGTTTTGTAAAAACTGTTAAGAAATCATGGACTTTGCAGCAATGAATAAGTAATCTGGGCACGTTTTTTTGCTTTCCCGTCAAGCATCCTCCTGTTGAGTGCCAGATGTTGTAAGTTTCCTGCAACTGAACATTGGACGTAAGTTTTCCATTATTTTGCGAGATGCGGTTTAAACAAGGATACTTCTGTAGCGGAAATGTTAGCTGAACATAGACTTCCATTATGATCAATGTAATGCATAGTATTCTATAATCTGTAGTACATTATGAAATCTTAACTGTAACTGAGTATTTGTGACTGTTTTGTTAAAATTTTCTATTCGTGTGTTAGCACAATATCAAACTGACAAAAAGTGTCAGTGAGACTGCAAAGGCTACACCCATGGCTCTTTTAATATCTTTTCATTGGAGGATAGGTATATGTATACATTTTAACCAGTTTTGATAGGTTTTGTAGAATATTTGATATGAGCAAGCATAGAAATTGAGATGGGAATTCCTACACATAAAGAAGAATTTCGAAAGCATGCACTACCAGACTATTCTCCATCACGTAATGCACCTACCTTTATACCACACATGGAAAGTCCCATTTCTAATGATTGGTAAAAACAAGTTTTGTGGCTAATAGAAATAAGCCTCCGCACTGGTGTGCCAAGTCATCCACAACTTGTTGTGAATAACTAGAAATAATTTTGTAAGGAATATTAATAATGGACAGGAGGCTTATGGAGGTCAAAACAACAATTTCAAGACCGTAAATAAGTTTGAGCCAAAAAGGGGATTCGTAGGGGTTGTTTTAACTATGGTAATGATCACTACTCAAATCAGTTCCCTCTAAAGAAAGATGATAACAACCAACAACATAAGATACATGTTGTAGTAGGTGATAAGTAAGCTGAAAAGTAAGTTATGCCCATAGAAGTGCCAGGTAAATTATTTGGTACACCTATTACTATAATTTTCTATATTGGTGCTACATAATGTTTCATTTCTAATAAATTATTTGCAAAATTAAAAATAAAATATGGAATAATGGAAAAATCTTGGATTGTTCACTATGGTAATAATGTTATCCATACTGTTAGTAAATGTCTGTTTGGAGCAGTTTTAGAATTACTAAGTTTTTCTACCAAAGTAGACCTTTATGTTGCTACTTTGGGATCATATGATGTCATTATTGGTGTTAAATGGCTTACTACACGTAAAAAAAATGTTGATTGTTTTGAAAAACATTAGATGCCTTGATGATCTACAGAAAACAATAGACATTCATGGGGTAAAACAAGAAATTTCAGTTAGGTAATTGTTAGCTATGCAACTTAAAAAGGCCAAAAATAAAGACTGCATGTTGTATGCAGTAAAAATTTCCGAAACAACAAAAGGAGATGGTAATTTCTTTGAAAAGTATCCACTATTAAGGGATTTCAGTGACGTGTTTCTGGAAGAACTACCTGGACTTTTGCCTAAACAAGAATTTGAATTCACAATACAAATCAAACCTGGAACTGAACCTATTTCCAAGGCACCTTACTGCATGACTAAAATTGAACTGGTATAACTTAAGGCACAGTTATAAGAATTTTTTTCTAAAGGATTGATAAGACCGAGTCTCGCATTGGGGAGCACTGGTAATATGTAATAAAAATGATGGAACACTTAGAATTTGTATTGAATATCAAATGTTAAACAAAGAAATAATAAAAAATATATATCCTCTTCCTAGGATTGATTATATGTTTGATCAGATGTGTGGTGCATCAGTTTATTCAAAAATTGATCTTTGTTCTAGATATCATTAATTGATTATTAAGGATAAATATATTCATAAAACAAATTTTAGAGCAAGGTATGGACATTATGAATTCACTATTTTACCTTTTGGTTTGACAAATACACCTACAACTTTCATGAATTTGATGAATAATACCTTTCAAGAATACTTGGACAAGTTTGTACTCATTTTATTGGATGATATTCTTATCTATTCTAAGAACATTTAGGAGCAAAAGGAGCATTTGAGTATTGTACTTGAGATTTTGAGAAAGAGAAAATTTTATGGTAAGTTGTCCAATGGTTCTTTTTATGAAACAAAAATGCATTATTTACGACATGTCATAAGTAAAGATGGAATGACAGTTGATCCATCCAAGGTTGCTACCATAATTGAATGACCTACAACTACAAATGTACATAAAGTTAGAAGCTTCATGGGGTTTGACAGATATTACAAAAAATTTGTTAAGGACTTTTCAAAAGTTGCTGCCCCGATTACTTCGTTACAAAAGAAAGACAAAAAAATTGTGTAGAGTGATAAATGTGAATCAAAATTTAAAAATCTAAAGGAACCTCTAAATTTTTTACCTATTTTTACTGTTATGGATCCAAATGGAATCTTTACGGTAGTAATAGATGCTTCCAAAGAAGGACTAGGAGGTATACTGTTGAAAAATGATCATGTTATGGCTTATGAGAGTAGAAAAATCAAGATACATGAGTTGAATTATGCTCCCCACGACCTAGAGCTTTTTGCCATATTACATGCACTTCATGTATGGAGGCATTATCTCTTAGGTAGACCTTTTGAGTTAAAAACTTACCACCTTGGGCTGAAGTATATTTTCAGTCAGCCAAATTTGAATGCAAGACATCAAAGATGGTTAGAGTTTTTGGAAGAATTTGATTTTGACATAAGTTACATTAAAGGTAAAGAAAATAGAGTGACATATGCACTAAGTCATAGGAAAAATATTTCTGCACTTGTAACTTTGAGAACTCAGTTTAAGGATGAAGTAAATAGTACCATGAATTCTGATTCGTATTTTTAGCAAGTAAAAACAACACTTACTGCAGATCCTAATGATACAAGATACAAAGGTTTTAACTTTGATAATGAATGAATTTTAATATATGAGAATTGAGTGTATGTACCCTCGAAAAATGAGTTAAGGAAAAAGTTAATGATGTAATTTCATAATTCACATTATTCAGGACATCCCGAAGTTACAAAAATGCTTGTTGATGTAAAACAACAATATTTTTGGAAAGGGATGAAGAAAGACAT
The DNA here is from genome assembly GCA_019776745.2 of Taxus chinensis. NCBI lineage: Eukaryota > Viridiplantae > Streptophyta > Pinopsida > Cupressales > Taxaceae > Taxus > Taxus chinensis. The sequence continues at coordinate 60,629,615 of CM034152.1, read as the reverse complement.
AAATAATTTTGTTGCACATTGCCTTGAATGTCAGCGAGTTAAGGTTAAGCATATGTACCCAGATGGTTTACTGTATCCTCATTGGAAAGTAATAAGTATGGATTTCATTCAGGGGTTGCGTATGTATAAGAATAAGCATGATGTTTTTTAAGTTGTGATTGACAAATTAACAAAGGCAAAAAATTTTATCGCTAGTAATCTTAAGGATTATTCACCATTTTTAGAAAGAAATATTTTTGCATGAAATTTTAAGATTACATGGAGTACCTAAATTGATTATATCTGATAGAGAGCCTAAAATGACATCCCATTTCTAGAAAACACTAAATGCAACCTTAGGAACAAAACTAAATTTTAGTGATGCATACCATCTGGAAACAAATGTTCAAACAAAGAGAGTAAATTAGGTTATGGAAGATATGTTAATAATGTACTGTATGGAATAGCAATACAAATGGGAAGAATACCTTCCTTTAGTTGAATTTGCTTATAATAATACTTATCATTCCTCTCTAAAAATTACACCTTTCGAAGCATTATATGGAAGGAAGTGTAGAATCCCAATTAGTTGGGATAACATTGAAGATAGAGAGGTAATTGGACCTAAAATGCTTACTGAAATGGAACAATAAGTGAAAGTAATTTGTGAACTATTAAAAGAAGCCGCTGATAGGTAGAAACATTATGCAGATCTAAAAAGGGTGGATAGGAAGTTTTAACTTGGTGAAAAAGTTTTTTTACATATCAAGCCAAGAAAGAGCTCCATTACCTTTGGCAAGGCAACTAAATTATCACCTCATTTTGTGGGACCTTTTGAGATTGTAGAAGTGATTAGCTCTGTAGATTATCAATTAGTATTACCTCCCACCTTGGCACGAATGCATGATTTTTTCCATATTTCTTTGCTTACGAAATACATTTCAGATTTATCACATGTATTAAATTGGGATTCCTTTCAGGTCCAAGACCAATGAATAATTGTGATTAAGCCCATAAGCATGTTGGAAACTCACCAGTTGCACTTGTGAAATCAAAAAATTAGTTAATACAAAGTCCAGTGGGACCAATTTAATGAAGAAAGTGCAACATGGGAAAACCTTGAGAATATAAAAAATTGCTTTTCCTCATCTATTTGAATATAATTAATTCTGATTTTTGTGATAATTAAATACTTTGATTGAAAACTATCTTTAATTTCTACCAATTTTGGGAAGGTACTATATTTTTTTAGTACTGGGAAAACAAATTTTGATGTTGTAATAAGTTATGAAAGACTTGAATTTCTACAAATCTTTTTTCTGTTTGAAAATTTTGTGGATAGAATATTTATAATTATAATTACTTTTCTTGAATATGAATGTGGATTGAGTTATTCATCAAGATGATGATGCTTTTTAGAGGGGAGGTATGTAATGCCTCTTCTATGGTTGATATCTTTGCTTTCTTATGTAACTGAAGTTACAAATGTTTATATTTGATTCTTGTTTTGAAGGCGGTGTACTATTTAAAATTGATTAACCATGTTTGTTGTAGATGATATGTTTTATCTTCTAAAAATTGGATACAATCATACTATGGAAATTATGAATTGATATTGAGGTATTTCATATACTCTTTATGCTGAACTATGAAATACATTATGTATATTGGTGAAGGAAATAAATTTAGTCTTATAAGAATATGCTAGTTCATTGTCTAATTTGGAATAAAGAACTAATTCTCAGTCTATCTCATTGCTAATTCAGGAATAACTATACCTTGGATTAATTGTAGTGATCCAAGTAATGTTTATGATTACTATGATGTTTTGATCATTTTGTTAAGCCAGGTCACCATATTCTATAGCTGAGATGTCTTCATACTTAGGATTGCATTTTGGGGATCACTGGGGCATCCTGTAGCATCTTAAGGATGCATCCTTCTATGTGATCTAATTACCATGTTTTGATAAAATTACTTAAGGTAATGTATTTTGATTTTTGGCATGGAGCTTAAATAATCTAAATGCATTTGATTATTTACTTTACCCTTAACCTAAGCTAAGATGAATATATTTTTAAAGGATATTAATTAATAAAATGATTATCTTAAGTCATTAATATTAAATTACCCTAGGTGGCATCGAACTAACCTAAGGGAGACCGTGGTTAGCTTGGATGGAAAGTTAGGAGAATGGGTGGTGGTACCATTCCAAAGGCTTACTGGGAGATTTAAATGAACAATTAAATGTTTGGTTACCACCAATTTTGGCCGAGGCATGGGTTATGAAGAAATGTGCTAAAATAAAACTCTGCTAAGCTAGGGTAAAGGAAATTCTAACTGTTAGTGGTAACTAAATAATGGGTTAGCATTGGAAAGAATATAGGAGGCAACTGATAGTATGAATAGAATTAATGAGTCTTGACCCTTGAGTGAAAACCACCTAGGAATTGACAAGACGGGTTTGGGGAAAAAGGAATGGTTTGGTTTTTTTTTACATTCAGATTTTTTGAGCTCCCACTGCAAGATATCCTAAGCATATCGGCTCCAAAAACTCATACAATGCTGAAGAAGTGTGGTATGCACTGTGGTATGAATCCACTACTTGATCATAGAACTCAAAAACAACTGACATTGTGCTTCACTAGAATAGCTCCATGTAAGGAGACTGTCAATGGAGTGATGTCGAAAATGTAAAAAAAACACCAAACATAATTCGATCAACTGCTTCAAATAGGTGTGCAACGATCCAAGAACAACCAAGGCAACAAGGCACAAACACGAGATCCAAATAAATAGGAGTTCCACGATCCAATAAAATCCAAGGTAACAAGGCAAGGACACAAAATCTGTAGAAACAAGATCAACTACTATAAATAGGTGTGTCATGATCCAAGAACAATAACCAAGGCAACAAGGCAAGGACACGAAATCCAAATAAATATGATTGCCTTGTTGCCTTGGTTTTTCTTGGATCGTGGCAAACCTATTTGTAGCAGTTGATCAACTTATGTTTTGTGTTTTTTTGCACTTTCGACATCACTCTATTGAAAGTCTCCATGCATGGATCTATTTTGGTGAAGCCCAGTGTCAGTTGTTTTTGAGTTCTATGATTGAGAAATGGATTCAGACCACCGTGTGCACCAAACTTCTTCAACATTGTACAATTTTTTGGATCCGAGCTTCTTAATATATCTCGCAGTGGGAGTTTTCTCTCTCTAATTTGTTATTACTGGTTTTGGGCACCTTACAGTGTCTGATTTTCCCAATTATTGTACGTGGGTACCTCATAAGGATTTTCCTAGTTCTTTTTCACCCACCTAAGCTATGCTTATGGGAGGGTGTTAGTGTAGGTTATTATTTATCCTTTTATTTATTTATTAGGATAATTCTTACACTTGTGTTAGCCCTACACTTGTTGGGTTATCTTGCTATAAATATGTTTCATGTAATTCCCATTGTTAGTTTTCAATATATGTTCTTTTTAGCTTCCCCTAACCCTAGCTTAAGCTACCAGGACAACAAAAATGAAAGTTTAACTTTATTTCTGCAAATAAGGTATATGCTCCAAAACATCACCTCAAACTTGGCATACGCTTTCTCCCTTTTCCTTAAAACACTACATTTAAGATGTTTTTACTACCCATGCTTCCAAAAATCCTTAAACTCGTCAAACTCAACCTTCATGACTGTATATGATTGTGTATATGACACTTTACTATCTATTTGTGAATAATTAATGACAAAAATAAAAATTAATTAATCTAACTTTGAAACTTATCTGAAACCTCCCTTATTCACTCTTTAAACCCTGCAAATGATCTCGTATGCAAGAAAGTAGACTTCCATACAAGAAAACATGTAAAATTTATGACAAACATGTAAATTTTTCCTTCTACAAGATTTCATGCATCATTCTTAGTATGAGAAAAAATAAATAAACAAAAGCATCTTGATATACCTAGAAATTCATTCATCCCTCAAGCTAAACGATCAAGATAATGCATCAAACATAATATTTCTTCTTTATTCATCATTTTCCAAACTTACAAAGGTTCTTTCAGTAGATAACCTGCAAATTTTATGATATTTCTATGAAAAAATACAAAATCCCATGCATTATTAGGGTTTTCTCTACCTACTTACCCCCTCTTATTCCTTTACCTCCTTTCTCTTTTTCATTTGAATACTTTTTTGTTTTTACATATTACTTGGTAGTTAACAAAAATTACTACACCCTAATTAAGATGGCGACCCAACATGCACATGTGGGAGCTCATAAAGAGTTAAAAACCATTCATTTTATTCAAATTAGGCTTCAATAATTACTCCATAAAGTTTCATGACATCACATGGAGTATATCATGAGAAACATTTGTTTAAACCCTCTTACAAATTCAAATTTTCAGAAAGGTAATTTTGGAGGGAAAATGGAATTTTAAATATTTACAAATAAAGGAGGGGAGATATGGGTTGAAACCCATTCCTAATGACTGTAAATGACCTCTAACACCCATTCAAACAAAAATTGTTTAAGAAAACCAAAATTTCCTTCTTAAAATTAATGCTCCTAATTTAGACGATGACATTTGGAAAGAGGAATCTATTCGAAAAAGAGGAATTTCAAATGAGATTGAACCTATAGAAAACCTATATATGGTATACTGATATTGGGAGAGAAAATGCAGGTTTAGACTAGATTGGGTGTGCAATAGGGTTTTGCATAGGGGACGATGTCATTCAGAAGAGTAGGAATTATAGAAATAGAGTGAATCTAACCTAGTTCAAAGCATAGTAAGATTCATGTCAGGTTCACAAGAGTGTATGACATGTAAAAGAGAGGTTCCTAATAAGTTCTAAATTGTAGGGATTTAATCTAAGACCAACCACATCGTATAGATACAAAGGTGCTCAAGGAGAGATAATGTCGTAAATATAGAGGATAATAGTCCTAAATCTAGGATAGCTATAGGTTTTTAATTCCTATAACAAAGATAAAGATACATGTCCTACAAGGATTTTTAAATATAAAAGAGATAACCAAGGGGTGAATAAATTTAAAGGGCGTAATAGTAATAAGAAAAAACAATAGATCACTATAATCTATAATAATTAATCAAAAACACCAACAATAAACATATACATACATACAAAATAAGAGACTAAAGAGTGTTAGAAATACTTACATGTAGCATGCATATGACCATTGATGCATAATCCTCCCCAAAGACAACAACACAAAAAATCACTATGGGTGGAGTGGGGGAATGCTCAACAAGAATATATTCAGTCCTATGTCACTATTGTATCCCAAATATAAGAGAGGTAAGCTCCAAGAATCCCAAAGTTATCTAAATGTGCAAAATAGTATGAGAAAGAGTAATTATGTATAAATAGTAAGTAAAAAAGTGATGTTATGGTGGTACTACTTAGAAAAAGAAGGGGAAAATTTACTCGATGCCATCACCCATGGGTGATGGTGTCGGTGTTGGGTGACACCCTAAGGTAAAATATTGAAAACATGAGGAATGTAGGTCAAGGAATAAATGAGGATGCATGACGAAGGTCCAAAATGAATGAAAGTAAGGATAATAGATTGAAATAAGAAGTAAGCATACATGACGGGGGAATAAACATAGTGAGTGCAATGTGTGAAAAAATAGAAATAAGGTAACCACATGGTGACTGAGGATAATAGTGACATCTCTTAAATGTTTTAGTCTAGCCTACATGACCAAGTTTGATCATAACCCAATCGTAGTAGGCCCCTTAAGGAATCTTCTTAGGAGGAGAATGCATCAAAAACCCCTGTACAAAAGAAATGGTTAGGAAACATCAACAATATGGTGTGTACAAATGTGATGGAGAAAATAATAGTATACATAAAAAATTTAGGCTTTAATATGATTTGGATGAGAATTGGTTAGTAGTGTTAGAAGCACAATGGACTAATAGGGGGTGAATCCATCCTACATAACTTATTTCATTTACTATTCATCATTCATTATCATTTATACATCCATTCAATGAACCATGAGCCATGTGTGTGATTGGTTAAACATAGAAACAATCATTCATAATAACAAGAACAAGAGAGTACACAAGAACACACAATATAAGTGGGACACCCTTAATGGGAAGAAAAACTACCGAGACTCTTCTTATATTACACAAAGAAAATATATTTAGTGAAGAACCAACTTCATAAGGAACACCAACCCCTAGTTTAGTAGAGCTCTAACCCTACAAGGATCACTAACCCCTAAATTTAGTGAAGCCCCCAATCCACAAGGATGCTACAACCCCCCAAGATGAACAAACACCAAATGAGCCACATGATGATAATGATATCTGATTTTTTTTCTGCCACAGATAATGGAGATCTCTAATTCAACTCACACACTCATCTTTAACCCTTCTTTCACACAACTCATTCTTTTTATTCAACTTGGGCTTGTCTTGGCTCTAATCATTTACACACATGATCTACATCCTTCCTCAACTTGTAAAAAAATATTTCAGCGTTCATATCAAGCAATAAAACCTCCAAAAAACTTATCTTTGGGTCGCACTTTTCCCTCCAAAAGCATTAACACTCAAATGGACTCAAAACACTAACTTTATATTTTTTTCTTCATCCAAACATGAGAGAGGCCAATCCCTAATGATATTTTTGACCCAAATAACATCATAAAATTCAAATAAACTCATTATAATGGTCAAATATGACCCATATAGGTCGGTCATGGGGTAAGTGCACCAAGTTGGGGGGCCAAAAGGGGGTCTTAAGTGGACGTATTTTTCTGAAAAATAAAAAAACTTCAAATTGTACGAGTTTTTAGAAATAGTTACACTCAAAATTGGAAGATGTTGTAGAAATATGAATCATAGAATTTTGAGTCTAGTTTCTAAGCTACTAAATTCTATTGAAAACAGATAAGTTTAAGTAGGTCAAACAACTAAAATACCAACATGTGCTCTTGTTTTTGTTAAAAAACATAATAGAGTGACATTCGTGCCCCCCACAATTTTTTGAGCACCATTCAGTATTTTTGAAAACCCTTTGGTAGAAAGATAGCTAGGAGCATTTAGTTTGTGTTAGAATTTCTTTTTAGATTTTTTTAGCGAATTATTTTTTATTTATGATTTTTCTAGTACAAAAATTTTTGTTTTGAAAAATAACGGAGCTCTGACTGTGCCCCCCACCAACTACCTCAAATAATATCAAAAATTAGATTTTTTGTTTTTGAACATGTATATAATTATACCTAGTTTGTGCTAGTATAATTTTGTTTCAATTTCGATCACCAAAAAAAAAGATATACCATGAAAGATAGAGACATTTAAAAATCCAAAAATATCTATAAAAAGGCATAGTTAGAAAATAAATAATATGGAAACCTTATATTAGTCAGAAAATTTGAAAAATTATATTTTTAGAAAGAAGAAACTCTGATCTACGTCATGGTATAATAATTTTTAAATGGATCGATTGTTTTATTTTGATTTATCATAGAGGAAGTTGCATTTTTACATTTTCCTGCAAAAACACGTTGTTTGTTGTGTTTGTGCAGGTCCATGACTCAGGCTTGGGGATCCAATCCAGATCCCAAGCCTTAAGGCATGGCTTGGACAAAGAGAAAACATTAAACGCGTACGCGCTATTATGTGTACGCATTCTGTATAGTATATGTTTTTCATTTATTATTATTTATATTTTATTCTTTCTTATACTTCAAATTTATTTATGTAAATATAAGAAATTAGGGTCACTCTGCACCTTATGGAACTAGTCTCACAGCTCCATTAGTCACGATTTAGGAGATAGTTTTTTATAGTATAATCTGGTCAGTACATAGGTAATTTTCAGGCTTTCAGCATTCAACCTAAATCTTTTAGCATTTAAATTCTACAATCAAAACCCTAAACCATAAATCTTAAACCCTAAACCCGAGGCCCTAAACCTAAACCTTAAACCCTAAACCATGATCCCTAAACCCTAAAACATAAACCATAAATGTTAAACCCTAAATCCTAAGCCCTAAACATTAATCCTTAAATATTCAGCCCTTACCCATGAGCCATAAACCCTAAACCTTCAGCCTTAAGCCCTAAACCATGAACCATGATCCTTAAATGCTAAACCCTAAACACTAACTAAAAATTGAAAAACTTAAATCCTAAACCCTAAAACTTCAAACCAATAAACCCTAAACCCTAACCGTATAAACCCAAAACCCTAAAACAATGATACCCTAAACCCTAAAACCGGAGCCCTAACCTAAACCATAAGCTTAAATCCTAAACACTAAACCTTAAACCCTGAACTCGTGACTGAAACCCTTAACCCTCAAACCAGCGACCTAAACCCTTAAACTATAAAAAACCCAAACCCAAAATCAAAAATAAGTAAATCATAAACCCTAAATACTAACATCCTAAACCCGAAAACCGCATAAACCTAAACCAGTAAACTAAAACCATAGACCCTAAACCATAGAGACCTAAGCCCCTAACCTAACACTAAAACCAGAGCCCAGCTCAACCCCGAAACCTTAAACCAGTAAACTTAGAACCCCGAACCTAAACCATTAAACCCATTGAACCAGGAACCCTAAACCCTAACCCCCTAATCCATAAACCATAAACCCTGAACCTTAAGCCTGAACCCTACACATAATCCTCGAGCCCTAACAACCCTAGCCCTGAGTATTAACCCTAAATAGAGGCCGCTTTCTCGAACCCCTTATCATCTTAACTCGTACTAACCCCTAATTTTAAAAAACCCGTAACTTTGAACCCTGACCCTGAGTCCTAAACCCTAACCCATGTCCCCAAATCCTAACAAACCCTAAACCTAGTCCTAAGCCTAAACCATAAACCCTAAACCTTAAGCAGCCATAAATGTTTAATCCTAGAAGGTCCCTAACCCTAAACCAAACCCTAAACCCTAAAAACTAAATCCGAGCCCCGAGCTCTAAACCCCGAAACTTAACCAGGTAAACTCTGAAACCCGAAGCTTAAACCAATTAAAACCTGAACCATGAACCCTAAACCTAAACCCTAATCCAATAAACCATTAACCCATAACCCTTAAGCCTTGAAACCCTACACCAAATCCTCAGCCTAAACCCTGAGCCCTGAGTATTAAACCCCTTAAATATAGAGCCCGTTCTCAACCCCACTAAATCTTAAAACTCGTAACTACGCCCCTAAATTTTAAAACCCGTAGACTTTGAACCTGAAACCCTGAGTCATAAACCCTAAAACCATTGTACCTAAATCCATAAACCCGCTAAAAACCCTTAGTCCTAAGCCCTAAAACCTAAACCCTAAACCTTAACCATAAAATGTTAAATCCTAAAGGTCCCTAAACCTAAACCCTAAACACTAAAAACTAATTTTTTTTGTAAACCCTAAACCCTACCCCTAAACCATAAAAATTAAACCCTCAGCATAAATCCCTAAAACCCAATCCGCTAATACATAATTCCCTAAACCTAAAACCCTTAAACTAAAACCATACGCCCTAAACCCTAAAACCTAAAATCTATGACCTAACCCTTAGTTCCCTCAAAACCCTTAACCCTGAGACCTAAACCTAAATTATAAGTGACCCTAAACCCTAAATAAATATAATAAACCTAAACCCGACACTAACATCCTGGAACCTAAACTGTAGACCCTTAAAATCCGAACCTCTAAACATTGAACCTCTAAGTCCTAGATCCATGATCCATTAACCCCTAAAAACACAAATAATTAACCCTTAATCCTAACCCCTTAAACCTCATATATTCCAAGTAGATCCCATGAGTGAGTCAGTTTTGTTTAATATAGTCGGACCATATTCGTAGTATGTGCCTAGAACCATCATTAAATCTTTAACTTTACAATTACTCTTGTTTATTGTTGAGGTGGGCCGTTCCCTCTCTTAAATTCAACAGATGAAAGACATCAATTTTTGTTCCTATGAAGTCGATGAACCCTTTTTAGTTGAATACTCTTTGTCAATAATAATAAGAATGGTTAATACACAAAACATTATAGTGAGTGAAATACTTTGCATGTAATGGACATTTCCCTCCTTTAAAATATCAGTAGATGAAAGGCATCAAATTATGATGAGCCCTTGAATGTTTTGCCTACGAACTAGATGAACCCTTTTTAGTTAAATACTCTTTTTCAATACTTATAAGAATGGGTAAGACATAGAACGTTACAGTGACTTAAGGGGTGATCCTAATCCATGAGCCTTAAACCCTGAAGCCTAAACCTTAAACCCTAACCCCTAAACCCTAAACCTTGAGCCTTAAACCCTAAACCCTGAACCCTTTTCCCTAAACCCTGAACCCTTACCTTTAAACCTTGAACCCTAACTCCTAAACCCTAAACCTTAAACCCTAAACCCTAAACCCTAAACCCTAAACCCTGAGTGTTAAACCCTAAATCCTCAACCCTATGCCCTAAACCCTAAAGCCTGAGTGTTAATCCCTAAACCCTATACCATAAACCCTAAGAACTAAGCCATAAACTCTAAGCCCTAAATCCTAAACCCTAAAACCTAAACCCTAAGCCCTAAGCCCTAAACCCTAAACCTTGAGCCCTAAACCCAAGGCCCTATGACCTAAGCCCTAAGCCAAAACCCTAAGCCTTGAACCCTCAAACAAAAACCCTCAAACCTGAACCCTAAATATTAAACTCTCAACCCTAAACCCTAAACCCTCAACCCTGATCCCTATACCCTAAACCTTGAACCTTGAGACATAAACCCTAAACCCTCAACCTTGATCCCTAAACCCTGAACCTTGAGCCCTAAACCCTAAACCCTAAACCCTTAACCCTGAACCATAAACCCTAAAATATAAACCTTAAACCCTAAACCCTAAACAATGAACCTTAAGCCCTGAGCCCTAAACCCTAAAATTATAAATATGAGCCTTAAACACTAAACCTTAAACTCTAAACTATAAACCTTGAGTCCTAAACCATGATCCCTGAACCCTAAACCCTGAGCCCTAAACCCTAAACCCTAAATCATAAACACTCACCCAAAGGAAATTCCTAATAAGATCATTCAACATGTTTCAGTGTGTAGGGAATAATTTCTAAGATGATCGATCGAATAATTTATTTTTGATGAGAGACTACTTCCTATGAAGGCCTAAAAAGGCATTTTGGCCATTCTGTAGTTAATTGAACACCCTTCAGAACAAGCTAAAATGATCTAGTCATGTCACCGAGCTATCAAGGACCATTATTTGTGAAGTATTAAGGCATTGTTTGTCTCCATAAGAGACATATGAGAAAAAACATGTATGAGAATCATGAATTTGATTCCATGAAAGGATGCTTTTAGAGCTAGGAAAGGTGAAGGGATGATCTCTATATGGAGCACCATGTTTCTAAGAATGAGCAATCATCTAAGTTCACTTGATGTAATTCACTTGGTATTATTCGTAACAAATTATTCAACACCTAGTAGTGTTATCACCCCTTAAGGAGGAGGCACATTACAATAACCTCATTTTGGCCATAAGACAAGATTCCCATTCAAGGAACAATCCTCTATCTACAAACTAAGGATCTATTTTTAGTAAGGAGTAGACAAGCATCATAGATTTGATTCATGGTCACTAAAGTGAATAATGAACCAAATTTAAAAATTGGTACCAATTCAAGCAGTGGTAGGGAAAAAATCCATTTTAAAAGGTCAAAAAACCTAAAAATGACTATATGATTTCCCAAAACAAAGACCGACTATAATATATATGCCCTAAAAGTTTTAGGTCCTTTGTTGAAATCTTGAAAATGAGTAAGTACTGGCTAGATTATATTTTGAAAAAATATCTTCTAGATTATAACTGTTGGAGCTACGGGACCACTTCCATCAGGTACAAAGTGACCCTAATATTTTATATTTACTAAAATAAATTTCAATTATAATATTTATTTTATTATTTCTTAAAATATTTTACTATTTCTTATACTTTTATTATTTCTTATACTTAAACATTTATTTTTGTAAGTACGCCACCCAAAAACACATACATGGTTCATACTACTCAAAATACGTACACGTTTTAACTTCCCTAAATCGCGTACGTGTTTTTTCTTCTCTAAAATGCATACACATTTTGTCTTCTTTAAAATGCGTACGTGTTATAGGTTTGGAAATTACCAAGCCAAGAAAATTAAAACACGAGCGCGTTTTATCAAAACACGTATGCATTTCATTTGTTTTCAGGTTTTTGTCCACTTTTGGCCCCCCAACTTTATGCACTTACCCCATGCCTAAAACCTTCATACATGCACTAAAAATACTTAAAACCCCATCACTAGGATGAGAAAAATCCACTCATATAAAAACCATGCTTAGTCAAGATCCCATATTCACCACACATGTGTAATATAGAATAAAAAATCATACATGGTTGTACATTTTCTTGGAACAATTAAATATTTCATAATATGGGCTCACTGGCCCATATCCTTCACAAAATAGTTGTTTCCAGTACCATGTCTTTACCTTTGGGCCTTAAGATCACCCAAGATCAACTCAACTATGGAACGTGACCACTATATGTAACCATCTTGACTTGTAAATCACATCCATGCATATTATATCTTTTGAAACATCCACTAGTTCAAACCAAAACAAATTTTCTCTTCACCAAAATAATCTGACTAAAAACAAGTTTTGCAAACTCAGCTAATTTACACCCTTGATCTAACTTTCAAGACCTGAAAATTCCTTAAATAGCAACAAAATTCATACCTATTCACTTTATAGGTGATAGAAAGTATTAACAAATCCAACTCACGCCTCAACCAACTCAATATTTAAGTAAAAATGGTCATCTCCTTAAATAAAAACTTTATTATTTTTCAAAAATCAACCTAAAAGATCCATCAAATCAACTCACCAAGACATAAAACATATACGACGGGAAATATATATGAATAAAATTTCTAAAAAACATTTTGGCTCCTTCCAAATCTAACTAGAAGGAATTTAACCAAAAACATCTCTACAACCTGCTTCTTATGCCTTCTAGGACTCAAGAACTGAGTACGAGCCCAACTTGCTCCATTACACCAAAAATCACTTCCAAGCTTAACAAAATCATGGAACATAATTATTAATGATGCATAAGTACTCAAAAACCTTCACCAATAAATAAAAACTCATAAACCATCACTTACCTTATGAAGTCACTTTACACCTTGCTAGAGCAGGAATCCTTCAATCTCGACCCTCAAAGAATAAGTCAAAACTTCTGCATATCATATCAAAATCTCAAGTTTGCTATACTAATGGAAATACATCTAAACCAGATTTACAAAAAAAATTGAATAAGCTCCTAATCCTCATGGAGCTCCTGAAATGTTAGTTTTACTACAAGATGCTTCTAACTGCCCCAAAAAACATTCTTCATAAATAGGGCACACGTGTATATCATTTTTAAGACAAACAATGACCTGAAACTCAAATTACAGGATAAAAAACAATGTTAATTTAATCTTTACCTTCTTTAGGAAACTTCTCCTTAAATTGAACTTCTTTAGAAACAAGCATTTGCAAGTGGGGCCCACAAATGGTCACATACTATAATATAATTTTTTGGAAATATGGAGGAGTCTTACACATCATTAAATCATAAATTTTGAAAAACCAATCAAAACGGGTCAGGTACAAGCAATCTTCTCCAAGTCACTCCTAGTTAGGGTTTAATTAGGGTTTCAAACCAGTTTATCTTGATAATGATCGTTCATAAAAAAGTGATGATAAAACCACATAATTATTTTTGTTAAATCTTCATAAATGACCTAAGAAGCCATGTAAAATATCTTAGGTCCCCATATAAATCATACAATTAACAACGAGCATAAGAAGGTTTACATTTGCTTTACAAACACATTGTTACTTACCCGATTTTGCCAAAACTTGCATATCTTGTAATTCCCTGTTAGAATGACCTAAAATTTTCCATGAAGCATCATGAAAATATCCTCTAACTGTACATACTAAGCATCTAGCACAAATATCTCTCAAACTCTATCCAATCTCATTTACTTGTGCTTTCTTGTCAGTTTCCCATTGTTTGCTTCCCAATGACCTCATAAATGCATCAAAACATTGAATAATGACTTGAAACACACCATACATCTCAAGTAAAATTTCACCATTATTTTACCATGGTCCACCATGAGTGATTGGCTCCCTTTCTCATACCTCCATACCAATCTACATGCTCCATGACAAGAAACAAACTTGGAATGACCAGACTCAACCATGCCATCTCATGAACTAACCATGATGACCTTATGTAGATCCATAAACACCCGTGAAACATCACACCAACCATGTTGACCTCATGAGAACACACAACCAACTCAAGAGAGCTCATACAGTGAATCAATTCGCTAGACCATGTACCATGACCTCTTAGAACTCACCAAATATTGGTACTACCGATATACCTTCATCTTTTACACATGAGTAATATCACATGGAGAATCATATGACCCCATGACACCATTTACCATCAATGGGGTTGGTATAAATGATAACACAAACACATAATGGACAACATGTAGTATATACAATACAAGAAACCATGGAAAATCTACTACACCACTTGGCTCCATCCAAACAAAGAGACTAAAAAAATATGCAAGGAAACTATATACAAACTTATAAAGATGTATAGTTAATGCTTATTCAAATAAAATTTTTTGAAATAAGAGAATAAGTTCAAGCAAAAGGAAAAATAATTGATATCCGTGTTGGGTGATGTCACGTCATACTGCATGCATTTTTTGGGTTGGTCGTTTGTGACCCAATGGGAGATATAAGAAATTGATGCCATTGAATACGAGTTAATGAAAGCATATACATAATATGAAATAAAGATAGATAAATTTAGAGCTGATCAGAAAAGGTTGGTATAATTGGGGGATGAATATAAAAGAAAACAATTTGTAAGGTAGGAGACAATAAATGACATGGAAGAATATGGTATCTTGGTGCATGCACAGATGAAGAAGTTAGAGGAGGTGGCTGATCTAGAAATAAAGATCATTTCAATCATGTAATTATTGATTCCTTTTGACATTATAGAGTTAGCTATCCAAAATTCCTAATTATAAAAATATAACAAATATCCATTGCAAAAATCAAGGAATGGAAAGAGTTTGAAAAGCGTATGACTACTTGATTTGTTAAGTATCAGTAGAAAGGGGTAAGTTAAGCCTTGTACAGGTAGAATAATTTTTTTTTGAATGATTCCCGCACCCCAAATCCAATAGGGAAATTCGAGTCAATGAAGTTATTTACCTCCTTATTCAAGATGTATAAGTTCTACGTGGTTGATGGCGGACATTCCCTCAAAGCGGTGTTGAAAACAAATATGAAGAACTAAGGTAGTGAGTTTTTTTTTGGAAAAGTATTCATCCCTTAGTTGTCTTGAGGATGATACAATGGGTGAAGTTTGTGAATGATGTTGGTTTGAGATGATCAAAATATATTAAGCATGGGCCACATAATGATACATAGTATATCGCGTGTTGGAGATATTTACACATCAAAGGAACTAGGCTTCATGGGTTAGGATAGAAGAAAATGCTTGTACAAAAGGCATGTATAATAGACATGAATATTTGTAATGAAGATAATGTGTGCAAATACAAGAGGACATGGTTGGTATGTAAGAGATAGAGTACAATGGGTGTATGTGTTGTGTGTGTGCGCGCATGTGTGTAGAGTGGAAGAGAGGTACGTACTTGAGATGATAAGGTAGAGTAGTATAAATTAGTGAGGAAGATTGAGATAATGCATTAACATTTTATAATTTGGAACATCCTACTATTTATTTGATATAAATATAACTAAAGACAGAGTTGGAGTAGGATATTATGTCTATGCTCATTTTCCTTATCACCATGTTATGATATATATATGCAAATATGTAAACTCACTTAAATATTTTGTTTGTTGTTGTGTTAAGTGTTTATATTAAATCTATCATATTCACCTCTCTGTGCATTAACTCTATGTAAACAAAAAAAACTTATTAAACTAACTAAAGAATATAGTTTATGTCAATAATATCAACTTATATGCCTATGGTCTCCACACTTGTTAATACTCAACTTAAAGAAATATCACCTAATATATTGAACAACATATTTAACTAAAATTTAAATAAATAATAATAATTACCTATTGGGAGCAACAAATGAACATTTAAATATTGAACATGAAGTTTCCTTCAATTCAACATTTATTTTTGTCAATGTGTGCCTTGAGATTCATTATTATAAATATGTTTAGAAGAGGTTTTTGACCCTTCAAGGAGATATATTTATATAATCTATCTTAGATCACATGGAGGAAGGTGATGGTGAAGAAAATATAGAATTGGTTGGTTTTGGAGTTTTGACCCTTGGAATCGATTACATTAAAGATTATAAAAAATGAAAATAAACTTACATAGCTATTGGAATAGGAAAGATGAATTCAATCTTTTGGAATATTTGAATATACTTTGTATAAATATTTGGTCACTTTGGAGAGGGAAAAACACACCCCATTAAATTTAAGTGACAATATCATTTACAAAATTTGAGTTGAGCTAGTGGTACATAGAGGTAGGTGATGGTGAAATGTAGCACTTTATAAATAAACCTTTAAGAATCTTCGAATGTAAGGGGTATGTTTAATATTTTGACATATAGTTTTAATGTTTAGGTAAGTTTTATTTTTGATAAAAATATGAAATAACTTCTATACTACTAAAGATAGAATAATATAACTCTTCATATAAAAGGTATGCATTGGAAAAACATGATAGAATATTATAACTCTTCATATAAAAGGTTTGCATTGGAAAAACATGTCATAGAAATGTCTGGTGGTATGGGGTTATTTAAATCCCTAGGTTTTTACAAGATAAATATTAGTGATAGAATGGGAAACTTATTCAATACATACAATCGTAGAAAATTGTTGAATATAACATATATTAAGACTAGTTATGTATAATTAATTTTATGTAAGATGTATTATAGAGATGTCCTGAATGTATTTATTTGAAAAATGCTGATAAATATCAATTCAAAGTTATTATTTGAATTTTGTGTATATCACATTGATTAATAATTATATTATTTTCTCTGAAAAATTGTACTAATTGGTGAAAATGGTACCCATCTAGCTACATCAATGTGTTGGAATTGGAAAGAAATGTATGATAGTAAAATGGAATTCAAATTTAAATATGAAATTATATTGTGATGGTTAGGTAGACACAAAGTTTAATATCATTATTATTTGTTTATACATGAAAATTACAGCCTAACACCACCCCCATTGTAGAAAGCCTATCAATGTAATGATGCAAATATTTAATAACCCATGTTATAAAATTTAAGACCATTAACATTAACTTAACTCAATTACGAAAAAATTAACATAATTAGTATAATAAAATAGAGAGAATAACATAAAATAGAGTAAAAAAGGAGCGTGGAAAGAAATTATAAAAATAAAACTTGAGTATTTAGAAGCTTAATCTTGTTGGATAGTCATTATTAGTTTAATCAAATTGAACATCAAGAAATAAAAATTGGAGAAATTTAAGGGGTGGATCTGGCATGCACGATATTGATTTATATGTTCGTAAAAAATATACAACTAAAAAAACAAAATAGACGCCAGAAGAGGTAGCTAACATATTATAAGTATCCATGATACATGTTTTTTTTTAAATTATATATCTATATATATATATATAATATATCTTATTATCTATATATATATATATAATATCATGTATAGTATATGATATTTATTGTATATGTATATGTATATGTATATGTATATGTATATTGTTATTATGTATATCTGTATATGTATATTATATCATGTATCTGTATATGTATATGATATGTATATGTATATAGTATTATATATATGTTATATGTCCCTCTGTCTCTCGTTCTCTGTCTCTCTCCTCTTCTCTCTGCGTCTGTCCTCTCTCTCTCTCTCTGTCTGTTCTGTTCTCTCTGCTCAGCCTATTCTCTGTCTCTCTCTCTCCTGTCTCTCTATGTAATCTATATATCTATCTCTATTCTCTTCTACACTTCCATCTCTATACATCCTCCTCCAAGACCACACACCCCCCCACACCCACCACCCACCACAGAACACACACACACACACCACACACACACCAGATAGATAGAGAGATATGTATAGATATCAGGTAAATATATATGTATCAGAGAAGTACATGCCAGAGACACCAACATGAGGAGTAGTGGAATTTCCTTAGGAGGAAAGAACACACAAAATTAGAGGGATATTTTGAGGGGGATTAGGGATATCCAACCCATCTTGAACTTGTGTGTATTATCTTACAAAACTAGAGGAAAAATTATTTACCACTTGGGTGGCATGGATCCAACCATTATAACACCTTGCATCGGTGATAACCATTGAGAAGATGAGAAAAACAATTACTATGGGTTGGAAGGATTTAGTATGTCCACTAAGGAGAAGTGTACAAATGACCATGGATGGGTCAAAAAAATTGATTGTGGAGTGACTCTTGTTATTCCTCTTGGCTAGATGTAGATAATTCAATGGAGGAATATTCAATGGGAATCAACTCATGGTGCATGGCATGTTTCCCCATGATTTAAAACCTCTTACATATGATGAAATTCAATAGATAGTTTCTCACCTTGTTCTTGGATCTGAAGCTGGACAATAAATATAACTATTATTTCATCAACAAGGTATTGCTGAGAGATAACATCATTATATAAGATAGAGAAATTTCTATATTTTTAGACTTAAAATAAAATAATATCTCTGAAAACTTTCCCAAAAAACTTTATGTGTGCTAGCCACTAAGAGTAATTCTTAAACAAAGTTACTATCGAATTGATGGGCTCGTGATGGAAGGGATGGAAAAAAGAATGAATCCAACTATAGGCATCTTTAGCACAATGACAAGCATGATTCATTTTAGGGGTGAATACTCATAAATTGGTGAATATTAGGATTTTGGAAATTTCAAATTGGAAATTTTTTTACTATTGTATGAAAGCACATTCACTATAATTTTACGGTTCCCAAATAAATTTGACCCTAATTTTGCCTAAGTGTTTCCAGTAAGGGTTGACCAATGTTGGTATATTTTCCATTATATTATATTATAATACTATATAGTATTAATTCACCATAATGTAGCAATAAAATATAATTGTGAAATTCATTAATTTTGAGATCTGGAGTTGAATCCGAAGGTTAAACAAAATAAGATAACAATAAAACTAAAAGTATAAGCTAAAAAGATGAAGGTATAAGTGAAAAAGGTAAGTGAAAAAGTTTGAAATGTTAAGGCATTTTTTCATAATTTTTACCAGATGACAACTGATATACATGATACCACCCGATAAGATGATTACACAACACCAGACGGTAGCAACCTCATGTTATTGGATGGTAGAAAGGAGTTACCATTCAATGGAATATAAAATTAAAACCATGCGGTATTCTGATATCATGTTTGCACAACCCTATTCAGTATCTTAAGTCATGTTATCATGTAGCATGATATTTATTTTTAAAAATGTCTTGAATTTATTGTTTACATATTTTATTTTAAACTTAAATATTTTTGTCACATTGTAGACTTCAAAATACCAATATGATGGCCCCTAGTGCAAATGAGAAAAGAGCTCAAGATAAAATCAAATGTGACATGGAAATTTCAAAATATTCTAGTTAGCCCAAAGTAAAACAAGTGCCAATAGGTAATTTTGACTCTTACTTATTATGCTAATGTTACTTTATATGCTAATTTATTGAAAGATGCAATAAATAACTCAATTTATTTCAAATGCAGAAAAACCCTACCAATGACGAATTTACCAGATGAATTTCGTAATCAGCAGAATAATTTAATTCACATTTTTTTTTATTATTGGAAAATAGTTTTTTGAAAGGGACTATACCCTTGAATACAAAAGAAGGCCTGAGAGCCGGAATAAGAGTGAGAAACAGAGAGAATGGATCAAAATCCAAGTGTTACAACGAAGCTCCAAGTAGCTCAGAAACAGCTACTCAACCGAGACAAAACAACACAACAACAACAAAAAAACAGCAAACCAACCGCAAAGAAACAGCAGAAAAACAACAAAAATCAGCAGAAGCTCCCAGAGCTACTTCTTGGTGGCTTTATCGATACTGATCTTGATTTTCTTCCAGGCATGAAACATACCCAAAGCAGTCATATGGGCAGCATCAGTCATATCAAGCTCCTCAATGGTTCTTTTGCTTTCTTTTTCGTTGCCCCAAAGTGTAGCTGGGACACCGCTGACGTTGGAAACACTTTTGGCATGGCCCTGGATGAACTCCTCAATCGCCCTAAAGGCAACGATGCTGTAATCATGTCTAGTCTTGGCCTTTCCTAAGAGGAGGTCTAAGGAGGTCAGCGTCTTGTATATGTCCTCAATCTGACTGCTATCAATGTTCCCCTCTTCCTCCCTGATTTTCTTGCATTTCTGCTTGGCAAGGTTCTTGACCTCATCCTTCAGCAAATTCATCTCAGCTTTTAAGGCCTCCAACCTCTTAGAAGAGCTATCCATCCGCACCTCCCGGGGACTGGCACTACTGATGTTCAGCAGGTCATGAGCAATCTCAAGGTCAAAAGGCTCCCTCTCCATCTCAAGGTTGAGCCTCCTGGAATCCCTGGTGACTGGTCTCTTAGAGGTAGGTGAGGTGGGTGACGGGAGCAGCAGCAGGGGGAATGGAAGGAGAAGTTAGTGGAGCCGGCATGGGGGTGGCAGCAACTGTGGAGGGGGCAGCAGCAGGGGCAGCAGGAGAAGCAGGGCTGGCAGCAGCAGAGCCCAACAAAGGGGGAGCCGGGCTAGGAGAGGAAGGAAGACCAGGGTACTTCAGAAGGTAGCATTTATGGATCAACAAAATAAGACCCTGATGCAAGGGAATCGCCCGGGTGTGCTTCTAAAACTCCAAAATGGAGCGTTCAAGGGAGTTCAACAGATAATGGGGGAAGCAAACCAATCGATTCCTATGGAAGTGGTTTAAAAAGATTAGATGTTTAGCAATGATAGCAATGAAAATCCCAATTTCAATCAAACTCAAACTTTAGATACAAGTTCCAGATACAGACACCGGAAATGTAAGAGTGGGAAGTGGACTTTAGGAAGGACTTATAAATTTGCATGGTCAGCCAAATATCCATTTATTGAATCTATTGATATAGAAAACACTATTGATACTCCAACCGAATGTAGATGTACTATATGTAGTTGGAAACTAGGAAAATACCACAAAATGCAATTGAAGTTGGACACAATAGAGAAGCATTGTGGAAAAGTATATGAGAAGAAAAAGAAAGAAGATGGAACTGTAATAAAAACATCTAGATGGAAAACCAAGGAAGAATGTTTACATATGAAATATGTAGCAAAATATTACAATCATCATAAACATCTTCAAGACCTTGTTGAGAAAGGTGGAACTATAAAGGATAAATTTGTAAAACCTACTGATATAAGTTTTCAAGAAAAAAATATACAATTCCAAAAAAACATTCACATTTAAAAAAAGGGCAGACCTATTTCAAATATCATTGATTATAATATATTCTTTCAATCTAATGGGTTTCCAAACATTCCAGCAACACACTGGTCAGATACCAATGCTCAAGAAATGGAAAAGTGTGTGGTAGAAATTGAAATAACTGATTTGAGAGAAAAGGTCGAGAATGTGAATTTTATCTCATTGTCGATTAATGAGGTCACAACACTAGATGAAACATATTGGGTTTGTATGCATGTCTACACTTTAATTTTCAATAACCATTTGAGGGAAAATCATCTACTAGTAATGAACAAAATGATGGAGAATTGTAATTTTGAGAACCTCTTAAAACTAGTTATTTAAATTTTGAAAGAAATAATTAGTATGGACAATCATTAAATATCTACAAAGCTTATTTGTGTTGGAGATGATGGGGAATATTTCATGCAAGGTCACAAAACTAGGCTTTGTGTTCACCTTCAGACAACTCTTTCCTCGTACATGATACTTATTCACTGTATGGCTCAAATAATGATTCTCGCTTAAGATATTTTAAGTAATTTTGAAAATGTTGCTAAAGTGGAAGAGCTTATACGCGATTTGTATTCATACATTTCAAGTAGTCCTAAAATATTTTTGGAATTTCAAATTTTTTTTTGTTAGAATTAAAAATGGTAAAAAATTGCTGAAAGATGTTGACACAAGATTGATATTGTCGTATAATCTAACTTACAAAATGTTTGAGGAATACATGTCATTATCAGGTCATATATTCAAGAATCATAAAGAATTTGACAAGGAAAAATATCTGTTATATCTCTTGAATGATTTGGAGACATTATTATCACTATGCAATATTTTACCAATGTTGAAGGAAATAAACAACTTGGTGAAACAAGCTTGGGTTAGATCTATATACAATGTTGATTTTATCAAATTAAGGAAACATGTATATATGATTTTAGATAACTTATATTCCATCCAAGACTGGTTTCAGAAGTCAATATTCAGTAGATGGAAGGTTTTAACGGACAGAAAATATGCCAACAACTATTTAAAGTTCAATATCAACGGTCATATTTGTATCTCATTTGATGAAAAAATAATACCAATGCACACTTTCCAAATAGATCCTTATGTCCTAGGTTCTAATGTTGAGGAATTACCAGTGAAAACCATTCTATTTTATGGTGCAGTATTTGATATAAGGAAAAAATGATAAATATATCTGAAACATTATCTTCTGAGATCAGATAATGATTTAAGAATAGTGATATGCTTGAGGCCATGGGAGTTGTAAATCCTAATTTCTAGAATCCAATGGCTAGTTAAGAACAAACAATTCAACTTTTTGTATAATACATGTATAGACTAATGGATCACTTTTGAAAATATTAAGATGTTTATGGAGGAAAATTGAATGGTATATTGAATAGAAAATTACTCATATCATAGTCAACACATTTTTCCTTGACAATGAGTTATCAATATAAGAAAATTACTGAAAGAATAGAAAAGGGAGCTATCACACTAGTGTGGAGAAAGATGTATCACAGTAACATACTGAGGGAAACTATAAGTGAATACTTAAAAATATATTAACTCATACAGACAATGATTTTGGGGTCAGTTGAATATGAAATATTTTTCAATGCATTAATATTTTTTAAATCAAAACTTCGCAAAAAATTGGACAAAAATATGGAAACTTGTTTGAGGCTATATTTTTCAAGATATGGAGTGGAAACATTTCCATATGAAAGAGAAATAACTACTTGGACATCCCTAGCATAACAGAGAGTTGTTAATCAAATATAGACTAATGGAGACTCATATTATAGTGAAATTGACTTGGACTCTGGTGGACCAATAATTGTAAAAGATAAAATAAGTGTTGAAGGACCATTCAGGATAGGGTTGTTTCAGTTACCAAAAAGAGGAACATTTTCATTTTTTGAAATATATAGATTATGACTCGTCATTTTGATTTAGTTATTTTTCCTTTACATATATTATGTACATAATTTTTGGAAATTTTAAATTGCTTCTATGTTTTTATAATGTTTGGAAATAACATATAATAACTATTTGTACAAACTGCAAGCTAGATATTGTAATCAAATTTAATTGCATTACTAGTAAAGTATGTTCAATATTTGATTTCTCAATATCAAATCCACACGTGTTCACAAATATATTATAATCCATATATCCCATCAATATTCTGGGGATTAATAAAAACATAGGAGTCTAGAGATAATTGTCTCTATATTTAATTTATCATATTTGAACATAAACTATAATTATAATCAGAATATTTCTATACATGAAGAATCAATTATCTAGATTCAAGAGAAAAATGTACATTGTACATCCATGTTTTCAATATTAAGTTCATACATGTTTTAAACTAAATTTTACAATGTAAATCCATGTATTACTATTTATCAACTATATGTAATATTGAAAGAAAAATAATGTTTTCATTAGACAACAAATATGAGACAAATATAATGATTGATTACATCAATAGTTTTACTTCATTTGGATCCTTGTCCTTGAACAACTTCTATAACATCAACATTTGGACTATCTTTTATAACACCAAACTCGACTAATTCTGTTGTAGCTGCATTAATATTTTCAAGATTTTATCTATCCTCGCTAGTTGCATCTCTTACTAACAGGAGATTAGTATCCTCATCAGTTTTTTCTTTAGCAGAATATTAGGATCCAGTCCATTCTCCTATATAATCATTCGCAATATATTGTTTTTCTTGTTTAACAAAACAAGTTTCTATTTAAAGGTGATTCTGTTGTGAACACTTTCTCTCACTTTTTCCAGGTGCTCATCCAACACCTACACTTCAGTCTTCAATGTTTGGTATTTTGATTGCACATAAAAAATCCATAATTAGAAAGTAGATAAACTATATAGCATAACAACATAAAATATGAAATTTAAAATATTAAGTACTGACCAAGGCCAAGTCTTTCTTAGAATTTGCAATAGTGGCAATTTTTTGTCTTTATTCCACTCATTGTAATAATATTGTGTCTTAGCGTTCAAATTCACCAATTTGTTAAGAATGATAGTTAAAACATTATCATTATTGTAAATATTGTTGGTGACAGAATTACCAGATTGTGCTTGAGTAAGTAAAGAATCAATCGTCACTGGTTCATTTTTATCAATGAATAAATTTTTTCCATGTGTGAAAAATTCTGATATATTTCATTAATTTCCTTGATATCAAATTTCAATACGATATCCCATATCCTCAGTTCCTTAATATCAGGAATAAAACTTTCCATCACAAGGGATGTAGCATTATCAACCACAAGAATGTCAATCGAAAATATTATTTTCTCATCATCGCCCAATTTTTCCTCTGCAATTGGGGAAGGAGGATTTGAAGAATGTTGTTGTGGCACTGTCCAATCCTTATGTGTAGATTGAATAAGATATTCGTTGTGTTTCCCTACTATTTCCATGTCGTAAAGGCTATCAAGACCAAGATATTCTCATCCACATCTATATTATTTAAAATAAAAGTACCTTCGGCACTCTTCACACCACGCAAGGAAATTTTGGGGAACTCTGACAATGTATAATTGTGTATCACCCTTCTCATTCTAGGGAACAATATCCTATTTAATCTACCATGAGGAGGAAGGGAAGGTGGGCATGTTATACTCCTTAAACGTTGAGCAGTGGGGGTGGTCTCCTAAAAATGAGATTGAGGTCGCAAAAATTCTGCTAGCATCAATAATTTAAAAATATCAGTATGTTGTATTTACGAAGTCAAACAAGAGAACACTAAGAACTTAAAAAGAATGAAATCAATATAAATTTCTTACACTGTGAATTTTTTAATCCAATAATCAAAAGAAAATGGCATTGGATGGAAGGAGAGTGGTGGCATTACAAGCCCCAATTTTAAAGAAAACCAGTTAAATTGAATGATAAAATCCTAAAAGAAAGACTAATATAAATAAAATTTAAATATATTATTTATTCATACATAAAATTGAAGGGCAAAGAACTTGTGCAGAATGAATCTCCTATTACTCAAAAATATAACTATCGTTTTCAGCAGTAGACACCATGTGTCTAGGTGATGCTTCAGAAAAGGCTGCACATTAGGAAAATGACATATGTCATTATCAAGACTCATATTATCATTAGCATATAAACAAATTTAATCAAAATTAACATGATTTTGCATTATGAATTAATTAAAACCTAGATTGTCCTTAGTATGCATTTTGTCTTAGTTGTGGGATGATTCAAAAGAAACACACATCTGTTTTCTTCTACTTCTAGGTTGTTGGGTGCTAGGTACAACCATAAAATCATCGGTCATGGTGAGATCAACCAAAAAATTCTCACCATACCCCTCAATCCCAACAGGGTTATGTGTGCAAACTACCGCAATATGTCAAGTCAATGTTTCGCTTTCTTTGACCTGTTAAAAATAGATTATATATTTTTTAAAATTGATTTAAAAATTATTATTTTTATGAAAATAAGCAAGATAGAATTCTTTTAAAAAAATACTCACCAGCTTTTGGTCCATATACATTGCATATTTTTCCATCTTCTCTTGTAGAGTAGTTGTAATATATGCTGATTTCAATGCGTGAAAACCATCACAATAGAAAGCTAGAATAAAAAATAAGAAGAAATAACTGCACTAGGATTCATAATGGCCTTGTCAAGGTCATAGTGAATCCTTGTTGAAAGATATGTACTCCAATTGAATGTAACACCGGAAAGGTTTTGGATAAGGTAGTACTCTTCCCACTGAGGAAATTCAGTGTATCTTCCCTGTAAAATGATGCGGGCCTGGAAAAATTCCACCATGGCCAGGAGAAAGGGTTATTTGATTGATTGTGTGCTAATCTCTCATTTGGAAGGATTATAAACCTTAGCATCACCAACAAGATTGTAATATGAATCTAAACATTTCTTTTTCTCATCAGGTAGAATGGTTTTTCTAGATAAAAGCAATGTTTTTTGATGGGGTAGCCCCATTAGATAATGAATATCATCAAGGGTTATTTTTACAACAAACTTTTTTAATGGTAATGCAACTGTGAAAGTTCCATTATAAATATTATAAAAATGCATTAAATTGTCTAACAACTTGATTTATGTCTCATACTGAGGTATATAACGAAATCTATAGAACCCTTAGTTTCCAATCTAATCGAATTGACTCTTAATTTCTGGGTCTTCCAATAGTTTTAGTAACTTCAGATACAATAGATTTCTATAAATAAAGGACAAAGTGCTAATTGATTTTTTTTGGTGCCATGGTAGATGATTCTTGAATCTTGATATTATGAAAAAGGGGCGTTGGCAGATACCTGTATCGGTACTATGTACTTGTGATGTGAAGAGCTAGTCATGTCATGTGTACCTAATACTGGAAGTGGATGAGGATCGTACAACAAAGAATTTGGAATAGTGGCAAATGCTCTGAAAAAATCTAGTCCAGAGAAACATGCAAGTGCAAATGGGAAAAAATGAATGGGCATGGGTATATTTAGGCAAGGGCTCATTGGTTGAAGATAGGAACATGGAGCCAGGAAGGCCCGGTAACAAGGGCATGTTACTGGGTGGAAACACTCACTGGATACCATGCAACAACATATTTAAATGAAATCCAAAAACCCCTTTGTGTTGTTGAATGACATCAATATCCCGATTTGTTACAGTGTAGAATTATGAATGCGTAGACGTCCAACAGGGTGTTAAAGATCATGTATGCCAATAACCCTTGTATCACAAATCGAATGAAAAAAATGTGTTACTAGGTGGCAACGTCCATGAACATGTTGCACAAAAACTTGTTTTCGCTATCGAATGATAACAAAAACATGTTACCAACCGATAGCTCAATTTTTTTTTGTTGGTCGGTAACCGATACGTTTTACCATATGGTAAAAAAGTTAAAAAATTGGATTCACCGTCATCTTGAAACCCTCCTTTCCAAGATTCACCAACAATGTGAATAAATACTTTGGCACATTTTCCACCCATTCTATAATAATGTTTTGGAAGGGGGTCTTAAAATGAACCCTGATGATAAGTACAAATAAATGTTTGAATGTTTTCAGATGGGCAAAAACATATCACGTGAGGCTAGAAATTCGAATATGTTTAAGCTACTCCCCAAGTCTTTGTGTACCAAAAAATAAGGGAAGTGAACAATTTTAGGTTCAACCTTAGAAATATAAATATGATTGAGGAGATTAATCCATGTCGTGGGAGAAGAATTCAAACTCCAATGAGAATAAATTTTACCAAGGGATGGGGAAAAGGGGCCCATAAGATGATATGAAAATTTAGATGTGTAAGTTTTTAATGTAGTGTCATAATTTCACCTCCAATCCTATCACCAAGAAATAAAGGGTTGTAGTGTAAGCTTTTGCAACATAAAATTTGATAATAGCTCCTAAATTCTCAAAAGGGAAACCAAGATGGAAGAGATTTGAAATGTCACAAAGGGAAAAAATAAGAGAAATATTGATTTTTAAATAAACCCTAATAAAAAATAGCAAGATGATTTCCTTCAATGTTATTACAACAATCCTTAAAAAAAAACCCAATTGCTAAAAAAGCATGATAATCCCTTTAAATATATAGATTTGAGTGAAAATATTAGATATGCATAAAAGAATTTTTTTTTCTATTTTATTAGTAAGATGGAAACTAGTAAAAGTACATATAGCCATATATAGGAAAAAAAGTGAAAATTATAGTCCAGTTGATTGGAGATGGTGTTTTGGGGAGAGTTCATCTATTCACATGCCACATAATCTATTCCCAACAATACCACATACTGCAATAGTCACCAATGGTGATGTTATCCTCTATGAGGGTAAAATCGACCCTTAGGACGACTTCAAATGAGGGTAAAAAACCTTCCCAAACGTTTTGTTCTAACCTAAGATGATGCCCTATGTTTAAACTTTGAAAATATGTTCAAAATGTGCCTTAGATGATGAATCTGACTTGAAACTAGAAATCTTTGTTTGGATGTACAAATGAAACTCTTGGATGAAGTTAGCCCTAAAGATTGAAGGGTTTTTGTCCTCAAATATAATTGCAATGGAGAGTTTTCATCCTCAAATGCAGAAGTTAGAGAAATGGCTCAAAACCTCAATGTAAAATAGATTATGGCCAAGTGAGATGCACAAAAGACTACCATTGACCCCCTTTTATGACTTTTCATGCTATAAATTCTGAGAAAATTTCCCTAAGTGGGACATGCCATGTCTAATTTGGCATTTGGCATTGCTTTATTGACAAGTTACTTTTATTTTAGTAATAATACATACATTTATTTTATAATATAAAGTTACTTTTGGTAATTTAAGTCACTTTATTAAAATAAAATATTTCCCTTGCAACACCCGTTAAGCCTATGGGAAATAAAAAATTATGATAAGGGTAATTTTACAAATTAATTTTGAGAAGAGAACATTTTAGTCCTCCTCTCCAAAAATTTCTTACCCTTAAGAAATTGTAAGTTAGGGTGCTTTAAAATTTTCACACCTTCCCATGTAGCATCCTTAAATAACAGATCCTTCTAACGAACTAAGTAATCCTTTATAATCATTTTCCTTAGATTTATTTCTCAAACATCTATGATAGATTTCTGGATTAAAATCAACTTTCCCTCATCATCTAAAGGAGGAAACTCAATAGAAGGGATAATATGTTTTCCTAGTACCTTTTTTAGGCATGAAACATGGAACACATTAAGTATCCAAATTTTCTCTACCAGCTCTAGCTCATAAGGAAATGCTCCCACTTTTATCTTTACTCTATATGGTCCATAAAACCATGGCTTGATATTTTCAAATCCACTTTTTTTGAGGGAAGATTGTCTATATGGCTGCAATATTAGGAAATCCATATCTCCCACCTCAAAATTCCTTTCAATCCTATGTTGGTATGTATACAAATTTTTTTGATCTTTTACATGCTTGAGATTCTCCTTTAGAACCCTCAAGATATCATGACTATGTTGGACCAAATCCTTGGCCTCTGACACTCTACTATCTTAAATGAACAAGTCAATAAAAGAAAGAGTGTCATAACCATATAATGCCTTCAAAGGAGACATACAAACTATCATATAATATGAAGTAATGTAAGAATGCTCCCCATTTAGAGTCATTTGACCTAAGATGATTGCTTCCCCTCAACATATTTCATCTGGTACACCTCAATCCATTTGTTCACTATTTATATTTTTCCATCCATTTGGGGATGAAAAATAGTACCAAGAGTCAATTATGTACCTATTATATGGAAAATTTCTTGCTAAAATAAACTCATGAACTTTCTCCCTATTACTTACAATATTTTTAGGAAAGATATGAAGTTTGATAACTTATCTAAAGTATATATCAGACACTAGTGGTACATTGAAATTAGTTGGAATATGGAAACAATGATCATACTTAGTGAGCCAATCAACCACCACATAAATAAAACTCTTGTGTTAAACTATGGGAAGTTCAGTGATGAAATCCATTGAAATACTTTCACATTTCTGAGTTGGGATGGACAAGTTTTGTAAAAAAACATGCGAGAAATTTCTGTTTAGACTTATTTTTTGGAAAATGATGCACTCCCAAATGTATAAAAGGACTTATCCCTTGAGTCTTGTCTAAAAGAAATTTTCTCTCACTTTCTTATGCATTTTAAAATACCCTAAGTGACCAACCAAGGATGTGTCATGTATTTCCATCAAAATATTATGGTTCATATTTGATTCTAAGACCAAATGGATTCTATTTTTGTATATAATGAGATCGTAAAATAATTGTTAACTATCATCCTATATTTTCCCTTCATGGAAAAAATTATTAAAATAATTATTTTCATACTCAATTATTATAAAAATCATCCAATCAATTGTGATTCTAAACATGGAGCAAAGAATTGGTTTCCTTGACAAGGCATGAAATAAAGTATTTTTATCCCATTAATATATTGAACATCAAATTCATAGACCCTAAGTTTACTCACCCATTTTTGTTTCCTATCATTCAAGTCCCTTTGGTTGAGGAAGAAATTCAAACTATTGTGATATGTTTTTACCAAAAAAATTCTGCAAATTAAGTATTGTCTAAATTTGTCCAATACATGCATGATGGAAAGTATTTCTTTATCATAAATGGATAAACCCCCACTCAATATATTTGAGTTTAAATATCTCCAAGGTTATGAGATGCACCTTTTACATCAAAAAATACCCAATAAATTCACTTGAAACATCAATTTCCTACACAATAGGAATAGAAAAATATGGAATAACAAGTACTAGAAATGTTCTCATTACCATTTTTAGTTTGCGAAAGATAGTTTAGACTGATTTGGACAAGCTGAAAGCTCCCTTCTTTGTTAAGTAAGTAAATGGGATAGCCACTTGTGAAAATTTGTTTATAAAACTTCTATAGTAACTGCAAAGTCCTAAAAATCCTATCAATTATGTCATGGTGGTAGGAGGAGGTCAATCTAATATGGTTTGGATATTTTTTTGGTCAACATGAAATCCTTTGGCATTGATGAAATAATCAAGATATATAATTTCACTCATGCCAAACTCACACTTTGATTTCTTAGCAAAGAGAGATTGTTCTAAAATTTCCAACACTCTATCCATTTGTTTTAGATGCTCTTCCCATGTTTTACTATACAAAAAAATGTTATCAAAGAACACCAAGACAAACTTCCTCAAATGCTTACTAAAAATAGGATTCATATAAGATTGGAACATAGATAGTGCATTAGTTAAATCAAAAGGCATGACTAGAAACTCAAAATACCCAAAGTGACATGTAAAGGTCATGTTTTTAACATCTTCATCTCTTACCCATATTTAATGATAACCAATTTTCAAATCAATCTTGTAAATGAATATAGATCCATACAATTCATCAATTAAATAACCAATATGAGGTTTGTGACACCTATTTTCAAGGGTATTCTTGTTCAACAATTGGTAGTGAATAAACATCCTCATGGTTCCATCGTTCTTCTTCACTAGGATTACTAAAGAAATAAAAGGACTAGAACTAGGCCCAACATGAGCCATCTCTAGTAGCTCCTTGATTTCCTTTTTTATTTTCTCTTCAAATTCTCTCAAGTGGTAGTATGGATTATTAATAAATGGTTTGGTTTCGGGTTCCAACTCATTAATGTGTTGAAATCCTCTATCTGGTGGCAACCCATGGGGTATACTATTAAAAATTTGGCATGCTTATTAATTATGGTCTAATAATCCTTATGATACGACTGTTGTTATGAAAATAGAGTTATAGTACTTATCAAACAATGTGCTTCCCATGAGACCCACCCCATACTTAAATCCCTCTCTATCCTTTTTTCAATGACCACTTGAGGAGATCCATTTGAATACCTCAAATTAAAACCTCTTTACCATCCACTTTAAATTTTAGATCCACTGATCCGTAATCGAAAAGAAATTTCAAACACACTTTAAAAATTTCTTTAAAATACTATTTTTTGGATTTAATTTTAATATTACGATTTTATATAATTTAATATTTGAATAAAAACTATGAGCTAACGGTGAAAATAAAGAAACAAGGAAAATACAGAGAAACATTGAAACAATCCATTAATAATGGTGGTTGGCATGAATCCTGCATCTTTGGGTTCATAATAATGGGACCGATCTATTAAAATAACCTCAAACACTTACAATTTTTGTGTACAAGGAAAATTTAGATCTTCCTCAACTGTCACAATGTTCTACCTGCAAAAATAACCCTGGTCTCCTTTGGAAAAATTCTACAAAAATGCCTTGAACTCTCACAAAATACCTCCAAGCCTTCACAGACATGAAGATTATCTTCTTCATATAGTGACTCCATTATTTTATAACATGTTCACCTCTTATAGGCCAACGACAATCTATTTTTTTAGTATCCACGTGGTTAGAGGGTTGATCCCCCCAACCTCCACTGAATCATTGTTAACTATCTTGGGAATTAGTCCCACATTAATCGGATAAAGGATGGACGATGTGTGTATAATTAGCTCAGACAGTATGCTAAGTTGGCTTTGTCCCACTTTTTTTGACACCGCATTGTTAGATGGTGGATGTTTGGATATGTTGGGAGATTTTTTGGTGAGGAGTGAGCCAAGTATAGCTTGATGGGAGAGTTGGAGGTGTCAGTGGGAGATAAGTGAGGGTGAGGTGGCTAAGTATGGATTCAGTAGGAGTTGATATGGTCGACAGGATCCAAGTGGTGTGGGATATGTAATGAGGTAGCGATCTAAATAGAGGTATGTCGGCTGATTTATTGAGCTAACTCTACAAGTCAAGCTGACAGGTTAAAATCATGATAAATATGCATGGTAAAAATTCTAAGAATGATTTACAATGCATGAACTTAATTCCACATGCATAGTGTGGTGAATAAAAAATACATTCAGATACAAAATTTTGATAATGGTAACATGAATAAATGGAGGCAAAGGCACCCCTCAACAAAAAGAGTGTGTCGACCATAGAAGAGGCCACCTAGCTAGCAAATAGTGTGGCCCATCTGTATGATAATGAGTGTGAAATTATGGAGGCACAAAAATACTTTTAAACCAATACCACATTGTCACTTGTTTCTGTTTGATTGGTTCACATGGAAAATGTGCATGTGTCCATGTCATCTTGAACCTGCGTGTAGTCCCGTATTTTTCTTGACTGACCAAAATTTTAGTGTGCAATAAATTATGCATACTACCTTTGTTCAATATTCAATATACCTCCAGAAAGCTCTTGACCTTATCTACGTAGTGAAACTAATTACAATAGATATAGGGAAGATCATAGACCAATGTTTCTTAGTAAAGATCCTTTGGATCACATATCTCCATAGAGAAACTTTTGGACCTCCAAAAGTACTTTTAATTGGTAATGAGGTGAGGGTAATTTTCCTTCACCTTTATAGTTTCCATCCATTTGGCTTTGTTAAGATGCATTCCCTTAAAACCCACACGGATATATTCAACATCACCTCTTCACAAAGTTCTTACCTTCATGTCAAGAATGATATCTTCCTATAACTCATCCAAATACCCAGGAGAAAAATAATCAACATAATGTTTTAAAATGTTATCATCATGATCCATAATCATAGGAGGCTTATACAATTTCATATTTTCAACATTCACAATTGAATAAATATGCATGTAAAGAGGTAAATCTAATTGGAAAACATTATTACCAATTTTTTCCAAGATTCAAAATGGACCATACCAAATGTGTTTTAACTTTTAACCTTCACTTGTTAGTATTTCCTTACTGATGTGAAGCCAAACTAAATCAACCACTTGGAATTTTTGATCTATTTGATTTTTATCATGCCTAGCCTTGTATTTTGCTTGACTTTTCTCCAATTGTTCTCAAACAAACTGATGTAATGATTGTATATTCTACACAATTTTTTTATATTTTTTAGTATTACTATGTCCATTAACAACAAATTATTGTAAAAAATGAGAAATATAAAGGAGATTTATGCAGATAACCAAAACAAGCCTCAAAAGGAGACTTCATAGTAGAAGAATGAAGTGCACAGTTATAAGCATGATAGAGATAATACAAATTTTCATTTGACAACTTAGGATTTTTACCATAATAACCTCTGAGAAGATGTACCACTATGCGGTTTATGACCTCTGTTTGACCATAAATCTATGGATGAAAATTCGTAATTTTATTCAGCTTCGTGTCCATCAAATCGCACAAAGTTGACCAAAATTCCCCAAGAAACCTGCAGCCCCAATCAGAAATAATAGAAGTGGGAAAACCAAAATTAAGCCATACATGCTAGAAGAATACGTGTGTAATACCTTCACCAATAATTTCCTTAGTACAAGGAATCAACAAACACATTTTTAAAAATCTATCCACAACCACATATAAATAGTCATGTTTTCTCTATGACATGGGAAAGGCTCCTACAAAATCCATGGAAATACTTTCCCATGGATGAGTAGGGATGATAATAAGAGTGTAAATTCCTAACTTCCTATTGCTAGGCTTTCTTATGGCACAAAGAACACTTCCCTTTATATATCTAGTAACATGTTCCTACATACGAGGCCAATAACAATGTGTTTGTAAATGTGCAACTGTTTTACCAAAACCAAAATGACCAGATATAATAGAAGTGTGAGCTTCCCTAATAATATGCACTCTTCCATCCCGCGGAATAAATAGTTTACCAAAATGATACAAGATTCCATCATGAATATGATAATCCAATTCTCCTACTTGTTTACCACTCATCAAATATTCATACACTTATTTAAAATTAGCATCATTAACATATTATTATTTGTAAATGTCACGAACTAGAGAACTATGTTGTAAAATAACAGATGCAACAATAATTTAAGGTCTAGCTAACATATCAACAAAATTATTTTGTATAGATTTTTTATACCTGATCACGAGATGAAAATGCTGTAGGAAACCCATCCAACGGAATTGTCTAGACTGTTGCAACTTGATCTGTGATTGGATATACTAGAGGGGATGATGATCTTTATGAATTATTGTTTCCTTTCCCATCAATTATTGTTTCCATTTTTCACACTCTACACTAAAGCATAAAAATATTTATCATAAATTGGATAGTTTATTACCACACTTGTGAAGGTTTCAGAATGGTAATAAACAAACTTCCTTTTATACATCAAGACATCCCCCATTGCATATTCATTAGGATCCTTCTCAATCCCAAATGATTTCTAGAAATTTGGAAGTGCTAAGATAGGAGAAGTAATTATTTTATCTTTTAGTTTATTAAAATATATTTGATGCTTTCCTCCCCACTGAAAGACCTATTTGATGTTAGTCAAATAATGCAAAGGATATGTAATAAATGATAAGTTAGCAATAAAATTTCTCCAATATTGAACTGCACCAAGAAAGCTCTTAAAATATATTAAATTATTGGGTTTAGGCTAGTTTGCAATGACCTCAAATTTTGTAGGATCAATTTTCAATTTACCATGTCCCACAACATAACCCAAATAAATCAAATATGTTTTCCCAAATTCACATTTAGACATCTTCAGATATGATTTCTCCTTTTTCAAAACATCTAAGAATTTATGAATATGAATGACATGATCATCCCATGATTTACTAAAAATCAGAATATCATCTAAGTAGACTATCACAAAATTATAAATGAATGGCCTAAAAATATCACTCATCACACACATGAATGTATCTCATGTATTACACAATCCGAAAGACACAACGAGACATTCAAAAAAACCTTGTTTTATTTTAAAATAAGTTTTCCAAATATCACCTTCACTAATTATCACATGGCGATAACCACTTTGTAAGTCTAACTTAGTGAAATAAACAAATTTTTTAGTTAATCCAATAGATAATCAATGCGAGGAATATGGTACCAATGTTTCACTACGATATTATTCAAGGCACAAAAATCAAAACACATCCACCATGTGACATATTTCTTAGGCACCAAAATGATAGGAAAACCGCAAGGAGATGAAATTGGACGGATAACTCCTTTTTCCAATAACTCCATCACCCACTTCTTGAGTTCCTCATTCTAAACCACATATAATCTACACATACCAATATTAGGAAGAGGTGCAGCTTACAATAACTTTATCTCATGTCGAACCCCTCTTTTTGAAGGTAGACCTTGTGGATCCTGAAACACATCACCATGGTTATAAATAATCTTAATCAATTCATTTCTATGTTTAGGATCACAATCCTCAAAATCCTTGGAATGTTCTATCTCTTTATATTTAATCGCCACGATTACAAAATTATTGCTTAAATTTACAAGCCTTTTCATCTGTCCTGTTGTAACCAAATACAGACTTGTTTTCACACGATGATCTCAAACAATATATTAAATCCCATATTTGAAAAAAAAAATTCTCTTCCCTATAGAATATAAATTTTTGATCATAAAGATATGGAATTCCCAATACCACACCAAAAATATTTAATGGAACAACATCCAAATCAACCTCATCAATGACCTTGTTAGTGATGGCACATCTGAATCTACAAGTTTTTAGTTACTTGTAATTTTACATCATCACAAAACCATCCCAACGTATAAGGATTAGGATGTGGTTTGTTTTGGAGTACCAATTTCTTCACAACATCCTCTAAAATTAGATTAGCTTGAGATCCACTATCAAATAGAGTGTATATTTTAGTATGTTTACAAAAAAAATCTATGGTGGAGAAGCTCATTTATTTTCTTCTCATCATGCATAGATTGTTGTTTAGAAGAAGATGCAACAATATATGAACTAGTGATGGAAGAAGAGGAATAATTAAAATCTTGTAAACCCATGAATGTGACCTTAGTTTCATCACCAAAATCAGATCCAAGATCCTGTTGCACCACAATGTTGGTCTTATTTTTTCCCTTTCTTATTGTTAAACCACTTACAATTAAGTTTTGGATGTAACTTCCAAAACTTAGATTCATCATGATTATTTTTTCAATGATTACAAAATGGTTCATCATCTTCTTTTTTTAATAGTAAAGTTAGTCATTTTCTTACCCTTTCATTTACATTGTTCTTTCAAACTTTTTTCTTTTCTGTTAGATTGTTTGTTCTTATTTTTTGAAGATGACTCTTTGGTCATTTTCCCTCTTTCTTCCAAATGAGTATCTTGCACACACACCACATCAAGGTTAGTAGGATTAAGTACAAGAATCATATGTGTTAAATAGCTATGTAACCCACCAATATATTTCACCAATGTTTCTTATGTATGGAGAGAAGTACCCAAAATGAAAGCCATTTTTCTAAACTCCCATGTATAATACTGAACACTATGCCCCTTAGTTTTCATTAAAATTTTCCAATCCATCATGGCTTGTTGCATATAACCCAAATGATAAAATTGTTGTCGTAATTCAAAAAAAATAATTCCAACAAGAGACTTTTTTAATTTTTTTCATCAATATCTTGAAGCTTACTCTCCCACCATATGAGTGTTGGTCCACCCATTCGAAGATTTTCCAGATGGATTTTTTCTTCATCATCAACAATTTTTTGAACCCTTTAGTATAATTCAATCTACTTTATCCAGTTATCTAACTTTTCTCTATTAATCTCTCCATTATGCATTAGTAATTCAAACTTAATATCTAGTTTGAATGAAGGAAAAAAATCAAATTTCCATTTACCACCTTTGGGAGATCAGATTCATATGAAGAAGATGAATCCTCTTTTTCAAGTTTTTTTACCCTTCCCTGGATTATTTCTCCATCTATCTTCTCTGATCACAATAAAATTGCTCCAATATATCTTTATTTCTCATGAAGGATTGATGAAATTAGTCTTCTTTATCCTTGCCCATATCTACACTTCGTGACCTTCTCGATCCAATTTCTAGATAAAAGCCTACTAATTATCCTTCACCTTTTCTGCATCGGGACCTTGTCAATATACACCATAAAATTTCAATAAAAAGAAACAGTTAAGTTGATCATAGACCAGCTATGATACCAAATGATCCATAATAAAAATCAATTACAAACACACTATGAAAAATTTCTTATAAATATGATTTTTAGCATTGAATTTTTTATATTACAATTTTTCGTAATTTAATAATTGAATATAAACTGTGAGATGAATGTGAAAATCAGAAAATAAGAAAAAACTAGAAAAATTCTAAGAATAATTGACATAATCCATTGATAACAGAGTTTGGCACAAAGCCTACATCTCTAGGTCCATAATAATGGGAATAATATATTAAAATAACCTGAAACACTTACAATGTATGTGTACAAGGTAGATCAAGATATTCTTCAACAATCAAAATATTCTACCTGTAAAAATAGCCTTGGTCTCCTTTGGAATTTTTCCACAAAAATTTCTTAAACTCTCACAAAAGGCCTCTAATCCTTCACAAACCTGCAGATTAAATTCTTCATATAACGACTCCCTTCTTTTATAACATGTTCACTACTTATAACCCAATGGTGGTCTATTTTTTTATTATCCACATGGTTAGTGGGTCTATCCCACCTAACCTCCACCAATTATTTGTTAACTATAGTGGGACTTAGTCCCACATTCATTAGGTAAAGGATGGGCGGTGTGTATATAATTAGCTCGGCTGATATGCTAAGTTGGATTGGGATGCTTGTTTTTGACACCATATTGTTGGTCAGTGGATGTTTGGATATGTTGGGGGGTTTTTGGTGAGGAGTGAGCCAAGTATATCTTAGCATGCGAGATGGAGGTGTCGGTGGGAGATAAGTGAGGGCGTGTTGGGTAAGTATGGAGTCGGTGGGACTTGAGTTGGTCGACAGAGTCCAAGTGGTGTGAGATATGTAATGAGGTGGTGAGCTAAATAGAGGTAGGTCAACTGAGTTGTTGAGATGACTCGGTAAGTTGATCTAGTAGGTTAAAAGCATGGTAAATATACATGGTAAAAATGCTTGGAATTATTTACAATGCATGAAATTAATACCACATGCATAGTGTGGTGAATAAAAAAGGAATTCAAATTCAAAATATTGATTATGGTAACATGAAGCAATGGAGGAAAAGTCACCCCTTTGCAAAAAGAGTGTGTCGACCCTAGCTGAGGGCCCTCGACCAGTAAATAATGGGGACCACCCATCCGATAATGAGTGTCGAAGACTAGAGGGCACAAAAAACCTTTTTAACTAATACCACATTACCACTTGTCACTGTTTTATTAGTCCACATGGTGAGTGTGTATGCATCCACATCATGTAAAACCTGCACGTAATCCCATATTTTTTCCATATTGACCAAAATTTCAGTGTGTAATACCTTCTACATACTAGCTCTAGTTTCAACATTAAATATACGATCATAATGCTCTCAACTTTCTTTACGAAGTGAAACTAAGTGCAAAATATTTAGAGAAGATAGTAGACCAGGTTTTCTCAGTAACAATCCTCTTGATCATCCACAATCTGATAAGTTTAGGTAAATTCATTCAAATAATGCAACTATTTTACCCCCAACACTAAATAAATTTCACTAATACCAAAAACATAGAAGTCATCACTTACTTTATGCCTTCCCAAGATGAGATTGAGATTTTAAATTAAATTGCTGCATCAGATGGTGAAACCATCAACACTAGTCACATTGAAGCCTTTGAAATATTATACTTTCAACCCCATCCTCATCATCAAGACCTTATGAATTAAATTTTGGGTTCCCCATTATTAATCAAATTTATTGACGCTTTTCCCTTAAAATAATCCTCTTACTCTAAAGGGATGATATCTAGGAGAACTTGATAATGTGGCAAGAGTTCCACCCTTAACATCTATCTCTTATTCTATTTTTGTTCTTGTTCTTGGGATACTTCTTCAATTTAATATTCTTCTCCTTCTGATTCACTATTTGATAACACCTCTATGTTGTGAGATTTTCCTTTTCCAAGACAACAGTAACTAGGTGTCCATGAATCCTTACATGTGATGCATACGTTCTTCATTATAAATTTATTTTTTGTTTATGTTTCCTTACTTACATTGGAAAATATTATTGTTGAGATCCTCCCAAATGGAATGATTTATTTTCTATCCATAAGGTGTTTTTATAGGTTTCCCAAAAGGTGTTTTTTTAATATTGGTAAATAGTTTTTTGAAAGGGACTATACCCTTGTGTACAAAAGGAGGCCTAAAAGCCTGAATAAGAGAGAGGAGCAGAGAAGCTGTATCAAAGCACAAAAGTTACAGCAAAGAACACCGAAGCCAAGAAACAGCAACACAAACGAGACTTAACAGCAAAACAACGGCAACAAAACAGCAAGCCTACAGCCAAGAAGCAGTAGTAAAACTGGACTACTTCTTGGCCGCTTGATCAATACTCATCTTTACTTTTTTCCAAGCATGGTACATACCCAGCGTGGTCATATGAGCAGCATCCGTCTTATCGAGCTCCTCTCTGGTTCTTTTACTCTCTTTCTCATTGCCCCAAAGAGTCATCGGGACACCGCTGAGATGCGAAACACTTCTTGCATGACCTTCGATGAATTCCTCTATGGCCCTGAATGCTGCAATATTATACTCATGCCTAGTCTTCGTTTTCCCAAGGCGGGAGTCAAGGGAGGTCAGTTTTTTGTATATTTCATCAAGCTGGCTATTGCCAATGCTCCCTTCTCCCTCAATGCTTTTTTTGCCTTTTTGCTTAGCAAGATTTTTTACCTCATCCTTCAGCAATTTAAGCTCAGCCTCTAAGGCCTCCAACCTTCTAGAAGGGTTATCCGTTGGTGCCGCCTGGGGACTGGCACTACTAATGTTCAGCAGATCACGAGCAATGTCATCCAAAGGTTCATCCCCCTCAGCAGTAGACTCAAGGTTGAGTCTCCTAGAAGCCCTGGTGATACGTTTAGAAGTAGAGACAGTGTGGGTGGCAGGGGCAGCAGCAGGAGGAAAAGAAGGAGAAGCATGAGCAGCCTGCATGGGGGCATCAGCACCGGAGGCGGGGGCAGCAGCAGGGACAGCAGGGGAGACAGGACTGGCAGCAACAGAGCCCAAAGCCAGGCCGGGAGAGGAAGGGAGACCAGGGAATTTAATAAGGCAGTGCTTGTGAATAAGCAGAATAAGCCCTTGGTGAAGGGGAACCGCCCGGGTATGCTTCTGGAACTCCAAAATGGAGCGTTCAAGAGAGTTTAACAGATAGTGGGGAAAGCAAACCAACCTACTCCTACAAAAGTGATTCAAAAAGACAAGGTGCTTGGCAGGGACAGTAACAAACCTGCCTTCCAAGGATATGTAGTGAATCATCATGCGGGTGACTTCATCATACGGAGAAGGAATTGAATTAACAAGCAGACCCGCGGTGTTGAATATAAGCTTCTCCTCCTCCTCCACAAATCTTCTCTCTTCAGCCTCTTTGATAACCCTCTTGTTGAAGAAGCGGTATCCTTCCAAGCTGAGGCCAGTCGCTTCGGCTATGAGTTCGTCATTAATTAGAATCTTCTGCCCTCCATAGTCGACCATCCTCTCATTCCAATCCTTGGCAAAGCGAACAGAGATGCTTTGATCATGCCCTTGCACTCTCTCCACAAAGTTGGTGAATCTGCCAATACCAAGAATGTTCCAGAGCTCAGTGTTATCTTTCCAGTCAGGGTCTGCACACGGCTCAATCTGGCAGGGAGGCCCTCCCATCTTCACAGGGATGTGCTGGTTACAACAATTTTCAAAATACCTTTGGGCGTTGAGAGTGATTCGTTTCTCGCCGTTGCGGGTCGCATAAAAATGGGAACTGTAGCCGTTGGTCCTCCCACGAATGGCTGTAGGATTGCCGATCTGAGTCTGCGTGAAGTCGCGCGTGAAAACCCTTATCCTGTCAGCTTTCCCCTTGTAGTTATCTTCGGTTTTCGCGGAGCTTGGCAACCGAATATCAACAGCTATTGTACTTCCCGCGTGCGCTGTTTTTAAATTTAGACGGCTCCACTTGAAGTTCCTAAACAAAATCTTGCCATCATTTGGAGTAGATATCATATGCCACGCCAAATAAACTAAAACAGCACCTGTGGAAGAATTTATGGATTTCCTCCAAAGATTAAAGCATATCTTTAGAGATTGTTTGCGTGTGAAGGTCCGCATGTATGCTGTTGTGAAGCTGATTAGGGATACTATCATTATCCCAAATAGTGAAATTTATATTAATGCCATAATTGGCCATTGCATCGGCCAGCTTGTTACCTTCCCTGTAAGTATGTATGATTCTGATGCTGTTGAAGGTATGACTGATGCTTATGGACTCAGAGATAAAATCTTTGATATTCCAGCTAGGAGAAGAGGACTGATTAAGCAGATTAATAATATTAAGGGAGTCCCCTTCAACAATGAGGTTCTGGATATTTTGGGCCCGAGCAACTCTCAAACCCCAGAGAACAGATAAAGCTTCTGCAAAATGATTGGTTTGGATTCCCATTTTTCCAGCATATGCAACAATCAAATTACCTTTATGGTCCCGTATTGCTCCTCCTCCAGCAGCTGTTCCAGGGTTCCCCTTAGAGGCACCATCAAAGTTCAGCTTGAACCAATTGGATTCAGGGGGATGCCATTTGACCAAAGATCTATCCACACTATTCCCGGGGTTGTTCCAATATCCGATCTGCCAATTTGATAAGATGTGCTTTTCATTTTCAGGGTAACAATTGTTCTTAGGAGGTTTAAATCTGGCCATGTCCTCTTTGATGCCTTGGGAGATCTTGCCAGTAGTGAGTTTAAAATTCTGCTTCTTATTTCTAAAAACTATATTATTTCTATCCTTCCAGATCCTCCAAATTAAATGCGGGATGGCTAATTTCCAGATTCTTCTGATAGCACAATGTCTGAATGGTGGGTTCCATTGGTTCCACAGCTGAGTAAGATCCTCCGGCATCACCCAGAGAGCTTCAAATTTGGAAAGGACAAAGTTCCAAACTCTAAAGGCATAATCACAGTGTAAGAACAGATGTCTAATGTCTTCATAGTTATTCCTACAAAGGTGGCACCAATTGGGAATGATAAAACCTCTTTTCATCAAATTGTCAGTGGTGAGAATTTTGCCTCTGATGGCCAGCCAAAGAAAAAAATTTATTTTGGGGGTTAACTCAGGCATCCAGATCAAGTTCCAGTTAAAGTCTGATTGGTTACTATGGAAAAGACTGGTATAACCAGATTTG
This sequence comes from Taxus chinensis, assembly GCA_019776745.2. Taxonomy (NCBI): domain Eukaryota; kingdom Viridiplantae; phylum Streptophyta; class Pinopsida; order Cupressales; family Taxaceae; genus Taxus; species Taxus chinensis. Next base: position 60,586,262 of record CM034152.1, on the reverse strand, counting down.
ACTGAGTATTTACCCTCGTGTGAATTGCTCCAGATCAGCTCATCCTTGGAATCCAGCTGACACAAAGGGAAGAGATCCAAAAGGTCTTGGAGGGAGGAAATAATCTGTTTCAGTTCAATACTCTCCATAGTAAGTCTTTTCCAATTCTTGTTGGTGCCATTTCCATCAATGTAGTCCTTAACTTTAGTTCCATATTTTCTTATAAGACTGTCCTTAGCAGTCCCAAATCTCTCCAAGAGATTATCATTGGACCAGTTATCCTCCCAGAAGTTAATGTCGCTGCCATCCCCAATTTTCCATTTGCTTCCCTTCTTAATGAAGTTTCTACTCTTAACCAGATTATTCCAAAAAATGGAACCATTGGGGAGTTGCTCATCATGCAGATAGGAGTAAACAGCTTGCTGATTCAAGTATTTTGTTTTAATGACATCAATCCAGGGTTGTTTCTCAGAAAGCAATCTCCAGCCCATCTTAGCAATGAGTGCCTCATTCATTTTCTCAATATTTTTTATTCCCAGCCCTCCCCTAGATTTAGGGGTGCAGACTTTATCCCAGGCCACAAGGTGAAATCTGAACTTTTCTTCCATGCCTTGCCATAAATTTTTTTTCTGAATCCTTTCAATTTTCTCTCTGAAGGAGGAAGGAATTTTGAATAGTGACATGATATATATGGGCAAACTTTGGAGTGTGCTTTTAATGAGAAGGCACTTACCAGCACTAGAGAGAGTGGTCCCTTTCCAACCGGCCATTTTTTTTTGAAATCTCGTCAATAAATCATCCCACACCGTGTGAGAGACTTTCTTCGTGCCAAGAGGGAGGCCTAAGTACGTTGCTGGAAGAGTACCAATTTTACAGCCCAGAATTTTAGCAATCTTGAGTTGTCTTTCCCCAGGGGTGTTAAAGAAAAAAAGGATGCTTTTGTCGTAATTGATCTCTTGCCCGGAAGCAGATTCATAAAGCTGCAGAAGAGCCTTGATAGCTTTAGCTTCAACCACTGAGGCCAGAAGAAGAAGGATAGTGTCGTCTGCAAACTGTTGATGAGAGACAGCTTGGCTGAGAGAAGTGGGTTTAGAACCGTTTAAAAGGCCGTCTTCCACCGCTCTGCTAATTGTTCTACTAAGGCTGTCAGCCAGAAGGATGAAGAGAAGGGGGGAGATGGGGTCTCCCTGCCTTAGACCTCTGCTGCTGGTGAAGAATCCCACAGGCTCTCCATTAACAACCACAGAGAACCTGGCTGTAGATATACATGATTTAACAATTTTTCTAAACTTTTCAGTGAACCCAAATTTAGATAGAATCCTGTCAAGGAAGACCCAAGAAACTTTGTCAAAGGCTTTATTCATGTCTAGCTTAAGGATCATGTTAGCCTTTTTGTTATTTTCCATAGAATGCATAGTTTCGTGTACCATAATCACACCGTCTTGTATTATCCTGCCTTTAATGAAGCCACTCTGCTGCTTTGAGATGAGATCCTTCATTATAAGCTGCAGCCTAGAAGCAATAATTTTGGTGAAGATTCGAAAAATAGCATTAACCAGACTGATGGGTCTGAAATCCTTGAGATCTTTTGCATTCATTTTCTTAGGTGCCAGCACAATGTGTGTGTTATTGAGCTCTTTTAGAAGATTTCCCGATCTAAAAAATTCATTAACCGCTTTGAGAAGATCCTCCGAGCATATTTCCCAGAATTTCTGAAAAAAATTAATGGAGAATCCATCCGGTCCAGGAGCCTTATCCCCCTCAAGAGAAAAAACAGCCTTTTTTAGCTCATCAAGCGCGACCGCTTTAGTGATATCTCTGAATTTCTGGTCTTCAATATCATTCTGGGGGATTGCCTCTAGCATGAAGGAAATAGCTTCCGGATTGCTGACATTACTCTCTCTAAGAAGATTTTTGTAGAATTCAAGTGCTTGCTTCTTAATGCTGTTTGGATTTTTAGTAATACTTCCGTTGCTTTTAGAAACCTCTAATATCCTATTACTGGCCCTGTGCTTTAGAGTGGTCATGTGAAAGAACTTTGTATTCCTGTCCCCCTCTTTAAGCCAGATAGCTCTTGATTTAAGGCGCCAAAAGGATTCTTCTCTACTGCATATCGTGTGTAACTCAGAAAGAATTCTCTTTTCATTTACTTCATCTTCAACTGATCTCCCCATAGTATCCATTTTTAACTCAAGATCCTGAAGCTTCTGTTTTAATTCTTTCTTTTTTCCGAAGATGTTTCCAAAAACATTTTTGTTCCAAAGTTTGACTTGCTTTTTGACATTTTTGAGTTTTTGGACCAATCTGTACTGGGCAGTTCCTTCCCCATTCCAATCCCACCATTCCTTTATTCTATCATAGATATCAACGTGCTCCTTCCACATTTTTTCAAATTTGAATGAGCTTCTTGCAGGTTTGGTCCAATTTAGAAAGCTTAAAGCAATCGGATTATGATCCGATCCAATTCTGGGCAGGGAAGAGAGGTAAAAGTCTTGGCTAAGAATCCAGTTTGCCGAGATAAGAGCCCTGTCCAGTCTCACCTGAATGAGCCCCTTTCCCACCCTTCTATTGTTCCAAGTATACTTATTACCATGCAGATCCACATCAATGAGGTTTTGTTCAGTGATAAAATCAGCAAGATCCTCCATACCATTAGAGAAGGTGGGGGTTCCCCCAAACTTTTCGCCTGGGTTTAGAGGGGAGTTGAAATCTCCCATGATAAGCCAGTTAGCAGAACTGTGCTGGTTTCTAAAGATTTTAAGATCAGCCCATAGTTTTCTTCTACCACTAGCAGAGTTAGGGGCATAGATGTTAGACAAGATCCATTCACACTTTTTTTCAATAGTGACAAACTTAATTGCAAGATGATTAAAATTATCACTAAGGATCATACCAGTACAGTGCCTTTTATCCCAAAGAGTTGCCAGCCCTCCGGAAGCACCCTGAGAATCAACAGCCGCCATTTCAGAGCTATCCCAAATTTTTTTTTTAATATTATCCATGGACATTGCTTTCATCTTAGTTTCTTGAAGAATCAAAATGCTGGGGTTACTGGAGTCCCGTAACTCCTTGATGTTTCTTTGCTTAGAGTAACCGTTAAGGCCTCTAATATTCCAAGATATGATCTTCATATGGAATGGTTGGTAGTTGGATTTGCTTGGTGGTTCAGCTGTCGCTGAACACCATCTGCAATATCCCTCTCTGTTTTCTTAGCTCTGAGAGTTTTTTTAGAGGGTCTTCCTCTTTTCGAGCTTTCTCCAAAATCAGCTAATCGTCTAACTGAAGATCTGGTTTTTCTGGAGGTAGAGGTGTCCCAATTGTCAATTTCCTTTTTCTTTTCACTATAGAGTGATTCTGGGATCCTTTCAAATCCTTCCATTCTTTTTTTTTTCTTTTTTGAGATGACCAAAGTGAACCCAGAGTCTGGATCTTCCTTTTCCTTGGCAGGCGTAATCTCCCCTTCCTCTTGTTCCTTGTGAATATTGACAGGAGTGTGATTGTAACAGACCTGCTCAGTCATTGTTGACATGCTGAGGTATGGCAGCGGATCCTCAATTCCTTTCTCTCCAGAAGGGAGAGACTCCAGGGGCTCAAACACCCTCATATCCTCCTTGATACAAGCTTCCTTTCTAACGAAAGGCAGGATTTCTTTCTCTTCTGAACCAGAAGGGATTAAAAAGGTCTTCTTTTCCATGGTAGGCGTGATCCCCCCTACCTTTTGTTCCTTATGGATACTGTCGGGAGTATGACCAGAAGCAGTTTTGAGGCTGCAACAATCCTGCGCAGACGCTGTTGAAATGCTGAGGAATGGCAGCGGATCCGCATTTCCTGTCTCTCCGGAAGAGAGGATCGCCAGGGGTTCACTCACATCCATATTCTCCTTGTTGCAAGCTTCCATTCTAATGAATGTCAGGATTTCTTTCTCATCTGAACCAGAGGGGATTAAACCTTCTTGTTCGTTCACTTCCAAGGTTTCCCAAAAGGTGTTATCTTGGCTATACCATATGAATTTTTTTCCCTTTGGAGATGACGATTCCAAATCTAATTCCTTCTTAATTTCTTCCTGAACAAAAATATGGTTAAAATATCTTACAAATCCATTGAGTGGTTCAAATATAATATCAAAAAAAAAACCAAAAACTCTCCTTTTATTTACATTCAGTACCATAACATATAGCTTTTGAAATTTAGCTACATAGTCATCCACTGTGTATCTCAATTTCAGTTGTTCAAATCCTAAAAAGTGGAATTATGGATAAGTTATATCACATCTTTGAATCAATCTCCTACTAAAATCATCATAGGATTTGATAAGATTATTTCCTTGTATGATCATCCCTCTCTATGACCATTCATGTGCTATTACCTCAAGATGAAGAGTTAAAAAATTAAGAGCTTCCTCTTCTAACGTTGGCATAAGAGATAAATAGGTATCCAACTTCTATATCCATGTATGCGATGTAAACTTGCTAGAATAATCAAATGTGGAAAGTGATTCAAAAATTAAAGAACGTAGAAGTTTATTTGATACTTATTCAATGTGAAACAAGTTAATATATACATGAGGCAAAGTGTAAGGAGACTAAACAAATTAAAAGCAATGTTAAACATGAAAAAACATGTGGAAGATAAATGGCATAGACATTACACCAAAATACTCCAGTACTAAATTATTTTTACAAATATACCCCTGAAACAACTCAAATATTTCCTTTCCAAGAGACTTGGTGAGTACATTAGCTACTTGAGAATCTGTTAGCCAATACTGGACCTGGATGTGGTAGTTCATAACTTGGTATTGAATGTAATGATATTCAACCTCAATGTGTTTTGTTCATTCATGGAAAATTGGATTCTTCACAAGATTCAACACACCTTAATTGTCACAATGAATTTTAGGTATATTTTCTTCAAGAATGTCCATATCAACCATAATTCAAAGTAACCAAATCACTTCACACACAACTCCTCATGTGGAGTGATACTCTACCTCATTCGAAGAGAGAGAAACAACAATTTTATTCTTTATAATCCATGAGATAGGTCCATATCTGAGATGAAAATATATCCTTAAGTTGATTTTCTTTCATCAAAATATTTGACATAGTCTGAGTCCATATATCCCTGTAAGAAGAAATGAGACTTATTATGATATTCTAGACCATAATTAACTGTACCTCAGAAATATCTCAAAACATTCTTTGCAACTACCTAGTGACATTTTTCTAGCGCCTACATGAATATGGAAAGATAACTGACAACAAAGCATATTCCTGGTCTAGCGTAAGTCAAGTAAATGAAACTCCTAATAATATTCTTGTATTGAGTAGTATCTACTTGAGGTAAATCCTAGAATATAGAAAGTTGTGAACCTTTTAACATTACAATGGGAACAAGTTTATAGTCAAACATTCCTTACTTTTCTAGGAATTCCTTGACACATTTCATCTTCAAGATAAAAATGTGATTCTTCTTCTACCATATTTCCAATCCAAGACAGTAATGAAGTAGCCCCAAATATTTCATGAAAAAGGATTTCTTCATATTATTATTTACATATTTGATGAGATTTTTTGAGATCCCTATGATCACAATATCATATAAAAACAAAACAAGAATGACAATCTTTATGCCTACTTTCTTAATATACAAATTTGAATATGAAGGGATACTAGTGAATCAATGCTACAATAGGTGATCATCTATTTTAATGTACCACACCCTAGGTGCTTATTTAAGTCCATAAAGAGAATTAATTAGATGACATACCTTATTAGGATGTTGTTCATAGACAAGTCCTTATAGGTAGGTCATGTATACTTCTTCTTTGAGATCACCATTCAAGAAATCACTTTTTACGTTCACCTATTGATGTTTTCATCCTTTTTGTGTTGCTAGTTTATAGAAAAATTTGACAGTCTTGATATTCATAGTGGGTAAAAAGGTATCCCCGTATTCAATACCTTCTTGCTGAGTGTATCCCTTTACAAATAATTGTGCTTTGTACTTGTTGATGGATCTATATTCCTTGTATTTTATTTTAAAAATCCATTTGTAGACAATGGATTTCTTTCCTACATGTAGATTGAAAAATTCCCATGTATGATTCTGAATCAGGGAGCTATATTTTGCATCCATAACTTTCTTCCACTATGATTGACTAAGTTCCTCTCAAACTATATTAGGTTTGGTTTTGTCAAATACTAAACTCATAAGTGTGATATTTACCTCATTTCTCATTTGTCTTCTCATTTTAACTCCTGATGAAACATCTATGAGAGAGTTTAGGTGCTTTAAAATCATTTCAGATGTTGCTACTACTAATGTGAAGAATGAGTTTCTAAGGACCAAGATTAACAAATAAATCTCCATGTAGCTCATTTTCCTTGTTTGAAGATTCTCCTTTCTCATCATCTGAATGTGAGAGAAATATATGAGAGGATGTTGGTACATAATCTTCTTTGTGTGGGAATGAGTTAAATGATGACTCATCACAAACCACATATCGAATCTCATGTATATTTTATCTCTCAGAATCCATGAGATGAAATGTCTTTGAGGTAATATTGTACCCAAAAAATATACATTGGAGTGTCTTTGAATCGATCTTCTTCCTCTTTTTTATCTAGGACATGCATGTATGTTATACAACAAAATAATATAAGATGGGAAATCAAAGGCTTGTGATTAATCCATACCTCTTCTAGTGTTTTTTATTGCAAGTTATTTGTAGGTGCTCTGTTAAGGAGATATGTAGTTGTCTAAACTACTTATGGCCGAAATCTACTCTCTAACTTAGCAGTGGAAAATATGCAACAAACCATCTGTATGAAAATATGATTGAGACATTATACAATTCCATATTTCTAGGGTGTATAGGGGAATTTAAGTGCTATGTAATGTTGTGATCCTTTAGGAATGCCAATAATTTATTTGACATGAATTCCTCCCCTCGATATTAGTGGAGGAAAATAAGGGGATTCCTAGTCTATTGAATAACTTGCTGATAGAAGGCTTGAAAACTGGAAAATTATTCTCTCTTCTTCTAGAGAAATAAAACCCATGTCTTGCGAGAATACTCATCTACAAACAACTGGAAGTAATAAAATCCTTAAAAGGAAGAAGGAAATAGTCTACATGGATCAGTATGAATGACCTCAAGATGGTTCTTAGTATGGAAGGAACTCAAATCAAATGGACTTGAATGTTATTTTCCCACAAGACATCTAGAATAGCTATGAAAGCAGTGGAGGAATAATTTGAACCATCTCCTTGGAACCGAGATGATAGAGGGATCCAATAGAAAGGTGCCCATATCGATATTGACATAGTGAAGTAGAATCCTCCATAGAGGTAGATAAAACAACTACAAAGGATGGAACAACATCTCATGCAAATAAACGATCCTTCATAAAATCTCTAGAAAGTATCATACATTTTCATGAAATAAAACATGATTTAATGACTTTATCGACCATGAACTCCACCTTAATAATGTGATTCAGGAGGTGATAGATTAACATGATATTTTTTTATCAAGACAAGGACATATAACACCTTCATGAGGGTAAAACTTCTCATCCTAAAAGGAATGGTAACTATTCATATTCCTTATGAAACATACTCTTTGTTGTCTACAATTTGAACTCGATCTCTAGTGGGTTGATTAGTCATTGAATCAAACAACTTTATATTTCCCGTCATGTGTTTTCTAGAACTCAATTAATTCAACTGAAAATTTTATGATGGATTCGAAGTTTTGGAGACTAGAACACTGTTATAACATGTGCTACAATTCAATGATTTTGGTACTTCCTCTTTTGAGTCATTCTCTTGTTGATTCACAACATGTCCTTTATGTTTCCTATGGTGAGGATTACATTTGGATTTATATGAATTTTTGTGACCAGATGTGTTCTCGTTTTCAGAATTACCTTGAGTTAGGCCATTATAAAAATAGTTAACTGTGTCATGTGTTTTTTTTTGTGCAAATGTGACACCAATGATATGTTTTTTGAGACTTTTATTTTTTTGGTTTCTTCTGGCGTTGTTTTTGGGAATGTTTCTCTTGCTTTCCCTTCTGATACTTATGACTCTTATGTTGTCTTGAGATAAGGGATTTGTCTTCAAATTCCTCGTGCACTGACTATATATATTCTTCATGCTAGAGAATATTTACCAGTTCTTTAAATGTCACCACTTATTTTGTGATGTTCAATGTTGTGACAAACATCTGAAACTGGGAAGGAAGAGATATTATATTTATTGAGATAAAAAATTTTCCTTTCACCTTCTCGCTAAGTGCCAAAATTTCATCTTGTAGTTCTACCACACGACCTAAAAAATTCCTCTACTTTATTGCCATCTTTCAAACTGAGTGTATGAAGCTTGGTCTAGAGATGGATGATCTTTGTTTGGTTTTTGGCTTCGTAGATGGTGCATAGAGCATCCCAGGTTGCCTTTTATTTCATCTCATCCCATACGTGTGGTTAAACCTCGTCGGAGATGCCGAGAGTGATCAAAATTAAGGATTTTTATTATCTTTTTCATACTTTTTTCTCTCATCTATGTCAGTTGGATGTGTCACCATGCCACTAATGATTTTCCCTAGCTATTTGAATGACAAGAGCCTAAACATCACATATTTTTAGGTCTGCTAAAAAAATCCACACAGGTAGGGGAATTTTAAAAAACAATCACTAATAGTTGTAGGTTTGTGCAACATCCAACCATGTCAACAAAAAAATCATATTTCTTCATAGTCACAGGTCTTCCCAAGTCCATCAATGTCAACAAAAAAATCATATTTCCCCCTAGTCACAGGTTTGGGGTCACAAGGAGCTCTGCTGGCAATGATTAAGAAAATAGAGAAATAATGAGTCTATTTTATACAATGAGATCAAGCCAGAGAAGGACGTGGTTACCAAAATGTATGGTATCTTCAAGGAAGAGTGTGATATCTTAGAATTCACATTGGAGGCCTGGAAAGAGGTTCAAAGTGTCAAATCTGATCTACTCCTCAAAGAATGGATCATTGATGACTCTTAAAAATTATTTGAATACAATGAAGCCATAGATTTCCATATCTAGATGTTATAGGAGGCAATGTCAAAGTTAATTAAAAAAATAAATGAGGGTATTGACGGACTTAGTGATGTCTCAGATGAATTTGACACTATTCATTGTAGGTTTCAAGACGAAGATCTTGATGTGCTTCTGATTAAACATATCTTTGAAAATTTCAAGATCCTAGTTGAGTAAGATACTATGATAACAAAATCCTTCAGCCTTGATTCCATTAACAAGCTAGTGACATATCAAAACTTCTTGATCCAATTCTGAAAGATCATGAATCGAGTCAAGAAGTTTCTTGGGAACCTGAACCAAATAGTTAAATATGTTGAGGTATTGAATCTCTACACATGCAGAACTAATGAAAAAGAGGTACAATAAATCATCAAACAATTTATTGATTATCAATAGAAGCAGGTTGGAGAAGAGACAGACGAAATGGATACCGATCAGGAAAAGCCCTTCTTTTGGTGCTAGTCAAACTAGCTTGATTTCTCTCTCACAGCCATTTTTATGACATTCTCCAGCGTTACAGTCCACCAATATCAAGTCCCTAACAGGTTTGAAAGGAAAGTAAACTTTGCATAGCTACCTGTATTTTTGTGGGATAGTTTTCCATAAATGTAAATGCATTCTATTTTAGGAATGTAATAGTTAAGAAGAGTGACTATAATTTCTCAACATTATAAATCTATAAGTAGGGAGTTGCATTATGTATTCAGGGAATTTTGTTCTATTATATAAGGAGGATCTACCATTTTGAGTACTTTTATACAGATTTAAGCCTCAATATTATTATACAAAATTGATATTTATCCTTCTTTCACTTCAATGTGTCCAACTAACCTAAGAGTGGTAAATTTCAGTACTTGTTAATTCTGTTCTTTCTCTAGTACTTGACATGATCCATTGCCACCTAGTACCACATGTTGAAGCAGTTATTTATCCTAACTATCAAGCCCCTATGTTTGTGATTAATAAAGCCTTAGGGATGACTCCAACAGTTGTGGAATTTATATAAATCCCTTTTTTTATTGCTAAGTTTCTGTCTGCAAAGAAATATTGTGAATGGAAAAGGTAGAAATTTATGCATCGTACATTATGCTTTAGTTGTTGAGTATTGAATGCTTGTAAAAGTAGATATATTTGTCTGGACTGGACACTATTGGCAACATCCTAGATTTTGATTTATTCCTAAGGTACCTCTCTCCCTTTTTCATCTTTAACAATCTGAATTTCAAGTTTAGGGATTTTTTCCTCAGTATCATAGGTTTTAGCACCAACTCAAAACTTCAATACTCATAAGGGTCACATATTTTAGAAGCCTAAGTTGGCCTTCTCTGAAGGTTCATCCCAGGGATCCAAGGCCCCACACCTTGGTGATGTTCCCATGTTGCACTTGATCATCTAACAATTCAATGGGTTCACGATCCAAGTGACAACAAGATGTAAGCCTTCAATCTTCACGATATAACACTTCTTTTGTAACATAAACTTAATTAATTGAGAAAACTTCAGTCACTTTATTAAAACTATTACATGAATGCCTATTGCAATAGGCCTATATGCTTAAGGAGGTTTTAAATAACAAATTCAACATATGGGTGCTTGTTAAAAACAATATTTCACGACGTGACCTTTATTAAATTAGCTTAAATAATAAATGGTCGGGCTAAATTTGATCTATTCTCATAAATAGACAAAATCATGTATGGTGGTGATAACAAATCCTAACCACATGATCTGATTTTTATGTTAGATGTGTTTCACCTAAAGGGATGCAAGTACTAGACATGATGGGACTAACATAAATAATTATTTACGCTAACATCCTCCCTTAAACAAATAATAGGAGAAAAAGAATAAATAAATGAAAGGGTCTTGGCTATTAGGTCTGATAAGGCACCTGATACAAAACATTTCCAGAAACTGTATGGAAGGAAGGAAGAACCTTCCACTTCAGATCGAATCCCAAGAACAACTTCCTGATGCACCCTGAAACTCAACTCTTGTAACTGAAGATAATGAGGAAAATCCAAGGGGCACTAGCAGAAGATGTCAACAACCTACTCAACTAGAAGGGTCTTCCAAGCTTTGTTGTCATCACTACTCCATGATTGAACCAACTTCTGAAATGAAGTGCATGTGTATCTGCTATGCTATAGATACATATTGATGATAAACTATACTGGATTTTGTTCTTGAGGAATGGCAACTCTGATTGTTACACCAAATCAAAGTATAATTATGATGAGGAAATCCAAACTCACCAAGTGACAGTCATAACCAGAGAGGCTCTTATATGTCCTTAATAGTACCTATGTAATCAGCCTCAATAGAGGACAATGCAATAGTTATCTACTTCTTGCATTCCCATATAATAGGAATTGAGCCAAGAGATTGAAATAATCAAAATATAGAGGTAGATGTATGGGTAATCAATATACATCTAAAATAGGAGTAATAAGTTTAAAAAGGATTAACCCCTCAAGGAGTCTTATGGAACCTTGCGATGTACCTATGTAATCAGCCTCAATAGAGGACAATGCAATTACGGTTTCTCAATGGAGGCAACATATAATTGATAATAAATATAACATCTAAGTTTTTGCAGAGCAAAATTTGTGTAATCCCATGCAAATTTGCCTCGAAACATTTATTAACCGTCAATCAACATAATTTAGCGTTCTTGAGTGTATTTGTAAATTATTGGTCCTTGAATAAGTAGTTAGTGGCACATTTTGTTGACATCATGACGAACTTCCTCTTTCCTCTAACTCCATGGACCTATTTCTCTCCTCTCACATCCCTTTGTCTCATTTTTTTGTATTTAGTCACTATGGTGTTAGTTTGTGTACCAATATGTCATAATTTGAATTCATTTGTCTATAAGTTCACAATAATTGTAGTTCATTTGATACAATATCTATCATTCTATTGAACCCTTATTGGTACTCAAGAGAAACCAAACAATCATTAGAGACTATATCATTGTTTGAAGCTAGCCTTTTCATGGAGCACTTCTTTACTGACAACTTATGGTTTTATTTATGCTTGAATTTTCGAATGCACTTTCCTTTATGCAATCTTACAATTTTTTGATATTTTGATATTACAATTTCCACCCCTTAGTGCCTTGAAAAATAACTAGATACTTATACTATTTACCATGACTAACACATGAATTTAAATATCATTTTTTTGCCTTAAGCCTTTAGATATTGCATGTGTACTAGAGTTGTCCTAAGGCAAGAGAATTTTTTTTTTTAGTCGTAGGTACACAAATGTGGCACCACAAGAATTAGAGCAAGGAAACTAGGGATTTGAATAGTGAAATCCATGCCATCAATTAACTTGCTGAGCCTATCCATCACTCGACTATAAGCACCAAAAGTTCTGGCACTATTCTGGCAATAGTGACATGCTATCTTCTATTGGCTCCAAATTTCTAGGCAAGTTGCTTATGGAAAGATTTACACCACATTTTCACAATCAATTCCAAAGGGATATTTTCAAAGAATAAAACTTATGAGTTTTATTTATGCTTGAATCTTTGAAGCACTCTAAATCCTTTATGCAATTTACTATTTTACTGATATTTTGATATTACAATTTCCACCCCTTAGTGCCTTGAAAAATAACTAGATACTTATACTATGTTACCATGACTAACACATGAATTTAAATGCTCGACTTTTTTCCATAAGCCTTTAGATATTAGGATGTGTACTAAGGAAAAAGAAGTTCTTCTTTTCAGTTGCTAGGTACACAAATGTGGCACCACAAGAATTAGAGCGAGGAAACTAGGGATTTGAATAGTGAAACTCACAGCCATCAATTAATTTTTGAGCTCTCCATCACTCGACCATAAACATCAAAAGTTTTGGCACTATTCTGGCAATAGTGACATGCCATCTTCTATTGGCTCCAAATTTTCTATGGAAATATTTTATTGGAAAGATTTACACCACATTTTCACAATCGATTCCAAAGGGATCTCTTCAAATAATTAAACTTATGGTTTTATTTATGACTTGAATTTTTGAAGCACTTTCCTTTATGCAATTTACTATTTTTTGATATTTTGATATCTGCAATCTTCCAATCCTTAGTGCCTTGAAAAATAACTGAGATACTTATAGCTATCATACCATGACCAGCCTAACATGACATTCTAAATGTCATTTTTCATGCCTTAAGCCATTGTAGATATTGCATGTATACTAGAGTTTTCCTAAGGCAAGAGAAGTCTTCTTTTCAATCGAAGGTACACAAATGTGGCACCACAAGAATTAGAGCAAGAAAACTAGGGATTTGAATAGTGAAATCCAGCCATCAATTAACATTTGAGCTATCCATCACTCGACTATAAGCACCAAAAGAATTGGCACTATTCTGGCAATAGTGACATGCTATCTTCTGTTGGCTCCAAATTTCTAGGCAAGTTTTATGGAAAGATTTACACCACATTTTCACAATCAATTCCAAAGGGATATTTTCAAATAATAAAACTTATGGTTTTATTGTGATGCTTGAATTGTTTTGAGCACTTAAATCCTTTATGCAATTTACTATTTTTTGATATTTTGATATCTACAATCTTCCACCCCTTAGTGCCTTGATAAATAACTAGATACTTATACTATTCTACCATGACTAACACATGAATTTAAATATCATTTTTTTTCCTTAAGCCTCTTAGATATTGGATGTGTACTAAGGAAAAAGCAGTTTTTCTTTGTTAGTTGTAGGTACACAAATGTGGCACCACAAGAATTAGAGCGAGGAAACTAGGGATGTGAATTAGTGAACTCCAGCCATCAATTAATTTGTGAGCTATCCATCACTCGACCATAAACATCAAAAGTTTTGGCACTATTCTGGCAATAGTGACATGCCATCTTCTATTGGCTCCAAATTTCTAGGAAAATTTTATGGAAAGATTTACACCACATTTTCACAATCAATTCCAAAGGGATCTCTTCAAATAATTAAACTTATGGTTTTATTTATCTTGGATCGTGACACTCTGAATTTTGTGTCCTTGCCTTGTTGCTTTGGTTTTTATTCTTAGATCGTGGCACACCTATTTGTAGCAGTTGATCAAATTATGTTTGGTGTTTTTTTTTTAATTTCGACATCACTCCATTGAAAGTCTCCTTGTATGGAGCTATTCTGGTAAAACCCAGTGTCAGTTGTTTTTGAGTTTTGTGATTGAGGAGTGGATTCAGACCACAGTGCACACCAAAATTCTTCAGCATTGTATGATTTTTTTGAGCCGAGCTTCTTGGGATGCCTTGGAGCAGGTATTTACTCTCTTTACTTTGTTGTTATTGATTTTGGGTACCTTACGGTGTCCCTTTTTTCCCAGTTATTGTACATGAGTACCTCATCAGGCCTAGTTGTCGGGACTCCTACTATGGACATGCGAATTCTATTTTGGCTCCTAGCTTCACTTGAGGGGGGGGTGTTAGATTAGGTATTTACCTTAGCTCACGTTCACCTAGGTACTTTATTTACCTTTATTGTATTTATCCTCACCCACATATGTGTGTGGATATTTATTTTATCTTATTTAGATATTAGGAGATATTATCTAGTTGTTAGGTATATTTCTTTCCTTGATCTATGTTATTGACTAGATCTTTGATGTCTAGTTCTCTCCTAAATCTATGGTCTTGACTAGTTCTTTGATGACTAGTTATTTCCTTGATTTATGGCTTGATCTACGACCTTGACTGGTTCTTATATTGTTATTACTTGCCTATTTAAGCAAGACCCATTCTCAATGTATTACATTGAGTTACATAATAATATATTATATTGCTTCTCATTTATTTGCAAAGGTTTTATGTAAAGTTATTCTAGTGAAGTGCTTTCATCTTATAGATCGTGGTGTTTGATTAGCATTTGTGTTCTTGGCTTGGTATGATCTGGTTATCGCTCCTTTCAAATATAACATCTAAGTTGTTGGTGGTTTGGGTAATGCCAGACTCTTGCAATTGGCCTCAAAAGTTTTGGCACTATTCTGGCAATAGTGACATGCCATCTTCTATTGGCTCCAAATTTCTAGGAAAATTTTATGGAAAGATTTACACCACATTTTCACAATCAATTCCAAAGGGATCTCTTCAAATAATTAAACTTATGGTTTTATTTATGCTTGAATTTTCGAAGCACTTTCCTTTATGCAATTTACTATTTTTTGATATTTTGATATTACAATTTCCACCCCTTAGTGCCTTGAAAAATAACTAGATACTTATACTATTTACCATGAATAACACATGAATTTAAATATCATTTTTTTTGCCTTAAGCCTTTAGATATTGCATGTGTACTAGAGTTTTCCTAAGGCAAGAGAAGTTTTTTTTTCAATCGTAGGTACACAAATGTGGCACCACAAGAATTAGAGCGAGAAAACTAGGGATTTGAATAGTGAAATCCAGCCATCAATTAACTTTTGAGCTATCCATCACTCGACTATAAGCACCAAAAGTTTTGGCACTATTCTGGCAATAGTGACATGCTATCTTCTATTGGCTCCAAATTTCTAGGCAAGTTTTATGGAAAGATTTACACCACATTTTCACAATCAATTCCAAAGGGATATTTTCAAAGAATAAAACTTATGGTTTTATTTATGCTTGAATTTTCGAAGCACTTAAATCCTTTATGCAATTTACTATTTTTTGATATTTTGATATTACAATTTCCACCCCTTAGTGCCTTGAAAAATAACTAGATACTTATACTATTTACGATGACCAACACATGAATTTAAATATCATTTTTTTTGCCTTAAGCCTTTAGATATTGGATGTGTACTATAGTTGTCCTAAGGCAAGAGAAGTTTTTCTTTTCAATTGTAGGTACACAAATGTGGCACCACAAGAATTAGAGCGAGAAAACTAGGGATTTGAATAGTGAAATCTAGCCATCAATTAACTTTTGAGCTATCCATTACTCGACTATAAACATCAAAAGTTTTGGCACTATTCTGGCAATAGTGACATGCCATCTTCTATTAGCTCCAAATTTCTAGGAAAATTTTATGGAAAGATTTACACCACATTTTCACAATCAATTCCAAAGGGATCTCTTCAAATAATTAAACTTATGGTTTTATTTATGCTTGAATTTTCGAAGCACTTTCCTTTATGCAATTTACTATTTTTTGATATTTTGATATTACAATTTCCACCCCTTAGTGCCTTGAAAAATAACTAGATACTTATACTATATACCATGACCAACACATGAATTTAAATATCATTTTTTATTGCCTCTCAAGCCTTTATATATTGCATGTGTACTAGAGTTGTCCTAAGGCAAGAGAAGTTTTTAATTCAATCGTTTAGGTACACATAATGTGGCACCACAAGAATTAGAGCGAGAAAACTAGGGATTTGATATAGTGAAATCCAGCCATCAATTAACTTCTATGAGCTATCCATCACTCGACTATAAGCACCAAAAGTTTATGGCACTATTCTGGCATATAATGACATGCTATCTGTTTATTGGCTCCAAATTTCTAGGCAAGTTTTATGGTAACAGATTTACACCACATTTTCGTCAATCAATTCCAAAGGGATATTTTCAAAGAATAAAACTTATGGTTTTATTTATGCTATGAATTTTCGAAGCACTGTAAATCCTTTATGCAATTTACTATTTTTTGATATTTTGATACAATTTCCACCCCTTAGTGCCTTGAAAAATAACTAGATACTTATACTATTTACCAGTGACTAGGCACATGAATTTAAATATCATTTTTTTTCCTTAAGCCTTTAGATATTGGATGTGTACTAAGGAAAAAGAAGTTTTTCTTTTCAGTTGATATTTACACAAATGTGGCACCACAAGAATTAGAGCGAGGAAACTAGGAATTTGAATAGTGAAATGCCAGCCATCAATTAATTTTTGAGCTATCCATCACTCAACCATAAACATCAAAAGTTATTGGCACTATATATGGCAATAGTGACATGCCATCTTCTATTGGCTCCAAATTTCTAGGAAAATTTTATGGAAAGATTTACACCACATTTTCACAATCAATTCCAAAGGGATCTCTTCAAATAAGTGTAAACTTATGGTTTTATTTATGCTTGAATTTTCGAAGCACTTTCCTTTATGCAATTTACTATTTTTTGATATTTTGATATTACAATTTCCACCCCTTAGTGCCTTGAAAAATAACTAGATACTTATACTATTTTACGATGACCAACACATGAATTTAAATATCATTTTTTTTGCCTTAAGCCTTTAGATATTGCTTGTGTACTATAGTTGTCCTAAGGCAAGAGAAGTTTTTTTTTTCAATCGTAGGTACACAAATGTGGCACCACAAGAATTAGAGCGAGAAAACTAGGGATTTGAATAGTGAAATACTTAGCCATCAAGTTAACTTTTGAGCTATCCATTACTCGACTATAAGCACCAAAAGTTTTGGCACTATTCTAGGCAATAGTGACATGCCATCTTCTATTAGTCTCCAAATTTCTAGGATGTATTTTATGGAAAGATTTACACCACATTTTCACAATCAATTCCAAAGGGTATCTCTTCAAATAATTAAATATAGAATACCCTGTATTGTGAATATCCCTTTGATTAATTTGAAAATAGTAATTACGCAAATCATTATTATATTATTGTATAAAAGATGTTGTTATTTGTTATTGCATCTCAATTATATTATTGGTATTGTCTTTAGTTGTAATTCAATTATTTATGTAAATAATTCATAAGTTAGACAGTTAAATTTAGATATGTGATTAGTTGATTTTCTATGCTATTATATTTATGTGTTTATTGATTATTGATATAATTAATCAATATGTTTTTATTAAGGTTTTTTTTGGTAACAATAATCATTGTCGTCATAATCATTTTAAATGAAATCTTTTTTTGTTTTTATACTTTTGAAAACTGTTGTTATCATCTCCTAGGTTATATTTTTATTACACTGAGAGGTGTTCCTTAGAGTGGTAGGCAATGAGTTTAATGAATTGCATTGATTGGAAAAATTCTTTCATTTTTCAACTGATATTTTACGGTTAAACCTTAATATATTTTTAATGCCGACTCAATGCTTAATACAAAAAATTATCCATTATATATAAATGGAAATGTAATTTATTTTAAATGCAGGATAAATTATAAGTGAATAAGTGTAAAGATATTATTGTGAAGAAAATTCACAATTGACTCAAGTAAATATAACAATTTTTATTGATTTATATTATTTTTTAGTTTTTACTTAGAATCTATATAGACTTAGGTAATGTTTTTTTACTTTTACATGTATTTTGTTTACATGTATTTTATAAAAGCATAAATAAATACTTACAAAAGTTTTTAACTTTTACATGTATTTTACTTTTAGGTTAGCTTTATTTTAGTCTTTAATTTTAGATGTATTTTATAAATAAAACATATAAATAATATGTGTAATTACAATTTAATAAATATAATTCTTTATTTAAAAATAAAAAAATAAAAAATAAAAGATTGAATTAATTGATTAAATAAATACTCATATTTAAAAATAAATGTAATTTATAAGTTCTTCATTTTAGAATGATGGTTTACACAAAATATTAGTTCATAAAAAATATTAAAAATAAATAATTAAAAATAATAATTATATTTTAAAATGAAATCAAGGTGTTGGGATACTGGTAAGTTACAAGTAGGTTATAATCATCAACTCATGTTTGATTACCATTGGGTTCGTTGGATGCTTTCAAGCAGGCCACGGCGACACCTTAAGGTAGGGGTCAAACTTCTCCATATGGACCAAGCAGAACATAGCAGGGCGCTCTATATGTGGATCGCTTGGTGAAAATTAAGAACTCAAGCCCAACCACTTAGAGAAATTTATCATCTAACCACTCCAATTCATAGATTTGGTATATTAAAAGCATTTAACACCAAATTTTTAACCAATGAGGTAGGGCTGAGTTGGTTGGGTAATTTGGATGTTTCTATGCCCGCCAAGGTTCAATTGCCCCTGAAAGCATTAGAGGTTGGTTGTGGTCGTGAGTATTCAGTGATGGATCATGTGGGTGTGTTTCATGATGAAGGAGGTGATTTTGATTGTGAGTAATGCTCGACAGGCTGGTGAGATGTTTAATTTATGGGTTACATCATTTCATTAAAAGGTTTTATGGTCTTGGGGATTTGGGTCCCTAGTTGTCTCCTAGACCGGTTGTCGCTCCAGTGATTATAAAAGTTAAAAAAAGGGAAATATACTCTTCAACCTTTGTTTACCAATAAAATAATAATAATTATATTTCAAAAATAAATATAATTAGTATTTTCTTCATTTGTAAATGATGATTTAAATGTATTTTATAATAATTATTTAAATGTATTAAATGGTGTGTGATATATATCTATTTTATAATGATTATTTAAATATGTTTAAATCACAATAAGATGATTGCGATTGTTTTAATGTGTTGAATGGTATGTGTTTTAAATGTATTTTACGATTCTTATAAATTGTAGGTGTGACTTTTGCACGATTGAATTTTTAAAATGAATAGCAACGAAGAGAATATCAAAGAGAACATGCTACTTCGCTAAAGGATAAGAGAAGACAAATGTTTATATTGTTTGAAATAAGACAACAACAAAATCTGATATATACATGATCAAAAGTGGCTCAATGGAACCATCAAACAGTTGGGCATAACTGACTACTAGTCGATTTACAAATAAAACAATGTATTAAATCATATTTATGCTAACATTCCCCCCTTAATACATTTTTATTACAAATGTACCCCCAAAAAAGTTCAAATTTCACCTTTCCAAGAGACTTGGTTAGTATATCTACAATCTAAGCATCTGTCAGGTAGTACTGGATTTGGATGTGGTGGTTCAAGACATGTTCTCGAATGTAGTGACATTAGATTGCTTTGTTATCTCAAGGAAAACTAGATTTTTCACAAGCTTCAACACACCCTAATTGTTGCAGTGAATGATGAGAGGATTTTCTTCAGGAATGCCCATATTTGCAAAAATGTAACATAACCAGATTGCTTCACACATATAAATCCTTGTGTCGTATGATACTCTACCTCAGTGGATGAGAGAGAAACAACAGTTTGCTTCTTGCTGATCCATGAGATATGTCTAGACTCGAGATGAAAATATAACCTGAAGTTGATTTCCTGTCATCAACGGATCCAACATATTCCGAGCCTGTATATCCCTGCAAGAATAACTGAGAGTTCTTCTGATACTCTAAACCATAGTCGACTATACCTCGAATATATCTCAACACATGCTTTGTTGGTACCCAATGACATTTCTTCAGCTCCTCCATGAATATGGAGAGACAGCTCACAACAAAGCAAAGGTCTGCTCCAGTATAAGTCAAGTAAATGAGAATCCCAACAAGTTGTCTGTAGAGAGTACCGTTTACTTGAGGTAAATCCTAGAATCTAGAAAGTTGCAAACCTTTTTCCATTGGAGTGGACATAGGTTTACAATCTGACATGCCATACTTTTCCAGGAGTGTCTTGGCATATTTCATCTAGGAGAAAAAATATGATTCTTTTTTTGCCATATCTCCAAGCCAAGAAAATAGTGAAGTAGCCCCAAATCTGTCATGTCGAAGGATTTCTTCAAATAATTCTTAACATCTTCGACGAGATTGTCAGAACTCCCTGTGATCACAAGATCATCTACATACAAAACCAATATGAAAATCTCTCTTCTTATATTTTTGATATATAAATTTGAATTAGAGGGGCTACAAGTGAATCCATACTGCAATAGGTGATCATCTATTTTTATGTACCATGCCCTGGGTGCATGTTTAAGTCCATAAAGAGCCTTAATTAGATGACATAACTTCTGAGGATGTTGATAATTGATAAATCCTTCTAAGTCATGTATATTTTATCTTTAAGATCACCATTCAGGAAAGCACTTTATTAATCCATTTGCTAAAGTTTCCATCCTTTTTGTGATACCAGTGCATAAACAACTTTGATATATTTTATCTTTGTAGTGGGTGCAAAGGTATCCTCATATTCAATTCCTTATTGTTGAGCATAACACTTTGCAACTAGCCATGATTTGTAATTATCGATAGATCCATCTGCCTTGTATTTTATTTTGAAAGTCCACTTATAGCCAATGGAATTCTTACCTGCAGGTGGATCGACAAGTTCCCATCTCCGATTTTGTATCAAGGAGTCATATTCTGCATCCATGACCATCTTCCACTCTGGATGACTGAGTGCCTTACAAACTGAATCATGTTGGCTTCTATCAACCATTGTAATCATGTGTGTGATATTTACCTCTTTTTTTTCTTGTCTTCTTGTTCAAACTCCTGATGAAGTGTCTAAAAGAGAGTTCAGGTGGGAGTCTCTCATGGTGCTTTCGACCCACTTCAGACGTTGATGTTGTTGTTGACGTGAAGAATTGTTTTCTAAATTCCCAAGACCAATGAACAATTATCCTTATAGCTCCTCCTTCTTCTGTGAAGAATTATCATGTTTATCATCTGGATGTGTGAGCAATCTATGAGAGGAGGTCGGTGTTGACTCTTCCTTTTGTAGAAATGAGTCAAATGAAGACTCGTCACAAACAACATCTCTACTCTCATATATCTTCTTTGTCTGAAGATCTATGAGATGATATGATTTTGAGGTAGTATTGTACCCCAAAAATATGCATTGGTGTGTTTCTGCATCAATATTCTTCATCTTCTTATCTGAAACATGTATATATGCAATACAACCAATACTCTCAAATGATTGAAGGTTTACGATTACTCCATACCTCTTCTGGTGTCTTGTCCTTCAAGATCTTTATAGGTGCTCGGTTCAGTAGATATACAACAGTCTGGACTGATTCCACCCAAAATATGTTCTCCAACTTTGCAGTGGAAAGCATGCAACGAGCCATCTCCATGACAACCTGATTACGACATTATGAAATTCCATTTTGTTGGGGAGTATAGGGTGTAGTCAAGTGTTGTGTGATGATGTGATCCTTCAAGAACGCCAAGAATATATTTTATGTGATTTCCCCCCCTCAATACAAATGGAGGACAAGAAGGGGTTGCCCGGTCTGCTGAAAAACTCTTTTATAAAAGATCTGAAAGGGTGCAGAAGCTTCATTCTTATTTCGGAGAAAGAACACCCAAGTCTTACGAGAATAATCATCAGTGAATAACTGGAAGTAATAAAACCCATTAAATGAGGTAGGAAAGGGTCCACACAGATCAGTATGCATGACCTCGAGATGATTCTTGACATGGAATGTACTCAAATTGAATGGATCCCGATGTTGTTTTCCCACCAGACATCCAAGAAAAAGAGTTAATGAATGAGAGAGAGGAGGAAGTTCTTGTACCATATACTTCGAATTGAGATGATAGAGGGAGCTGAAAGAAATATGCCCATACTGATAATGCCAAAGTTCTATGGATTTCACCGTGGACGTGGATAACGCAATTGCAAAGGATGAAAATTCATATAATGCAAATAAATGATCCTTCAAAAGATGTCTAGGAAGTATTGTACCTTCTTGATATATTAGACATTATTTGATGTTATTCTGAACTAGGAACTCAACCTTGAGCTTGTGATTCAATATCTGAGAGATAGACATGAGATTTGTTGTCAAGCCAGGGAAATAGAGAACCTTCTTGAGAATACATCTTCTCATCCCGAGAGGAATGGTGACATTGCCTATTCCTTCTGCAACATACTCCTTATTGTCTATAATACAAACTTGATCTCTAGTGAGTTGATCAGTCAATGAATAAAATGAATTTCTATCATGTGTCATGTGCTTATTGGTACCTGAATCTATCAACCAGATATTCTCTAATGGCTGCGATGTTTGGCATACAAGAACCAAATAATCTTCGTGGGCGCCACAATGTGCTAATTCTGAAACATCTTCATTTGAGTTGTCATCTAGCTAGGCTTCGACATGTCCTTTCTTCTTCTTTCCATGAGAACGCCACTTAGATTTATATGAATCACCTTGGCTAGATGTGCTCTCTTCTACATAATTATGTTGTGTGCAACCATTGTACCAACATTTCATAGTTTCATGTGTATTCGTGGTGCATATGTAACACCATCGATTCACCTTTTGAGAATTTTAATTTTGTGGTTATTTTTGTGTTTGCTTCTCTTTTTTTCCCTTGTGAGGTTTCTAACACTTTTTATGCCTAGAGATCAATGATTTTTAATAATAATCTTCTTGCATTATCTAAATGGAATTTTCCTGGTACAAAAAATTCACCAATTCAAAAAATCTCACCTCTTTTTTTGCGATGGTCAATGTGGTGATGAATGTCCTGAAATAGGATGAAATAGCTCATAGTGTGAGTGGGAAAAGTAACTCATATTCCACCAGCTCTCTGGATGTGCTAAGGTCTAATCATAACTTTGCCACATGACACAAGAATTCGTCCAATTTCTTTCCTTCTTGCATACTCGTGGTATGAAGATTTGACTGGAGATGAAGAATTTTTATCAAACTCTTTTCTTTGTAGATGGTGGAGAGAGTATCCCAAAACTTATTTAATGTTGTCACATTTCGTATGTGTGGTTTTACCTCATCGGATATTCTTAGAGTGATCAACATCAAGGATTTTGCATTGGCCTTGTCACAATTCTTTTACTTATCTATGCCAATGGGACAAGGGAGTGTGCCGGTTATGATCTCCCAGATATCTTCAAAGAGGAGAATGGTTCTCATCATTGTCTTCCATGCAACATAATTTGGCACTTTCAAGAGCTGGGAATCGGATAAAAATATCTTTGGGGTTGACATCCTTTAATCAGTGTTTCACCTTCATAAATTGGGATCACGGTAAAGGATAGTAGATATTTTCTTTATCTGATCTTTTTCACATTAGAAATGCTACACGTTGCTGCCAAATCAAAAAATAAAAATCCAAAGAAAGACTTGCTTCCATGCTTCAATCTTCATGATTTTGTTTTCCTTTGTTTTCCATGTCCAAGAGGACTCCAAGTTTCCCTGTAGGATAGTTCTGACACTCCACTCCAGCAAGGAGAAAAAAATGCCAAATAATTCTCATGTTGGTCTCTTTTATTTTGTTTGTATTTTCCTTCTGCATAAAAAAAAATTCCAAACAAAGCTACCATGTCAAAGCATACTAGTGATACTTCTCCAGGTTTCCAATGAATTATGTAGGAGATATTGGTTTCCACACACATCTAGATCTGCACAACCAATAAGGATGCCAAAGAAAAGTACACACGTCGCTCCAGGGATCTCCAGACTTCCACAAACCTCAGAAAGCTCCACGCCACATTTCCAATGGATCTCAAGAAGCTTTGATACCAATGCTACACTAAAGGAGAAGAGAAGATATTTTTTTATCGATTGAAAGAAGATAGTAAAAAAATCTGATATATACATGATCAAAAATCGGTCAATGGAACTTTCGAACAGTTGGGCAAACCAACTACCAGTCAAAGGAATTATAATTCCGAGCTTAATTATGAAGGTATGCATTTATTAACCATAGATCATGTTCTATAGACACCTGATAATAGAGAAATGGATGTTTATGTGAGGACTAATATATAAAATTATAATCAACAACCGGAGGTGAATTCACAACTGGTAAGAGAACAAAATATTGTTGAGATATATTGAAAAACTATACAATTATTTTTTCGACGTGAGTTAGAAAATCTTGTTTCTCCACATATGTGTTATATTTCTCAAGAGAGATATCCTAGAATGAAGATACATCGAGTGTCTAAAGGACCTCTTTGTAAAATATGTAGACAAGAGGAAGGTGTTAATTGATTTTATGAAGCTAATAAAATGGATCCTGGACCCCAACCACGTGAACTTGTAAACTTGACACAAGTGGAAAAGATATTGATTTCCCATGTGAACCCAATTCTATAAGTGATCCATACAACTAGAGGTCAATACAAATACAAAATTCATATGATTTGTTTTCCAAAATAAGTAAATTAAATTGCAAAAGTTTTACCACAATGTATTTCAAATCTTCCAATTGTCATAGTATGAAGAAAAAAACAATGTGAAAGTACTTACAACTTTACAGTCAATGAGGATAGAATATATACCACACTCAGATATAAGATTAAACATGATAAGTTTTATAGGGACGTGAATATTGATGAATTTTTAAAAAATATCTCCCATCTATTACTTCTATAAATATATTTGTAAAATTACACTCCGTCCACATGGAGTTCAACAAAGATTTAAATGAATATGTTTTTTAGGGCCAATAGTTGAGATAAATGAAGGGAAAATTGTAGATCACACATCATTAATGGACACAAAAACACCCAATGACTTGAGAGAGATGGAATTGATTCGTGTTTGGGTAAACAATCAAAATTTAGACTCTAATGAACTAAGTAATTTTCCACAAATTGGATCATCTCCACTAAATGAATATGTGGCATAAGGTTTACTTTACATGGTTTTCCAACTCTTTTCCCTAATGGAAGGTGTGATTGGTTAGTACCACGACTTAATAAAGTACATCTACATGAATATTTAGAAAAGAAAAAAGAAGAACATTTGAAAGCTACCAAGAATTATTTGGATAGAATTGTACATGCATGGAACCCTTGGGATATGTACACTAACGAAATGTATAGATAACATATTCTTAAGCATGATTTTAGATAAGAAAAAGATACAAAATGCTTTTTAAGAATATAAATATGAATTATTGTATCTTATTTTTAGGTATGGAATAATTTAAGCACGAATCCATGTTTAAGAAACACATTGAATAGCAATCAAATAGATCCTAAAAAAGACTTTGAAGAATTAATTTAATTGTGTGGATTGTCATATGATGTGTAGAGATGGGGCATGTCTACGTAAAAAAAGAGGAAAGAAGGTCCGCAAGTAAGATAGGTAATTATTATAAATTGCATTAAAAATTTATGTGTACAAGTATAACAACAAAACATTATATTTAATGAAGGTACAATGCCCCTGGCCTATAAAACATGAAGGGTCAAAACTATACATAGATAGTGAGACAAGAGATAAAAATATGATCCAAAAATAAATGATGACCATGTCAACACTCATAATTATTATGTGTTACAATGATTGCATTCCAATATAGATTTACAACTCGTTCTTTCAAAACATGCATTACTAAATTACATACAAAAGTATGTTATAAAAGCAGAGAAAAGTTCAAAAACATATCAACAAATGTTGATGTATCTTGTAAATATTGAAAAAGCATGAAGATCCTACTGCATGATTATATAGATGCCTATTAAAATTAACTATTATTGAAACAAATATTGGGGCAATGGATACATGCCACATGTTGCTAGAAATTCATGTGGTTGAGTGTAGTATAATTTTTCATATCATTAAATGTTGGGTGTAAAGTTTTTAAACTAGTATTAAAAGATGATGATGAAAATGAAACAAATGGTAAATTAATAGTTGACGGATATAAAGATAGACCTTGCAAGATGGAACATGTACCACTCATTGAGGATGTTAGATCTTGGTTTTTCAATCCATAAATTAAAAGAGGAGAAAAGTGGAGGCCAAGGAAAAATGCAAGTATTGTGAGGGTGTGGCTAAGGTTTTCTAGCATCCTTAACCAAGATAACCATCAATTTGTGGACTTTTGTCGGTTAGATTTACTATTGTACAAACCATTTCATGATATAGATAGTGACATTGGCCCTGATGATGAAACAATAAAATTCAATTAGGATTAGTTTTAATACAATCCTTGGTATATAGAATGAAATATTGAAACAAATATTGAGGTTCAATGTGAAGTAGATGATGAAAATGAGTATAATATCCAACAAAAAACCACATAACAATGAAGATAAATCAAATTTTTTACCTTTATTATCTAAAAAATAATATCAAGAATACACAAATGAAAAATTATGCATGTTTCTAATATTGATATGTTGGGTCAAAGGGATATTGATAGGAAAGAACCTTGGAATATAGACTACTTGAGTGATGAATCAATAAATAAAGATCTCAAATTCATAACCACAGATAAAGATAATTGTTGTTGCAGAATCACAACACCCTTGAAATTAGTAACTTGATGGGTTAAGATCCTCAGTGTGACTACACAACACATATTATCTCTCATAGTGTGGGACTTTGTGAGTCGAGAGAGATCTCTAGATGAAGGCTGGATCCTATTCCTCTGTTCAGGTGCATACGTTTAGCTTGTAGAGGGTCTATCCTAAATCCTATTCTAATTTTCCAAGGAGATCGAGTTAAGACAATGCAAGAATTAAAACCTAATCTTATAAAGGTGATGCACTGAAGGAATGTGCTGAACATTTGTATTTCCTTTTAAAAACAAACCATTAAAATGTGAAATAGTATCCATGCACGAATGACCAATATTTCAATGAGAGATCAGGAAGAAGAAATAAAACATAAGAGAGGGTTGAAATCATCCATGGACTTATTCTATTGCCCCAAGAATTAATACAGTGCATTACAACAGCTAAGAGGATAGAAATTGCATTACAATTTGGATGGAGGAGTTTGAGACTCCATGAATTCACCTACAGAGTAGAGAGAGAAGAGAGGGCGCAAAGTAAACAGTGTCCAACAACTGTGAAATCATCCCTCTTCTACAATATATAGGAATACTGAGAGAGACAAAAGGAGGAAAAAATCCAACCCTGTCTACCAACTACCCCTGAAGGAGCACTGAATTCCCCTTCCACAATGAATGAGTCCTAATTACATCACTCCCATGACCCCTGTAATTTTTCCTTGTTGAGGAAAGAGAGGGAAACCCATTCTTCATCAATGGTGGCAGGTGGGAGAATTAATGGCCTTCAAAAATGGTGGGTTGAGACATTAATGGTGGCAGGTGGAGTAGCAGGTGCCGAGAGCTCTCTAAAACATCCCCTCTCGCTCGATTCTGAGCTTCTGATCGAAAGATATGTCCACTTGAAGGTACTTTGGGTCTGAGAGTCTATTCGCAACATATCTACATGGTGGCCATGAGTGTCTCAAGGTTTCGCCCCCTCCTCTACACTCTTGAAGTTGCACCGAAGAGACACGTGGCAGCTTCCGCGGGCCTGCCTCTATTTCCTTTGTATACTTCCCAAGCCCCCTTGTTGGTGGAGACACTATACCTAACCCAAGACACATGGAGAGTCAGTGCATGTTTGGGGACCACTTTTGGATTCTTGCTTTGAAGTTTGGGTAGATGTGAGGCACGTGGAGTCCTCCATTGGCCTGTCCTTCTTTGTTTCTTTTAAACATTCGGCTAAGTACCTTTTGCTCAGCGGGGCCCTGCCTGGACACGTGGAGGGCATGCGCACAGTTTGGGAACCAATTTTGGCTTCCCTCTAAAACAACACCGAAGATGCATGTGGGGCCTTTTGAACCTTATACGTAACATTCGGGCACAAGTGAACACTGCTTCCTCACTGGCCCTTCTGGTGAGTTAGCCGGGCCCACCATTATAAAGGGCCAAAACTACCTTTCGTGTGGCACTTTTGTAGCTAGATTCTAGACACGTGGGTAAGAACTGGTGGCTCATTTGCGGGATGTTCCTCTTCCCCATTTTAGATTAATTCCTGATGTTTGGCGGGGCTATGCCGTCTGAGCTCGGGACATGTGGGGGAACTCCACTGGTTGGACTTCCTTTTGGGTCACACCCATTTGCACCATTATCATAGCTTTTCCCGCAGCTCTGTGACTCCCTTTCTCGGAGGAGACCTATTTTTTGACATTGGACACATGGTAGGTCTAGTCGCTTGTTTGAGTCTCCACTTTGGGCTATCAACCTCTTGAAGTGTGCAGACTGAATGAGGCTTTTACATGGAAGCTTCTAATTTGACCCTTGCTTATACTTAGTTGATTCTAACGGACTCCTATGTTTTCCACCCATTTAGGAGAAACTCATTAGGACCTTAGACACGTGGCAAGCTCCACTCTCATTTAGAGTCTCTATCTCTTGGGTATCTTCCTTTTGAAATTCTGCATCCGAAGCGACACATGTGGCTCCCTCCATAGGTCGTTCTTTACTTAGCTGATTCAACAGCCGATCGAGTCCCGCCATCTTTTTGTCTTGACCTTGAGCTACGTGGCAGGCTTGGCACTTTTTTGAACCTCTACCTTTGGACTCGACCCTTGGTGAATAGACACCGACGGGGGATTCTATTAAGGCCCTCTTATACATAGTCGATTCTGGGCCCACCTATTTTTACTTAATTTTTTGGAGCAACTCGTCAAAATGCCTTAGACCATGGAAGCCTGTTGGCCCTCTTTTGGCAATTTTCTTGGGTCTCTCTTCTGCACCACATATTCATTTTGGTGAGGCATCCTGGCACCGCTGGCCCATGGGTCTGTTGCTTTACTTAGCCAATTCTGTATGATACCTTCCCTTTTAGACCCTGCTACGTGGCGCTGACGCTTATTTGGGGACCACCTGTTCATTTTGTTAGATGTGCAATATTTGATTCCATGGAGGCCTCTTGCCAATCTTGTTGCACTTAGTTGCAATGGGCTTGATCCTCATTAGTAGACAATCTTGGTTGGACCCTTCTGCTTGACTTTTGGCAAAAAATACTTAGTTGGTCCATCGGTCCTGTAACCTTGAAAAATATGAAGAGTTAGAAGGACTTCTTTACATTTTCGGAAAGGGTCTCTGAAGAAATTTCCTACCGCTGATGAAGATGATTTTCGAAGGAAACCTTAAGTTTGGGCCCTTGAATATATAAAAAATTATTTTGAAGCACAAAAGGGGGGGAAAAGGGGGTTCTGTTGACAAAAAATAAGAGTGAGCTTATTTTAGACAACAATTTGGTGACTCATAGGGGATATCTTGCTACTAGATGAGATGATCTATGGCCTTAGAAGCATCCATTGGGCATGTAGTCTACCTGGTAATTTCAAATCTAGTCAACGAACTTCCTTCCGCTGCATGCACTCTTATCTTTGCAAGAAAATCTTGGATTCAAGATTTGTGAGAGTAGAGAGTTGTCTGAAACCTGGAAACTTCTCCTTCATTTGATTTTCTTGCAAACCTGATCTGTTGGAGTGCAATGAAAACATCTAGACCTACTCTCAATATGGATACTCTATAGATTTAATTTCTTATGGCCACAAGGGCCTCTTCACATGAGTGAGATGAACTGTATACAATCATACACCAGAAGCAATAGAGCATGTGCACCAGCACTTAGGGAAATTGAAACCTAAACTATAACAAGACAATGTGCATACACACTTGGAGAAATTGAAAACCTAGGCTAATATTTACAAGGGTGAGAAACTCTCCTTTTAGTAGCAATGTTTGAGGTAGATCCCATTGACTAGAATCATACAATTCTTCACCGTCCAACTTAGCTAGCCGAAAGGCATTGCTACCTTTGCATTCGGTGATCATGTATGGACCACTCCATATGGCATCAAACTTGGAATGCCTTCCAAGTTTTTCCTGATCTGCATCCCACTTCAGTACAAAGTCTCCAACTTGGAATGTCCTGGCTCTAGCTCCCTTATCAAAGCATCTCTTAATTAAAGCTTGATCCTTCTCCATGGTCTGTACAGCATGTTCTCTTACTTTCTTCTAACTCCATCAGCTCTGCATACCTGACCTCCATAGGTTCAAACTCAGACTAGTTCTAGTTTTTTCATGAGTTATAATGCTGACAACTCAAGTGATATAGGCAGAAATGCTTCCTTTCCATATAAAATTTGAATGGAGAGTTGTCTGTAGACCTCTTGGGGGTGACTCTATCTGCCCAAAGAGCTGATTTGAGTTTTGTGTGCCAAGTTCTCTGATTCTCATCAAGAGTCCTTCTGATGATTCTTAGCAAGTTTTTGTTTGTGGACTCTGCTTGGCCATTACCTTGAGGGTAATAGTTTGAAGAGGTGCTGAGATATACACCATTCTTGACAGCCCATTCAGTGATCTTTGTGCCAAGGAATGCCAATGCATTTTCTGATATGATAGTAGTAGGGGCACCAAACCTTGTGACTATCCCTTCATAGAAATCCAAGATGTTGGATTCATTTGCCTCCTTAAGTGCCACTGCTTCAGTCCACTTGGTGAAATAGTCAGTCGCTGTGAGTATCCACTTGTGGCCCTGGCTTGAATTTGGGTTGATCACTCCAATGAAGTCCAATCCCCATTGCATGAATGGCTGATTTACCAAAATTGGGTGAAGAGGCAGGGCTGCTAACCTTTCCTTCCCTATGAAGAATGCACACTTCTTGCACTTCTTGATCCATGAGTAGCAATCCCTAAACACCGTAGGCCAATAGTAACCAGCCCTCATAATTTTGAGCATTGTTACCCATGGAGCAAAGTGGCCTCCAGCTTCTCCATCATGGAACTCATACAACACCCTCTCAATTTGGCCTATCCCAATGCACCTTAATAGGAACACTATTGATGTCCCTTTTGAACAAGAACACCACT
Source organism: Taxus chinensis (assembly GCA_019776745.2). Lineage (NCBI taxonomy): Eukaryota > Viridiplantae > Streptophyta > Pinopsida > Cupressales > Taxaceae > Taxus > Taxus chinensis. The sequence continues at coordinate 60,554,728 of CM034152.1, read as the reverse complement.
AATAAGCACATATGGGATGGCTTGTAATCTAAAGTATCTCCTCTTTGTTTGTTCCATTCTGGAGGGCACAAACCTGTTTGGAGATAATGCACCAAGGCTTGAGTCCAACATGGAATGGGTGCATCGTTAGCTAGCTGCTCTTGAATCATTCTGTAGTAGCAGGACAACCTCTTCTTCTCCTTTTGACTCAGTTTGTTTCTTGGAAGTGAGTTGCTCACACAGACCTTTGCCACGAACCAGCTTGGTCACTTTGATTTCAATATCATACTCCATTACACGAGTGATCCAACCTACTCTCTTCTCATTCAAGTCCTTGTTTAGGAGAAAGTCCTTGACACCAACATGAGACACTAGCAGTTGAATCTTGTTGTTCGAGACCAAGTGTCTGAACTTCTTCAAACTCCTAATGATAGCAAGGACATGCTTTTCAATGAAAGAATACTTTACTTCGTAATCTTCCAAGATTTGACTGAAGAAGGCTATGGGCTGTTCTGAACCTTCCTTGTTAGGATGAACCAAGATAGTTGAGATTGTGTCTGACCCTCCAAAAGCATACAACATGAAGTCCTTTGAAAATTCTGGGTTAATAAGAGTTGGGGCCTGTGATATTGCAAGATTGATGGCCTCAAAACTCTCTTTGCCTTCTGTTGTCCATTTGAATGCAAGACTCTTCTTTAGCATCATCGTTAAAGGCTTTACAAGAGTGGAAAAATCAGGCACAAATCTGTGAACAAAGTTTATCCTTCCTAAAAATCTTTGGAGGGATTTCTTGTGATGTGGTAGTGGTAGTGTTCTAATGGCTTCAACTCTTTCAGGGTCAATTGTCAACCCTTCTCTTGAGACAATGTGGCCCAAAAACTTTCCCTCGTGTGCCAAAAATACACATTTCTTTGGATTCAATGACACTCTGAACCTTCTACACCTTTGAAATACTTTCCTGAGGTGAAAGAGGTGGTCTGTTGCGTTCTTTGAGAAGATAGTGATATCATCTAGATATACTAGCACCATCTTGTTGATCAAGCCCTTGAACGCCATATCCATAGCTCACTGAAATGTTGCTCCGACATTGGACAATCCAAATGGCATCTTCTTGTAAGCATATGTGCCCCATTTTGTGGTGAAGGTTGTCTTGTACTGATCTTCCTCTTTCACCATTATCTGATTATAGCCTAAGTATCCATCTAGCAATGAAAACCTTTCAGAGCCAGCTACAACCTACAAAGATCTGTTCCATTGATGGAAGTGGATAATGATCCTTGAGTGATGCTTTGTTCAGATCATGAAAGTCCACACACAATCTGATTTCTCCATTTCTTTTCCTCACAGGCACCAAGTTTGCAACCCAACTTGAATGCTTGATAGGGAAGATGATGTTGGCCTCAATTAGCTTGTTCAACTCTTTTCTCATGAGAGGTTCAATGTGAGGGTTTACTGGCCTTTTCTTCTGTCTGAAAGGCTTAGATCCCAGATCCAGCTCGATAGTGTGTTGTGCCAACCTTGGGTTGAAACCTCTTAAATCCTTGTAAGTCCAAGCAAAGACATCTGGGAATTCTTGACAAAGTTGAACGAATTCAGATTTTTCTTGTTGAGTACTTACCTTTCCAATTCGTAATGTTTTTCCTTCTTCTATGGAAATGAGCTCTGAATCTTCACCCTTTACCTGAATATTTTCTTTCTCCTTCTGGAATTGATCATTTGGGTTGAATATTGACTCCAAAGTTACAAGACCCTTTGGTAATTTGTTGGTTCTCAGCTACACCACTTGGTCACCATACCATTGTTCCAACTTGTCTTGGTTTCTAGTAGAGAACTCAGCTTCTTCTTGTAAAAAATTGACAATTTGTTGATCATTCTCGAAGACTTGCCAACTTGTGTTGTTATCTGGAACAGTCAGTCTCACAACCACTTTAATATGGGGCTGAGATTTTTCACTCTTGATACTCTCTACAACATCAAATGCCACATCAATTTCTACCAATATGTCTATTGCTTCATTCTTCTTCCTTGGGATGGAATTGATGCTAAATGCTTCAAAATATTTGATGAGATCCCATACCCGATTCTTGTAGTTTTTTAACAGATCATTCTTGGCAGAATTTTTTCCTCAGACCTGATTTGTAACTAGCTCACTATCGCCAAACACTTGTAATTTTTTAATCCCTCTCTTTCTTTCCCAATGCAGTCCATGGATCAAGGCTTCATACTCTGTTGTGTTGTTTGAGAAAGCAAATTGGAAATAGAAGGCTGAGTAATATTTCGTACCTTGAGGTGAAACAAGCATAGCTCCTCCTCTGGCTCCTTGTCTACTTCTTGAGCCATCAAAGAATAACTGCCATACCTCATTATCATCCTTGTGGTCTGGCTTAGTGATGTTAGGAAGAGGATGATTCTCCTCATGCAAACAATAAACTCCTAGCTCAGATTCCTCCATTTCCTTGTAAGGGTCAAAAGCATGCCTCTTGCTTTCCCATTCATCAAGAGTCAAGTCTGGAATACACCCAACCTTGGTATCTACCTCATAAGTGCTTGGGAGGTCTTCCTGATCAAAGGCCGAACAATTTGCATTGATTGATTTTGGTACATGAGGCTCAATATGGAAATTTGCAATAGGCTCAAACCTGATTATAGCCTTAGCTCCATACCTTATTCTGAAAAGCATATGTGACCAATCAGCAGACAAATAACCTCCAATTTTAGCAGTGAAGTCTCTTGACAAACACAATGCAAAGTGTGGTGGCAAGTCTATGACTGATACATTTTGCAATATGGTCACATTAGGGCATGCATGCAATGTGAGGCTCAAATCCTTGATGACTCCAACCATTTTTACCATTGTCCCATCCAATTGCACTACACCCTTGGAGATGACTTCATATTGAAGACCCAACTGATCAGCTATTTGCTTCGGCATGACTAGCTACTTGCTCCCGAATCAATCATGCAATTATGTACCAATTTGTCCCCAATGATCAATGAAACATAGAATGGAGGGGGCTTCATATTCTTACCTTGTTGTCCTCCATGATTTCCTTCAGGATGAGCTGCATTGGTAAGCACTTTCTCTTGTTGGTTGGGGGACTGATTTGAGGTTGACCAATTGGCCATAGCAGCTTGCAATAGGTCTCTCTGGCCTGGGATAGCCAACAACTCCCACATTGAGATGTTTACATTTTTTTTCTTCATCTATGTTCAATGATGTTAAATGGGGATGAGCTATCTTTTTTCTACCCCTTTCCTTGCACATTCTTCTCTTGCACATGGGTTGTTACAACCGGTGCCTGAGCGGGTCTGGAAGGTGGCTTGGGCTGACTCTGCACATTGGGAGTTGCACTTTGTGGGGTAACAAAGGGTTGTGGACCATTTGAATTGGAGGATTTCCCCTCTCTAATATTCCTCTTCTTGGACCATGTATTTTCTACCACACTATGAGGAGGTGCTTGATTCATACCACAGAAATCTTCAGCCTACCAATTGACAAGCATGGTCTCACTTGGAGGTGCCTCTTTCTGGGTTTCTTGTTTTTGATTTTCCTCTTGAATAGGTTATTCAGACACATCAACGGTTCGTACTATCAAGGCCTGGTTTAGTGCACCATTGAAACACATTGACTAGTTATGGGGCTGATTGCATGGGAAACACCAATCATATTCTTGAGCCATGTTGTTTTGTGTTGGAACCAAGGCCCTCAATGTTGAAGCTACGTTTGGATCATATGGTTGGAAAGGCCTAGTAGCTTGAGGTTGTCCTTGGTTTTGGTTTTGATTTGCAGCCTGAGCTGGTGGTCTATTTTGTTGATATGGGGGTCTAGCTTGATATTGAGTTTGAGGTTGATACGACCTAGAACTCTGAGCTTGTTGTCTCTTGATAGTCACTAGCTCATTTCCTAGGTTATGTAGTTGTTTCATAACCTCTTGTAGCTCTTTTGAAGTGCTAGAAGATGAGGTGGAAGCTTCAGCTGAACTCTGATTCCTTGGAGTAGGTATGGGAGCTAATGTGGGTGTTTGACTAGTGCTTGGAGCTCCTAGTTCTAGATATAGAGGCATAGGTGGCCTAGGTGCAAGTTTACCAGCCTGAATTAAGCAATTTTCAGCTCTAATAGCAATGTTATATGATGTGGGTAAGGTTATACCTCCCATTGATTGAATCATCATGGAAATATCAAAATTTAAAGCTCTAAGGAAGTATAGAAAATCACCTTCGTCTATTGGTCTCATGGCCACTGGAATCCTATCCCACGTCCACTGGAATCTGAAGTTGAAATCAGTCAACTACTCATTAGGAGCCCTCTTGATTGTTGTCAAATGTTCCAACAAGGATAGATTATCTCCCTTCTCTCCAAATTTATTGTGAAGAGCCATGCACAAATGGTCCCAGTTCTGGATGGATCCCATGGTTAGACTCCTGAACCACTGTAAAGCTTTACCCTTAAAAGATGAAGCCAACAACTTGACCACAACATCCATTTCAATGATCTCATGAATTACACAGACATTTGCAATATCTTGGATGTGGTCAATTGGAGTCATCTGGTTCTCTCTGGTAAAATATGGGATGCTTTTCAGTGCTGCAGCTGGGACTAGATTTTGTGCGTTGAGAGCCAGTGGGCTGCTGCCAGTGAAATTGACGTAGGGGTTGGGCTACGCCATCCTGATTGGTTGAAGGACTCTAGTCGATTGAATGAAAGGCCTACCAGGTGGAGGTGTCGACAATGTCTTGTTTGGTGGAGATGGAGACCTTTGGGCTCTTCTTCCTCTCCTTGCTCTTTCTAGGGATAAATGTAGATAGAAAAATAGTCCCTCCTCTCTAGTTCTTGACCTTGTTTGTATTCTTCTCATGAACTTGACAAGCTTGGACTGCTGAAACCAGTGGGTTCTGCCTCTTTTGGAGTCACCAGATGTGTAATTTCAGAGCTTCTTAAAAGCTGGGAACTTACAACAAGTGCACATCAATCTTGTTGTAGTAAAATGAAGACTTCTTGTCCCACCGGGCATGCCAAAACTTTTGTTGCAGAATCACAACACCCCTGAAATCAGTAACTTGATGGGTTAAGATCCTTAGTGTGACTACACAACATGGAGCATCTCTCAAAGTGTGGGACTTTGTGAGTCGAGAGAGCTCTCCGGATGAAGGCCGGATCCTATTCCTCTATTCAGGTGCACATGTTCAGATTGTAGAGGGTCTATCCTAAATCCTATTCTAATTTTCCAAGGAGACAGAGTTAAGAGGATGTAATAATTAAAACCTAATCTAACAGAGGTGATGCACTAAAAGGAATGTTGAACATTTTCATTGCCTTTAAACATAAACCATTAAAATGTGAAACAATAACCATGCACAAATGACCAAGATTGCAATGAGGGATCAGGAAGAAGAAAATAAACATAAGAGAGGGTTGAAATCATCCACAGACTTATTCTATTACTCCAAGAATTGATACAGTGCATTACAGTAGCCAAGAGGTAGAAATTGCATTACAATTTGGATGGAGGGGTTTGAGGCTCCATGAATTCACCTGTAGAGAAGAGAAAAGGGAGGGCACAAAGCAAGAATGTCCAACCCTTTGAAATTTTCCCTCTTGTACAATATATAGGAAGAATGAGAGAGAGAAAGGAGGGAAAAATCCAACCCTATTCCAACCACCCTTGAAGGAGCATTGAATTCCCCTGCCACAATGATGAGTCTCGCTACAACACCCATGCCCCCATTGTTGTTCCTTGCTGGAAAGAGAGGAAACCCATTCTTCATCATGGTGGCAGGTGGGAGACTTGACGGCCTCTGAAAATGGTGGGTCGAAATTAATGGTGGCAGGTGGGTAGCAGGTGTCGAGAGCTCTCTAAAATGTCCCCTCTCACTCGATTCCAAGCTTCTGATCAAAATATATGGCCACTTGAAGGTACTTCGGGTCTAGAGTCTGTTCACATGTATCCATGTGGCAATCTTGCCCCAGTGCATCTCAAGGTTTCACCCCCTCCTCTACACTCTTGAAGTTACGCCAAAGAGACACGTGGCATCATCCGCATATGCCTGCTCTATTTCCTTTGTATTCTACCTAAGCCCCCTATTTTGGCAGAGACATTGTGCCTGACCCGAGACATGTGGAGAGCTGACACGTGCATTTGTTTGAAGGGCACTACTTCCTTGGATTTTCTTTGTTTCTTTGAAGTCAACACTTTTGGTGGGGCCAATGAGGACACGTGGAGGCTTCACGCTAGGGAGACTTTCTAGATTTTATACTTAGCCAATTTGGGACTAAGTGGACCTCTGCACTTCCTACCTTTTCATCCCTTTGGTGAGTTAGAGGGGACACCATGGAGGGCCTGCCTTGTTCCCTTGGACGGCCTTTACCCTTACCAACTCTTAAATTTGATAGTTGAGGACATGTGGCACCTTCGACCCTTTGGTGAGACTGGATCTTCCTCCATTTTCCTTTGTGTTTGGCTTAGTCTTTTTGTTTTCGGGCTATATGTCTGACCCTGGCATGTCTGGAGGTTCTCCGAATTTTGTTTGAATTTTGGGACTGCCTCGGATTTTCTTTTTGAAATTGTGCATCGATGAGGCACATGGAGATGTTCCCCTAGCTTACCTTTTTACTTAGGCCTACAATTCTTCAAGATTCTACCTTTCTTGGGATCCTGACTACATGGCAGGCTTGTGTACATTGTTTGAGTCTCTGCTTTGGGTTGTGCCTTTGAAGTTGCGTTGACGAGACACGTGGAATCATTCCACTGGTTCTTCCATACTTAGCCAATTCAGACATAACCCCTCTTTGACTTGACACGTGGTGGGCTGGTGCATGTTTGAGATCTTTGATTCTACATTTGAAGGAGTTTGAATTGTGATGCATGGAGACTTCTGCAGGCTCTGTTCTATTTGGCTAATTCAACTTTGGTTTTGCACCCTGCTTTGTCTTGATTCCTGGCCACGTGGCACCTTGTTGCACTCATTGGGAACCTACTGATTTTACTCCACCACTTGGTGAAAAGACCCCCATGGGCTAGCGGGCCTGCACTTGAAAACTATGCCATTTTGTGAAAAGTGTGAAAGTTCCAAAATGCCCTTGTAAGACCCACCGGCCTCAATTTACACTTGGGAAAATTTCCTCCATGGCCCACAGATCCACTTGTAAAAGAAATCACCCCCGTAGGCCCGCCAGCCCAACTTAGCACAAGTATTCCTTTCTGGGCCACATTCCCACAATTGGCGAAAATGACAAAAATCCAACCTTGCATTTATCTCCCAGGCCTGCACAGCCCGCAATTTTCCCCCTTTGGCAAAAAATCTTCCCCAGGCCCGCTAGCCTGCTTTTGGCAAAAAATCCTTCCCAGGCCCGCCAGCCCGTAACTTGAAAAATATGAAGAGTTAGAAGGACTTCTTTACATTTTCAGGAAAGGGGAAGAAATTTCCTATTTGATGAAGATGTTTTTAGGAAACCTTAAGTGCTTAAAATATTTTAAAAATGAGATTGAAGCAAAAAAGGGGCAAAAGGGGGGTTAGTTGACAAAAAATAAGAGTGAGCTTATTTTAGACAAACTACACCAAGCATTTCAAAAAAAAAATCTAATATGTTCTTTGGTGTAAGGTCTATGATTTTTGTTGTCAATTTGGGACAATTTTCTCTGGTATTGAATACACCTCCATATGCAAGAACAAAAAAAGAGAAAGTTTTATGGAAAAACTTCATAACTATTGTTACATTAGATAAGGTTTTCATAAAACAAGGTGAATGTGAAGTACAACAAAGGTTTCAATAAATTCTCATAAATCTAAGACATGAAAATCCAGTAATTAAATATTGGAAATTGTTGATGATAAGAATCTAATCTTCTCTTAAAATAGTTGAAAAAATAGGATTTTATTGAACAAATACAATTTTTTGCAACAAAGTAGAATGCACATCAACATAATAAGAGAAAATTGTATCCATTGAATGAACCTATTGCACAAAGAATTGCAAGTAGAGGAGGAAACAATGTTGTTTCTATATTGGAGGATGAAAAATTAGAATTGGTATTATTTATTACTAAAGGTGGGAGGGTGATGTTTACTACAAAATTATAGACAGAATAAAGTCTTGTCAATGGTTCTCTTGGGTATGTTTGAAGCATTGTTTTCAAGCAAGGAGTAGCGCCCCCGGAATCTCCTACAATGTAATGGTTCAATTTTATAACCACACATTAATTTATTTTGTTGATGCAAATCCAACGGTAATTCCAATCACCCTTATAGAAATGGCTCATGTACGTTAATAAGATTTGACATTGGCATGGGGATTGAAAATCCAAAAATCATAGGGCTTAACACTTAACAAAACCATAATTAATGTATGACTTACAGAAATACAAGGTTTGACATTTGTTGTTGTATCACGTTTCAAGACATTACATTGACTACGGATCTCACCTCCATTCACATTTTACTAGTTTGAGAACTTGAAGAGTGGAAGTGGAGTAGAGATAATAAATTAGGAAGAAAAAATACTTCAATCATTGGAGGAAGAAATGTATAGATCATTATTTATTCATCAAGATGCAATATATCATATATGCATATGAACGTTTTATTATATTCATGTATTAATATAATTTTTTATTTAAAATGTATATTTTGAATATGAAATAATTTTAATATTTTTCATTTATTGTTATGTATATTATTGTGCATTTAGATTAAAATTTTATTCTATAGATTTTTATTATTTTTATTATTTTATTTTTACATTTTACACACAACACCAGCGGGTGCTACTAACATAGATATCTTAAATACATTTATCTAAAAGGCACCGAGAGATATCAATATTGAGGTGGCTATATTGGAATTCTCACATAAGTTAGATAGGAACCTCAAGATTGATATCTCTCGGTGTCTTTTAGATAGATGCATTTAAGATATCTATGTTAGTTTATGTTTATTAGACAATTAACCTTTCTAAACTACATTTTCTTCGTAACTTTCGTAATCTTCTCAAATATATATTTTCAATTTTATTAAATAATCATTCTCTTCATGTCTTATTTTATTTGAAGGAATTAAATTGGGTTCAGATATAATAATGAAGAGAATGGTAATCTATTTAAATTATCCATGTTCCATTACATTCTAATATTTATATCAATCGGATGCAGGATATATGTTATAACATTATATACCGATTCATATTATTATTATTTGTTACCAAAGAGGATGTCCAGAATTTAGTGTGGGTATTATCTAGGTCATAGATAAAGAAATTTGTATTGTTGCGGATCCATTTGCAAAGGAAGGTTCTATTTCTCACAACAATTAGGTATGAATAGACAAAAAATCACACACTTGGGTACATATCTAGGTCTTAAAAGCATACTAGCATTTATATGATTCTTATGCAAGAAAATAGTGATTGACAAGTATCTTTGGCCTCTTTTCTTTGTTTCTTGTTTTCTCTTTGGTCTTAGACACTCTACATCCCAGTCGGAACTTTGCTCATTTATATTCCATGGCTTCAGACACCAGCGCCTAGCCACAACACAAGCATCGAGGAACCCCTGTCCCCTCTGGGAACCCCTGACCCTTTCTCACCTTACTCGCTTATTTTAGGTTTTTTTTTATATTTTGGGTATATTTTTCACTTATGGGCCGGCCTTCCAGTTGTCAATTATGAAATTCAAACAAGGTAATCATATAAATACATAGTTGTGTGTTCAAAATGAGGGACCAAGAACTAAGAATTATTACCATCACCTAAGCTTGCATTCAAAAGGAACCTAAAGCACTACAAAACATCCATCTAACATGCATTCAGGGGACAAAGATATGCATATTCTACATACAAAGCATAGGAAGGGGAAGTTCATTCTATTCCATCCACATAGTTTACTACATTACTACATTCTATCTACAACCCATTATCAAGTGTAACTTACACAAGGGCATCCTAGGGAACCATTCTTACACACACACACACACACGCACCAGAAGTAAATTGAGTTTGATATGTAGTGCAATGTTTGGATGTAAGTTCACTCTTAGAGTGACCGCGGGGTCAGTTTGAATCACTGATATGCATCTTTATTTTTAGATTTGATGTGGTTTGTGGGCTTATGCAGGTGAACATTATCTTTTGTAGGCTATAGGTACCCTTGGTGATCATAGTTCAAATATAAAGTGATCAATAGGGAGAAATTACAATACTCTTGCGACACAGTGAAAACTAGATTCTGACTATTTACAAAGTTGTGGGCGCCCAATAGCAGTATCCAGTTCCTAGGTGCCCTTTCCCTAGTGTGGGTGCCATGTCTGGTTCTGTTCATGAGTTACAAAATTTATAATACGCATTTACGTCACTTTTCTTAATTTCTTCAGGAATTTTCCCAGTCTATATTGGCTCCAAACTAAGCGTAAATCAATTAAGTATCTTCATCTATCTCTTGTGCTTAGGGTTTCATATTTACATCTTAGTTTGATTGTGTCACTTTTTGTATTTTACCATTTATACATCAGTTACTCTGCAATACTTATATTTAATTCAAATTAAATTAAATAAGATATCTATGCTAGTTTATGTTTATTGGCCTAATGATTCCAAGACAACAAGGATGAGCGGGAATGAAAGGGAGAAGGAGAAGGAATGGGAGAATGAGCGGGAAAATGATTTTCAAAGTCCTGCGAAGGCACAGGTGATCAAATCTTGGGCGGATTGGGTTGCTTGTTTGAGAGAAGGAGATCTGTCTCTCCCCCTTGAACCTGACCTAGAAACAGGAAGAACCGTCCCTTCTTGCACCAAAGGAAGTGATTTTACGGGCTAAGAATAGATATGGTCTCTCTCTCTTGGGCTGGTTTGCTGGCTTTAGGCCAAATGTGTATCTTGTTAGGGCCTGGGCCAGAAGAAAATGGGCTCCCAGAGGTGGTATCTCGGTTCTAGTCATTTCTAATTAGTCTTTTTTGTTCTAGTTTGAGCGGGAGGTAGAGTATCTTTTGGCCATTAATGGAGGGCCTTAGCTCTTTGGGAAGACCTCGCTGCATCTGGAAAAATGACATCCTAGGCTTGACATGAAATCTTTTGCTCCCAATGCTCTCCTTGTTTGGGTTAAGCTCTCAGATCTGGCCCTTGAATTATGGGATGTGGAGGTTTTGAAAGGGATTGCTAGGGCCATTGGCGAGTTGTTGGTCATCAATTCTACCACTCTTGCCAGGAACAAAAAGACCCATGCCAGAATGTGTGTGAATGCTCAACCAGGGAAACTACTTCCCTCTCTCATTCACCTTGGCTCGAGCCATGGGTCGGTTGATCAAGTGATCCAGTATGAACTTTCCCTTGTGGTTTGTGGTTGGTGCAAGACTGTTGGTCATGATGCAAGCTCTTTCTCTAGTTCTACTCTAGAATGAAGGTTGAAGGATCATTCCGGCACTGTGGGTGATGTTGGTGCGATGCATCCAAATCCCCAACATATTTTACCAAATTGTGGAGAGATGCATATTGTTGGGTCATCACTAGTTAGGAATTTGGAGGCGGTGGGTGGGTTGGTTCCTCAACTTGGCTGCTCTGTGTCCTCAATGAAAAAGACAAAAACTCTTGTTTTGAAGGCGGTGGATGGGGTTAATGTTTCCAACATGGTGGGGGCGCAAGTATGCTCTTCGCAGAATGTGAAGTCGAGTTCCCAAAAAGACTCTGACTTGGCCATTAATTCAACTTTAAACTACAAACTGTCGATTGAGGAGGATGTTGTGAATGTTGTTGAGGACAAGGCTCTTGCGGTGGAGGAAATGGTTCACAGTGATGAGGAGGAATCTTCAAACTGCGGGTATTCTAGTGGTTTCAAGGATGAAAATGTTTCCTCCTCAGTATCTTAGGTCTAAAAAGATATGTTATCCCCTGCCCCTGTACTTTGGTATGGGGTTTCCTTTGAAGAAGATCGGTGGGACATTTATGAAGGAAAAATGGATAATCCCATTAGAAATGGTATTGAAGTAAACATTGAAATTGTTCTTGATATCGAACAAATCTCGTAGAAGGTTGTCTCTGGGGTTTTAGATCCCAATAAACTCAAAATTTTGGATTTTTTGTAGGGATCTCATTATAATAGCTATCTTCATGAAACCTTTGGTTTCATTAACCATGCTGTGCTCATCAAGCATGCTTTGGAGGATGAGGGTTGGAGTCTAGTTCGGTCAAGAAAATTGAATCATTCCTCTCCTCTTCCTTCTGTTAGGAGATAGTTTTCTCCTCCTTTGGTGCACCTTTATATCAGGTTGTAGGTAGCCTTTGGTAGGTTGGGTTGTCCCTTTCGGCTCCCCTCCTTCCTTGGCATTCTCTTGCTTGGGTTTCTTTGGCTTCTCATTTTGTCTCTTCTTCGGGCTGTTGTGGCTTGTTTTGTGTTGTTTCTCTCTTGTGCCTCATTTCCTTTCTTTCGGTTGTTCAGGGTTCCCGATCCCTTCAAAATCTTTTTTTACCGTATCTAATAAAAAATGTTTATTGGCTAATAAACCTTCCTAAACTACATTTTCTTTGTAAGTGTCGTAATATTCTCAATTATACATTTTTAATTTTATTAAATAATCAGTCTCTTCCATGTTTTATTTTATTTGAAGGAATTATAAGTGGGTATGGATATAATAATGAAGAGAATGGTAGTCTATTTATATTATCCATGTTCCAATACATTCTAATATTTTTATCAATCGAATGCAGGCTATATGTTATCACATTATATAGCGATTCATATTATTATTATTATTTTTCACCAGAGAGGATATCGAGAATTTAGAGTGGGTATTATCTCGGTCACATAGAAAGAATTTTGTATTGTTGTGCATCCATTTGGGAAGGACATTTCTATTTCTCTCGCTAATTAGGTATGAAAATCCTACAAACAACTGTTCACTTTATACCCATATTTTTTACAAAGTAATTTTGGATATCCCCATAGAGGGCTGATCTTTTTAGTTCTCTCTATTTTTGTGCTTCCATTGAAAATGGGGCACGTGCGCTCTATACATAATGGTATTAATCTAGGTTTTATGTGATACTTATTTATTGCATCATTTTCTAATGCAAAATTTTTTATGTCCACATATAAACAAAAAGATATTATTAAATATAATATTTATCATTATAAATTTAGTATTAAAATTCATTATATAATACAATTCAAAATATCTACAAACTCATATACTAATAAAACAAACTAGCCCCAATTGAAGATTAGGTAGGAAACTTGACTTTCGTGTTTGTAACAAATATCTAAATTGACTTCATTATTTCCAACTGTGTCTTCAATTATAATTTAAGTATAGACTTAGAATTTAGCAGTGCTTTAAATTTTATATCTTTGATTACATTATAACTTATATTGTAAATCATAATATTGATTATACTTTGGATTGTTGTGAGTAGGGAAAAGAAAGGGATTATCTCTCCTCTTAAGATGCAGTTACGATCTAAAGGGAAGGGGTCACAATGTTGAGATAGTTGGTTTGTTTTTACTGTTATTTTATTAATGTTGCTATTTGTTTTGATTATGTGTACTACTGGAAGAGGTAGCTTCATTTGTTCCTCATTGTCTTATCTTTTTCTCCATCTTTTGTATGGGGTAGGGTCCCCTTAACCCTCCTTTATGGATAATCATTTTTTTTTAACTTATGTTGTAAATAATATTATAGATTGAGATTTTTTTTTCAAAAAATTATGTAGTATTTTTCTTCATAATATTTTCACAATATTACCACCACAAACTAAAATAAGAGCTTTAGAGAATTTAATAGATATATATCAAAACATAATAGAAATGGAATTTTTCACATCATATGATGTAGTTGCAAGTGTCTATGTAGATGTGCATGATAAATATAAAAGAATACATGTCACATGAAGTGTTTAATAACATACATTTAAAAAAGTAATATAATGGAATGTGGGATATGCACAAAATGTTGTTCTTGACTCACATCAAAGTATAATCAAATTTATATTTTTGTTATATTTTATTCCAATGTTGAAGAATAAACATAAATATGCTAACATCAAACAATTATTAGCAATAAGATTTACAAATTCAAAAGAAATTGAGAAATGAACCCTTCCTTTGGCCCCTCCTAACCAAAGTAATTAAATAGTCAATTCATAAATATTATGCACACTAGCGCAATAGTAGAATTGGGTCCTAAAAAATCCCTCACTTTTATGACTATGAAAGAAAAGAGATTCCACTTTAATTCAACTATTTTCCTCTTCTTAAAATTTCATACACGAATGTTTTTTAGTGTAGCCCATAGAATGACTTGAATTGTACCCATTCACTTAAGTTCGACTTACCTAATGTGATGGCACCTGCCTTTCTTATTTTTCAATAACATGGCCACACCTATGTATGTTGGGATTTTTGAAGCTAAAAGAGATAAATATTGTGAAATTTATTGAGTTTTTCCTTAAAAGCATTTTTATTCTTTGAATTTTACAGATAAATTGTGTAATCTTGTAATGAGTCCACTAGTTTTTATCCTCTCCACATCTATCTTATCATCCCGAAGGGGAGAAATCATGAATATTCACTTCAACCATAATATGGTGTTACTTATTGAAGTTTTTTATGAATGAAAAAAACTATACTTATCAAAATTATTTTTATAAATATATGTATCCGGTTAATATTGTTATTAAATAATCAATAGAATACGCAATATTTTTCTCTATTAAATTTAATAAAGATTTGAAAAAAAATAAATATACAAATAATGCCTATCAACCATTCACGAACATCCTTAAATACTTTTTATAGTCTTTAATCTTCATAAGAAAAATGGGTTGGAATTATTCAATACATATGTGATTTTGATATTATTTTAATTATTAGTGATAGTTCAGGTTTGTTCAGCATATTGTATCACCATTCATATTGATTTATATGTAGTGTGATTTATCATATGAAAGGCACACACCAAGGGAGTTGAGTCACTCCAATGATAAGATGAATTAGAATTTTACATTTTCCTTTATTTTTTAGTCGAGGGATAACATTAATTAGATATAAATTAGAGTGCAATAACAATTTTTGATTTAGATAATACACGAACTTAGTTTTGGATAATATAAATAAGAATAATATCTTAATAGAGTTGAAAGGTTTCACAAAATCTAAGAGTGTGTATATGAAATAATGAAACCACCATGCATGGAGGCAGCTAATTTAACTAGTGTTTCATTAGGTAAATTACATTGTAAATTTTATTTTACTTTGAAACCCACTATAATCTATTGAATTTTTTTAAAAATCCACACACTTTAAATAAAACTTTATAGATTTTATATTACAAATTAAAAAATATAATAAAAATACATTGATTATCATTTTCATGAAATCACCATACTTAGGCTGAAGGCATGTCTATAATGAAGGGGATACTTGACAACTACGATAAGTTGATTGAGGTTCTTTTCACTACTGTCGCCATTTTCCTTCTTGCACTGCCAGCATGCAACTTTTGCAACCCCTCATCTATTTTCGTATGGTTTTCTACTTTTTCATCCCCCACCATTTTATTTTCATAGCCAGTTATGGGGTTTTATTTATTTGTTGGTTTAATTCCTATATTCTATTCTCACCAATTGCAGTAAAAGTTTTCCTAACTCCCTTGTTTCCTTTCTTAGACCCGCATCAACTTGTTTGGTTTAATCTATTATTTTGTTTGATATTACATGTAGAATATGTTGTTGATTCATTTTCATAAAATTAGCATGTTTCTCTATTCTTTTGATATGTTTATGGGAACATGGCCTATTGTTGTATACCCCCCTACATACTCCTTGTATAATAAAGAAAATAAACAAAACAAACTTAGAAATTAAAACTGTAAATAAATATAGAGATTAAACTCATAAATCAACATTGTTGTGTATTAATCATAGTTGTAGTGCCCACTTCCCTTCGACACTTTTTGTTAATGATTATGATACTATCGACTATACTTATGGATGTTATTTTAGCTTTTGATATTGCATGATATTAGATGTTAGAGATCATGGACTATTGTTGATTTCGATTCATATATGATGTGTGTGGATTATTGGAGACATTTTATATTGATGGTGATATGCTGATTGACATGGTTGTGTGTGTGTGTGTGTGTGTGTCAGACACGTGATACTTCATCATTGTGAGTAGACCTAGAAAATTGAACTAATATTATGATCATATTGTTATTGATGAAACTGTAAATGATGTCGTTATTCACTTAATGATGTTTTGATTTATATATAGATGACTTTGGATTTATATTGTATATTTATTTTGGATGATTTGATGCGGCCACAAGGCCAAAGGAGGTATTTGTATTTTGCAAATAAACATGTCACAACAAATATTGGGGGAATGAAGACCAACCACATTGGAATCCTAGATAAATTCAACAAGGGTCACCTTGGCAATGTGTATTTGTTATGTGTGTGTATATGAATTTTTGTTAGGGGTTCCCATGGGGGGGATCGCCTTCGAATGTGACCAAGGGGTTATGTGTATTCTTTTATTTAGTTTCTTTTGTTTAATTTTAGTTTGTGAATTTTAGTGATGTATTCTCCCCTTTATTATTTATTCTATTTGTGTCTAGATTAGTGAGCAATCATGTTGTTACATAAATTAAAATGGGTCAAAAGAATGCATTTATTAGAGCTGATGGCTCTTGGATTATGTGTTGTAAGTAATTTGCAAGTAGCTTTGAGTGTGAAACACTCCACTTTCCTTTTGAAATTCGGATCTGTCCTTAGGGGTTGATTTTGGAGGCTTATGGGACAAGTTCCCTACCTATGGGTTGGGAATTCAAAATTAGTCCTTATTATGCATGTTGAGAATACAAGTTGTAAGTTTTTATTGCACCTTCTTGCATGAAATTAATTTTTGTCCTTGGGGTGTCGACTTGGATTGTGTGTGTGAGTAAAAGGTCATTTATTCACCCACATTTTAAATTGTGCTTTGGAGCTTGAAGTTGACTTGTGAGGTGGAGTTGAGGATGAGTGATGTGGCATCCTACATGGAGCCACCTCATCTTCCTCTCTCCATTTTTTATTTATTCGAATTATTTTGTTGTTTTGGGGGTTACTTCATGTGGGTTTGGTGCTCTTGCAATCAGAGAGAGTTAGAGGATTTTGGATGCTTGTGGATTTTTTGGTTCTTTGGGACTATTTGTATTTGAGGAAGCTTATTGTTGAAATTTTACATCAAGATCTATCATGGATAGGTAGGAGCTTGACTCTTTTAAAATTTGTTCCTTTTTATTTTATTTTATGCAAATGTTGTTGAGTGTTTGGTATGTTTTTTGGTTGGTTGGGTAGATTTCCTAGGTGTGGTGTAGGAGAAGACTATGGGCATATTTTTTGGGGAGGCATAAGAGTTATTTTTTGAGGGAGTTTGGGTTGGGAGTTCCACCTTGGACAAGAAATAGTTTGCATTTCTTACTTTTGGGGGAGGCATAAGAGAATGAGGAAGCATAAAAGGTACTTGGGGGAGGCATAAGAGTATGTAGGGGTTTGAGATGAATATTTTGGCGGGTTTTAAGGTGGTCACCCATTCCCCATTAGGAGGTATAAGAAGTTTCCCCCATAGATCTTTATCTTTTGGCTTTTATGTGATGAGGACTTGTATATTTTGTTAATGTCCTTCTTGTGACTATAACTGTTTATTTTATTTTTTTGGGATTGTGATATGATTGTGAAATCTAATATGTGTTGTGGAAGCTTATCTTGTTGTCATGAGTTATATCCATTTCATATTGTAATGTGGTTGGGGCTCGGGGGCCAATGAGGAGGACGACTTCTCCTCTTCATTGGAATTCTTGGTTGGGTGGAGAGCATTACCTCTTCCCCTTTTCTTTTTGGTGACCAGATGAAATCTAGCGGATCTCTCTTGTTGTTGTTTCTTAGAGATATGTATGAAGATAAATCTTGTAGTTCTCTTTGGGTTCCTTATTGTAAAAATTTCCCACTTTAAGTGGATGACATTGTAATATTAATTGTGGTGAAAAGATGCTCTGTTTTTTGATGTGAAAGTTATATTCGAATAAGAAAGATTTATTTTGTAAGTTGTCTTTTGGTAAATAGAAAAGAAGTTGTAAAGGAAATTATTTAAGTTTAATATAATTTTATTTACTTTATACAAAATGAAATTGCTCCTGTTTGGAAATCTATTGATTGAAATACTTTTGCAAACTCTCTGTTTGAAGGGTATTAAAGTCTGTGTTAGGAAATATTACATTCCTCTATATTATTTGAAAGGCATGTTTGAAAATAGAACTACATTCTTGCTCTCCACGCATAGATTGAAGGAAAGTTGAACATTGTAAATTTAGAATGGAATGAACTTAAATGTTTAAAGTATGGTAAATGAAATAGATAAATTTTCAATTTAAAATGCGTAGATCTCTGTTAGATTGTTTCAAACTTGTAATAAATATCAGAAAAATATACTGAGTACCTTGCAACTATGAAATAAAAAATGAAAACATAAAATGAACTAAGGATGATCAAAACGCATCCCAAAATAGTTTTTATTGCTCAAGAAATTTACTTAGAACTTTATTAATCAAGCTAGAGGCAGAAAAACGCCTTTATAGAGAAAAGAGAAAGGAAATAAATTCATTTTGAAATCCCAACCATAATCAATTAATATTTGCAAATCCATCCAATTTCTATCAAGTGCGATTCTCCATGTCGGTTTGGCATGTTGGAGAAGGAAGAATAGCGGATCGGATTAAATCTGGCAGTTGAAAAGTTCAATTCACATTTTTGTGGCAGGAAAGACATTTTTCTTAGATTTCACCCATCTAAATTTGTTGAAAATAAGATTTTGTACCTCATATGCAAAGAGGAGTTCGATCCCTTTCCAAAAAGTCCTTATTTTCTCAAATCTGAGCTTCCAGACGAAAGTTATGGCCTTCTGAAGTTTTTACTTCGGTTGGTTTAAAAAAAAAACTATCAAAAAAAGGAAATTTTTGTAAATAGGATCCGTGGGCCTGAAAATTACTCAAGGAAATTTTTTCAAATGCAAAAATTCACAAGTTCCTTTGTGGCCTCGCAACCTCGCATCCTTCACTTTTGGAAGAAAATATATATATACTTCCGCGGGTTCATGGGCCCGCACCTTCAAAATTTACCTTTTGAAAAGAAAAAGGGCAAAAATTTCTAAGTCTCCCCGACGTCTCACCACCCCGAAGCCATTGAGGGTCTGCCACATGGATTCTTTAGGCATCGGAGGAGGTGCAAATGGTTTTAGACCTTATCTCTTTTGGAAAAGATTAGAAAAAATTCCTATGTTTCCCTGCTAGTCCGACTTCCCGCAAGCCACTGTTGGACTGACACGTGGCTTCGCTTGGCGTCAGTGGAGGTGTGGGTTGTTTTTAACCTTTGTGATTTTTAACACAAAAGACAACATTTCTAAGTGTTCCCTGATGGTCCACTTTCTTGCTTGTAGCTTCTGGGTCGGACACGTGGCATCACTAAGCGTCGGCGGAGGCACAAATGTTTTTAAACCTTTTTGCCCTTTCAACAAAAAGAGTTAAAATCCAAATTACCTCTAGCGACCCGCCTTCCCACGTTGGCTTAAAAATGTGCCATGTGTCCCTTGCAGCTTGGGGTAAATTTTCTTCTTTCGGTGCAAAGCCCCGCCGAGGACTTGCGGGCGCGTGGGTGTAACTTGTACTTTTTTCCAAAAGGCGCAAAGCACCAAATATCTCCCCAGGTCCGTTGACCCAAAACATTCCCTAGGTGAAAAATCCTTCCCTGGGCCTGTAGGCCCGCCTTTGGGAAAAATTTCTTCCCCAGGCCCGCAGGCATGCCTTTGAGAAAAAATTCTTCCCCAGGCCCGCCGACCTGTAACTTAAGAAATATGAGGAGTTAGGAGGACTTCTTTATATCATTGGAAAGGGGAAGAAATTTCCTATATAATGTAAATGTTTTTAGGAAACATTAAGTGTGTTAAATATGTGAAAAATCAAGTTAAAGTGAAAGGATGAGTCTGAGAATGGGTAAGTGGGAGATTACCCCTTTTTAACTTAATTGTGTAACTCTAAAGCATGGGTTGACCTTTTTAAGGGGTCACGATATGGGATAAGAATTTTTTTTTCTAACCCATGTAAATAAGAACCTTAGTTATTGTTTAGACCTAGGGAAATTAAAAACCTTGGGCATTTAATTGCTTTGGCCCCTTTTACCCGCTAAAATTAATTAAGGAATATTTAACTATAGTGTTAATTTAATTATTTATTAAGTTAACACCTAAGAGAAATTTAACTATATCTGGATTAATTATACTCATTAATTTTGTAATGCGGATCTAATGTTTGTTACAAAAGGAAAATTTAATTTATTAAATTATAATTGACTTTGAATCTTTGTTGTGACAATTGTTGTTGTGAAGCCTGGTAGTGGTCAAGCTTTTCAAAAAAAAATTATTCCATAATTTTTCTATCTAAACCTAGGTTGTTCTTGGGTCTCGAGTGGTCATTTTAGCGGGCGTTACAATATTCATCTCCTCCTTCTAGTTGTGTTGCCTTACATTGTTTGTTGTTTCTTGTTAAGAGATATTACATATGCCTCACATATAGAAGGGTTTCGACTAAACATAGACTATTCTAAAAATAGATTGTTGTTTAAAACAATTCAAACATAACATGATTTTAAAACAAATCATGAAGATCTTCCATTATTTTATTTATGATTTCCTAAAAATCGGAATTAAACTTAACTAATTAACCGACTTGAATGCAATAAATTAAAATTTTGTTTGCATATAAAAATATACTCATGCGGGAGACATTAACTATTTCTAACACTCCCCCTTATTTTCAACCTCCAATATTTTATCAATATGGAGTTGAGCCTGACACAATATCTCTTCTTGATCATAGACACCCAAAAAAATTCTCAAGTAATCAAATGCCTCTTTTCCTAATGAATTTGTAAATATCTTAGCAAAATGATCTTGAGATCTATAAAAATTTATACATATCTCTTTATTATTAACCGACTGCATGATGAAATGATTACTCATGTTTATATGCTTGTTTCTCTTGTGAAAAACATGATTTTTGGACAATGTTATCACTCTGTTGTTGTCACAAATAAAAATTATGTAGCTTTTTCTTGATCTTGCCTCAAATCCTTCAATATTATTCTTATCCAAAAATATTCACATGTTGATCCTTCTGCTGCTACATACTTTTCTTGTGTTGAAAAAAGTGAATACATGTTGATTCTTTGATGCCACAAAACTAACCCTTTTTCAAAGTGAAAAGCATAGCTGAATGTACTTTTCTTGTCATCTATACTACCTGCACTATCACTATTTTTATAGCTTATGAGTTTGAATTCATTTGATGTTGAATACAATATTCCATGATTTTAAGTTCCACATATATAGCTCATAATATTTTTTCTAGCTTGCCAATGTGAGTGTAATGCCCGTAAAAAGATGACATTCTAGGAACACGTGACAACCTAACACTTTACCCGAAAATTGCGACTCAAATTTTTTGTGTTTAAGTTATAAAAATGTTACAAGGGTGTTTAATCTCCTAGGGTACAACAATTAACTTACACCACTAACTCCACTTTTCGATTAAAGAACCAAGTCTAGTTAAAAGTTAACATAATCTCAAGTTTATTTCTAAGGTCCATTAATCAATTATTCATTAAGAAGGTACCATAGATTAATTTACATAGTTAAATGTTATCTTCTCTTTAGTTAATATTCAAACCTAGCAAGGTTAACCTTATGTTAATTTATTAAATTTATTATCCTATTAACTTAGAGTCATTTTCATTGACTTCCTAAGGCTTGCTAATAACTAATAAAGGTTTAGCACTCTAAGGCAATTAAATGGTCCCATTCACCCATCTACACATACGTTTAAGGATTTAATATAAACATTTAAAATACATTTCTACCAAACAAAAGTAGGATTAATCGTCCACCATTAGATCAAAACAATCTTGGCCACTAGATCCTAGGGTTCCAAATAATCCCTAGAAATCCTTATGAATTTTTAATAAAGCCTTTCCTTCATTCTATTCTACTCATTTGGTCTATTTGTTTTGCTAAAATTGTAGGTTGGAGAGGAGGAAGCCATGGGAGCAAAAGAGGAAGAACTATGGAAGATTCTACAAGGAGATTTAATTTATATTAGTTTAGAATAAAGTTTTATTGTTGTTATTACTTCCATTCAAGGATTGGGATGGATTTTCCCTACCAATCTAGTTTTGGTTCAAGCTATGTGCATTTGGGTTCTCTATTTGGGGCAACGCTACCCCCATCAATATAAATGAAAATATTTTTTTTAAATTCACCATTTGTATGTTTTATTTCTCAAATCCATGGGATTACTCAGTGTTTGTTTGTTGGTGATTATTAGTTAAATTTTACAACTTATAAATTAGTATAAACCAGTTAAAATTTTCCCACAGGCGCAGATACGAGGAGTTTTTTCGTAAGTGACAGAACTGCCACCCAAAGCAGACCATTGGTCCTGGGATCACCTCCCTACCTGGGTGACAAACAATGGACCACCGCCCTACTAAGAGGTAGTTTTGAGACCGCCACCTTAGCCTAAGTGACGGTAACTGGACTGCATCTTTGCACAAGGCGGCGGTCCTGTTTCTAAAAAACAAAACCTAAAACCTGAGATTTCACAAAAACTAAAAGGTACTAAAATGCATTCTGAGCTCAATTTTTTTACATCTAGAATTTTTAGTTTTGGGATTTGATTAGAACTATTTGTTCATTCCATAGTTAAATCTACTCATTTTTAAGGTATTATCTAATCCAATAAAAACACATCTACTTTACAAAATCATTCCATTATGTTCAACTAGTCTTCTTTCAAATTCCATGAGCAAAAGGGATTTAAATCTACTTTTACATTGTTATTCTCTTACTACAAAATCAATATTTCCAATAACAATAAACTACAAATTTGTTCTCTTGTTCCCATTTTTACCACAACATATATATGTTCAAAAGAACTATAACAACTTTATTTTCCATTCAAATTTACTATGTATACATTTTCAACATCTACAACTTTTATATTTCCTCTTTCTCATTTACAACATTACAACTTCACAACGATAATAACTTTCTTTTTCACAATGCAACCTCCAAATAAACTTTTACACAATATATCCGTTTTGATTTTTTTCTCTTACACAATATTCAAAATTTTGGAATGTAACTTTTCTCCATGAAATTATTACAAAGTATTCTACTCAATGCGGGAAATAATACAACAATGTAAGCAAAAGAAAATACATTAATACAAGTTCCCCACCCTAAGTGGGGATACAATAAATTCTTATCAAAGGAAAGGTTCACAAGGTCTCCAACAAAACTCCAAGTTTCCCAACTGCACCAAGATAGCTCCTCCAAGATTTTTTTGATTCACAACAAAATAGGGGGAGAAGCAATGCTCTCCACCCAGCCAAGATATCCAATGAAGAGGAGAATCCATCCTCTCCATTAGCCCCCGAGACCCAACCACATTACGATGGGAGATAATTCCAACACATGGCAATAACAAGCTTCCACAACACAAACAAATATTTCACAACCATTTCAACCACATTCGAATCAACAACAACATAGGAAAGAAGAATAGCAAAACAACAAAAACAAGGCTTAAAATGAAATCGAAAGAAGAAAGACCTATGGTGAGGGCGCTTATGCCTCCCAATGGGAATGGGTGCTCACCTTCAAGCCTCCTATGCATATCACAAATCCCCTACATACTCTTATTCCTCCCTCAAGTACCCCTTATATCTCTTAGATACTCTTATGCCTCCCTCAATCACTTATGCCTCCCCCATAAAAGAAACAAGAAAGAAATGCAAGCATCCCTTGTACAAGGTATGACACCCAACCCAAACTCCATCCAAGAAAAAAGGTAAACTCTTATGCCTCCCTACATGAAATTTCCCCATGGTCTCCTTCTACTCCAAACTTAGGCAATCTACCCACACCCAACAAGCATTCCAAAGAAAAAAATACTCAACGCAAGCACATAAACACAAAAAAAGGCATAACATAAGCAAGGTAAAGCTCCTACCTTTCCATAGTAGAGCTTGTTCTAAGATTGAATCTCCAAGTTCCTCAAAACCAAGCAAGCATCCATACAAGATCCAACAATCCACTAGCACTCCCAAAATCCTCTAACTCTCAAAAAATGCAAGATCACAAAATAATGAAGTAACCCCCAAACAAGCAAAATAACTTCAATAAATAGAAAAAAATTAATTACTTAAAAGAAAGTGGAATAAAAATTTCACATTTTTATCTTCCCAAAACACCTTATGGGGTCTAATTTTTACCCCCAACCCATAGGAAGCGTTGGTATAGCAATTTAAGAGGTGTGAGACCATTTTAACTTGTCCTAAAAGCCTTCAAAATTGGCCCTTAAGGCCAAATTCGAGTTTCCCATGAAGGGTAGAGTGTACAACACTCAAGATCTCAAGCATTCAACACACAACACAAAATCCAAAAGCAAATCAAGTCTAATAAATGAAATTTTTTTGGTCTCATATTTAATTAGTTTAGAACAAGATTTATTAAATTTAATATGACACTTAGACCCACTAAGATAAAGGGGAAAAACATACATCAAAATATAAATAATTAAAACAAGTAAATTACATCACTCAAAGGAAACACATACTAACATTAATAAAAAGGGAAACTAAAACAAAAGAGAACACATGACCCCTTCGTCACAATATTCCCCTAACCAAATAATTCTAACACACATAATTACATGTTGCCATGGTGACCCTAGTTGAATTCATCTCGAATTCCAATATGGTTGGTCTACAATCTCCCCGTTATTTGTTATATATATATATACTCCTACAAAACACAAAATATCTTCTTTGGCCTCACAGTCGTATCAAAACATCCAAAATAATTAGGAAATTTAAATATACAATCATCTATATATGCAAAAAATCATCATCTAAAATTCCTCACATTCATCTCTATTCTACATTTCATCCATGTCAAAATGATCACAACATTAGTTCAACTATCAAAGCCTACTCAATGTGATGAAAATACATCACATGTCAGAAATATATATAAATAACCATGTCAATAGCATATCAACATCAATATAAAATGTCTCTAATAATCCACATGCATCATATATGAGTCGAAATCAACAATAGCCCAATATCTCTAACATCTAATATCATGCTAAATCAAAAAGCTATAATATATCCATAAGTGTAGTCGACAATATCGAAAACAATAATCAAAAGGGTGTCGAAGGGAAGTGGGCACTACAGTGAGCCTTTAGGCAACTCTATGATCCTTGAGATGAGGCTCACCCCATACATAATATCAGTCTTTGTGTCCGTAAAATACATGAGGCTTCCAAATAACCTTTTGAACAATGTTGGATCCATAAATGATCCAACATTCTTTGCTTAATTTTATACCTACTATAATTGGTGTTGGTGTTGGCTTGCAATTCAATATGTTGAATCTTTTCAAGATGTCATTGGCATACTTTTATTGTGAAATAAAAATCCCAACTTATGATTGTTGAACTTCAATGACAAAAAAATAACTCCTGAGACCTAGATTTTTCATCTCAAATTATTTCTTCATAGATGGTTTAAATGAATATGTGGATAGGTCTTGAGTAATGATTAAATCATCCAAATATTTAAACATACAATCAGAACATTACCTTGTTCATTTATTTTGATGTATAGAATAGGATCACTATTGCACCTAGTGAAGCCATTCTGAATCAAATAAGAGTCAATATTTTTATACCGTGTTGTATGAGATTCCTTCAGTCCATAGAGGACTTTTTTCAACTTGTACACCTTTTCATCATGGCCTTCAACCTCATATCCTTCTGGATATTTTACATACACTTCCTCTTCAAAAAATCCATTCAAGAATGTTGACTTTACATGCATATGGTATATAGTCCATTTATTTTGATCTTTAATTCCTAGCATTGTCCCTATCATGTCCAAACTTGCTATTTGAGTAAACGTTTCATTAAAATAAACTCCATATTGCTGTGTAAATCCTCTTGCAACCAATATTTATTTATGATTTTACAATTTTCCATTTGCACTGTACTTGTTCTTGTAGACCCATTTCATTCCTATCACATCATTTTCTTCAGGTTGATCTACCAACTCCCATGTTTTATTTTTCTCTATGACATCTATCTCATCATCCATGGATTGATACAAGATTTCTTCATTCATTGCTTCATCATGATTCAATATTTTACAACACTTTTTCTCCTTTATACCTTAAAGGAAGACTCAACACTACTAAACACTAATATACATGCTCAAAAACAAGAAATTTCAACAAATTGAAAGAAACTGCATGTAAAACGATAAAATGAAGCTTTAAAATAAGAAAAAGAAATGAATGCACATGAGAAAAAGGAGTGTCCCACCATGTATGTCATATGTATGGATATTAAATTTAAACTAAGATAATTGAAAGAACCTAACTCCAAGTATATCCTAACGTAGTTAAATTCAAGAAAATACATCATGATAAAGCTAAAAAGGAAGCTCGTTAAACTAGAAAATATGAATCTATGCTAAGTGAAAACCTCCTTTTGATGCTTTAATGTGTTTTGGATATAGATACTTCCTTAGTGATTTGAATATAGATCACAAAAAGAAAGGATTTCTAAAGAAAGAGGAAGAGATCTCATCAAGTATGGCTTAATTGTCATTATTTGGTTCTTATCGTACTACTCTTAGAAAACTTAGAAAGGGGGGATTTAAAAAAATTCCAACAACATTAAATGCTCTTCTCAAGTATAATGTATGTCAAGGACATGGTATAAGTTCTGACAAGGAGTACCAGGCTTCTTATATATCTTTCCAATTTGGGAGAAGCTTGCAACCTACTAAATGTGGGATAAAGGGAATGTATAATGAGAAAGGTATAAGTGGATTAATTAGATATTAAAAACTCATGGGAGTTTGGGAAGGTTTAATTAATCAACTAGGATTAATTAATAAGCCAAATTAATCTTATAGAAGCCATTTGGAGATGGTTTGTAGGGATATTATTAGAATTTAAAGGGTTTGAGAGGGGGATTCGACCAATAAGAGGGTTTTTTGATTAAATATGATATTTAAATATTAATTAACTAAAATGGTTAATTAATAAAGTAAAAGAGGATTATAACTAACGTAGCGACGTTAATTAACATCGAAGATGATGGGACAAGCTAGTTAATTAATGGAGTGTTGGTAATTGAATGATATGAAGGGGAATGTTACCTAATTAGCATGAAATCATTAATTATAAAGAAATGACGGTAAAGAACCAAATTAGTGCAATTTTAGTATTAAAATTGCATGGTCAAAATTAGGTGCCTACAGTGATCCTCAGTCCTATAATTCAAATTTATGGAGTCCTTATACATGGGTCCTTCCCATAAATTTAGAACTTTTAGGTTCTTTTCCTAACCTTAATAAATTCATATTCTTCTTCCATTCCTTCCTTTGAATTCTCCTTTTCGTTCTCATTGATCCTAACTTCATTAGATTTGGCATCCTGTTCATCATTCTCCATCTTGGCATATGAGTCATCCATATGGCTCCATTATATCTTAAGCTATCCATTAGAGACAAATCAATCCTAACCCTTCAAAAATAACTATAAATTAAATAACTTTTGAAGCACACAACATTCAAGACTTTTCCTATTGTAGAGCTAAGAGTGTTCCATATTTTATTTTCTTCTTCTTTCACTTCTTACTAGTTATAAAATACAATAGTTAACATTACAAGTACATGTTTCTAAATTGAGTTAAAGGTTATTTGTATCTTTGGTCATTTATTACACTATGTGTTGTAGGTTTTATTATAGAATGCAACAACAACAATGCAAGAGCTCAAACAATATTGAGTGAATACATAGTGCATTTCCACAGTTATGTAACTTTTAGTTTAGCATGTAATTATATTTCATACTTAAGGGGGTAAATGAAAACACATAAATTAGAAATATCCAATGAAAATGATAACTTTGACTTCATCCCTATACTATAACTTGTGCATATATCCTAAGCCTAGGTGTCATATTCCCATTCCCATTACATGAGTTTCTCTATTGCAAACTTTACTCAATGTTCAATATACCTAGTTACATTAATGAAAGGAAGAGAATAGTCACCAAATATGTCTCCTATTCTAAATTAGTTTCATCAACTACATTTACAAAATTATAAAGTCTTAGGTCGAGCCATACTAGAGCTTGGGATGATAGTATGAACTTTTCCATTTGCATCTAATGGTCATTTTCTTAATTTAATAACTTTATTTGGGTCATTTACTATCCCTTATGTTGTATTTGGTGTGAAAAAGTAATCATAGACACCTATATAAAAAAGTCTAATTCACCCATTGAACTCACCTAGAATTTTAAAGAGATACATTTACAAATAAAATCCCATGATGCTCTTAAACTCTCCTCTCCCTATTTATAATAGAAGAAAATTATTAGGAGTAACCCATACATAATTTCTGAAGTACTCAGCTAAGTAAATGATTTTAGCTTTCCCATAAAAACTTCAAGCCAAGGTTGTACATTTCTAAAGACACTACTTCATGGGGTGATTTGAGACAATATTAGATACGATAATTGACCAAATTGTCTCAAATTGAGACGATAAAAAATTTGTATATCATCTCAAATATTGTGTCAAAGTTGGTGCATCTAATTATGGTCAGTATAGATTAATACATATTTTTTCTCTTGAGAGGAATTATCATTTGTATCTTGAGATACAATATATTTTTTATCTCTCAGAGACAATATGAATTATAATTTTTTTGTCTCTCTAGAGGCATTACAAATATTAATTTTTTTGTCTCTTTAGAGACATTAATTTTTTTGTATCTCTAGAGACAATAAAAATTTGATTAATAAGAAACTTGAATTTTAAGAATAAAAAATAACCAAATTTCTTCTAGTGCAATCAATGGATACATATTGTCAATAGCAGCAGAGCAAGTTGGTGATCAATATTATAAATTAAAAAATTAGTTGAATCATGTGCCCACAAATGGCTCCACAAACATTTTATTAATATCAAAAAGAGAAAATAAAAAAGGGTGCCTAAATGCCATTGAACCTTGACATAAATTGATATTCCTATTTATTGAGTTAAAATTACACTCTGACACCTCCTCAAAACATGCTACCATATATTCTTATGAAAATGAAAGAACACTTTGCTGGAAAAAACTATAACCCTAGCCCGAAGCTCAAATGCGAAGGAGAGGTGTGTAGTGGTAACTCTCTGTCTGGAAATGGTGATGACCTTGACTCTGCTGATGTGTTGTGGAGGTGGATTCTTTGAAAATGATTTCCCTTTTTTTGTCTTAATCTTCAGTGCTACTTGGATCTATTATCCCTGGTTTTGGTAGGGGAAGGGGCAATGGGCATAATGTGGGGTTTTTAAGGAGAAGCCATGGCTTTCAGTTTATTTCCAGCCTTAATGGATTTAGGCATCTCGAATCTAACAACCTAGTCTGCAAGGGAAAGGATGAGGAAACCCAGTTTTCTGTTGTAGAAGTCCTTGGTACTTATAATAGTTCCCAAATCTCTGAGGATCCTTTAGGGGTTCTAACCTAGAATGATGAAAAAACTGTTCTTGGAAGCACTATTTTATAACATTAATAACAGAGACATAGTTCCCTTATTCGGGTCTCAGGTGCTCCCTTTTGTGGATTTTTGACTGTATACGAAGTGATTCCTTCAGCTTGTTCTGAGCCTAAACATCCCTAGATTCAACTAAGTCAGATGATTGATACATCCCCTATACATAATTCATTCAAGGATGTTAAAATGGGTGTTGGTAGTAGGAATAGAGGAATTCCAGAGGCCAAGCGTAATAAGCCTATGGCTTATGCTAAATCTACTCCATCTGTGTTTTTTAGGGACGAGGTGGTCGAATTTGAAGCTGATTTTAAGAGGAATGGTCTGATATGCAGATATAACAAATTCTGCTCTGGACTGCTTACACTTCATGCTTGGGTTTCAAGTCATTGGGGCCCTTTTTGGAAGGTAGGATATTTTTTCTACTACACCTAAAAATTTTATCATAGCATTTTCTAATGCTTTAGATAAGGATTTAATTTTTGGGAAAGTTTGGGAATCTGATTCCCATCTACTTCTGATGAAACCTTAGTTTCCTTTTTTTAATCCTATTTCTGAAACTTTCCAAGTTAAACCGGTGTGGATTCATCTTCCATACTTTCCCCTTCAATTTTGGTCAGAAAGTTTTTTAACTGATTTTGAAAACACCTTAGGGAAATGCATAGCTATAGATCAAAAAAATTGATGATATGGAGCACACAACGTATGCCTGGATCTTGGTTAACTTGGATACTTTTGTTGATTTTCCTGCCTTTATTGATTTGAAAGTCAAAAATAGAACATGGACACAAAAGTTTTATTCTGAAGGGTTTCCCTTTAGATGCCGAATATGCTTTTCTCTTTGTCATTTAACATCAAATTTATCATGGTTCGAAAACATGCCAAAGGCATAAGTTCTTGGTGGAAGAATTCCAATCCTAGTCACCTAGTGTTGAATGATGTTTACCTGACACAATAGAAGATGAACATGAAGAGGAGGAAGTGTAACACATTAATAGGTATGATTTAGAACCCTTCTCATGATTGTAGGACCTTATGGATCACATTAAAGTATTGATTCCAATCCATAATAATGAAAATGTAAATCCAAATATGGAAGGTGATTGGAAATTAGTGTGTAAAAAAAGAGAGGGACTATCTCACTCCTCAATATGCAACTTAGATCCAAAGGGAAGGGGATGAATTGCTGAGTTAGTCGTTAGTTTTATTGTTGTTTGTTTGTTGTTGTTGTTTCTGTTCGTCCTTGCCTCTGGAAGAGACTTGATTTTCATGATCATTAATGTCTTATTTTTTCTCCATTTCTTGTAAGGGGTTGGGTCCCCTCACTTTTACCATAAATAAAAAAATCATGCTACCATAGATTTTTTTAGCTAATTATTTCTAACTAGTTTTACGAAAAAAGTGTGGAACCTCCTCCGAACATTGCTTTTATATATTCTTTAACTAATTATTTATAAATGGTTTTATATGACAATATCTAACTCCCTTTGAGAGGAGTTTCAAAACAATATCCATATCATTATTTGTTGACATCACTAAAAACAAGAAGAATCACCATCGTTGTCATTACATTATTAAGTAATATAATAATACATCATTATATTGAGATCCAATAACAATGGATGTAATTTTATTTATAAAACTTACTTACACGAGTAATAATTTTATCGATATGGTGACTCATGGTATTGCATAATAGTTTATTCCCTTGAAGGAAAGGTATGACTAACCATCTATTAAAACAAGTTCAAAATGGTTGCTTATATTTTCTAGTAGTTTTCATGTTAGTTTTACATTTGCAACGATAAGAACTGAAAAAGAAACATCAAACCCCTAAGTTGATAGTAAAATAGGAACATGCTAGTAAAAATGATCATACCCGTAATGAACTGAAGCATAATGCAACTAATATTATAAACTATGAGATAAACAGAAACAAAACATAAGATTCTTAGAGGAACATGTTGTTAGAAGATAGAATAAGACATGCTTTTCTAATAACTAAGATATAAAACATGCTACAAAGCGTTGAGTGCAAGAAGTAATGTCAACGATAATAAATTATTACTAAAAAATGGATGTTTTTTCCATCTTCATATCTTCTCTATTAGATACCATAAAACAAACCATAGTTGCAGAAGTAAACATACATTTACAAATATTGTTAAAAATAGAATGCATATATAAAAGACTGTATAAATGCTACACCTATAAAAAAAATATTGTATGTCTGTCAAGTGTGAAAGTTTGATATATTCCCATAAAGTGTTTGAATAGATGAAATAATGAAACAAATTATAATGGAATAAAATTATTGAAACATACAGAAGACATGTTTCCTCATGAAGTAATTACAAGTTTTCACTATATACAACTAACAAGTCTCCAACAAGATCAATTTACATTTTATAGTGTAATCCCAACCTATTCAAAAATGGGAGATTTAGAATAGGGTATGGACATTCATAAAATCATAAAGTATAGTGGAATTTTGTCAGATATTATAGTTACAACTTCCCTTGTTGACATGTATGTAAAATGAGCAAGCATAGACAAGGCATGTAAAATCTTTGATAGAATGTCTTAAATAGATTTGTTCTCATGGAAAATGTTAATTGTAGGCTATGAAAAAACGGATTTGTTGAAAATGCTTTAGAAAAATTCAAGAAAATTCAATTAGTAGGTTTGAAGCCAAAGTCAACAACCTTTTCCAACATCCTACCTTCCTGTGCAAAAATGGGGTCTGTGGAGCAAGGTATGGACATCCATCAAACCATTTAGGATAAAGTAAATGTGTCAGATGAAGTTTTAACAACCCTGGTAGACATGTATGTAAATTGTGGAAGTATGGAAGAGGCACATAAATTGCTTGAAAAGTACTTAAAGAAACATGTTCTCGTGGAATTCCATGATAGGAGGATATGCAAAGAATGTATTTGTTTAAAATGCATTATAAATTTTAAAGAAAACTCAATTGACATGTGTAAACCTAAAATCCACACCCTTTTCTTGTGCTATATGTGCATGAAACCATGTAAGTTTAGTGGATAAGGGTTATAAATAAATCACATGAGTAACCCTTATTGCATGTTGGCCTTCTTATCCATGATGGATATCTTGAGGACACCCTAAAATTTATCAATACGATTCCAGTTAAACCTATGGTGGTGTTTTTGAAGCATTTTCTTGGTTCCTATAAATAAAATATGAATAGAGGTTTAGGATTATTTACATCAACAATGTTTTTTTTATTTGGATCTTAAAAATATTGCAACTTATCTTCTTCTCTCAAACATCCATGCAAATTAGAGTAAATGGGGAAATTTTAAAATGTTAAAGAGATTGATGAAATATAGAGGAACTAAAAATATCCTCGGATGTAGTTGGATTGATGACCAAAAAATAGTTCATGATTTTTGTGTAAGAGATGCAGGATCACATCCAAAGCCACATGAGATCTATGTAAAGTTGGATAAATTGTCTTGGGAGATGAAGGAAACAATGTATTATTTAGATGTAAGACATTTACTTGGTGATGTGGAAAGAGGAAGAAGAATTATTTCTCTACCACCATAGTGAAAAGTCTTTTCGGGAAAAAACCATAGAGAAAAAACTACTTGGATCTACTACCCAAATCTAGTCATAAAATTAATTACTTTAAAAATGTTTGTAGGCACTAATGTATTTGAGACACCAATATCAAATGATGAGAACCAACTCATCTAATTCGTGATCACCAACTCACTTGAGACACCAATCCCCAATGTCGAGCCCTAACTTAGCAAATTCACGAGCATCAACTCACGAGAGACACCAATCCCAAATTCCAAGCACCAACACAACTAGATGTGAGAAGTAACTCATTGGATACACCAATCCACAATAATTACAAAATTTCACCTTGTGTAGTTGCTTCTTCAAACTGATGAGTAACAACCATATCAAACTATCAACATGTACACTATTTTGTTCTTCCTTTTTACTCTTCACTATTGTCTATAATTTCTCTCTATTATAATTCTCTCATTCACTTACTCCATTTGCACACATTAATACTTTACTCGATTGTCTTGCTAGCTTCATACACCCACACAACTCATACTTCACTTACTCCACACACTACTTGTTATTCATTCTTCAAAATTTTGACATTCTAGTGTGCTTGAGTTTTCTCTTGCTTCCTCCTTATAAATTTTATTGACATGTCTTCATTATTCAATTATCTACTCTCTCTCTCTCTCTCTCTCTCTCTCTTCCTTAGCAATTCATCGTCATAATATCTTGAGCGTAATGTTGATTTTGTAATTAAATCGCTTTATATATCATGTTCACCTCTTGAAATGATGCGAAATTTTTTTGAGGGTCGACCAAAATAACATTCTTTTGGATACTAGACATGAGTCTACTTTTGTAGAATGATAGTTGAATTTATGAGATTCTCCCAGGCTTCTGTGGTCTTCCTTTTTTCCTCTTTATTCCACAAATTTTGATTTGTTGGACCAGAAGAAATGTAAAATGTCTGAATATTATATTGAATGTACGAGGGGGAATAAATACAAAGAGAAAGCGGTTAGGAGGAGTAACCACCTGTAACCAATAAACAATGTATTAAATAATATGCCAACATTCCCCCCCTTAATATATTGTTTTTACAAATCTACCCCAGATTCATCATCTTGTAACGTCACGACATGTCCTATTTGCTTCTTGCAACAAGAAATTTGTCTGGATTTTCTTGAATCTCTGCGACAGATGTGCTCTCGTTTGTAGAAAAAATAGATGAAGAAGCTCGAAAGCTCATGTGGTGTGCCACAGATGTGCCTGAGGGCATTTAATCTCGCATTTTGTCATCTGGATCGACACAACTCTTCTCCGTCTATATGTCGAACAAGACTCAGTCCATTATGTCCTCGGATTGCAAGTTTTGGAGACTGGCTAAGAGTAGATACCGATGCTCTTCGGTTCTCTCAAATGCGGCATGTCTCTATGCTTGCTTGCAATGTTGCTAACATTTCTGGGCATGACTTTCATGCTCTCAGACTGTTTCATGGGATCATAGGCTGATTGTTCACGTCTATCTTTGATAGCAAATTTGATGAATGAATGAAGGGGCTTAATATCGTTTTGTTCCGATTTGATTCAAACAAATTCCACATGTCTCCTGATCTTTTGTACGATGCGCTTGCTAATGTATTGCATGGTCTGCAAATAATAGTTGAGAAGATGTTGGGGGAAGGACTCTACCAACGCACACCTGGGTTTTCGGTGGTCGATGCCACTCATGTCAAACTCCACATAGTGCTTATAAATTGGCCAGTGGTCATTGCCACATGCTCTCTTCTCCTTCTTTTGTGACTTCACATGTACATCTCCCAACAGCCATTCTTACGATCTTAATGTAATAATGACCAAAATGTATGAGCAAATTAACTCGTATAATCTGCCAGTCAATACTTTATACAATATAATGCCAAGACAGACACATCAATCACTGTTCATTCGCAATGTTAACAGCCTGAAGAAATGTGTATTTGGATATTTCCTTTTTTTTAGACAGCGCAGATATAAGTGAGCAAGAAAAAGGACACAACAGCGGACAGGGATGAATAAAAAAATGGTTTCATAACTACCTGCTTCGTCCTGTACCACAGGTTTCCCCTTTGACTACGCTCACGGCCTGAATATTTGCTTTTCTAGTCTTTGCGATGCCACTCACTGCCATGGCAAAGCAATCCCGAGTCCCTGCTCTCAAGCCATGAAGTAATTGGATTCTTCTACAGCCACAAGCGCGTGAGAAAATGGGGGTGACAGCGTGCATAGGTGATATCCACGGCTTCATTGACAAACTGGAAGGGTTGTGGCGCAATCTTGAACGCCACCTAGGTTCCCTTGCATTTTCAGAAGCACGTCTTCCTCGCCGGCAACCACGAATTTGCCTTTGCCGCCTTTCTGCACCTCCTTCGACATGATTGTCTCGGCCTCCCGCAACCATTGCCATCTCCTCTGACAGCTAGTTCGCACTTTCTGGCTCGTGGGACGGCGAGCTCCGCCTCTGGGATCTCAACACCGGGCATACCACCCGCCGCTTCGTCGGCCACGCGAAGGATGTCCTCAGTGTTGCCTTCTCCATCGACAACCGCCAGATCGTCTCGGCATCGCGCGACCGTACCTCTTCTGCTCCAGCGCCAGGAGATCGGATCATCATTACAGGCAAAGTCCTTGTTGGTTTCTCACTTCTATCAAACTGTCAAATGCAATTTCCACGAAGGAGGGGAAGCGGTGGTTCTAGGAAGCACTCCATCCATTATCTTCACGCTTCCATGCTCCTGCTTCCACGCCGCTCTGATACCACTGTTGGACCAGAAGAAATGTAAAATGTCTGAATATTATATTGAATGTACGAGGGGGAATAAATACAAAGAGAAAGCGGTTAGGAGGAGTAACCACCTGTAACCAATAAACAATGTATTAAATAATATGCCAACATGATTACCTTCACGGACTTTCTTTGGAATACGTAGAATTTGTTGAATTCCACGGGATTTCTGTAACCTTCACAAAATTCCTTTGCATTTTCCTTTATTTTGCATTATTTCATGACTTTTGTGGATTTCCTTGACTTATGTGGGATTTCTCTAACCTCTGCAGCATTCCTTGACTTTTGCAGGCCCTATTTTATTTTCCAAGTTGTGTTGTGGCATTTCATGACTTCCACGACTTTCCTTGACTTCCTTTCCTTGTGTGTCATTCTTCCTTTCTATCATAGCATTTCATGACTTTCATATATTTGATTTGGTTTTATTTTCCTTTCCTAGTATTCTCCCTTTGTATCATGACATTTCATTACTTCCACAAATTTAATTTGGTTTTCCTTTCCTTACGCAGCATTAAACCTTTGTATCGCGGCACTCACTCCTCTCAAAAATTTGCGAGACACTAAAAGGTCAAATTCCTTTATTTTGCATCTATTTCCTTTCTACCATCCACAAAAACGTATTTACTTTGATCCTAGGCATGCATCCTTTGTTATGTAGTATTGTATTGCATTAAAAAAACCCACGAAACACTACAATGTGATCCTCCAAACACATGAAACATTTTCAATTGATTTCAAATCCTTGAAGCATTGCAAGAAACGTGTGGCACACTACAGACCATTTTCAAATATGTGGAATGCTACAAAAACCCGTAGAACAATACAAAATATTTTTATTTGTTGCACGACATGAAAAATTCAAACTGAGTAAACTTTTTCATGATTGACACATTCCTAAAACATCAATGACAAATATTTATAACACATGAAGCATGTAAACTAATTTCTATATCAGTATTCTTTTGACATCAATGACAATATTTCTAATAGTACCATGTTTTTGTGGTTGTGTTATTACCTTTTAAACTTTTTTGGTTTAAATTTTTTAATTAATTATATGTAATTATTACATTTTGATGATATAATTCTTGAGAATTATATTATCTCTATGTGATTAGCATTCTAGAATATAATTTTGTTCCACTAATATTTTTTAGTATAATTAATATCATATATTTTATATTATTAATAAAATATTCTTTTTTAACCATGCTAGGAATGAAATCTTCTCCTGAAATGTTTCTCTTGAAATGTTGCTCCTGAAATGTTTCTCTTGAAATGTTACTCCTGAAATTCCCTAACCCTAGCTATGGTGGAGATGGAATTGGAGGAACGAAGGATGATGTTCAGGGCTCGAGTGACGAACAGGGTGGGAGGATAGGTCGAGGTCTTGAGTCTTCTCTTCACAATGCTCTGCAGGCATCAATTTTTCCTCAGAGAAAAGGAAGTTGTGAAGTCTTGTGCACTGGTGGAGAATACAATGGTGGCTTTGGGCCTAGTTTTGATGGTCCTGTGGGCGCAACAAAACTGGCTACTGGTATTTCCTGTCCTTGGGACAACAACGAAGACTATGTGGGAGTGACATCCCTAGGTTTGGCTCTGAGTGTAGGTGCCCTTCCTTTGTCTGAATTTAGTTTTGGCCCTCGAGAAGGCATTGCCAAGGCTGTTGAGGGTCCTTGCTCTAGATGTTTCCTCTCCCTTTTGGTGGCTGTGCGGCCCGAGGCTTCATATCCTTTGGTGGTGGCATTTTCTGCTAAGATTCAATTGAATGTGATAGGGGATGCTGTTAGGGTCCCTCTCAGAGGAATTGTTAGGTGAAAAATATTCCTGGAAGCAACAAAATCCAACAAACTTCCTCCTAAGCCTATGGTTTCAGCCAAAACCTCTAGGTCTTTTTCCTTTGGGGAAGATGTGTTGCAAACTAAAGCTTTCCTCAAGAGTAATGGGCACATTTGTAGATTCAATAACCTGTGTCCGGGCCGTCCTTCTCCTCACAACTCGATCTAAAACCACTGGAAGCCTCTTATGGAAGGCAAAATTGATATTTACCCCACATCTAGAGGTTTATTCATCATAGCTTTTGAAAAAAATTCTGATATAGATTAGATATTTGGTGAAGTTTGGGATTTCAAATCTCATTACCTTCTTATGAAACCATGGTTTTTCTTGTTCAACCTAGTGTTTGAAACCTTTAATTTAAAACCGGTTTCAGCCTAGTTGACATACTTTCCCCTCCAATTTGGGAGTGAAAATTACCTACTTTCTATAGGATGTTCCTTGGGTAAATGTATGGCCATTGATCCTGTTAGATTAATTAATACATTGTTAATTAATTAGTTGTTAGTGAATGTTAGTGAACAGTTATATAACTGTTCCTCCAATTGTCCCTCTCGCTGCTCTCGCTATGGCCTATATAAAGGCGTGTTCGCTGTATCATTTCACATAGCAATATATACAATATAGTTGGAGCTCTATCATTGGTATCGGAGCGGGTTTTGTTATGCGTGGAGGAGAGCAGGAGCCTGAAACCTTCTTCCGTTCTATTTCCACGTCTCGGACCTGTGTGGTAGGGAAAGACTGTTGCGTGTGTGCATTTTACGTGGCATTTTTGTTTGACACTCAGAAACGTGTGGAGAGGTGACCAAGGAACCCCGCATGGATTGCAGTGCGTGGAGGGACAGTTGGAGGAGCCGCTGAGCGTGAAATATATTTGCTTGTTGTGCATGGAGATTTAGAACCCGTGCGTGAAATCTACCTGCGAGGAAGTTGCTTACTGTGTGTGGAGATTCAGAACCCGTGCGTGAACTCTGCCTGCGAAGAGGCATTTTACATCATGGTAGTTGGATTTTTTGGCTGG
This sequence comes from Taxus chinensis, assembly GCA_019776745.2. Lineage (NCBI taxonomy): Eukaryota > Viridiplantae > Streptophyta > Pinopsida > Cupressales > Taxaceae > Taxus > Taxus chinensis. The sequence continues at coordinate 60,515,829 of CM034152.1, read as the reverse complement.
ACATTGTAAAAGGATGTGGTGAAATCCAAAGTTGTTCTTCTTTTTCCTTGTGCGGCCATTGTGTTTCAGCAAAGCCAACACTAGCAAAGCCTGCAAATTGCAAAACCGTGTGGAAAATAAAACAAGGCCAGCCCGCGTATGTCACAAATTTCAGATGCAGAAAGCACCGCGAGCAATGCACCAAATTTTTGTGCATTGAGCGACAACGAAGACACCGTTGGACTGTTCTTTGCCTTGGTCAACAATCTCCACAACACTAGGAATATTCTCTTTGACGAGATTCTGTGCCGAGGACTATTGGAGTATTTTTGGTTCAACGTTCTATGTTAAGCACGGCGGATTCGTGCAGAACTTGAGTGTGGCTATGATGCAGATGATGAACGTGAAGTAGAACACACAGAGGAGTGTCCGCGTGTCACTGCACGAGCCTATAGAGCCCATCTTCAGGATAGGCTTCTTCAGTACACATTGTAACCATTTTCAAAAACTCAAAATTCTGGCACCAATTCTGGGATTTCCACAACATTGGGAATATTCTAGTTAACAAGATTGTGCGCCGAGGACTATTGGAGTATTTTTGGTTCGACGTTCGATGTCAAACATGATGGATTCGTGCAGAACTTGAATGTGGCTATGATGCAGATGATGAACGTGAACTAGAATGCCTACAGGAGCATCTACGTCTCACTGCATGAGCCTATAGAGCCCATCTTTGGGATAGGTTCCTCTAATAAGCATTGTAACCATTTTTTAATAAATAAATAAAATATAATTTTGAGTTTTTTAAAATGTTTGCACCGCACATTCTGTTGTTGGATGCTAAGTTGCTCAAAGGGCCAAATTTCACAGCATGGAAAACCAAGATGCAGTCGATTCTTCAATTTGAAGATCTTTGGGGGATCGTATTTGGAAAATATGCCCCTCACACAGACACTTATCTGTTGGCTAAGCATGAAAAGGCCGATGCAAAAGCATTAATGCTTATCACTCTGAGCCTTTCTGATGAGGTTTAACCTTACATTCGGGAAGCAACCACTTCCTCTGAGGCCACCACAACGGCCAACCCAGAAGCAACAGAATAACAAGGTGGATCGATGGTGCCACATTTTCTCCACGGATACGCACAAGACTACGAACTGTTATTACAATGGTCGCAAGTATGGCAACTCTGGCGAAGAGAGAACTTCTGGCCAAGGATATTCCAAGAAATCCTGATGGTGTGCTCATAATCAGAGGTTCAGACACAACTCATCCCGACACAACTCATTGTCCTAGTCTCGCAGACTTCATAGCCATCAAAAAGTGTCTGGTTGATTGATTCGGGTGTCAGTAAACACATGACTGGCAATAAGAAGTTGTTCCATACCCTAAGTGATCGGCCCAATGGAGATCGGATCACCATCACAGATAATCAGGAGTATATTGTGGTGGGGATTGGTGATGTCATCATTCCTCTTGGCACACGAAGATGTACACTCACGAAAGTGTTATATGTTCCAGGTTTGACCTCAAATCTCTTGTTTGTGAGTCAACTTCTTAATCATCGAATGCAGGTTGAATTCTTTGTTGAAAAAGGGGTCAAGTCTTGCATCATTTCCCAGGTAGACTCAGTCATTACTCGAGCATTTATGAAGGGCCGTCTATTTACACTAGATGCGGTCACTTCATCTAATATTGCTCTCTCTACTTCAATGGCGAAGTCTACTGCACTATGGCACTTTCGATATGGTCATCTTTCTACCGAGGCTCTGCATCAACTCAGTGCTAAGGAAATGGTAAGAGGGCTTCCTCCACTCTCACATTCCTTACCTGTTTGCTTAGGATGTCTTGTGGGTAAACAACACAGAGGTCCGTTCAAAGAGAGCTCTTATCATTCTACAGAGCAACTTCAGGTTGTACACACCGATCTGTGTAGACCTTGGCCAGCTAGCTTCCAAGGTTTTGAGTACTTTCAGCTCATCATTGATGATTACTCATGGAAAATGTGGGTATATTTTGTCTAGAAGAAGAGTGAGGCATTTTCCAATTTCCAAACCTTTTACCAACTCGCCACCAAGTAGTTTGGAGAGCCTCTCCTTCTCCTCCGCTTAGATCGAGGGGGGCAATTTGTATTGAAGAAGTTCTTAGCATACCTAAAGCAACATGGCATTCAACAACATCTGATTGCACCCTACACACCCCAACAGAATGGGATTTTCGAGCAACACAACAGGACTATCTTAGAGATGGCTCGTTGTATGTTCTCCACCACCAAGTTGGAGGATCATTTTTGGGCAGAAGCAGTCCAGACATCAGTGTATCTACTCAACCGGAAACCCCTGAAGATCTTGCAGAACAGGACATCAGAAGAGGTATGGACTGGTCGTAAACCTTTTATTCATCATTTGAGAGGTTTTGGTTGTACTACATATATGCATGTTCCAGATGAGAAAAGGAAGAAGATCAATCCAAAGACACAACCATGTATTTTCTTGGGGTATAGTACTACCTCAAAGGCATATCGTCTCATGGATCCTAAGACAAAGAAGATCTACAAGAGTCGAGATGTGGTGTGTGATGATTCATCCTTTGACTCCCTACCACACAATGGAGATTCAGTACCGATCTTGTCACAAAAACTGTGCACACATCTAGATGATGCGAAAGATGATTCTTCTCAGAGAGAAGAAGAGCTAAGTGGAGACTTGTTCGTTGATCTAGGCACACTGGACAACACATCTTCACATCAGTAGCAACAGCACCAACATCTGAAATGGGTCTAGAAGACTATTGGGGATGCATACCTAAACTCACTTCCTGATAGTTCTATGGGAATTAGAACATGAAGTCAAGCCAAACATGAGGTAAATTTTGCACTCATGAGTTCAGTTGTTGATAGCACCGAAGCTGACACTATTCGTGAGGCATTAGACTAACCACAGTGGAAACAAGCTATGAATGTTGAATATGATTCTCTAATTCAGAATTGGACGTGGGAACTTGTCGATCTACGTCTAGGTAAGAAATCCATTGGCTGCAAATGGATTTTCAAAACAAAATATAAGGCAGATGATTCAATTGAAAAACACAAAGCATGACTTGCTGCAAAGGGTTATACTCAACAAGAAGGAATTGACTATGATGAGACCTTTACACCCACTGTGAAGATCAAATCCATCAGAGTTGTCTCTTCACTGGTAGCACAAAATGGATGAAAACTTCAGCAGATGGATGTCAAGAGTGCTTTTCTGAATGGTGATCTAATAGAAGAAGTATACATGGCCCAACTTGGAGGGTTTGTAGATGAGCATCAACCACACAAGGTATGTCATCTGATAAAGTCACTTTATGGATTCAAACAAGCACCTAGGGCATGGTATGTAAAAATTGATGATCACCTATTGCAACATGGAATCACTCGTAGCCCCTCAGATATAAATTTGTAAATCAAAAAGGTAGGAACAAATATTGTCATTCTGGTTATGTACGTAGATGATCTTGTGATCACAGGAAGTTCTTACAATCTTGTGGATGATGTAAAGAATGATCTGATGAAATCCTTTGAAATGACGGATTTGGGGCTGCTTCACTACTATCTTGCCTTAGAGCTATGGCAGAAGAAGAATCATATATTTGTCTCCCAGATGAAATATGCCAAGACACTCTTGGAGAAGTATGGAATGTCAGATTGTAAACCAATGTCCACACCTATGGAAAAAGGTTTGCAATTATCTAGATTCCAGGATTCACCATAGGTAGATGGCACTCACTACAGGAAGCTTATGGGGAGTCTCATTTACTTGACTTATATGAGGCCAGATCTTTGCTTTGCAGTGAGCTATCTCACCAGATTTATGCAGAAGGCGAAGAAATGTCATTAGGTAGCAGTAAAGCATTTGTTGAGATACGTCTAAGGTGCAGTTGACTTTGGTCTGGAGTATCAGAAGAACACTCAGTTCTTCTTACAGGGATTTACAGACTCGGACTATGTAGGATCTATTGATGACAGGAAATCCACTTCAGGGTATGTTTTTCATCTCGGATCTGGACCTATCTTGTGGATTAGCAAGAAGCAAACTATTGTTGCTCTCTCATCCACTAAGGTTGAATACTGCGCCGCATGAGGAGCTGGGTGTGAAGTGATTTGGTTATGTCACATTCTTGCCGATATAGGGATTCCTGAAGAGAAACCTCCCATCATTCATTGCGACAATCAAGGTGTGTTGAAGCTTGTGAAGAATCCTATTTTTCATGAATGAACAAAGCATATTGAGGTCGAATGTCACTACATTCGTTAACAGGTCTTGAACCATCAAATTTAGCTCGATTACTACCCTACTGATTTTCAGGTTGTAGATATTCTTCATCCCAAAGCCCACCAGCTCATATCTTGAAAAATATGAGGAGTTAGAAGGACTTCTATATATCATCACTAGAAAGGTGAGGAAATTTACTATCTTATGGGAATGTTTTCAGGAAGTTTTGAGTGTGTTAAATATAAAAAAAATTAAGTTGAATCTTTCAAGATATTTTTTGGAGTGGGTAAGCGAGAATTTACCATGTTAGTTTAAATGTGTATTCTCCCCCTTACAATTAGAGGTTGTTAATTGTTGAAACCTTGTAGAACTAAAAAACCAGGGTATTTAATTGTTTTGGCTCTTCTTACCCTCCGAGTTTAGTTAAGAATTGTTTGTCTTAGTGTTATCTAATTTTAAATAGTTACATTATCACCTAAGGGAAATTTAACTGTGCTCGGGATAACTTTCTTTCTCTCTCTTGTTTTTGTAAGGTGATTTGATGATTGTTGTAATGGACTCTGAAAATTTTGTTGTGAACACCTTTAAAATATATATATAATTAATTTTCCATAATTTTGCTAACTAAAACCTAGATTGTTTCTTTGGTTTCAAGTGAAATATTTTATAGGGCGATACACTATTTTTCACTCTAGTGGGAACATGCATAATCTTTGGATAATAATTTCTTTTTCTTGCATAGTAAGGTGATTATGCATGGTTATAATAATTGTCTTGACTTTGGTAAAGTATATTTAGCACTTTTCATGCATTTTATTCACGAGTCAACCCCCTTAAATTTGTGTAAGGGAATCATTCACCCTCCATAATAAATTATTGCCACCACCCATGCCCGTGGGAATAAGGGAAAATGGAATAAAGTAATTATCCTAAACCACATTTATGTTAATCAATTATGGTTAGGTAACTTACGTCCAAATTTTTGGGGAAATTTAACCCTAGCTCTTTCCTCATTCTGCACTTTACTCATGAAATGTTTTGGAGCTCACTTGTGAGGAAAAGGTGCTATGAAAATATTTCCAGCCGCCATGGTGTTTCTTCAAAACTCTAGCTCGTTTACATTCGTGCTTAGTCCATCAAATCTGCCCTACTATCAAAGGCATGGAGCTCATTTATTTTTTTTGGAGGAATGGCTCTATTTTTCTTGTAAATGGTCGCCATTATCTTGTTGTTTCGTTACATTGCATTATGCGCCGAGATTTCTTTGCATTGGCGAGTTTTGTGTTTTCACCCTCGTCATGGCTTTATGCCTTTAGTGGTTTGAAACTGGGTATTTTGTGCAAAGTTTTTTTACCTTTTCATTATATTTTTTCCCACCTATTATTTGCGCATATGTTGTAAAGGAAACCCTGAGAATTTGGGTTTATGTCATGCATTTCGGGATGTTCTTGAACTTCTGTTTCATTTGTAGTGATACTTTGAGCTTTGGTTTCTATATCCCTGCATTATTCAACCATGGCTGCATTTTCAAGAGGTTTAATTTCTGTAAATACACATTAATGGGTTCGCTTCATATCATTTTGTTGCCTCAAGAAAGTGGAATTGGGTTTGCATGTAACGCCTTAGCGAGAACTGTGTCTGATTCCATGTAATCTTTGTTTTACTTCTCAAACTCACGTCACCTTTCTCCTTACTGTTGCCATGAATATTGAGCTGGGAGCTTTAAAATGCCTCTGTTTCTCCTGGATGAGTACTCATATTTGTCTTGGTTCGCTATTTTCAAAGGTAAGTTTGTTATTTCCCCCTTTGACTCTAATTTTTGTTGCATATGGCTGCGATGGTTTGCATATTTTTAATCCACTGCTACACCTTTGAACTGATTATGATTTTTCCGTTAGCCACTGGTTTATCCTATGCATTCACGAAGTTTGACCTGGGGTTTTTAATTCTTTAAATTCGTCCACCCAGCAAATTTCCGGTATCCGCTTGATGCAGTTGTTTATTTCTCGAGATTCATATGAAAATCTGTTTTCATGGCCGAGTTTTTGCTTGCTTGTGATAGATGAATCTTTTGATTCAGTTTACACATCTTGCAACCAGAGACACGCTTTCTCTCTTCTGGTTTTAATGAGATGTTTTTCTTCCTAACTCATCTATGAAAATTAAAATTGCAATATCTTCTTCTTGAAAGCATGCTGATCTATTTTATTTGTAATTTGGAAATTTCTATTCTCATTGTTTTGATACTTCTAGTTGAACACTTACAACTTGTGTTTGCTATTATTTATTTTAATCATTGCAAACTATTCTTGAAGGTGGGGCAACAATGCTTATATTATTCAGTCTCTGATTGAGATACATTCATAGATTGGTAATTCTCATTTTGAGCTAAATTAGCTTGGTATTGGTATTGTCCTTTGGTGCTTTATCATTGTACTATCAAATTCATCTCAGCTTGCTTGCAAATGTTATTTGTGAAACATGCTTGAAAATACTCTGATTCAAAACTGTTGAGAGATAAATAAAATATTCATGATGTTTTGTAAAACTCATTCAAAATCTGTAGCTTTCATTCTTTCCCAACTTTATGATAAAAAGATATTTTCTACTAGAAAGTGATGGAAATTTGAGACCTGTGTTCGGAGTTGTATGCATGTTATGAAAATCATCTTTACAGAATTTGTTTCTTCCTTTATGCAAGGTATAAAATGCCTTTCCTAAAATGTACATTGGATTTCACTTATGGTAATCGTTTGTAAGTACTTGTAAGATTTTATTATTGCAATCATTGATGGTAGTAGTCTTAATAAGGGGTGCCTTTCTTGACATCTGCCTTTACTGTAACTTGATGAGTACACTTTAATGCATGATGTGGCATATTGATAACTGGTTCTTTATGGTTAGCTTCACCTTTTATATCTTGCTTCATATTTTTGTAAAGTATTAAAAGGGATTTCAGGCTCGGTCTGGAAAGGTGGGAAGCCTTTAAAACCTTGTATTATTTATCTCCAAAAATGCTGCAGTGAAAATGTATTTCATTTGTCAATCGTTCATGATGTTGAACTCCTCTTGAATTTTGTATTTCTCACAACTTGCTATAGATTTCACACTCAGGATGCATGCTACCATGGAAATTGGTGAGATGCATCACTTATTTCACTACTCTCTAAAAAACTGAAACCTGCCCTTTACTTTTGTGCAATGCTGTTGCATGTAATGCATCCCTTGACTGTTGAATCTTTATTCATGCTTAATAGTATTAAAGTTGGCCCATTATTATTGATGTATGCATATAGTTTTAGTTGTACTTTCTACTTTATCAGCACCTCCACAATCCAAAAACAGTTGGGACATTATGAGGCTATCAACGTTTCTCTTTTTCATCCTTCAGTGACCACTTTTACATGGTATGCTTCAAGAAATACTTCTTAGATAAGGATATTATGCCCATTGTTAATATGTTTTTGGTTCTTTCTCATGCATTCTTGTATGTATGTACTTTTCTTAACAAATTCATCTTCTTGAAACCGTAAGTACATGATTAGAGAGAAACACCTAGAGCTCTAACAGTATCTCTTGTGTGTGTCAATTGGTGTTGCAGTTCGAGCAAGTTTCATGAAGATTATGTAGATGGAAGCGAGGATAACGGGGAACCAACTCATTCAGGAAATAATGGGTTCCTCTCTCCTCATTTACTTGTAGCTTTATGTATATGTATTTCTTTTGCTTGTACACATAAGTTAGCTCCCACAACTTATGTGGGAAATTTTATTTCTTTAATTAAGTTGTATATTTCATTTTTCATTTGATCTCAGTAACTTATAAATTTGGAATGTATTAAAAAACTCAACACATAATTAATCTCATTTGAACAGAAAGAAATAATTAGAAATTAATGCACCTGTATTTTGAAAATTGCATTCTTTTCCATGCAAACTGAAACTATGGTTGTCATTTTAAGGCCCAATTTTCTGATGTATGTTGTTGTTCTTGACATGACCAAGGGTGGGCATTATTCTTCAAGGCTTCTTCATGAATTTATTGGAGACGAAACTCAGAATGGCAACATATGTGAGGCGTTGCACCTTACAATAGTACCTGCAACTGTTATTTTTCTTTCAATTCTTCCAAAAATTTCCTATAACTTTGCAACTCGAAAAATTTTACTAACCCCTTCCGTAAATTGACCAAAAATGGTCAACAGTCATCTACTTAAATTTTCTCACAAAAGTAGTGTTTTTTTTAACATGTCAAATCATATCAACTTGTGACCTCAACATTTCCACCTCACCTAAATTACATAGCTCAAAAAAATAATCCAACAAATCACATGAGATGTATAAATTACCTCACAGTCCTTTAAACTACATAACCATGGTCGTAAGTGCTCAAGAAATTCCACTCACTAAGACTTCCAAAATTGTCTTTTTGGCCCAAAAACTAGTCAACCTATTTTGACTTATGTAGGTCATCATAACACCTCACCAAGATCTAGAATTACTTCAAACAAATAGCATACCTCCCATAATCCTCAAAAATACTAATTTATTCATAGTGTCTAATGGAAAACCTGAGAGAAAAATCTCTTTTCCTAGAAACTAACATATTTGAGTTTCCTTTGTTGTCATGCAAATGTGCAGTAGTGAAATCAACAATTCCCAAGCATTACAACTATACCTTTGTGTTAACTTTTCCAAGTCCCATTATTAAAAAAAATCCCTAGTCTGTCTAGTCAGTCTAAGTGACCTCTCAATTAATGTTATCTCACCCCCTAGGTAACTTATGGAAATTTCATTCATTCCCCCTAGGTGATTTTATAAGTTCATCAAAAGTTTTAAGCTACAGGTAGTTGTGGGAAGGGTTGTCAGTGGTCTTCCTAGGGTAGGAGCAACCCCATGGAGCTTAGAAGAAGAAAAGAAGAAGAAAAATGGAATTGTTTAAATGGTCTTGGGACATCATGGAAATGATTCATGAAGATTCTATAAGGGCTTAGAAAAGTTGGGGTGGTTTCGCAAAAATTAGGGTTCACAGGCCTAGTCAGTGCGCAAGAAAAACAAACAGCCGCTGAGCTTCCGAAGGTGATTCCAGGAGCTCCGGATGGAGTTAGGATAAAAAAGAAACATCTTCGGAAATATAATTCCAATCCCTACATAATGATGAAATAATTTTTTTCACAACACTTTGGTGCATTAGTTATGCAGGAGTTTTTCTCAGGAACAGGTGGAGTACAAAATAAAAAAAATCCTATTTTTTTCAGTGAAAAAATGGAAGAATCAATATATGAGACCCAAAGAAATAATATATTAAAAGGTAATTTGCATTCAAGATCGTATAAATATTTTCTGAATACGTCGATCGAGAGCTCAAGTTATCATCATCGTAAGTTGTCCTCTTGGAGGTGGTTCAAGAGTAAGCCAAATTTTTAGAGGACACGTGTCAGCTCCAGGAGACTGGAGGAATTTTGTATCCCAAAAATCCCTCAGAATCAAGGAAATCAACCTTGGAAGAAATTTCCCGAACCCCATGTGATCTCTGGAACCCCATGCAACCTTCAGGATTGTCAGTTCAATCCCCGAGTGTAATTGGAGCTAAAATTCCCCACCATCGGTTCTCTGCCACGTGTCGACTCCCAGGATCACTGTGGAATTTTATGTCCCTCACGTCCCTCATATTTCAAGGACATAAAACCTTAAAAAATTCACTCAACCACTTAGGAGAGACTTTTGGTTACCCATGTGACCCGCTTTCATCCCCTCAGTGTTGATTTTCTAGCTCTCACTCCCTATCGTCGGATCGATGCCACATGCCATCTTCTTGCTTACTATGGAAATTTATGTCCCCCACATCTCTTTGAGGTGAAGGACATCCCAGAAAATAAAATGTGCCCAACCCTCTCTGTGTATTTTTTTTTAATATTTTTCAAAATCCTTAACTATCACTTTCTTCCCGCTTCTTATATCTAATTCCCATGTGCATAGAACCATCTCACTTTGTCTGCAACTTCCCACCTTCACTCCACCATTGATTAACCTAGAACCATGTATATTATAGTAATATTTCCTCCACTTTGTGATAGCATACAGGTCTCAGAAGTAAGTTTGAGTAAACAAGGAAGAAGAAGCAAAGAATGAAGAGAAGAAAGAAAACAACTAAAATCTCCATAGTCGTGAAATGGAAAATCGTAGAAACCTTGCAAACCAATGGACAAAGAAACAAACCATTTTTTTTTTCTATTTTTTACTTTTTCCAAGACCATCAAAAACATACCTTCAAACTCAAACTCCTCTTGTGTAATAGATCATTCATAGTGAAGAAATCTCCTTTCTGACTCAATGAAGAAAAACTTGAATTTCCTGATAAATTGGTTGTCCGATTGAAAAAAATTTCACGTGAAGCACCAGAAGACAAAACCCATATCAGAATTATAAATTTTTTTGAAAACGGACGATAAAACAAGATGTGCAAATTTTGAGGTCTATTAATGGCTCTTGTGTAGAAGTAGTTACAAGTCCAGAACTTGAAAGGTTAAAATCTCCTAGACTTTCGTTCGACTAATCCCCACATGCTGAAGTACCAAAAAGGATAGATAGAGGAGTTGAAGTTCATTCGATGGAGAGTGAATAAGATCATACTAATCCTGGAAAGGTTTTCATTTTTTAGTAACAGCATGGGCGTCGGCTCTAAGGTAGGCTAGTAGTAGCCCATCCACAAGAATTTGTGGGTTGTGGCATGACTGACATAATGACCACCAAAAGTGCCCCCACGTGATTGTTAAGAGAGAGGAGATACTTCATCCTCAGAAATGAAGTGAAGAAAAACACCGTTAAAGATACGTGATGACGTATTTAAGAGATTTCTTATGGGTTTTACTATCCTTGCAAGAATCAGAGTTTGGAGGGTAAGTTTGGTGCTGGATGAATTCATTAATGTCGGTATGCCATAAACTGCTGGGAGCAGGCATGATATCCATGTGAAAAATGATAGATGTTTCAAAAGAAGGTTGTGTGGAAGGAATTTTGTGGATCTGGACCATGTATTGGTTTTATGGGAGATCTAGGTGAGGTTGAAATTGGACAAAAGATGTTATCAAAGAATCAACGAGGGCATTGTGTTCCCGAAGGATGGATTCAATTGTGAAAGAAGTAAAATGCGCTGCTGAATTGTCAACAAAAAAGTTTCGTTGTTATCCTTTTTAGATTATCACTTCAACATTGGTATGCACTACTAATTATCAATTAAAAAGTTTGGGAGTCGCCCATGACATGAAGACGTGTGATATCAGAAGTGAGAGCGGCTTTCATGCTGAGGATGAGATTCTTGTATTCAACCATATTGTTTGTGACATCGAATTATAGTTCAAAGGAGAAAGGAAGCGTGTTTTCTGAGGGATCAGTAAGACCAAAACCTTACCCAGCTACGTAAAGGTATTTTTCTCCTTTGAAATGGAGAGTTAAGTGTCTTCATGAAGATCAACCGTGATTTATTCATCTTGAGATATGATTTTTGAAAGGTTCGGTATGGGATTTGTATCATTGGTGGTGAGAGACTATGCCTTGATATTAGCAATGAAACTATAGTAATAGTATTTGATGGTGATGTCTTGACCCATTCCTTTGATTATTAAAATATATTCATTGGGAAGGGCATCCAAAATAGGTTTTAGTTATAGGTATCGAAGCAATGAAAAGTTAATCGAAGATGAATTCACCTTTAATGAAATTTTGTGTAATGATGCGTAAATCAAACTCCACGAGCACCATCCATTTACTGATGTTTCCTATTGAAATAATAGAATGAGAAAATAAATTATGGAGAGGATCAGTATGGACTATGACATAATTGGTTTGATAGATCATCTGATGGAAAAGATGATGGCATGATAATTCCCTCTTTTATCCTCTTGAGCCAACATTTCGCGAATGGAAACGAGGGTGGAATAGGTATAGAGAATGATTGGTCGGTCAGAGGATGTAGGTTGTAATGTAGGCATAGTGAGAAGAGATGTTTTTTATATTCTCAAATCCAAGTGCTAAGAGTCTTTGTTCCATTTGAGTGTGACATCCCTCTTGAGGAGGTTGTTGATGGCATGAGTGCGATAGGAAAATTCAGGTACGAATCGTCGAATGACCCTTAGAATTCTTTGAAAAGTGTAGATGTCAAGTTAGACGTAGGGTGAGGCATGTCAAGAATGGCCGTGATCTTTGTAGGATCAACATCTATCCCATGTTTGGAGATTAAGAACCCAAATAGCTTTTTTTATGTAACACAAAAGATGCACTTTCTCTCATTGAGGTGAAATTTGTATTTATGCGACCATTGAAGGGCAATGTCGAGGTCATGGGCACAATCCTTTGCATGTCAAGATTTGATGAGAAGGTCATCCACGTATATTTTGACTATATTATGAATGAGATCATGGAATATATGGGTCATAGCTCGTCGATAAGTGCTTGCAACATTTTTATGGTGAAAAGGCATCTTAACATAGCCATAGGTGCCTCATTTATTCGTGAATGTGGTCTTATGTTAATCTTCGGGTGCTATTTAGATTTTATTGTATCCAAAAAATCCATCATAAGGACATCTTTTAACTTACAGTGGCATCAACAATGGCATCGATGGAAGGTAATGGTAAATTATCCTTCAGAATAGTGAGGTAAAGGTTGTGAAAATCAATACAAATTTGAATGGTGAGTGAATTTCTTTCAAATTGGGATAATATTGGATCCATTTTAGAATAATCAATGAGGTAAATGAATTTGGCATTGAGGATATTTACGAATTCTTTATGGCACAATTTTTTGATTTTAGGAGGGAACTTGCGAATCTTCTACCAAACTGGAGCAACATCATGCTAGTGATAATGTTGTAAATGAAAATGTTTGATTCAAAGTCAAAATATCCCCAAGTGAAGACTTCCTTATTCTTGAGGACATCAATATGTTTATCACGTAGATGGGGATAATAATCGCTTAGCATGATTACATGAGAAGGATCGTCATCAATATGAGCATTGATGGTATCTTCGGCTAACATACTGTTTCTATCTTGAAAATGGTGTGATGCTTCATGGAGCGTAGAAACCACATCATTGAAAGGGTTAACAACAACAATGAAGTTGTAAAAATTTGGGGTTTGGTTATGGAGATGTTTGATTTTATGATGCTATAAAAGGGAGTATGTCCTCATGATCATGGATAAATTCTAATATGGCCTCGTATTATCTAAATTGGTTAGGTAACCATTATATTTGACATCAATCTCAAGGGCTACATATCTCTTATGACCATAATGCTGGCAAGATATGATATGTCATACATCCAAAAATTTAGCATCTAGAGTGATATGGGAGATTGTTGGCATATAAAATTTCATTGCATTTTATATGACAACCCCATTGAAAATTTTCCCTCTTTTTGCTCAAAATGGTCAAAATAGCCTAATTTGTCAAAATTACCAAAATTGTCCCCTTTCAAAGTTCAACTTTTGGGAAGGGTTTCAGGATCCTAGAAGTGTTTCAAAATTCCTAGTTATTGTCTACAGAAAGGTATCGAACCATGATGGTATGCTTTAGAAATAATTATAGGAGATTCTACATGGTCTTGGGAATTATTTCTTCCTAGGAGCTCTTTGGGAATAAGGAGTGTGCATGCTTCCTTAGAGACCTAACTTAAACGAAAGGTTTCAGGAACCCTATGTGGTGATGGGATCTCATAACCCAATAATTGTAAATATTATGGAGCCTTCTTTATAGTGAAATGGATAATAATGTTTTTTTGGAGTATAACAAATGAAACCTTTCCGACACAGGCGTAAGATGGCATTTTTGTACAAAAATTTCACGTGAAAGGTTTTAGGCACCTCGAGCAGAGTTGAGAGCCTAAAAAAATCTCAAGTGAAATTATATTCAATGCTCTTCATGACTTGTAAGTTGGTTTGGATCGTGTTTGTTGAAAATTCTTCTTACAACTCGACTCAATGGCACACCGACTTAGGTAAAAAGGAAGGTACATATAAACACCAATGAAGAAATTATTTTAAAGCTTCCTAAATATGATCATTAGATTCATTGGATAGTTTCCATAAAATTTCATATCTTATACGGCCGAAATTCATCAAGGATAGACTCTGGGGTGAAGAAAGTACTTTGAGGTGAAAAATCGAGGTGCAAACCATGCTCCAACCTCCACTTTGGCACACATGCAAAATTTTCATGTTCCTTTGCACCCTTGGCACACTTATGAGGTGAAATTTCACTCGATAAGTGTGCCCTCTTCTGATTGGTGGTAGTTTCATAAGCTACAAAACATAAGAATGGAAAAAAATGCATGTGATGACATAATATGACTTGATGGTGAGACCAAAAATTTCCCTCCAAGTGGAGATTCAAACCTCCATTGCACCAAACACACTTATGGGGTGAAATTACAACCCATAAGTTTGTTCTCACCTGATTGGTGTGGATTTTTGCATGGTTGAAGACAAGGCATGGTAAAAGAGCATAATAAATAAAACATGCATTCCCCACTCCCATCTCCACCAAATGTGCACTTTCTCACCCCATCTACACCTAAAGTGAACTTATGAGGTACAATTGCACCCCAAAAGTGTGCCTAAGTACAAATGGTCTCCATTTCTCCACTTATCCACTCACTCCATGTGCACCCCTCCACTTTCATCTCCACCATATAAATGCACCAAAAATTGTTTTCCTCGAAAAAAAAACACAAAGCAAGTTCAAAAGGAGGAAGCAATTAAATCTCACGTCGTAGCTAGTTCATCACATTCAAACTTGAAAAACTTTCCCTTTGTGCTCTAAAGCTTCAAAATCGTGTTTTCTTCATATCTCCTCATCCCAATATCCGGTTGCCACAAAATTTGGACCAAAAAACCCTCATGATGGTGACTTGAAGGAGATTTATTAAGCATAATAAATAATAAAATCCTCCAATATATACTTGAGACTGATGATTCTAGCCACAATTTTCTCTATATACCAGGAAAACTCAAAATTTGAAACAAAAATTGCATTTGATTCACAAAAAGAAATCATTAAAAACTTTGAGAACTCACTAGACTCGTCAAGACCATCATTTTGAGATATCAAAAATGATATGAGGTGATAAGAATCTGATTATATGAGCCAAACCTTCATTTAGATCTAAAACCCGACCAAAACACAATATCCATGGAAATGTGATTTGACCTGTTCTCCCAAACCCCATGAGGGAATATCACCAAATTTGGAGCATCCATTTCTCTGCTAAAGATATTATTATTATTGAGCATACAATCACCTAATTTAGAAAAGAATTGATCCCTATGTGATCAAATGAAAATTTTCCCTCTTTCCCATTATCACTAATTTTCAAGCTTTTCTCAAAACAAGAACTTGTTTTTGAAATTCTTTGTTATGTTTGTGGAGCCTATTTTCATGTTAGAGTGTGGTACACCTTCTATGTGTTACACTCGGGTATTTTTACGGTGGTCCCGCTCGCCAGTGAGTGGGTCAGGGGGGTTCGGGGGGTGAATCCCCCCCGATCGATGGGGGCTCAAAGGCGAAGCCCCCGAAGCAAATTTTCATAGGTGGTTTATTAACCCATGGGTAATGGGTAACCGTTATCGGCTGTTTTTGGGCCCATGGTTTTTCGGTACCCATTGTTTTGATACCCATGGTTTTTTTTGCCCATGGTTTTGATACCCACGGTTTTGTATCAAATTACTTAAGCAATTGTCTATTTATATGGTCTTATGCATATGATACATAGACAAGCAAATGTATTACAGATGTGTTTTGAATTCGGGTGTGAATTCTGTAGAGTTTGTTGAACATAGCTCCAAATGGATCTGGGTATTGTATTGAGAGAGTGGAGGCTTGTAATAAAATCTGAGTAAGTGATTCTTGGTGTACGTAGCCCAAATTGGGTGAACCACGTTAAATCTTGTCTCTTTGTGTTGTGTTATTTATTATGCACTTTTATTTGAGATCTGTAATATTTTCTGCATATTAGTTTCTACTGTTACGATTCTGTAAGGGATTATTCCGCATATTTTATCTCTTATTTCCTAACAATTGGTATCAGAGCCTGTTTTGGTTTGCTAAAAGTGTTGAATCACAGGGAATTTTTTATCTTGAGTGGGAGCTATGGCAGGTGATGGAAGATCTAGGGTTGATAAATTCAATGGGCAGAATTTCAGTCTTTGGAAGATGCAGATGGAATATTACCTTTATCAGAAGGATCTTTATACTCCGTTGTCTGAGAAGGTGAACAAACCCTCGAGTATGACAGATGCGGAAAGGGATTTGTTGGATTGGAAGGAACTTGGAACGATCTGGCTATGTCTTGCATCTTCAGTATTATTTAATATTTCAAAGGAAAAGACTACAAAAGAACTGATGGATGCATTAGGGAAGTTGTATGAAAAACCCTCTGCTTCTAATAAGATATTTTTAATGAAAAAGTTGTTTAATATGAAGATGTCTGAGAATAGTTAAGTAGCAGATCATTTAAATGATTTCAATACGGTTGTGAATATGCTAGCTTCGGTTACAATAGAATTTGATGAAGAAGTTAGGGCTTTATTAATTTTGTGCTCTTTACCTGAAAGTTGAAATAACCTGGTAATGGAGGTAAGAAACTCGGTTCCAGCTAACTCAAAGTTGAAGTTTGAGGATGTTGTAGGGGTGATTCTAATCAAGGAAATGTGAAGAAAAAGATCCGGGGAATCTTCTACTTTAGGGAATGCTTTGACAGTGGAAACTAGAGGGAGACAGAAGAATAGAGGAAACTGTGGAAAATCGAAAGATCGGGCAAGGTCAAAATCCAAGAGCAAGATTATACGTTGGAACTGTGGAAAGTCTGGGCATGCAAAGAAGGACTGTTGGGAGCTTTGGGACAAGAAGAAACAATAGGAAGAAAACAAGGAGGTAAATGTGGCATCAGGTAATGTATGCCAGGATGCTTTGATTCCTTCTTTACATAATATTACTGAATCTTGGGTTTTAGATTCAGGGGCTTCTTTTTATGCTACTCCACATAGGCATTATTTTGTTGATTATGTTCAAGGGAATTTTGGACATGTTTTTCTTGGTGATGATGATCCTTGCAATATAGTTGGAAAAGGTTCTATTCAGGTTAAGATGCAAAATCAGAATACATGGCTATTGAAGGATGTCAGACATGTGCCTACATTAAGGATAAATTTGATATCGGTGGGGCAATTGGGAAGTGATGGTTGTACTGTGATATTTACAGATGAATCTTGGAAGGTTACCAAGGGTTATCTTGTCGTGGCAAGAGGTAAGAAGGTTGGAACCTTGTATTTATCCACTGATAGTACTAATGATTGTAATCTTGTGGCTTCAGATGCAGATACAACATTATGACACTATAGGCTCAGTCATATGAGCCATAAGGGCATGGACATCATAAAGAAGAATTTTCTTGGATATACAAAAATAGGTTTTATGTTCTGTGAGGACTGCATATATGGGAAACAAAAGTGAGTAAGGTTTCTCAAGGTTGGACCTACAAAGAAAGAGAGTAAGCTAGAGCTGGTGCATTTTGATGTGTGGGGGCTAGCTCAGGTATCATCTCTTGGGGGTTCAAGTTATTATGTTACTTTTATTGATGATGCAACAAGAAAAGTTTGGGTTTATTGTATTAGAAACAAATCTGATGTATTTGATATTTTTGTTAAATGGAAATCCTTGGTAGAGAATGAAACAGGCCTTAAGTTAAAATGTCTCAGGTCAGATAATGGAGGGGAGTATTGCAGCAATGAATTTGATGATTATTGTTCTAAGAATGGAATCCATAGGAAAAATATGGTTCCAGGAACCCCGCATCAGAATGGGGTGTCAGAAAGGATGAACAGAATGTTGATTGAGAAACAGGGGCAGAAGCCTGATTAATTTTATTAATCTCAATCAATCAAAAAAATACAAGGAATGGGCTGCAATATTTATAGATATTACACAGCCAAATACAAAAAAAAGATTAAGTTACACAGGTGAAACCAAGTTTCAAAAACCACAAGCTTCCAATAACATCCAGGAAGCAACAATTTAAATACAAACAAATATATTGTTTAAAACAATATAACAGCTCCTGTAATAACTAAATAAAAACAAGAGGATGGTTATAATTAAATATAACCATAAATCAATAATTAATAAATTAATTAAATATGGAATGCATAATTAAATAGGATAATAATGTTTTTATCCTAACATTCCCCCCCTTAATTGTGCATTGTCTGAAGAGATGAGGAGAGGAACTCTCTGAACAACTCGAACTTGTCACGTGCAAGTGACTTTGTGAAAATATCTGCTCGTCGTTCAGCAGTTGGACAAAATTGAAGTTGGATGTTGTGCTTCAACACATGTTCGCGTATGAAATGAACTTGAACCTCGATGTGCTTTGTTCTCTCATGAAAAACTGGATTGCGAACAAGTTTGAGTACACCTTCATTGTCAACATACAAGGTGGTCGGTTTGTCCTGTGGTATTCCAAGTCCTTCCAGTATGTGACGTAGCCAAATCACTTCACAGAAAGCTTCTCCTGCAGAAAAATACTCGGCTTCTATGGAAGAATGAGAAAAAAAATTGTTGTTTCTTGCTTCCCCGTGATATTGGTCCAGATCCCATAAAGAATACAAATCCAGAAGTGGATTTTCTATCATCAATGTTACCTGCATGATCTGAATCAAAATATCCAGTCAAGAAGAAGTTTTTTTTCTTCTTGTATTCTAGACCAAGATCTTCTGATCCTTTGAGATATCTCAAAATGCACTTTTCTTCTTTCCAATGACAAACTTTGGGTTCCTGCATGAACCTGGATAGATAGCTCACTGCAAAGCTGATATCTGGTCTAGTGTAGGTCAGGTAAATGAGACTCCCAATCAGCTGCCGATAGAGAGTGGCACTTACCTCAGGAGATGGATCTGAATGAGATAACTGTAATTTTTTCTCCATGGGTGTAGCAATTGGTGTGCAATCCATCATCCTAAACTTCTTGAGCATAGTCTTGGTATATTTCATCTGAGAAACAAAAATATGATTCTCTTTCTGCCACACTTCTAATCCAAGACAATAGTGCATCAGCCCGAGATCTGTCATGTCGAACGATCGATTAAGATCTTTCTTTTTTGCATCGATCATCCTCACTGAACTGCCAGTGATGAATAGATCGTCGACATAGACAACAACAATCACCATCTCCCCCCTTGCTTTTTGAGGTAGAGATTGGGATCGTATGGATTTCTAACAAATCCATGTTGTACGAGATGCTCATCAATCTTGATGTACCATGCTCAGGGTGCCTGTTTGAGGCCATACAGAGATTTCCTGAGTCTACATACCTTTGTTTCTTGACCAGGTACAACATATCCCTCAGGTTGAGTCATGTAGACTTCTTCTTGTAAATCTCTGTTTAGGAAGGCACTTTTTATGTCCATTTGGTGAACTTTCCATCCAAACTGAGCAGCTAGAGCAAAGATCATCCTGATCGTTTTGATCTTAGCTGTGGGAGAAAATGTCTCCTCATAGTCAATGCCTTCTTTTTGTGTGTACCCCTTTTCTACAAGTCTTTCTTTGCACTTGTCCACTGTCCCATCTGCTTTGTACTTAGTTTTGAATATCCATCTGCATCTAATGGGTTTCTTCCTTGGTGGAAGATCGACAAGCTGCCAAGTGTTATTCTTCATCACTGATTGATATTCATAATCCATGGCATCTTTCCAAGCTTTTGACTGTAGGGCTTCCTGGACTGTAGAGGGCTCATCTGATTCAATAACTCTACTCATCAAAGCAAAGTTAACTTCTTCTCTTGCTTTACTGCGAGTCCGTGGTCCAGGAGTGGATGTATCTGGTGGAGCATCCAATCTTGCATCTCGTAATGTACTTGTACACCATTTAGGCATACGTTGAACTGTTCCCATGGGTTGTGGTTCTATTTGATCAACACCATCATCCCCATCATCACTTTCATCTTCTGAGGGAACATTAGCTTCAATTTTTACAATAGGTGAAAAATCTACATCTTGCGAGTCCGGAGGAGGAGTCTCTGCTTCCTTCTTCTCGAAAAACTCAACATCTCTGCTGGTGTAGACTTTTCTAGTCTTACGATCCATCAATCTATACCCAAGAGTCTCTTCACTATACCCAATGAAGATGAGTTTTTGTGACTTCATGTCCAATTTCTTTCTGTTCTGTTTGGGTATGTGCATGCTTGCTTTGCACCCGAATACTCTGAGGTGTGCAATGGATGGTTTCCTTTTTGACCATGCTTCTTGTGGTGTAATTCCATCAAGAGCAGTTGTGGGCGCTCTGTTCAACAAATACACTGTTGTTTTTGCTGCTTCTACCCAAAATGTCTTTGCAAGTCTGGAATCATCGATCATGCATCGCACCATTTCCATGATAGTACAATTTCTTCTCTCAACAACACCATTTTGCTGCGGTGTGTGTGGAGGAGGCATTTGTTGACAAATCCCATGAGTTTGTAGGTAGTCTCTGAACTCATCACTGGTGAATTCCCCCCCTGATCTGAGCGGAGAGTTCTGATGTGATGACCAGTTTCTTTCTCAACTGCTACTTTGAACTTTTTGAAGGTTTTAATTGCTTCACTTTTCTTACAAAGACAAAAAATCCACATTTTCCTCGAATAGTCATCAACACAAAGCATGAAGTACTGGAACCCAGAATGACTTGGCTGCATTGGACCACAAAGATCGGTATGAACTAGGTCAAGTTTACCATGAGCTCGAAATGTACTCTTTTGGAATGAAGCTCTATGTTGCTTTCCTGCTAGGCAGTGAGGACACTTGTTTGTATCCTTCTCAAGAGAAGGTAGACCATTGAGCATATTACGCCGGCAAAGTGTTTCGAGATATTTGAAACTAACATGACCAAATCTCTGAATGCCATAACTGTGCGCTGAGGTGGAATTTTTAGCCACAAGTGCTTGATCATCTCTATAAACAAAATCAAGTTGGAACATGTGTCCCACATTGGAGGCTTTTGCAATTATTTTCGAGCCTCTTGATTTATCTCGAATCAAACACGTTTTCTTGCCGGATTGACTATCAAAGTCAATTTTTAGGTTGTGATCTAGGAGTTGACTAACTGAAAGAAGATTCTTTGTCAACCCAGGGACATATAGGACATCTGATAGTCTGCATTTGCGTGAACCAAGGGGTAGAGAAATGTTCCCAATCCCCTGAACTGTATATGAAGAATCATCTCCCAACGAAACATGATTTTTTGATGGTGTGTCCCTCATTGAAATAAACCAGTCTCTGTGGCCGGTCATGTGTCGAGTGGCTCCCGAATCAACATACCAGACATCACTAGATGACGTGGATGGTTCACTTGATCGAGCAGTGAACAAGAAGTCTTCATTGTCTGATTGTTCTTGTTGCTCAACAATATTACCTTGCTGGTGGGGTCTTCTTTTCCAGTTCCCCTTTTTCTGCCCGTGATAGTTGTTAGAATGTCCCTTGTAAGATTGTTGTTGTTGTGGTCCAGAGTTTCTTGATGAACCTTTCTTATAAGTGTTATACCAACAATATTTTAAGTCATGTCCTCTTTTGCAAATTGGACATTGCTTCTTCTGTTGATTGTCCCCATGATACTGATTCTGATGTTGGGACTTCTAATAGGATTTAGGTTTTCCTTTACCTTTTCCTTTCCATTTTTGATGTGAAGACAGTGCCTGCTCCTCTTCATCATCCTTATTGTGCATTGCTTCCTCTTGTTGCAGTAGGTTTACCAGTTTTTCAAAACCAACTGTCGTATCTGTCACATTTAGTGTTGTGACAAAAATGCGGTAAGAAGAGGGGAGTGCTCTCAGAACAATGGGAACAAGAGCATCATCTGTGACTGGTTCTCCTAGGGCTAGAAGTGAAGCCCTTAATTCTACAAATCTTCTTAAGAAAGCTTCAATTTTCTCATTCTGCTTGAATTTCAGTGTATGTAACTGACTCTGCAAATTCAGTATGACATTCTTATTCTTGGCCTCGTATACTGTACTCAATTTATCCCACACATCTTTTGCTGTTTTGGCATCTCGAATGTGGGGTTGCACATCATCAGAAACTCCAAACAAGATGATGAGTTTGGCCTTCTGATCTGATTTATCAAACTGTCATTGTTGTGTTGTATCAGTGGCTAATCTAGTCAGAGTACCATTCACAACAGACCAGATCTCTTCAAACTCAAGTTGTGTCTTTATTTTTGTCTTCCATATAGCATAGTTGCTTCCTCTGAGCAATTGTGAATCTGGAAGAAAAAATTTGGGGGCATTGGTGCCCATTTTCCAGAGATCACTAACAGGGTTTGGCTCTTATCACTCCAGGTATAAGGTCTCCCAATCTATATACCATCAGTCTGATATACTGAACCTTTCTATATACGCGCCCTTTCGATATACCCGTCGGTATGTGGAAGAAGCTCACCCTTTCTATATACCCGGTGGTACGTGAAAGAGGCGTTAACGTACGTGAAAGAATTCAATACGTGGTACCAAGACAGTACTGATGGGGTCTGTGTGATTATTGACACCGGCTCAAAGAAATATCCTCATACGCACGCGTAACTTCGCTATATACTTGGATAATTTCTCAATCTCAGATTTATGTCGTGCAATCGTTCACAGACGGATGGGATGGTTCATAGTGTGTGCACTGTGACCTTATTACTCCCCGTCGATTTAAAGGGACGATGCCCAGACGACATTGTTGCAGCTATATTAGGTGTTAAGTGCAATAGTAGTCATGAAGGCTTTACCCGTAAGTGCTTCCCAGAGGCACCGTATATACCAAACGTTGCGAATGAGATCTAGGATCTCGTGAGTGTTACAGAACCAATTTTTTTATTTTTTTATTACAATTCTGCCAGTTTTTGAGCAGTTACAAAGTTTGCAGTTGACTATGGCAACCTGTAAATTAGTACAATATACAGCAGTATATAATTTACATTCAAAAAATTGGAAAATTTGAATGGCAGGCAAAAAAAAAAATTCTGTTTCGCGGGCCCTGGTGGCCTCCTGAGCCCAATACGACCCAAAATGCTAAAAATTGCAAAAAAATAGCTGAAAATGTAATTTTTAGATGGGTCTCCTTTTACAAAAAATGTCTGAAATGAAAAAACAAGCCGAATGGGAGAAATATTTTTTTTTACCCTAAATTAGGGATTTCTCTGCTAAATTTAGTTAGTTATAACTAAATTCAAAAAATCTGCTAAATTTGGCAGTTTCACCAAAAATTCTGCCAAATGCAAAATGTGAAGTTGGGGGTGGGATTTGAACCATGCACCTCCCACTTTTAAGGCTTTCTCTCTATCCAACTTGGCCGCTTAAGCATTTGTAATGTAAAATGAACAATATTGTATTTAAATAAAGGCAGATTTGACTCACCTCTTTAAAAAAAGATGACTTGTAGAGGCTCCACGTGGCACATGCTGGTGAGAGGTGATTTAGGTTTTGCTTTGCATAAAAAATGGATCTTCTAACTTGAAAAAGCAGCCGCTTTATCTCCTTTTTATTGTTTTGTTTGCCTTTGTTTTGTTTTTGCGGATTGAGTTTCCACCGTTTGCACAGTGCCGCCCCCTTTTGCTTGTATATATATATGCTTGGTTGGCATCGCACCATGTTATATGTTTCTTTAGCCACCTTTGAAGTAGGGGTTTCATTTGCTCCAAACTATGGTGCGTGGAGATGGATCAGCAATTTGGCCAGATCTAACGTTTGGATGTAAGCTTTTCACGCCATTTTTTTTCACTTTTTCAGGTTTTGAAAAGCACGATCTAATAGCTTGCGACAATGTTTATTGCTTTGATGCAGGTCTTGGTGACTTCAACACCCAGCTGCAAGTGGTTCCTTTGTATGAATGAAAATATTTGAGCTCTTCAAATGTCAGCAGGAGCTTGGTGCAGAAATCTAACAATATGGCATAGATACCTCTAAACTATGGCTGCCTGCTAAAACTTAGCAGAGGCTAACAATGTCACTTTTTTTAATTTTAGAGACAAAACCCCTATTGGGGAAAATGGATTTTTCTATATATATTAAATTCTAAACATGAACCTTCCAGATAGCAAATTTTTTCCTGGTGCAAGAGGCACCAAGGCAAAATGAAAAAAAAAAATTTGCTTTACAAATACCTGGAACGAACTGGCAGGAGGTTGTGGCAGATGCAGGGAGATGTGGGAAGTTGCTGGAGGCTACACAGGCTCTCCTATTGTTGAAAATCTCCTCCAACGAACTCCTATCTTCCTCTGCATTCTAACTTTCCACTGCTTCACAGGTCTAGATTCTTGCTCTGGTACCAAATGTTGATTGAGAAACAGGGGCAGAAGCCTGATTAATTTTATTAATCTCAATCAATCAAAAAAATACAGAGAATGGGCTGCAATATTTATAGATATTGCACAGCCAAATACAAACAAAAGATTAAGTTGCACAGGTGAAACCAAGTTCCAAAAACCACAAGCTTCCAATAACATCTGGGAAGCAACAATTTAAATACAAACAAATATATTGTTTAAAACAATATAACAGCTCCTGTAATAACTAAATAAAAACAAGAGGATGGTTATAATTAAATATAACCATAAATCAATAATTAATAAATTAATTAACTATGGAATGCATAATTAAATAGGATAATAATGTTTTTATCCTAACACAGAACAATAATGGAACGTGCTAGGAGCATGAGGATACATGCAGGACTGACTCTTTATTTTTGGGCAGAAGCGGTGAGTACAGCTATGTACTTGATAAATAGAGGACCCTCAAGTTCCTTGGATGGAGGCATACCTGAGGAGGCTTTGTACGGTAAGAAATTCGATTACTCATTTCTTAGAGTCTTTGGATGTGAGGTGTTTATTCATATTGACAAGGATGATAGGACCAAGCTAGAGGCTAAATCAAAATAATGTACTTTCATTGGTTATGGTGGTGATGTCTTTGGCTATAAATGTTGGAGTATTAAGGACAAGAAAATCATTCGATCTAGGGTGTGGTATTTAATGAGAAAGTCATGTATAAGCAGCAGTTGCAGGAAAACAGGGAAGAATCCAAGAAAGAATATGCAGTGGTAGAGGATCTTCCGAATGGGAAAGTGACCCATGATTCAGTTCAGGAACCTACTCAACAGGAACCCCAAACTCCTACAGTGAGGAGGTCTTCTAGGGTAAGAAAAGAACCTGAACGTTTTTCTCCTTCTCTTTATTATTTATTACTCACTGATAGTGGAGAGCCAGAGAGATTTGATGAAGCAATGCAGGTAGATGCCAGTAAGAAGTGGGAGAAAGCCATGGATGAGGAGCATAAGTCTCTCATGGAGAACCAGACTTGGGATTTGATGAAGCTACCGGAAGGTAAAAGAGCATTACAGAACAAGTGGGTCTACAGAGTTAAAGATGAAGAAGGAGGAAAGAAAAGATATAAGGCCCGGTTGGTGGTTAAGGGGTTTGCACAGAAACAAGGTATAGATTTTGATGAAATCTTTTCTCCTATAGTAAAAATGACTTCTATTGGAAATGTTCTTGGAATAGTGGCAGTAGAAGAATTGCACTTAGAACAGTTAGATATAAGGACTGCATTTCTCCATGGTGATTTGGAGGAGGAACTATATATGCACCAACCAGAGGGCTATGAGGTCAAAGGTAAAGAGGAGATGGTGTGTAAACTGAAGAAGAGCTTGTATGGCTTGAAACAAGCTCCACATCAATGGTATAAGAAGTTTGATAGCTTCATGATGGAGCAAGGTTATATTAGATGTCATTCTGACCATTGCATGTATACAAAGAAATTTGAGGATGGAAGTTATATTATCCTGTGTTTGTATGTTGATGACATGTTGGTTGCAGGTAAAAAC
This sequence comes from Taxus chinensis, assembly GCA_019776745.2. Lineage (NCBI taxonomy): Eukaryota > Viridiplantae > Streptophyta > Pinopsida > Cupressales > Taxaceae > Taxus > Taxus chinensis. The sequence goes on along the minus strand of CM034152.1, from coordinate 60,489,709 downwards.
ATGCAGGAAATAAAAGTACTCAAGAAACATCTAAGTGAATCCTTTGATATGAAGGATTTGGGGGCAGCTAGAAAAATCCTTGGTATGATGATAACTCAGGATAGGAAGGAATGGAAGATCATGACTTTATCTCAGGAAGAGTACATTAAGAAGGTATTGGATAGGTTTAACATGTAGGATGCTAAACTGGTTGGGACTCCTTTGGCAGGCCATTTTAAGTTATTAAAGGAGCAGTGTCCCAAGACAGAGCAGGAAAGAAACCATATGTCCAAGGCACCTTACTTATCAGCAGTTGGTAGTTTGATGTATGCTATGGTGTGCACTAGGCCTGATATTGCCCATTCAATGGGAGCTGTGAGTAGATTTATCAGTGATCCAGGTAAAGAGCATTGGCAAGCAGTAAAGTGGATCCTTCGGTATTTGAGAGGGACCATGGGGACAATTTTGTGCTATAGTGGATCAAACACCACTTCGTGTGGTTATGTAGATTCATATATGGCTAGAGATGTAGAAAGCAAGAGGAACACAACAGGTTATGTTTACATTGTAGGTGGAACAACAGTAAGATGGATTTCACGACTACAGAAGTTGGTGGCTTTGTCAACCACGGAGGCTGAGTATGTTGCTGCCACAGAGGCAAGAAAAGAGATGATTTGGTTACAACAATTGCTTGAGGAGTTGGGGCATAAGAAGGAGGAATATAAGCTGCATAGTGATAGTCAGAGTGCTATACACCTAGCTAAGAACTCTACTTTCCACTCCAGGACGAAGCATATATAGTTGAGAAATCACTTCATTAGGACAACTTTGGAGGAAGATAAGTTGAAGTTGGAGAAGATTCATACCAGTCAGAATCATACAGACATGATGACCAAGGTGGTCACAAGGGATAAACTAAAGCTATGTTCAGCTTTGGTTGGCCTTCTCGGATGATAGTGAAGGGTTGAGAAGCTTTCTCAGTGGAAATCAGTCTCCAAGTGGGAGATTGTTATGTTTTTGGATCCTATTTTCATGTTAGAGTGTGGTACACCTTCTATGTGTTACACTCGAGTATTTTTACAGCGGTCCCGCTCGCCAGTGAGCGGGTCAGGGGGGTTCGAGGGAGAAGCCCCCAAAGCAAATTTTCATGGGTGGTTTATTAACCCATGGGTAATGGGTAACCGTTATGGGCTATTTTTGGGCCCATGGTTTTTTGATACCCATTGTTTTGATACCCACGGATTTTTTTTTTCCCATGGTTTTGATACCCACGGTTTTGTATCAAACTGCTTAAGCAATTTTCTATTTATATGGTCTTATGCATATAATACATAAACAACAAATGTATTACAGATGTGTTTTGAATTCGGGTGTGAATTCTGTAGAGTTTGTTGAGCACAGCTCCAAACAAGATCTGATTATTGTATTTGTGAAGACTGTTGGCTTATAATAAAATATGAGCAAGTGTTCTTGGTGGATGTAGCCCACATTGGGTGAACCACATTAAATATTGTCTTCGTGTTGTGCATTTTTCATTTCTGTAATTCTATTCATACTTCTTATTATTGCGATTCTGAGGAATTATTCCACATTAAATTCTGTTAATTCTTAACATCATGCTCGACTACTGAGGGTTCAAATCTAAATGAACCTCACCGCGTTCACTTTTCATGCTCTATTCTTCATGATCTATCTTTCTAGCACACATTGTCAAACCATTTCCCAATGACGCACTCTTGTTCTATGGTTTATTTTTTATTGTTGAGGGGTATTTTATAAATGAACATCATCTCATATATATTCGTTGGGGGGAACACTACTCCTATCACATTCACACATTGTACCATACCATTCCCATCACTGCTCATACAGGCTACATTTGATCATATAAATTGCAAAATGCAGCTCCAAACTCTTGCTATAAGCCTGTATGCTACTTACATGTGGAGCACGCAGATTTCAGTTACTATGCTAGTCAGAGGACTGGAGTATGTCCTTATCTCATCTCTATATACATGTGTCAGAGTCAACTTGAGGATCTAGTTGATCACGAATGTAGATCTAGTTGACATCGTTTTCAAATAATGTTGCAATGATGCTCAACCACTGGTTGTCCTATATTCTAGATCCCACCTAGGCTTCTGGGGGCATGACATGACCTTCTCACACTCTTCTCAGACATTACAAATACTATTTATTTCAGTCAGTATACTACTTCCTATCTCTTACTAACACATTACTGTCTCAATTGGTGTATACATGCCTTGTACATGATTCATTTGATCTTTTCTAACATGCTAGACACGTGCTATCATGTGCAACATTTTCCTGGAAGGATCTATATGGATACCATAGTTATCAAGATACACTGTATGCTGTGCCAGTTGTTACTTCATATTGTATTCATATTATTTGTGCTTTCTACACCATGCAAGAAAGGAGATCTTGTTTTCGTCACAAGATTTGATTCTTTTGGCCGCTTCTACCTTGATTTTCTTGTATACATTGAAGAGTTGAAATAGAGTTTCCATGTTTGACCACCCAATTTTTGTAGTCTATCTTAGATGCACACTTTCTTGTTAGCATTGTCTCCTAGTTTTCATGTTAAGTTATGCCTTGATCAACTAACACATTGAATACTATCCACTTATGTTTGCATGTGCAACTTGGTCATCATACCAATGGAGGAGGATTCCCTACCCCATACATGTATCAACTTACAGATTCAACATCAGGTCATCTTCTTTATGGGCCACACACTCATACAATCATCTCATGTCACCGCCAAATGAGGGGGGAATAAATTTTTGTGAAGAAGTGACTTAAGTCACTTAAAGTTTCTATTTATTCATTGGGGATTACACTTCAAGTGGAAAATTCACAGGGGAATGCAAAGGTCCATTGGATTTGGATATAAATTGTAATTCTCTCTCCATTCCAAGATATTAGTTTTTTCCCTCTCTAGTAAGATGTATTCTTCTATTCCCTTACATTGTAATTTTCCTCCATTCTCATATTGTCACTCAGCTGAGCACATGTTGAAATTTGTGATAAGTTGAAGAATTTGGTGTCGTCTTTGTGGAATGAATAAAACTTGATAAAGCTTTTTATTTGTCTTGCAATTATCCATTTCATTATCTTGTGATGTTGTGTCTTGCTTTTCTATTTCCTTCAATTTAACTAGATATATTATGAGTTATCATTTGATGGAATCTATGTTACTACCATTAACATAACTCCCTCTCCCTATTTTCCTATTGTTTCTCTCATAGTTTTCTCCTCCTTTACCTTATACATTTCTCCCTCTCTCTCATGTAGTTATAGTTACAACAAGGGTTTTTTTGCACTTTCACCGGTCTTTGACCACCCCCTAAGAGTTATAAATAGTATACATAATCCATATTTAAATAAATGGCAGCTACCCCATCTTAAAGTTGAGGGATTCAATCCCACAAGCATTGAAGAAGCCCATATTTTGTCCTTTACAAAATATTTTGCCAATAGTTTTTGGTAGCCACCATGGGGCAGATTTAGGTGTGCTACACTCTATAATGATCCATAAAATCCTAAAAATTAAATATCTTGAAATCAATAAAAATTCAAAAAAATACAAAAACCAAAAATATGATATTCATTACTTGAATACCCACTGTTGATTTATGTGAGAAACCCTTTAAATTCTAGAGTGACTTTTCATATTCTTGGATGTAAACTTTCCTATTCCTCATTGAAAAATCATTCAAAATTTAGTAGATAGAAGATTCACTAGTGGTGACCAAACAAGTGGAATTATAGTCTTTCATAATCATATGTTTGAATTACAAGAACATTATGATTTCATGCTTGCTCCCATAAGAATTCCAAGAAAATCTCATGAGAACCCATTTGAATATCCTATTTTTAATCTTAGTGAATCTCCCATCTCTCCACCACCACTGAATAATCTTCCTCAAGAGATGGCTAAGCCAGTACCTTGGGGTCAGAATACCGTTCCGTTGGCTTTGTCTCCTCCGATTCACAAATTACCAAAAGGATAAGAAATAAATTTCCCAAGTTCTACGGAGATGGAAATAAATAGCCAAATGAGAATATTACAACTTTTATCATAGCCTATGACATTCTCTAAGTAGGACATGAAGCCATCACCTTTCAGCTATTCATAGAGTCATTACAAGATGCTGCTAAAATATTGTTCTACTATTTTCTGCCTCATTCAATAATTGATTGGGAAGATATGAAATCTACGTTTGAAGCATGATTGATTTTGTGAGATTAATTTATGAGGATCAAGATGGAAATTTGTACACATCGAAGAGGTTGCACTCTAACAGTGACATGAAAGATACAAGTAATCAACAAGTGTAATTGAACAACAAGGAAAATCATGCATGAAAGAATAGATGTACTCATTCTCATAGATCAAAAGAAGGGTACCTATAGAAGTGATGTGTAACTCTCGTTCCTGCACAATAATTCCCTCCATAATGGAAAGAGGAGTTACAATTCCAAATGGGAATATAACTCCTATGACCCCAGTAACACATATGACGATGGCAGATTCTATGGAAGAATTTGTCATGTGTCATATAAATCCTATGACCTATGATCTCACCTAAGTGAGATGACTCACCATGTGAGGTGGACAAGACCTGAGCGATGATGAGGAAAGTCACACACACCAAAACACCTTCATTGAAGCTTAGGTAAAGGTCATGATAAGTAAGGAAATAAAGAGAAATCCCCTATAAATATGAAAGATGTGTCAAATGGGTCATGACAACTTAAGGCCTAATAAAGTACACATGTAAAAAATTGCAATCTTTCTAGAAAATAAGAGGAGGATAATAGGAATAGAAATCCCAAAGAAGATGGGAGGTTGTAGAAGACCTCACCTCGAGAAGAGAGCGCAAGTGAAGGAACTTGGATTCAATGAAGGGCTCGGTAAATATGTCTGTAACCTTATTAGAATCCTGACAATACTGCAAGTTAATGATGTATTTAAGAATCAAACCTTGAATGAAGTGCATGTGGATCTCAATGTGATTTATCTACTAATGCTGAACTATATTTTGGAAAATCGATATGGTGCTCTTGTTATCATAGTAGATGATAATATGCCAACGAAAGTGAATACCAAACTATGTCAGAATCCCCTACAACAAAACAAATTTCATGGCAACGCTGACTACTCCCCTATATTATACCTCTGTAAAAGGTATCATAATTACATTCTTTTTCTTGCTTGACCAACTGACAAGACATGAATCAAGATAAAAAATGTAGCCTAAGGTACTTTCGATGATCGAGATCACTAGCTTAATCAAAATCTATAAAACCAAAAAGATCAATCTCTATTCCTCATAAGTAGTGAATGCCATCACTGTGAGTGCCAAAAACATAGCGAGGGATCAAATTTTATGCTTTCTAATGCAACTCATGTGGCTTCAATATAAATATGGACATGATCCCAACAACATATGAAAGATCTGACTGAGTGCGAGTTAGATAGATCAATCTCCCCACCAACTGGTAATAAAGCATACCATCAACTATAGGAGTAGAGAAATCAATAACTAAATCAACCACAATAAATAAAGGAGTAGGATATGGATTACAATGAGTCATGTGAAATATGGCGAGTAAATCAAGGACATAATTAGGTTGCAAAATTATAATACCCATGTCAGATTATGAAATCTATATCCTATGAAAGTAATGAAGCAAAACCAAGTCGGTCATGGAGAATTTGTTAGCTATAGAAATATTCACAGAATCGATGATCAAGGAAGATATGCCTATAATCAATAAGTCATCAACATAAAGAACAAGGATGGGAGTCATCCTTCTACCAAATGTAAAAATTAGGGTCAAAGTGACACCGAGTGATCCTTGATGCAAGTAGAAATGAATCTATCTTCACATACCAAGCTCGAGGGGCTTGTTTAAGGCCATAAAGAGACTTATTTAACTTGTAAGTGAGGATCAGCATCAATAACACTCTCACACGTGTTGCTTTAATGAAGATGATGAGGCAAATAATATCAAATATACATGATAGTAAGAATTATTTGGGGAACTTCAAGTGGAGTTATCTAAATTTGAAAATCGCGCATGCAGGATGTACTACAGCTACTGTTATCCAGATTCATAGCTCCTCGGAAACCGATGATAGATGTAATGTGATTGTTGACAGGGAAAGGTTACTCTCACATGTGACTTCCCGCAGGCTCAGTTCAGCCGTTACGCAGCCGTTCGTGAGAAGACCAACGGCTATAGTTTCCCAGTTTGTGCGGCCTTCAACAGCAAGAAGCAGACAGTACGCTTAAATTTAAGAATTGCTGTAGTATATCCAGAGAAGATGGAGGGCCTCCCTGCCAAATTGAACCATGCGCAGACCCCGACTTATTTGGGGACACTCTCAGCATTGGAGGCTTCATCGTTGATAATTTGACCAAATCATTTCTGCATGCTTTGCTAAGGAGTGTAAAGAGCGGACTGTCCTATGGGGGTCTGTTTTATCAATGAAGATTCATTGCTCCTGGCCTTAGTTTGAAGGGGTACCGCTTCTTCAACAAAAGGGTCTGATAAAGATGTTATGTCTATTGTCGACTTAGAAGCTCACATTTAGCATAGCGGGCCTTTGTCAGCTCTTCCATCACCCTGTGACTTCACTCGTATTTTGATTTGTTTCTCTCCTTGGAAGGTTTTGTCACTTTCCCTGCTTCTTATCATTTTAAACCAGCTTTCGTGTGAGAAGACCAACGGCTATAGTTCCCAGTTTTGTGCGGCCTTCAACAGCAAGAAGCAGACAGTTCTCTACGCTCACATAAATTTAAGAAATTGCTGTAACCAGTATATCACAGAGAAGATGGGAGGGCCTCCCTGCCAAATTGAACCATGCGCAGACCCCCGACTGGAAGGAAAATACAGAGCTTTGGAACACTCTCAGCAAAGGAGGCTTCACCAACTTCGTTGATAAGGTGCAGGGGCATGACCAAAGCATTTCTGTATGCTTTGCTAAGGAGTGGAAAGAGCGGACTGTCGACTATGGGGGTCTGAAGATTTTAGTCAATGAAGATCTCATTGCTGAAGCGACTGGCCTTAGTTTGGAGGGGTACCGCTTCTTCAACAAAAGGGTTGACAAAGATGCTGAAGAAAGAAGATTTGTGGAGGGAACTTAGAAGCTCACATTTAGCATAGCGGGCCTGCTTGTCAGCTCAATTCCATCACCCTATGATGAGGTCACTCGTATGATGATTTGTTTCATCTCCTTGGAAGGTAGGTTTGTCACTGTCCCTGCTAAACATCTTATCATTTTAAACCACTTTCGTAGGAATCAATTGGTTTGCTTCCCCCACTATCTGCTGAACTCCCTTGAACGCTCTATTTTGGAGTTTCAGAAGCACACCCGGGTGATTCCCTTGCATCAAGGTCTTATTTTGTTGATCCATAAATGCTACTTCCTGAAGTACCCTGGTCTTCCTTCCTCTCCTAGCCCGGCTCCCCCTTTGATGGGCTCTGCTGCTGCCAGCCCTGTTTCTCCTGCTGCCCCCTGCTGCTGCCCCCCTCCACCGTTGCTGCCACCCCCCATGCAGGCTGCACTAACTTCTCCTTCCATTCCCCCTGCTGCTGCTCCTGTCACCCACCTCACCTCTACCTCTAAGAGACCAGTCACCAGGGCTTCCAGGAGGCTCAACCTTGAGACTCTTTCTATGGAGAAGGAGCCTTTTGAACTTGAGATTGCACACGATCTGCTGAACAGCAGTAGTGCCAGTCCCCGGGAGGTGCGGATGGATAGCTCTTCTAAGAGGTTGGAGGCCTTAGAAGCTGAGATGAAATTGCTCAAGGATGAGGTCAAGAACCTAGCTAAACAGAAAGGCAAAAAAAGCATGGAGGAGGAGGGGAACATTGATAGCAGTTAGATTGAAGACATATACAAGAAGCTGACCTCCTTAGACTCCCGCTTAGGGAAGGCCAAGACTAGACATGATTACAGCATTGCAGCCTTTAGGGCGATTGAGGAGTTCATCCAGGGACATGCCAAAAGTGTTTCCAACCTCAGTGGTGTCCCAGATGCACTTTGGGGCAACGAAAAAGAGAGCAAAAGAACCATTGAGGAGCTTGATAAGACTGATGCTGCCCATATGACTGCTTTGGGTATGTTTCATGCCTGGAAGAAAATCAAGATCAGTATCAATAAAGCTACCAAGAAGTAGTTCTGGATGCTTCTGCTGCTTTTAGTTGCTTTTCTACTGTTTCTTTGCGGTCGGTTTGCTGTTTTTTTGCTGTTGTTTTGCTGTTTTGTCTCGATTGAGTAGATGTTTCTGAGCTACTTGGAGCTTCGTTGTAACATTTGGATCTTGACCCATTATCTCTGTTTCTCACTCTTATTCCGGCTCTCAGGCCTTCTTTTGTATTCAAGGGTATAGTCCCTTTCAAAAAACTATTTGCCAATAATAAAAAAAACTTGTAAGTGAGGGAGGAATCATGGACATAACCCATAGGTTCCATATAGATTTCTTCCTCTAGGTACCCATGGAGGAAGGCACTCTCAATGTCCATCTAGTGGACTTCCCATATGTTTGTGGTAGCGATGGAAAGGGTAAATTGAATGCAATTCATATTTGTAATGGGATAAAAATAGGGAAATTTTTATTGGTGAATATTCATAATTTAGTGAATATTTCATATTTGAAAAATCTAAAAAAAGTGATTTTTTTCAAGTACGATAATGTACCTTTCACCTAAATTTTCTAGTATAAATTTTTTTAGGAGTCAACTATGCTTACTATTGAAAAATCCTATATAATCATAGGTAATTTTCCATGTATTATAATATTATATTACTAGTAAGGTACCATAGGAATTATAATGAAGTATTATGGAAACAAATGACAAGGAGTGTAGAGAGAGACACGTGACAAGTATCAAGGATTGAAAATGTATGACAAGAAAGAAGTAAATAAACGTGACACGGGAGATTAGTTGTTCACATGCGTAATCTAGGGTACACAATGTGCATGCACCAGATTGAAAATGTATGACAAGAAAGAAGTAAATAAACGTGACACGGGAGAAGTGCATACGCGTGACTAGGGTGCAAATGTGCGACTAGGGTTAAGATGTGCCACTATCAAGCAAACATGCAACTTGTTTGTAGACACCAAAAAGTATATATACATAGTCACATGATAAAGACCCAAGGGTCTAGACGAGTAATTAGTTCCTAAATCAAGTCCTCAATGGTGCATGTTCGTAAGAGCCAGAAGAAAACCAAAATATATCATAAGGAAACATTATTCAAGTATTTAGGAAACTCTACAGCTACCCATACAACTACTACTAGTACTCATACAACTACAACTAGAGACAATAAGAATCAAGACTGTGTGAAAGGTGTTATTAAAGTGGACATGGATTCAGTACAATATCCAAAAAATGATACCTATGATGCAAACATGCCATAACTTGAAGATATCCCAAATATTCATGTTGAGATGCAACCAAGAGAGGATTATGATATCTCAAATACTTGACAAACTGTAACACCAAAATCAAATGAGAATTCTTCTTCACGAAAGAGTGATCAAGATATTCCTTAACATTCCGATCGCAAGTATTCAAAAGAAAACAAGAATATGTGGACACTTGGTAGGAAATCTAAGTTAAAATGGGATACAAAGTTTCCTTTTATCAAACCTTTAGATCTAGCTAATTATGAAGATATCCCAACTAAATGTACATGTATAATATGTACCTGGAAAATAGGAAAAAACAAAAAATGCAAATGAAGTTAGACATAATTGAAAAACATTGTGGAAAACAATATGTAATTATATAGTAGGAGGATGGCTAGATAATAAAAACACATATATGGAAAAGTGAACAATAATGTATGCATGTTAAATAGGTAGAAAAATATGAAGTTGAGAAGAAAATAAACAAACATCTCATGAAAAAGAGTGGATCAATCACATCAAAAATTGGTAAGGTGATTCAATCAAATTTACATGCTAAAAGCATACAATTCTCTACCATATTCCACATCCTTAAAAATGGAAGACCCATTTATGATTTCATTGATTTCAATTTTTTTAATATAATGGAATGCTTAATGTTCCTCAATCACATTAGTCAGACATAAGTTCATGGGAAATGGCTAAATGCCTTGCAATGATTGAAAAGGAAGATTTGAAAGAGAGTGTGAAAAATGCAAAGTTTATATCTTTATTAATTGATGAAATAACATCAGTTGAAAACATGTCAGGAGTATGCATCCATGTTTATACTTTTTAAAATCATATAAGGAAACCACATCTATGGGCTATATAGATTTTTTTTGAAAATTGCAATGCTGAAAACCTATATTAAATAGTTCTTTCCAATTTGAAAGATATTGTTGGCATGAATGAATATGAAATCACTATGAAGTTAATGTGTTGGTGATGATGGTGCATCCATTATGAAAGGTCATCGAACTGGGTTGTGTGTTTGATTGCAAACAACAATAGCCCCTTATATGTTTGCAATTCATTGTATGGCTCACAAAATGAATCTAGTATATAAAATAGTTAACAAATTTGAAAATGTTTCAAGAGTAGAAGACCTTATCCATGAACAACATTCCTATATGTCAAGTAGTCCAAAATGATTTCTTGAGTTTCAAAAATTTGTAATTGGAATTACTGATGGTAAAAATCTTCTCAAGGATGTTGATATAAGGTGAATTTCTTTATACAAGCCTACATGCAGAATTAGTGAGGAGTATCCATATTTGATTGGTTTCATGCACAAATATTGTAATGAAATAGACATTGCTAAGGATTTGTTATTCCATTTAACAAATCTAGAAACATTACTTACATTAGTTGGTATTTTACCAATGTTGAAGGAAAACAATATTTTGATGAAGCATGCATAAGAGAGATCCGTCTATATTTTTGATTTTATACGGATGAGAAAGAGGGTATACCAATCTCTTGATATCTTGTACTTGTCAAAACAAAGTTTTGATACACTTGTTTTCGATAGTTGGAAATTTTTATTGGATGTTAAGAATCCCAATAATTAGTTGAGATTTAATATTCAAGATCACCTTTGTATCAACGTTAATGGGAGGGAGATACCACTACATAGTTTACAAAAATGATAAGATATTTTAGGTGCAGAAAGAGAAGAAGTTCCTGTGAATCATGTTCTTCTTGATACTATTACAATTGATACACGAATAAAGCTTAAAAAATTACACAATCATTGTCTTCTGAAATCAGAGAACATTTCAGTAAAGATAACATTCTTGAAAATATGGGAGTGATGAATCTAATTTTTTGGAATATTACAGGTGATCGTGTAAATATAGTCAGGAAGCATTTTCATAAATCCATGGGTACTATCATGGATCATTTCACAAAGACACCAGATTTTAATGATGTCAAAATCAAAGGTATTATAAATAGGATTTAATAAAATCTCAATCAACTCATTTTACATTGACAATGGTTAACCGATATCATAGTTTAAATAATCCTCGATAGAATGGTGCGATTACAAGGATGTGGAGAAAAATCTACCAAAGTAGTGTGTTACAGGAAAATATCACTGAATATTCTTCATCATACAAGTTGTGCCAAACTATGATTTTGGGATCTATGGAGGATGAAAGGGTGTTTAGTGCTTTATCTTTTGTAAAATAATAAGTATGAAACAATTGGATACAAATTTAAAAAGTTGTATGAGGTTGTATGTTTCACGTTACTCCCTGGACACATTTCCTTATGACAGAGAAATTACACATTGGAATTCCCTTTCTGAAAGAAGAGGTGTTACCAATACAGCTACAAATGCAAATGATCTCAATGATGAGACTAGAATTGGTGCATCCTCTAACTTTTCATATTCATATCCCAAATACAAGGAGGCTATTGAAAATGGATTGTTTCAGCTCTAGATATTTTTTAAAATGTAAAAGGTACCACCTTACATTTATTGTTTTTCACCTGACACTTTAAAATTTGATAAATATTCAATTTCATAATAATATAATCAAATACAATTATTTATTGTACAATTTGTTATGTATTTGGTATTTATAACCCTGTTTTATTTATTTTGTATTTTCAAACTACTTTGAGCATTGCTGTTGTGTTTGTGACATGCATATTTGGAATATTATTTTTAAATATATTAATTAGACGTAGGATACTAATAAAGTGTAATGAATCAAACACAATTTGAGTTATACATCTTACATATTTTATATTGTAAATAATTAAACATTCAACATTAAAGAAATGTATACATATTTATCCAATTTCTAAAATTACAATGCATTGCATACATATTTTGATATCATTACAATTCACCATCTAGATATTTCTATATATAACCTGTTATCATTGCTTTCCATGACACTTTTAAGTTTTTAACCAGATTGTATTACATAACTAGAATGAAAACCATTGCAACGTGCAAACATATATTGTTGAAAAACTAAAGGAAATTCTTATAGAAGTAAGAAATGACAATATTCCATAATACATTTGTATTTTTTCAAATAACATATATTATACATCGCTGTAGAGAATATACATATTCTCTTCCATTTGATTCAAGTTTCAAACTTAAACATTTTTCAAGTTTAAAGTGTTGTAAACATTTTTCAAGAAATAAAAATGTAGAATATGCTCAAGTAACTTCAGCTTCCCCACTCCCAGTTTCCTTTTCCATTTCTTTTAATAATTTTGTGTCATTTTCCCAATCACTACACTATTTCTTACTTCGAGAATTCTAGAATTGACAAGATCCTCCGCAATAATATTTAAGTTACTAAAAATTGCTTCTTCTTCCTCTGAAGCATCTCCGTGGGATGACAAGGAAGGATCTATAGTTGCCTTTGTCTTGAAAAAAAATCTGCATCCATGCCATTCTCTTTTATAATCCACTTAAGAGTATTGTTTTGCTTGTTAAGAAAAACAATAGTCCACTTCAGCTGAATTATCGCGGATAAAATTTTCTGAGCTTTATCCAAGTGAACTTGGAGGACCTTTTCTTGAATTTTTTAAATTTTCATATTTCGACTGCAAAAAAATTAAAATTTGAGCTTAATTCAAACATATTATTAAAAAATTAAAGTAATAAAAAACTACGATTTAAAATTGAATGTTGTAATTCATAATACTTACAAGAGCTTTATCTATTTCAGCATTGGTAATTTCATCCAAATATTTATCCTTAGAATTTTTTTTGTAATATGCATGGGATTCAACATTAATACTCTCTAATAGATTATGAATGATTTAATCTCAAGGTAGCAGAGTGGATTCATTAAAGGCAGGATTATCCAAGATGGAGTGATTATGGTGCATGAAACCATACACTCTATGGAAAATAACAAAAAAGCGAACATGGTCCTGAAGCTTGATATGAATAAAGCCTTTGATAAGGTCTCATGGGTTTTTTTAGAAAAAGTTTTAATTAAATTTGGCTTCCCTGCTAAATTCAGAAAAATTATTAAGGCTTGCATCACTATGGTCAGATTCTCAGTAGTGGTTAACGGTGAGCCGGTGGGCTTCTTCACAAGTAGCAGAGGATTAAGACAAGGAGACCCCATATCCCCCTTACTCTTCATTCTTATGACAGACAGTCTTAGTAGGTCAATTGGTCAAGAAATTATTGATGGTCTTCTGATAGGTTCAAATCCCACTTCCATTAGCCACGCAGCTTCTCATCAACAATTTTCGGATGATACAATTCTTCTCTTAATGGCATCCATCCTTGAAGCTAAGGCTATCAAAGCTATTCTGAAACTCTATGAAGCTGCTTCTAGGAAAGAGATCAATTATGATAAAAGCTCCATTTTCTTCTTCAATACGCCTGAGGAAAGACAACTCAAAATAGCAAAAATTCTGGGATGTAAAATAAGTGCACTTCCATCCACTTACTTAGGACTCCCTCTGGGCACTAAAAACGTTTCTAACAAGGTGTGGAATGATTTGTTGGAGAGATTTAAAAAAAAATGGCTTGGTGGAAAGGATCCACTCTTTCTAGTACTGGTAAATGTCTGCTCATTAAAAGCACTCTTCAAAACCTGCCTATCTATATAATGTCTCTTTATAAGATCCCTGTTACCTTCAGAGAAAAAATTGAGAGGATACAAAAAAACTTCTTATGGAAGGGCATGGAGGAGAAGTTTAAATACCACTTAGTTGCTTGGGATAAGGTTTGTACTCCAAAATCCATAGGAGGCCTGGGCATAAAAGACATCAAGAAAATGAACGAGGCTCTTATTGTTAAAATGGGCCTGGAGAATGCTAACTGAGAAGCAACCATGGATATATTTAGTTAAGGATAAATACCTTAATCAACAAGTTGTCTCTTCTTTTCTTCAAGATGAGCATCTTCCTTATGGATCTATTTTTTGGAATAACTTAGTGAGAGAGCAGAAAATGTCATAAAACAAGGAAGTAAGTGGAAAGTGGGAGATGGTTGTAATATAAAATTCTGGGATGATAACTGGTTTAGATGACAGCCTCATGGAAAGATTTGGAGAAGTCAAAGACATCCTTGAAAGCAAGTATGACACTAGAATCAAGGATTATATTACAAGAATGGGAAACAAGAAGAAATGGAAAAAACTTACTGTGGATAGAGATGATCTGACCCAAAATATTTCCTCCCCTGCAATATCAGTTAGACCTTATCCCCTTAAGTCAACTCGAAGTTAAGGATGAGTTGGTCTGGAGCAGTTTTACTGATGGGAACTACTCTGTTAAAACTAGCTACAATAATTTCTTTGAAAATAGTCAAACTGAGTTTAATTGGAGTAGAATTTGGATGAAGGAGCTAACACCTAAAATTAACTTCTTCTTTTGGCTTGCTCTCAGGGGCATAATTCTTACCACTGACAACCTGATAAGAAAAGGTTTTATAATGCCTAATAGGTGTCATCTGTGTAAAAAAGACTCTAAGGATATCAGCCATTTACTTATCCATTGTGAATATGCTAAAAAAATGTGGAGTTTTGCCCTTTCTAATTTTAGAGCTTCCTGGGTGGTTCCAAGGGAATTCAGTCAGTTCTGGACACAATGGAGCACACCCTACAAACATTGTGTTGTGAGAAGCTTCTGGAATTTGATAATGCCTCATATTATTTGGAGGATATGGAAAGATAGAAATGATATCATCTTTAGAAACAGTAAATAGAATTATAAGCTCAGCATTAGGAAAATTTCTAATGTAATTAAAGAGAATATTTCTAGATTTAAACCCCCCAAGAACAAGAGTTATCTAGAAAATGAAGAGCATATCTTGTCCTAATGGCATATTAGAGCTGACAATATTCGCAATAATTCAGGTAATAATATCGATAGATCTTTGATACACTGGCATCCTCCTAATCTTAACGGGCTATAAGTTTAACTTTGATGGGGCCTCTAAGGGTAACCCTGGAATTGCAATGGGGGGGAGGAGTTGATCAGGGATCATAAAGGTAGTTTGGTGGCTGCTTATGCAGGTAAAATGGGAATACAAACTAATCATTTTTTTGAAGCATTATTTGCTTTATGGGGCCCTTAGAATTGCTCAGAACTCATAATTATCAAAAATCTCATTCTGGAAGGAGACTCACTCAATATAATCAATCATCTTAATCAATGCTTGCCCCCAAGTTGGAACATCAAAGACTTCATCTTGGAGTCCATAAGTATTTTCCAAACCTTCAATAATATTCAGATTAAGCATACTTACCGGGAGGGTAACAAGGTGGCAGATGCATTGGCTAACTATGGCATAAATGTCAACCACATTACTTGGGATAATAGGGATCACATTCCTGAGAAGATTCAAATCAGCATACAAGCGGATACTTATGGGAATACAAATATGGGATAAGATTAATGAGCATTTGGAGTGGGTCTTTATGAATAAGACTTTCACACGTGTGGATAAGATTAAAACTGGGCTTAAATATATTTTGATGGGCATTCAATTTTACACAAAGGATAATAATGATTTAAAGTGGAAATATCTGAAGATAAAAGCCACACATGCGGGAAATAGTATGCCTATAACAACTATTAAACAATTTTTTACGGATTTTCAAGTCCGTGGTAAGGCTGATGATGATCTGGAATGGATTTCAAAGGAGACCGATGCTCGTGCATACGAAATATCACAGGCTCAGAACAACAATAACGCAGGCATTCATGTGAAGTGCTGTGACAGCAACGGATACACTATTCAGCATTACCATAGCGTGAGAAAAAATAGAGAAAGGAGGGTTGGAAATTGGGAGTACTGTCACATTATTCATAGGGATTTTGAAGCTTACACTGTCAATCACCTAAGCCTGGTGAAAATGGGAGGAGCCCCATGTCAAATCGAGCCCAGTGCGGACCCGGAGTGGAAAACTAATGAGGAGCTTTGGAATCTTCTCAACCAGGGAGGCATCACTAATTTCATTGAAAAAATCTAGGGCCACGACCAAAGCATCTCCATTCAATTCGCGAAGGACTGGAAAGATCGCAAGGTTGAATATGGAGGACAGAAAATTTTGATCAATGAAGAGTTAATCGCCAAAGCTATTGGCCTTGGAATGGATGGGTACCAATTTTTCAATAAAAGGATTGACAGGCCAGCTAAGGAGAGGAAATTTGTGGAGGGCAATGAGAAACTAGTTTTTGTCATGGCGGGTCTGCAAGTCAGCTCCATCCCTCCGCATTTTGACGAGGTCACCCGTATGATGGCGAGATACATTTCTTTGGAAGGGAAATTTTTCACAGTGCCCTTAAAGCATCTGGTGTTCCTAAACCACTTCTGCAAAAATTACATGGTATGATTTCCTCACTATTTACTTAATTCTCTTGAGTGCTCCATCTTGGAGTTCCAAAAACATGCTCGTGCGGTCCCGTTGGATCAAGGGCTCATTTTCTTGTTGCACAAACTATGTATTCTCAAGCTTCTCGACATTCCCACCTCCCCCATCTCTGTTCCCTCTGTTCCCACCACCGCTGCCGATCCCACTCCTTCTATCCCCATCACCGTGGCTGCTACCCCTTGTCATCCCCCCAACCTCTGATCCCACCCCTTTCACATCCACCTCGAACAGGCCTAGAACTAGATCATCTAAAAGGCTGAACTTGGATACCCCTGTTTCGGGGTACGTGCCTCAGGAATTAGAGGTTGCCCATAATCTCCTACACATCAGTAGCATGGGGTCTCAGGAGACAAATGCTGAGAGCTCCACTAAAAGGCTGGAGGCTTTAGAAACTGACATGCTGCTACTAAAAGAAGAAGTAAAAAACTTGTCTAAGTAAAAAGGTAAGAGAATGAAGGAGGAGGCGGCTGATATTGACAACAATCAGGTTGAAGATATATACAAAAAGCTTTACTCCCTGGACAACCGACTTGGAAAAACCAAGACTCTCCATGATCATAATATGGCCATTTTTAGTGCAATTGAGGAGTTTATTGAGAAACATGTTCGTTGCGTCTCTAATCTTAGCGGCATACCAGCTACTCTTTGGGGCGCGGAAAAAGAAAGCAAACAAACCATTCAATAGATGGATACTACTGACCCTACTCACATGATGACACTGGCTATGTTCACCTCCTGGCAGACTATCAAATCCAGAATTGCCAAAGCCGCCAAGAAGTAATTGTGGATCTGCGTTGCTCTTGCTGACTTTTGTCGTGTTTCTTGTTGTTTTGTTACTTTTTTTGGCTGCTCTTCTACAGTGTTCGAATTGGTTTGATGTTTTGGGGTAATTTCTCTTTGGTTACACTGGTTTTTAATGTCTTATCTGGATCTTGATCCTTCTTATAGTGTTTTTCACTCCTATTCTGGCTTCTAGGCCTCCTTTTTTGTATACAAGGGTATAGTCCCTTTCAAAAAACTATTTACCAACAATAAAAAAAAAAATTCTCTAATAGATTAAAAATTATATCTAAAGCATTATCTTGATAACTATTATTATAAGTTACAATCCCCCCTTGTGCTTGGTTCAGTAAGATATCAATCTTAGCTGGATGATTTACTAATGCAACATATAAAGTATACCTCTGGCTATGATTATCAAAATGATTATTTATCTCATTAATTGATACTTTTTCCCTTCGCACCTACTGTTTGAGCTGATTTATGCTAGGAATAACAACATCTTTGAAATGGGCTTTAGAGTCATTATCAATAGAGCTTTTAAAAAAAAAAATAATCTGATCACTTTCTGGAGAGGATGGATAGGATGTGGGGGTTAAAGGATCAACATTTGAGGCTTCATGTATTTAGTGTCCCGTTACGGGCCATAAGTGTCTTGCATTTTCTAGTGGCGTTTTTTCCTCTAGTTGGAACTCAAACTCGGAATGGTGGTATTCATGGAGGAGGTGGCATTGATTGAATAGAGGGTGATGAACGCACTGTCAAAGACAAATATCGTAGACATTACTAACTTATATAAAAATGTTTTAAAATAAAAAAAGTAACAATTTTATGCCTTGCTGAAGGGGAGCCTGTGGCATCTTTGACTGAAATGATTGTGCGAGTGATTATAGTGGTGGTGGAATAGGTTACACTTGTAGTGATTGAATAAATGCATGTGAATGAAGTGATTGTGTGGGTGATAATAGTATTGGTTTTTTAGGATGTTCATGTGAAGGAGGGTAGTCCAAAGTCCCGGTACAATGTTACATGGAAAATGGTAAATTGTAAAGGTAAAATGTAAAAAAACCAATAATGATTAATGTTAGGGGTAGTAAATTACGTCTTTTTCATTTAACTAATTGAAATTGAAGAGGCTAAGGGGATGATTGAGAATCCATGTCGGACTATGAATCTCTTGATGCTTCAACATGTTGTTGACCTCTTCCTCTTAATGTTGCTTTTTTTCGTGGAATGGTCAATTTTTTTTCTGTATAACGTAAATAAACAAATAGAAGTGAATAATCTTACTAACATAAAAAAAATATTTTGTAACGGTTGTATAATTTACTAACCTTTTGTTCTTCAATTGAAATGGACAATTTCTTCATCTTTTTATTCATGCAAGTAGGAGTGGGTTCACCATGTAAATTATGAAATTGCTCGAAATAAATAACAAGGATATAGTTTGTGGATAAAAAATTTGGGTTTTCAGCAACTTGAACATTGGAAATATCATCTTTCATCCTATGTGATAAGTATGTGCACCAATAATTTTTTTTCTTTCAGATCGTAGCAAGCATGTAGGAAACAACCCAATGGGGAATATTTTCTTGGCTACCTTGCAAAATGATTCTCACTTGAAAAAATGTTATCACGCCTCAAATAAATTTGTGTGCAACTCCTTGTACATCGACTCCTCATCTTGATTTATTGATATTTACTGCAAAAAATTCATTAAATAAAAAGTAAGCACAATTTATATCAAAATTAAAATGTTAAATAAAACTGATAAATTTAGAATAATTACAACTTGTACCATCTACTTGGAAATTGTAATAGGACTCAAGGAAAATACTATCATCTTCTATCAAAGTGGATTTTGGTTGTAACAATGCTGCAATTTTGGAAAGGAAGGCATGTCAATCAATGAATATATGTAAGATCAACACTAAATATTAATGTATGATCTAGCGAAATCACAGTGAATTGTATATCTACTATATTGAATAATGAAAGGAGGTATTTTAGGATGTTGTCATCTATCTCAAACCATGGCATGTTAACTAGTCCTTAAAATTTGCATTCTTGTACCCAATCCTTATATGTTTCATTAAATTGCAAGAGTACATTAATATGTGGGCACATTATGTTCTTGTATTGGATCTTGGGTAGGGCGGTGGCCTTGCTAGTTTGAGCTACCATGACATAGTTATGAAGGCTGGATGTGAAAATCAATACCTAAAAAAGTTGAATCGATACTTGAAGCAATTGAATTGAGACTTCGATTTTGTTTTAAAAGATTTGGAAAGTTGACCTTTGAGCCTTGACAATTGAATATGAAAATTGTAGGATGTGTGACCTATGAGAATTGAGATTTGAATATGTTGAGAGACTTGTGATCACTAAGTTAAATAAGAAAACTATAGGCTGTGTGAAACTTGTGAGCCCTGAGTTGAAATAACTTGAAATGGTAACATCTGAGCACTAAGTTGAGAAGGAAACATGATCTAAGAAATGAGTTGAAAAAGAGACATGTGAGAACTGTGAGAAGAGAGCAATAAGTTGTGATAAGTGTGAAAAATGAGCACATGATGGGGTATTTATGGGGCCAAGATTATGGTTTAGGTATTGGGACAAGTGACTAGAATAGCTAAAGACGTGTGACATCAAGGCTTAAGAAATGAGTGAAAGCATAGAAAAGGGATACACAACAAAATTTTTTTGAGACAAATGATAGAAAAGGATAGAGATGTGTGACAATTTTTTTTGGTGATGTACCATAAAAAATAATAGAGATACACTTCAACAATTTGTTGGACACATGACAAAAAAAGATAAGGTCGCATGACAAGAAATTTGTTGTTGCGTGACTAAATTTTTTTTGTTACATGACAAAAAATGTACTATTACGTGACAAGGGAATTGTTGTCATGTGACAAGGAACATTATATCATTTGAATAATGTATTCGCAAACCTCGAGAAATTCACCCGTGTCGTGAAAGTGGTTCTAGGGATATTTGTCAGGGATATTCCAGATCTAATTTATCAGAGGCTATCCCTAGAGCAAAGGGATTTTAATAATCAACCCCCACTACTTAGGATAAACCCTTAGCTACATGTCATGCTTTAAACTTCTTGAAATTTCTATCGATACCATACTTTTTTTGGTATACCTAGTTACACCAAATGATATTTATTCTTTTCGGAAGAGGGGTGAGATCCCAAGTATCATTATTCATGAGTGAGGAATTCTCCTTATCCATGGTGGAATCCCACTTAGGAATCTCATAAGCCTCCAAGAAATAATGAGGGATGGAAATGGAGGAGAAGGAGTGGGGTGTAGTGAACTCTGAAAGAGTCCATAGCTCATCCGAAGGATCCCCAATCCACTCTCCATTACTATGCAAAATCTTCCTAGCCTAACGAGGAACATGAGGAGAGTTAGGATTATAATATGTAGATTCTTCACTTGAGTGAGAAGGGAAAAATTAATCACGATCACTAATTTCATAATCGAAAGACTCCGAAGCACAAGGGTCATGAGGAGTAGAAGGATTAGGGAGATCAGAAAGAGAAGGAGGAGGAACACACTCAACAAAATCATCATCCAAAGATTAAGAGTCAAAATCAGAGAGAAAAAGGACCTCAACGGGTGGAAAATTAGAAGTCAAAGATGAATCCTCAAACTTCACACTTCTCCCAATATAAGTATGATGAGTAGTATGGTTAAAAATGTATAACCCTTTATGTCATCAAGACACCCTACAAAAATACAATGTATGGACTATGGTTCTAAGGCCTTTCATTTATTTTTAGGAATTGGGCCATAGAATTGGATCTGAAGACAAAAAAGTGCTTGACACCAAGTTTGTGTCCAAATGAGTCTTCAAAGGGTGTCATCCCTCTTACTGCCTTGTGTGGAACATGGTTATGAATGTAATAAGAACAGTTCATGGATTTAGCACAATAATGCAGAGGAAGGGATTTAGAGTGGACCATACAAGTTTTAATCTCTTTAAGAATTCAGTTATTCATTTCTGAAACTCTATTTTGCGAAGGGCTGTAAGAAACTGTACACTACAAAGTAATCCCTTCGAAGGTAAAAACTATTTGAACCGATTGCTCACATACTCACCTTCATTATTGGTTCAAAGAACCTTGATATAAATTTAATCCTATTTCTCAGCAAGAGCCTTGATGTATCTAAAGTTCTTGAAAAAATCATATTTCAAATTGAGAAAATACACCCAAGTGTAATGCAAAAAATCATCAATGAAGGAGATGGGAAAGGGAAAAAAATGTCAAATTAAAAAAGATCCAAAAGACGAGTAACTATCTAGGGTTTCATTTTCTAAAACTTTCTTTGGGGTGCTTCCTGAGGGCACAAACCTCACAAAGACCCTTAGAAAATTTGATGTGGGGTAACCTTTTGACCATTTTGTTTTGGATCAATTGTTCAAGGTAATGATAGTTAAGATGGCCAAAATGATCATGTCGTAACTTACTAACCTCATCTGCATGAGTGAGTAAGGAAGTGGGCATAAAATCATAAGAAAAGTGGGAGAATGTATACAACAATAAATGGTGATTCACCTTTCCCTCAACCACGGTGGAGTTAAAGTGAAGCTCACAAATAACCACTAAGTTAGGAAACAATTCCACTCGTATTCCTTCACTAAATTGAGTGATTTGATAAACCAATAGGAGATTGGTAGAGAGATTGGGAACACTTAACACTTGGTTAAATGATCCACTTGATTTGGGACATGCCACATGGATCAATGTTAGAGAAATAAATAGGTGAAGATCCCATGTGGTGGGAGGTACTTGAATATATAATCCACATCGACGAAGGAGAAAATATAGCTACAAGGGCCTTTCCTTTCTTCTTCTCATATTTAGACTCCTTTTCTTTGGAAGAATCAGACTTTAGAGTAGTTTATTTGATATACTTAGGAACACCTATATTATTCTTATCAATTAATGAGTTAGGTGGTCGATTTGTTTTCTCATACATCGATGCTATTTATGTCCATTCTTATTGCAATAGGAACACTTACACTTTTAATTCTCCGCTTTAGGCTCAAAAGTCAAACCGTTCTTGTTAGATTTGGTTTGGGTTTGGTTGGTCTTGGTTTCCTTCTTCGGTTGGTCATTTTTCTATTTCTTCTTTTCATGTTTCTTATCCTTTTGCTTAGAATTACTTTCTACAAGATCATGTGATTTGGATATGAGTTTCCCCATTTGAATGAGTTTTTCCTGTTCTCCAATGAGTTAGGACGAAGAAATTTCAAATGAGAGAGTTTTCTAAGAACTTCATATAACATGTTTGGTGGCATGGAAGGTTGAAACAAAAATGGAGTATTTGGGACCTAACTTAGAAATAATTGACAACATCAACTGTGCATATTTTTTCTCAACTCCACATTCCTTTAAGAGCAATATTGTGTAGAAAAAATAAGAGAATAAGTCATGTAGGTTATCAAAGTTTCTAGGAGTTAAGCCTAGCGGTTTGTTCTCCAACTGGTGTGCTCTCATGTCATCTTGTTTCCTAAACATATCTTCATGAACTTTCCAAGCTCATCGGGTGTTAAGGAAGAATCAATGCAGAAGAGAAAGTCAAGAGAGAGAGAGAGAGAGAGACATACAAAGAAGAATTAAGGCCTCATTGCATCAGTTTAACAACTTAGATTTTTGGGCTCATCCTCAGGTTCAGTCTCTATTCCCACAGTGATAAGAAACAACCCTTTACCCCCTAGCTTAATAATTATCTTTGATCTCCATTTAAATAAATTAGACGACGTAAGAAAAATATCTTAATGATCATCCAATATGAAGAGAGAGCAGGAAGAAATGTGTAAAGAAGGAAATAATCACAACCACCCCAGAAAAATATTTTCACCCCCTGTTTGCGACACTTTATAGTTTAGTGCATTGATCAAAATCAGGTGCGAATGTGCATCATGAAGCAATTGATCACTAACCTTGCAATAAATGCAACAACATGTAAGTGTGGAGATCACAATCAAGTTTCGACAATCTTGAAAGTTTGACATCGTAAGAAAGCACAAAATGATGTGAAAATAAGAGAAGGGAGGAAAAAAAGTCTTATATGAGAAAATAGCGTCTCACGTTGCAAGAGAAACTCCCTTGCCACAAGGCTGTGGCGAATGCGCTCACTAACCCAAAAGTAATAACATGAGTGATTATAATGTAATAATGACTCGAAATAAGCCGAAGGGCTTCCAAAAAGAAAGAAAAGAGACTAAGAAGGAACAAAAAATGCTCTAAAATGTGCTACACACTTCACAAAAGAGTTAGTGACTAGAAACGTCTAATAACACTATATTTCACAATTTTAATTTTCTAATTAATTTAATTTTAAAAATTAAAATAATTTATAAAAAATAACGCTATAAAAATATTAATCTCCTTTTAAATTATTTACCTCATAATAAAAAAAATGACCTTACCTTTAAAAATAATCACCCTTCATTTAAAATATTAAGCCCTAATTAAATTTAATTAGAAGATAATATTAAAATTAGGCTACACAAAATAGAATATAACTTAAAGTTTTTTTTAAACAAGAAAATCTAATAATAAAACACGGGCATTTGAAATTTAAAAGGGGAGAGGGAAGATTCAATTTGGTTAAAGCGGTAGAGGAGGTAGTCAAGGGAGACATGGGAGTCTCCATGTAGCAAAGGAACATGTCTACAAGGAACTCAATGTAGGAGGTAGGATAAGATTGAGTGTGAGAGAGTAAAGTAAAACACATGTAATGCAGGGACAGAGTAGGTGTAATCAATGGAACATGGTTGAAAGGAGAGTCGAGCTTGGGCCAAGAAAAACATGATAGCCCCAATCAAGGTTGAGTGAAACACGAGCCAAGTATAGGTCAAGGGCCAGGACACATGGCAAACAGGGAAATATGATGGTGTATGAAAGGAAGATAAATGTAGAGCACGTTCATGGAATATGAGCTTGCAATGTAAGTATACCAACACATACAGAACATGCAAGATCCATCTAAAATGACGAGAAAAAGAAAGAACACATGTAACTCGTAAAACAAGGTTTAAGCCGGGGAATACATGGATGGGATGATCTAAGAACAAGCTCAACTTATCCAAACCAAACATGATTGAGTAAGGAATAAGAAAGGGAAATACAAAAATCATGAAGTATGGCTCAAAAAAAGTAGGAAAAATAAGAAAACTAACCAACAAGATTGAGCCGATGCACAACTCATTAAGCCAAAACACCAACTTGACTTGTTAACAAAGATCCAACACTGCCGAGCTAAAGGAAACTTACCGAGGGAGCTCACCAGGGATCTTACTGAGCTTTGCATAAGATCAATATAGCTAGGAGGGAGAAGGAGCATGTCAGAAAAGGGGAAAGGAGGATGCAGGGCAGCAGGAGCAGAGAAGAAAATTTTAATAATTTAAAAAAATTAAATGAAAATTAAAATAACTACATCATAAATACCTCTAAACCAATTTTCCTTTAAAGTTAGATGTAGCTAGCTAAATATGGTGGGGAAACACTTGAAAAATGAAAATGTAAAAAACCCCCAAAATAGAAAAAATTACAAACAAAAAATTGTTAAACCAAATTAAAAAAATTCCAAAGATGATAAAAAACTTGAATGAGAAACATGAAAAACAAAACCGGAAGTAATTAACAACCAGATAAAATTAAGTGTACGTTTACCAAATTGTAACTCTAATACCATGTGAGATTATTATGTGAGGATCAATATGGAAACCTGTGCACATCAAAGAGGTTGCACTCCAACGATGGTGTGAAAGCTCCAAGTAATCAACAAGCGTAATTGAACAACAAAGACTATCATGCATGAAAGAATAGGTTTACTCATTCTCATAGATCGAAAGAAGGGTACATATGGGAGTGCTATGTAACTTCCACCCTTGAAAAATCAAACCCTCCATGAGGGAAAGAGGAGTTACAATTTAAAAATGGAATGTAACTCCTATGACACCACTGACACATATGATAATGAAAAATTCTATGAAAAAATATGTCATGTGTCATATAATTGAACTCACCTAAGTGAGATGACTCACCATGTGAGGTGGAGAAGACCCCAAGTGATGATGAGGAAAGTAACACACACCAATATAAGTCATCATCAGATTTCCATAATATTCTCACTTAATTAAATCAAATGAAGAAAGAGCCACATAATCCCATGAGATAATTTGTGGCCAAATTAAACAAGTTGATTAAAAATATTCTTACTAGTTCTCATCCTACTGCAGATAACAAAATAGGTTCCTCATAAATGCCCAATTTCCAGAAGTTGGATTCATGTTGTGGAGATCTCAACCAAAAAAATTGAATAATACTCAAGAAATTTCCATTGAAGTGGAAAATGATCTTATCATGTTAGGGAAGATCAAGCACCAATAAAAAAAATAAGGTTTAGAATTCCCAGTATGATGGCACTGATCTTTTGCTAAAAAAATTGGTCAATGAGATGGATTTAATAAAGAATAAAATGGATCAACATGTTACATATCAAAACCATAACTAGAATAAGATTGTTGGAGCAAAAAAAAGGATTTAATTAGAAGATCCACCTGTAAATGCAACATGTCAAACAAGAAAAGATGAAGAAGATGAAATTATTGAAGAAGAAACTGCAGGATAATAAGAAGTTGAATATGAAAACATTGGGTATTTTGAATACCCATCTGATGAATATCTCAAGGATTCCATGGATGATATGAATAAATACTCTTGTGTAGTGTGTAATAACTAACAAGCACAAAAATAGACCTCTTCCTTGGCTGCCCAAGAAAAAAATCTGAATCCTCCAAAGGAGACTTTACAAAAAACAACAATAAAATGAGGATCACCACTTCCCACTTCCATGTAATCAACCAAGAATAAGTACGAGACAACCTCAACCAATGTCACATCCACTTCTCCGAGTAAGTTTCCTTTATCTCCCTTGATCAGCTCATATGCTACTTTTGCTTCTTCTGCTTCTAATAATGTAACACCTATACTTGTCAAGGATGCCATTATTCTCAAAGTATACACTTCTTCATACTTTTACATCACTGACCGTGTTAAGAAATCCAAAGTCCAAATTTATGAGTTTGAGTATCTTAGAACTCATCCCAAGAAATTTGATAAACTTGTCCAGTTTATCAAAGGAATTAGTTCAAATTCTAGTCCCATAAATGCCATCACCAAAGAACCACTTCCCGCTCCTAGTATCACTCTTTCTCAGAAAATTTTCACCTCGACATCTTCCACTTCTGAGATAGTAGAACCATTATACCTTTCTTTTCCTATCAATAGGTACAAACTAAGAAACTACATCCTTAACTTTGGTGTCTTTGACAACATCATGCCTGCCATAGCTTCTAAGGATCTTGGTCTCACTCTCACCCCTTCTATTGGTAAGTGTTACTCAATGGAAAAGAAGTACCTCTCATCGACCAAGTCAAATATTCTCAAGTGACATTTTTAGACTTTACAAAGAATAAAATCAAGATGAAAATACTTGTAGCCAATATTCTAGCTTTAAATGGGATGATGCTGAGTTGGAGTTCTTGTCAAGATGTTGGTGGAGATATAGATATGGATTGGTCCTATTCCACCATAATATTGAATGGTAAAATGAAGAATCTCCTTCTAATAAGAAATATGAAATATACCGTTTAAAAGGATGATGACCCAAGGGAAGACATTTTATACTAAGATTAATGATATGATAATCAATTCATAACTTTAGAGGAAGCTGTTGAACTAACCATATTAATTGAGGATTACCCAAATTTGATAGATCTAGTTGCAAAAATTCATTATGATTTGGTGGAACAAGAATTTGACATTGTTCAATTCCCATTGAATACAGATACAAACTCTCTGCTTGGTGAAGATGATGATAATGGATGTCTTGAATCGCAATAAAAAAAACCTCAAGATGATAAGAAATGCAGGTCATGAAGGAAAAATGACATAAAATAACCTCTTTCCAAGTGAGTCTCAAGTTTTTTATGATATTCTCAAAATCTAGCATGAATATTTGTTTGGTGAGTGTGATTGTGAATATGAATCTTTCTCTTTTTCATTTGGAGAAGAGGACCTTATCAATGAGGAACAAATAAATGAAAAGGTATTTCAATAGCTCAAGGATGATTTCACTCAAGAAGAAGATATCTTCATCATAGAGATGACTATTTTAGTTCAAGATGATAAAGATAAGGAAAGAGACGATCTTGATATTTCAGCCCCAACCTCATGCTTGTTATCCTTTCAAGAGGATTAGACACTCTACAAGTTACATCATAGTAAGAAACATACCAAGAATGAGATGGTATGTGTGAAGGAGAACCTTTTGGAACAACATGTAAACATGAAGCACTAAGAAACCTATGATGGTATTTGAAACATTGAGGACTCTACCAAGAACCAATTCATGGGAATAATGGTCATGCAAAGCATGACAAGAAAAGAGAAAACACCCATTAGAGAGCACAAGACTAGTTGTGGACATAGAAAGCCAAACATGATCAAGAATCAATCTGGTAGCATTAGTAATAGGAAAAATGGGAAATCAAAAGAAAGAGTGAATATAAAAAAATATTGGCAAATGGGAATGGAAGTTTGGAACAACAAATATAATGGGCTATCTAGATGGATTTTCATTTTCCGGAAGAGATATACAAAAATTATCAAGATGAAACATGAAAATTTATCCTTCTCAGGAGTATATATATATCTCCCAACAACTGGATTTCCCAAGTATTTGGGTAAGGGTTCTTACTTCATTGAACTAGTGAATGGGTTTGTGGAGAAAAATCATAAAATTCTACCCATGCATGGGTAGCATTTGAAGAAGTACAAGCAATGATAGCGGATTGTCCCTCGCATGTAACATAGGTGATTTAGGGATATCATGTCTATTCAATCACTTCCAAGTCAAGATATTTTAAGACAAGCTTATAGAGAAGCCTAGGCATGTTTTGTGTTTTTTTGGTCTTTCTAAGGCTAGTGCACACCCCCCCAGAGTGGAATGAAAGAATAAAATTCATCAAGGAGGTATATCAAATAGCTAAGAACATTGTACAACTAGTTTTGGAAGATTTTGGACAGTTTCAGCAAAAGTGGATTTTAGAGGGTGAAGCAACTTGCAGTGTACAAACAACCCTTGAGCTTGGGAAGTGATTTTGGAAGTTTTTTGAAGATTTGGAAGTCAAACAAAACATATTTGGAATGGTATTTCAGAGATCTAAATGATGATGGTTTTATATATTTCAAAAGATAAAATAATTTCTACCCATGGTCTAATTTAAGCAATTACAGTTATATGAGCCCAAAACAAAAGCCTATTTTCTAGGAGATTTTAATAATAAAGGTATGAGAACCCTCCCATTATATTCAAAAAGACATTTATATTCAATTTAATATAACGAAGTGATGGAAAGGCCTCTGAACACTCAAGTTGTGCCTCCATCAAGTTGCTCCCTAAGAACTCGAGGAATCTTGACTTGGGAAATTGAGGGGACCTTCATGAAGAAGTAGGAGAAATCAGGTATTTTAAAGTTCTAGGGCACTTGAAATTATTTTTATACATCCCTCTTCTTTCCTCTAGGCCTAAAAAATCTAAACAATTAGAAAAAATTGGGAAAAAATGAATTTGGGTCAAAATCAGTGTATTGCGGACTGGTAAAGATTTTTGGGAACTAAGGTTGCATTTGGAACTAGTTCCATGTGGGAGAATTTGAGTCGTAGTACAAGGGTTTTAGATAAGGTGATAGTGTGTTACAGAAGGAAGGTGATGCAAGATAATTGAGTGTAAAGGAACATGTTCGCTAAGGTCTAAGTTCTTGACATTAGCTTTGAAGCCACAAGGAAAAGGATTTAATATGCAAGTGTATTCTAAGTCCCATCAGAACAAGTTATTTTGGGTCACGATTTCCCCAAACTGAATTTTAACCCATAAAAAGGAGTCTAGGAGAGGTTTATGTGTATTAAAAAAAAGAGTTATGCGGGGAAACTAGGTTAAAATGGAACTATTCCCATAGGTTGTTGGTTCGGGGACATTAGATCCACATTGAAGGGAAGTGAAAATAGGGCACAAAGGAAAAATTAGCATGACGATAGTGTTGTGTGGGTGGTGGGCACATAGCAGGAACAAAGTTAAATTTGGGAGAACATTGAGCTGTGGGAACCGAGTGAGGATTGGGAACGTTCCCATGGGGAGTTAATTCTTTGTGAGGTGATTAAGGTTGTAAGCAAAAATTAGTGTAACATGAGTGAGTTAACATTGTGGATAAATAAAGGGATGCAGGTACAAAATGGATGGGAGGAATGAGTTCCCCAAATTATGAGCTGAAATGCATTAAACAATGTGGGAATTTCAAAAAAAAAGTGAAGGCCAATAGGTAGTACAATGGTGGAAAATATAGGCTACAAGTGGAACAGTCTCCACATTTCTCTCAGTTTCCTGTAGACTTCTGAAATATTTGCACCAATAGAGGAAAGAGAAAAATAATTTAAATGTGGACTTCTCCATGTTCTCCACTCTCCACTTCTAGGAACCTATGTTACTCCATTAACTCCACTAGACCTACAGGGGCATAACTTTACTGTCAGGTTGTCCAACCATTTGACAAAATTAGACTTTTTCAAGAGGTATTTTCATCTTCTTCATCATGAAAACAAAAAATCTAGAATTTTCAAGGAAAAAGAAAGGTCACGGAATGGAATAGGAACGTGAAGAGTCACCTGTGAGGGAAGATGAGTTCAGTCACATTCACACTTGCTATAAACTTAGGATTCGTGCCCTCTCCAGTTCCAATGGATCCTAGATTTTGAGAATTTCCTTATCTCTATACCTGTTTGCGAAAGAATTTGGACCCAAAAATCCTCATGATAGCACCTTAGTTGAAATTTATATCAATGCACAAGAAACGATAATTTTAATTTCTTCCATTTTATATTTTAGACTTATATTTCCAGCCACTTCATGTACTTTTATACACTTTGTAAATTCATAATTTGAAATGGAGAGGACACTTGATGCATCCTCGATAGATGAATCATACATAACTTTGTGTTTTAATTACATTGGTCCTACTCCAGCTTCATTGTTGAGATATAAAACATGATATTGATGTGTTGATAATACTCTAGTTACTGAGGTGTGAAACCTATGCATTTATCTGACTCACCACAGTAACCTTCCTTCCCTAATTTCTCTAGAAATTTACCCCTCATCACCATGATTTCCTCCTTTGTACCCCACATAAGCACTTTTCCATAGGTTCAATAGAGTGTCCCTGTGTGATCCCTAACCAATTTGTCCAATGATCCACAACATTTAGATTAGGATTAGATTAGTTACATTCAATAATGGGAGCTGCACCATTCAATGCATAGGGGTGTGGACCTGTGAATGTTAGTGGAGACACCTAATTTTCCCAATTGAAAAAAATTATCACCAACAATTTTTAGCGACTCCGTTGGGGAGAGATTTTCCCAAGTTCACCAAAAAATATCTTTATCAAAAAAATAAAAAAAATAGAAAAAAAGTATATATTAAAAAAAATCAGATTTCAAGGGAAAATCATTTTTGAAGGTGACTCTGTTAAGGATTGAATCCATGTCACGTTCATTTCCTGCAACACAATAAAGAACTTTCTAGAATGGAGAGAAGTACTAATGAGTGACAATTCAAAAGAAGAAGAAGAGGATTGCTAAGAAATGTAAACTTTTTGATCAACCATAATTCTATATCATTTCTTGAAAATCCATGAAAGTTGAAGGAAAGAAGGCTCGCACCTATCTCCAAAGAAACTAGGACAATAATTTCCAAAATGGATAAAATTATTGCTTGTGAAGATCTCATCATCAAATCATGGTGGTTACAATTCAAGAAGAGCACTTCTAGAGGAAAGAATATGGGAATTACTGTCATTGATGATCAAGAATCTAAGGGATGGATGAAGAAAATCCAGAAGAGATACGAAAGGTTGTATGAATGAAAGGATGACAAAAAATCCACTGAAGGTAATTTTTTCAACATCACGTAGTTGACCAAGAAACTCATGACATTATCTTTCATCTCCCTTCCTCTAGATGAATTCCTTGCATACAATGATGAAGAAATGAACATTTGAGTTAGTAATATGTGTAAAGTCTTATGAGTGCAGTAGAGGTAGATTTTGACCCCGAAGCCTATGAGGAAGTTTAGAAATAGTCATTGGCATCACTAGGAAGGATATGAACATCTTGAAGCACTTCGTCAAGTGGAGGAAGAAGACGATATTTTACCTATAGAGGAAGACCCTGATGATTGTCTGTACTATGAGGTGTTTGTCCCTGGAAGATTTTTGGACACTTATGAGGATTGTATTATCTTGGGACCTTCTAATGAGAACCAAATATTTACCATGGAGGATGATGAAGAATACATGATAGTTAAATCTCCATTCATCAACTCATTTTGGCTTGAGCCAAAAATTGTTGACAAAACAATGAATTTGGGTAAGGAATCTCCTTATTGTGCAACAAAAGACCTAATTATTTCCATAGATCCACCAAAAATGAAGAATTTCAAGAAGCATCTCCTACATCTCAGACTCAAGATGACAAGTTTGAGGTAATCATGGAAAATATCCTTTCAAATTATGATATTTTAAGTTACAAACATGGATATCGATTCTAGTTTTGAAGAATCAAATTTACTCTTCTCAATTCGATCATAGATGAAAAAATGAAGATGATATGCTAATTTCCTTTTCAAGGCCAAAGAGATACGAGAAATTTTAGTGGCAACCTCTGAATTGATATTGAGTATGGTTCATACTCTTTATTCTTACCCAAGAACATACATGTTTGTATACTGGTTCGCCATGGTTGATAAATCCTTGCTTGCTTCTGTAACTAAAGTGCCAGTTCATTGATAGTTGATTCTTGTTTTGAAGACGGTGTACATCTAATTAGAACTAAGTAATCATGTTTGCTATAAATGTTATTTTATATCTTCTAAAATTGGATACAGTCATATTATGGAAATTATGAATTGGTATTGAAGTATTTCATATACTCTTTATGTTGAACTTTAACGTACATTGTGTATACTAGTGAAGGAAATAAATTTAGTTTTTTGAGACTATGCCAGTACACTACCTAATTTTCATCATTGAACTATGTTTCTTAGTCTATTTCATTACTAATATAGGAATAACCATACCTTGGATCAATTGTAGTGATACAAGGCATGCCTATGATGTTTTGATCATATTTTTAAAGCCAGGTCAGCACATTTGATTACTGATATGTTTTCGTACTCAGGCTTGCATTTTAGGAGATCGGTGGGGTGTCCTACAACATCTTAGGGATGCATGCTTCTATGTGATCTAATTACCTTGTTGTGATAAAATTAATTAAGGTAATGTCTTTTGATTATTGTATGGAACCTAAATAATCTAAATGCATTTGATTTATTTACATTATCCTTAACCTAAGTTAAGGTGAATGCATTTTTTTGAAAGGTATTAATTCTTAAAAAATATTATCCGAAGTCATGTGATATTAAATTACCCAAAGATATTATGGGAATTTACTAAAGTCCTAAGCTATGGTTGCATCTAGGCTAAAGATGCCTAACCTAGGTGGCATCGAACTAACCTAAGGATGAGTATAGTTAGCTTAGATGGAAAGTTAAGAGAATGGGTTAGTGGCACCATTCCAAA
The DNA here is from genome assembly GCA_019776745.2 of Taxus chinensis. Lineage (NCBI taxonomy): Eukaryota > Viridiplantae > Streptophyta > Pinopsida > Cupressales > Taxaceae > Taxus > Taxus chinensis. Next base: position 60,456,348 of record CM034152.1, on the reverse strand, counting down.
GGCGTATTGGGAAGTTTAAATGGATCATTTAATGTTTTTTTGCCACCAATTTTAGTCAGGGCATGGTTTATGATTGAATATGCTAAAACAAAACTCTGCTTAGCTTTGGTAAATGAATTGTTAACTGTTAGTTATAACTAATAATGGGTTGGAAATTGGTGGGAATATCGAAGGCCACTGGCAGTCCAAATCACATCAATTATTCTCAACCCTTGAGTAAAAACCACCTAGGAATTGACAAGATGTGTTTGTGGAAAAAGGAAATGTTTTTTTTTTGTTTTGCATTTGGATTTTTTCGAGCACTATGGCTCTGCATGTAGTTTTCCCATTTTTCAAACTATCGGTTTGATTCTGTTACAAACTCAAGTTTTCCATTACATGACGGAAATAATGGAAAAAATGTATTGTGGAAAATATAAAGGAAAAATGGTGGAATTTTTAGAAGATTTGGTTGGATTTTTTAGTAAAGAACTTGCAGTGAAAGCTTCACAGAAAAGTTGGAGGCATGGAAAAGAAATCAGGATCACTACCAGGCATGATAAGCTCCATCTCTTTAAGATTTCTTCCTTTATTTAATGATTTCATAGAAAGAATTCTGCTCTTTGTGAAATCACTTATGAGATTAGGTTTCGTTTTTGTGTATTTCTTTGCTTCTCCTTGATCCTTTGTGTTTTCTTGAAAGTTATGGGTTTATGGCTGATAGAAACTACTCAATATGGTATGAAGGCTGTTATACATTGAAACAGGGTTTTAAAACGATTGTGAAATGACTGTGTTTGCAAAATATGGAACGGTGAATGATTTTTAAAGTCGATTCTGTGTTATCTTTACTACTGATTGATATATCTCATTGTATATTTCAATCTTTTGGTGTTAAATGATAGCACTAGTTTTTGGGTTGAAGTATTCATGGAATTTTGATGATGATTCTATTTGCTTGAGAAACTAGGTTTTAAAATAGATAGATATTTTGTCAAATTTTTCAATGCTTGATTTCATCTTCTTGTTTCAGGTTTTTTGATAATTCGTTTATGGATTTGAGTTTGTGACTTATCTTTTGTTTAAAATTGGTGAAATAAGCTTTGACCCATTCTAGGTATTCTCAATGGGGATATTTCGAGCTCTTCTCTACATGCATAATGGTGAGGGTGAATGGTAAAGTTTCATATCTCCCTTTTTAGTTGTGTTTTATTTAGTTATTCACCCTTCTTATCAGGTTGGCTTAAATCTAGGTACTTATTTGAATATTGTTTGTCTTAGGTCTTCTTGTCATTAGCTCTTGGGTTACACACTTCTTTTATTTAAGAGGCTCCCTTGAGCTCTAGTTAGTTGATGAATTTCTTGGGTTGGATATCGATTGTTTTGTAATTGATTATTGTTTAAATATTTTAAGATTTTGTGGATATTGGGTCAATAGTTTGATCCCAGAGAATGAATTCTTTGGTGACTGAAACTTATCATTTATTAACTTATATCCTCTTGCAAAAGGTCTCATTAGAGACAGTGCTCATATTTTGGGTTGGTTTTTGATGAGCTGGGCATTGGGAAATTTGCTGTGAACATTTTTAGGGAATATAACCTTTGAGTCTGGGACTCTAATCTTAAATTGGTGAAGGTCGTATCCTATTCAATTGATATTTTTATGTTGTTCATTATTATTATCTTATAAGTAATTGTTATGCGAGTTGATTATGAATTCAACTATAGTTTTGATCCTCTTAGGCTCGTAGTCTAGTAAGACTCCTTTTGTTCGACTTGGTTGGATTGAATTGTGTTAATCAATTGGATTTGGATCTCTGTTTCGTTATGTTTCACTGGAATTTTCTTGAGTTATTTATCTTTGTGTTCCCTCTTGTAAATCATCTTGTTAATGGAATATTTTCTTTGTAACCCCACCTATTGGGATTTATTGTGTTTGTATTCAATTCATGCCGGGTCATTCCTTTTTTATATTAACCACTTATGGATTGGTGATAGGGAAATGGGTTAAGGGCTTCGTGGATTAGTTCAATACTGTTAAGGATTGAAGGAAATCATGGATTCTTTATTGATTATTTTCTATGATAGTTGGTTGCAGTTTTAAATGTTATCATGATTGAGATGAATTTCATAACTACAATATAGATGGAATTAACCTTGTTTGATTACTTGAATTATTTTATAAATTGGTAATAAAGAGACTTAATTGACTTTATTTCTATATCTGACACTATGGATTTTTGGGAAGACCTTTTAATTGTTCTTATTTTAGTACTTAGAACATTTTCATAATCAACAGTGTTCCTTTTATGAAACTGGTTAGATAAAACATATTTTGTTTTAATGTTTTAGTACTTATCATGCTCAGTTCTTGTGAACTGACTCATGCTAACAATTTTGCAGATGGACTTCGTGAAAAGTGAAAGGAGAAAGACTTATAAAAAGTTGCATTTGTTTTATTAACGAAGTCATGTATTTTATTTTGGATACTTAATGTATTGAAATAATCTCGAAAGGAACTTGTTGGAAAAACTTGAGGGCATATCACATTAGTATTTTGTATTGCTGAGAAATGTTTTCTTAAAGTCTATGAAATACTTATTAAGTATGGAATGAAGTGAATTCCTTTTCTGATAATGAATTGTTTATATAGTGGTTTGTGATAACTAGCTTATATATGCTGCATATATGAATTAGATATGATTAATATTCCCAAAGTATTAGCATACATGACTTAATAGTTATCTAAAGAATTATCTGAACCAATTAATTAAGGGGTAATGGTTAGACTATGATGATTATAATATATAAGCCCTTATTCAAAAATGGGAATAAGAATAGTATACTATAAAGATGGATGTATATTCTTATTAAATTTATTCTCTTTATGTTTTCCAAATTAATGAAAAGGACGTTAGTCCTTAATTAGGAAGAAGAAAATACTTCCTTATCATCATTAAATAAAAACCAAGTATGTTATCCTTATTTATGTGATAAATTATAGATCAATATTGTTGTTGGGATGCATGCTCTACTTTATGGGAATGGTAATGGTAATTGGAAAGTATATAAGAATTGTAAGATGGATTAAAATATATGAAAAAATTAAGAATAATTAATAAGTTTTCAATCAAAATCGTTTACATTGATAAAATTAAGCAAAAAGACTTAATGTTCTTACTTATTTGATTCTAAATGAGATTTAATGCTCAATGAAAATAATGGTTAAGGATTAAAGAGTTCATAAGCATGAACACAAATTTTATCTTCATACCTTCAAATGGTGTAAAAGTGCATTTAAGATCCTTTCTTATTGGATCAAACATAGATAATTAGTGGACCCCTAGGTTCGATGTGTAATTATTAATTAAACAAATAAATAAGCTGAAGTTTGATAAAATTTAATTAATATTAAGTATGTCAGTTCCATTAGAGGAACTTAGTAGGTTATTGTAGTGTAGTTGCTGCTATAGAGTACCCTCTTAATGATGGATGTCATTAGGAGGATACTGTGAAGCAGTCACTAGGCTTCAACAACCCACTCAGTTCATCTAGCTCAATTGTCCTAAGTGGAACTTTGATTCATAGTCTTACTCTAAACTGAGATAGGCATATGGACAAGTGTAGATGTCAAATCATCTTGAACTAGGGTAAATAAACACAATCAAATCGATGAGAATTAATTTTAGTATGTCTATTTATCCTTACTCACAATGGGTGGACTACAACTCTAGTGTATGTGAGTTGTCCCTATTTAGTGTGAAACTCTGACTCGGATTGGTTAAAATAATTCAAGGCAGACAAATATAGATAACAGATCGGGTGGGGTGAAAGAAATATTCCTATTGTCGAGTATTCCATCTTAGAATGTAAACATGGTAAACACATTTAGAACTTTGGCCAAAGTATCACAAATTTCTTATTACATTTTCTTATATCACCTAGTCTAAGTTACGAGATTTCAAATGAGTATTAGTAACAAATACTCAGATAGGATTCTTAGATAGAACACTTGAGTGACCCGTAATGGGTAAAGGAACCAAAGTATACATTGTATAGACAAGAACAAGTTAAACATGAGAGATCGGTTAAATACTGAGTCATCAAATGAGAGATCAGTGTAACACTGAGTCATTACAGCTGCATATGGGTTTCTGTTATGAGATGGAATGAAAATGGAATGTGTATTTTGAATTGTATGAATTTAGAATAGAGAACATCATGTAATTTTTTTTGTTATTTCTAAGTGATAAAACTGGATGTTACATTTTTGTATCAGAGCCGAGGGTTATAGCTCTTGGGCCTATTGAGTCCATATCTGATAAAAAATCAATTTATTATTAACAAAAAATGGTTAAAATAAGGGTAGGTGCTGTAAATAATCTGCCTCCAAGTGGAGAGACAACTACCACAAAAAAACTTGATGAGATTCTTGTTGCCCTGTTGGACACAAGAGACCGTCTTGCTGGGTAATGAAGAGGAGGAAGATGATGATGATAATAAAAATCGGCCACCTCTAGGAAATAACACCAATGCTGGAAATCTGGGTGTTGGTAATGAGAATACAACAATTAAAAATGCTGCAAATGCCAATAATAACGCTGCAAATGCACCTAATCTGCTTGAAAATAAAAAAGAAAGATTGATAGTTGAACTTACTAATGACATAAAAAGAATAAGTTGACCAAAATTTTATGGCACTACATTGGGGGATGAGGCTTAGAATTGGATCAGTGAAATGGAGAAGTACTTTACAATAAGGAACTTCTTGAAAGAAACTAAGGCAATATGGAGAGCTTACCAGCTTTCCCATGAAGCACCCTCCAGGTGGGAAAACCATAAGGATGGAATGAACATTAATGAAACATGAATTACATGGGATAAATTTAAGGGATACTTTAGGAACATTGGCTACCACGACTCTATTATGATAAAAAAATAGTAAAATTTCAAAATTTAGTATAAGAAAAATTAACTAGATAACTGCGTATCGGGAGAGGTTTGCCAAACTTCTTAAGTATGTTCCAAAATATCAAACTGACAAAAATTTTAGGATACACAAGCTCATCATGGGGTTGAATCCTGTCATTGGAGGAGAGGTAGATGTACACAACCCAACCACGATGGAAGGGGTTGTATAAAAAGCCATACGGAAAGAACAAACATTGACGAAAATTTCTGTAGATAAAGAGGAAAATCAAAAGAGAATTACCAATTCTTCTTCATCACTTGCACCTAAGAAGGTGGCATGGAAAATTTTTGGAGTTAAAAACAAGTTTGTGGCTGATAAAAATAAAAAAAAAAAAAAAAACAACAAATAAACCTGCTGTACAATGACAATAGAAACAATTTTGTAAAGAATAACTATAATGGACAAAAAACTTATGGAGGTCAAAACAATAATTTCAAGACAGGAAATAATTTTGAGCCAAAAAGGGGACATGTAGGGGGTTGTTTTAACTATGGTAAGGATCACTATGCAAATCAGTGCCCTCTAAAGAAAGATGATAATAACCAACAACATGAGATACATGCTGCGGTAGCTAATAAGCAAGTTATGCCCATAGAAGTGCCAGGTAAATTATTTGGTACACCTGTTACTATAATTTTTGATAATGGTGCTACAAAATGTTTCATTTTTAATAAATTAGCTACAAAATTAAAAAGAAAATATGGAATAATGGAATTTTTTTGGATTGTTCATTATGGTAATAATGTTGTCCATACTATTAGTAAATGTCTATTTGGATCAGTTTTAGAATTACTAAGTTTTTCTACAAAAGTAACCCTTTATGTTGCTCTTTTGGGGTCATATGATGTCATTATTGGTGTTAACTTGTTTGCTGAACATAAAGCAAAAATTGATTGTTTTGAAAAACACATTAGATGCCTTGATGATCTACAGAAAACAACAGACATTCAAGGCGTAAATCAAGAAATTTCAGTTAGGAAATTGTCAGCTATACAACTTAAGAAGGCCAAAAATAAAGGTTGCATGTTATATGCAGTAAAAATTTATGAAACAACAGAAGGAGATAGTAGTTTCTTGGAAAAGTATCTGTTGTTAAGGGATTTCAGCAATGTACTTCCAGAAGAACTACCTGGTCTTTCACCTAAATGAGATTTTGACTTCAAAATAGAAATCAAACCTAGAAACTGAACCTATTTCCAAGGCACCTTACCACTATGAATACAATTGAAATTAGTGGAACTTAAGGCATAGTTACAAGAACTATTGTCTAAAGGCTTGATGAAAGACCGAGTGTCTCACCTTGGGGAGCACCGTAGAGTAATCTATGTGAAAGAGAAGGATGGAACACTTAGACTTTATATTGATTATTGAATGTTAAACACAGCCACATGATCAAAAATAGATAAGGTTCTTCCTAGGATTGATGATTTGTTTGATCAGATGCAGTGGTGCATCAGTTTATTCAAATATATATCTTCATTCTGGATATCATCAATTGATAATTAAGGATGAGTATATTCATAAAAAAACTTTTAGAATAAGGTATGGACATTATGAATTCATTGTTTTACCTTTTGGTTTGACAAATGCACTTGCAATTTTCATGAATTTGATGAATAATGTCTTTTAAGAATACTTGGGCAATTTTTTACTTGTTTTCTTGGATGATATTATTATCTATTCTAAGAGCATTGAGGAGCATTTGAGAATTTTACTTGAGATTTTGAGAAAAATAAAGTTGTATGGTAAGTTGTCCAAATGTTCTTTTTATGAAAAAAAAGTGCATTATTTAGGACATGTCATAAGCAAAGAAGGAATAACAGTTGATCCATGAAATATTTCTGCCATAAATGAATGGCTTGCACCTAAAAATGTACATGAAGTTAGAAGCTTCATGGGGCTTGCCAGATATTATAGAAAATATGTTAAGGAATTTTCAAAAGTCACTGCCCTGATTAATTTGTTACAAAAGAAAGACAAAAAGTTTGTGTGGAGTGATAAATGCGAACCAACATTAAAAAATATAAAGGAACAACTAACTTCTACACCTATTTTGACTATTCTAGATCCAAATGGAAGCTTTACGGTAGTAATAGATGCTTCCAAAGAAGGAGTAAGAGATATATTGTTACAATATGATCATGCTATAGCTTATGAGAGAAGGAAACTCAAGATACATGAGTTGAACTATACTCCCCATGACCTAGAGCTTGCTTCCATAGTTCATGCACTTCAAGTATGGAGGCATTATCTCTTAGGTAGACCTTTTGAGTTAAAAACTTACCACCTTGGGCTGAAGTATATTTTTAGTCAGACAAATCTGAATGCAATACATCGAAGATGATTAGAGTTTTTGACAGAATATGATTTTGTGGGACACCGTAACCCACACCCAAGTGTAACCAAAAATTAGGAATTTTTTTTTAAAGTGATTACTAACAATACTAAAACTAATGCTACAAAATCGATTCCCGAAATTATTTACTTTAAACTAAATTGGTTTACCCAATTACTCACTCCCCAGCCCAAACCAATTTTATTTATTTAGTCTCTATTAAGTTTACTAAGGACACCCTAATAAGAGTCTACACCCATTTTTAATTAATTAGGTTTCCCCTTTTTAGTTTATTTACCCACACACCACACACCTTATTAAACTTTATTTCCATCCCCCTTTACATTTAAAAAACACTTCAAGGCTCCAAAGTATGTAGGGTTAATTTTGGACCCTAGGATCAAAAGAGATCCCTAGCCCTTGATCTACCCTAAACCTCTTTATCACCTTTTCTCTTTTCTTTTCCTTTTCCATTCCTCATTTTATTTTGTTTGTGTTTTTGCAGGTGTTTGGAGAGCATGATGGAACTTGCTTTTCATAGAGTAAAAGAATATTATCCATTATTGTATTTGTTTATAGATTTCTACAATAAAAAGAAACATTTCTTCATTTTTCGTTTAATACATATATTCTTTTTTTTTTGTATGAGGGATGGGAAACTGCGGTTCTGAAGCAAGGAGGGGGTTTGGCCATGGTTTGGGGAGAGGGGGCGGCGGCAGTGTGGGAGGAGGCCGCAGGGAGGGGAGAACCCGTGGAGAAGGGGGGAAAAGAAGGGCAATCGAGGTGAACGAGGGGAGGGGAGTTGCGTAGGAAGAGGGGGCGACAGCAGCAATGGCAGTGGAGGTGGCTGTTGCACGTTGCGGTGGAGGTCGGTTATGGGGCAGCAGCAAGGGAGGGGGTCTGCACAGGGCGGAGGGAGGTCGTGTGGCAGTCGGCATGGGGGGGAGTTGCAGCGGGACCAGGGATGGAGGGGGGAGCAGTTGGCTGGGGGGAGGGGGCCGACCCTCCCCCAATCCCTTAATATATATATATTTTTAACTGTGCAGGTTTGGGGGCGCTGAACCCCCCCCCCCACCAAACATTTTTTTTTTGTGTTTAATTTAATTTAATTTTATTTGTTTATTATCAAAACATAGAAAAAGGTTATATATATATATATATATATATGATATATATATGTATATAACGTTAATATTCTCCATATATATATATATATATATATATATATATATATATATATATAATTCTGTGAAAAATAATAAACTAATATAACAATCCCCACTATGACTACCCTTAACAAAAATAAAACAGCATTGAATAAATTCTGAATACAATTATTTTATACACAATGATGAAAAATGATTATTTCAGCCATTAGAATGATAGATCTAGTTTTGTTAGCTTAGTGAAGTAAGGATTTATAAAGGCTTTCATTAACTATTTAGATTAAATGTTTTATCTATTTTGTGTTAAAAGGGAATATAACCAAGTATTTTCCAATAAGATGAGAAACTTATTTCTAAGAGAAAATATTCAAAGAAGGTTGCTTATTCAAATATGATTGCCTAACAAGAGAAAAATATTAAGACTTCTCATGGGAAGAATTCAAGACTAAACTTACTCCATACATGATTATTACCAACAACACAATCCAAGAGGGAACCACTTTATTTTCAAATGCAATTAAAGATTATTTCATATTCTTAACTTGGGGGATTCTCAACATGGAGTGCATACATATTTAAAAAAAAAAAAAAAAGACATATCCCCAAGCTATACATTTTCTCTTATAAAAAGGAGACTACAATCAACTTTCATATTAAAGAAGATCACTATTACAATAGTTCTTTTCTTTTTCAAGGATTGAAGTTCAAAATATACAAATATACTCAAATATAAAACTACTCAAGAAGGCTCATTACAAGTCTTCCTACAAGCTTGAAAAAAGAGAGGTTGCTCAATAGTGGCTTACGCTTGTTTAAAGAAGTTTACAAACACAAGGAAGAGATTTATCACAATGGAGACTCTATTAAATCATTCCTTGCAAGGGATAAAAAGTAATGACCACCGTAGAATGTAAGAGATAAGGAGCTCCAATCCAACCATCCACTTTCAACATGAGAACCCCATGTACATTGCCTTCAAGAGAACCAAAAAGGAGAGAGAGCTTGTTTGCAACCCAACCATAGGCATCATGACATGCCTCTCCCAAGGTTGGGATGCATGCTAGCCTCCCCCAAGCCCATGGGAAAGAGGGAAACTAACCAAAACTTGCACAAGATGGAGGTAAACCAACAATGATACAAGCACACAAGAATAGGACAACACAAAACAAAACTCCAAAATTACAAGAAGGAGAACCCATGTTCATCCTAAAAGTGGGGAAGAGAGGAGAAAGTTCTCCAATAATTTTATTCCAAAATTTCTTGCACAAAGCAACAAACTCCATACCCTCCTTATTGCTCCTAATTTCAATCCAACACCCTCCTTATTCCTCCTCCCTTTCTCCAAGTCCTTCTTGGAAGGATTTTCAAACCCCAAAGGGGTTTCCTTACCAAGAATGGGGAAGGAGATTCAAGCCAAATGAATCAACTTCCCCACCTCAACCATTGAGGGGAAACACTAAGACCCTACAAGGCTTGTCCATCAAGCCTTGAGGATTGAGAGGGAAAATTCCCTCTCTCTTCCCCCACACTCCAAAACTCCATCATGCCATATGATGGAGGGAGTAAAACAAACACAACATCCAAACAACAAAACCATGCAACCCATCTAACAATTAAGAGAAATGCAATACAAGCAAAAGACATAAGAGCCTACCTCAAGGAAAGCTCTCCAAAAATCTCTCCAACTTCAAATTTCTCCACCCTTGACTCAAGCCAATCTCCAAGCTCCAAAGTCCACAAGCATCCCAAGCAAGAAGTTTCCAAAAAAAAAGTCCCTCTCTTTTCCCATGAGATGGGAATTTGAAGAGGAGCAAACAAGCATCCTCACAAATGAGGGGGTGACATGTGTCACCCCTCTCCCTCATCAAGGTCAAAGATGCCAAAACAAAATAGAGAAAGGGTAAAATTATCTTTTTGCCCTCTTCTCCCAAATTCCCTTAAATGTTAGCAAGACAAAACTAGTGGAACTTTTGATAAACACTCAAATCCACATCCCTTACATGGATGTGACTAAACAAGAGGTAAAAAGGGAGGGAAAACTCCCTCTAGCCTTGAAAATAAGCCCCCCTACCCATTAGGTAGGGTCCAAGGGCTCATTTTTATGTTAGGGGAACTCCCAAGCTACAAAGGGGTCCCCAAAAATGCCCAAAATACCCTAATTTCGGGTTTTACATTTTTGGCACAAGGGTAGAGGGTGTGGGGACCACCCAAGGGTCTCACATGTGACCCTAAACCCTTGTGATTAAGTGACTCATTAAACAAAATCTAAAATTTAAAAGAAAGTGGGATTATTAACTCCCAAAGCAAGTTTACAACTTCACTAGCAACCCTAAACAAAATTAATAATTCAAAGCACAATACATTACATGAATTGGGGTCACTCAAAGTGCCCAAAATAATAATCTCCTATACTAAGGCTTCACACAATGAACATGGCTAGGACTCAGCCCGTGGGCTGCTTGTGCAAGATTGAGTAGCTGGCCTGAATCCCACATTCTCCTGTAAACCTGTCACCTGCACACTCATTGCACACATTAACCGCACCTGTCCAATATAAGATAATTCAATGACATAGTAAGATATCAATAAGTTCTACACTAGCCTAACATCCTACTGAAATCAAAATGGGACAACGTGCACAATTATACTCAATATTCCAAAAGTTAGACAAGATACGTGACATATAACCATAGAATTCCACATGCAACAACTATCCATTATTATAATTATGTTCCACACATAGCAACATATCCATTAGTATCCATGACATTATGAGAAAATGCGACAATATAGAAATTAAGCTAAATTGGCGCTATACGCCTAAATGTCCACATATGTCTAATAAGATCAAAACTCTAAATATAATGTCCAAGATATAACCAATCACTGTCAAAACATGTCTATGAGCAAAGAACAACAAGCTACTGAGCTATAAAAAGTGTGGGCACTACATCCCCCTCTACTAAAATTAGACTTCCTCCTGGAAGTCACTGGAAGAGATAGGTATAAGATTTTACTGGGTATCACATCGTAGTGTAAGTCCAACATTAAGGTCATTTTTAAAGGAACTAAAATATGATTTATATTTATTATTTTGTCTTAACAACATGTCATTTTAAAACGTAATTAGGTCCAAGAACAAGTATATTTCAAATAGGGTAGTATTAACCAAAGGGGAGTGTATAAACCGAATTCATTTTCCTCATCATCTATGTTTCCTATTAGGGTCCAAATAAGAGGATATACAACATAAGGTCCAACATGATGGATGAGCGAAGGGAGCATAAATGTTGTTTTAAAATGAATTCACAAGTTTTTGAATATTAATTGCATACTAGAACACTTAAGGAAACTATCCAAGGTGTCACAAATACCACACAATGAGAGAGAAAAGTTTCCAAGCTCCGTGTGGTTTCATCTCCTAACTCATCATTACTCTAACTTTTGAAAAAGGAAGGTTCACGCGTCTTTTAACATAGTTCAATAATCAACATTATTCACTAAGGTCAAGGAAGAATATTCCCATACTACCAAACATAGTTAAAGGAGTTGTCTTAATTTGGTCATTATTTATTTGTTTATTTATTTATTTTTGTTTGCTAAATGATTGTAAGAAAAATAAAATAAAATTTGTGGGTGGAATATATATAGTCCACTACCAAGTTAGGTTTAGCTTTCTAATTTGTTTTCCAAAGTTTCATAGCATGTACCATTTTATAAAACATTTCCATTCTGAGACAAGATGATTTATAAGTCTTATGAATGAAAATTTATTTTATTATTGTTTGTAAGTTGGTTTATATGAGTTCTCATTATGACGAAGTAATTTTAGAACTTTCTACGCCCCAAACAAGACATAACTTCTTAATGAAACAACAATCCACAAATTTTCAGTTCAATAAAAAGTTTTACTTTATTTTATCATTTCTTAATTATTATAATAAAAAGAAAACAAGAATGAGTTACGCAAAAACAAAATCCATTTAAAGAGAGTTTCCCAAATCATATCAACATACTTATCAAAATTTACAAAATACCAACATGATGGGATGTAAAAACTTTTCCGTCCATACTTTCCTCAAGCGTACAAGAGATAAACACTCATTTTCCTTTAATGAAAGGTAAGGTCTAATTCTTCTCAAGATTTCTGACTTACGTTAACTTTTACTTAACAATTATTTGGTCGAAATTTGGCCCATTAGGTCGCAAGAGATAATTAAATATAATATTTATTCACAAGGGTGGAATTCATATTACACAAAGAAATTTGAATTACGCCACCCTATTTGAGTGGTGAAAGAAATTAGAGCCGTGTTTTCAAGAGGACCCCAAAATAATTTCAATATTATATATCTATATATATATATTAAAAACTAGTGCTTATACTGATTACAAAGGACAGCTCTACCTACGGTAGGTGGAAAGGCTAGTTAGTCATTATTGTTAGTCCTTGCAATAAAGTCTTACATCATTTACATTATAATTACATACTAAGAGTTCTTCTATGTGGATGAAATCTTATAAAGGAGTTTTCCTAAGAGTCTAATAGTCAGAGCATAATGGATTTGCGAGATTCATCGCAACCATTCTATCATTCGTGTTAACTCTCTCACCTAAATATTTAGGAAGACAAAACAATACCCTAGTTTCTTACAGGATTCCCAACATTAATTGTGTAAACCATATGAACATCACAAGACAAAGATTAGTAACCAACGCCTATCACATCTGAAGCAATAATTTTAGGATCGCCACAATTTTAGCTTTTTTTTAGGGGTAACAATGATTAACATTGTTTATCCAACCAACGTTGTTTAATTATATATATAACGAGTTTTCCAAGATGCAATAATTACAATATTCTATTATTGTTTATAAGGTAAGTGTACACAATTGCGCTTTTAGATTTATAAATAAATATATATACTTTTGTGGATTTTGAAACATTACTTTCACCCATAAAGGACCACATTACTTGCTCTTTCATAGTCAACACCATCATCGATACAACATAGTGGCTAACCAAGAAAGTGTTCAACACTAATTCATTTCATTTTATTTTCTTTCCAAGAGGGATACAATATCGTTGTTTATATTTATTATAGATATAAAAAATTTGCATGACCATTGATCTTATAAGTCCACTAATTTGAGGTTAGAAGAGGGTGATTCCCTTATTTCTACACGTAAGTAAAAGAAGTATAAACATGATCACTCATAACATTTTAAACCAACTTGAGGAGAGTTAAAATCATATGTGTAATCACTAAGGTAATAAGGTTTTAACCATGTTGCCATGCAACAAAACTTAATAAGAGGTAATGGTATAGAGATAGGTTTATCAAGCTCCAAAAGGATTAAGAAAATTAACTAGATCATTTCCGAAGTTAACTCTAAAATTTATACCAATAGCTTCGATAATAATTTGGAGTTCGTGAAGACTAGATTCATTTTAATATCACACTGCATTCCTACGCTACGTGAAGAGGATAAACTAGCTAAGAGATATTACTTCAAGAAACACCATCCTATAATGAAAGATACTAACTTTCCTTTCCTTTATCATTTATGTTTTAGAGAGGGGTTAGCAATTATTTTCATCCAATTATAATCAATTTTAAACCATAATTTTGAAGCGGAAAACAACAAGAACAAAAGATCATTTGCTAAATTTCCTTATAAAAGGGTTATAAAACTAAGATTAGAAACATATATCATAGGAGTACAAATTATTTCCAATTTCATAGTAGTGAAATATCAAAACGTGGAAGATTATTTTATCATATTGGAAAAGATTTTACAAGATACAGACATTTAAATTTAGATACAGAAGGGGTTTCATTAGATCTAAAGTGGCTCCTCTAACACAACAGTTGATATTCCCAAGAACAAAGGATCACTTAGACAAGAACCAACCAATCAAATGTCATAACAAATTTCCTATATCAAGGTTACAATTCCACATTCTTATCTCGACCTACTTATTATTTTCGAAACCAACAACTAGACCTTTGATGACCAAAATTACATATCTAACCAAGGTCGCTAGCAAAATAAAATGACTTGTTGTACAAAGTTTATTTTGGGTCCTAGCATTCAACCTAGAACACGTAGCTTAAAACAATAACCATATTGTAACATGTTTCACTCCCAAAGGTGTCCTAAGAAACCTATTTGTTTATTAAGACCTAATTTTCTTGTTCCACAAACTAGAGAAAAAGGCTACAAAGGGATCCTGCCAAGACATGTACCCAACACCCACATGGTGAAACAAAGCTTTCATTCAATTCTCTATTATACAGAGAGTCAGACAAGACGTACATTTCTAATAACTGGTGAATAGATTTCAAATTGGAAGCACTATCTCGAAGCCAACTATTATAGTTTTACTATTGTATATCAGCAGATTTATAGTGACAAAAGGCTACAAAAAGGGTCTTGAAAATAAGTAATTCCCAATTCAAAAATGAGTTCTATCCACTTGACTATATTCTCCTATATATAGAGAACCCGAAGCAACTCACAAAATGAAAAACTGATGACCAAAGCTCTAGATATGGTATACTTTACGAGGTTAAATAATGTTATTTACAAGTTTGTGTTTTGAACAAATCATCTAGAGTCCTCCTAAACACACTCGGAAAACTAATTCTCTATTTTTTTTTTCTCAAATCTAAACATCACAAACACTCGACATGGAGAAATACTACAAGCTAGAAGCCAAAATTTTCAATTTCCTACTAACGCTTTCCACTTTACAGGCCCAAATCGAAACGATTTTACTTAAATTTTAAGTTGTCCCAAACAAAATGTGATTAAAAAGGCAAAAAAAATGATTTTTATCTATATGATCAAATGATTTTAAAATTTTATTTTAAAAGTTGATTTTAAAAAATTGATGCGGTTTCCCAAGTTACTAGGGAACAAGATTATCAAATCCATTACTACTATGGAGACCAAAAAGCCATTTTGCACGTCATCTAAACATGACATTTTTCTTAAGTTTTACCGATTGTTTTAAACAAATTAAGTGATCAAAATGTGCCTACCATCTATTGTCTTAGCAACATTTCACTCCAAGCGATTATTCGAGAGATAAATTTACCCATGGAATACTTTAGCGGAAACGATTTTAATTGTTTTACTTTTAATATTATGAAAACATTTATAACCAGTTAAAAGTTCTACCCAGAGCGTCCACGTGTGCGAACCTCGCTCTGATACCAAATGTAATGCCCCACCTCAGGACACCGTAACCCACACCCAAGTGTAACTAAAAATTAGGGTAATTTTTTTTGAAAGTGATTACTAACAATACTAAAACTAATATACAAAATGATTCCAAAATTATTTACTTTAAACTAAATTGGTTTACCCAATTACTCACTCCACCAGCCCAAACAATTTTATTTATTTAATTATTATTAATTTACTAAGGACACCCTAATAAGAGTCTACACCCATTTTTTTAAATTAATTAGTTTCCCCATTTTTATTTTATTTACCCACACACACCACACAACTTAAACTTTATTTCCCCCCCTTATTCACATTAAAAAAAAACACAAGGCATCCAAAGTATGTAGGGTTAATTTTGAACCATAGGATAAAAGAGATCTGAGCCCTTGATCTGGAGTTGCCCTAACAATTCCCTAAACATCCTTTTGTTCTTTTTCTTTCTCTTTCCTTTCTTCATTTCTCTTTTGTTTTGTTTTGATTTGTTTGTGTTTTGGAGAGCAATGGAACTTGCTCTCATAGAGTATAAGGATATATATTAGTTTTCTTATTGTATTTTTTTATAGATTTCTACAATAAAAAGAAACATTTCTTCATTTTTCATTTAATACATATATTATTTTTTTTTTGTATGAGGGATGGGAAACTGCTACCTGAAGCAAGGATTTATTTGGCCACTGTTTTGGAAGAGGTGGGATGGCCGCAGTGTGGGTTTAGGAGGGCAGGGAGGTGGAGAACCCGTTTTTTTTGTTTTGAGGAAGGGGCAGACAGGAGTCAGGCGAGGGTTTGAACGAAGGGGAGGGGACATTAGGAAGAGGGGGCGACGGCAGCAATGGCATGGGGAGGTTGCAGCATGGTGCGGTGGAGTCGGGTGTGGGGCAGACGCATTGGGGAGGAGTGCACGCAGGGGGCAGGGGAGGTCGTGGGCAGTGGCATGGGGTGGGGACAGCGGCCAGGGATGGAGGGGGAGCAGTTGGCTGGGGGGGGGGCCGACCCTCCCCCAATTTAATATATATATATTTTAAACTGTGCAGGTTTGGGGGGGGGTTCGACCCCCCCCCAAACCCTTTTTTTTTCCATTATTTTTTAAAATTAAAAATAATTTTAATTTTATTAAATGTTTATTACTAACAACATAGAGAAAATATATATATATATATATATATATATTGTAAAATAATATATATGTAATAAATAATTAAATATATATATATCAAGTATATATATATATAATTCTGCGAAATATATATAATATATTATATAACTATCCCCACTATGACTACCCTGTAACAAATTTACAACAGCAATTGAATAATTCATGATTTACAATTTTTTATACACAATGATGAAGAATGATTATTTCAGCCATGTAGAATGATGACCTAGTTTTGTTAGCTTAGTGAATAACATTTATAAAGGCTTTCATTAACTATTTATATAAGCTAATATGTTTAGTATATCTATTTTGTGTTAAAAGGGAATATAACCAAGTATCTTTCCAATAAAAATAAACTTATTTCATATAGATTAAAATTCAAAATAAGGTTGCTTCATTCAAATTTTAGATTGCCTAACTTTGATATTAAGACTTTAATGGGCCTAGAATTTTTTCAATGACAATAAACTTATTATTATTATGAGTTATTACAATGAGATTTCAGCAAAGTGTTAACATTTCTTTTCAAATGCAATTAAGATTATTTCAGCATTTAAGGGAGATTTTAAACAAGTGCATACATATTTTTTTTTTTCATGGTATAAATAACAAGAAAGACATATCCCTAAGCTATACTTTTTTCTTATAAAAAGGAGACTACAAATCAAATTTCATATTAAAGAAGATCACTATTACAATAGTTCTTTTCTTCAAGGATTGAAGTTCAAAAAATACAAATATACTCCAATATAAAACTACTTTCCAAGAAGGCTCATTACAAGTCTTCCTACAAGCTTAGGAAAGAACGAGGTTGCTTAAGAGTGGCTTACACTTGTTTAAAGAAGTTTACAAACACAAGGAAGAGATTTATCACAATGGAGACTCTATTAAATCATTCCTTGCAAGGGACAAAAAGTAATGACCACAATAGAATGTAAGAGTTAAGGAGCTCCAATCCAACCATCCACTTTCAACATGAGAACCCCATGTACATTGCCTTCAAGAGAACCAAAAAGGAGAGAGAGCTTGTTTGCCACCCAACCATAGGCATCATGACATGCCTCTCCCAAGGTTGGGATGCATGCTAGCCTCCCCCAAGCCCATGGGAAAGAGGGAAACTAACCAAAACTTGCACAAGATGGAGGGTAAACAAACAATGATACAAGCACACAAGAATAGGACAACACAAAAAAAAACTCCAAAATTACAAGGAGGAGAACCCATGTTCATCCTAAAAGTGGGGAAGAGAGGAGAAAGTTCTCCAAAAATATTATTCCAAAAATTTCTTGCACAAAGCAACAAAATCCGTACCCTCCTTATTGCTCCTAATTTCAATCCAACACCCTCCTTATTCCTCCTCCCTTTCTCCAAGTCCTTCTTGGAAGGATTTTCAAACCCCAAAGGGGTTTCCTTACCAAGAATGGGGAAGGAGATTCAAGCCAAATGAATCAACTTCCCCACCTCAACCATTGAGGGGAAACACTAAGACCCTACAAGGCTTGTCCATCAAGCCTTGAGGATTGAGAGGGAAAATTCCCTCTCTCTTCCCCCACACTCCAAAACTCCATCATGCCATATGATGGAGGGAGTAAGAACAAACAAATAACCAAATAAAAAAATCATGCAACCCATTAAACAACTAAGATAAATGCAACACAAGAAAATACATAAGAGCCTACCTCAAGGAAATCTCTCCAAAAATCTTTCCAACTTCAAGTTTCTCCACCCTTGACTCAAGCAAATCACAAGCTCCAAATCACCCAAGCATCCAAGAAAAAATTCCCAAGAAAAAGGTCCCTCTCTTTTCCCATGAGTGGGAATTTGAAGAGGAGCAAGCAAGCATCCTCACAAATAAGGGGGTGACATGTGTCACCCCTCTCCCTCATCAAGGTCAAAGATGCCAAAACAAAAGAGAGAAAGGGTAAAATTATCTTTTTGCCCTCTTCTCCCAAATTCCCTTAAATGTTAGCAAGACAAAACTAGTGGAACTTTTGATAAACACTCAAATCCACATCCCTTACAAGGATGTGACTAAACAAGAGGTAAAAAGGGAGGAAAAACTCTCTCTAGCCTTGAAAATAAGCCCCCCTTCCCATTAGGTAGGGTCCAAGGGCTCATTTTTATGTTAGGGGGACTCCCAAGCTAAAAAGGGGTCCCCAAAAATGCCCAAAATACCCTAATTTCGGGTTTTGCATTTTTGGCACAAGGGTAGAGGGTGTGGGGACCACCCAAGGGTCTCACATGTGACCCTAAACCCTTGTGATTAAGTGACTCATTAAACAAAATCAAAATTTAAATGAAAGTGGGATTATTAACTCCCAAAACAAGTTTACAACTTCACTAGCAACCCTAAACAAAATTAATAATTCAAAGCACAATACATTACATGAATTGGGGTCACTCATAGTGCCCAAAATAATAATCTCCTATACTAAGGCTTCACACAATGAACATGGCTAGGACTCAGCCCGTGGGCTGCTTGTGCAAGATTGAGTAGCTGGCCTGAATCCCACGTTCTCCTGTAAACCTGTCACCTGCACACTCATTGCACACATTAACTGCACTTGTCTGATATAAGATAATTCAATGACATAGTAAGATATCAATAAGTTCTACACTAACCTAACATCCTACTGAAATCAAAATGGGACAACGTGCACAATTATACTCAATATTCCAAAAGTTAGACAAGATACGTGACATATAACCATAGAATTCCACATGCAACAACTATCCATTATTATAATTATGTTCCACACACAGCAACATATCCATTAGTATCCATGACATTATGAGAAAATGTGACAATATAGAAATTAAGCTAAATTGGTGCTATACGCCTAAATGTCCACATATGTCTAATAAGATCAAAACTCTAAATATAATGTCCAAGATATAACCAATCACTATCAAAACATGTCTATGAGCAAAGAACAACAAGCTAATGAGCTATAAAAAGTGTGGGTACATGGATTTTTTTAGGGGTTTCCTATGTCTAAGAATAAACATGATGTTATTTTAGTTTTGGTTGAAAAATTAACAAAGGCAACACATTTTATCGTTGGTAATCTTAAGGATTATTTACTAGTTTTAGAAAAAATATTATTGCATGAAATTTTAAGATTACATGGAGTACCTAAATTTATTATATCTGATAGAGACTCTGGAATGACATCCCGTTTCTGAAAAATATTAAATGCAGCCTTAGGAACAAAACTAAATTTTAGTTCTGCATACCATCTGGAAACAGATGGTCAAATAAAGAGAATAAATCAGGTTATGGAAGATATGTTAAGAATGTACTGTATGGACCAACAATACAAATAGGAAGAATACCTTCCTTTATTTGAATTTGTTTATAATAATACTTATCATTCCTCACTAAAAATGACACCTTTCGAAGATTTATATGGAAGCAAGTGCAAAACCCTAGTTAGTTGGGATAACATTGAAGATAGAGAGGTAATTGGACCTAAAATGCTTACTGAAATAAAATAACATGTTAAAGTAATTCGTGAATGATTAAAAGAAGTTACTGGTAGGCAGAAAAGTTATGCAAATCTAAAAAGGGTGGATATGAAGTTTGAACTTGGTGAAAAGGTCTTTTTAGGTGTCAAGCCAAAAAAGAGCTCGATTACCTTTGGTAAGGAAGCTAAATTATCACCTCATTTTGTGGGACCTTTTGAGATTGTAGAAGTGATTAGCCATGTAGCTTATCACTTAACATTACCTCCCACCTTGGCACAAATGCATGATGTTTTCCATATTTCTTTGCTTAAAAAATATGTTTCAGATTTATCACATGTTTTAAATTGGGATTCATTTTAGGTCTAAGACCCATGAATAATTGTGCTTGAACCCATAAGAGTCGTGGAAACTCATTGGTGATTCAAGATTACATTTTCAGGATCACTGAGGTATCCTGTAGCATCTTAAGGATGCATCCTTCTATGTGATCTAATTACCATGTTTTGATAAAATTACTGAAGGTAATGTCTTTTGATTTTTTGTATGGAACCTAATTAATCTAAATGCATTTGATTATTTACTTTAACCTTAACGTAAGTTAAGGTGAATGTATTTTTAAAGGATATTAATTCCTAAAAGGATTATCCTAAGTAATTAATATTAAATTACCCTAAGCTAATAACGAAAAATGACTAAGGTCCTAAGCTATGTTTATAACTAATGCTAAGGAAGCCTAACCTAGGTGGCATCAAACTAAGGTAAGGGAAACTGTGGTTAGCTTAGATGGTAAGTTAGGAGAATGGGTGGTGGCACCATTCCAAGGGAGATTTAAATGAGCCATTAAATGTTTGGTTACCGCCAATTTTGGCTGATGCATGGGTGATGAAGAAATGTGCTAAAATACAACTCTGCTAAGCTTGGGTACATGAATTGTTAACTGTTAGTGGTAACTAAATAATGGTTCGACATTGACAGGAATATGAGAGGCCATTAGCAATCTGGATGACATTAATGAGTCTTGACCCTTGAACAAAAAACACCTAGGAATTGGCAAGATGGGTTTGGGGAAAAAGGAATGGTTTGGTTTTGTTTTGTATTCAAAATTTTCGAGCTCCATGGATCTGCATGTAGTATTTTCATTTTTTGAACTATAAGTTTGATTATGTTACAAATTAAATATTTTCATTGCCATGGTGGAAATAATGGAAAAATCTATTGTGGAAACTATAAAGGAAATATGGGGAAATTTTTAGAAGATTTGGTTGGATTATTCGGTGGAGATATTTCAGTAGAAGCTTTGTAGAAAAGTTTAAAGCGTGGAAATAAAATCAGGAGCACTACCAAACATGATAGAATCCATGTATTTAATATTTCTTGCTTTATTTAACAACTTCATATAAAGAACTCTGCTCTTCGTGAAATCACTTTTGAGATTCAATTTTGTGTTTGTGTGTTGTTTGCTTTTCCTTTATTTTGTGGTTTTCATGAAAGTTACTGGGTTCTGGTTATTAGAAAAGACACTCTATTATATGAAGTTTGTTATACTTTGAAAATGGGTCTTAAAACAGTTTGGAAATGACTGTTTTTGCAAGATATGAAACTACGAATGATTGTTTAAATGGATATTGTGCTATCTATGCTACTGTTGATATATCTCCTTGTATCTACAATATTTTGGTGTTAACTTATAGCACTGGGATCAAGTCGAAGCCTTCCTGGATTTTTTTTAGTGATTCAGTTTACTTGCAAAACTGGGTATTGAGAAAAATAGTTATTTTTTTTACTTCTCAATGCATGATACAAGCTCTTGTTTCAGGTTCTTTTGATCAATAGTTTTTGGTTATGAATTTGTGACTTCTCTTTTTGTTATAAAACTTGGTGAAATAATCTTGACCCATTATGGGTATAGACAACAGGGATGCCTCAGATTCATTTTGAAGGCATAATGGTGAGGGTGTCAAGTAAGTTTCATGTTTCACTTTTTAATGGTGTTTTACATGCTTCTCCGACCGACTTGTAATGGAAATGGGTGACTGGTAAAGATTCATGTCCCTTTTAGTTATGTTTTGTTTTGTTAACTACCCTTCTCGGGTTGGATTTAGTCTAGAGTTTTGTTTGGTTATCGATCGTCCTAGTTCTTCTTGTTATTAGCTCATGGGTTTCGCTTTTGTTTTGTTTTAAATGTTGTCTCAAAGCTCTGTTCATGGATGAGTTTCATGGGCTGGATGTCGATGTTTGGTATCTAATTTTTGCTTATCTTTTGGAGAATTTTTGTGTACTGGGTCAACAATTGTTTACATGGGCCGTATTATTTGGTGACTAAAATGTGTTCTTTATTGAATTTTATCTTTTTGCAAAATGTCTCAGTGGATAGTGTGCTCGTATTTCAAATTGGATTTAAGTGACATGGGAGCTGAAAATTTTTCTTTGATCATTTTTAAAGGGAATTATAAATCCCTAAGTCTAGATCCCTGAACATTAACAGGTGAAGGAAACACTCATGCATTTAATATTTTTTCTCTTAGGGTATTATCATCTTGTAAGTTTTTTTGTGAGAGTTTTTTTGTGACTTCAACCGTTGGTTGAATCTTTGGTGCTCGTGGTCTGGTTATAACCTTTTTGTTGAATGGGTTGAATTGAATTGTGTTGATAATTTTTTATTAGATCTCTATTTCATTATGTAAAATAGACCCTTATTGAGTTCTTATCTTTTATTCAAAGTCATTTCGAATTTAGGATTGATTAACTCTCCTATATAATGTATGGTGTGTAAATTGGGTCCTATCGAGTCTTTTCTTTGTTTTAATAACATATTGTTATGGGATAGTGACAGGGATTTGGTTATCGAGATTTATTGTGATAGTATTATGTCCATGCTGAGTCATTCTTGTTTATATATCAACCACTTTTGGATTGGTGATAGGGAATTGGTTTGTAATAAAATGGAAAATTAAGGCTTGGTGAATTAATTATATATTGATGAGGATTGATCATGATTTTTTATTAATTATCTTCTATAATAGTTGGTTGCAGTTTTAAATGTTATCATGTTTGAAATCATTATCTGACTATAACATAGATGGAATTAATTTTGTTGGTTTACTTAAATTCTTTTATGAGAAATTGGGTCCTAAAGAGACATAAATTACTTCCTTTCTATTTATGACATTGTGGCTTTTTGGGTAGACTTTTGAATTTTTCTTATTTTGGATACTTGGAACATTTTCCTAAGCAAAAGTGTTCATTTTATGAAGTGGTTAGATAAAATCATATTGTGTTAATGTTTTAGTGTTTATCATGCATAGTTGTTGTGAAGTGACTCATGTTAACAATTTTGCAGATGGATTTCGTGAAAAGTGAAAGGAGAAAGACTTATAAAAAGTTGCATTTGTTTTATTAATGAAGTCATTTATTTTATTCAGATACTTAATGTATTGAAATGTTCTTGAAAGGAACTTGTTTGAAAAAATATGTGGGCATATCAAATTAGTATTTTGTACTGCAGAGAAATGTTTTCTTTAAGTCTATGAAACACTTATTAAGTACGAAATGAAGTGAATTCCTTTTCTAATAAATGAATTGTAGTATGAGTGGTTTGTGATAACTGGCTTATATATGCTGCATATATGAATTAGATATGATTAATATTCCTAAAATATTAACATACATGACTTAATAGTTATCTAAAGTACAAAGTTTTGTTTGGTTAATAAACAATTTATTTGATACAATTAATTAAGGGGTAATGGTTAGACTATGATGATTATAATATATAAACCCTTATTCGGAAATGGGAACAAGAATAATATAC
Source organism: Taxus chinensis (assembly GCA_019776745.2). Taxonomy (NCBI): domain Eukaryota; kingdom Viridiplantae; phylum Streptophyta; class Pinopsida; order Cupressales; family Taxaceae; genus Taxus; species Taxus chinensis. The sequence goes on along the minus strand of CM034152.1, from coordinate 60,432,225 downwards.
TATAAAGATGGATGCGGAATTCTTATTAAATTTATCCTCTTTTTGTTTTCTGAATTAATAAAAAGGACATTAGTCCTTAATTAGATAGAAGAGAATACTTCCTTATCATCGTTAAATAAAAACCACTGAATGCTATCCTTATTTATGGGATAAAGTATAGATCAATGTTGTTGTTGGGCTGCATGCTCTTTTTTATGGGAATGGTAATGGGAATTGGAAAGTGTATAAGAATTGTAAGATGGATTAAAATATATGAAAACACTAAGAATAATTAATAAGTTTTCAATAAAAATTTGTTACATTGATAAACTTAAGCAAAGAGACTTAATGTTCTTACTTATTTGATTCTAAATGAGATTTAATGCTAAATGAAAATAATGGTTAAGGATTAAAGAGTTCATAAGCAAGAATGTAGATTTTATCCGCATAATTTCAAATGGTGTAAAAGTGCATTTAAGATCCTTTCTTATTGGATCAATCATACATACTTACTGGAATCCTAGGTACAATGTGCAATTATTAATTAAACCAATTAATAGGCCGAAGGTTAATAAAATTTAATTAATCTTGAGTATCTCAGTTCTGTTAGAGGAACTTAGTAGGTTATTATAGCATAGTTTTTGCTGTAGAGTACCCTCTTAATGACGAATGTCATTAGGAGGATACTGTGAAACAATCACTAGGATTTAACAACCCACTCCGTTCTTCTAACTAAACTGTCATAAGTGAAACTTTGGTTCATAGTTTTACTCTAAAATGAGGCAAGCATATGGGCAAGTGTAGTAGTCAAATCATGTTGAAATTGGATTAATAAACACACCTGAATCAACGTGAGTAAATTTGATTATGTCTACTTATCCTTATTCACTATGAGTAGACAATAAAACTAGTGTTTGTGAGTTGTACCTATTTAGCATAAAACTATGACTCAGGTTTGGTTGATAGAAGTCAAGTTAGACTAATCTAGATAATAGACTAAGTGAGGTGAAAGACATATTCCTTTTGATGAGTATGTCATATGGGGATGTAAACATGGTAAACATGTTTGAAACTTTGGCCAAAGTATCATAAACTTTTGGTTATGTTGTCTTATGTCACTTGGTCTAAGGTTGCAAGATTTCAGATGAGTGTTAGTAACAGATACTTAGATAGTCTTCTTAGACAATAATACTTGAATGGCTCGAAATGGGTAAAGGAATCAAAGTATACATTATATACACAAAAATAATTGAAAACATAAGAGATCGATACAATATTGATTCATTAAATTGAGTATATTTGTGCTACACCAAATCAGTTATAACTGCATATGGTTTTTTACTATGATATGGAATGGCAATGGAATGTGTGTTCTGAATTGTATGAATTTAGATCAGAGAACATTATGTAAAAAAATCCACTATTTCTAAGTCATAAAAGTGGATGTTACATTTTGGTATCAGATCTGAAGGTTGCAACTCTTGGACTTATTGAGTTCGTATCTGATAAAAAGTTTTTTCTTAACATAAAATGGTTAGAACAAGGGGAGGTGTTGTAATTAATCCACCTCTAGGTGGAGAGGCAACTCCATAATAAAACTTGATGAGATTCTTGTTGCCCTATTGGACACAAGAGATCATCTTGTTGTACTTGAACAACAAGTAATGGGAAACGAAGAGGAGGAAGATGATGTTGATAATAACAATCAGCCACCTCCAGAAAATAATGCCAATGCTGGAAATCTAAGTGTTGGTAATGAGAATGAAGAAAATAAAAATGTTGCAAATGCCAATAATAACACTGCAAATGAAAATGTAAATGCACCTAATCTACCTAAAACTAAAAAGGCAAGATTGGCAGCTGAACAAAAAGAATAAGTCCACCAAATTTTGATGGAACTATACTGGGGGACGAGGTTGAGAATTGGCTCAGTGAAATGGAGAAGTAATTTGAAATAAGGAACTTCTCGAAAGAAACTAAGGTAGTATGGGGATCTTACCAGTTTTCCCATGAAGCATCCTCCTAGTGGGACAACCGTAAGGATGAAATGAACATTGAAGAAACAACATTACATGAGATTAGTTTAAGGGATAATTTAGGCAACACTGGTTGCCATAACTCTATTATGATAAACAAATGACAAAATTTTAGAATTTAGTACAATGAAAATTAGTTGTAACTAAGTACTGGGAGAGGTTTACCAAACTTATTAAGTATGTTCCACAATATCAACCTGACGAAAATTTCAGGATATGCAAGTTCATTATGGGGTTGAATTTTTTCATTGGAGGATAGGTATATGTACACATCCCAACCACCATGGAAGGGGTTGTAGAAAATCCATAAGGCAAGAATATAAATTGAAGGGAATTTCTGCACATAAAGAGGAAAATCGAAAGAGAATTACCAACTCTTCTCATCACTTGCACCTACAAACGTGGCATGGAAAAATTTTGATTTAAAAACAAGTTTTTGGCTAATAACAATAAGAAAACATTAGAAAATAAACCTGTTGTGAATAATAGAAATAATTTTGTAAGGAATATTAATAATGGACAGGAGGCTTATGGAGATCAAAACATTAATTTCAAGACCGTAAATAAGTTTGAGCCAAAAAGAGGATGACTATAGGCCGGATCGATTTAACTGTTGTGAGGATCACTTTGGTTAACATCAATGCCCTCTAAAGCAAAGCCTGCACAGCACCCAGAAACATAAGTCATTTCCCATGTCCACGATCATGTAGCTTATAAGCTTGACTTGAAAAGAAAGCCCCATGCCCACTGCGATCAAGAACTCAGTAAATCAGTTTGGTTACACTTGATGCCTCTGCTTCTTGATACTTGTGCGACTTCATGTTTCAACTTGGCGTCACTTTGCTCCATAGCTCGAAAGGAATGCTTGGGGAATAATGAAAAAATATGTGGACTATTCATTATGGTAATCTATGCATGTCCATACTTTATCATTCATTTATCTGATTTGGATTAATTTTTTAACTGATCAAAACATTTTCTTCACTATCGCAAAGTAGACCTTTATGTTTAAGGACATGGTATTGCATTGACAGACCTATGCACTGACTATTTTGTTCGCGAAAGGGAAGGGTTTACTTTTTTATTAGAACAGGTAAAGCAAATAAATTTTGATCGGATAGAGAGCCCTAAACAAATTAGATAAGCCTTCAAAATCTGGAAGAGAGGAATAGTAACAATAAGGCCCAAGGCGAAAAATGAGAAATTCCAGTTAGGAAATAGGCAAGCTAGGCTCCCAGAGACTTAAGAAAGATCACACCCATCACGAAGAGAAGACGAAACCAGTTGAAAGCGAGAACCAAAAATTCTAGAAAACTAACAGAAGGAGATAGTACTTAACATTAGATTACAATTTCTCTACCACCACTGTGCGAAAGGACATTGACTACGAGTAACAATATTTCTGCGTTGGACCTCCACCTAGCCCGCATCAGCCCTAGGAAGGAGGGCCCACATTTGACTTCACAACTTGACCCAGTGAGAAATTGGAAGCTGAACATATTAATCCAAGGCACCTGGACCGTATCCGACTAACCACCATCCTTAACTAGTGCATTAATGCATTAAGGCCATAGTTACAACTAACTATTGTTTCAAAGGATCTCGCCTAATGCACTGAGACTCCCACCTTGCATGACCTACTCCACCAATCTTTATGCGAACTAAACCCAGGGATGGAATTCACATTAGAATCCTACATGGGGGAGCTAACTCCTCCTAAAAAAATCACCCTAATCAAAAGCAGATATCCACTTCCTAGGACTGATGATCTCCTTCTGATCATACGACATGGTCCATCAAGTTTATTCAACAACCTCTCAGACCTTCGTTCTGGATCTCACCTATATTGACCATTGAGGACGAATAGCTTCATACCAGACGACTTTGGAACAAAGTCTAGGGAACCTATTGATGAGACCCTGATTATTATCCCTTGTGGTTCTTCAACAAACTGGAAATATCATATTCCATGAATCTGGGGAAGGAATATCTCTGAAGGAATACTTGGACAACGCTCACAACACGCCTTCACTTCATGGATCTAACTACTCCTACAGTATTATACAAAAAATCCTGATGAGTCTTCAACAAGCAATCTCCTCGGTCTTTGTAGCTCCATAATTTGAGAAAGAGTTAAATTGCTCTCTATGATAAATTTTCCAAATGTTCTTTGTTTATGGATCATAAGTGCATTATTGGGGACATGTCATTACGAAAAGATAGAATCGTAATTCATCCATCAAATATTGTTTCCATAGTGTGCATTGATAGCACTTACAGATCTGGATTTGTTTTTCATAGAACCTTTTACAGTTTCTATGATAGATTGCCGGATATCTACTCTAAAATTGTTGGGGTTCTTTTCAAAATTCATTTCCCCAATTACTTCATTTTATAAGAGACATTTTATTTGTGTATCAATGATAACTGTGTGAATTTTCTTGTGATTTATAGGGCATAAAGGACCGGCTACATTCTGACAACTATTTTGACTGTTTCGGGTCCAGCTGGAATCTTTACAGTAGAAATTAGATGCTTTCATAAAATAAAAAATAATAGATATATTATTGCAAGAATTGAAAATGTTATAGCATATTAGAGTAGGAAACTTAAGACACGTGAGTTTAAATATGCTGCTCATGACCTGTATCTTGTTTTCTTAGTTTATGCAGCTTCGGCTCATGGATACATTATCTCTTTGAATTTGTCCTATTGATGTTAAAACACTGACAACCTTAGGCTGAATATATTTTCAGATTTGCCATTCATCTGACAATGCAAGATAGTGAAGGTCTTACAGTAATAGAACAAAATTTGTCAACACATGTAATTTTGTGTAATATAAGCATTTGACTTATGCTTTTCCTAAAAGTAATAAGGTCTAGAGTGAAATATGTTAGGAGTAGCAACGAATTCATAGGTGTAAAAATAAAGGTACACTTGGAACTTTAGAAGAGGGAGCTTGGGTTAATAGGAATGGAAACAATTTTTTCTAACAGGTGGGACCATTTAATTTGATTCTTATTTTGCAAGTAAAAAACAACACTTGCTGAGAGCTAAGTGTGCATGCTAGATACTAAAGGTATTCCTAATTTCAAACTCCCAAGGTGACAACTTCTCAAGATATCAAAACCATGTTTATGAGTAAAGCTTTTGTAATGAGTTAATGTTAAAAGTTAATGATGTAAATGCCTATAATTCACAGGTTGGTGTTGCGAATTTCGGGGTTCACAAACTGAATTAATTTCTGTATGTAAATTATGTACTTTACAGATAATTGCATGTATAATTGGAAATGAAGTAGTGACACAACTTAACTTAGATTTCACATTACGAAACCTTAAGAAAGTCAGGGAGATAGAAGAACTAAACATATTTCCCATGCGAATTTGGAACTGTATCCTCTATGGCGTATAAGTGGCAAGGGAATAAGTCCATGATTTTTTTCAGGGTGCCAATATGTCAAAGTTTATAACCTCTTCATGTAAATTCTAATTCTGCAAATTGAAAAATTAATGCAAATGGCTATGAAAATTCATTAGTTGTATCAACATTATAAGATCTCATAGGACCCTGTGAGTTCCGTTCGCAAATATCTGCTATGGTTAATGCATGGAATGTTCAAGTATTAATGGAATTATCTTGTTTATCTTCTGATACTCACGTCTATGATCATCCAAATTTAATATGAATGAACTCTATAAAAGAGATGTTCTTACCTAAACAAGCCCACTAAAGGTGTGTCTTGTGCATACAAACCTAAACAGCATGGTCCAAACATTTAGAAGTAAGATCAAGTTGACCTTGACGATCATGTTCAGAGTGAACTTACAACCGAGCCATTATCATTACATGAGGAATAACTACCATGTAGGTTTTGTTGAATGTTCTTGTAATAATCATTAATCATTCCATCTCTAGGAATGCCCTTGTCAATTTGAACTTGATATGTAAAGATATACCTAGAATGTAGTTATGCTGATGTATTACACTGGTAAATAGTGATATTATGGGCCTAACTTTTAACGCTTACTGCAAAGTGGTAACAATAACAATCAAATAATGTCGTTAACATTTAATGAATCTAAGTTGCTGATAGTAAATCAGATGTTATGTCAAATGCCTGATGTAAAGGAGAGAGTTGAGAAATTTAAACTGATTTGAAAAGATATGTTTTACCATGTTACAGTCCAAAACCATATCTGAGTTAACCATGTTGGCGAACGACCCCAGATAAATTGGATCATCTAATTTCTGATACAGATCCTGCTCTCTAACAATTGTACGACTGCTTAGTGCCTAACACTGCTGAAAGATGCTTATCCTTTAGCATGTACCTTCCACCTTAGTCACAAGATCCATGATGGTTATATCCATATTTCTCTTCTTAAGAAAGGCCTAACATTCCTCTGAGGTGTTGCTCACATGTATTCCTTCCTTAGCTTCACTGCTCGTGTGTATGTTGCCAAGACTCTGCGGGATGTTTGCTAAAAATCTGAGATGAAGAAAAGTATAGTTGAAAATACTCACCAGTTTCAAAACTTTTTGTCAAAATCGTAGAAAATCTAAGATGTAGTGCCCAGGTCTAGTTGGACTAGTTTCAACTAAGAAACCTTGAACATGGGAAATCCTTGAGAATATATCAAACTAATTTTCACTACATTTGTCTCTCAATATAATTACATTCTATATTCCTTGTGTGATCAATGTGAATGTCATTGAAATATTAGCATTATCTCAAATATAAGTTTTTCCAGATTTATCCACAGGTCTGAGTGAACAATTTTTCTAGTATGGTGAGATAGAAAATTACTGATGTAGTTCCAATGGGAAGTAATGTGTTGCTTAGAAACTATAAGATCTTCACAAACCCTTCTGGTTTCTGAAGTGTTTTGGAAAACCAGCCTTATGTGCCTTATAGATCGGAGCTATGATGGATGCAAATGTAGCTTTACAAATTTTGATGGATGACCAAACTCTAGATGGTCCATAGTACGATGCATCTGCCAGTGTTTGGTCCCTCATTATGGTTCTCTGTAACTGAATTTGTAAATGGTTCTCTAGTTCTAGAGTTTCTGTAATTAACCCCGAAGATTCCGGACCACTAAAAATGGTATAAAAGCTTCAAATGGATAGAAAGAGCCCAAAATATTTATTTTCATCGAATTGTAAAGAGGATTAGCAATGGCCTACATACTTGGGACCGTTATCACAAAATCACACACCTCAGTACTCTTCAATGGGCACCCCAGTCAGGAATACACTTGATGAAACCGTGATTGAGCTAATGCTGGACGTGTACATGCGGGCTTCAAACCGAAAATGATAATAAAGCAAAGTATCATAATCTTCCAAAGCTCCCCCTGGGTTAGTTAGTAATTTCTTCACTTAAAAACCATATGCACTATTAGTATGAGTCACTGGGACTAAAAATATTCCCAAGGATAACTTCATGATCTTTTATCTGACTCAGTCCAATGTGTAGAATTGAATAAATCTTAAGTTTGCCTGAAATATGATTTGCTATGTAACTAGAATCCAAATACCACACTCACTAGAACTCTCAAATGTGATGTTAGATGGATTACACTCAATAAGTGAGTGCTTTGAGGTAATATTTGTTCATGCAATACACATGGAGCTTGAAGGTAGATGATCCTAACCTGATTTGTGATTATTCCTTTATGTTATGAACACATAACTATGTATTTATATTATTGCATTCATTTGAATTTCATAATTGCCCAAATCTCTTGTAATAGTGATCGACCCATAAGCTCATGCAAGATTATGCAAAAGTCTCTAAAGAGACCTAAGAAAAATGATTAAGGATTGTGTTCTTGAGGGTCATGGACGCTCTAGAGGGGACTTGAGCCCCTGAGAGTTGATTGTTGCTAGTTATCCTACTAAATGTTTGAACTTCTTCCTAAAATATAAATTCAGTAATATGGCTGAAATTTCCTCTGTCCTTTGTGCAAGACGAAATAGAATATACAAGAAACAAAGATAATGAGGCCAAAGATATGATTTTTAACCACTAGTTTTCTTATGTAGGAATCATATAAATGATAGTACACTTTTATGATCTATGATTTATTAGTGATGCCATTGTGCGATATTTTTTGTCGAGCAAGGAGGTCTCCAATAGTTTCATTCATCTTCAACCATGCAGTAAAACTACCAAATGATCAGAATTTTACAAGGAAACATGATGATGGACGCACAAGAAGAATGAATGTATTGCTATTACTTCAATGAATACAGAATGCACGCCTTTATATAGGCCGATAGAGACTATGCGAGAGAGGGAGACAGTTATACGGTTATCAAAACCAATCCACTAACAAATACTAATGCACAAATGTATTATTCTATCTAACATTCCCCCCCCTTAATACATTGCTCTTACAAATGTACCCCCTAAACAAATCAAACTTCACCTTGCCGAGAGGCTTGGTGAGAATATCTGCAACCTGAGAATCAGTAGGGCAGTACTGGAGCTGAATTTGGTGGTTCAATACCTGTTCACGAATGTAGTGACATTCGACCTCAATATGCTTTGTTCGTTCATGGAAAACATGATTCTTCACAAGCTTCAACACACCTTGATTGTCGCAGTGAATGATGGGAGGTTTCTCTTCAGGAATCCCTATATCTGCAAGAATGCGACATAACCAAATTGCTTCACACACATCTCCTCATGCAGCGCGGTATTCAGTCTCAATGGATGAGAGAGCAACAATAGTTTGCTTCTTGCTAATCCACGAGATAGGTCTAGATCCGAGATGAAAAACATATCCTGAAGTGGATTTCCTGTCATCAACAGACCCTGCATAGTCCGAGTCTGTATATCCCTGTAAGAAGAACTGAGTGTTCTTCTGATACTCCAGACCAAAGTCAACTGTACCTCGGACATATCTCAACACATGTTTTGCTACTATCCAATGACATTTCTTCGGCTCCTGCATAAATCTGGCGAGATAGCTCACTGCAAAGCAAATATCTGGTCTGGTATAAGTCAAGTAAATGAGACTCCCCACAAGCTGCCTGTAGTGAGTGCCATCTACCTGCGGTGAATCCTGGAATCTAGATAATTGCAAACCTTTTTCCATAGGTGTGGACATTGGTTTACAATCTAACATTCCATACTTTTCTCAGAGTGTCTTAGCATATTTCATCTGGGAGATGAAGATATGATTCTTCTTCTGCCATATCTCTAAGCTAAGACAATAGTGAAGTAGCCCCAAATTAGTCATGTCGAAGGATTTCTTCATATCATTCTTTACATCATCTACAAGATTGTCAGAACTTCCTGTGATCACAAGATCATCTACGTACAAAACCAGAATGACAATCTCTATTCCTACCTTCTTGATATACAAATTTGTATCTGAGGGGCTACGAGTGAATCCATGTTGCAATAGGTGATCATCAATTTTTATATACCATGCCCTAGGTGCTTGTTTAAGTCCATAAAGAGACTTTATTAGACGACATACCTTGTGTGGTTGATGCTCGTCTACAAACCCTTCAGGTTGGGCCATGTACACTTCTTCTTGTAGATCACCATTTAGAAAAGCGCTCTTGACATCCATCTGCTGAAGTTTCCACCCATTTTGGGTTGTCAGTGCACAGACAACTCTGATGGTTTTGATCTTTGCAGTGGGTGCAAAGTTCTTGTCATAGTCAATTCCTTCTTGCTGAGCATAACCCTTTGCAACAAGTCGTGCTTTGTGTTTGTCAATTAAACCATCTGCCTTATATTTTGTTTTGAAAATCCATTTGCAGCCAATGGATTTCTTACCTGGAGGCAGATCGACAAGTTCCCACGTCTGATTCTGAATTAGGGAATCATATTCAGCATCTATAGCTTGTTTCCACTGTGGTTGGTCTAATGCCTCATGAATAGTGTCATGTTTGGTGCTCTCAACAACTGAACTCATGAGTGCAAAATTTACCTCATGTCTAGCTTGACTTTGTGTTCTAACTCCCGTAGAAGTACCAGGAAGTGAGTTCAGGTGTGCATTCCCTGATAGTACTCTGGACCCATTTCAGACGTTGGTGCTGCTGATGTGAAGATGTGTTTTCCAGTGTGCCAAGATCAACAAACAAGTCTCCACTCAGCTCTTCTTCTCTCTGAGAATAATCATCTTGCTCATCATTTGGATGAGTGAGCAATCTATGTGACGAGGTCGGTACTGGATCTCCATTGTGTGGCAGGGAGTCAAAGGACAACTCATCACATACCACAGCTCGACTCTCGTAGATCTTCTTCATCTCAGGATCCATGAGACGATATGCCTTTGAGGTAGTACTATACCCCAAGAAAAGACATGGCAATGTCTTTGGATTGATCTTCTTCCTTCTCTTATCTGGAACATGCATATATGCAGTACAACCAAAAACTCTCAAATGATGAATAGAAGGTTTACGACCAGTCCATACCTCTTCCGGTGTCTTGTTCTACAAGATCTTCGTGGGTGCCCGGTTGAGTAGATACACTACTGTCTGGACTGCGTCTGCCCAAAACTGATCCTCCAACTTGGCGGTCGAGAGCATACAACGAGCCATCTCCATGACAGTCCTGTTGTGGTGCTCAGAAATCTCATTCTGTTGGGGCGTGTAGGGTGCAGTCAAATATTGTTGAATGCCATGCTGCTTCAGGTATGCTAAGAACTTCTTTGACACAAATTCCCCCCCCTCGATCTGAGCGGAGGAGAAGAAGAGGCTTCCCAGATTGCCTAGTGGCTTGTTGGTAGAAGGTTTGAAAATTTGCAAATGCCTCACTCTTCTTCCGGAGGAAATATACCCACATTTTCCATGAGTAATCATCAATGATCAGTTGGAAGTACTCAAAACCTTAAAAGCTAGCTGGCAGGGGTCCGCACAGATCAGTGTGAATGACCTGAAGATGCTCTATAGAACGATAAGAGCTTTGTTTGAATGGACCTCTATGTTTTTTTCCCGCAAGACATTCTGAGCAAACAGGTAAGGAATGGGAGAGTGGAGGAAGCCCTCTCACCATTTCCTTGGCACTGAGCCGATGTAGATCCTCGGCAGAAAGATGACCATATCAAAAGTGCCATAGTGCAGTGGACTTTGTCGTTGAAGCAGAGAGAGCAACGCTAGATGAAGTGACCGCATCCAGTGCAAATAGACGGCCCTTCAGAAATGCTTGAGTAATGACTGACTCTCCCTGGGAAATGATGCAGGACTTGACCCCTTTCTCAACAAAGAATTCAACCTGCATTCGATGGTTAAGAAGTTCACTCACAGACAAAAGATTTGAGGTTAAACTTGGAACATATAGCACCTTCGTGAGTGTCCATCTTTGTGTTCCAAGAGGAATGATGACATCACCAATCCCTGCCGCAATATACTCTTGATTGTCTGCAATGGTGATCCAATCTCCAGTGGGCCGGCCACTTAGAGTATGAAACAACTTATTATTGCCAGTCATGTGTTTGCTGGCGCCTGAATCATTCAACCAGACATCTTCTGACGACTGCGAAGTCTGTGAGACTAGAACAATGTCAGAATGAGTCGTGTTTGGTACCTCTTCATCGGAGGTGGCATCCTACTGAGCAGCAATGTGGCCCTTCTGCCTCTAATTACGAGTACGCCATCAGGATTTCTTGGAATATCCTTGGTCTGAAGTGATCTCTTCACCAGAGTTGCCATACTTGCGACCGTTGTAATAACAGTTCGCAGTCGTGTGCGTATCTGTGGAGCAAATGTGGCACCACTGATCCGCCTTGTGATTATGTTACTTCTGGGGTGGCCGCTGTGGTGGCCACTATGAAGATGGTTGTTGAGGATGTTGCTTCTGATTTTGGGGGGCTGACTGCCCTTTCCGAGGCTTATGTTTTTGCCTCGTGATGAGAGCCTTGTCTTCGAAGGCTTTTTGTACATTTTGCATGGCTTCTTCCTGCTGGAGATAATTCACCAGGGTGGCAAAACTCACCTCATGTTGAGTGATGGTCAACGTGGTGATCAGTGTCTGAAACTGGGAAGGAAGAGCTCGCAAGGTGAGCGAGACTACGAACTTGTCATCCACTGGTTCACCGAGAGTAGAGAGTTCTGCACGTAACTCAGCCACACGTCGCAAGAAGGCTTCTACTGATTCACCCATCATGCATACTCATTGTATGAAGCTTTTTCTGAAGATGCAACTTTGTCGTCAGATTCTTAGCTTTGTAGATGGTACACAATGCGCTCCAAGCCTGAGAAGAAGCGGTTGCTTCCCGAATGTATGGTTGCACCTCATCAGAAAGGCTCAGGGTGATGAGCATTAGTGATTTTGCATAAGCCTTTTCATATTTTTCCAACAGATCAGCGTCTGTGGGAGGGGCTTCTTTGCCAGAAACGATCCCCCAAAGATCTTCGAACTGAAGAATCGTCCGCATCTTAGTTTTCCATGCAGCGAAATTTTGCCCTTTCAAGAGTTGGGCATCGGATAACAATATTTTTGGAGTAGACATTTTATAAAACTCAAAAATGTATTTTATTTATTTATTTATTTTCAAAAATGGCTACAATGCTTACTGAAGGAATCTGTCCCGAAGATGAGCTCTATAGGCTCGTGCAGTGAGATGCCAATGTTCATGTGGGCGTTCTATTTCACATTCATCATCTGCATCATAACCACGTTCAAGTTCTGCATGAATCCGCCGTGCTTGACATCGAACGTCGAACAAAAAATATTCCAACAGTCCTTGGCACACAATCTCGTCAAAGAGAATGTTCCCAGTGTTGTGTAGCTCGTTGACCAAGGCAAAGAACAGCCCAGTGGTGTCTTCATTGTCACTCAATGCCCCAAATATTTGGTGCATTGCTCGTGGTGCTTTGTGCATCGAAAATTTGCGACATACGCGCACACATGGTTTCAAAATTTGTAGGCTTTCTTCCACTTGCCTACACAGGTTGTATGTCTGCAGGATTTCTTCCACTTGCACAGTTTAATGGAGCAAAGAAGAAAAAATAGTCACTGAGGGCTCCTTGAGGGGCTCCTACCACGCATAGTTTTTTCTCTTCTTCTTGTCTTCCACGCTGCAAATGATGGCTATGGCTAGAGATGGCACTGGCTTAAGCCAACAATGTCTCCTTCCACGCAGGTAGAGGATGGACAGTTGCTCTGGGCTCCTTCCACACACACTTACAACAACCAAACTGCAAACTAATACCTCAAAGGAAGAAGACAAACAGGCTAATACCTCCAAGGAAGAGGATAGACACAACACAACCACTCCACACACAGAACTGTTCACGCACTTCCTTGGTCGCCTCTTCCAGCACACAGGTCATACATAGGCCGTTTCCTTTGTCGCTGCTCCTCACGTTTCTCCAAATTGATGGCTCAACGAGAATTGCAGAAGATGTCTGAGTTTCAAACAAAATGCCAAACAAAACGCCCAAGCAAAAATGCTTCCTCCTGCAGATTCTTCACGCACGCAATCAACAGTATTTTCCTTCCATGCAGGTAGAGGACGGGAGGCTCTGATACCAATGATGGTGCTCCAATAATGTTATATATATTGTTGTCTTTCTTAATACAATGAGCACGCCTTTATATAGGCTACGTGAGATGAAGGAAGGAGGAACAGTTACATAACTGTTCACTAACAAATAATTAAGCTAACAATGTATTAATTAATATAATAGGGATGCCATGCCAAAGACAAATGTATTCCACACAAACAGAGGAGAGAACATGTCACGGCCAAATGCCAAAGAAAAAAAACTCAATGTAAAAATCAGAAGCAGATCTTATACGCTTCCACTCCACGCAGGTCTTTCACACTTCCACTTCGTTGATTGAAGATTCCAAATTTGCACACATGCCAAAGCAAATCTTCATGCAGGTGTTGAGGCTAGAAGACAAGACATGCCCTCACGATGTTAACACAGTCCTCCACTCATGCCTACTCTGATACCAATGATAGATCAGAGATCAAATAAAGAAATATTTGAATGTATTCAATGTATGTGTATCAAACAAAAGAGAAGAGCCATATATAGGCTATGGGAGGTGATGGACAGGTGATGGATAGTTATAACTTTCCACTAACAAACAAATGTATCAAACTAATGCTAACATCTATTGAGAGGCTATGGTTTGTAATCAAGTGTTTCCAATGGTTTTAGGATGGGGTTTGATACATTTAATATAAACAATAACCATCTTCTTTATAAAAATCAACAAACATATGCATTTGGTCTCAATATCTTAGCTCGCGATTCATTGCAAATAAGGTTTATATAGTAATTGATAAACATAGTTTTTCAACAGTAATCTCAGCTCATTTCATGCACTGAGATATTGGATTATGCTTTGTCATGTAATTGTCATGATATTTTCATTCCTGATACTCGCACATGCCGAGATGAAAAAGCTCATTATGACTACAATCATAAGAAAAACTAGATAGTTTTATATGTAATGATTTTATTTTTTAGTTTGTTAAAAAAAATAGTGTGTCACCGTAGAAAAACACACTTTGTTTTTCAACAATTGTGTAAGCCTCATTAAATTGGTCTTACTATAGGTTATTTAGTTACGTCGTAGCTAGCATTTTAAGAAAGTACCTACAGTAACCCAAGATTGTAATTATTTATTTGCGAACTACATGCAGTTCAAGGTTTAATTACCATACCAATGCACCATATCACGAGTTGGGGATAGAGCTGCCAAATTGATAGCATACAACTTGGTTCATTCTCAATCGCCTAATTTTTCCTCCTGCTAGCAGGCTCTCATTTATGACTGTAAGATTATATAACAAAATACGGAATGGCTCTGGCTACAATACATATGAATAAGTTGTGTCAATGTTGAAAAACACAATATGTTTTGCAAAATTAAATCATTGATCCAACAACATTTTCTCCATACGTGGAAGTATGCAAATGCTTGTGATTTTGTATTCAAAAACATTTCCTCTTTTGTTTTCAAAAAACATGTTTGGCTCATAATTAATGTCATTTTGGTACAAATACATGTGAGTGAAAATAATAACAAATTTACAAGTGCACAATGATATTAATGATGGATGACAAAACCAAGTACTGAGGGCAACCGAACATACTCTATATACAATGCACCTTCTAAGCATGATGGAACCTCCATAATATCTATGCATGAAACGATCATGGCTATACTCTATAAAAATGCATCGACCCCCATCCAAATTACATAGGAAACACATGCATGCTCATCTAAAATCCATCAAATTCAGGTAATCAGAAAAGTGTTCTGACATGAATTGGATAGTGGCTCACGATTGATCAATAAAAGAAATGAGAAATGTAAAATGTATGTAATGCAGGTAAATAAAGACCTTACAAGTAAACATTTTGACAAAATGGCATGAACTAAATCATAAGAAACATGCACTAAGCAATATGTGTGATATAAAAGAGTGGGAGACATATTTTATCCATACAAAAATGCATAGATCCCCATCCAAAATAAATTAGACATGTATTCCCATTCCAAATCCATTCAGCTCCAATTGGTCGAAAAAGGACACAAAATGCATTGGGGAGGCACTGACATTTCATCAAAGAATTTACTTGAAACATCATTCATATGTGTAGCTACCTAATCTCCACACTTAATAGTGAATGGTTTTGAATAAAAATAACAAAATGTGGTTATGTTATTGTTGAAAAACACTATCTGTTTTTCAACAGTAACCTAACCACATTTTAAAGCTAAATGTTTTTGAACTTCGGTTCCTATTTTGTATTCAAGTCCAATCACATTGGTTGTATTTATTTTATTTGAAAGTATTTTGGATGGGTATGGGTGCATAAAGTATAGAGAATAGATGTATAGGTAATGGCACACATGAATGCCATTGTAAGAGATATACTTGATAAAATTTCATTTCCTACCCGATGTATTCAATATAACTTTCCACCCAATTGGAGTTCAATAGGTGTGGGATAGGCATATATGTGTTTGAAATGTATTTTGGATGGGGATCAATGCATTTTTATAGATAATAGTTGCCACCATAAGGACATCGGCCTATTCTCCACACGAAATAGTTACAAATAGTTACTAGCTTTCAATAAATTCATATAAAATACGTGGTTAAGTTATTTTTGAAAAACAATTTTGTTTTTCAATAGTAACTTGAGCATGTTTTAAAGTTAAATGCACCTATACACTTGCTTGGTATTATTTATTCAATTACATTCACATTCATTGTAATTTTTCCTTTTGCCCACATGGACTACTAATCGGATTTAAATACAAAAAGAAAAGGTGATTATGCTATTGTTGAAAACATGGCATGTTTTTCAACAATAACATAAGCATGGTTTTAAACTAGGTGCATATCTTCCTCTTCTTCTGATTTTTTATTCATATACACATACATTGGTTTTGTCTGAACTTGGCAAAGACTATTCTCTACACAGAAATGCACTTATTCCCATCCAAAAAAATTTGTAAACACATTCAATATGCCCATCAAAAGCCCAACTCCAGCTACTCAAAAAAGTATACTTCAACATGAATCTAAGAGCAATACGGATAAAAAGATGGTTCACTTTAATTGAGGTTATAGTTTATCCATTCACTAGCTCAACTCCCCAATGCTTCAGACTATGCATTGATATGGTAAACACCAAAAGTTTATATTCTGCATAGAACTAGCAATCACACGTGAAATGTGCAATGCAAACGCCGAAGGGGATGCATAAAAGTAGTTAAAATGGGTGGTTAGAGACATTGATAGAGGAAGAAGGGTGAAGAAGAAGGGGTTTGAGGGAGGAGTAATTGAAGGGTGGGGATAAAAAAAGTACGTTGTAAAGGATTTTTGTTTAGCTGTCATTTAGCATGTTAGATAAGATGATGACATGAGTGTAAACTTAGAAATAAAAATGTGGAAATCAAATACCTGCATGCCCCATCTTCTCCATCTCACTCGCATTTTTCATGTGAGTGCAATTTTCATTTGTAAGGGTCAAAATAACATTGGGGAAAATCTAATAGGTTCCATGTCGAGGGAGCATGTTGACCACTATAAAATGGGATTTTGTGCCTAAAGAGGCCAAAAAAGAAATGGGGAAAATCCAAAAGGTTTATATTTCAAAATCGAATTGGAATGCTCGATTCTTGTAGCACTTTGTATATTTCTTTCAAGTTGTAAGTGTAAGTAATTTTAGGAAGGTAGGTAATGCACGAATAATCATCGATAATTGTGCCTCTCAACTGGTTGGGTATATCAGGGACATGTATATTTTATTAGCAAATTGAGCTTTTCTATTTTTTTATTTCATGGCATCAATGTTTTTTATTGTGCAACATTTTATTTGATAAATAACACATAGACATGAATCAGAAGTTATAAATAAAAACGTGGGAATTAAATGCCTACATGTTCTACACCTATTCCATAGATGAGATTGTTTCTACAAAAAAAATGGCTAATTGTGCTCCATTTTATCGACTGAATCTTATAAAGAGGACAAAAATAGAAAATCCAAAAAAACATAGGTGCAATACCCAACTATAATGCTTGCTTCTTATAACACTTTTTAGCCTCACATTATAGTTGTAATATTAAGTAATTGTAGTAAAATAGGCGGTGCATGAACAATCATCCATAATTGAGCCCCTCAATCAAGTGTTCATATGAGCCTTAGGTAGATTCTATCTGCCAATAAATCTTTGCTAAGGGTGAGTGCACCAAGTTAGGGGGCCAAAAGGGCGTCTTAAGTGGACACATTTTTCTGGAAAAAAAAAACTTCAACTTGTACGAGTTTTTCAAAATAGTTACACTCAAAATTGAAATATGTTGTAGAAATATGAATCGTAGCATTTTGAGTCTAGTTTCTAAGCTACTAAATTTTATTGAAAACGGATAAGTTTAAGTGGGTCAAAAAACTAAAATACCAACAAATGCTCCTATTTTTGTTAAAAAGCATAATAGAGTGACTTTCGTGCCCCCCACCATTTTTTGAGCACCATTTAGTATTTTTGAAAACGCTTTAGTAAAAAGATAGCTAGGAGCATCTAGTTTGGGCTCCATTTTTTAAAGATTTTTTTAGTCAATATAGTTTTATTTATGATTTTTCTAGTACATAAATTTTATGTTTTTGAAAAATAACGGAGCTCCGACTGTGCCCCCCCCCCCCCCCCAACTACCTCAAAAAATATCGAAAATTAGATTAATATTTTTTGAATATGTACATAATTATGCCTAGTTTGGGCTAGTATATTTTTTTAAAAAATTTGATCACCCAAATAAAAGATACACCATGAAAGATAGGCATATTTACACTTCAAAAAATAGCTATAAAAAGGCATAGTTAGAAAATAAATAATATGGAAACCTTATATTAGTCAGAAAATTTGAAAAATTATATTTTTATAAAGAAGAGACTCTGCTCTACATCGTGGTATAATTTTTTTAAAATGGATCGATTGTTTTATTTTGATTTATCATAGAGGAAGTGTCATTTTTACATTTTCTTGTAAAAACTCATTGTTTGTTGTGTTTGTGCAGGTCCGTGCCTCAGGCTTGGGGATCCAAACCGGATCCCAAGCCTCAAGGCATGGCTTGGGAAAAGAGAAAACGCAAAATGCGTACATGTTACGTAATGTGTATGCGTTCTGTGTAGTATAAACATAACACGTACGTGATACATAACACGTACCTGTTCTATGTAGTATAAACATTATGTATGCTTTTGACATGCTTCTATTTACATAAATAAATGTTTAAGTATAAGAAATAATATATACTTTAAATTTATTTATGTAAATATAAGAAATTAGGGTCACTCTGCACCTTATGGAATTAGTCTCACAGCTCCATGAGTCATGGTTTAGGAGATAGTTTTTTAAAGTATAATCTGGTCAGTACATAGGTAATTTTTCAGGATTTCAGCATTCAGCCTAAATATTTTAGCATTTAACTTCTACAATTGAAACCCTAAACCATAGGCCATAAACCTAAACACTAAACTGTAAACCTTGATCCCTAAACCATAAACCCTAAACCTTTATCCATGATCCCTAGACCCTAAAACCTAAACCCTAAACCTTAAACATTTAACCCTTACCTATGAGCCCTAAACCCTGAGCCTTAAGCACTAAACCCTAAGCCATAAGCCCTAAACCCTAAACCATGAACCATGAGCCCTAAATTCTAAACCCTAAACCCTGAACCGTAAAAACTAAATCCTAAACCCTAAACCCTGACCCCTAAACCCTAAACCTTAAACACTGAATCCTAAACCCTAAACCCTAAGCCTTGAACCCTACACCCTTATCCCTAAGCCCTAAAATCTAAACCCTAAACCCTAGACCATATACCCTAAGCCCTAAGCCCTAAACCCTAAACCCTAAGCCCTAAACCATAAACCCTAAACCTTAATCCCTAAACATTATATCCTAAACCCTAAACCATAAACCCTGAACCATAAACCCTAAAACCTGAACCGTAAACCATAAACCCTTATCCCTAAACACTAAATCCTTAACCCAAAACCCTAAACCCTAAACCTTAAACCCTAAATCCTTAACCTCGATCCACAAACCCCTAACCATAAACACTAAACCCTAAACCTAAAACCTAAATCCTAAACCATAACCCTAAACCTTGAACCCTAAACCCTAAACCCTAAACCCTAAACCATGAGCCCTAAACCCTAAACCCCAAACCTTAAACCCTAAACCCTAAACCTAAAACCTAAATCCTAAACCATAACCCTAAACGTTGAACCCTGAACCCTAAACTATGAACCATGAGCCCTAAACCTTAAACCATAAATCCTTAACCTCAATCCGTAAACCCTAACCATAAACACTAAACCCTAAAACCTAAACCTAAAACCTAAATCCTAAACCTTGAACCCTGAACCCTGAACCCTAAACCCTAAACCTTAAGCCCTAAATGTAAGTCCTAAAGGTCCCTAAACCCTAAACCCTAAACCCTAAAAAATAAATCATAAACCCTAAACCCTGACCCCTAAACCTTAAGCTCTAAACCCTAAGCACTAAGTCCTAAGCACTAAGTCCTAAACCCTAAGCCCTAAACCCTAAACCCCAAACCCTAAACCTTAAACCCTAAGCCCTAAGCCCTAAACATGAAACCCTAAACCCTGAAATCTGTGACCTAAACCCTTAACCCTGAGACCTGAACCATAAATTATAAGTTACCCTAAACCCTAAAATAAAGATAATAAACCTTAAACCCTGAACACTAAATCCTTAACCCTAAACCCTAAATCCTTAACCCTAAACCCTAAACCTTAAACTGCGAGCCTTGATCCCTGATCCATAAACCCTAAACACTAATCCAGAACCCTAAGCTCTAACCCCTAAACCTCATATATTTCCAGTAGGTCTCATTAGTGAGTTCATTTTTTGAATATCTTAGGACCATATTTCGTAGTCTTGTGCCTAGAATCATCATTAATTCTACTTTTACAACTACCTTGTTTATGAGAGGTGGGCAGTTCACTCCTTCAAAATATCAACAGGTGAAAGACATCAAATTTTGTTCCTATGAAGTCGATGAACCCTTTTCATTTGAATACTCTTTGTCAATAATAATAAGAATGGGTAATACACACAACATTACAGTGAGTGAAATAGTTTGCATGCAATGGGCATTTCCCTCCTTTAAAATATCAGTAGATGAAAGGCATCAAATTATGATGAGCCCTTGAATGTTCTTCCTATGAAGTAGATGAACCCTTTTTAGTTGAATACTCTTTTTCAATACTTATAAGAATGGGTAAGACATAAAACATTACAGTGACTGAATGGGTGAGTTTAATCCATGAGCCTTAAACCCTAAGCCCTAAACATTAAACCCTAACCCCTAAATCTTAAACGTTGAGCCATAAACCCTAAACATTGAACCCTTTTCCTGAAACCCTGAACCCTTACCTTTAAACCTTGAACCCTAACTCCTAAACCCTAAATCCTCAACCCTAATACTTAAACCCTCAACCCTAAACCCTGAGTGTTAAACCCTAAACCCTATAGCATAAACCCTAAACCCTAAACCCTAAACCTTGAGCCCTAAACCCTAAGCCTTGAACCCTAGGCCCTAAGCCCTAATCCTTAAGCCAAAACCTGAAACCTTGAACCCTCAAACCTAAACCCTAAATATTAAACCCTCAACTCTCAACCCTAAACCCTAAACCATCAACCCTGATCCATATACCCTAAACCCTGAACCTTGAGCCATAAACCCTAAACCCTCAACCTTGAGCCCTAAACCCTAAACCCTAAATCCTAAACCCTCAACCCTTAACCTTGAACCGTAAACCCTAAACTCTAAACCCTAAACCCTAAACCTTAAACAACGAACCTTAAGCCCTGAGCCCTAAACCCTAAACCCTAAAATTTGAAATATGAGCCTTAAACACTAAAACTTAAAGCCTAAAATTAAACCTTGAGTCCTAAACCATGAGCCCTAAACCCTAAACCCTGATCCCTAAACCCTAAACCCAGAGCCCTAAACCCTAAACCCTAAATCATAAACCCTCACCCAAAGGAAATTCCCAATAAGATCATTCAACATGTTTTAGTGTGTAGGGAAGAGTGTCTAAGGTGATTGATCGAATCATTTAGTTTTGATCAGAGACTACTTCCTATGAATGCCTAAAAAGGCATTTTGGCCATTCTGTAGTTAATTGAACACCCTTCAGAACAAGCTAAAATGAGCTAGTTATGTCACCAAGCTATCAAGGACCATTATTTGTGAAATATTAAGGCATCGTTTGTATCCATAAGATACATATGAGAAAAAACATGTATGAGAATCATGAATTTGATTCCATGAAAGGATGCTTTTAGAGCTAGGAAAGGTGAGGGGATGATCTCTATATGGAGCACCATGTTTTTAAGAATGAGAAATCATCTAAGTTCACTTGATGCAATTCACTTGGTACTATTCATAACAAATCATTCAACACTTAGTAGTGTTATCACCCCTTAAGGAGGAGGCACATTACAATCACCTCATTTTGGCCATAGGACAAGAATCCTATTCAGGGAACAATCCTATATCTACAAACTAAGGATCTCTTGTTAGTAAGAAGTAGACAAGCATCATAGAGTTGATTCATGGTCACTAAAGTGAATAATGGACCAAATTTAAAAATTGGTACCAATTCAATCATTGATAGGGCCAAAATCCATTTTAGAAGGTCAAAAAACCTAAAAATGATTATATGCTTTCCTAAAATAAAGACCGCCTACAATATATATGCCCTAAAAGTTTTAGGTCCTTTGCTGAAATCCTGAAAATGAGTAAGTACCGACAAGATTAGATTTTGAAAAACTATCTTCTAGATTATAACTGTTGGAGCTACGGGACCACTTCCATTAGGTACAGAGTGACCCTAATTTTTTATATTTACTAAAATAAATTTAAATTATAAGATTTATTTTATTATTTCTTATACTTTTATTATTTATTATACTTAAATATTTATTTTTGCAAGTATAAGACACCCATAAACACATACATGGTCCATACTACTCAAAATGTGTACACGTTTTAACTTCCCTAAATCGAGTACGTGTTATAGGTTTGGTAATTACCAAGCCAAGAAAATTAAAACGTGAGCACGTTTCATCTGTTTTCAGGTTTTTGTCCACTTTTTGCCCCCCTAACTTTATGCACTTACCCCATGCCTAAAACCTTCATACATGCACTAAAAATACTCAAAACCCCATCACTAGGATGAGAAAAATCCACTCATAAAAAAACCATGCTTAGTCAAGATCCCAAATTCACCACACATGTGTAATATAGAATTAAAATATCATACATGGTTGCAAATTTTCTTAGAATAGATCAAATATTTCATAATATGGGCCCACTGGGCCATATCCTTCACAAAATAGGTGTTTCCAACACCTTGTCTTTAACTTTGGGCCTCAAGAGCAACCAATATAAAATAAAATATGGAATGTGACCAATTTATGTAACCATCAGGACTTTTAAATCACATCCATGACTGATTATATCTCTTGAAACATCCACTGGTTTAAACAAAAACAACTTTCCTCTTCCCCAAAACAAGCTGACCCAAAAATAAGTTTTGCAAACTCAGCTAGTTTAGACCCTTCATGTAACTTTCAAGACGTAATACTTCCTTAAATAGGAAAAAAATTCATCCCTATTCACTTTATAGGTGATAGAAAAGTATTAATGCATCCATATCTCACGCCTCAACCAACTTAATATTTCAGAAAAAACAGTCATGTCCTTAAATAAAAGCTTACCTTCTTCTTTAAAAATCAACTTGGAAGATCCATCAAATCAACTCACTAAGACATATAACATATACCATGGGAAATATATATGAATCAAATTTCTAAAACACATATTTGAAATCTTTCCAAATATAAGTAGCAGGCCTTCAACCAAAAACATCTCTACAACCTTCTTTTTATGCCTTTTAGGACTCAAGAACTAAGTACGAGCCTAACTTGCTCCATCATACCAAAAATCACTTCCTAAGCTTAACCAAAGCCCGGAACATAATTATCACATGACGTATAAACACTCAAAAACCTTCACCAAGTAAAGAAAAACTCATAAACCATCACTTACCTTATGAAGTCACTTTGCACCTTGCTAGAACAAGCATTCTTAAATCTTGATCCTCAAAGAATGAGTCATAAATTATGCATACCATATCACAATATCATGTTTGATATACCAATGGAAAGACCTCTGAACCAAATTCACAAAAAAAAATTGAATTAGATCCTAATCCTCATGTAGCTCTTGCAATGTCAATTTTACTACAAGATGATCCAAACTTCCCCAAAAAACAATTCTTCATAAATAGGGAACAATTTACCATTTTTCAGCCTAAACAATTACCTGAAACTCAACTCACAGATATAAAAACAATGTTAATTTAATCTTTGCCTTCTTTAGGAAACTTCTCCTTAAACCGAACTTCTTCATAAACAAGCATTTTCAGGCGGGGCCCACATATGGTCACATACTATAATATACAATTTTTTTGGAAATATAGATGATTCCTATACATCATCAAATCATAAATTTTTCAAAACCAATCCAAACAGGTCTAGATACAAGCAATCTTCTCCAAGTCACTCCTAGTTAGGGTTTAGCTAGGGTTTCAAACTACTTTAGCTTAATAATGATTGTTCATAAAAATGTGACGATAAAACCACCTAATTATTTTTGTGTAAAGCTTCATAAATGACGTAATAATATATTCCAAAGAGATCTCATGTCCCCATGTAAAGCAAATAGTTCACAAAGAGCATAATAAGGGTTACATTTTGCTTTAAAAACACACTGTTACTTACCCAATTTTGCTAAAACTTGCATATCTTGAAATTTCCGTGTCAGAATGACCTAAAACTTGTCATGAAGCATCATGGAAACATATCCTATAACTATAAATACTAACCATATATCACTGAATAGCTCTTAAAATATCTATCTAATCTCATCTACTTGTACTTTCTTACCTGTTTCCCATTGTTTGCTTCCCAATGATCTCATAAATGCTTCAAAACACTGAATAATGACATAAAACTCACCATAAACCTCAAGTAAAATTTCACCATGATTTTACCATGCTCCATTATGACTTATTGGATCCATTTCTCATACCTCTATACCATTCTACATGCTCCACGACAAGAAACAAACCTGGAATGCCCTGACTCAACCTTGACAACTCATGCACTGACCATGTTGACCATATGCAGAACCATAAGACACCCGTGAAACATCATACCAACCATTTTTGACCTCATGAAAACACACAACCAAATCAAAAGAGCTGCATATAGTGATCCAACTCACTAGACCATGCACTAGGACCTCCTAGAACTCACCAAATCTTGACACAACCAATATACCGTCATCTTTTACACCTAAATAACGTCACATGGAGAATAATATGACACCATGACACCCTTTACCATCAATGGGGTTTGAAATAAATGATAACACAAAAACATAATGGACTACATGTAGTATATACAATGCAAGAAATTGTGGAAAATCTACTACACCACTTGACTCCATCCAAACAAAGAGACTAAAAAAATATGCAAGGAAGCTATATACAAACTTATAAAGATGTATAGTTAATTCTTATTAAAATAAAAAATGTTGAAAGGAGAGAATAAGTTCAAGCACAAGGAAACATAATTGAGATCTGTGTTGGGCAATGTCCCGTCATACTGCATGTATTTTTGGGGTTGACCGTTTGTAACCCAATGGAAGATATAAGAAATTAATTCCATTGAATACGAGTTAATGAAAGCATATATATAATATGAAATAAAGATAGATAAATTTTGAGTTAAGTCAGTAAAGGTTGGTATAATTAGGGAATCAATATAGAATAAAACAATTTGTAAGGTAGGAGACAATAAATGACATGGAAGAATATGGTATCTTGGTGCATGAACAAATGAAGAAGTTAGAGGAGGTGGCTGATCTAGAAATAGAGATCATGTCAACCACGTCATTATTGATTGCTTTTGAAATTATAGAGTTAGCTATCCAGAATTCCTAATTATAACAAATATAACAAATATCCATTGTAAAAATCAAGGAATGGAAAGATTTTGAAAAGCGTATGACTGCTTGATTTCCTGAAGTATCAGTAGAAAGGGGTAAGTTAAGACTTGTACATGTAGAATAATTTTATTTTTTAGAATTATTACCGCATCCCAAACCCAATAGGGAAATTCGAGTCAATGAATTTATTTACCTCCTTATTCAAGATGTATAAGTTTTACATGGTTGATAAATTTATTTACTCTACATTCCCTTGAAGCGGCGTTGAAAACAAATATGAAGAGCTAAGGTAGTGAGTTTTTTTTGGAAAATTATTCATCCCTTAGTTGTCTCGAGGATGATACAATCAGTTGAAGTTTGTGAATGATGTTTGTTTGAGATGACCAAAGTATATTAATCATGGGCCACATAATGATACATAGTATATCCCGTGTTGGATATATTTACACATCAAAAGAACTAGGCTTCACGGGTTGGGATAGAAGAAAATGCTTGTAAAAAAGGCATGTATAATATGACATGATTATTTTCAATGAAGATAACGTGTGCAAATACAAGAGGATATGGTTAGTATGTAAGAGATAGAGTACAATGGGTGTGTGTGTAGAGTGAAAGAGGGTATGTCTGAGATGATAAGCGTAGAGTAGTATAAATTAGTGAGGAAGATTGAGATACATGCATTGACATTTTATAATCTGGAACATCCTACTAGTTATTTGAGATAAATATAACTAAAGAGAGAGTTGGAGTAGGATATTATGTCTATGATCATTTTCCTTACCACCATATATATATATATATATGTATATATATATATCTACATATATATATATATACATATATATATATATGATATGTAGATATATATATACATATATATATATGAGTGGTAAGGAAAATGATCATAGACATAATATCCTACTCCAACTCTCTCTTTAGTTATATTTATCTCAAATACACACACACACACACACACACACACACACACACACACACACACACATATATGGTGGTAAGGAAACTCACTTCAAAATTTTGTTTGTTGTTGTGTTAAGTGTTTGTATGAAATCTATCATAGCCACCTCTCCGTGCATTAACTCTATGTAAAATAAAAAAAAACTTATTAAAATAACTAAAGAATATAGTTTATGTCAACAATATAAAATTAAATTCCTATGGTCTCCACACTTGTTAATACTCAACTTACAAGAAACCCCACCTAATATATTGAACAACATATTTAACTAAAATTTAAATAAATAATAATAATTATCTATTGGGAGCAACAAATGAATGTTTAGATATTGAACATGAAGTTTCCTTCAATTCAACATTTGATTTTGTCAATGTGTGCCTTGAGATTCATTATTATAAATATGTTTAGAAGAGGTTTTTGACCCTTCAAGGAGATACATGTATATAATCTATCTTAGATCACATGGAGGAAGGTGATGGTGAAGATAATGTAGACTTGGTTTGTTTTGGAGTTTTGACCTTTGGAATCAATTACATTAAAGATTATAAAAAATGAAAGATAAAATTCACATAGCTATTGGACTAGGAAAGATGAATTCAGTATTTTGGAATATTTGAATATACCTTTGTATAAATATTTGGTCACTTTGGAGAGGGAAAAACTCACCCTATTAAATCTAAGTAACAACATCATTTACAAAATTTGAGTTGAGCTAGTGGTACATTAGAGGTAGGTGATGGTGAAATGTAGCACTTTATAAATAAACCTTAAAGAATCTTGGAATGTAAGGGGTATGTTTAATGTTTTTTACATATAGTTTTAATGTTTAGGCAAGTTTTACTTTTGATAAAAATATGAAATAACATCTATACTACTAAAGATAGAATAATATAACCCTTTATAGAAAATGTTTTCATTGGGAAAGCATAAGTCACAAAAATGTCTAGTGGTATGAGATTATTTGAATCCCTAGGTTTTGACAAGATAAATATTAGTGATAGAGTTGGACAATTATTCAATACATACTATTGTAGAAAATTGAAGAATATAACATATATTAAGATTAGTTAGATATAATTAATTTTATTTAAGATATATTATAGAGATGTTCTGAATGTATTTATTTGAAAAATGGTGATAAATATCAATTCAAAGTTATTATTTGGATTTTGCGTATATCACATTAATTAATAATTATATTATTTTCTGTAAAAAATTGTACACTAATTGGTGAAAATGGTACCAATCTAGCTGCATCAATGTGTTGGACTTGGAAAGAAATGTATGATAGTAATACGGAATTCAAATTTAAAGATGAAATTATATTGTGATGGTTAGGTAAACACCAAAGTTTAATATCCTTATTATTTGTTTATGCATGAAAATTAAAGCCCAACACCACCCCCAATGTAGAAATCGTATCGATGTAATGATGAAAATAGTTAATAACCCATGATAAAAAATTTTTAAGACCACTAACATTAACATAACTTAATTACGAAAAAATTAACATAATTAGTATTATAAAATAAATAGAATAACATAAAATAGAGTAAAAAAAAGAGCGTGGAGGGAAATTATAAAAATAAAATTTGAGTATTTAGAAGCTTAATCTTGTTGGATAGTATTATTAGTTTAATCAATTGAACATCAATAAATACAAATTGGATAAATTAAGGGGTGGATCGGCATGCATGATCTGATTTATATGTTGGTGAAAATATACAACTCAAAAAACCAAATAGATGCCAAAAGAGGTAGCTACATATTATAAGTACCCATGATACATTATACATATCTATATATACATATATATATATATATATATATATATATATATATATATATATATATATATATATATATATATATATATATATATATAATTCATGCACATGTAGTGAAAACATGAGGAGGAGGTAGTGGAATTTCCTTAGGAGGAAGGACACACAAATTAGAGGGATATTTTGAGGGGGGATTTAGGGATATCCACCTATCTTGAACTTGTGTATTATCTTACAAAACTAGAGGAAAAATTACTTACCACTTGGGTGGCATGGATCCAACCATTATAACACCTTGCATCGGTGATAACCATTCAGAAGATGAGAAAAAAAATTACTATGGGGTGGAAAGATTTATTATGTCTGCTAAGGAAAAGTGCATAAATGACCATGGATGAGTGAAAAAAATTGATTGTGGAGTGACTCTTCCTATTCTTTTTGGCTAGATGTGGATAACTAAATAGAGGAAGATTCGATGGGAATCAAATCATGCGTCATGGCATGTTTCCCTATGCTTTAAAACCTCTTGCAGATGATGGAATTCAAAATATAGTTTCCTAACCTTCGTTCCTGGATCTGAAGTTAAACAATAAATATTACTATTATTTCATCAACAAGGTATTGCTAAGAGATAACATCATTATATAAGATAGTGAAATTTCTATATTTTTAGACTTAAAATAAAATAATATCTCTAAAAAAATTCCCTAAAAACTTTATGTATGTTAACCACTAAGATTAATTCTTAAACAAAAATTACTGTCCAATTGATGGGATCATGATGGAAGGGATGGAACAAAGAATGAATCCAACTATAGGAATCTTTAGCACAATGACAAGTACGGTTCATTTTAGGGGCAAATATTAATAAATTGGCGAATATTAGAATTTTGGAATTTTGGAATTGGCATTTTTTTTACTATCGTATGGAAGCACGTTCACCATAATTTTATGGGTCCTAAATAAAATTTGACCCTAATTTCACCTAAGTGTTTCCACTAAGGATTGATCAACATTGGTATATTCGCTAAATTATATTATATTATACTATACTGCTATACAATATTAATTCATCATAATGTAGTAATAAAATATAATTACAAAATTCGTTAATTTTGAGATCTGGAGTCGGAATCCGAAGGTTAAAATTAATAAGCTAACAGAAAAAACTAAAAGTATAAGCCAAAAAGCTAAAGGTATAAGTGAACAAGGTAAGCAAAAAGTTTGAATTGTTAAGGTTTTTTTTCATAATTGTTACCAGATGACAACCGATATACATGATACACCCAACAAGATGATTGCACAACACCAGATGACCTAAGGTAACCTCATGTTATTGGATAGTAGAAATAGAGTTACCATTCATTTATGGAGATATAAATATAAAACCATGCGGTATTTTAATATCATGTTCACATAACTAGTTTTTGGTAGCTTAAGTCGTGTTACCATGTTATTATGTAGCATGAGATTTATTTTTTACAATGTCTTGAATTTAATTTTTACATATTTTATTTTAAACTTAAATATTTTTTGTCACATGTGTAGACTTCAAAATACCCATATGATGGCCCCTAGTGCAAATGAGAAAAGAGCTCAAGGAAAAAGAAAACATGACATGGAAATTTCAAAATATTTCAGTCAACCCAAAGTAACACCAGTGCCAATAGGTAATTTTGACTCTTATTATGCTAATGTTACTTTATATGTTGATTTACTGAAAGATGTAGTAAACAACTCAATTTATTTCAAATGCATAAAACCCTACCAATGATGAATTTACCAGATGAAATTCATAATCAACAGAGTAATTTAATTCACATTGATAGCAATGATAATCCCAATTTCCATGAAACTCAAACTTCAGATAAATATTCAAGAACAGACATCAGAAACGTAAGAGTGGGAAGTGGACTTTAGGAAGGACTTATAAATTTGCTATGGTCAACCAAATATCCATTTATTGAATCTTTTGAGCTACAAAACACTACTGATACTCCTACCAAATGTAGATGTACTATATGTAGTTAGAAACTAGGAAAAGACCAAAAAATGCAATTGAAGTTGGACACAATAGAGAAGCATTGTGGAAAAGTATATGAGTCAAAAAAATTAAGAAGATGGAACTGTAATAAAAACATCTAGATGGAAAAATGAGGAAGATTGTTTACATATGAAATATGTAGCAAAATATTACAATCATCATAAACATCTTCAAGACCTTGTTGAGAAAGGTGGAACTATAAAGGATAAATTTGTAAAACCTGTTGATATAAGTCTTCAGGAAAAAATTATACAATTCCAAACAATTTTTCACATTTAGAAAAAGGGCAGACCTATTTCATATTTCATTGATTATAATATATTATTTCAATCTAATGGGTTTCCAAACATTCCAACGAACACACTAGTCAGATACTAGTGCTCGGGAAATGGAAAATTGTATGGTAGAAATTGAAATCACTGATTTGAAAGAGAAGGTAAAAAATGTGAATTTTATCTCATTGTCGATTGATGAGGTCACAAAACTAGACAAAACATCTTGGGTTTGTATGCATGTGGTACACTTTAATTTTCAATAACCATTTGAGGGAAAATCATCTACTAGCAATGAACAAAATGATGGAGAATTGTAATTTTGAGAACCTCTGCAAACTAGTTATTTAAATTTTGAAAGAAATAATTGGTATGGACGATCATTAAATATCTATAAAGCTGATTTGTGTTGGAGATGATGGGGAATCTGTCATGAAAGGTCACAAAACTAGGCTTTGTGTTCACCTTCAAACAACTATTTCCTCGTACATGATACCTATTCACTGTATGGCTCATAGAATTAATCTCACATAAAATATTGTAAGTAATTTTGAAAATGTTTCTAAAGTGGAAGAGCTTATATGTCATTTGTATTGATACATGTCAAGTAGTCCTAAAATATTTTTGGAATTTGGTAAATTTTTTTTGTTGGAATTAAAAATGGTAAAAAATTGTTGAAAGATGTTGACACAAGATGGATATTGTTACACATGATCCAACTTGCAGAATTTTTGAGGAATACATGTCATTAATAGGGCTATATATTCAATAATCATAAAGAATTTGACAAGGTAAAAGATCTGCTATATCTCTTTAATGATTTAGAGACATTATTAACATTATGCAGTTATTTTACCAATGTTGAAGGAAATAAAAATATTGGTGAAACAAGCTCAGGTTAGATCTATATACAATTGTCGATTTTCTCAAATTAAGGAAACATGTATGTATGATTTTGGATAACTTATATTCCATCCAAGCCTAGTTTCAAAAGCCAATATTAAGTAGTTCGAAGGTTTTAACAGACACAAAATATCCCAAAAACTATTTAAAGTTTAATATCAACGGTCATATTTGTATCTCAGCTGATGATAACCAATGCACACTTTCCAAATAAATCCTTATGTCCTAGCTTCTGATGTTGAGGAAGCACCACTGAAAAACTTTCCATATTCCTTATGTCCTAGGTTCTAATGTTGAGGAATGTGGTTCTATTTGATGGTGCAGTAATACAAGGAAAAATTGATGAGGATATCTGAAACATTATATTCTGAGATCAGATAATGATTTAAGAATAGTGATATGCTTGAGGCCATGGGAGTTGTAAATCCTAATTTCTAGAATCCAATGACCGGTGAAGAACAAACAACTCAACTTTTTGTATAAATACATGTATAGACTAATGGATCAATTTTGAAAATCTTCAGATGTTTATGGAAGAAAATTGAATGGTATATTGAATAGAAAATTACTGATATCATAGTCAACACATTTTTCCTTGACAATGAGTTATCAATATAAGACTCTTACTGAACCAATAGAAAAGGGAGCTATCACACTAGTGTGGAGAAAGATGTATCACAATAACATACCTGAAGGAAACTATAAGTGAATACTTAAAAATATATGAAATCATACAGACAATGATTTTGGGGTCAGTTGAAGATGAAATATTTTTCAATGCATTAACATTTGTTAAATCAAAACTTCTCAACAAATTAGACAAAAATATGGAAACCTGTTTGAGACTATATGTTTCAAGATATGGAGTGGAGACATTTCCATATAAAAGAGCAATAACTACTTGGACATCCCTTGTATAACAAAGAGTTGTTAATAAAATAGAGACCAATGGAGACTCATATTATGGTGAAATTGACTTAGACTATGGTGGACCAACAATTGGAAAAGATAAAATAAGTGATAAAGGACCATTCAGGATAGGGTTGTTTTCAATTACCAGAAAGTTGAAAATTTTCATTTTTTGAAATATATAGATTATGACTCGTCATTTTGATTTAGTTATTTTTCCTTTACATATATTTTGTACATAATTTTTGGAAATTTTAAATTACTTCTATGTTTCTATAATGTTTGGAAATAACAGATAGTAACTAGTTGTGCAAACTGCAAATTGGATAATGTAATTAAATTTAATTGCATTACTAGTAAAGTATGTTCAATATTCGATTTCTCAATATAAAATCCACACGTGTTCACAAATATATTATAATCCATATATCCCATCAAGATTCTGGGGATTAATAAAAACATAGGAGTCTAGAGATAAGTCTCTCTGTATTTAATTTATCAGATTTGAAAATAAACTATAATTATAATTAGAATATTTATATACATGAAGAATCAATTATCTAGATTCAAGAGAAAATGTACATTATACATCCATATTTTCAATATTAAGTTCATACATGTGTTTTAAACTAAATTGTACAATGTAAATTGATGTATTACTATTTATCAACTATATGTAATATTGAAAGAAAAATAATGTTTTCATTAGACAACAGATATGAGAAAAATACAATGATTGACATCAAGATAATGTTTTCATTTGAAAAATACAATGATTTACATCAATAGTTTTACTTCATTTGGATCCTTGTCCTTGAACAACTTCTATAACATCAACATTTGAACTATCTTTTATAACACC
Source organism: Taxus chinensis (assembly GCA_019776745.2). NCBI lineage: Eukaryota > Viridiplantae > Streptophyta > Pinopsida > Cupressales > Taxaceae > Taxus > Taxus chinensis. The sequence continues at coordinate 60,398,899 of CM034152.1, read as the reverse complement.
AAACTCGACTAATTCTGTTGCAGCTGAATTAATATTTTCAAGATTTTATCTATCCTCACTAACTTCATCTCTTACTAACAAGAGATTAGTATCCTCATCAGTTTTATATTTAGTAGAATATTAGGATCCGGTCCATTCTCCTATATAATCATTCGCAATATATTGAACATTTTTCTTGTTTAACAAAACAAGTTTCTATTTAAAGGTGATTCTACTGTGAACACTTTCTCTCACTTTTTCCAGGTGCTCATCCAACACCTACACTTCAGTCTTCAATGTTTGGTATTTTGATTGCACGTAAAAAATCCATAATTAGAAAGTAGATAAACTATATAGCATAACAACATAAAATATTAAATTCAAAATATTAAGTACTGACCAAGGCCAAGTCTTTCTTAGAATTTGCAATAGTGACAAGTTTTTGTCTCTATTCCACTCATTATAATAATATTGTGTCTTGGCGTTCAAATTCGACAATCTGTTAAGAATGATAGTTAAAACATTATCATTATTGTAAATATTGTTGGTGACAAAATTACCAGATTGTTCTTAAGCAAGTAAATAATCAATCATCACCGATTCATTTTTATCAATGAATAAAGTTTTTCCATGTGTGAAAAATTATGATATATTTCATTAGTTTCCTTGATATAAAATTTCAATATGATCTCCCATATCTTCATTTCCTTAATATCAGGAATACAACTTTCCTTCACAAGGGATGTAGCATTATCAGCCACAAGAATGTCAATTGAAAATCTTATTTTCTCATCATCGTCCAAATTTTCCTCTGAAATTGGGGAAGGAGGATCTAAAGAATGTTTTTGTGGCACTGTCAACTCCTTATGTGTAGATTGAATAAGACCTTCGTTGTCTTTCCCTACTATTTCCATTTTGTAAAGGATATCAAGACCAAGATACTCCTCATCCACATCTATATTATTTAAAATAAAAGTACCTTTGGCACTCTTCACACCACCCAAGGAAAATTTGGGGAACTCTGATGCTGTATAATTGTGTGTCACCCTTCTCATTCTAGGGAACACTATCCTATTTACTCTACCATGAGGAGGAAGGGAAGGTGGGCATGTCGCACTCCTTAAAAGCTAAGCAATGGGGGTGGTCTCCTGAAAATGAGATTGAGGTCGTAAAAATTCTGCTAGCATTAATAATTTAAAACTATCAGTATGTTGTATTTACGAAGTCAAACAAGAGAACACTTAGAACTTAAAAAATAATGAAATCAATATAGATTTCTTACACTATGAATTTTGTTATCCCATAATCAAAAGACAATGGCATTGTAAGGAAGGAGAGTGGTGGCATTACAAGCCCCAATTTTAAGGAAAACCAGTTAAATTGAATGATAAAATCCTAAAAGAAAGACTAATATAAATAAAATTTAAATATATTATTTATTCATACATAAAATTGAAGGGCAAAGAACTTGTACAGAATGAATCTCCTATTACTCAGGAATATAACTATTGTTTTCAGTAGTAGACACCATGTGTCTAGGTGATGCGTCAGAAAAGGCTGCACATTAGGAAAATGACATATGCCATTGTCAAGACTCATATTGTCATTAGTATATAAACAAATTTAATCAAAATTAACATGATTGTGTATCATGAATTAATTAAAACCTAGATTGACCTTAGTATGCATTCTATCTTGGTTGTGGGATGATTCAAAAGAACCAAACATCTGTTTGCTTCTACTTCTAGCTTGTTGGGTGCTAGGTACAACCATAAAATCATCGGTCAATGAAAAAGTGAGATACAACCAAAAAAATCTCACCATACCCCTAAGGCCCAGCAAGGTTATAAAGTGTGTCAAACTACCGCAATACGTCAAGTCAATGTTTTGCCTTCTTTGACCTATTAAAAAATAGATTACATATTTTTGTAGAATTGATTTAAAAATGATTATTTTTATGAAAATAAACAAGATAGAATGATTTTTAAAAAATACTCACCAAATTTTGGTCCATATACATTGCATATTTTTCCATCTTCTCATGCAGAGTAGTTGTAAATACCAAACTTGATTTCACTACGTGAAAATTACTATCATAATATAAAGCTCACTAGAATAAAAAAAGAAGAAGATTAGTAACTGCACTAGGATTCATAGTAGGCCTTGTCAAGGTCATCCATTGAATCTTTATTGAAATATATATGTTATGCTTGTTTAATTGAATAACTAACACCAAAAAGGTTTTGGATAAGGTAGTACTTTGCCCACTCAGAAAATTTAGTGTATCTGCCCTATAAAATGATGCGGGCCTGGAAAACTTCCACCATGGCTAGGAGAAAGGGTTCTGCTGATTGATTGCACTGTGTTAATCCCATCATTTATAATTAGATATTATAAAACTTAGCATAAAATACCAACAATGATTGTAATGCGACTCTAAACATTTATTTTTCTCATTAGGTAGTAATGGTTCTTTCTAGATAAAAGCAATGTGTTTTGATGGGGTAGCCCCGTTAGATAATGAATATCATCAAGGGTTATTTTTACTACAATTTTTTGTGATAGTAATGTAACTGTGAAATTTCCATTAGAAATATTATAAAAATGCATTAAATTCTCTAACAACTTGATTTACGTCTCATACTGAGGTATGTAAAGAATTCCATAGAACCCTTAGTTTCCAATATAATTGAATTGACTCTTAATTTTTGGGTCTTCCAATAGTTGTAGTAACTTCATATAAAATAGATTTCTTTAAATAAAGGACAAAGTGCTAATTGATTTTTTTTGGTGCCATGGTCGATGATTCTTGAATCTTGATATTTTGAAAAAGGGGTGTTGGCAGATACCTGTATCGGTACTATGTACTTGTGATGTGAAGAGCTAGTCATGTCATGTGTACCTAATACTAGAAGTGTACGAGGATCGTAGAACAAAGCGTTTTCAATAGTGGCAGACGCTATAAAAAAATCTAGTCCAAAGAAACATGCAAGTGTAAATGGGAACTCCGAAAATGAATGGTGGATAGGTATATCTTAGGCCAAGGGCCTATCCTAGTCGAAGATAAGAACATGGAGCCATGAACGTCTGGTAATAAGGGAATGCTACTGGGTGGAAACACTCACAGGATACCATGCAACAACGCATTTAAATGAAATCCAACAACCCCTTTGTGTTGTTGAATGTGTAGTGCCCACATTTTTATAGCTCCAGTTATCTGTTGGTTCCTTTATGCATAGACATGTTTTGACTGAGACTCTGATATATTTTGGACATTATGCTATGTTATTTATCCTCATGGTCATTATGGTATTTGGACGAGTAGCGCCAATTAGACTAGATCAGTATACTGATATATTCCTTATGATGTTGATGACACTAACATAGTTACATGATAGTGAGACTTATTGGTTAGGTGTTGATTTCTTGTAGTCGAATTGATCAATGATATAGTCTTTTGGATTTAATAATGATAACTCATGCTAGCATAGGTGTATGTCGTAATTATATTTGTTGATGATTTATGGTGAACTATGTGTATAATTGTATACGTTGCACTATCAATTTTATAATGATGTTAGGATATTATAGGTTTGATTAATTTTGTGATTACTAGATGATGTTTATTGTATTGGACAGATGTGGTTAATGTGTGCAATGAGTGTGGAGGTGATAGGTTATAGGAGAACATGAGTTTTAGGGTGGCTACACAATTGTGCACAAGCGGCCCACGGGTTGAGTCCTAACCATGCTAAATGTTTGAGGCCTTAGAGTAGACACCATGTATTTAATTGGGCACCATGAATGAACCCTAAATTGTAATGTATTTATGTCTTGTAAAATTAATTATGTTTAGGGTGTGTTTTATTTGCGTAAACTAGTGTAGGGGTTTAATAATCTCATGAATCTTAATTTAAGTGATGGTTTTGGGTAAAGTGTGTGTGTGTTGGTAGAAGGGATTGGGGACCACATGTGAACCTTGGGTGGACCCCACACCCTCTACCCTTGTGCCCAAGTTATGGGTCAAACCCGAAATTGAAGTTATTTTGGGCATTTTTAGATGACCCCTTTTTCAGTTTGGGACCCCTCAGGCTTAGCATGAAAATGGGTCCATGGACCCTACCTAATAGGTAGGGGGGCATTATTTCCAAGGTTTGGAGGGAGTTTCCCTCCCATTTTGCCTTCCTTAGGTCACCATCCATGTAAGATGGTTGGTTTGTGTGAAAAAAACCAAGTTAAAAGTTGCTCCACTTTGTTTTATTTTGCATTTTTGGTATTTTGGGTGAGCAAGGGAATAAAAGGTGAGTTTACTCTTACTTATTTGGTTTTTGGAATCTTTGACTCTGTGAGAGGAAGAGGGGGTAACACACTGTCACTTTCCTTATTGGTGAGGAAATCCTTTTGGGTTCCTCTTGATATTCTTCCTCATGGTGGAAGGAATAAGGGTACTTACCCACTGAGGAAAGTCATTTTTTTGGGGAGCTTGGAGAAATTTTGGGAGCTTGAGGGGAAATTGCTTGGACAAAGGGAAAATCTTAGAGTCTTGGAAAGCATTTTATAGGTAGGATTATTAACCCTTTTCTTCACTTAGTTGTTGCTTATCATGTTAGACTATAAAAATTGATCAATGGAATAATGTGTGTGAAATGATGTGTTGTAAAGTTGAATGAAGCAATGTAGTTTTGTTGCTTTGTCGCTTAGTTGTTGATTTGTTTTTGTCTCCACCATCATTTGGATTGATGGTTTTTGTGAGAATGTAGGGGAAGAGAGAGGGATTTCCCTCTCAAACCTCATGGTTTGTTGGTCAAGCCATGAAGGTTCCTTCTCACCCCCTGGTCATATGGTTTGAGGTGGGAGAAAGGTTCCATATGGCTTGAACCTTTCCCCATTCTTGGAGAGGAAACCCTTAATGGGTTTGAAAATCCTCCCAAGAAGGATTAACTTTGAAGCATAAATGAGGAATAAGGAGGATGAATGATTAGGAGGATAAGGAGTTTATGTAAGCATGATTTTGTTGGTGCCCTATGGTTGGACACTTGAATTTGATATTTTGGGCATCCTATATTCTTCTCTTCCCCCTTGTGATGTGAGGAGATGACATGTTGTTTCTCCTCATACGTTGTTGTTTTATCATTTGTATTATGTCTAAGTGTTTGCAATGTTGCTATGTATTTCTTGTTGTGCTTTATTCCCTTCATACTCAAGTGCACATTCTGGAAGTTGAACAGTTCCTCTCTCCCATGGGCTAAGGGGGAGGCTAGCATGGACTTCCAACCATGGAAAGGCATGTGATGATGCCTATTGGTTGGGTGGTAAACACTCACACGATACTCGTGCGGCAATGCATTCTTGGAATGAACATCGAACAACCCCTTTGTATTTAGTTGGAGTGATCATAATGTCATCTCGAGTCCTGTTACAGTCCAGAATCTATGAATTCATTTGAGGACATCCAACAAGGTGTTATTAGATCTTGTATGCCAATGTGGCTCTTGTGAAAATTTCATCAAACTGGATGAAAAAACCTATGTTGTTACCAGGTATTAACTTATCCATGAACCTAAGTCATTTGCTAAAGAACTTGTCCCTTCATTGTTACAAGAATCTTGTATAACAAAAGACACGTTACCAGATTGACAATATTGAAAGGATGTTGTCGTCTAGTAATTGATACATGTCTACATTGGAAGGTATTGTTTGTAACAAACCTGTAAAATATAGTTATGCATTATCCATCCAATCTTGAAACCCTCCTTTCCAAGATGTCGCCAACAATGCAAATAAAGTTAAAATGACACATTACAGCCACCCATTACATCAATATCCCGAGTTGTTGGAGTGGGGGTCTTAGAATTATGAATGCTGTAGACGTCCATAGAGGGTGTTAAAGATAAATGTTTGCCAATAAGCCTTGAATGGGCACAAACCATATCGAAAAAAAATGCTAGAAATTCGGATGGCAACGTCCATGAAGATATTCCCCAAAAACTTGTCTTCGCTATGGACCAAAATATAAAGGAATTGAACAATTTTAGGTTCAACCTTAGAAACTCTAATTATGATTTGTTGGCCGAATAAGCGATACGTTTTACCATATGGTAGAAGAAAGTTCAAACTCCATTTGAGAATAAGTTTTACCAAGGGATAGGGAAAAGGGTCCCATGCAAGATGATCATGCCAATTTAGATGAGAATAAGTTTTTAATGGAGTGTCAAAATTTGCCACCTCTAGTCCTATCACCAAGAAATAAGGTGTTGTAGTGTAAGATTTTGCAACATAAAATTTGATAATAAGCTCCAAATAAATGTCTCAAAAGGGAAACAAGGATGGAATAAATTTGAACATGTCACATGAGGATAAAAATAATAGAAATATTGATTTTTCAAGCTAAACCCTAAGTCTTTGTGTACCAAAAACTAAGGGAAGATGAACAATTTTAGGTTCAATGTTAGAAATACAACATATCCTTCAAAACAAAAATAACCCTAATTGCTGAAAAAGCATTTATAAGCCCTTTAAATATATACATTTGAGTGAAAATATTAGATATGCATAAAATACATTTTTTTCTATTTTATTAGCAGGATGAAAATTAGTAAAAGTACATATAACCATATATAGGAAAATAATGTGAAAATTAAAGTCTAGTTGACTGGAGATGGTGTTTTGGGGAGAATTTATCTATTCACATACCCCATAATCTATTCCCAACATTACCACATACTGCAAAAATCACCAATGGTTATGTTATCCTCTTATGAGGGTAAAATCGACCCTTAGGATGAATTCAAATGAGGGTAAAAACCCTTCCCAAACATGTGTTGTTCTAACCTAAGATGATGCCCCTAATTTTAAACTATGAAAATATGTTCAAAATGTGCCCTAGATGATGAATCTGACTTGAAACTAGAAATCTTTGTTTGTATTTACAAATGAAACTCTTTGATGAAGTTAGCGCTAAATATTGAAGGGTTTTTGTCCTCAAATATAATTATAATGGAGAGTTTTCATCCTCAAATGCAGAATTTGGAGAAATGGATCAAAACCTCAATGTAAAAAATATTATGGCCAAATGAGATGCCCCAAAATACTACCATTGACCCCCTTTTATTAATTTTCATGGTACAAATTCTGAGAAAAGGTCCATAAGTGAGACATGCCATGTCTAATTTAGCATCTGGCATTACTTTATTGACAAGTTAATTTTATTTTAATAATAAGATATACATTTATTTTATAATATAAAGTTACTTTTGGTAATTTGAATCACGTTATTAAAATAAAATATTTCCCTTGTAACACCCCTTAAGCCTATGGGAAATAAAAAATTAGGATAAGGGAAATTTTACAAATTAATTTTGAGAAGAGAAAATTATAATCCTCCCCTCCAAAAATTGCTTTCCCTTAAGAAATTGTAAGTTAGGATGCTCTAAAATTGTTGCACCTTCCCATGTAGCAAACTTAAATAGCAGATCCTTCTAATGAACTAAGTAATCCTATATGATCATTTTCCTTAGATTTATTTCTTAGACATCTATGATAGCTTTTTGGATTAAAATCAAATTTCCCTCATCATCTAAGGGAGGAAACTTAGTAGAATGGATAATATGTTTTCCTAATACCTTTTTTAGGAATGAAACATGGAAGACATTGTGTATCCAAATTTTCTCTAGCAGCTCTAGCTCATAAGAAAATGCTACCACTTTTCTCTTTACTCTATATGGTCCATAAAATCATGGATTGATATTTTCAAATCCACTTTGTTAGAGGGAATATTGTTTATATGGCTGAAATATTAGGAAATCCATGTCTCCCACCTCAAAATTACTCTCAATCCTATGCTGGTTTGTATACAAAATTTTCTGATCTTTTACATGCTTGAGATTCTCCTTGAGAACCCTCAAGGTATCATGACTATGTTGGAAAAAATCCTCGGCCTCTGACACTCTACTATCTAAAATGAACAAGTCAATAAAAGAATGAGCACCATAACCGTATAATTCCTTAAAAGGAGACATAAAAATTATCATATAATATGAAGTAATGTAAGAATGCCCCCCCATTTAGAGCCATTTGACCCAAGATGATTGCTTCCCCTCAACATAGTTCCTCTAGTAGACCTCAATCCATTTGTTCACTATTTATATTTTTCCATCCATTTAGGGATGATAAATAGTACCATGAGTCAATTATGTACCTATTATATGGAAAATTTCTTGCTAAAATAAAGTCATGAACTTTCTATCCCTATTACTTACAATATTTTTAGGCAAGATATGAAGTTTTAAAAATTATCTAAAGTATATATCAGACACTAGTGGTACATTGAACCTAGCTGATAATATTGAAACAACGAGCATACTTAGTGAGCCAATAAACCACCACATAAAGAAAAATCTAGTGTTAAACTATGGGAAGTTCAGTGATGAAATCAATTAAAATACTTTCACATTTCTAAGTTGGGATGGACACGTTGTTGTAAAAAAACATGCTGAGAAATTTCTGTTCATACTTATATTTTTGGAAAATGAAGCACTCCCAAATGTATTGAAGGACTTATCCCTTGAGTCCTGTCTAAAAGAAATTTTCTCTCACTTTCTTATGCATTTTAAAATACCCTAAGTGACCAACCAAGGATGTGTCATGTATTTCCATCAAAATATTATGGTTCATCTTTGATTCTAAGACCAAATGGATTCTATTTTTGTAGATAATGAGATCGTAAAATAATTGTTAATTATCATCCTACATTTTACCTTCATGGAAAAAATTATTAAAATCATTCTTTTCATACTCATTTGTTATAAAAATCATCCAATCAATTGTGATTCTAAACATGGAGTAAAGAATTGGTTTCCTTGACAAGGCATGAAATAAAGTATTTTTTTCCCATTATTCCTATACCCTAAGTTTACTCACCCATTTTTGTTTCCTATCATTCAAGTCCCTTTGGTTGAGGAAGAAATTCAGATTATTATGATAGGTTTTTACAAAAAAAAATCCACAAATTAAGTATTGTCTAAATTTGGCCAATACATGCATGATGGACATTATTTCCTTATCATAAATGGATAACCCCCACTCAATATATTTGAGTTTATATATCTCCAAGGTTATGAGATGCACCTTTTACATAAAAAAATACCCAATAACTTCACTTGATGCATTAATTTCCTACACAATAGGAATAGAAAAATATGGAATAACAAGTACTGGAAATGTTCTCATTACCATTTTGAGTTTGTGAAAGATAGTTTAGACTGATTTGGACAAGATGAAAGCTCCCTTCTTTGTTAAGTAAGTCAATGGGATAGCCACTTGTGAAAATCCGTTTATAAAACTTCTATAGTAACTACAAAGTCCTAAAAATCCTATCAATTGTGTCATGGTGGTAGGAGGAGGTCAATCTAATATGGTTTGGATCTTCTGTTGGTCAACATGAACTCCTTTGGCATTGATGACATGGTCAAGATATATAATTTCACTCATGCCAAACTCACACTTTGATTTCTTAGCAAAGAGATATTGTTCTAGAATTTCCAACACTCTATCGATTTGTTTTAGATGCTCTTCCCATGTTTTACTATACACCAAAATGTTATCAAAGAACACCAAGACAAACTTCCTCAAATGCTTACTAAAAATAGGATTCATATAAGATTGGAACATAGATAGTGCATTAGTTAAATCAAAAGGCATGACTAGAAACTCAAAATACCCAAAGTGACACGTAAAGGTCATGTTTTTAACATCTTCATCTCTTACCCATATTTAATGATAACCACTTCTCAAATAAATATTGTAAATGAATATAGATCCATGCAATTCATCAATTAAATAACCAATATGAGGTTTACGATACCTATTTTTAAGGGTATTCTTGTTCAACGACTGGTAGTGAATAAACATCCTCATGGTTCCATCCTTCTTCTTCACTAGGACAACTAAAGAAACAAAAGGACTATAACTAGGCCCAACATGACCCATCTCTAGTAGCTCCTTGATTTCCTTTTTGATCTTCTCTTCGAATTCTCTCAAGTGGCAATATGGATTATTAATAAATGGTTTGGTGTCGGGTTCTAACTCATTAATGTGTTGAAATCCTCTATCTAGTGGAAACCCATGGGTAATACTATTGAAAATTTGGCATGCTCATTAATTATGGTCTAATAATCCTTATGATACAACCGTTGTTTTGAAAATGGAGTTGTAGTACTTATCAAACAATGTGTTTCCCATGAGACCCACTCCATACTTAAATCCCTCTCTATCCTTTTTTCAATGACCACTTGAGGAGATCCATTTGAATACATCAAAGTAAAAACTCTTTACCATCCACTTTAAATTTCAGATCCACTAATCCGTAATCTAAAAGAAATTTCAAACACACTTTAAAAATTTCTTTAAAATAGTATTTTTTGGATTTAATTTTAATATTACAATTTTCTATAATTTAATATTTGAATAAAAACTATGAGCTAACTGTGAAAATAAAGAAAATAGGAAAATACAAAGAAACATTGACACAATCCATTGATAATGGTGTTTGGCATGAATCCTACATCTTTGGGTTCATAATAATGGGTCCGATCTATTAAAATAACCTCAAACACTTACAATTTCTGTGTACAAGGAAAACTTAGATCTTCCTCAACTGTCACAATGTTCTACCTGCAAAACTAACCCTGTTCTCCTTTGGAAAAATTCCACAAAATGCCTTAAATTCTCACAAAATCCCTCCAATCCTTCACAGACATGAAGATTATCTTCTTTGTATAGCGACTCCATTATTTTATAACATGTTCACCTCTTATAGCCCAACGACAATCTATTTTTTTAGTATCCATGTGGTTAGGGGGTTGATCCCTCCAACCTCCACTGAAGCTTTGTTAACTATCTTGGGACTTAATCCCACATTAATCTGGTAAAGGATGGACGGTGTGTGTATAATTAGCTCGGGCGGTATGCTAAGTTGGCTTTGTACCACTTTTGTTTGACATTGCATTGTCAGACGATGGATGTTTGGATATGTTGGGAGGTTTTTTGGTGAGGAGTGAGCCAAGTATAGCTTGATGGGAGAGTTGGAGGTATCAGTGGGAGATAAGTGCGGGTGAGGTGGATAAGTATGGAGTCAGTAGGAGTTGTTATGGTCGACAGGATCCAAGTGGTGTGGGATATGTAATGAGGTAGCGATCTAAATAGAGGTATGTTAGCTGAGTTATTGAGCTAACTCTACAAGTCAAGTTGACAAGTTAAAATCATGATAAATATGCATGGTAAAAATTCTTAGAATGATTTACAATGCATGAACATAATTCCACATGTATAGTGTGGTGAATAAAAAATACATCTAGATACAAAATCTTGATAATGGTAACATGAATAAATGGAGGCAAAGGCACCCCTCAGCAAAAAGAGTGTGTCAACCATGGATGAAACCCCCTAGCTAGCAAATAGTGTGGCCCATCTGTATGATAATGAGTGTCAAAGTATAGAGGCACGAAAATCCTTTTCATACAATACCACATTGCTACTTGTTTTGTTTGATTGGTTCACATGGAAAATGTGCATGTGTCTATGTCATCTTGAACCTGCGTGTAGTCCTATATTTTTCCAAATTGACCAAAAATTTAGTGTGCAATAAATTATGCATACTACCTCTTTTCAACATTCAATATACCGCCAGAAAGCTCTCGACTTGCTCTACGTAGTGAAACTAATTACAATAGATTTAGGGAAGATCATAGACCAATGTTTCTTAGTAAAGATCCTTTGGATCACATATCTCCAAAGAGAAACTTTTGGACCTCCAAAAGTACTTTTAATTGGTAATGAGGTGAGGTTAATTTTCCTTCACCTTTACAGTTTCCATCCATTTGGCCTTGTTAAGATGCATTCCCTTAAAATCCACATGAATATATTCAACATCACCTCTTCACAAAGTTCTTACCTTCATGTCAAGAATGATATCTTCCTATAACTAATCCAAATACCTAGGAGAAAAATCATCAACATAATGTTTTAAAATGTTATCATCACGATCCATAATCATAGGAGGCTTATACAATTTCATATTTTCAACATTCACAAATGAATAAATATGCATGTAAAGAGGTAAATCTAACTAGAAAAAATTATTACCAAATTTTTCCAAGATTCAAAATGGACCATACCAAATGGGTTTTAACTTTTAACCTTCAACTGTCAGTATTTCCTTACTGATGTGAAGCCAAACTAAATCAACCACTTGGAATTTTTGATTAGTTTTATGTTTAACATGCGTAGCCTATTATTTTGCTTTACTTTTCTCCAATTGTTCTCAAACAAACTGATGCTTTGGTTGTATATTCTACACAAAATTCTTAGATTTTTTAGTATTACCATGTCCATTAACAACAAATTCTTTTCAAAAAGAGAAATATAAAGGAGATTTATGCAGATAACCAAAACAAGCCTCAAAAGGAGAATTTATAGTAGAAGAATGAAGTGCATAGTTATAAGCATGATGCACATAATACAAATGTTCATCTAACAACTTAGGATTTTTACCATAATAATCTATGAGAAGATGTACCACTATGCGGTTTATGACCTCTATTTGACCATAAGTATGTGGATGAAAATACGTAATTTTAGTTAGCTTGGTGTCCATCAAATCGCACAAAGTTGACCAAAATTCCCCAAGAAACCTACAATCCCAATAAAAAAATAATAGAGGTGGGAAAACCAAAATGAATCCATACGTGCTGGAAGAATACGTGTGTATTACCTTCACCAATAATTTCCTTAGTACAAGGAATCAACATACACATTTTTTTAAATCTATCCACAACCACATATAAATATTCATGTTTTCTCTATGACATGAGAAAGCCTCCTACAAAGGCCATGGAAATACTTTCCCAAGGATGAGTAGGGATGATAATAGGAGTGTAAATTCCTAACTTCCTATTATTAGGCTTGCTTATGGAACAAAGAAGACATCCCTTTATATATCTAGTAACATGTTCCTAGATACGAGGCCAATAACAATGTGTTTGTAAATGTGCAACTGTTTTACTGACACCAAAATGACCAGATATAAGAGAAGTGTGAGCTTCCCTAATAATATGCACTCTTCCATCCCACAGAATAAATAGTTTACCAAAATGATACAAGAGTCCATCATGAATATGGTAATCCAATTCTCCTACTTGTTTACCACTCATCAAATCTTCATACACTTATTTAAAATTAGCATCATTAACATATTGTTCTTTGTAAATGTCACGAATTAGAGAACTATGTTGTAAAATAACAAATGCAACAATAATTTAAGGTCTACATAACATATCAGTAAAATTATTTTGTATACATTTTTTATACCCGATCACGAGATGAAAATGTTGTAGGAAACCCATCCAACGGAATTGTCTAGACTGTTGCAACTTTATCTGTGATTGGATATACTAGAGGGGATGACGATCTTTATGAATTATTGTTTCCTTTTCCATCAATTAGTGTTTTCATTTTTCACACTCTGCACCAAAGTATACAAATATTTATCATAAGTTGGATAGTTTATTACCACACTTGTGAAGGTTTCAGAATGGTAATAAACAAAATTCCTTTTCTACATTGAGACATCCCCGATTGCATATTCATTAGGATCCTTCTCGATCCCAAATTCTTTCTAGAAATTCAGAAGTGATAAGATAGGAGAAGTAATTATTTTATCTTTCAGTTTATTAAAATATCTTTGATGCTTTCCTCCCCACTGAAAGACCTATTTGATGTTAGTCAAATAATGCAAAGGAGATGCAATAAATGACAAGTTAGCAATAAAATTTCTCCAATATTGAACTGCACCAAGAAAGTTCTTAAACTCTATTAAATTATTGGGTTTAGGCCAGTTTGTAATGACCTCAAATTTTCTAGGATCAATTTTCAATTTACCATGTCCCACAACATAACCCAAATAAATCAAAGATGTTTTCCCAAATTCACATTTAGACATCTTCAGATATGATTTCTCCTTTTTCAAAACATCTAAGAATTTATGAATATGAATGACATGATCATCCCATGATTTACAAAAAATCATAATATCATCTAAGTAGACTATCACAAAATTATCAACGAATGGCATAAAAATATCACTCATCACACACATGAATGTAGCTCGTGCATTACATAATCCAAAATACACAACGAGACATTCAAACAAACCTTGTTTTGTTTTAAAATAAGTTTTCCAAATATCACCTTCACTAATTCTCACATGGTGATAACCACTTTGTAAGTCTAACTTAGTGAAATAAACAAATTTTTTAGTTGATCCAATAGATCATCAATGCAAGGAATAAGGTACCAATGTTTCACTGTGATATTATTCAAGGCACGAAAATCAAAACACATCCACCATGTGCCATATCTATTAGGCACCAAAATGATAGGAAAACCACAAGGAGATGAAATTGGACAGATAACTCCTTTTTCCAATAAATCCATCACCCGCTTCTTGAGTTCCCCATTCTAAACCACATACAATCTACACATACCAATATTAGGAAGAGGTGCAACTTAAAATAAATTTATCTCATTTCGAACCCCTCTTTTTGAAGGTAGACCTTGTGGATCCTGAAACACATCATCATGGTTATAAATAATCTTAATCAATTCATTTCTATGTTTAGGATCACAATCCTCAAAATCCTTGGAATGTTCTATCTCTTTGTATTTAATCACCACGATTACAAAATTATTTCTTAAATTTACAAGCCTTTTCATCTGTCCAAATAAAGAATTGTTTTCACACGATGATCTCTAACAATATATTAAATCCCATATTTGAAAAAAAAATTATTCTCTTCCCTATAGAATATAATTTTTTTATCATAAAGATATGGACTTCCCAATACCACACCAAAAATATTTAATAGAACAACATCCAAATAAACCTCATCAATGACCTTGTCAGTAATGACACATTTGAATCTACAAGTTTTTAGTTACTTGAAATTTTACATCATCACAAAACCATCCCAACGTATAAGGATTAGGACATGGTTTGTTTTGGACTACCAATTTCTTCACAACATCCTCTAAAATCATATTAGCTTGACATCCACTATCAAATAGAGTGTATATTTTAGTATGTTTAGAAAACAAATCTAAGGTGGAGAAGACCATTTATTTTCTTCTCATCATACATAGATTGTTTTTTAGAAGAAGATGCAACAATATATGAACTAGTGATAGAAGAAGAGGAATAATTAAAATCTTGTAAACCCATGAATGTGACCTTAGTTTCATCATGAAAATCAGATCCAAGATCCTGCTGCACCACAATGTTGGTCTTATTTTTTCCCTTTCTTAATGTTAAACCACTTCAGATTAAGTTTTGGATGTAACTTCCAAAAATTAGATTCATCATGATTATTTTTTCAATGATTACAAAATGGTTCATCATCTTCTTTTTTTAATAGTAAAGTTAGTCATTTTCTTACCCTTTCATTTACATTGTTCTTTCAAATTTTTGTCTTTTCTGTTAGATTGTTTGTTCGTATTTTTCGAAGATGACTCTTTGGTTATTTTCCCTCTTTCTTCCGAATGAGTATCTTGCACACACACCACATCAAGGTTAGTAGGATTAAGCACGAGAATCATATGTGTTAAATAGCTATGTAACCCACCAATATATTTCACCAATGTTTCTTATGTATGGAGATAAGTACCCAAAATGAGAGCCATTTTTTTAAACTCCCATGTATAATCCTAAACATTATGTCCCTTAGTTTTCATTAAAATTTTCCAATCCATCATGGCTTGTTGCATATAACCCAAATGATAAAATTTTTGTTGTAATTCAATAAAAATCATTCCAAGAAGAGACTGTTTTACATTTTTTCATCAATATTTTGAAGCTTAATCTCCCACCATATGAGTGTTGGTCCACCCATTCGAAGATTTTTCAGATGGAGTTTTTCTTCATCATCAACAATTTTTTGAACCCTTTAGTATAATTCAATCTGCTTTATCCAGTTATCTAACTTTTCTCTATTAATCTCTCCATTATGCATTAGCAATTCAAACTTAATATCCATTTTTAATGAAGGAACAAAATCAAATTTTCATTTACCACCTTTGGGAGATCAGATTCATATGAAGAAGATGAATCCTCTTTTTCAAGTTTTTTTACCCTTCCCTAGCTTCTTTCTCCATCTATCTTCTCTGATCACAGTAAATTAATATATCTTTATTTTTCATGAAGGATTAATGAAATTGGTCTTCTTTATCCTTGGCCATATCTACACTTCATGACCGTCTCGATCCAATTTCTAGATAAAATCCTGCTAATTATCCTTCACCTTTTCTGCAGCAGGACCTTGTCAATATACACCACAAACTTTCAATATAAAGAAACAATTAATTTGATCATAGACCAGCTTTGATACCAAATTATTCATAATAAAAATCAATTACAAACACACTATGAAAAATTTCTTACAAATATGATTTTTCGGATTGAATTTTAAGATTACAATTTTCTGTAATTTAATAATTGAATATAAACTGCGAGATGAATGTGAAAATCAGAAAAAACTAGAAAAAATCTAAGAATAATTGACACAATCCATTGATAACAGAGTTTGGCACAAAGCCTACATCTCTAGGTCCATAATAATGGGAATAATATATTAAAATAACTTGAAACACTTACAATGTATGTGTACAAGGCATATAAAGATCTTCTTTAACAATCAAAATCTTCTACCTGTAAAAATAGCCTTGGTATCCTTTGGAATTTTTCCAAAAAAAATTCTTAAACTCTCACAAAAGGTCTCTAATCCTTCACAGACCTGTAGATTATATTCTTCATATAATGAATCCATTATTTTATAACATGTTCACCGCTTATAGCCTAATAGTGGTCTATTTTTTTAGTATCCACGTGGTTAGTGGGTCGATCCCCCCTAACCTCCACCAATTATTTGTTAACTATAGTGGGAATTTGTCCCACATTCATTAGGTAAAGGATGGGCGGTGTGTATATAATTAGCTTAGATGATATGCTAAGTTGGATTGGACTGTTTTTTTTTACACCACATTGTTGGTCAGTGGATGTTTGGCTATGTTGGGGGGTTTTTTGGTGAGGAGTGAGCCAAGTATATCTCAGCATGCGAGATGGAGGTGTTGGTGGGAGATAAGTGAGGGCGTGTTGGGTAAGTATGGAGCTGGTGGGACTTGAGTTGGCCGAAAGAGTCTGAGTGGTGTGGGATATGTAATGAGATGGTGAGCTAAATAGAGGCAGGTCGAATGAGTTGTTGAGATGACTCGGTAAGTTGATCTGGCAGGTTAAAAGCATGGTAAATATACATGGTAAAAATGATTGGAATGATTTACAATGCATGAAATTAATCCCACATGCATAGTGTGGTGAATAAAAAAAGAATTCAAATTCAAACTCTTGATGATGGCAACATGAAGCAATGGAGGAAAAGGAACCCCTTTGCAAAAAGAGTGTGTCGACCCTGGCTGAGGGCCCCCGACTATTAAATAATGGGGACCACCCATCTGATAATGAGTGTCGAAGAATAGAGGGCACAAAAAACCTTTTTTTATAATGCCACATTGCCACTTGTCACTATTTTATTGGTCCACATGGTGAGTGTGTATGCATCCACATCATGTCAAACCTGCGCGTAATCCCATATTTTTTCCATATTGAAAAAAATTTCAGCGTGCAATAGCTTCTACATACTACCTCTAGTTTCAACATTAAATATACCGTCAGAATGCTCTCAACTTGCTTTACGAAGTGAAACTATGTGCAAAATATTTAGGGAAGATAGTAGACCAGGTTTTCTCAGTAACGATCCTCTTGATCATCCACAATCTGATAAGTTTAGGTAAATTCATCCAAATAACACAACTATTTTACCCCCAAAACTAAATAAATTTCACTAATACCAAAAACATAGAAGTCGTCACTTACTTTATGTCTTCCCACAATGAGATTGAGCTTTTAAATTCAATTGCTACATCAGATGGTGAAACCATAAACACTAGTCACATTGAAGCCTTTGAAATATTATACTTTCAACCCCATCCTCATTATCAAGACCTTATGAATTAAATTTTGGGTTTCCCATTATTAATCAAAACTTCTTGACCCTTTTCCCTTAAAATAATCCTCTTACTTTAAAGGGATGATATCTAGGCGAACTTGATAATGTGGCAAGAGTTCCAACCTTAACATCTATCTTTTATTCTATTGTTTTTCTTGTTCTTGGGATACTTCTTTAATTTAATCTTCTTCTCCTTCTGATTCACTATCTAATAACACCTCTATGTTGTGAGCTTTTCCTTTTCCAAGACAACAGTAACTAGGTGTCCATGAAGCCTTACATGTGATGCATACGTTCTTCATTATTAATTTATTTTTTGTTTATGTTTCCTTACTTACCTTTGGAAAATATTATTGTTGAGATCCTCCCAAATGGAATGATTTATTTTCTACCCATAAGGTGTTTTTATAGGTTTCCCAAAAGGTGTTATCATGGTTGTACCATATGAATTTTTTTCCCTTTGGAGATGATGATTCCAAATCTATTTCCTTCTTAATTTATTCTTCAATAAAAATATGGTTAAAATATCTTACAAATCCATTGAGTGGTTCAAATAGACTATAAAAAAAATACCAAAAACTCTCCTTTTATTTACATTCAGTACCATGACATATAGATTTTGAAATTTAGCTACCTAGTCATCCACTGTGTATCTCAATTTCTGTTGTTCCAATCCTAAAAAATGGAATTATGGATAAGTTATATCACATATTTGAATCAAAATCCTACTAAAATCATCATAGGATTTGATAATATTATGTCCTTGTATGATCTTCCCTTGCTATGACCATTCATGTGCTATTACCTCAAGATGAAGAGTTAAAAAATTAAGAGCTTCCTCTTCTAACGTTGGCATAAGAGATAAATAGGTATCCAAATTCTATATCCATGTATGATATGTACACTTGTTAGAATAATCAAAGGTGTAAAGTGATTCAAAAATTAAAGAATGTAGAAGTTTATTTGATACTTTATTAAACGTGAAACAAGTTAATATATACATGAGGTAAAGCATGAGGAGAGTAAACAAATTAAAAGGAATGTTAAACATGAACAAACATGCAGAAGATAAATGACATAGACATTACAAGAAAATCCTCTAGTACTAAATTATTTTTACAAATATACCCCCGAAACAACTCAAATCTTGCCTTTCCAAGAGACTTGGTGAGTACATCAGCTACTTGAGAATCTTTTAGCCAATACTGGACCTAGATGTGGTAGTTCATAACTTGTTATTGAATGTAATGATATTCAACCTCAATGTGTTTTGTTCATTCATGGAAAATTGGATTCTTCACAAGCTTCAACACACCCTGATTGTCACAATGAATGTTAGGTATATTTTCTTCAGGAATGTCCATATCAACCATAATTCAAAGTAACCAAATCACTTCACACACAACTCCTCATGTGGCACGATACTCTACCTCTTTGGAAGAGAGAAAAACAACAATTTAATTCTTTATAATCCATGAGATAGGTCCATATTTGAGATGAAAAATATATCTTGAAGTTGATTTGCTTTCATCAAAATATTTGACATAGTCGAATTCCATATATCCCTGTAAGAAGAAATGAGACTTATTATGATATTCTAGACCATAATTAACTATACCTTAGAAATATCTCAAAACATTCTTTACAACTACCTAGTGACACTTTTCTAGCGCCTACATGAATATGGAAAGATAACTGATAATAAAGCATATTCCTGGTCTAGTGCAAGTCAAGTAAATGAAACTCCTAATAATCTTCTTGTAGTGAGTAGTATATAATTGAGGTAAGTCCTAGAATCTAGAAATTTGTGAAACTTTTAACATTACAGTGGGAAAAAGTTTATATTCAAACATTCCATACTTTTCTAGGAATTCCTTGACACATTTCATCTTCAAGATAAAAAAGTGATTCTTCTTCTGCCATATTTCCAATCCAAGATAGTAATGAAGTAGCCCCAAATATTTCATGTAAAAAGGATTTCTTCATATTATTATTTACATATTTTATGAGATTGTTTGAGATCCATATGATCACAATATCATATATAAACAAAATAAGAATGATAATCTTTATGCCTACTTTCTTAATATACAAATTTGAATATGAAGGGATACTAGTGAATCAATGCTACAATTGATTTTAATGTACCATGCCCTGGGTTCTTATTTAAGTCCATAAAAAGAATTAATTAGATGACATACCTTATTAGGATGTTGTTCATTGACAATTCCTTCTAGATAGGTCATGTATACTTCTTCTTTGAGATCACCATTCAAGAAATCACTTTTTACGTTCACCTATTGATGTTTTCATCCTTTTTGTGTTGCTAGTCTATAGACAAATTTGACAATCTTGATATTCAGAGTGGGTGAAAAGGTATTCTCATATTTAATACCTTCTTGCTGAGTGTATCCCTTTACAAATAATTGTGCTTTGTACTTGTTGATGGATCCATATTCCTTGTATTTTATTTTAAAAATCCATTTGTAGACAATGTATTTCTTTCCTACAGATAGATTAAAACATTCCCATGTATGATTCTGAATTAGGGAGCTATATTCTACATCTATAACTTTCTTCCACTATGATTGACTAAGTTCCTCTCAAACTGTAGTAGGTTTGGTGTTGTCAAATACTGAACTCATAAGTGTGATATTTACCTCATTTCTCATTTGTCTTCTCATTTTGACTCCTGATGAAACATCTGCGAGAGAGTTTAGGTGCTTTAAACTCATTTTAGATGTTGCTACTAATAATATGAAGAATGACTTTCTAAGGACCAAGATTAACGAATAAATCTCCATGTAGCTCATTTTCCTTGTTTGAAAATTCTTCTTTCTCATCATCTGAATGTGAGAGAAATATATGAGAGGAGGTTAGTACATAATCTTATTTGTGTGGGAATGAGTCAAATTACGACTCATCACAAACCACATATTGAATCTCATGTATATTTTATCTCTTGGAATCCATGAGATGATATGTCTTTCAGGTAATATTGTACCCCAAAAATATACATTGGAGTGTCTTTGAATCGATCTTCTTCCTCTTTTTTATATAGGCCATGCATGTATGCTATACAACAAAATACTCTAAGATGGGAAATCAAAGGCTTGTGATTACTCCATACCTATTCTAGTGTTTTTTTATTGCAAGTTATTTGTAGGTGCTTTGTTAAGGAGATATATAGTTGTCTAAACTACTTCTGGCCAAAATCTACTCTCCAAATTAGCAGTGGAAAATATGCAACAACCATCTGTATGAAAATATGATTGCAACGTTATGCAATTCCATTTTTCTAGGGTGTATAGTGGAATTCAAGTGCTGTGTAATGTTGTGATCCTTTAAGAATGCAAATATTTTATTTGACATGAATTCCTCTCCTCGATCTTAGTGGAGGAAAATAAGGGGATTCCTAGTCTGTTGAACAACTTGTTGATAGAAGGCTTGAAAATTGGAAAATTCTTCTCTCTTCTTCTAGAGAAAGAAAACCCATGTCTTGCGAGAATACTCATCTACAAACAACTGGAAGTAATAAAATCCTTAAAAGGAATAAGGAAATAGTCTACATGGATCAGTATGAATGACCTCAAGATGGTTCTTAGTATGGAAGGAACTCGACTCAAATGGACCTCAATGTTATTTTCCCGTAAGACATCTAGAATAGATATGAAAGCAATGGAGGAATAATTTGAACCATATCCTTGGAACTGAGATGATAGATGGATCCAACAGAAAGGTTCCCATATCGATATTGACATAGTGAAGTAGATTCCGCCATAGAGGTAGATAAAAAAACTGCAAAGGATGGAACAACATCTCATGCAAATAAATGCTCCTTCACAAAATCTGTAGCAAGTATTATACATTTTCATGAAATCAAACATGATTTAATGACTTTATCGACCATGAACTCCACCTTAAGCATGTGATTCAGGAGGTGATAAATTAACATGATGTTTTTTTATCAAGACAACGACATATAACACCTTCATGAGGGTAAAAATTCTCATCCTAAGAGGAATGGTAACTATTCATATTCCTTATAAAACATACTCTTTGTTGTCTACAATTTGAACTCGATCTCTAGTGGGTTGATTAGTCAATGAATCAAAAAAATTTATATTTCCTATCATGTGTTGTCTAGAACTTGAGTAATTCAATTGAACATTTTGTGAGGGATGCAAAGTTTTGGAGACTAGAACAATGTTCTAACATGTGTTGTAATTCAATGATTTTGGTACTTCCTCTTTTGAGTCATTCTCTTGTTGATTCACAACATGTCCTTTATGTTTCCTATGGTGAGGATTTCATCTAGATTTATGTGAATCATTGTGACTAGATGTGTTCTCATTTTCAAAATTACCTTGAGTTAGGCCATTATAAAAATAGTTAATAGTGTCATGTGTATTTTTTTGTGTAAATGTGACATCAATGATATGTTTTTTGAGAATTTTATTTTGTGGTTTCTTCTGGGGTTGTTTTTGGGGATGTTTCTCTTTTTGTCCCTTCTGATACTTATGACTCTTATGTTGTCTCGAGATAAGGGCTTTGTCTTCAAACTCCTCGTGCACTAACTATATGGATTCTTCATGCTAGAGAATATTTACCAGTTCTTTAAATGTCACCACCTATTTTGTGATGTTCAATGTTGTGACAAACATATGGAACTGGGAAGGAAGAGCTCTTATATTTATCGAGATCAAAAATTTTCCTTTCACCTTCTCGCTGAGTGCCAAAATTTCATCTCGTAGTTCTACCACAGTACGTAAAAAATTCCTCTACTTTATTGCCATCTTTCAAACTGAGTGTATGAAGCTTGGTCTGGAGATGGATGATCTTTGTTTGGTTTTTGGCTTTGTAGATGGTGGATAAAGCATCCTAGGTTGCCTTTTATGTCATTTCATCCCATACGTGTGGTTAAACCTCATTGGAGATGCCGAGAGTAATCAACATTAAGGATTTTTATTATCTTTTTCATACTTTGGTCTCTCATCTACGTCAATTTGATGTGTCACCATGTCACTAATGGTTTTACCTAGCTATTTGAATGACAGGAGCCTAAACATCACATATGTTTAGATCTGCCAAAAAAATCCACACAGGTAGGGGAATTTTAAAAAAACAATCACCACTAGTTGTAGGTTTGTGCCACATCC
The DNA here is from genome assembly GCA_019776745.2 of Taxus chinensis. Classification (NCBI taxonomy): domain Eukaryota; kingdom Viridiplantae; phylum Streptophyta; class Pinopsida; order Cupressales; family Taxaceae; genus Taxus; species Taxus chinensis. The sequence continues at coordinate 60,375,651 of CM034152.1, read as the reverse complement.
AACCATGTCAACAAAAAAAATCATATTTCCTCATAGTCAAAGGTCTTCCCACATCCATCAATGTCAACAAAAAAATCATATCTCCCCCTAGTCACAGGTTTGGGGTCACAAGGAGCTCTGCTAGCAATGATTAATAAAATAGAGAAATAAGGAGTCTATTTTATACTTTATTCAACGTGAAACAAGTGAATATATACATTAGGCAAAGCATGAGGAGAACAAAAAACTTGAAAGGAATGTGAAACATGGATAGATAGGTACAAGATCAATGGAATAAACGTTACGCCAACATGAAGTGTTAACTTTCCCAAACCATGTTGAATATTCCTTTGATTTTATTTTTGGTCTAGGTTTCGGTCATGGTCTACCTCTGTTTTTCTTCAAACCCATGAAATTTGCCAGAGATATCTCCTCACATATTTCATCTGGAAGATCTCTATATTCGACATAGCTAGTAGAAATGTCAACTACCATAAAGGGTTGAATTTCCACCTGTGGGATAAATTTCTCCCCCATAAGGAAATTAAACTAGAAATACCTAACAAGATAACCAATACCAATTCTTTGAGGTTGATGGTTGTAGTGTATCCCTGAAGAAATTCCTTCACCATTTTGATTTCTGGGTGCATGCATTTTTTTTATGGTATGAACCAATTGGGACATCATATAATTCAATCGATCATGTCCTTAGAAAATCCTATCAATCCTTACATCTTCTACATTCCTATTGGCCATATTTACTTTCTCTTTTCCTTTCCCAAATTTAGGGTCAATTTTTTCAAGCCCTTCTTTTGGTTCTTTCAAACTCTTCTTTCTCTCTCTCTGGTAATATTTGAATTCTCTATCATTACCTTTCGTGAATATTATAATTCCCTAATAGGATGGAAAGGAAAGCAACTCGGATACCACTGAAATGTCTCTTAGAAAAAAATCTGAATTTTTCAATAATCGGTAATAAAAACAACAATATGATTTCCTTCAATTTTATTACAATAATCCTTTAAAACAAAATTACCCAACTGCTAGAAAACATTGACAAACCCTCTGAATATATAGATTTGAGTGCAAAGATAAGATATACAAAAAAAATATTTTTTATATTTTATTCTAAAGCTAGAAATTAATAAAAGTGCATATGAATTTATATAGGAAAATAATGCCAAAACGCTGGTCCAATTAACCTATGATGGTGTTTCAGCTAGAATTCTATTATACTGTAATGTCCCTTTTCCCTCGCCCATGGCCTAAGGGCCAATGCGTGCCCTAACCCTAGTCATGCCCAAGGGGTTACGGACACTATTTTGCTATTGGGTATGGGCATCTAGTCCAGTTATTATTTTTTATTGACTAGGTCATAAAGTACTTTTAAAAAGGGACTAGATGTTATGTTTCATCATTGGGGCCACTTAAAGTACCTTTTTGGCGACTTGAGAGGACATGCATGGCATTAAATGTTATATTTCTTCATCGAGGTTACTTTATGGGCCTAGGCGCCTAGGAAGAGAAAAGCAACTTAAAGTTATTTTTAATAAGGCCCTCTTTTTGGGAAAGTGTACCTTGAGTGGTTTTAGGGTTTCTTTGGCATGAAAAGGTTATAAAAGGAGGTGAGGGGTGAAAGGATAATCATTCATACATACACTCATATTTTCTTTTCATGGTGCAACTACTGTTTGCAACTTTTAGCTTGTGGAGTAAGATCCCACGGGAACCCTAGCTTCGGTGGTGAAAGATCCAACCCTAGCCTGCAGGGCATTCTTCGGTAGTGAAAGATCTACCCTAGCTTGTCATTTGGAGTGGATTTCAGGGCTGTTTTATAGAGGTATTTTCAGGATTTGTAGAATTAGGGTTTGAAGGGTTTTGAGAGTTTTTGTGGATATTTTCAGCCGGTTTTCGGATCACACCTACGGCAGCCATAGAAGAAGGATTCGGCATCATCTACAGAGGGTTTCACAAGGGTTTTGGCTGTTTTCCAAGGGGGGCGACTTGTTTGGGAATTTGCAGCCCTAATTTCTAGGGTTTCTAGCAGTCCTTTTTCAGATCTGAAGGTTGGAGAGTTATCTACTATTTATATATATATTATTTCCAAAGTTTCATCTTTATTGTATTTGTATTCGAAAAGATATTAATTTTCAAAGTTTTCTAGCTATTCTAGGCATGCTGTAAATTTCTAGCAGCATTCTGTTATCTGAAAAATTCTAAAAATATTTCCCTTGTGTTCTACATATTATTATCTTGTTCCAGTTAAAATTTCAAGTATTTTGGACGGGTATTTTAAGAGTTATTCACATTTTTCTGTTCGCTGCCCTAGCTGTACTTTTCTGTGTAAAATCTGTAAAAATCAGATTTAGTATATTGCTGCAATTTTCTGTGTTTGTCATTTTTTGTGGTAAGATCCCAATAAGGGATATTTCAGTGGTATCAGAGCGGTTGTTCCTCCAGCCTGTTAGGGTTGAAAGATGGGAGACAGAGATAGAGATAGTGAAGAAATGGGAGTAGATCTGATGAGACAACTGTTCACCAACATGGTGAAGCAGCAGGAGACTACCAACCTCTATTTGAGCCAGCTTACTGAGAGGTTAGCACAGGGTAGGATTGAGACTCATGCGGAGAAGGGACAGGCCAGCAATATGGGTCAACATGGTAATAGAAGTGAGAGTCGACATTCGGGACAAGGGTCCCCTCATGCATCTACTAGGCCATTGGGACTCCACGAGCCTTCATTCTTAAAGGATCCGGAAGTTTCGCAGACACAACAGCCCGCAGACATTGTGGATGAAGAATCTTGCTGGGAGAAGTACCGGACTTTGAGCGAGGGTTTCCGAGACAACATGCCATTTCAGGAGTATTGCAAAATGAATATTGGCAACAGGCCTAGGAGAAATTACCAGCCACAGGTACCTGAGTTTCAGAAGAGGTTAGGACAGATCTCTATTCCACACTTCGATGGCTCTAGGAAGTGTACCTCCCAGTCTTGGATTCAGAAGTTGAAGACTTACTTCGACTTGAATCCCATGCGTGAGGAAGATGCAATTAAGTTTGCTATCCTACACCTCGAGGGAGATGCCCATGACTGGTGGCATCATGGATTGATCACACTGGGGCACATGCATATCACTACATATGCAGATTTTACATAGAGATTGATGAGCAGGTTTGACAGGAGGGACCCAGATAGGCACTTCAGGGAATTGACCCACTTGAGGCAGACAGGTTCTCTGGATCAATACATTGCAGATTTTCAGAGGTTGTCAGTGATGGTATCTGATGTTTCAAAGATGAGGTTGACTTCACTCTTCATGGCAGGTTTGACGGACTCTTTAGCAGGATTTGTGAAGGCATTTGAGCCTTCCTCCCTACATGAGGCGATTAGGCGAGCACGAGATTTGGAGTTGTCCACTTCAAAATCAAGGTTTCCCCCTCGAAATCAACCTAAGGGTTTTCCTTCGAAAACTGAGGGTTCACAGCCAAAGGGGCCCCCACCCAGGCAGGATACCACAAGGAGACCATTTGTATCGAGAGAGGACCGAGAGGAGTTGAGGCGAAAGAAACTCTGTTTCGATTGCCGCACACCATGGGTTCCAAGACATGATTGTAGAGGGAAAGGAAGGGCCCAATTCATAGAGGTCTTTGAGGAGAGTGAGAACGAGGAGGAGCGGTACCATCAGGAGTTAGAAGATGAAGATGAAGAGGCATTGGATAGTGCAGGGATTGAACAGGAGGAGGAGACTTTTCCCCAGGAGACTATTGCTACTTTGTCGAGTACCCCGAGGTACAAGGCATTCAGAGTTAGGGGAACATTACATGGCCAGAGAGTTGTAGTGCTCATTGATAGTGGGGCCACCCACAATTTCATTGATGCATCTTTGGTAGAGAAGCGGGGACTGCAGGCAGAAGACTTTGAGGGTTTCAATGTAGTGGTAGCCAATGGTGAGTCCATGAGATGCATGCAGCGAGTTCCGCAGTTGAGTATCACCATGGGTAACCATATAGTCACCGATGACTTCTATGTGGTTGGTATTGGAGAGACCAACCTTGTGTTGGGTGTACAGTGGCTCCATTCTCTTGGAGAATTTCAGACTAACTTTCAGACCATGGAACTCAAGTTCAAGTCTGAGGGAAAGAATGTAACCTTAAGAGGTTTATCTTCAGAAGCACCCAGAGTTGTTTCAGCAAAGAGGATTGAGAGGATTCACAGACACAATGGGGTTGATTGGGCAGTACAGTGCTTGGTTTCTACCAAGAACTCATAGGATGGACAGCCAGAGTATCATGTAGATATACAGGGGCTATTGGACAAGCACAGTACAGTTTTTAGCGACATACCACCTGGTGTACCGCCAGAGAGGGGATTTGAGCATGTGATTGAGCTCGAGGACACTAGAACAGTGGTTACTACTCCTTACCGTCACCCCAAATGGTTTAAGGACGAGATTGAGAGGACCATCCATGAGCTTATTGACATGGGACACATTAGGCCGAGTTCTAGTCCTTTCGCTTCTTCAGTAGTATTGGTGAAGAAGAAGGATGGGACCATGCGGATGTGCATTGATTATCGGGCATTGAATAAGAAGACAATCAAGAACAAATATCCAGTGCCGCGTATTGATGAGCTACAGGGAGCAATCTATTTTTCTAAAATAGATTTGCGATCGGGATATCACTAGATCAAGCTTAGGGAGCAGGATGTGCATAAGACCGCTTTCAGATGTCATTATGGACATTTTGAGTTTTTGGTGATGCCCTTCGGTTTGTCTAATGCACCAGCCACATTCCAGTCTTGCATGAACCACGTGTTCAACCGCCACTTGTGGAAGTTTGTTTTAGTCTTCTTTGATGATATATTGGTTTACAGCAGGACTTGGGAGAGTCATATCCGCCACCTTGACGAGATATTGGGAATACTAGGAGCTAATCTGCTATATGCAAAGGCTTCTAAATGTGATTTTGGCATGACAGAGTTGTTGTACTTGAGATATGTGATTGGCGGAGGGGGAGTCAAGGTGGACAGAGTGAAGATACAGGCAATTTTGGATTGGCCTCCACCCAGGACGTTGACACATTTGAGGGGATTCTTAGGACTATGCACCTATTACAGGAGGTTTGTGAATAATTTCTCACGATTGACTGCCCCATTGACAGACTTGACCAAGAAGGGAGCCTTCGCTTGGTCAGAAGCGGCACAACAGACTTTTGATCATCTCAAGGAAGTGATGAGCTCATGCCCCATCTTGGCATTACCAGATTTTGCTCGTCCATTTGTTCTAGAGTGTGATGCATCAGGTGAGGGGATTGGAGCAGTGCTTATGCAGGATAGGCACCCCATTGCTTACGAGAGTCGGAAATTGAGCCCCGTGGAGAGGGGGTATTCAATCTATGACAAGGAGATGTTGGCCATCATGCATGCTTTGGCCAAATTCAGATAGTACCTTGTGGGCAAACAAGTTCGTGGTACGTACAGATCACAATAGTTTGAGGTTCTTTTTGGAACAGAAGGATCTCAACGACCGCCAGCAGAGATGGGTGAACAAGGTACAAACATATGACTTTGATATAGAATACACTAGAGGTAAGAATAATGTTGTTGCTGATGCTTTATCTAGGAAGCCTTACCTTACTACTATGTTGAGTTCTATGTCTGAGATTTCAGCAGATTGGAAGGCTCACATACTGGTTGAGTACTCCAAGAATCAGTTTTCATGCGAGATCATGGATGGTATTATCAAGGATGACCGATACAAGGTGGTAGATGATCTCATTTTTTATAAGGATCGGATTTTCCTTGTACAGGAGTCTAAGATGAAGGACAAGATCCTTCGTGCAGTACATGACACACCACTAGCTGGACACCCCGGATATTTCAAAACATACAGGTATATCAGGGAGAGATTCGCTTGGAAGGGGATGAAGGATGATGTCCTTAATCATGTTAGAGAGTGTATGGTTTGCCAGCAAACCAAATCAGAGCATTCTTTTCCTGCAGGTTTACTTCAGCCTCTTCCCATCCCTGAGCAAAAGTGGGAGAGCATATCGATGGACTTCATCACAGGACTCCCTCTGGTGCATGGGCACAATTGCATTTATGTGGTAGTTGATCGATTGACCAAGTATGCGCACTTCTTTTCTCTACCCAAGAAGCATGAGGCAGCTGATGTGGCTTAGGTATTTTATACAGGGATTTTTAGGCTACATGGGTTGCCTAAAAATATTATTAGCGACAGGGACAAGATCTTCATGAGCACTTTTTGGCAGGATATTTTCAGACTTGCTGGTACCGAGTTGACTCCTAGCATGAGCTACCACCCTTAGACTGACGGGCAGACGGAGATTGTCAACAAATGGATAGAGGGCTATTTGCGGAGTTATGTGACCGGACATCAGCAGGGATGGATCAGATGGTTGCCTATGGGTGAGTATTGCTACAATACCACATATCAGATGAGTATTGGCATGATGCCTTTCAGAGCTTTGTATGGATACGATGCCATGTCATTTACTGATTTAGTATTATCAGATAGTCGAGCTCCCAAAGCTCGGGATTGGTTACAGGAGAACCAAGATATCCTGCGAGCTCTTAAGGAGAATCTCCAGAAGGCGCAGAATCAGCAGAAGGTTTATGCGGATCGACACAAGGTAGAGAGGTCCTTCGAGGCAGGAGACTTGGTGTTCTTGCGTCTACAGCCGTACAGACAGTCATCACTCAAGCAGAAGGGGGCGGAAAAGCTGAAGCCCCGGTTTTATGGTCCATACAGGATAGTCAGGCAAGTGGGTGCGGTTGCATATGAGTTGGATCTTCCAGAGCACAGCAAGATACATAATGTCTTCCATGTATCATGCCTTAAGAAGGCCTTAGGATAGCACATTGTACCTTCTACAGAGTTGCCACCACTGGATGAGGAGGGGAAGCTGGTTTTAGAACCGGATTCTATTATTGAGGTCAGACAGAGGAAGCTCAGGAACAGAGATATCACAGAATATTTGGTGTGTTGGAAGGGTTTGCCTCTTGAGGATGCTACTTGGGAGGGAGAACAGATTCTACGGCATCCTAGTCTGCATTTTCTTGGGGACAAGCAAATTTTGGCCTAAGGGCCAATGCGTGCCCTAACCCTAGTCATGCCCAAGGGGTTACGGACACTATTTTGCTATTGGGTATGGGCATCTAGTCCAGTTATTATTTTTTATTGACTGGGTCATAAAGTACTTTTAAAAAGGGACTAGATGTTATGTTTCATCATTGGGGCCACTTCAAGTACCTTTTGGCGACTTGAGAGGACATGCATGGCATTAAATGTTATATTTCTTCATTGAGGTTACTTTATGGGCCTAGGCGCCTAGGAAGGGAAAAGCAACTTAAAGTTATTTTTAATAAGGCCCTCTTTTTGGGAAAGTGCGCCCTTGAGTGGTTTTAGGGTTTCTTTGGCATGAAAAGGTTATAAAAGGAGGTGAGGGGTGAAAGGATAATCATTCATACATACACTCATATTTTCTTTTCATGGTGCAACTGCTGTTTGCAACTTTTAGCTTGTGGAGTAAGATCCCACGGGAACCCTAGCTTCGGTGGTGAAAGATCCAACCCTAGCTAGCAGGGCATTCTTCGGTAGTGAAAGATCTACCCTAGCTTGTCATTTGGAGTGGATTTCAGGGCTGTTTTACAGAGGTATTTTCAGGATTTGTAGAATTAGGGTTTGAAGGGTTTTGAGAGTTTTTGTGGAGATTTTCAGCCGGTTTTCGGATCAGACCTACGGCAGCCATAGAAGAAGGATTCGGCATCATCTACAGAGGGTTTCACAAGGGTTTTGGTTGTTTTCCAAGGGGGCGACTTGTTTGGGAATTTGCAGCCCTAATTTCTAGGGTTTCCAGCAGTCCTTTTTCAGATCTGAAGGTTGGAGAGTTATCTACTATTTTTATATATATTATTTCCAAAGTTTCATCTTTATTGTATTTGTATTCGAAAAGATATTAATTTTCAAAGTTTTCCAGCTATTCTAGGCATGCTGTAAATTTATGGCAGCATTCTGTTATCTGAAAAATTCCAAAAATATTTCCCTTGTGTTCTACATATTATTATCTTGTTCCAGTTAAAATTTCAAGTATTTTGGATGGGTATTTTAAGAGTTATTCACATTTTTCTGTTCGCTGCCCTAGCTATACTTTTCTGTGTAAAATCTGCAAAACTCAGATTTAGTATATTGCTGCAATTTTCTGTGTTTGTCATTTTTTGTGGTAAGATCCCAATAAGGGATATTTCATATACCCAAGCCCCACAATCTATTTCTAGTAGTACCACATGTTGAAGCTGTCACCAATGGTGGCATCAGTCTCTAGGAGTGTGATGTCAACCCTTAGGATGGCTTCAAATGAGGGTAAAAACCATTCCCAAATGTGTTATTCCAACCTAAGATGATGTCCTAGATGTAAACTATAAAAATATGATCTACAATGTGCCATAGTTGATGAATTTGAATTGAAAGTGGAAATATTTGTCTGGATGCAAAAATTCAAGTCCTGGATAAAGTTACCCCTAAAGATTGGAGGGTTTGCATCGTCAAATCTGATTGCAATGGAGGGATTTTTTCCTTAAATGTAGTTGGAGCAACAAATCAAAATCTCAATAATATAAGGGCCAAATAAGATGCCTAAAATATCCCCATCAACACCATTTTATGACTTTTCATGGCACACATTTCGAGAAAAGGTTACCAAGTAGGACTTCCCATGTCTAGTTTGGAATTTGGCTTTTCTTTATTGACCATTACTTTTATTTTAATATTAAGACATACGTTTCTTTTGGAACATAAAGTTAATTTTGGCAGCTTAAGTCACTTTATTAAAATATAATATTTCTCTTGCAACACCCCTTAAGCTTATGAGAAATAAAAATTAAGTTATGGGTACTTTTACGAATTAATTTTGTGAAGAGAACATTACAAAATTATCTTAAATTTTTTTTGGAGGCCGGGCTTAAGGATATAATCTCTTGAGGAGACAAAATCATGTATGGTGGTGATGCATTTACTAAATAATTGAATGAATTTTATGTTAGGTGTTTCAACTAAAGGGATGTAATTACCAGACAAGATGGGAAAACACAAAATATTTTGCTTCTTCAAATATAGACAAGATTTAAACACACCACGAAATCACTTCAAAGAAGTTGTTATAGCTTCAAAATCTTTCCATATACTTTTAGAAACAAAAGAACCTTCCATTTCGATTGAATCCAAAGTAATTAGTGATGCATGAAGCCCAATGTTTCTTTAGAAAATTTTACCATAAGGGGCACTAACATAGATGCAATGTCGTAGAAGGGTCTTCCAAGCTTTGTTGTTATCAATTGTCATGATTAACAATTTAGCAAATAAAAGTGTTAATGCTTTTCCATAGATAGACATTGATGATAAACATACCGCCTTTGTCTTAAGGAAGGCAACTAAAATTCCAAGAAACTCTATATTTTTTTTTAGCTTTTTTAGTATAAACCCAAAGAACATTTTTGAGAAGCTTACCAAGTTTATTATATGATGTCTTATAAGGAGCCTAATAAAAGGAGTAAATATGGGTAGCTTCAAAAGCTTAATATTATTTATTTTGACTACTAAAATGAATGGAAGAGATTGAAATAATCCAAATATGAAAAAATTATATATAATCAATATAATAAAAATAGGAGTAATAATATAAAAAGGATAAAAAATAAGGAGTCTTATAATATTATGTCTTGTAACACTTTCACTAACCTTTCATTATGGTTTCTCAATAGAAGATCATATCAATGATGATAAATATAACATCTAAGTTGTTGGTGGTTTGGGTAATCCCAGACTATTGCAATTGGCCTCAAAACATTTATTAACTGTCAATCAACATATTTTAGCGTTCTTGTTTATTTGTCAATTATTTTTCCAAATAAGTAGTTATTGGCATATTTTGTTGACATTTGACGGTCTTCCTCTTTCCTTTAACTCCATGGAACTATTTCTCTCCTCTCACATCCCTTTGTCTCATTTTTTGTATTTAGTCATTTGGTGTTAGTTTGTGCACCAATATGTCATAATTTGAATTCATTTGTCTATAAGTTCACAACAATTGTATTTCATTTGATACAATATCTATCCTTCTATTGAACCCTCATTGGTACTTAGGAGAAACCAAATGATCATTAGAGATTATATCATTGTTTGAAGCTAGCCTTTTCATGGAGCACTTTTTACTCACAACTTATGGTTTTATTTATGCTTGAATTTTCGAAGCACTTTCCTTTATGCAATTTACTATTTTTTGATATTTTTATATTACAATTTCCACCCCTTAGTGCCTTGAAAAATAACTAGATACTTATACTATTTACGATGACTAACACATGAATTTAAATATCATTTTTTTTTGCCTTAAGCCTTTAGATATTGCTTGTGTACTATAGTTGTCCTAAAGGCAAGAGAAGTTTTATTTTTCAATCGTAGGTACACAGATGTGGCACCAGAAGAATTATAGCGAGTAAACTAGGGATTTGAATAGTGAAATCTAGCCATCAATTAACTTTTGAGCTATCCATTACTCGACTATAAGCACCAAAAGTTTTTGGCACTATTCTGGCAATAGTGACATGCCATCTTCTATTAGCTCCAAATTTCTAGGAAAATTTTATGGAAATATTTACACCACATTTTCACAATCAATTCCAAAGGGATCTCTTCAAAGATCTTGTCTTTCAAATTAAATATAGAATAACCCTGTATTGTGAATATCCCTTTGATTAATTTGAAAATAGTAATTACGCATCATTATTATATTATTGTATATGTGTTTGTTATTTGTTATTGCATCTCAATTATATTATTGGTATTGTCTTTAGTTGTAATTCAATTATTTATGTAAATAATTCATTTTAGACAGTTAAAATTTGATATGTGATTAGTTGATTTTGTCTATGCTATTATATTTATGTGTTTATTGATTATTAATATCGTTAATCAATATTTCTTTATTAAGTTAATTTTTTTGGTAATAATAATCATTGTCGTCATAATCATCTTAAATATTTTTTTTGATTTTATATTTTTGAAAACTGTTTTCATCATCTCCTAATTTATTTTTATTACACTGAGAGGTGTTCCTTAGAGTGGTAGGCAATGAGTTTAATGGCGTTGCATTGATTGAAAAAATTCTTTATTTTTCAACTGATATTTTATGGTTAAATTAATATATTTTTAATGCCGACTCAATGTTTAATACATAAAATTATATATATTATTATATATTTATACATGGAAATGTAATTTATTTTAAAAATGTGAAATATAATTAGTGCGGGATAAATAATAAGTGAATAAGTGTAAAGATATTATTGTGAAGGAAATTCACAATCGATAAGTAACTATAACAATTTTTATTGATCTATATTATTTTTAGTTTTTACTTTAAATTTATATATACTTAGGTAATGTTTTTTTACTTTTACAATGTATTTTTACTTTTACATGTATTTTATAAAATATAAATAAATACTTACAAAAGTTTTTACTTTTACATGTATTTTACTTTTAGGTTAGCTTTATTTTAGTCTTTAATTTTAGATGTATTTTATAAATAAAACATATAAATAATATGTGTAATTACAATTTAATAAATATAATTCTTAATTTAAAAATAAAAATAAAAAATAAAAAAATAAATATTTGAATTAATTGATTAAATAAATAATTATATTTTAAAATAAACGTAATTTGCATTTCTTTCATTTTAAAATGATGGTTTACACAAAGTATTAGTTCATTAAAAAACATTAAAAATAAATATTTAAATGAATTAATTAAAAGTAATTATTATATTTTAAAATGAACTCAAGGTGTTGGGATACTGGTAAGTTACAAGTAGGTTATAATCATCAACATCATGTTTGATTACCATTGGGTTCATTGGATGCTTTCAACAGGTGGTTACGGTGACACCTTAAGGTAGGGGTCAAACTTCTCCATATGGACCAAGATGAACATAGCGGGGCGCTCTATATGTGGATCGCTTGGTGAAAAATTAAGAACTCAAGCCCAACGAACTAGAGAAATTTATCATCTAACCACTCCAATTCATAGATTTGGTATATTAAAAGCATTTAACACCAAATTTTTAACCAATGAGGTGATGGGCTGAGTTGGTTGGGTAATTTGGATGTTTCTATGCCCGCCAAGGTTCAATTGCCCCTGAAGCATTAGAGGTTGGTTGTGGTCGTGAGTATTCAGTGATGGATCATGTGGGTGTGTTTCATGATGAAGGAGGTGATTTCGATTGTGAGTAATGCTCGAAGGCTGGTGAGATGTTTAATTTATGGGTTACATCATTTCATTAAAAGGTTTTATGGTCATGGGGATCTAGGTCGCCAGTTGTCTCCTAGACCGGTTGTCGCTCCAGTGATTATTCAAGCCGAACCACCTAGCGAAATTTATCCTCCAACCACTCCAATTCATAGATCTGGTATATTAAAAACATTTAACACCGAATTTTTAACCAATGAGGTGAGGGTGAGTTGGTTGGGTCATTTGGGTGTTTCTATGCCCACCAAGGTTTGATTCCCCCTGAAGCATTAGAGGTCGGTTGTGGTCATGAGTATTCAGTGATGGATCATATGGGTGGGTTTCGTGATGAAGGAGGTGATTTCGATTGTGAGTAATGCTCGAAGGATGGTGCGATGTTTAATCTATGGGTTACATCATTTCATTAAAAGGTTTTATGGTCATGGGGATCTAGGTCCCCAGTTGTCTCCTACACCAGTTGTCACTCCAGTGATTATAAAAGTAAAACAAAGGGAAATAGACTCTTCAACCCTTGTTTACCAATAAAAAAATAGTAATTATATTTAAAAAATAAATGTAATTTATATTTTTCTCATTTTTAAATGTATTTTATAATAATTATTTAAATGTATTAAATGGTGTGTGATATATATCTATTTTATAATGATTATTTAAATATGTTTAAATCACAATAAGATGATTGCGATTGTTTTAATGTGTTGAATGGTATGTGTTTTAAATGTATTTTACGATTCTTATAAATTGTAGGTGTGGATCTTTCACGATTGAATTTTTAAAATGAAGAGCAACAAAGAGAATATCAAAGAGAACATGCTACTTTCGCTAAAGGATAAGAGAAGATAAAAAATGTTTATATTGTTTGAAATAAGACAACAAAAAAATCTGATATATACACGATCAAAAGTGGCTCAATGGAACCATCAAAACAGTTGGGCATAACTGACTACTAGTCGATTTACAAATAAAACAATGTATTAAATCATATTTATGCTAACATTCCCCCCTTAATACATTTGTTTTTACAAATTTACCCCTGAAAATAGTTTAAATTTCACCTTGCCAAGAAAATTGGTGAGTATATCTACAATCTAAGCATCTGTCAGGTAGTACTGGATTTGGATGTGGTGGTTCAAGACATGTTCTCAAATGTAGTGACATTCAAACTCAATGTTCTTCGTTATCTCATGACAAACTAGATTTTTCACAATATTCAACTCACCCTAATTGTTGCAATGAATGATGGGAGGATTTTCTTCAGGAATGCCCATATTTGCAAAAATGTAACATAACCAGATTGCTTCACACATATAAATCCTTGTGTCGTATGATACTCTACCTCAGTGGATGAGAGAGAAACAACAGTTTGCTTCTTGCTGATCCATGAGATATGTCTAGACTCGAGATGAAAATATAACCTGAAGTTGATTTCCTGTCATCAACGGATCCAACATTGTCCAAGCCTGTATATCCCTGTAAGAATAATTGAGAGTTCTTATGATACTCTAGACCATAGTCAACTGTACCTCAGATATATCTCAAACACATGCTTTGTTGCTACCCAATGAAGTTTCTTCGGCTCCTGCATGAATATGGAGAGATAGCGCACAACAAAGCAAAGGTATAGTTTGGTATATGTCAAGTAAATGATAATCCCAACAAGTTGTTTGCGAAGAGTACGATCTACTTGGTGTAAATCCTAAAACATAGAAATTTTCAAACCTTTTTCCATTCGACTGGATATAGGTTTACAATCTGACATGCCATAATTTTCCATGAGTGTCTTGGCGTATTTCATCTCGGAGACAAAAATGTGATTCTTTTTCTGTTGCCATATCTCCAAGCCAAGAAAATAGTGAAGTAGCCCCAAATCTGTCATGTCGAAGAATTTCTTCAGAATAATTCTTAACATCTTCAATGATATTGTCAAAACTCCATGAGATCACAAGATCATCTACATATAAAACAAAGATGACAATCTCTCTTCTTATATTTTTGATATATAAATTTGAATTAGAGGGGCTACAAGTGAATCCATGTAGAAATAGGTGATCATCTATTTTTATGTACCATGCCCTGGGTGCATGTTTAAGTCCATAAAGAGCCTTAATTAGGCAAACATAACTTCTGAGGATGTTGGTAATTGATAAATCCTTCTAAGTCATGTATATTTTATCTTTAAGATCACCATTCAGGAAAGCCACTTTATTACATCCATTTACTAAAGTTTCCATCCTTTTTTGTGATGTCTAGTGCATAGACAACTTTGATGGTTTTTAATCTTTGTAGTGGGTGCAAAGGGTCTCATCATAGTCAATTACTTACTGTTGAGCATAACACTTTGCAACTAGACATGATTTGTAATTATCGATAGATCCATCTGCCTTGTATTTTATTTTGAAAGTCCACTTATAACCAATGGAATTCTTACCTGCAGGTGAGATCGACAAGTTCCCATCTCCGATTTTGTATCAAGGAGTCATATTCTACATCCATGACCATCTTCCACTTTGGATGACTGAGTGCCTTACAAACTGAATCATGTTCAGCTTCTATCAACCATTGTAACTCATGTGTGTGATATTTACCTCATTTTTTTTCTTGTCTTCTTGTTCTAACTCCTGATGAAGTGTCTAAAAGAGAGTTCAGGTGGGAGTCTCTCATGGTGCTTTCGACCCACTTCAGACGTTGATGCTGTTGTTGACGTGAAGAATTGTTTTCAAAATTCCCAAGACCAATGAACAATTATCCTTATAGTTTATCCTTCTTCTGTGAAGAATTATCATGTTTATTATCTGGATGTGTGAGCAATCTATGAGAGAAGGTCGGTGTTGACACTTCCTTTTGTAGAAATGAGTCAAATGAAGACTCGTCACAAACAACATCTCTTACTCTCATCTATCTTCTTTGTCTGAAGATCTATGAGATGATATGATTTTGAGGTAGTATTGTACCCCAAAAAATATGCATTGGTGTGTGTTTGCATCAAGCTTCTTCCTCTTCTTATCTTAAGCATGCATATATGCAATACAAACAAATAATCTCAAATGATAGAAGGTTTACGATTACTCCATACCTCTTATGGTGTCTTGTCCTTTAATATCTTTATAGGTGCTCAATTCAAGTAGATATACAATATTCTAGACTGCTTCTACCCAAAATCTGTTCTCCCAACTTCGTAGTGGAAAGCATGCTACGAGCCATCCTCCATGACAAGTCTGATTACAAACGTTCTGTAGTTTCATTTTTGCTAGGGAATATAGGGGGTAGTCAAATGATGTGTGATGTTGTGATCCTTCAAGAACACCAAGAATTTATTTTAGGTGAGTTCGCCCCCTCAATCTAAAATGGAGGACAAGAAGGGGCTGCCCCGGTCTACTGAAAAAATATCTTATAAAAGATCTGAAAGTGTGCAAAAGATTCACTCTTATTTTAGAGAAAGAACACCCAAGTTATTGCGGGGATAATCATCGGTCAACAACTGGACAGTACCAAAAACCTATTAAATGAGGCAAGAAAAGGGTCCGTACAAGATTGGTATGTGTGACCTCGAGATGATTATTGGCATGGGAATATACTCAACTCTAACGGATCCTGATGTTGTTTTCCCGCCAGACCATCTAGGACCAAAGAGGTAATGACTGAGAGAGAGGAGGAAGTTTCTCGTACCATCTGCTTTGAATTGAGCTAATAGAGGGAGTCGAAAGAAAGATGTCCATACCGATAATTCCAAAGTGCTATGGATTCCACCGTGGAGGTAGATAACGTAATTATAAAGGATGAAAATTCATCTAATGCAAATAAATGATCCTTTAAAATATCTCTAGGAAGTATTTTACCTTTTTGAGATATTAGACATGATTTGATGTTATTTTGAACTAGGAACTCAACCTTGAGCTTGTGATTCAATAGCTGAGAGACAGACATGAGATTTGTGGTCAAGCTAGGGAAATAGAGCACCTTCTTGAGAATATATCTTCTCATCCTGAGAGGAATGGTGACATTGCCTATTCCTTCTGCAACATACTCCTTATTGTCTGTAATAAAAACCTGATCTCTAGTGAGTCGATCAGTCAATGAATCAAATGAATTTCTATCACGTGTCATGTTGTTATTGGTACCTGAATCTATCAACCAAATATTATCTAATGGCTGCGATAATTGGCATACAAGAATCAAATAATCTTCGTGGGCACCGCAATGTGCTGATTCCAGAACATCTTCATTTGAGTCATCATCTGGATGGGCTTTGACATGTCCTTTCTTATTCTTTCCATGAGAACACCACTTGGATTTCTATGAATCACCTCGGTCAGATGTGCTCTCTTCTACAGAATTGTGTTGTGTGCAACCATTGTACCCACATTTCATAGTTTCATGTGTATTCGTGGTGTATATGTAACACCATCGATTCACCTTTTGAGACTTTTACTTTTGTGGTTATTTTTGTGTTTGCTTCTCTTGTTTTCCCTTGCGAGGTTTCTAACACTTTTTATGCCTCGAGATCAATGCTTTTTAATAAAACTCTTCTTGCATTATCTGAATGGATTTTTCCTGGTACAAAAAATTCACCAGTTCAAAAAATCTCACCTCCTTTTGTGTGATGCTCAATGTGGTGACGAATGTCCTGAACTAGGATGGAATAGCTCGCAGTGTGAGTGGGAAAAGTAACTTATATTTCACCACCTCTCTAAATGTACTAAGCTCTAATCATAACTTTGTCACACGACACAAGAATTCGTCCAATTTCTTTCCTTCTTGCATACTCATGGTATGAAGCTTTGATTGGAGATGAAGAATTTTTATCAAACTCTTTTCTTCATAGATGGTGGAGTGAGTATCCCAGAACTTCTTTAATGTTGTCGCATTTTGTATGTGTGGTTGTACCTCATCAGATATTCTTAGAGTGATCAACATAAAGGATTTTGCATTGGCCTTGTCACAATTCTTTTACTCATCTACGTCAGTGGGACAAGGGAGTGTGCCAGTTACGATCTCCCAGATATCTTCAAAGAGGAGAATGGTTCTCATCATTGTCTTCCATGCAACATAATTTGGCACTTTCAAGAGCTGGTAATCGGATAAAAATATCTTTGGGGTTGACATCCTTTAATCGGTGTTTCACCTTCATAAATCGGGATCACGGTAAAGGATAGTAGATCTTTTCTTTATCCATTCTTTTTTCACATTGGAAATGCTACACGTTGCTGCCAAATCAGAAAATAAAAATCCAGAGAAAGACTTGCTTCCATGCTTCACGCTTTTGTTTTCCTTTGTTTTCCACGTCCAAGAGGACTCCAAGTTTCCACGCAGGCTAGTTCTGACGCTCCACTCCAGCAAGGAGAACAAAATGCCAAATAATTCTCATGTTGGTCTCTTTTCTTTCGTTTGTCTTTTCCTTCTGCGTAAAAAAAATGCCACACAAAGCTACCATGTCAAAGCAGACTTCTCCAGGTTTCCAATGACTTATGCAGTAGATATTGGTTTCCACACATAGCTAGATCTGCATAGCCAATGAGGATGCCAAAGAAAAGTACACACGTCGCTCCAGGGATCTCCAGACTTCCACAAACCTCAGAAAGCTCCATGCCACGTTTCCAATGGATATCAGGAAGCTCTGATAGCAATGCTACACTAAAGGAGAAGAGAAGATAATTTTTTATTGATTGAAAGAAGATAGTAACAAAATCTGATATATACATGATCAAAATCGGTTCAATGGAACTGTCGAACAGTTGGGCAAACCAACTACCAGTCAAAGGAATTCTAATTTCGAGCTTAATTATGAAGGTATGAATTCATTAACCATAGATCATGTTCTATGGACACCTGATAATAGAGAAATGGATGTTGATGTGAGGACTAATATACAAAATTATAATCAACAACCGGAGGCGAATTCACAACTGGGAAGAGAACAAAATATTGTTGAGATATATTGCAAAATTATACAATTATTTTTTCGACGTGAGTTAGACAAGCTTGTTTCTCCAAATATGTGTTATATTTCTCAAGAGAGATATCCTAGAATGAAGATACATCGAGTGTCTGAAGGACCTCTTTGTAAAATATGTAGACAAGAGGAAGGTGTTAATTGATTTTATGAAGCTAATAAAATGGATCCTGAACCCCAACCACCTGAACTTGTAAACTTGACACAAGTGGAAGAGATGTTGATTGACCATGTGAAACCAATTTTGTAAGTGATCCATCCAACTGGAGGTCAATACAAATACAAAATTCATATGATTTGTTTTCCAAAATAAGTAAAGTAAATTGCAAAAGTTTTACCACAACATATTTCAAATCTTCCAATTGTCATAGTATGAAGAAAAAAACAATGTGAAAGTACTTACAACTTTACAGTCAATGAGGATAGAATATATACCACACTCATATATAAGATTAAACATGATAAGTTTTATAGGGACATGAATATTGATGAATTTTAAAAAAATATCTCCCATCTATTAATTCTATAAATATATTTGTAAAATTTCACTCTGTCCACATGGAGTTCAACATAGATTTAAATGAATATGTTTTTTAGGGCCAATAACTGAGATAAATGAAGGGAAAATTGTAGATCACACATCATTGATGGACACAAAAACACCCAATGACTTGAGAGAAATGGAATTGATTCGTGTTTGGGTAAACAATCAAAATTTAGACTCTAACGAACTAATTAATTTTCCACAAATTGGATCATCTCCACTAAATGAATATGTGACAGAAGGTTTACTTTACATGGTGTTCCAACTCTTTTCCCTAATGGAAGGTGTGATTGATTAGTACCACAACTTAATAAAGTACATCTACATGAATATTTAGACAGGAAAAATGAATAACATTTGAAAGCTACTAAGAATTATTTTGATAGAATTGTACATGCATGGAACCCTTGGGATATGTACACCAATGAAATGTACAGATAAAAAATTCTTAAGCATGATTTTAGATAAGAAAAAGATACAAAATGATTTTTAAGAATATAAATATGAATTATTGTATCTTATTTTTAGGTATGCCGGAATAATTTAAGCTTGAATCCATGTTTAAGAAACACAATGAATAGTAATCAAATAGATCCTAAAAAAGACTTTGAAGAATTAATTTAATTGTGTGGATCGTCATACGATCTGTAGAGATGGGGAATGTCTACGTAAAAATGAGGAAAGAATGTCCGCAAGTAAGATTGGTAATTATTATAAATTGTATTAAAAATTTATTTGTACAAGTATAACAAAAAAACATTATATTTAATAAAGGTACAATCCCCCTGGCCTATAAAACATGAATGGTCAAAACTATACACAGATAGTGAGACAAGAGATAAAAATATGATCCAAAAATAAATGATGACCATGTCAACACTAATAATCATTATGGGTTGCAATCATTGCATTCCAATATAGATTTACAACCCGTTCTTCAAAACATGCATTACTAAATTACATACAAAAGTATGCTATAAAAGCAGAGAAAAGTTCAAAAACATATCAACAAATGTTGATGCATCTTGTAAATAATGAAAAACCATGAAGATCCTACTGCACGATTATATAGACGCCTATTAAAATTAACTATTATCGAAACAAATATTGGGGAAATGGTTACATGCCACATGTTGCTAGGACTTCATGTGGTTGAGTGTAGTATAATTTTTCGTATCATTAAATGTTGGGTGTAAAGTTTTCAAACCAATATTAAAAGATGATGATGAAAATGAAACACATGGTAAATTAATAGTTGATGGATATAAAGATAGACCTTGCAAGATGGAACATGTACCACTCATTGAGGATGTTGGATCTTGGTTTTGCAATCCATAAATTAAAAGAGAAGAAAAGTGGAGGCCAACGAAAACTGAAAGTATTGTGAGGGTGTGGCTAAGGTTTTCTAACATCCTTAACCGAGATAGCCATCAATTTGTGAAATTTTTGTTGGTTAGATTTACTATTGTACAAACCATTTCGTGATATAGATAGTGACATTGGCCTTGATGATGAAACAATAAAACTCAATAAGGATTAATTTTAATACAATCCTTGGTATATAGAATGAAATGTTGAAACAAATATCGAGGTTTAATGTGAAGTAGATGTTGAAAATGAGTATAATATCCAACAAAAAACCATAGAACAATGAAGATAAATCAAATTTTGTACCTTTATTATCTAAAAAATAATATCAAGAATACATGAATGAAACATTATGCATGTTTCTAAGATTGATATATTGGGTTGAAGGGATATTGATAGGAAAGAACCTTGGAATATAGACTACTCAAGTGATGAATCAATAAATAAATATTTCAAATTCATAACCACAGATAAAGATAATTGTTGTTGTAGAATCACAACACCCCTAAAATCAGTAACTTGATGGGTTAAGATCCTCAGTGTGATTGCACAACATGGAGCATCTCTCAAAGTGTGGGAATTTATGAGTTGAGAGAGCTCTCCGGATGAAGGCCGGCTCCTATTCCTCTATTCAGGTGTACACGTTTAGATTGCAGAGGGTCTATCCTAAATCCTATTCTAATTTTCCAAGGATACGGAGTTAAGGGGATGCAATAATTAAAACCTAATCTAACAGAGGTGATGCACCAAAGGAATGCTAAACATTTGCATTGCCTTTAAACATAAACCATTAAAATTTGAAACAATATCCATGCACAGATGACCAAGATTGTAATGAGGGATCAAGAAGAAGCAATAAAACATAAGAGAGGGTTGAAATCATCCACGGACTTATTCTATTGCTTCAAAAATTGATACAGTACATTACAGCAGCCAAGAGGTAGAAATTGCATTACAATTCGGATGGAGGGGTTCGAGGTTCCACGAATTCTCCTGCAGAGTAGAGAAAAAGGGAGAGAACAAAGAAAGAATGTCCAACCCTTTGAAATTGTTCCTCTTGTACAATATATAGGAAGAATGAGAGAGAGAAAGGAGGGAAAATCCAATCCTAATCTAACCGCCCCTGAAGGGACATTGAATTCCCTTGCCACAATCATGAGTCCCACTAAAACACCCATGTCCCCGTCACTGTTCCTTGTTGAGAAAGAGAGGAAACCCATTCTTAATCATGGTGGCAGGTGGGAGACTTAACGGCCTCAGAAATGGTGGGTAGAGACATTAATGGTGGCAGGTGGGTAGCAGGGGCCGAGAGCTCTCTAAAACGTCCTCTCCCGCTCAATTTCGAGCTTCTGATCGAAAGATATGGCCACTTGAAGGTACTTCGGGTCTGAATTCTATTCACGTGTATCCACGTGGCAGCCCTATGCATCTCAAGGTTTCACCCCCTCCTCTACACTCTTGAAGTATCACCGAAGAGACACGTGGTGGATTCTGCGGGTTTGATCTATTTCCTTTGTATTTTTCCTAAGCCCCCATGTTGGCAGAGACACTGTACCTGACCCGAGAAACATAGAGATCCGACATAGGTTTGGGGATAGCTTTTGGATTCTGCCTTTGAAGTTACGCAGATGAGGCACGTGGAGGCCTCTGCAAGTCTGTCCTGAGTATGTACTTTTCAAATACCAATGTTCCTTTTTTCAGAACTATGACACATGGAGGGTCTGCACTTGTTTGGGACTGGCCTTTGGGCCGCACCTTTTGAATTTGCATCATTGAGGCACGTGGCACCTTCCACTAGCTCTGTCATGTTTAGACTTTTCAACGTCTGATTTTTCCTTTTTGGGCTCTAGACACATGGCGAGCCTGTGTTTATTTGGGGGCTGCCTCCAGATTTTCTTTTTAAAATTGTGCCGATGAGGCACGTAGAGGCTTCCGCTTACCTTTTGTACTTAGTCGATTCGAGCTTGCTCCCTTTCTCGGTCCCTGACTACGTGGCAGCCTGGTGCATGTTTGAGTCTCGACTTTGGGTTGTGCCTTTGAAGTTGCACCAATGAGACACGTGGAAGTTTCCGCTGGCCCTTCCATACTTAGCCGATTCAGCCTGTCCTGCCTTTTCCTGACTCTGACCATGTGATGAGCTGGTGCATTTTTGAGACCTACCCCCGAATTCTGATTTTGAAGGAGAACTGATTGGATGTGTGGAGGCTTCTGCCGACCTTGTTCTATTTGGCTGATTCAACGGCCGGTCTCGTTCATTTTGTCTTGACTCATGGCCACGTGGCGATCTGGCACTCATTGGGAACCATGTTTTAGACTCCACTCTTAGCGAAAAGACCCCAACAGGCTCGCGGGCCAGCACTTGAAAAATTTTCCATTTTTTGAAAAGTTGTAAAAGTTCCAAAATGCCCCACAGACCCGCTGCCCACATTTATACTTGGGAAAAATTTCCTCTGTGGCCCCGCAGACCCGCTTAGCAAAAGAAATCACCCCCGGGCTCACCGGCCCGTATTTTCCACTTGTGTGTTTTGTGAAAAGTGAAAAAATGGAAAAGTATCTCCCACCACCCTACTGGTCCCCAATTTTCCCATTGGTGAAAAATATTCCCTAGGCCCACCAGCCCACTTTTGGCAAAAAATCCTTCCCAGGCCCGCCGGCCCATAACTTGAAAAATATGAAGAGTTAGAAGGACTTATTTACATTTTCAAAAAGGGGAAGAAATTTCCTATCTGATGAAGATGTTTTCAGGAAACCTTAAGTGCTTAAAATATATAAAAAATCAGATTGAAGCACAGAAGGGAGGAAAGGGGGGTTAGTTGACCAAAAATAAGAGTGAGCTTATTTTAGACAACAATTTGGCGACTCATAGGGGGCATCTACCTTCTAGATGAGATGACCCGTATCCTTGAAGCATCCATTGGGCATGGAGTCTACCTGGTAATTTTAAATCTGGTCTGGAACTGACTTCCGCTGCATACACTCTTATCTTTATAAGAAAATATTGGATTCAAGATTTGTGAGAGTAGAGAGTTGTCTAAAACCTGGAAACTTCTCCCTCATTTGATTTTATGCAAACCTGATCTGTTGGAGTGCAATGAAAACATCCAGACCTACTCCAATATGGATACTCTATAGATTTAATTCTTTTGGCCATAATCCTCTTCCATGAGTGAGATGAATTGTATACAAGCATACACCAGAAGCAATAGAGCATGTGCACCAACACTTAGGGAAATGGAAATCTAAACTATAACAAGACAATGTGCAAGCGCACTTGGAGAAATTGAAAACCTAGTATAATATTTACAAGGGTGAGAAACTCTCCTTTTAGTAGCAGTGTTTGAGGTAGATCCCATTGAATGGAATCTGCAATTCTTCGCCATCCAACTTAGCCAGCCGGAAGGCATTGCTACCTTTGCATTCGGTGATCATGTATGGACCACTCCATATGGCATCAAACTTGGAATGTTTTCCTGGATTTTCAAGGTCAACATCCCACTTTAGTACCAAGTCTCTAACTTGGAATGTCCTGGCTTTAGCTTCCTTATCAAAGAATCTCTTAATTGAAGCTTGATCCTTCTCCATGGTCTGTACTGCATGTTCTCTTGCTTCTTCTAACTCCATCATCTCTACATACCTAACCTCCATAGGCTTAAACTCAGCTAGTTCCAGTTGTTTCATGAGTTCTAATGCTGACAACGCAAGTCATATAGGCAGAAATGCTTCCTTTCCGTATACAATCTTGAATGGAGAGCTGCCTGTAGACCTCTTGGGGGTGACTCTATCTGCCCAAAGAACTGATTTGAGTTTTGTGTGCCAAGTTCTCTGATTCTCATCAAGATTCCTTCTGATGATTCTCAGCAAGTTCTTGTTTGTGGACTCTGCTTGGCCATTACCTTGAGGGTAATAGTTTGAAGAGGTGTTGAGATATACGCCATTCTTGACAGCCCATTCAGTGATCTTTGCGCCAAGGAATTCCAATGCATTTTCTGATATGCTAGTAACAGGGGCACCAAACCTTGTGACTATCCCTTCATATAAATCCAAGATGCTGGATTCGTTTGCCTCCTTAAGTACCACTGCTTCAGTCCACTTGGTGAAATAGTCAGTCGCTGTGAGTATCCACTTGTGGCCCTGGCTTGAATTTGGGTTGATCACTCTAATGAAGTCCAATCCCCATTGCATGAATGGATGATTTACCGAAATTGGGCGAAGAGGCAGGGTTGCTAACCTTTCCTTCCCTATGAATAATGCACACTTCTTGCACTTCTTAATCCATGAGTAGCAATACCTAAACACCGTAGGCCAATAGTAACCAGACCTCATAATTTTGAGCGCCATTACTCGTGGAGAAAATTGGCCTCTAGCTTCTCCATCATGGAACTCATACAACACCCTCTTAATTTGGCTTGTCCCAATTCACCTCAATAGAACATTATTGATGTCCTTCTTGAACAAGACACCTTCAATAAGCACATATGGGATGACTTGTAATATGAAGTATCTCCTCTTTGCTTTGTTCCATTCTAGAGGGCATAAACCTGTTTGGAGATAATGCACCAAGGATTGAGTCTAACATGGAATGGATGCATCATTAGATGGCTTCTCTGAATCATTCTACAGTAGCAAGACAACCTATTCTTATCCTTTTGACTCAGTTTATTGGTTGGAAGCGAGCTACTCACACAGAACTTTGCCACGAACTAGCTTGTTCACTTTGATTTCAATATCATACTCCATTACATGAGTGATCCAACCTGATCTCTTCTCATTCAATTATTTGTTTAGGATAAAGTCCGTGACACCAGCATGAGACACTAGTAGTTGAATCTTGTTGTTCGAGACCAAGTGTCTGAACTTCTTCAAACTCCTAATGACAACAAGCACATGCTTTTTCATAAAATAATATTTTACTTCGTAATCTTCCAATCTCTGACTGAAGAAGGCTATGGATTGTTCTGAACCTTCCTTGTTAGGCTGAACCAAGATAACTGAGATTGTATCTGACCCTCCAAAAGCATACATCATGAAGTCCTTTGAAAATTTTGGGTTAATAAGATTCGGGGTCTATGATATTGTGAGCTTGATGGCCTCGAAAATATCTTTGCCTTCTGCTGTCTATTTGAATGCAAGACTCGTCTTTAGCATCATCATTAAAGGCTTTATAAGAGTGGAAAAATTAGGCACAAAACTGAGGAAAATTTTTATCCTTCCTAGAAATATTTGGAGGGATTTCTTGTGATGTGGTGGTGGTAGTGTTCTAATGGATTCAACTCTTTCAGGGTCAATTTTCAACCCTTCTCTTGAGACAATGTGGCCCAACAACTTGCCCTCATGTGCCAGAAATACACATTTTTTTGGATTCAATGACACTTCAAACCTTCTACACCTTTGAAATACTTTCCTGAGGTGAAAGAGGTGGTCTTCTGTATTCTGTGAGAAGACAGTGATATCATCTAGATATACCAGCACCATCTTGTTGATCAAGCCCTTGAATTCCATATCCATAGCTCGCTGAAATGTTGCTCTGGCATTGGACAATCCAAATGGAATCTTCTTGTAAGCATATGTGCCCCATTTTGTGGTGAAGGTAGTCTTGTACTGATCTTCCTCTTTCACCATTATTTGATTGTATCCTGAGAATCCGTCCAACATTGAAAACCTTTCGGAGCCAGCTACAACCTATAAGATCTGTTCCATTGATGGAAGTGGATAATGATCCTTGAGTGATGCTTTGTTTAGATCATGAAAGTCCACACACAATCTGATTTCTCCATTTCTTTTCCTCACAGGCACCAATTTTGCAACCCAACTTGAATACTTGATAGGGAATATTATGTTAGCCTCAATTAGCTTATTTAACTCTTTTCTCATGAGAGGTTCAATGTGAGGGTTTACTGGCCTTTTCTTATGTCTGAAAGTTTTAAATCCTAGATCCAGCTCAATAGTGTGTTGTACCAACCTTGGGTTGAAACCTCTTAAATCCTTGTAAGTCCAAGAAAAGACATCTAGGAATTCTTGACAAAGTTGAACGAACTCAGATTTTCCTTGTTGGGTACTTACCTTTCCAATTTGCAACGTTTTGCCTTCATCTATGGAAATGGGCTCTGAATCTTCACCCTTTACCTGAATATTTGCTTTCTCCTTCTGGAATTGATCATTTGGGTTGAATATTGACTCCAAAGTCACAAGGCCCTTTGGTAATTTGTTGGTTCTCAGCTGCACCACTTGGTCACCATAACGATGTTCCAACTTGTCTTGGTTTTTAGTGGATAACTCAACTTCTTCTTGTAGAAAATTGACAATTTTTTTATCATTCTTGAAGACTTGCCAACTTTTGTTGTTATCTGGAACAAGTGGTCTCACAACCACTCTGATATGGGGCTGAAATTTATCACTCTTGATACTCTCTACCACATCAAATGTCACCCCAATTGTTGTCAATATGTCCGTTGTTTCATTCTTCTTCCTTGGGATGGAATTGATGTCGAATGCTTTGAAATCTTCAATGAGATCCCATACCCGATTCTTGTAGTTTTTTAACAGATCATTCTTGGCAACATTTTTTCCTTGGAATTGATTCACAACTAGCTCACTATCGCCAAACACTTGTAAGTTTTTAACCCCTTTCTTTCTTGCCTAATGCAGTCCATGGATCAAGGCTTCATACTCTGTTGTGTTGTTCGAGAAAGCAAATTGGAAACGGAAGGATGAGTAATATTTTGTACCTTGAGGTGAAACAAGCATAGCTCCTCCTTCAGATCCTTGTCTACTTCTTGAGCCATCAAAGAATAACTGCCATACCTCATTATCATCCTTGTGATCTGGCTTAGTGATGTTAGGAAGAGGATAATTCTCCTCATACAAACAATAAACTCCTAGATAAGATTCCTCCATTACCTTGTAAGGGTCAAAAGCATGCTTCTTGCTTACCCATTCATCAAGACTCAAGTTTGGAATGTATCTAACTTTGGTATCAACTTTATGGGTGCTTGAATAATCTTCTTGATAAAGGGCTGAACAATTTTCATTGATTGGACTTGGTGTATGAGGTTCAATATGGAAGTTTTCTATAGGATCAGATCTGATTGTAGCCTTAGCTCCATACCTTGTTCTGAATAACATGTGTGACCAATCAGCAGACAAATAACCTCCAATTTTAGCAGTGAAGTCTCTTGACAAACACAATGCAAAGTGTGGTGGCAAGTCTATTTCTGATACGTTTTACAAGATGGTCACATTGGGGCATGCGTGCAATGTGAGGCTCAAATCCTTGATGACTCCAACTGTTTTTACTGGTATCCCATCCAATTGCACTACACCCTTGGAGATGACTTCATATTGTAGATGCAACCAATTCACCATTTGAACTCACCTAGAATTTTAAAGAGATACATTTACAAATAAAATCCCACAATGCCCTTAAACTCTCCTCTCCCTATTTATAATAGAAAAAAAAAATTAGGAGTAACCCATACATAATTTCTGAAGTACTCCACTAAGTAAATGATTTTAGCCTTCCCATAAAAAATTCAAGTCAAGCTTGTACATTTCTAAGGACACTACTACATGGGGTGATTTGAGACAATATTAGATACGATAATTGACCAAATTGTCTCAAATTGAGATGATAAAAAAGTTGTATATTATCTCAAATATTGTGTCAAAGTTGGTGTATCTAATTATGGTTAGTATAGATTAATACATATTTTGTCTCTTGAGAGGAATTATAATTTGTATCTTGAGATACAATATCTTTTTTGTCTCTCAGAGACATTATGAATTATAATTTTTTTTGTCTCTCCAGAGGCATTACAAATTTTAATTTTTTTCTCTTTAGAGACATTAATTTTTTTTTGTATCTCTAGAGACAATACAAATTTGATTAATAAGAAACTTGAATTTTAAGAATAAAAAATAACCAAATTTCTTCTAGTGTAATCAATGGATACATATCGTCAATGGCAGTAGAGCAAGTTGGTGATCAATATTATAAATAAAAACAATTGGTTGAATCATGTGCCCACAAATGGGTCCACAAACATTATATTAATATCAAAAAGAGAAAAAAGGGTGCCTAAATTCCATTAAACCTTGACATAAAATGGTATTCCTATTTATTGAGTTAAAATTACACTCTGACACCTCCTCAAAACATGCAGCCATATATTCTTATGAAAATGAAAGAACACTCTACTGGAAAAAAATTTAACCCTAGCCCGTAGCTCAAATGTGAAGGAGGGGTGTGCGGTGGTAACTCTCTGTCTAGAAATGGCGACGAACTTGACTTTGCTGATTTGTTTCTTGTGGAGGTGGATTCTTTGAAAATGGTTTCCCTTGTTTTGTCTTACTTTTCAGTGCTGCTTGGATCTATTATCCTTGGTTTTGGTAGGGGAAGGGGAAACGAGCCTAATGTGGGGTTTTTAGGGAGAAGCCATGGATGTCAGTTTCGTTCTAGCCTTAATGGATTTAGGTAGCTTGGATCTAACATCCTAGTCTGCAAGGGAAAGGATGAGGAAACCCAGTTTTCCGTTGTAGAAGTCCTTAGTACTAATAATAGTTCCCAAATATTTAAGGATTCTTTAGGGGTTCTAACCCAGAATGATGAGAAAATTGTTCTTGGAAGCACTATTTTAGAACATTAATAACATAGACATAGCGCCCTTGTTTGGGTTTCAGGTCCTCCCGTTTGTGGATGTTCGGTTGTATACGAAGTGATTCCTTCTGCTTGTTTTGAGCCTAAACATCCCTAGATTCAACTAAGTCAGATGATTGATACATCCCCTATACATAAGTCATTCAAGGATGTTGTAAGGGGTGTTGGTAGTAGGAATAGAGGACTTTTAGAGGCCAAGCATAATAAGCCTATGGCTTATGCTAAATCTACTCCAATTTATGAGTTTTCAGGGACAGAGGTGACTTGAATCCGAAGTTTCTTCTCAAGAGGAATGGTCTGATTTATAGATTTAACAACTTTTTCCTGGAGTTTTCCTATGCACTTCATTCCTTGATTTCAAATCACTGGGGTCCTTGCTTGGAAGGTAGGATGGATATAGTTCCTAATGCACGTGGGTTTTTCATTGTTTCATTTGGCTAGTGTTTTAGATAGGGATTTAATGCTTGGGGAAGTTTAGGAATTTGATTCCCATATACTTTTGATGAAACCCTGGTTTCCTTTATTTAATCCTAATTTCTAATACTTTCCAAGTTAAACAAGTGTGGACACATCCTACCTTACTTGCCCCTCCAAGTCTAGTTGGAGAGTTGTTTAAATGTTATTGGAAATACTTTAGGGAAATGTTTAGCTATTGACCCTAAAATTGAAGAGTTTGGAGCATACATACTTATGCTCAAATCTTGGATGACTATGGATACATCTATGGATTTACTTGCGTACTATTGAACTTGAAATTTTAAGATAGAACTTGGTTTCACAAACCTATGGATTATGAAGGGTTTCCCTTTAGATGCGGAACATGCTTTGCCCTTGGCCATTTAGAAGCAGATTTCTCATTTGGTACATAAACACGCTAGATGTAGAAGCTATTGGTGGAAGAAATCTAAATCCTAATCACTTGGTTGTGAATGATCCATTGGATTGTGACCTGTGATTTAGTTTATGTGGATTCGGTTGACCCAAAAAGTGGTAGGAAGTGTAGAAACGATTAATAAGAATGATATCGGATCACTTATCAGGATCCCAAGACCTTATGCGGAAAACATTGAAGTTTTGATTCTAATCCATAACATTAAAAATGTAAATCCAAATATGGAAGAGGGATTGGAAAGTAGTATGTAATTAGAAAAATGAGAGGGGACTATCTCACTCCTTAAAATGCAAGCTAAGATCCAAAGGGAAGGGGATTTGTTGAGATTGTTGAGTTAGTTTTTGGTTTTATTGTTGTTTGTTGGTTTTTTGCTATTATTTTATGATCGTCAGTTCCGCTAGTAGAGGCTAGATTTGTGTTGTTCCTCAATGTCCTATCTTTTGCTCCATCCTGTTGTACGGGGTAGGGTCCTCTTAACCCAATTTTCATCATGTAAATTTATAAAAAACATGTTGCCATAGATTTGGTTAGCTAGATGTGTTTCTGAACCAATTTAGTGGAATAAAAGTGTACATACATCCTAACCAAAAAAATCTTCATATTAAATTCAAAAAATAATTCTTTATAATATGGTTTTAAATGACATTATCCAATTCCCTTTCAGATTTTTATTATAACAATAAACATATCAGTGTTAAGTTGACATCACTTAAAACAATAAGACTCACCATTATTGTCATTACAACTTTTTAAAAAATATAATTGAAAAGTAAATAGGCCCTTACCCATATGAGATTTAAATGAACACATTTTTTTAGTTTTATTAATATATTAACTTACTTACATGAGTACATACATATGAATTGACATGGTAACTCGTTGGATATAAGATAATAGTTCACTCCCTTGAATTAAAGGTATGACTAACCATCTAATACAACATAGATTAAAATGGTTTCTTAGAATATCTAGTAGTTTTCATGTTAGTTTACAATCTGCAATAATAAGTGATTAGATAACTTAAAGATCAATGGTCCCTAAGTTGTTAGTAAAATAGGAACACGCTAGTACCAAATTAATCATACTCTAGTATATGTGGCCTGATTCCTAATGCAACTAATGCTTATAAACTATGAGATAAATAGCTAACGATTATATGAAGATATGGGAGAGGGGCTAGTAATGTGTACACCCTAAGTTAAGGGATCCACATAAGATATAATTGTTCTAATCACCATGAGATATGTGATTTGTTAACTAAGCACTGTAGTTCAAGATTTGTTTTAGCGATAATGTTTTATTACTAAAAAATGGAATGTTCAATTGGAGGGAAATTCATATCTTCTGAATTAGATACCATAAAATAATACCATAGTTGCAGAAGTATACACTACATTTCCAAATGGTGTTAAACCAATAGAATGCATATATAAAAGACTGTATAAATGCTTGACACATATTAAAATTTTGTATGTCTTGTACATGGGTGAGAGGCCTGATACATGTCCCATGATGTGATTGACTACTCTACATGAATTATTATGTCAAGAATAAATAACTAATGGAATAGAACTATTGACAACATATGGAAGACATTGTGTGATCAATTGTCATGTCAACTACAAGGCCATGTTCACCTATATGGCCCCTAACAAGTCCCCTACGATTTCAATTTGGTTTTCCTATAGTGTAGATCCCAACTCAATTAAAAAATGGGATCTTTAGAACAGGGTAAATGACGACATTAGGAACTAACAATTTATGCAGTGTAGAGGTAATTTTTTCAGATATTACCGGTAATACTAATTTACTCTCCTACGAAATATGCAAATATAATTAGATTAGATACATGTTTTCTCTATGTAAAGAGTAGGTATGTCCAATTTTTGATTTACTTATGTCTTAATACTAGATTTATTGTCATGCAAAATGTTGATTGTAAGCTATGACCATTTGGAGTTTCTTGAAAATGCTTATTATATGAAAATATTAAGAAAGATTCAAATGGTAGGTGTAAAGTCGAAAGTCAACAGACAAACTGTTCACATGTATCGGTATCTTTTTTTACATCATTGAGATGGGTCATCGGAGAAAGGTATGGACATCCATCACACCATTACAGGTTGCCAGAAGGGAATGTGTCTGATTATAATAGGGAACAATGTCTTCGGCATGATTAATGATACATAGAAAAATTATTTGGATCCCCCAGCATTCAACATAAACATATGCAAACTTAGCAAGGGTGATTTTTTTTTTCATATATATGATACAAAGGTTACCGTAAGTAATATGGATTTGATAGATAACACATATTGAGACCAAGTCATACTGTGAGTTTGGTTTTTTAAACCAACTATATGATTCTTCACATTGAAAACTACAAAAAACATGGATATGTAATCATTAAATTCCAGACCCTTTTCTTGTGCTATATGTGCATGAAACAAAGTAAATGTACTATTGGACGGAGAGGATGGTGGATCGGAGATCACAGTGTAGTAGATCAGGTGGTGCATATTGGCAAGCTTTTCCATGATTGAAATATTAAGGATCCACGCTAATCCAAGAATATCAACTACTGATTCCAGTTAAACCTTATGAGAGGGATCCATCGTGACTATCTCTAAATAGGAAGTTGTATCTTGGTTCAAAGGAGTGTATGATATCACATATTCAAGGTTTGAGCTAGCAGCTAACTGTCTTATCAAATTCAACACTATTCTATTATTCATGATCCCGTTTTCCCCCTTCTAACAAGATCACATTATACTAGCCCTCGAAGAGGGGCTTGTACCGTATTCTCATGCTAACGTTTCTTACACATATTCGGGTATATCCTGATCTTGTTCCCCAATGTTCTATTTTTTCTAGTTATATGTCAACATGCGTTTCTACTTCTTGATCATCCTCTTCATGTAGTTCTACTTGATTTCTATGGAAACATCTAACAGTTGGGATTGGATTTCCTCTTTTTTCCTTGAGATGGATGTGCATTATACTAAGCCACAAATAGGTTGTATGTTTCCTTGATGTTTCATGTGTAATGATAAGATGTATCTTCATATTCCAACATCTGGACATGTTGATATTTTCCCCATTTGAGTATAAATTTATCTGGTAGACCCTTTTTGAGGTGTATCTCCATCGAAATGTTAGAAAAAGTGCACACCCTTGCTGAAAATATCTCTTTATCAGATTTGATGAAGGTTCCTATGACATTAGCTATCACTTCAGAAGCTAGATATAAATGTAAAGGTAGATTGGGAAGGTAGGCCCATACTGAAATTACGGTAACTAAGAAATAATTAGGGTGAAATTTTTGAAACCATAGAGTAATGAACAACCCACAATACCCCAAAACCATAGTCTATCTTCAAGTTATGCTAGTCTTCTTGAAACTTTACTAAGATACTGATAAACCTTTTCAATAACGAAAAATATCACATTTTTTTTTCAATATTTGTATAAACTTGAATGGTGAATTTCAAGGTAATTATCTTTGACTATATCAATATAAAATGGAAGATCATGGAATCTTTGTGTCATTTTAGATTTCTAGGTAGATCATTGAATGCCAGAGTATTTTATTTAGGTTTACTCCGTAAAGTTAACATAATTGTACATAGCAATGTAAGTGCCTCATTTATGATGGTGATACTTTGCTACCTTCTATCCTGAATAAAACATTACTCACATGGAAAATTTAGAGCTATAGTTATATCCAATTAAAAATAACTCAAAACTATTGTATGGATATACTTTTAACTTACAGTGGCATCAACAATGGTGTCGATGGAAGGTAATGGTAAATTATCCTTCAGAATAGTGAGGTAAAGGTTGTGAAAATCAATACAAATTTGAATGGTGAGTGAATTTCTTTCGAATTGGGATAATATTGGAGACCAGTTTAGAATAATCAATGAGGTAAATGAATTTAGCATCAAGGATATTTACGAATTATTTATGGCACAAGTTTTTGATTTTAGGAGGGAATTTGCGAATCTTCTACCGAACTAGAGCAACATCATGCTAGTGATAATGTTGTAAATTAAAATGTTTGATTCAATGTCAAAATATCCCCAAGTGAAGACTTACTTATTCTTAAGGACTTCAATATGTTTATCACGTAGATGGGGATAATAATAGCCTAGCATGATTACATGAGAAGGATCGTCATCAATATGAGCATTGATGGTATCTTTGGCTAACATAGTGTTTCTATCTTGAAAATGGTGTGATGCTTCATGGAGCTTAGAAACCACATCATTGAAAGGGTTAACAACAATAATGAAGTTGTAAAAATTTGGGGTTTGGTTATGGAGAAGTTTGATTTTATGATGCTATAAAAGGGAGTATGTCCTCATGATCATAGATCAATTCTAATATGGCCTCATATTATCTAAAGTGGTTAGGTAACCGTTATATTTGACATCAATCTCAAGGGATACATATCTCTTACGACCATAATACTGGCAAGATCTGATCCATCATACATCCAAAAATTTAGCATCTAGAGTGATATGGGAGATTGTTGGCATATAAAATTTCATTGCATTTTATACAACAAACCCATTGAAAATTTTCCCTCTTTTTGATCAAAATGGTCAAAATAGCCTAATTTGTCAAAATTGCCAAAATTTTCCCCTTTCAAAGTTCAACTGCTGCGAAGGGTTTCGGGAGTCTAGAAGTGTTTCAAAATTCCTAGTTATAGTCTACAAAAAGGTCTCGGATTGTGATGGTATGCTTTATAAATAATTATAGGAGCTTCTGCATGGTCTTGGGAATTATTTCTTTCTAGGAGCTCTTTGGGAACAAGGAGTGTGTATGCTTCCTTAGAGACCCAACTTAAACGAAAGGTTTTAGGAACCCTATGTGGTGTTGGGATCTCATATCCCAATAATTGTAAATATTACGGAGCCTACTTTACAGTGAAATGGATAATATTTTGTTTTTGGAGTATAACAAATGAAAACCTTTCCGACACAAGCGTAAGATGGCATTTTTGTATAAAAAAATTTCGTGAAAGGTTTTAGGCACTTCGAGCAGAGTTGAGAGCCTAAAAAAATCTCAAGTGAAATTATATTGAATGCTCTTCATGACCTGTAAGTTGGTTTGGATTGTGTTTGTTGAAAATTCTTCTTACAACTCGACTCAATGGCATATCAACTTAGGTAAAAAGGAAGGTACATGTAAACATTGATGAAGAAATTACTTCAAAGCTTCCTAAATATGATAATTGGATTCATTGGATAATTTTAATACAATTTAATATCTTATACAACCGAAATTCATCAAGGATAGACTCTAGGGTGAAGAAAGTACTTTGAGGTGAAAAATTGAGGTGCAAACCATGCTCCAACCTCCACTTTGGCACACATGCAAAATTTTCATGTTCCTTTGCACCCTTGGCACACTTATGAGGTGAAAATTCACCCGATAAGTGTGCCCTCTTCTGATTGGTGGTAGTTTCATAAGCTATAAAACATAAGAATGGAAAACAATGCATGTGATGACATAGTATGACATGATAGTGAGACCCAAATTTTCCCTCCAAGTGGAGATTCAAACCTCCATTGCACCAAGCACACTTATGGGGTGAAATTACAACCCATAAGTTTGTTCTCACCTGATTGGTGGGGATTTTTGCATGGTTGAAGACAAGGCAAGGTAAAAAATCATAAGAAATAAAACATGTATTCCCCACTGCCATATCCACCTGATGTGCACTTTCTCACCCCATTTATACCTAAAGTGAACTTATGAGGTACAATTTCACCCCAAAAGTGTGCCTAAGTACAAATGGTCTCCATTTCTCCATTTCTCCACTTCTCCACTTCTCCACTTCTCCATTTATCCACTCACTCCATGTGCACCCCTCCACTTTCATCTCCACCATATAAATGCACCAAATATTGTTTTCCTCGAAAAAAAAAACACAAAGCAAGTTTAAAAGGAGGAAGCAATTAAATCTCACCTTGTAGCTAGTTCATCACATTCAAACTTGAAAAACTCCCCCTTTGTGCTCTAAAGCTTCAAAATCATGTTTTCTTCATATCTCCTCATCCCAATATCCGGTTGCCACAAATTTTGGACCCAAAACCCTCATGATGGTTCCTTGAAGGAGATTTATTAAGCATAATAACTGATAAAATCCTCCAATATATACTTGAGACTGATGATTCCAGCCACAATTTCCTCCATATACTAGGAAAACTTAAAATTTGAAACAAATATTGCATCTGATTCACAAAAATAAATCATTAAAAACTTTGAGAACTCACTAGACTCCTCAAGACCATCATTTTGAGATATCAAAAATGATATGAGGTGATAAGAATCTGATTATATGAGCCAAACCTTCATTTAGATCTAAAACCCTACCAAAACCCAATATCCATGGAAATGTGATTTGACTCGTTCTCCCAAACCCCATGAGGGAATATCACCAAATTTGGAGCATCCATTTCTCTACCCAGGATATTATTATTGAGCATACGATCATCTAATTTGGAAAATAATTGATCCCTATGTGATCAAATGAAAATTTTCCCTCTTTCCCATTATCACTAATTTTCAAGCTTTTCTCAAAACAAGAACTTGTTTTTGAAATTCTTGTTGATTCCAATAAGAGACTATCACCAAATTCATATAATTTATTCATATTTTGAATGTATTTAGAAAAAATTAAGCTACATACAATTTGGATATTATTTTTTCTCTTTTTTCCCAAAATACCAAATTAGCTGCCCATAACATTGAAATACACTCAAATTGGTGGATTTTCGAAAATGATTGTAGAATCCATTTTCACTTGCACCATAGCATTCCCACCACTTTCTAAGGCTAGCGGGATCATAAAATTTGAAAAATGAATCTCCAAAACTCCGGATACAAGTATGTTTTAGTTCTAGTGGAGCCCGTGGATTTCAATGATTTGAAGCAGAGGATGGAGAAGGAAAATTCATTTATAGACATGATTCAGAGTGAACAAGAGGATTATTGATCGTGAATAATCTAGTTGAATCATTCAAATAATTTCATGATGGGAACCATGGTTGTGGTATATTCTTGATCCCTATTCAAGAGGCATGACATGAAGTTCTCGCATTCTTCTAGAAGGCATTTTTCATTTAGTCAGTGTTCAATTATATCTCACTAAGAGAAAGTGTCTAAATTTTAGAGGATTGTAATGATTCATTTGACAATTCTAAAGAGATATTTGATATAGTCAAATCCAAAGGATCTAATGGATACCAAGTACAAGGAATGTAGGGTGTGATTTCTTACTTCATAATGATCATAAGATAAGTGTTTTCTCATATGCAAGAAAGGAGATTAAGTTCGTGAGAAGAGTTGATTGTTTGCATCCTACCATTTCTTGTATAGATGAAGAGTTGAAATAAAGTTTCCAAGCGTGACCAACAATAATCAGCCAAGATAAGATGTGAAGCATTGTTTCTTAGTTTTAGATAAGTCATGCCTTGATCAAATAAAAAATTAAAGAATATTATATCTAATTGCAACATTCATCATAAAAATGGAGGAAGAGCGAGAATCCATTCTACAACATACATCTTCTCTCTCTTCTTCTTTATTCTTCTCTTTCTAGAATTCTATTTCACCACCGGGGATAATTTTTTGTAAAAAGTGAATT
Organism: Taxus chinensis; assembly: GCA_019776745.2. Lineage (NCBI taxonomy): Eukaryota > Viridiplantae > Streptophyta > Pinopsida > Cupressales > Taxaceae > Taxus > Taxus chinensis. The sequence goes on along the minus strand of CM034152.1, from coordinate 60,338,282 downwards.
AAGTCACTTAAATTTTCTTTTTATATATTGGGGATTACACTTTAAGTGGAAAAGTCACAGGGGAATGCAAAGGTCCATTGGATTTGGATATAAATTGTAATTCTCTCTCCATTCCAAGATATTAGTTTTTTCCCTCTCTAGTAAGATGTATTCTTCTATTCCCTTACATTGTAATTTTCCTCCATTATCATATTGTCACTCAACTGAGCACTTATTGACATTTGTGATAAGTTAAAGAATTTTGTGTCTTCTTTGTGGGATGAATAAAACTTGATAAAGATTTTTATTTGTCTTGTAATTATCCATTTCACTATCTTGTGTTGTTGTGTCTTTCTTTCCTATTTCCTTCAATTTAACCATATATATTATGAGTTATCATTTGATGGAATCTATGTTTTTTGGTCCGAAAAACTGTTGGATAGGCAGGTTGTGGGGAAACAAACCAACATTGTGCAGGGCATAGCCCCTCTTTGAGACAACAAAGCAAAACTGGCTTATTGCTAATCTATCAAGCAGGAATCTATGCAAATCTACACTATTCTAACTTTAGGAGGTTTGGAATCTCATCCCAGTAGAGGTAGTTCCAAAAATGAATAGAAAGGTAGAAGAGAAGGAATGGAGGAGGGTAGATCTGAAGGAAGAAAAGAAATGAATTCCAAGACAGAAAGGTCAGAAGGTTTATGCTTTGGGATGGTAGTAAACAGAGCCAAACTTACTTACATAAACAAATAAAGCAATACTGATGAACATATGACAATATAAGGAATGAATCTAATAGAAGAACAACATAGATTTAACATAAGAAAGATCGAATGTAAATAACACACAGATTTAACACAAAGTCTGAATATATGTATTAATAATTCTTCTGTTACAAGAAAGGACAAATTCTTTCTCTCCTCACTTATCTTTTCATACAAAAAAATGTCCACCCTTTGAATACAAGTATTCAAGTATTTATAGAAGGAGAAGAGGAAAGAAGACAAAAACCAACCAACAACTATTTACAAAATATCTTACAAGATATTTACAAAATATCTAAAAAGTCAAAGGTTGACTTTGGGCAAGTTTTTGGATGGCAACATCCCATGATGCAACATGGATGATGTCATCGTAAATGCCAAAAAGCTTTTTAAATATTTTACAAAAATGATCAAAGCATACATAAGAGGAGAAACTACTCCTCATCATCTCTTTGCTCAAACTGGGTGTCTTGCTTCTGATCAAGAGAGGCGATGTGACACTGCACTCGATATTCCATAAAATTGTTGATCATCACTTGAAGTTGATCATGATCTGGACCTTTGAAATGGTTGCCAATGAATTCACAAATTTCTTTCTCATTCTTGAGCTTGTTAGGTAACCCGACGAACTCCTCACATGCATCAATCAAGAAGCCAATGAAATCACGGTAGGCCAAGAGGTTATTGATTGAATCTCGGTCGAAAGTGACCTCTGGTGCCAAACCTTGAGTGAATATAGCCTTGAAGTGTTGGAATGTATCATCTACCTCCCTTAAGGTGAACAATTCACTGAGCATCCCTGGAGCCATCTTTGTAACGGTATGCTCCATGTTGTATCCCGCATCCAGGGCTTCATCCTTGATTTTATCTATCCTCTCCAGGATATATTCCATCTGATCAACTCGGTAATCTAATGCAACGAGAGCTTTATTATGTGCCCGCGGGTGATTGATGATGCCAACCTTTAATAGTTCGGCAGCTGAGTAGTTAGCGATTTCTTGGAATGTTTCATGTTGCAACCTGGCGTTATCCAACTCCTTAGAGAGGGAACCTGCTACTACTTTTAGCTCCTTATTATCTTGATCTATATCCTGGTAGAGCACTGTGAATTTCCTAATCATTTCCTCACTATCTCTGAGGATTCGCTCAATCCAAGAGGATACTACTGCGCCTTGTTCACCAATCTTAGCATATTCATTTATTTTATCCTGAGTGAGAACTTCCATGGGTTCGGCGGCAGTCATAGGAGGAGCATTGCCCATTTTCTGCACTGCTTGGAGGAGATTTTTTTTTTCCTCCTTGAGTATTCTCTTCTCCTCTTTTGCTTCCTGGAGCTTCTTACAAAGGGCATCCACTACGGAAAAGGCTTCTCCTTGTAGGATTTTCGATGAGGTCCCCATTGTGACTTGAGTCACCATGAAGTCTGTGGGAGACAGATCCTTCTTTTCCTTGGTGGGGTCCGGGTAAGCAATCTCCATAACTCTCTCGCCCGAAGTGCTTTTAGAAAAGTGAGTTATCATTTTCTGCTTCTTGGATCCCTTCTTTGGAATGACAGAGAATTCCATGGGTGTGATGGGAACCTTTCTCTTATGCTGGCCCAGATGATCAGAAATCCAACTTGGACTTATGGGAGTGGGAGTAGAGGACATAGAAGAAGAAACGAGAGTGAAAGGGGGAGCAACTGTGGAGGCCACATGGAAGAATGTTGAAACACTCGGTGGTGGCATTGACAAGGAGTCCAATTCACTCCTGCTTGTGGGGCCTAGAGTTACTACAGGAGAAGAAAAGGACATGGAAACGGAGGGCATCTATAATTGGATGGAGGGAATACTGGGCAACATATCTGGGAGAGAGGAGAAGATGGAAGAGGTGGGAAATGGAAGGGAAGAAGGAAGGGGAGTAGATACATCCATAGGAATAGATGCTTGAACAACAGGAGGGGAAGAAATGGAAGAAGGGATGCTGGGTACCTCGGCAATTGTAGTTGTGACAACATCCTTAGTGGATATATCCGTTGTAACCTATGTTGTTTCTCTTTCTTTACCTGGAGACACCAGGTCAACCAATTACTTCTCAGAAGTAGAAGGAATTCCTTCAAGAGCTTCTTCTTGTTTACTTCATTCTCCCTCCTTGTCTTTTCCTTTTCCTTTCGGCACTTGGGCCGGTCTTGGAGGTGCTCTTCCCAAAGGAGAAGTAGTGAAGTCTACTCCGAGGTAGGTGAGACCATTCTGTTTACACAAATGTTCAGTGCGCTGTAACGTAGGATTAACCCTCTCCTGAATGGTCTTGGTGCCTTGGCTCTGTCGATATCGGAAAATGGCTAATCATCCCCATTTGTGTCAAGGTAAACCTGATCAATTTCTTGATCAGTCTCTTGGAATTTCTTTGGGACGATGGCTATGACATAATGCTTGATCTCTTCCAGGGCCGGATGGGAGTGATCCTTTCACCTGATGTCTATTTCATGTTTCAGGTTGATCCAAATGTCCTCAATCTTAGGAACATGGATGGGATCAATCTTTTCCTTTGGGAGGAAACTCTAGCAGTCAAAGGTCAGCCTTGCAGGGAAGTTGTGCTTTAGATTCAACAATTCAAGCTCGACATACATCTCCCAAGATTTGGCAAGTGTGGTGTAGGTGTATCGGCCAACGGTAAGTGGGAATGGAGTTCCTCCTTTCTTCCTCTTCATGCACTTCTCATGATAAGTGATTAGTTGCCTTGACAACTCCAAGAGGATCAGTTTAGGCACTGCATACCTTGGCAGCTTCGTTGGCTCACCTTCAAAATTCACAGCTTTGAGATATGTGAATGTGGGGAATTGCGTGAACAACACTCCCCATTTCTTCATAGTGGTAATTACACTCGGGCTTGTCCGACCATGTCTCATGTTCGGTCTCAGCAAATAGATCACCTCATAGAAGAAGGCGTCATTGATTTTAGAGAAGTGGGCAATGCTGGCCTCGAGCTTTAGCTCTGGGTAGAACTCATATATTTTAAATTGGGGCCATATCCCATTACGAGCTAGCCCTGTGAAATCTCTTATTGAAGAAACAACATATACAATGTAGGAATTCATGTAGAACTTCCCAGTTGTTATAACTTGTTGGAGCTACTGGGAGATTGTGTCACTGATGATCTCGCCCCAGCTGAAGCATTGATCAGGTGCGTTCTTTCTCATCGTCTCCAGGTATATGAGCATCCACTTGTGGAAATAATGGGCATCAGGGAGCTCAAATACTCTTTTTAGAAAGGTGATTGTATCACTCAGCTCCTCATTGAAGTCACTACGGTGGATGGTTTTTGGCCATCTGCTCACCGGCTTCTTATTTTTAGGTAAAGCTTGTTCATCATCTACATGCATTTGTCCTCATTTTTGTCCCAGGACTTCTTGCAGTCTTGAAGGCTTATTTATACATAATGGCTGTGATGAGGAATGCCCAGGGTAATCTCAAAGTGATGAGAAGTGAGGTCGATGATTGTATTGCCTTCTTTTTCCTCAACACATCTAGTGTCTTTGTTATAGCAGCGGGCAACCAACATAATAAATTCATTATTTACGACACTTACTGGCAGCCCAGCTGCAAAGTGCAATCCACTACCCACCAACTTGTTCATCCATGGGCCACTGCTAACCTGGTTGGTTTTTTCCCAGAAATCATCCATATTAATGTGTCCCATCTCGGAGTCTCTAATGTTGAAGCTGCACTCTACATATGAGTCAGGAATCCTGTCTTTCTGATATTTTTACTTCATCTCTTGTTCCAACTGCTTAGCTTTAGCTTTATAATTTGTTGGTTTCTTGCTTGATGAAGACATGTGTGAGCTCAAGGATGGATGTTGTTGTTCTGCAAGAAGAATCAAGGAGGACCAACACAGAAGAGCCATGTTAACTATCATGTTATTCATAATGAAAGCTTGCAAAATGAAGAATGAGCGATTATAAGGCTTAGGGTGCAAGGCGCAGGTTCATAGCATGCTGTAGAGGCTTAAAAATCTTGGGTGCACTTTGGTAGATGTCGACATGAAAAAAATTGCGCCCGTGTTCATAGGAGAAAACTTGCGCCAAGGGAAAAAGGGCACGGTTTTTTGGATTTCAACATGCAATTTTCTGTGCCAAAGAGTAAAGTGCATTCAGGAGGATGTCAACATGAGGAAAAGTGCGCTTGGTGTTGACTTGGGAAAAGCTGCGCCAAGTGGGAAGGGGTGCAATTTTGCAAGGTGTTGCATGAATTGTTTCAGCGCCAAGGATAGGGTGCGGGGTGCGGGTTAGCAAGACATAACATGGCATGTTGATGTTATGGGGGTTGCGCCTGCACTTTAGGAAGAATCTGTTATCTGGGTGCTAAGAAAGTTGGTGTTGCATGGGTTAAAAGTGCACCAAAGCGTAACTGTAGGAGATGTTGCAAGGGAAGTCAGTGTGCCCAGGGAAAAAGAATGCGGCGCAGATCAACAACACATAACATCTTGATGTTGATGTTGCAGAAGTGGCACCTGCGCCTTTGGAAAAATTGCTAAGTGCTCTTTATACTGGGCGCGGGTTTAGGTTATGCTACAAGAAGGTAAAGTGTGCTAAGGCGCAGTCTCAAAATATGTTACAAGGAGGGACAGTGTGTCATGCCTTTAATCAGTTTAACAACTTAGCTTATTTTGTTTCTTTCCCTTTCTCTCTTTTTTGGATATCTCAGAAGATAAAGAGATTGTTTGTTTTGGCAAGGCAACAGGTAGGAAAAATATGATTTTTTTGGTTTCTTCGGAGGCAGGGGTCTCCCAGATTTATAGATCTGGAAGAAGAGAGAAAATGGCTTTCCATTTGGTTATATATTTTTAGGTTTCTCTTTTTAGATTTAATATTTTTTACACCAACCCTAATATGCAACACAATCAAGATAAAACAACAAGGAGAGGAGCCACTTACCTGGATTTATAAGCGACGAAGAACAACGTGGGATCCACAGGCTCGAAAAATGGTACGTGGTTTTGACAGGGATAGCTGACAGGCACAAAGAAAAACTTTTGCAATTTTCAATTTGTGGAAATGATAGGTGTCGACTACATATTTATAGAAAAATTTCACATTTATTACCTCACCAAATTTCTTGGCATGACTTTAAGAGTGTCGACGTGAGGAAAAGTGCACTTTGGTGCACATTTCGTAATGTTGACACAACATTTCCAGCGCCTTTGGCACATATTTCTAGATGTCAACACGATATTTCCAGTGCCAAAGGGTATTTAAAGTGGCGCACTTTTTAGGATGTTGACATGACATTTCCTGCGCCAAAGGATTTTAAACGGGGCGCAACTTTCTTTGTGTTGACACTCAAATTTGTGCGCCTTGTTCAAAGGGTGCATTTTGAGATGTGTTGACACACCATTTTCTGCGTCGAGTTATAGGAGCTAAAAATGGCTAAGTTCTAAAAAACTTTATTTTCAAAAGGGGGTTTTGAACCATTTCAATAATAGACTTCCTTAGGGGACAAAATATAATTTTTGATACTGTTACCTGCAAATTTCCCTTGTCAATTTTCCAGGGTAACAGCTGGCTCTTTCTGGGGACTATCTTTGAGTGAAACTTAAGGGTAGAGAATCCCAGATTTTCATGTGCCTATCCATTGGGTTACAGAGAGTCAAAAACAAGGGCGAACGGAGGGAAAAAAGGGAACACACAACAAACAGAAATCAAACACACGACGAAAGAAAACACATGGCGAAAGCAAAAAGAAAACTGTACAAAGAAGAGAGAAATTTCTACTTCCTGAAGATCTTCAGGTGTTGCCTGCTATAGGGAAGCGGGAGCTCAATTCCATCCAGATATGAGAGATAGAAACTATTCTCTCTGTTGAGTTGCTTTATTTTCTAGGGCCCTCTCTAAAGAGAGTCAAACTTCCCGTGCATACCTTTTGGTTCTCTTCGTTTGTCCCACAGAAGAACAAGATCTCCCACTTGGAAATCTCTTTGCTTAGATTTCTTGTCAAGAAAATTCTTAACTTGATTATGATGTTTAGTGATATTTTTGACCACCTTCACTCACTTTTCTTCAAGTTCTGTCAGGTACATAATCCTCTTTTCAAGAGAATTCTGAAAATTTTCATCTTCAATTTCTCGAGCCAAGCACAAAGCAGGAAGTTCTACAGAGATAGGGATTTTAGCATCAATCCCATACAACACCTGGAAAGGTGACATGCCAAGATACCTCTTTGGAGTGATACGATCTACCCACAAAGTATCATACAATGATTTGTGCCAGGACCACTGGTTTTCATCAACTAGCTTCCATATGATAGTCACCAGGTTTTTGTTGGTGGATTTTGCTTGACCATTTCCTTGAGGATAATAATCAGAGGCATGAGCCAATGTTATTCCATATCCATAACAAAAAACAACTACTTCCCATGAAGAGAAGTTGGAAGCGTTGTCAGCAATGATTTTGTGTGGAATGCCAAATCTCACAATAATATTCTCTTTGATGAAGTTATAAACATCTTTAGAAGTGACATGATTGACAGGTATGGCCTCCACCCATTTCGTGAAGTAATCTATTGTTGTTAGGACGTAACTATGTCCAACACTCGATTGAGGATTGAGTGCTCCAATGAAATCAATTTCCCATTGTCTGAATGGTTCTTCAATGATGACGGGCTTGAGGGGAAACGCAACCAGCGTTGGTTTGCCAATAAACTGTTGGCAAAGTTCAAATTTTGCTACCCAGGTGGCTGTATCCTGAAATAGCATCGTCCAGTAGTACCTGGCTCGAATGATTTTATGTGTTTTCATTGATGAGGAGAAGTGACCACCGCAGGCTAAGTTGTGAAAAATTTCTAACAATTTTACTTACTGTGGCTTGTCAACACATCGTAGAAAAATGCCATCAATTCCACGTTTGTACAATCCATCATCCCATATGACATATCTTGCGGCTGTGAGATTCACTGTTCACTTTTCCTTAGTGTTTAGGTGAGTTGGGAATTTTCCATAGGTGAGAAAGAATGCGATGTCAGAATACCATTCATCGTTGGCTGCGACAAATAGAAACATAGGCAAAGAATCCACTTTTTCTAGTTCATTTTGTTTTCCATCAACGTGAGTAACTTTATCTTTAGGTACCTCTGAGTCTTTATTTGCAGCCATTAGCTGACACATGACTTTACCTATTACCAAATTAGTTGGTTTGATCTCCAGATCATACTCCTGGACCTTTGCAATCCAATTCCCTCGTAAGATCCCTAACTCTTGTTGAGTCAGGATAGACTTAACAGCCGTGTCAGGAACCAACACTACTGTATGAGAGTTCAGAATATAGTAGCGGAAACTCTTGACATATTTTACCATGGCAAAGGCATGCTTTTCTAATTGTGACATCTTCAATTCATGAGGCTTAAGAGGGGAACTCATGAAAGCAATTGGGGATTCTATATCCTCGGAGTTCTTTTGCATCAAGATAGCTGATATAGTATGCGCAGATGCATAACTGTACATGATGAAGTCTTTGCTGAAGTTCGGGCACACCAGAACAGGAGCATGAGTGACGGAGGTTTTTATGTCTTTGAATGATTTTATGCCTTCCTCACTCCATCGGAATGTTTGAGACCCTTTCATCATATTAGATATATGACGAGTCTTCTCAGCAAAATTAGGAACAAAGCATCTAAGAAAAGTTACCTTTCCAAAGAAAGAGTGAACGTCAGTCTTGCTTGTAAGAAAGGTAAGGCTCTGAATAGCCTTGAATCTTTCGACATCTATCTTAGTTCTTTCTTTGCTGATGACATGTCCTAGCAGCTTTCCTTCGGTGACCCCAAAAACTGACTTCTTAGGATTTAGTGAAATTTTGTGCTCTCGACATCTGATCAAGACTTTTTCCAAATGATCGCAGTGATCACTTCGTCTTTTGGAGAACACAGTAAGGTCATCGAGCTAAACTACGATGAATTTTCCCATCATACCTTTGAATGCAAAGTCCATTTCTCATTGGAAGGTAGCACCGGCATTGATCAAACTGAACGGCATCCTGCTGTAGGCAAAGGTACCCCAAGGAGTGGTGAATGCCATTTTGAACTGGTCTTCAGGCGCGATTTCAATTTGATTGTAACCTGAAAAACTGTCAAGCATAGACAACATTTTTGAACTGGTTACTACCTGTAACACTTGATCCATTATTGGTAGTAGATAGTTATATTTTAGGGATGACTGGTTCAAGTTACGAAAGTCTACGCATATGCGTATCTCACCATTCTTCTTTCCACACAAGCACAATATTAGCAACCCAGGTACTATGATGAATTGTAAAAATAATTCTTGCGTCCAGTATTTGTTGAATTTTAGCTTGGATGGTACTTGAGATTTTGGGGTTGTAATGCCTTTACTTTTGACGGAAAGGCTTGATATCATCCTTGAGCGGAATGTCATGTTGAATGTCCTTTGGCTTGAAAGATTTCAAATCAGCATAAGACCATGCTAACACATCCATGTACTTTTTCAACAACTTGACGATTTTTTTCTTTTCTTCGGGCGTACAACACTTCCCAATATTCACGAAACAAGGATGTTCCGCAGTACCCAGATTGACGGATTCAGTCTCTGGAGAAGAGGAAGGATCATCCTGTCACTTTTTCTTGATAAAATGATCATGATTATCAAATAATCGTTCTAAGGAAACCAAACCTTTTGGAATATTATTTCCTTTGAACTATATCATAGTATCTTTTTCAGATTCGTGTGCTTTCCCGGTGAGATACTCATGACACGTAGAAGATGATCCCTCGAAATGAAGTTCTTTGAAATTTTCAGCTTTCTCCAAAAAGGCGATGAGTTGGTTGTCATCGTTGAACACTTTCCAGTGTTGTGAATTATCTGGCACTCTTGGGTGAAAAACCACTTCAATGGTATATGTATCCATTTTTAACCCTGGCTGAGGGAGCATGAGAGATATTGAGACAACCAACGAATCAGCCATGTCATTTTGAGCTCGCAGGACTACTTTGATTGAGAAAGCGTCAAACTCTTCAATGTTATTCCATACTGCATTGCGGTAATGTCTGAGCTAGTCGTTATTTACTTGATATATCCCTTTTACCTAATTGACAATTAGCTTAGCATCACCTTGTACTTTTATATTCTTGATTCCTTTCTCTTTTGCAGCTTGCATGCCAAGTAGCAAGGATTCATACTCGGCAGCATTATTTGTATTGAAGAACTGCAACTTGAAAGACAAAGGGAAAATCTCCTCCTCATGAGATATTAGAACATCCCCAACACCGCATCCACTTGTCGCGCAACTGCCATCAAACTACAATGTCCATACTTTGTTAAGATCCTCCTTTTGGATGAGAACGTTCATTCTATCTGAGTCGGTGGACAGGAAGTAGTTCCCCATCCTTGATGATTCGAAAAGAATTTGAGCCTTAGGGTCATCGGAGTTGCTGACTAGATATTTCTTTTGTGATTCTAGTTCCAACGTCTGCATCATCTCTTTGACAAGAATCCTAGCTTTAGACCAGTCCATATGAATTTCCCCACCAACCTCTTTATAGAAACTCCTCCCTAGCAATATTTCGTATGCTGTTGGGATATCAGCTACGAGAATAGTCATTTTTACCCTTTTCTCAGGAAATGCCGCGAATGTAAACTACGCATCCTTGATCTGACCAATCAATGGTACCTGTTTGGTTTCCATGGAGTAGCATCTGCCAAAAGGCTTAGTAAGTGTGAGGCCCAAAGCATGGGCGACCTTCGCTAGCATGACATTATCAGAAGCTCCATAATCAATTATACAGTTGCTTAGTTTATGACCATTGATCAAGAGAGATAGGTAAAAAGGTTCAATTTTTTCTGTTGTAGAAGTCGAGGCAACGTTTATGTGAAACGTAGGAGGGGTGGGAAGGATTCCTTTTGGGGAAATGGGAGGAAGGACAACATCCTGGCTCTAGATATACTTGGTTAATCTTACAAGCTGCTCTGGGTTGGACTGAAAGTACTCAACTTCAAACATCTGGATCTTGGTCTTTTTGGAATGATCAATTATATCGAATGTGACCAAGGGTTGCGCTAATGAAGGAATGAGTCCTTTGTTTCACGTTTGTGGAGGAGGATTACTGGTCTTTATAGGACTAGAGGAAGGCTGAATTGGAGGAAAAACATGAGGAAAATATTTCTATACAAAAGGTTTAACCGGAGGTTGAGTAGGAAGGGCATTACCTCTTTTAGCAATCGTTGGAGGAGGAGTTACCATAGCCTTTTCCTTTTGTTTTTCAGCAGCAATCTTTGCTTCTTTTCCTTGCAAGCAAGTGAAAACTGCATATGATTGTCCACTTGCATACCCTTGGGTACCCTCTTCTTCATCAGATTCCTCATCTTCAAATTCCATATACCCGATAGTAGAGTCACCAGTTGGTTCACCGAAACATCTTGATCATCTTCACCTTGCGACGAAGGTTCTTCGTAATTTGGATCATCTTCTTCAATCTCAACCAAAGCATTAACTGGAGGGGCTTCAATTGCTAACCTTTGAGAAGAAGCAGGTAAACGCAGCCTTTGGGGGGCATTGGTGGGAGTGAATTTCCTCCGTGGGATATCCCGATACGGAGTGGTAGATGATGTTTGAGCCAAATGATTCTTTAGCGAGAGAAATTCATTCTCAATCTTCTGGAATGCTGGATCTGATGAGGTAGCCCGAGAAGAAGTTGAAGCCTTTGATTTTGATGGCTCTCATCTTAACTCACCAGATATAAGGAGGTTATCTTCTATCCGAATGGCCGTAGCTTAAGCAAGGGCCAAGGTGGGTATCTATTCCTGTAAAAGCAAGAAACTTACTTTCAAACTCATGGCATTCAAGAAGAAACATTTTTGATTTTCTAATGTTGGCATCATGGCAAGTGGCACACGGTTGATCAGCGAGTTGAATTGGGTGATAAAATCATGCATGGTTTCATTGGCCTCCTTCTTCATGTGAGTGATTTATGATAATAACACAAATGCGTCTTCTGAAGGTTTGTATCTGTCCTCAAATGCAGTCTGCAACGTGGCCCAACTGGTGATGGATCTGGCTGGTAAATGTTGGAACCATTCTGATGCAAGCCCTTACAAGGTCTCAAGAAAGACACGCACCAATACGTCTTCATGAGTCACGTCTAGAATGATGCATGACATAATAAATGCCGCTATATGCACGTCAGTGCTTTGATTTCCGCTCCCATCAAATTTCAGGAAATTTTTGTGATTTCCGTGAGGGAGGGGGTGGACTGGATGCGGCAGTGCTAGAGGGCCCATGGAATTTCCCCATAGTATAGGTAGATTTACTACCATTTGAAAAGAAGTAAAAATAACACGAGTAGGGAGTGTGGTTCCCCTTAGTAATAAAGCACTGCAAGTTGATGACAAGGCACCTTGTGAAATCTAGCTTTTTCGTGGAGGCGAGGCACTTCTTGTTGATCGATATGCTAAACTTAGTGATGTGAATCATGCTGGAGTGATATTGAAATTGTGCCTTCGAAGTAGATCAAAGATTGGATCAACTTCCCCATGAGCTCTTTTACTATGAGTAAATGGTTCACCTGCCAACGTACCCGTTCAGATCTGCAACAATTAAGAGCAGATTTACAACAATCCTTTTAGTTTGTACTTGCTGATTTTCTGATTTTTCTAGCAAAAATGAACATGTACTTTTTTAAATTTTACCCTCTTAAAAACAACTGATTGCGGTTTTATGACGAAGGTGAATGAAGATAAAAAGTGGGTTAATTTAGAAAGCTGATTTTTGGATCTTTGAACTAAATTTTGCAAGGTTTTGAAAATATCATAAAATGTAAGAATCTCAGATCTACTGAAATATACAAATTTTTGTAAAAACTCAGTGAACTAAAAGCTCCTATCTGGTCCAGATCTATGGATTTTCCTAAGGAAATTTTCAGTTTTGATCACTTCTGTAAAAAATTTAATTTTTAACAAAGGGTTAAAATTTGCAATCTGGTAGTGATTTTTATAGTTTTATAGTTATTTCCTTAGTTCATTCCCCAACGGAGTCGCCAAAAACTATTGGTCCGAAAAACTGTCGGATAGGCAGGTCATGGGGAAATAGGCCAATAGTGTGCATGGAATAGCCCCTCTTTGAGACAATAAAGTGAAACTGGTTTATTTCTAATCTATCAAGCAGGAATCTATGCAAATCTACACTATTCTAACTTCAGGAGGTTTGGGATCTCATCCCAGTAGAGGTAGTTCCAACAACAAACAGAAAGGTAGAAGAGAAGGAATGGAGGAGGGTAGATCTGAAGGAAGAAAATAAATGAATTCCAGGATAGAAAGGTCAGAAGGTTTATGCTTTGGGCTGGTAGTAAACAGAGCCAAACTTACTTGCATAAACAAATAAAGTAATGCTGATGAACATATAACATATATAAGGAATGAATCTAATAGAATAACAAGATAGATCTAACATAAGAAATATCTGAATGCAAATAACACATAAATTTAAACACAAAGTTTGAATATATGTATTAATAATTCTTCTGTTACAATAAAACACAAAGTCTTTCTCTCCTCACTTATCTTTTTCATACAAAAAATGTCCACACTCCTTGAATACAACAAGTATTCAAGTATTTATATAAGGAGAAGAGGGAAGAATACAAAAGCAAAACCAACCACTATTTACAAAATATCTTATAGGATATTTACAAAATATCTAAAAAGTCAAAAGTTGACTTTGGACAAGTTTTTGGATGGCAGCATCCCATGGTGCAACATGGATGCTGTCATCATAAATGCCAACAATCTTTTTAAATATTTTACAAAAATGATCAAAGCATACATAAGAGGAGAAACTAATTCTCATCATCTCTTTTATCAAACTTGGTGTCTTTCTTTTGATCAGGAGAGGCGATGTGACACTGCAGCTCGATATTCCATAAAGTTGTCTGATCATCGCTTGAACTTGTTCATGATCTGGACCTTTGAAAAGGTCGTCAATGACTTCGCAAGTTTCTTTCTCATTCTTGAGCTTGTCAGGTAACCTCAACGAACTCTTCACATGCATCGATCAAGAAGCCAACGAAATTGTGGTAGGGCCAAGAGATTATTGATTGACTCTCGGTCGAAAGTGACCTATGGTGCCAAACCTTGAGTGACTATTGCTTTGAAGCATTGGAATGTATCATCTACCTCCCTCAAGGTGAATGATTCCCTGAGCATCCCCGGAGACATCTTTGTAACAGTTTGCTCCATGTTGTATCGCGCATCTAAGGCTTCATCCTTGATTTTATCTATCCTCTCCATGATATAATTCCATCTGATCAACCCCAGTAATCTAATGCAATGAGATCTTTATTATGTGCCCGTGGGTGATTGATGACGCCAACCTTCAACAGGTCATTAGCTGAGAAGTTAGCTATTGCTTGGAATGTTTCATGTTGCAACTTGGTTGTTATCCAACTCCTCAGAGAGAGGGAACCTACTACTGCTTGTAGCCCCTTATTAGTATTGATCTATATCCTAGTAGAGCACTGTGAATTTCCTAGTCATTTTCTCACTATCTCTGAGGATTCGCTCAATCCAGGAGGATAATACTACGCCTTTTTCACTAATCTTAACATATTCATTTATTTTATCCTGACTGAGAACTTCCAATGGGTTCGACGGCAGTCACAGGAGGAGCATTGCTCATTTTATGCAACGCTTAGAGGAGATGTTTGTTTTGCTCCTTGAGTATTCTCATCTCCTCTTTTACTTCTTGGAGCTTCTTGTCAAAGGGCATCCACTACAAACAAGGCTTCTCCTTGTAGGCTTTCAGATGAGGTCCCCATTGTGACTTGAGTCACCGTGAAATTCTGTGGGAGACCGATCCTTCTTTTCCTTGGTGGGGTCCGGGTAAGCAATCTCCATGACTCTCTCGCCCGAAGTGCTTTTAGAAAAGTGAGTTATCACTTTCCTGATTCTTATATCCCTTCTTTGGAATGATGAAGAAGTTCATGGGTGTGATGGGAACCTTTTCTCTTATGCTGGCCCAGATGATCAGAAATCCAACTAGGACTTATGGGAGTGAGAGTAGAGGAAATAGAAGAAGAAACGAGAGTGAAAAGGGGAGTAACTGTGGAGGCCCCAGGGAAGAATGTTGAAACACTCGGTGGTGGCATTGACAATGAGTCCAATGCACCACTGCTTATGGGGCCTGGAGTTACCACAAGAGAAGAGAAGGACATGGAAATGGAAGACATCTATAATTGTATGGAAGGAATACTGGGTGACAGATCCGCGAGAGAGAATAAAGACGGAAGAGGTGGGAGATGGAAGGGAGGAAGGAAGGGGAGAAGATACATCCATGGGAATGGAAGCTTGAATGACAGGAGGATGGGAAGAAATGGAAGAAGGGATGCTGGGTACCTAGGAAGTTGTAGTTGTGACAACATCATGAGTGGATGTATCCATTGAAACCTCTGTTGTTTCTCCCTCTTTACCTAGAGACACCAAGTTCAACCACTTGCTTCTCAAAAGTAGAAGGAAGGTTTTCAGGAGCTTCTTCTTGTTTACTTGACTTCTCCCTCCTTTTCTTTGCCTTTTCCTTTCGGCACTTGGGCCGGTCTTGGAGGTGCTCTTCTCTGAAGGAGAAGTAGTGAAGTCTACTTTGAGGTAGGTGAGACCATTCTGTTTGCACCAATGTTTTGTGCACTGCAACATGGGCTTAACCCTCTCCCTGAATGGTCTTCGGTGCCTTGGCTCTGTCAATGATCCCTACGAACGGCCAATCATCCCCAACTGTGTCAAGGTAAACCTGATCAATTTCTTGATCAGTGTCTTGGAATTCCTTTGGGAAGATGGCTATGCCATAGTGTTTGATCTCTTCCAGGGAAAGCTGGGAGTGATCCTTTTGCACCTGATGTCTATTTCATGTGTCAAGGTCGATCTAAATGTCCTCGATCTCAGGAACATGGATAGGATCAATTTTTGCCTTTGGGAGGCAACTCCATGCAAGTCGAAGGTCAGCCTTGCTGGGAAGTTGTGCTTTAGATTGAACAATTCTAAGCTCGAGTATACATCTCCCGAGCTTTGGAAAGTGTGGTGTAGGTGTATCGGCCAACGGTAAGGGGGAATGGAGTTCCTCCTTTCTTTATCTTCATGCACTTCTCTTAATAAGTGATTAGTTGCCTTGACAACTCTAAGAGGATCAGTTTGGGCCCTGCATACCTTGGAAGCTTCGTTGGCTCACCTTCGAAATTCACAGCTTTGAGTTATGTGAATGTGGGGAATTACGTGAACAACGCTCCCCATTTCTTTGTAGTAGCAATTAAACTCGGGCTTCTCTGACCATGTCTCATGTTCGGTCTCAACAAGTAGATCACCTCATATAAGAAGGCGTCATTGATTTTAGAGAAGTGGGTGATGTTGGCCTCGAGCTTTAGCTCTAGGTAGAACTCATATATTTTAACTTGGGGCCATATCCCATTACGATCTAGCCTTGTGAAATCTCTTGCTAAAGCAGCAACATATACAACGTTGGAATTCATGTAGAACTTCCCAGTTGTTATAAATTGTTGGAGCTACTGGGAGATTGTGTCACTGATGATCTTTCCCTAGCTGAAGCGTTGATCAGGTGCGTTCTTACTTATGGTTTCCAGGTATCTGAGCATCCACTTGTGGAAATAAAGGGCATCTGGTAGCCCAAATATTCTATTTAGGAAGGTGATTGTATCACTCAACTCCTCATTGAAGTCACTACGGTGGATGGTTTTTGGCCATCTGCTCACCAGCTTCTTCTTTTTTAGGTAAAGCTCGTTCACCATCTACATGCATTTGTCCTCATTGTTGTCCTAGGCCTTCTTGCAGTCTTCAAGGCTTATTTCTATATAATGGATGTGATGAGGAATGCCCAAGGTAATCTCAAAGTGATGAGCAGTGAGGTCGATGATTGTCTTTCCTTCTTTGTCCTTGACACATCTAGTATCTTTGTTATAGCAGCGGGTAACCAACATAATAAAATCATTATTTACGACACTTACTGGCAGCCCAGCTGCAAAGTGCAATCCACTACCCACCAACTTGTTCATCCATGGGCCACTGCTAACCTGGTTGGTTCTTGCCCAGAAATCATCCATATTAATGTGTCCCAGCTCGGAGTCTCTGATGTCGAAGCTACACTCTACATATGAGTCAGGCATCCTAATTTTCTAATATTTGTACTTCATCTCTTGTTCCGACTGCTTAGCTTTAGCTTTAGACTTTTTTGGTTTCTTGCTTGATGAAGACATGTGTGAGCTCAACGATGGATGTTGTTGCTCTGCAAGAAGAATCAAGGAGTTCCAACATAGAAGATCCATGTCAACCGTCATGTTATTCATAATGAAAGCTTGCAGAATGAGCAATTATAAGGCTTAGGGCGCAAGGCGCAGGTTCATAGCATGTTTCAGAGGCTTAAAAATGTTGGGTGCACTTTGGCAGATGTTGACATGAAAAAATTTGTGCCCGTGTTCATAGGAGAAAATTTGCACCAAGGGAAAAAGGGCACAGTTTTTGGGATGCCAACATGCAATTTTTGGTGCCAAAGAGTAAAGCACATTCAGGAGGATGTCAACATGAGGAAAAGTGTGCTTGGTGTTGACATGGGAAAAGTTGTGCCAAGTGGGAAGGGGCATAATTTTGCAAGGTGTAGAATGAATTGTTTCAGCGCCAAGGATAGGGCATGGGGCGCGGGTTAACACCACATAACATGGCATGTTGATGTTATGGGGGTTGTGCCTGCACTTTAGGAAGAATCTACTATCTAGGTACTGAGAAAGTTAGTGTTGCATGGGTTAAAAGTGCGCCAAAGTGCAACTGCAGGAGATGTTGCAAGGGAAGTCAGTGCACCAAGGGAAAATGTGCATGTCGCAGATCAGCAGCACATAACATCTTGATGTTGATTTTGCACAAGTGGCACTTGCGCCTTTGGAAAAAATGCTAAGTGCTCTTTATACTGGGCGCAGGTTTAGGTTATGATGCAAGAAGGTAAAGTGCGCCAAGGTGCAATTTCAAAATATGATGCAAGGAAGGACAATGTGCCATGCCTTTAATCAGTTTAATAGCTCAGCTTATTTTCTTTCTTTCTCTTTATCTCTCTTTTGGATATCTCAGAAGATAAAGAGAGGGTTTGTTTTGGCAAGGAAACAGGTAGGAAAAAAATGAGTTTTTTGGTTTCTTCAAGGGTAGGGGTTTCCCAGATTTGCAGATCTGGAAGGAGAGAGAAAATGTCTTTCGAGTTGGTTATAGATTGTTATGTTTCTCTTTTTATATTTAATCTTTTTTACACCAACCCTAATACCCAACACAATCAAGACAAAAACAACAAGGAGAGGAGCCACTTACCCAGATTTATAAGCAATGAAAAACAACGTGGGATCCACAAGCTCAAAAAATGGTACATGGTTTTGACAGGGATAGCTAACAGGCGCAGAGAAATTTTTTTGCAATTTTCAATTTGTGAAAATGACAGGTGTCAACTGCATATTTATAGAAAAAAATTGCATTTATTACCTCACCAACTTTCTTGGCGCAACTTTAAGAGTGTCGACACGAGGAAAAGTGCACTTTGGTGCATATTTTGTAATGTTGACACAACATTTACAACGCCTTTGGCACATATTTCTAGATGTCAACACGATATTTCCAGCGCCAAAGGGTATTTAAAGTGGTGCACTTTTTCGGATGTTGACATGACATTTCCTGCGCCAAAGGATTTTAAACGGGGCGCAACTTTCTTTGTGTTGACACTCAAATTTCTGCGCCTTGTTCAAAGGGTGCATTTTGAGATGTGTTGACACACCATTTTCTATGCATTTTGAGATGTGTTGACACACCATTTTCTGCGCTGAGTTATAGGAGATAAAAATGGCTAAGTTCTAAAAAACTTGATTTTCGAAAGGGGGTTTTGGACCATTTCGAACGTTAACAGACTTCCTTAGGGGACAAAACATAATTTTTGATACTTTTACCTGTAAATTGCCCTTGTCAATTTTGTAGGGTAACAATGTTACTACCATTAACATAAATCCCTCTCGTTCTTTTCCTATTATTTCTCTCAAAGTTTTCTCCTCCTTTACCTTATACATGTCTCCCTCTCTCTCATGCAGTTATAGTTATAACAAGGGTTTTTTTACACTTTCACTGGTCTTTGACCACCCCCTAAGAGAAAACCAAAAATATGATATTCATTATTTGAATACCCACTGCTAATTTATGTGAGAAACCCTTTAAATTCCAGAGTGAATTTTCATATTCTTGGATGTAAACTTTCCTATTCCTCATTTGAAAATCATTCACAATTTACTAGATAGAAGATTCACTAGTGGTGATCAAACAAGTGGATTTATAGTCTTTCATAATCATATGTTTTAATTGCAAGAACATTATGATTTCATGCTTGCTCCCATAAACATTCCAAGAAAATATCATGAGAACCCATTTGAATATCCTATTGTTAATCTTAGTGAATCTCCCATCTCTCCACCACCACTGAATAATCTTCCTCAAGAGATGGCTAAAGCAGTACCTTGGGGGTCAGAATACTGTTTCATTGGCTTTGTCTCCTCCAATTCACAAATTACCAAAAGGATCAAGGAATAAATTTCCCAAGTTCTACAGAGATGGAAATAAATAGCCAAATGAGAATATTACAAATTTAATCATAGCCTATGACATTCTCTGAGTAGGACATGAACACGTCACTTTTCAACTATTCATAGAGTCATTACAAGATGTTGCTAAAATATTGTTCTACTATTTGCTGCCTCATTCAATAACTGATTGGGAAGATATGAAAGCTACATTTGAAGCATGATTGATGTTGTGAGATTAATTTATGAGGATCAAGATGTAAATTTGTACACATCGAAGAGGTTACACTCTAATGGTGACATGAAAGATAATAGTAATCAACAAGTGTAATTGAAAAACAAGGAAAATCATTCATGAAAGAATAGATCTACACATTCTCATAGATCAAAAGAAGGGTACATATAGAAGTGATGTGTAACTCCCATTCGTGCACAATAATTACCTCCATAATGGAAAGATGAGTTACAATTCCAAAAGGGAATATAACTCCTATGAAACCAGTAACACATATGACGATGACATATTCTATGGAAGAATCCGCCGTGTGTTATATAAATCCTATGAAATATGATCTCACCTAAGTGAGATGACTCACATGGATGTGAGGTGGAAAATACCCGAGCGATGATGAGGAAATTCACACACACCAAAACACCTTCATTGAAGCTTAGTTAGAGGTCATGATAAGTAAAAAATAAAGAGAACTCCCCTTTAAATATGAAAGATGTGTCAAATGGGTCATGACAACTTAAGGCCTAATAAAGTACACATGTAAAAATGGAAATATTTCTAGAAAATAAGAAGAGGATAATAGGAATAAAAATCCCAAAGAAGATGGGAGGTTGTAGAAGACCTCACCCCAAGAAGAGAGTGCAAGTGAAGGAACTTGAATTTAATGAAGGGATCGGTAAATATGTCTACAACGTGATTAGAATCCTGACAATATTGCAAGTCAATGATTTCTCTAATAAGAAAAACCTAAATGAAGTGCATGAGGATCTCAATGTGATTTATCTGCTGATGCTGAACTGTTTTTTGGAAAATCGAGATGGTGCTCTTGTTATCACAGTAGATGATAATATGCCAACGAAAGTGAATACCAAACTATGTTAGAATTCCCTATAACAAAACAAATTTCGTGGAAACATTTACTACTCCCTATATTATACCTCTGTAAAAGGTATCATAATTGCATTCTTCTTCTTGCTTGACCAATTGACAAGACAGGAAGCAAGATAAAAAAAAGTAGCCTAAGGTACTTTTGATGATCGAGATCACTAGCTTAATCAAAATCTATAAAGCCAAAAATATCAATCCCTGTTCCTCCTAAGTAGTGAATGTCATCACTGTGAGTGCCAAAAACATAGCGAGGGATCCAATTTGATGCTTTCTAATGCAACTCACGTGGCTTCAGCATAACTATGGACACGATCCCAATAACATACGAAAGATCTGACTAAGTGTGAGTCAGATAGATCAAGCTCCCCACCAACTGGTAATAAAGCGTACCATCAACTATATGAGTAGATAAATCAATAACTAAATCAAACACAGTAAATAAAGGAGTGGGATATGGATTACAACGAGTCATGTGAAATCTGGTGAGTAAATCAAGGGCATAATTAGGTTGTAAAATTATAATACCCATGTCAGATTATGAAATCTGTATCCTATGAAATTAATGAAACAAAACCAAGTGAGTCATGGAGAATTTTTTAGCTATGGAAATATTCACAGAATAGATGATCAAGGAAGAGCTTCCTATAATCAATAATTCATCAACATAAAGAATAAGAATGGGAGTCATCCTTCTACCAAATGTAAAAATTAGGGTCAAAGTGACATGGAGTGAACCTTGATGCAAGTAGAAATGAATCTATCTTCACATACCAAGCTCGAGGGGCTTGTTTAAGGCCATAAAGAGACTTATTTAACTTGCAAGTGAGGGAGGAATCATGGACATAACCCATAGGTTCCATATAGATTTCTCCCTCTAGGTACCCATGAAGGAAGGCACTCTCAATGTCCATCTAGTGCACTTCCCATATGTTTGTGGTAGCGATGGAAAGGGTCAATTGAATTCAATTCATATTTGCAATGGGATAAAATAGGGAAAGTTTTATTGGTGAATATTCATAATTTAGTGAATATTCCATTTTTGAAAAATCTAAAAAAAGTGAATTTTTTCAAGTATGATAATGTACCTTTCACCTAAAATTTCTAGTATAAAGTTTTTTAGGAGTCAACTACGCTTACTATTGAAAACTCCTATATAATCATAGGTATTTTTCCATGTAGTATAATATTAAATTACTAGTAAGGTACCATAGGAATTATAATCATGTATTATGGGAACAGGTGACAAGGAGTGTAGAGAGCGACACATGACAATAATGTAGTCACGTGACAAATATCAAGGATTGAAAACATATGAAAAGAAATAAGTAAATAAATGTGACACGAGAGAAGTGTAGACGTGTGAATAGGGTGCAAATGTGCAACTAGGGTTAAGATGTGCGACTATCAAGAAAACATGCAACTTTTTTGTAGACACCAAAAAGTATATATATGCAGTCACACGACAAAGACCCAAGGGTCTAGATGAGTAACGGTTCCCAAATCAAGTCCTTAATGGCACCTATTCGTAAGATCCACAAGAAAACCAAAATATATCATAAGGAAAAATTGTTCAAGTATTTAGGAAACTCTACAGCTACCCATACAACAACTACTAGTACCCATACAACTACAACTAGAGACAATAAGAATAAAGACTGTGTGAAAGGTATTATTAAAGTGGACATGGATTCAGTACAATATCCACAAAATGATACCTATGATGAAAACATGCCATAACTTGAAGATATCCCAAATATTCATGTTGAGATGCAACCAATAGAGGATTATGATATCTCAAATACTTGACAAACTGTAACACCAAAATCAAATGAAAAGTTTACTTCATGAAAGAGTGATCAAGATATTCCTTAACATTCTGGTCACAAGTATTCCAAAGAAAACAAGAATATGTGGACACTTGGTAGGACATCTAAGTTAAAATGGGATACAAAGTTTCCTTTTATCAAACCTTTAGATCTAGCTAATTCTGAATATATCCCAACTAAATGTACATGTAAAATATGTACTTGGAAACTAGGAAAAAAACAAAAAATGCAAATGAAGTTAGACATAATTTAAAAACATTGTGGAAAACAATATGTAATTATATAGTAGGAGGATCGCTAGATAATAAAAACACATATATGGAAAAGTGAAAAATAATGTATGCATGTTAAATAGGCAAAAAAATATGAAGCTGAGAAGAAAAGGAACAAACATCTAATGAAAAAGGGTGGACCAATCACATCAAAAATTGGTAAGGCGATTCAATCAAATTTACATGCTAAAAGCATACAATTCTCTACCATATTCCACATCCTTAAAAATGGAAGACCTATTTATGATTTCATTGATTTCATTTTTTTTAATATAATGGAATGCATAATGTTCCTCAATCACGTTAGTAAGACATAAGTTCATGGGAAATGGCTAAATGCCTTGTAATGATTGAAAAGGAAGATTTGAAAGAGAGTGTGAAAAATGCAAAGTTTATATCTTTATTAATTGATGAAATAACATCAGTTGAAAACATGTCAGGAGTATGCATCCATGTTTATACTTTTGAAAATCATATAAGGCAACCACATCTATTGGCTATACAGATTTTTTTTTAAAATTGCAATGTTGAAAACCCATATAAAATAGTTCTTTCCAATTTGAAAGATATTGTTGGCATGAATGAATATGAAATCACTATGAAGTTAATGTGTTGGTGATGACGGTGCATCCATTATGCAAGGTCATCGAACTGGGTTGTGTGTTTGATTACAAACAACAATAGCCCCTTATATGTTTGCAATTCATCGTATGGCTCACGAAATGAAAATGTTTCAAGAGTAGAAGACCTTATCCGTGAACAACATTCCTATATGTCAAGTAGTCCAAAACGATTTCTTGAGTTTCAAAAATTTGTAATTGGAATTACTGATGGTAAAAATCTTCTCAAGGATGTTGATACAAGGTGAATTTCTTTATACAAGCCTACATGCAAAATTAGTGAGGAGTATCCATCGTTGGTTGGTTTCATGCACAAATATTGTAATGAAGTAGACATTACTAAGGATTTGTTATTCCATTTAACAGATCTGGAAACATTACTTACATTAGTTGGTATTTTACCAATGTTGAAGGAAAACAATATTTTGATGAAGCATGCATAAGACAGATCCGTCTATATTTTTGATTTTATACGGATGAGAAAGTGGGTATGCCAATCTCTTGATATCTTGTACTTGTCAGAAAAAAGTTTTAATACACTTGTTTTTGATAGTTGGAAATTTTTATTGGATGTTAAGAATCCCAATAATTATTTGAGATTTAATATTCAAGATCACCTTTGTATCAACGTTAACGGGAGGGAGATACCACTACATAGTTTACAAAAATGATAAGATATTTCAGGTGCAAAAAGAGAAGAAGTTCCTGTGACTCGTGTTCTTCTTGATACTATTACAATTGATACATGAATAAAGCTTAAAAAATTACACAATCCTTGTCTTCTGAAATCAGAGAACGTTTCAGTAAAGATAACATTCTTGAAAATATGGGAGTGATGAATCTAATTTTTTGGAATATTACAGGTGATCGTGCAAATATAGTCAGGAAGCATTTTCATAAATCCATGGGTACTATCATGGATCATTTCACAAAGACACCATATTTTAATGATGTCAAAATCAAAGGTATTCTAAATAAGGATTTAATGAAATCTCAATCAACTCATTTTACATTGACAATGGTTAACCGATATCGTAGTTTAAATAATCCTTGAGAGAATGGTGCAATTACAAGGATGTGGAGAAAAATCTACCAGAGTAGTGTGTTACAGGAAAATATCAGTGAATATTATTCATCATACGAATAGTACCAAACTATGATTTTGGGATCTATGGAGGATGAAAGGGTGTTCAGTGCTTTATCTTTTGTAAAATAAAAAGTATGAAACAATTGGATAAAAATTTAAAAAGTTGTATGAGGTTGTATGTTTCACGTTACTCCCTGGACACATTTCCTTATGTCAGAGAAATTGCACATTGGAATTCCCTTTCCGAAAGAAGAGGTGTTACCATTACAACTAAAAATGCAAATGATCTCAATGATGAGACTAGAATTGGTGCATCCTCTAGCTTTGCAGATTCATATCCCAAATACGAGGAGACTATTGAAAATGGATTGTTTCAGCTCTAGATATTTTTTAAAATGTAAAAGGTACCACCTTACATTTATTGTTTTTCACCTAACATTTTAAAATTTGATAAATATTCAATTTCATAATAATATAATCAAATACAATTATTTATTGTACAATTTGTTATGTATTTGGTATTTATAACCCTGTTTTATTTATTTTTGTATTTTCAAACTGCTTTGAGCATTGATGTTGTGTTTGTGACATGCATATTTGGAATATTATTTTTAAATATCTTAATTAGACGTAGGATAATAATAAAGTGTAATGAATCAAACACAATTTGAGTTATCCATCTTACATATTTTATATTGTAAATAATTAAACATTCAACATAAAATAAATGTATACATATTTATCCAATTTCTAAAATTACAATGCATTGCATACATATTTTGATATCATTACAATTCACCATCTAGATATTTCTATACATAACCTGTTATCATTGATTTCCATGACAATTTTAATTTTTTAACCAAATTGTATTACATAACTAGAATGAAAACCATTGCAACGTGTAAACATATATTGTTGACAAACTAAAGGAAATTCTTATAGAAGTAAGAAATGACAATATTCCATAAAACATTTGTATTTTTTCAAATAACATATATTATACATCGCTGTAGAGAATATACATATTCTATTCCATTTGAGTTTCAAACTTAAACATTTGTCAAGTTTAAAGTTTTGTAAACATTTTTCAAGAAATAAAAATGTAGAATATGCTCAAGTAAATTTTGCTTCCCCACTCCCAATTTCCTTTTCCATTTCTTTTAAGACTTTTGTGTCATTTTCCCAATCACTGCACTATTCCTTACTTCGAGAATTCTAGAATTGACAAGATCCTCCACAACAATATTTAAGTTACTAACAATTGCTTCTTCTTCCTCTGAAGCATCTCTGTGGGATGACAAAGAAGGATCTACAGTTTCCTTTCTCTTGAAAAATATCCGCATCCATGCCATTCTCTTTTATAATCCACTTAAGAGTATTGTTTTTCTTGTTAAGAAAAACAATAGTCTACTTCAGCTGAATTATCGCGGATAAAATTTTCTGAGCTTTATCTAAGTGAACTTGGAGGACCTTTGCTTGAATTTTTAAATTTTCATATTTCGACTGCAAAAAAATTAAAATTTGAGCTCAATTCAAACATATTATTAAAAAATTAAAGTAATAAAAAACTACGATTTAAAATTGAATGTTGTAATTCATAATACTTACAAGAGCTTTATCTCTTTCAGCATTGGTAATTTCCACCAAATATTTATCCTTCTATTTTTTTTGTAATATGCATGGGCTTCAACATTAATATTCTCTAATCGATTCAAAATTATATCTAAAACATTATCTTGATAACTATTATTATAAGTTACAATCCCGCCTTGTGCTTGGTTCAGTAAGATATCAATCTTAGATGAATGATTTACTAATGCAACATATAAAGTATACCTCTGGCTATGATTATCAAAACGATTATTTATCTCATTAATTGATACTTTTTCCCTTCGCACCCACTGTTTGAGCTGATTTATGATAGGAATAATAACATCTTTGAAATGGGCTTCATAGTCATTAGCAATAGAGCTATCCAAAGAAAAACTAGTCATATGATCACTTTCTGGAGAGGATGGATAGGATGTGGGGGTTAAAGGATCAACATTTGAGGCTTCATGTATCTATGCTGCCTCTTTTTGCCACTGTGTCACCTGATCCTATTTATGTGCTAAAATAAATTTAAATATTAAAATTAGAAGAGATTGAATAATTAAAAATTGACAATAAATTGATATAGAAGAATGTTAAAATAAATACATCGAAACGGAAACAAACACGTGTACCCTGAATCATACCATGTGTATAAAAAACCTGTTGGGTAATTGTTATCAATGTCCAAATAATCTTCATTTAAACAAACTTGATTTAAAACTGATTTGCCCATTTTAGTAGGCACTCCACCAAAAGAGAGATTGGGAAATTCAGAATGAATATTTAGTGTCCCGTTAGGGGCCGGAAGTGTCTTGCATTTTCTAGTGGTGTTTTTTCCTCTTGTTGGAACTCAAACTCGGAATGGTGGTATTCGTGGAGGAGGTGGCATTGATTGAATAGATGGTGATGAACGCACTGTCAAAGAAAAATATTGTAGACGTTACTAACTTATATAAAAATTGATTTAAAATAAAAAAGTAACAATTTTATACCTTGCTGAAGGGGAACATGTGGCATCTTTGACTGAAATGATTGTGCGGGTGATTAGAGTGGTGGTGGAATAGGTTGCACTTGTAGCAATTGAATAAATGCATGTGAATGAAGTGATTGTGTGGGTGATAATAATATTGGTTTTTAAGGATGTTCATGTGAAGGAGGGTAGTCCAAAGTCCTGGTAAAATGTTAAATGGAAAATGGTAAATTGTAAAGGTAAAATGTAAAAAAACCAATAATGATTAACGTTAGGGGTAGTAAATTACGTCTTTGTTGTTTAACTAATTGAAATTGAAGAGGATAAGGGGATGATTGAGAATCCATGTCAGACTGTGAATCTCTCGATGCTTCAACATGTTGTTGACCTCTTCCTCTTGATGTTGTTTTTTTGTGGAATGTTCATTTTTTTCTGTATAAGGTAAATAAACAAATAGAAGTGAATAATCTTACTAACATCAAAAAATATTTTGTAACAGTTGTATAATTTACTAACCTATTTTTCTTCAATTGAAATGGACAATTGCTTCATCTTGTTGTTCATGCAAGTAGGAGTGGGTTCACCATGTAAATTATGAAATTCCTCAAAATAAATAACAAGGATATAGTTTTTGGATGAAATTTTTGGGTTTTCAGCCACTTGAACATTGGAAATATCAGCTTTCATCCTATTTGATAAGTATGTGCACCAATAATTTTTTTTCTTTCAGATCGTAGCGAGCATGTATGAAACAACCCAATGGGGAATATTTTCTTGGCTACCTTACAAAACAATTCTCACTTGAAAAAATGCTATCACGCCTCAAAGAAATTTGTGTGCAACTCCTTGCACATCGACTCCTCATCTTGATTTATTGATATTTACTGCAAAAAAAGTCATTAAATAAAAATTAAGCACAATTTATATCAAAATTAAAATGTTCAATAAAACTGATAAATTCATAATAATTACAACTCATACCATCTACTTGGAAATTGTAATAGGACTCAAGGAAAATATTATCATCTTCTGTCAAAGTGGATTTTGGTTGTAACAATGTTACGATTTTGGAAAGGAAGGCATGTCAATCAATGAATATATGTAAGATCAACACTAAATTTTAATGTAGGATCTAGCAAAATCACAGTGAATTTTATATATACTATATTGAATGATGAAAGGAGGTATTTTAGGACGTTGACATCTATCTCAAACCACGGCATGTTAACTAGTCCTTAAAACTTGCATTCTTGTACCCAATCCTTGTATGTTTCATTAAATTGCAAGAGCACATTAATATGTGGGCACATTATGTTCTTGTATTGGATCTTGGGTAAGGTGGTGGCCTTGCTAGTTTGAGCTACCATGACATAGTTATGTAGGCTAGATGTGAAAATCAATGCCTAAAAAAGTTGAATCGATACTTGAAGTAATTGAATTAAGACTTGGATTTTGTTTTAAAAGATTTGGAAAGTTGACCTTTGAGCCTTGACAATTGAATATGAAAATTGTAGGATGTGTGACCTATGAGCACTGATATTTGAATATGTTGAGAGACTTGTGATCATTAAGTTAAATAAGAAAACTATAGGCTGTTTGAAACTTGTGAGCCCTGAGTTGAAATAACTTGAAATGGTAACATCTGAGCACTAAGTTGAGAAGGAAACATGATCTGAGCAGTGAGTTTAAA
The DNA here is from genome assembly GCA_019776745.2 of Taxus chinensis. Classification (NCBI taxonomy): domain Eukaryota; kingdom Viridiplantae; phylum Streptophyta; class Pinopsida; order Cupressales; family Taxaceae; genus Taxus; species Taxus chinensis. The sequence goes on along the minus strand of CM034152.1, from coordinate 60,309,786 downwards.
AAGAGACATGTGAGAACTATGAGAAGAGATCAATAAGTTGTGATAAGTGTGAAAAATGAGCACATGATGGGGTATTTATGGGGACAGGATTATGGTTTGGGTATTGGGATGAGTGACTAGAATAGCTAAAGACGTTCGACATCAAGGCTTAAGAAATGGGTGAAAGCATAGAAAAGGGACACACAATAACAAAGATTCAAGACACATGATAGAAAAGGATAGATATGTGTGACAAATGTTGTTGGTGATGTACCATAAAAAATAACAGAGATACACTTCAATAATTTGTTGGACGCATGACAACAAAAGATAAGGTCGCACGACTAGAAATTTGTTATCACGTGATAGGAAATTTGTTGTTACATGAATGGAAATTTTTTGTTACATGACAAAAAATTTACTATTACGCAATAAGGGAATTGTTGTCGTGCGACAAGGAAAATTATATCATTTGAATATTATATTCACAAACCTCAAGAAATTCATCTGTGTCATGAAAGTGGTTCTAGGGATATTCATCGGGGATATTCCAGATCTAAATTATTAGAGGCTATCCCTGGAGCAAAGGGATTTTAATAATAAACCCCCGCTACTTAGGATAAACTCGTAGCTACATGTCATGCTTTAAACTTCTCGATATCTCTATCTGTACCATAATTTTTTTGGTATACCTAGTTACACCAAATGATATTTATTATTTTCGGAAGAGGGGTGAGATCCCAAGTATTGTTATTCATGAGTGAGGAATTCTCCTTATCCATGGTGGAATCCCACTTAGGAATCTCAAAAGCCTCCAAGAAATACTGAGGGATGGAAATGGAGGAGAAGAAGGAGTGGGGTGTAGTGAACTTTGAAAGAGTCCAAACCTCATTCGAAGGATCCCCAATCCACTCTCCATCACTATGTAAATTATTCCTAGCCTAATGAGGAACATGAGAAGAGTTAGGCTTATAATATGTAGATTCTTCACTTGAGTGAGAAGGGAAAAAGTAATCACCATCACTACTTTCATAATCAAAAGACTCCAAAGCATGAGGGTCATGAGGAGTTGGAGGATTAGGAAGATCAGGAAGAGGAGGAGGAGAAAACTCAAAAAAATCATCATCCAAAGAGTCAGAGTCAAAATCAGAGAGCAGAAGGACCTCAGTGGGTGGAAAATTAGAAGTCAAAGATGAATCTTCAAACTTCACACTTCTCCCAATATAAGTATGACGAGTAGTAGGGTTAAAAATGTATAACCCTTTATGTCATCAAGACACCCTACAAAAATATAAGGTCTGAACTATGGTTCCAAGGCCTTTCATTTATTTTTAGGAATTTGGGCCATAGAATTGGATCCGAAGACACAAAAGTGCTTGACATCAGGTTTGTGTCCAAACAAGTCTTCAAAGGGCGTCATCCCTCTTATTGCCTTGTGTGGAACTTGGTTTTGAATGTAATAAGAACAATTCATGGCTTTAGCACAATACTATAGAGGAAGGGATTTAGAGTGGACCATACAAGTTTTCATCTCCTTAAGAATTCGGTTCTTCCTTTCTGAAACTCTATTTTGCAAAGGGATGTAAGAAACTGTATGCTACAAAGTAATCCCTTCGGGGGTAAAAAAATATTTGAACCGATTTCTCACATACTCACCTTCATTATTGGTTCAAAGAACCTTGATATAAATTTAATATTATTTCTCAGCAAGAGCCTTGATGTATCTAAAGTTCTTGAAAAATTCATATTTCAAATCGAGAAAATAAATTCAAGTGTAATTCAAAAAATAATTAATGAAGGTAAGTATATAGAGAGCTCTAGTCAATGAAGGAGATGGGAAAGAGACAAAAATTTCACATTGAACAAGATCCAAAAGACGAGTAACTATCTAGGGTTTTCATTTTCTAAAACTTTCTTCAGGGTGCTTCCTGAGGGCACAAACCTCACAAAGACCCTTAGAAAATTTGATGTGGGGTAACCTTTTGACCATTTTGTTTTGGATCAATTGTTCAAGGTAACGATAGTTAAGATGGCCAAAATGATCATGCCATAACTTAATAACCTCATCTGCATGAGTGAGTAAGGAAGTGGACATCAAATCATAAGTGAAGTGGGAGAATGTATACAACAATAAATGGTGATTCACCTTTCCCTCAACCACGGTGGAGTTAAAGTGAAGCTCACGAATAACCACTAATTTAGGAAACAATTCCACTCTTATTCCTTCACCAAATTGAGTGATTTGATAAACCAATAGGAGACTGGTAGAGAGATTGGGAACACTTAAACTTGGTTAAATGATCCACTTCCCATCTCTACCAATCCAATATCAGAAAATAACACTGTAGTATCATCACCCAACTTGATTTGGGGCACACCACATGGATCGATATTGGAGAAATAAACATGCGAAGATCCCATGTGGTGGGAGGTACTTGAATATATAATCCACATCGACGAAGGAGAAAATATAGCTACAAGGGCCTTTCCTTTCTTCTTCTCATATTTAGACTCCTTTTCTTTGGAAGAATCAGACTTTAGAGTATTTTATTTGATATACTTAGGAACACCTATATTATTCTTATCAATTAATGAGTTAGGTGGTCAATTTGTTTTTTCATACATCAATGCTATTTATGTCCATTCTTATTGCAATAGGAACACTTACACTTTTAATTCTCCGCTTTAGGCTCAGAATTCGAAGCGTTCTTGTTAGATTTGGTTTGGGTTTGGTTGGTCTTGGTTTCCTTCTTCGGTTGGTCATTTTTCTATTTCTTCTTGTCAGGTTTCTTATCATTTCCCCTAGCCAATAACTTACCACAAAATCATGTGACTTAGATTTGAGATTCCCCAATTTGAATTATTTTTTCCTGTTCTCGAATGAGTTAGGATGACAAAAATTATCAAATGATGGAACTTTTCTAAGATACTTCTTAGAGCATCTTTCATGGCATGTAAGGTTCAAACAAAAGACAGAGTATTAAGGACCTAACTTAGAAAAAATCAATAAGATCAACTGGGCATATTTTTTCTCAACTCCACATTCCTTTAAGAGTAATCTAGTGTACAAAAAACTTAGAGAATAATTCATTGTAGGTTATCAAATTTTCTAGGATTTAATCCTAGCAGTTCATTCTCCAACTTGTTCTGCTCTCGTGTCATCTTGGCTTCCCAAACATATCAGCAAGAAATTTCTAATCTCCATTGAGTGTTGAAGTAATATTCAATGTGGAATATTAATTTAGGAGAGACGAGAGACATACAGAGAAGACCCAAGGCTTCATTGCATCAGTGGTTAAACAACCTATATTATTTCAGGTTCATATTTAGGTTCTTTTTTTACTTCCCACGGTGACACAGAAACAACCCTTTACCCCCTAGCGTAATTCCATTATCAATTTTAGATATTCGTTCGAATAAGTTAGAACCAAGTGAGAATATAACATCTTAGAGTGATCATCCACTCATGAAAAGAGAAAAAGAAGTAATACATAGAGAAGGAAACAGAAGCACAACATACCCCAGAAAAAGATTAACACCCCCTGTTTGTGGTACTTTATATTTTAGTGCATTAATTACAATCAGGTGCGAATTTGTGTCATGAAACATTCTGATCACTCAACCTTGCAATAAATCAGCATAATAACGTGGAAGTGTTGATACCAAAATCAAGTTTCAATGATCGTGATACTTTGACATCGAAAGATCAATCATAAAACAATGCTGAAAATAAGAGAAGGGAGGAAAAAATAATTCCTGTGTGAGAAAATAGTTTCTCATGTTGCAAGAGAAACTCCCTTTCCACAAGACTATGCGCATGACACACGTTCACTAGTCCATAAGTAATAACGATGAGTGATTGCAATGCAAGAGCGACTCAAAACGAGTCCAGAAGGGCCTCCAGGACACGAAAGAAAATATTCCAAAAAGGAACAAAAAATGCTCCAGAATGGTGCTACACACTCCACAAATGAGTCAGTGACAAAAAACGTCTAATAACCCTATATTTCCGCAACTTTAAGTTTTCTAATTAACTTAATTATTAAAAATTAAAATAATTTATGAAAATTAAATTGGAATATGAAAATATTTATCTTATTTTAAATTATTTACCTAATAATAATCTAATGACCCAATCTTTTCATAAATAATCACCTCTTCATTTAAAATAAACTATGCCCTAAATTAAATTAATAAATCTAGCTTATAATATTAAAACTTAGGCTAGACAAAATACATTTTTTCCTAAGGTTTTTTAAACAAGAAAAGATAAGAATAAAACATGGGAAAAGTTGAAATTTAAAAACCCAGAGGGAAGATGATCACATCTAAATGGTTAATAGCGGTAGAGGAGGTAGTCAAGGGAGACAGGGGAGTCTCCATGTAGCGAAGGAACATGTCTACAAGGAACTCAAGGTAGCAAGGAGGATAAGATTGAGTGTGAGAGAGTAGAGTAAAACACATGTAATGCAGGGAAAAATCAAGTGCAATGACTGGAACATGGTTGAGAGGAGAGTTGATCTTGGGCTAAGAAAAACATGATAGGGCGAATCAAGGTTGAGTGAAATGTGAGCCAAGTATAGGTCAAGAGCCATGACACATGGCGAACATGAAAACATGGACGTGCATGAAAGGAACATAAATGTAGAGAACATTCATGGAATATGAGCTTGCCATGTAAGGATACCAACACATACAGAACATGCAAGATCCATCCAAAATTATGAGAAAAAGAAAGAACACATGTAACTCGTAAAACAAGGTTTAAGCCAGGGTATACATGGATGGGATAATCTAAGAACAAGCTCAAATTATCCCAAGCCAACCCATGATTGAGTAATGGATTGAGATAGGGAAATAGAAAAATGAATGAAGTATGGCTGGAAAATAAGTAGGACAAGACATGAGCAAGGGTGGACAACTGGTTAAGCTCAAACACAAACTTGACTTGTTAAGCAAAGATCCAACACTGCCAAGCTCATAGGGGTAAACCAGTTCACCGAGGGATCTCGCTAGGGATCTCCAAGATCTCATTGCAATATAGGAGATGAAGATGTCTAGGAGGGAGCAAGGAGCATGTCAGAAAAGGTTGTGCAAGATAGTAGGATGTAGGGTAGTAGGATCAGAGGGGAAACTTTTCAAGAATTTTTTACAAAAAATTAAATGAAACATTTAAATAACTACACCAAAAAATACCTCTAGAATTAATTTTACTCCAAATTTAGATGCACCTAGCCTAATTATAACAGAGAAACACATGAAACATGCATATGTCAAAAGAACCCCCAAAATAGCAGAAAAATCCAAACACCAAATTATAAAATCAGATTAGCAAGATTCCAAAGATGATCAGAAACTTGCACGAGAAGCATGAAAAATGAAATCAGAAGTAATTAGAAACCAGAAATAAAGTAAGTGCACATTTACCAAATTGAAATATCTATGATACCATGTGAGATTATTATGCGAGGATCAATATGGAATCTTGTGGACATCGAAGAGTTTGTAGTCCAATGGTGACATAAAATCTCCAAGTAATCAGCAAGTGTAAAATCGAACAAGAAAGACTATCATGCATGAAAGAATAGGTCTACTCATTCTCATATATCGAAAGATAGGGTACATATGGGATTGATATATAACTTCTTACCCTCTGGAAAATCATTTCCTCCATGAGGGAAAGAGGATTTATGATTCCAAAAATAGAATGTAACTCCTATGATGCCAATGACGCATTTGATAATTAAGGATTTTATGACGAAATCTTCCATGTGTCATATAACTAATCTCACCTAAGTGAGACGACTCACCATGTGAGGTGGACAAGACACCGAGTGATGATGAGGAAAGGAACACACACCAATATAAGTCATCATAAGATTTCCATAATCTTCTCACTTAATTAAATCAAATGAAGAAAGAGCCACATGATCCCATGAGATAATTTGTGGCCAAATTAAATAAGTTGATTAACAAGATTCTTATTGGTTCTCATCCTATTGCAGATAACAAAATAGGTTCTTCATAAATGCCCATTTTCTAGAAGTTGGATTCATGTTGTGGAGATCTCAACCAAATTTTTTGAATAATACTAAAGAAATTTCCATTGAAGTGGAAAATGATCTTATCATGTTAGGGAAGATCAAGCACCAATAAAAAAAATAAGGTTTATAATTCCCAGTATGATGGCACTGATTTTTTGCTACAAAATTTGGTCAATGAGATGGATTTAATAAAGAAGAAAATGGATCAACATGTTCCATATCAAAACCATAGCTATAATAATATTGTTGGAGCACCAAAAAGGATTTACTTAGAAACTCCACCTGTAAATGAAACATGTCAAACAAGAAAAGATGAAGAAGATGAAATTATTGAAGAAGAAACTACATGATAATAAGAAGTTGAATATGAAAACATTGAGTATTTTGAATACCCATCTAATGAATATCTTGAGGATTCCGTGGATGATATGAATAAATACTCTTGTGTAGTGTGTAATAAATAACAAGCACAGAAACAAACCTCTTCCTTAGCTGCCCAAGCAAAACATCTGAATCCTCCAAAGGAGACTTTACAAAAAACAACAATAAAAGAAGGATCACCACTACCCACTTCCATGTAATCAACCAAAAAGAATTACAAGACAACCTCATCCAATGTCACATCCACTTCTCCGAGTAAGTTTCCTTCTCTCCCTTGATCAACTCATATGTTACTTTGACTTCTTCTACTTCTAATAATGTAACACCTATACTTGTCAAGGATTCCATTATTCTCAAAGTATACAGTTCTTCATACTTTGACATCACTGACCATGTTAAGAAATCCAAAGTCCAAATTTATGAGTTTGAGTATCTTAGAACTCATCCCAATAAATTTGATAAACTTGTCTAGTTTATCAAAGGAAGTAATTCAAAGTCTAATCCCATAAATGCCATCACCAAATAGCCACTTCCCACTCCTAGTACCACTCTTTCTTAGAACCTTCTCACCTCGACATATTCCACTTATGAGATAGTAGAACCATTCTACCTCTCTTTGCTGATCAATAGGTATAAAATAAGAAACTGCATCTTTAACTTTGGTGCCTTTGACAACATCATGTCTTCCATATCTTTCAAGGATATTGGTCTCACTCTCACCCCTTCTATTGGTTAGTGTCACTCAATGGAAAAGAAGTACCTCTCATCGGCCAAGTCAAATATTCTCAAGTGACATTTTTAGATTTTATATAGAATAAAATCAAGATGAAAATACTTGTAGCCAATATTCTATCTTTAAATGGGATAATGTTGAGCTGGAGTTTTTGTCAAGATGTTGGTGGAGATATAAAGATGGATTGGTCATATTCCACCATACTATTCAATGGTAAAATGAAGAATGTCCTTCCAATAAGAAAGATGAAATATATCGTTCAAAAGGATGATGACCCAAGGGAAGACATATTATACTAAGATTCATGATACGACAACCGATTCATAACTTTAGAGGAAGCTATTGAGCTACCCATATTAATGGAGGAGTGCCTAAATTTGATTGATCCAGTTGTGAAACTTCATTATGATTTGGTGGACCAAGAATTTTACATTATTCACTTCCCATTAAATATTGATACAAACTCTCTGCTTGGTGAAGATGATGATAATGGATGTCTTGAATTGTAAAAAAAAAAACCTCAAGATGATAAGAAATGCAGGTCATGAAGGAAAAATGACATAAAATAACCTCTTTCCAAGTGAGTCTCAAGTTTTCAATCTTATTCTCAAAATCTAGCATGAAGATTTGTTTGGTGAGTGTGATTATGAATATCAATATTTCTATTTTTCATTTGGAGAAGAGGAACTTCTTAATGAGGGACAGATAAATGAAAAGGCATTTCAATATCTCAAGGATGATTTCACTCAAGAAGAATATATCTTCATCATAGAGATGAATACTATAGCTCAAGATGATAAAGATAAGGAAAGAGATGATCTTGATATTTCAGCCCCAACCTTGTGCTTGTTATCCTTTCAAGAGGATCAAACACTCTACAAGTCACACCATAGTAAGAAACATACCAAGAATGAGATGGTATGTGTGAAGGAGAACTTTTTGGAACAACAGGTAAACATGAAACACTAAGAAACCTATTATGTCATTTGAAACATTGAGGACTATGCCAAGAACCAGTTCATGGGAATAATGGTCATGCAAAGCATGACAAGAAAAGAGAAAACATCCATTAGGGAGCACAAGACTAGTTGTGGACATAAAAAGCCAAACATGATAAAGAATCAATTTGGTAGCATCAGTAATAGGAAAAATGGGAAATCAAAAGAAAGAGTGAATATAAAAATATATTGGCAAATGGGAATGGAATTTTGGAACAACAAAGACAATGGGCTATCTGGATGGATTTTCATTTACCAGAAGAGCTATACAAAAAATATCAAGATGAAACATGAAAATGTATCCTTCTTAGGTGCATAGATATCTCTCGCAATAGCTGGATTTCCTAAGTATTTGGGTAAGGTTTATTACTTCATTGAACTAGTGAATGGGTTTGTGGAGAAACATCATAAAATTCTACCCATGCATGGGTAACATTTGAAGAAGTACAAGCAATGATAGTGGATTGTCCCTTGCATGTACCATAGGTGATTTAGGTTTGTTTCTCATTTCCTTGTGTGTTTTTCCCTTTATTTTTTGTGGTGTATTTCCTTTCATGTTGTGTGTTTTTTTGTTTTTTATGTTCATTCCACATCCTTTCTGAGACTCTATTTCCCAATGGATAATGCATTGTTCCACTAAATCCCAAATTAAGATTCAGGAGTTCCTTCTTCCCTCACTTTAATTCCATGTAAAAGCAAGTCAAGTCCCCAAGTATGAGCCAAATTTTGGTGTATAAAATGTCACTACATTTTATATGACAACCCCATTGAAATGTTTTCCCCTTTTTGGTCAAATTGGTCAAAATATCCTAATTTGTCAAAATTGCCAAAATTTCTTGTTTTCAAAGTTCAACTTCTGGGAAGGGTTTTAAGAGCCTCAAATTCTCTCAAAAGTCCTAGTTATATTCAATAGAAATTCCTTAAATTTTTCTTCATTTTGGTATGATTAATAAATCATTCTAGTAGTTTCTACATGGTCTTGGGAAATATTTATTCCTAGGTGATTTTTGGGAATAAGGAGTATGCATACTTCCTTGGAGACTTAATTTCAGTGAAAGGTTTAGAGAACCCCATGTGGTTTTGGGATCTCATAGCCTAGGAATTGGAAATATTATGGAGCAGAATTCACACTAGAATGGATAAGACACATTTTTGGGAGCATAACAAACATAAACCTTTCCGACATTGGTGTAAGGTGGCATTTTTGTACACGAATTTTACGCTAAAGGTTTTGGGAACCTCAAGCATATTTTGGATCCTAAAAAAATATCAAGTGAAAGAATATTTAATGCTCTTCATGACCCGAAAGTTTTTTTGGATAGTGTTTTTTGAAAAAATCTTCTTATAACTCGGCTCACTGGCGCACTACCCTAGGAAAAAGGAAGGTAAATGTAAATTTTTTTGAATAAATTATTTTAAATCTTCCTAAATGGTCTTATTAGATTCATTGACATGTTTCCATGAAATTTCATATATTATATGGAAAAAATTCATCAAGGATAGAATCCAGGGTGAAAAAAGAACTCTAAGGTGCAAACCATGTTCCAACCTCCACTTTGGTCCATTTGTGCACTTTTCATGTTCCTTTTAACCCCTAGAGAACTTAAGAGGTGAAAATTTTCCACATAAATGTACCCTCCTCTAATTGGTGGGAGTTTCATAAGCTAAAAACATAATAATGGGAAAAAAAGTGCATGTGATGGCTTAGTATGACTTGATGGTGGGACCCAAATTTTCCCTCTAAGTGCAGATTTGAACCTCCATTTCACCAAGCATAGTTATGAAGTGTATTTTCACCACATATGTGCACTCTCACCTGATTGGTGGGGAGTTTTTCATGATGGAAGACACGACATGGTCAAAATACGTAAGAAATAAGGCATGAGTGCAAATGTGTGTGCATTCCTCACTCCCATATCCACCCCATGCTTAATTTCTCACCCCATATGCACCTAAAGCGCACTTATGAGGTGTAATTTCACCCCAAAAGTGTGCCTAGGTGTAAATGGTCTACATTTTTCTACTCCTCCACATCTCCATTTCTCCACTTCTCCACTTCTCCATTTCTCCACTTCTCCACTTCTCCATTTCTCCACTCACTCCATGTGCACCCCTCCACTTTCATCTCAACCATATAAAGGTACCAAACCTTGTTTACCTCTTAGAAAAAAACAAATCAAGTTAAAAAAGAGGAGGAATCCATAAAATATCACCTTGGATCTGGTTCATCACATTCAAACTTGAAAAACTTCCCCATTCGTGCCCTATAAGTTCAAAATCGTGTTCCCTTCATATCTCCCTATCCCAATACATGTTTGTGAAATAATTTGGACCAAAAAATCCTCATGATGGCACCTTAGAGGAGATATATTAAGCAAAAAAGATGATAAAATCATCCAAGATATATTTTAGACCTATTTTTCTAGCCACCATTTCCTCTATACACAAAGAAAACTCAAAATTTGAAACAATGATCGCACTTGATTCACACAGAGGAATCATAAATTTTTTTGAGAACTAACTACACTCATCAAATCCATAATTTTGAGATATAAAACATGATCTGATGTGATAATAATCTCATGATATGAGCCAAACCTTCATTTATCTCTAAAACCCTTGCAAAATCCCATGTCTATGGAAATTTGATTTATTCCATTCTCCCAAACCCCACAAGGGAATCTCACCAAATTTGGAGCATCCATTCCTCCTCTTAAGAGATTAATAATGATCCCAAGATGACCTCATTCAAAAATGAATTTATCACTATGCAACCAAATGAAAATTTTCCCTCTTTCCCATTAACACCAATTTTCAAGCTTTTCCCACAACTAGAACTTGTTTTTGAAATTCCCGTTGATTCCGAGGAGAGAATATAAAAAAATTCAGAGTGTCTATTTTTCTTGGTAACATATTTAAAATGAATTGATTTGATTCCAATATGGATTTTATTTTATCTCATTTATCCTAAAATACCAAATCAACTTCCTGTAACATTGAGATACACTCAAATTTGCAGATTTTCAAAAACGGTTTCAGAATCCATTTTCACTTGCACTGTAAAATTCCCACCTCTTTCTAAGGATAAAAAGATCATAAAACATTCAAAATGAAGCTCCAAAACTCCAGATACAATATTGTTCCACTTCTAGTGGAGCACATGGATTTCAATGATCTAAAGTAGAGGATGTTAGAAGGAAAAATCATTTTCGGACCTAAGTCAGAGTGCACATGAGGATTATTTATCACAAAACATCTAGTTGAATCATTAAAATAATTTCATGATGGGAAACATGGTTGCAATATATTATCAATCCCCATTTAAGAGGAATGATATGAAGTTATAACATGTTTCCAGAAGGCATTTTTTAGTCAGTTAGTGTTCAATTCTATCTCACCAAGAGGAAGTTTCTCAATTTCAGAGGATTCTAATGTTGCTATTTACGATTCTCAAGAGATATTTGATATGGTCAAATCCAAAGGAGTTCATGGATACCAAGTACATGACATGTATGGTGTGAGTGATGTCTTCATAATGATTATAAAATATGTGTTTTCTCATATTAAATAAAGGAGATCATATTTTTGAAAAGAGTTGATTTGTGTATCCTACCATTTCTCGCAAGGATGAAGAGTTGAAATAGAGTTTCCAATAGAGTTGAAATAGAGTTTCAGAGGATTCTAATGTTGCTATTTACGATTCTCAAGAGATATTTGATATGGTCGAATCCAAAGGAGCTCATGGATACCAAGTACATGACATGTATGGTGTGAGTGACGTCTTCATAATGATTGTAAAATACGTGTTTTCTCATATTAAATAATGAAAATCATATTCTTGAAAAGAGTTGATTTTTGCATCCTACCATTTCTTGCAAGGATGAAGAGTTGAAATAGAGTTTCCAAGCATAACCAACAATGATCAGTCAAGATAAGGGGTGAAGCATTATTCCTCAGTTCTAGAAAATTCATGCTTTGATCATATAAGAAATTGAAGAATATTCCATCTAGTTGTAACATTAATCATAAAAATGAAGGACTAATGGAACTCCATTTTACAACATCTATTTTCTCTATCATATTCTTTCTTCTTCTCTTTCTATAATTCTATTTCTTTGTTGGGGAATTTTTTGGGTAAAAAGTGACTTAAGTCACTTAACATTTCTATTTATTTATTGGGGATTACACTTTAAATGGAAAATTCACAGGGGAATGCAAAGGGAAATTGGCTTCCATCTATAAATTGTAATGCTATCTCCATTCCAAGATATTAGTTTTTTCCCTCTCTAACAAGTTGTATTATTCTATTCCCTTACATTTTAATTTTCCTTTGTCATGCCTTTGCCATGGTCGATATCCTTGCTTGATTTTGTAACTGAAGTTGCAAACATTGATAACTAATTCTTGTTTTGAAGATGATGTACTCTTTAAAACTGATTAATCATGTTTGTTGTAGATGATATGTTTTATCTTTTAAAAATTGGATACAATCATACTATGGCAATTCTGAATTGATATTGAGTTATTTCATATACTCTTTATGCTGAACTATGAAATGCATTTTGTATATTGGTGAAGGAAATAAATTTAGTCTTATAAGAATATTCCAGTTCATTTCCTAATTTGCAATATAGAACTATTTTTTGGTGTATTTCATTGCTAATTAAGGAATAGCTATACCTTGGATCAATTGCAGTGATCCAAGGCATGTATATGATTACTATGATGGGAAGAATTTCTAAGGGCTATAGTTATAGTAATCCTCCTATTTAATTATTCTGAAATTTTTCGAACACCCTATATGATAAAATCAACACGAAGTAACAAATAATGAACCAACCCCATCAACGACAATCAATTCGTTTAATTTTTTCAGAAAAATATTGAAATTCGAAACTACCTGTAACCAGAGCTACTCTGGATTATGATATATTTTTCTCATTAATTACTCCCAACTCTTTCATTTCCTTGTGGAAGGTGTGAATGGATCACTTCCTTTTCAGGGAGAGCTAATACTTGATCATTTTTTAAGTCAATTCAACATATTCTATAACTGAGATGTCTTTGTATTCAGGCTTGCATTTTGGGGATCACTAGGGCGTCATGTAGCATCTTAAGGATGTATCCTTCTATGTGATTTAATTACCATTTTTTGATAAAACTACTTAAGGTAATGTCTTTTGATTTTTGGTATGGAACCTAAATAATCTAAATGCATTTGATTATTTACTTTACCCTTAACCTAAGTTAAGGTGAATATATTTTTAAAGGATATTAATGTTGGTGTGTATTATTTTCCACATCATTAGGTGAGTCATCTCACTTAGGTGAGATTGTAGGTCCACGTGTCATTTAGGGGTCATTATGAGATTCTCTTATGTGCCAGTGCGTCATATGCGTCATTGGGAGTTACACTTCTATTCTGGGAATGTAACTCCCCCTCTCTACTCAAGTTGTCATGATTGCAGCACTGGGGGTTACTCAGCACCTCCTATATGTACACCCCATTTGATCTATGAGATAGAGGAGAGTTTTGTGGCTTATCAAGGTTCTGCCCATTTTTCGAATCTTTGCATGCACATTCGGTTGATGCTCGCTCCTCCCGAGATCTCTTCACGCTTGTCGTTCACACGTCTGTTGATGTGCACATCGTCCCTCGTGATCCTCGCTTGTGGGTTTTTGTACCCTCTTACATGGTATCAGAGTGGATCTTGTGGATCCGTGAACTCTTCGGCATTTCTCGTGCATTTTCCAACTTCCGGTGTGATCTACAAATTTTTTTGCGTGTGTCATAATGGTTTCCAGTTGTGCTCTTCAATGCATTGATTCGGGGATTTCCTTTGGTTCGGTTTCATCTACATGTGTTTTATGTGTGTTCTGGGTTGCATTTCAGAGTTCATTAGTTACAGATTTCTGAGTTTAGTCTTGTCTTGAGTTCACCAAGTGGTTTTTTTGGTTCATGGTTTGATTGACACTCTTTTCCATTTGAATTTTAACAAACTCATGTGTTTTTTGGTCTCACATTTTGTTCAGGATCAACTCGGGTTGCTCATTCTTGCATGGAACTGCTAGCTTGTTTGTGCATTGTGCATGGGTTGAAAATTCTTTGCATTGGCTTCTCGAGTTTTTTTCATTTGTCTACTTGATCATCGGCTAGTTTTTTGTGCTCCACCAATGTGCATTGTGCTCGTGTCTTGACTGGCTCATGCATTATTGGATCGTTGCATCTACATGTCTGTCTGCATTCATTCTTGACAACTCGGGTTCGTGTATGCCCGACCTTCTAACGGGATCCTATCTGTGGTTTTCAATCTACGCCTTTTACCTCTTGCATCAAGTTTAGTCTAGTGGTATTTGAACACTCGTGCCTCCTTCTAACTCGTCTCCCCTCAGCTCTGTGTACCCCCTCGACCTCTGTGTTTCTCGTGTTACACGTGATTGATTTGGGCTTTCTCTTTATCTATTGGCTCGTTTGGGTTTCAAACATGGCTCCGACTCTTGTGGGTTTCTCTTGCTCACCGTACCAGGACCTCCTAGCTTATCTTGGCCTTCGAGTTCACCCTGCCAAAAGTCTATATCGACCCCATACTTTTCTTCATGGATTTCCCTGACCGTGTCCACTTCTAGTCAACCCAACTCTACACAACTACCCTTCTCTGCAACGTGAATCCATTCTGCTCGCCGTTCTGGTTCTACCTAGTTCCGGGTGTTTGGTGATCTTTGACTGCGTGCTTGTGGTTTGTTTCACTCTGATTCTCTCACCATTCTACAAGCTCACTGGTCCATTCCTCACATGGCAAACCAACTTTGCCTTGACACCATCGATGGTTCTCTACCACCTCTACTCCACATCTATGTATAGACGTTACTTTGAGTGGTTACACCTCTGTACACAGCTCACCAACAACTATGTACATCTTGAACTAGTCTTTTACCTGTGTGGCCTGAGGATCTTGGTGGTAACCAATTTGGTCCTGCATTTAACACCAGCCTACTCATCTCAGTGGCTACAGTCACACATGGCTTGGTTGAGGATTTACATGGTGATTTTCCCTTCCTTCACATAGATCGAACAACGTGGGCCCTCATCTCCCTTTTAAAATTGTTTAGAGGTAAAAACAATCCCTTTTTTTTTATTTTTTGAGGGAAAAACATTCCATTGTATGGCATTGTAATAATATTTCAAGGCTTGTATTTTTCTTGTTAATTATTCCCTTCCTACGCATGTCGAAGATGGAGGGCGAGGTCCGGGGTTGGCAGGAGGCTAATCCCCCCTCGCAAGAAAAACAAACCCTACCTAAAATTTGATGCCATTTCCAATGAGTACCCACACGATACCCTTTGCACTCATTTTTAGCACTTTTTTAATCTGTTTGCAGGGCCTATTGGCTTTTTCCATCAGTTGCAGGAATCGTAATAATGCCATAACTTTTGACTCGCAGCTCATTTTTTAGCGCTTCTTTGGTCAAAGTTGCATGATTTCTCACACTTTACATGATGACATTGTTAGTTTTTGTAACACACTACTTTATAAAGTGCCACATTCTAGGGGGTTGACTAGTACTCTTGGGTTTTCACATGCAGACGCATTATCGGCTGAGTCCGACGTCTTGCTTTTGTGCACCTTACACTTTTGATTCCACATCATGGAGAGTGCTCTTTCCAGACTTGAGTGTCATAGGATCACCTTACAACCTCCGCCACTTCTCAATGGGAGAGGGAACTATTCAGCTTGGCGTGCTTCCATGGAACATTACTTCACCCACGAGGGTCTTTTACCCTTCTTGCTTGGGCCAGTTCCTGCACCCACTGATCATCATCATCTGGAGGACTTCCTTGAACACTTGTGACCATGTCTTTGGTCACATGATGATGCATGTCTCTCGATCTCTCTGGTTTCACGTGGAAGACTCAGATCCACCCACCATGTCTGGAGCATTCTTCAGTCCCTCTATGGAGACCCTTCACATACTGCTGCCATTGTTGTTGCTACTGATTCAGTTGTCTCCTCTATTTCTTTGTGTGATGAAAGTTCCACTGACATAGGCTCACTTGGTTCTACTTCTGATGACGAGGATTGTGCATCCAGTTCTGATGTCAAGAGTACTACAGAGGACTCTTCTCCTCTTTCTCTCACTATTCCAGAGAGTGTTGACACTTCCCACATCTCATCAGATATCGAGCAATCTCCTATTCATCAGTCTCATAAAATCATCACACCCGCCTCTTTTCCACCTTCTAGTGTGTGAGGCCCCTTCCACTCCTCTACCTTCATTGCATGACTTATACATGTCTGACATCACTCTTCTATTTGTTGAGCCCCCTCATTGGGACGATTATTTTCTTGACCTTAGTCATCTTTTCGTAGAATCTACTCGTGATGCACTACACATTCCCATCCATCTACATGTTTTTCAGAGGATTTCATCATCTCCGTTGTTGGGAGTGCCCCTTCTGGGACTCTTACCACTTCCACTTTTCCAGAGACCTTCATTGATCCACCCTTGCTTGTGGATCCCTTTTTTATTGTGGGGGTTTTGTTACCTTCACATCACTTGGACATCCTTTCTGTGGGTGTTCACTCTTCATACTCTGATAGTTCTGCACTCGTGACATTACCTTCGGTTCCTTTGCACTCACTTGTTAGACCTATGTCACACTTTCGTGGACCAGACTCAGAGTTCTTCGTGCTACTACCTTCAGTTTCCTTTGTGGAGTGGGCAGACTTTCAGCACGTCATTTCTGTCCTTCCTAAGGGTAGGCACACAGTTTGGTACGGGTGGCTCTTCTTTAGTCTAGAGGCAGAAGATCTCGTCACCGACATTCTTTTGGGAGATCTCCTAGAGCTGCAGAGTTTAGATCCATCCATGGCATCTTCTGCATTCCTCTCATCTCCCTCTTCTTCTCTCTTCTTCTTCTTTCCTAGAGATTGCCTCTTTGTACATGGGTACCTTTTCAGGCTCGTCTATAGCTAGGACCCATCTTTGGCATCTTTCTTAGATTAGAGAGTGTTTTGTTCTCTTGTGGTGGATGTTTTTCCCACTGGGTTTTCCTTCACTGCTTGGGACTTCTTCTTGTACATGGGTACCTCATCAGGCTTTGTGTCGGGACCCATTTCTCATTTCTGACTTTCCGCCTCATCCTAAGTTACGATGAAGGGGGGGTGTTGGTGTGTATTATTTTCCACATCATTAGGTGAGTCATCTCACTTAGGTGAGATCATAGGTCCACGTGTCATTTAGGGGTCATTATGAGATTCTCTTACGCATCAGTGCATCATATGTGTCATTGGGAGTTACACTTCTATTCTAGGAATGTAACTCCCCCTCTCTACTCGAGTTGTCATGATTGCAGCACTGGGGGTTACTCAACACCTCCTATATGTACACCCCATTTGATCTATGAGATAGAGGAGAGTTTTGTGGCTTATCGAGGTTCTTCCCATTTGTCAAATCTTTGCATGCACATTCGGTTGATGCTTTCTCCTCCCGAGATCTCTTCACGCTGCCGTTCACACATCCGTTCATGTGCACGTCGTCCCTCGTGATCCTTTCTTGCGGGTTTTTGTACCCTCTTACAATTAATTCCTAAAATAATTATCCTAAGTCATTGATATTAAATTACCCTAAGATACTAACAGGAACTAATAAGGTCCTAAGCTATGGCTATAACTAATGCTAAGGAAGCCTAACCTAGGTGTCATTGAACTAATCTAAGGGAGACCATGGTTTGCTTGGATGGAAAGTTAGGAGAATGGGCGATGGCACAATTCCAAATGTGTACTGGGAGATTTAAATGAACCATTAAATGTTTGGTTACCACCAATTTTGGCCGAGGCATGGGTTATGAAGAAATGTGCTAAAAGACAACTCTGATAAGCTTGGGTAAAGGAAATGTTAACTATTAGTGTTAACTATTATTATTATTTGTAGGAATATCGGAGGCCACTGAAAATCTGAATGACATTAATGAGTCTTGAAAATTGAGTGAAAACCGCCTTGGAATTGACAAGATGGGTTTGGGGAAAAAGGAATGGTTTGGTTTTGTTTTGCATTCGGTTTTTTTTAGCTCCATGGATCTACATGTAGTATTTTCATTTTTCAAACTATCAGTTAGATTCTATTACAAATTAAATATTGTCATTGCATGGTGGAAATAATGGAAAAAATGTATTGTGGAAACTATAAAGGAAAGATGGGGGAATTTTAAGAAGATTTGGTTGGATTTTTTCGTGGAGATCTTTCAGTGGAAGCTTTGCAGAAAAGTTTGAAGCGTGGAAAAGAAATCAAGAGCACTACCAGGCACGAGAAGCTCTATCTCTTTAATATTTATTACTTTATTTAACAATTTCATAAAAAGAACTATGCTCTTCGTGAAATCACTTCTAAGATTTAGTTTCATGTTTGTGTGTTGTTTAATTTTCCTTGCTTCAGTGGTTTTAATGAAAGTTACTAGATTCTGGTTGTTAGAAACGACACTATTTTGTATGAAGTATGTTATAATTTGAAAATGGGTCTTAAAACGGGTTGGAAATGACTGTTTTTGCAATATATGAAACTGTGAATGATTGGTTAAATAGATATTGTGTTATATTGTGATACTGATAATATATCTCTTTTTATCTACAATATTTTGGTGTTAACTTATAGCACTGGGTTCAAGTCAAAGCCTTCTTGGAACTTTGTTGGTGATTCAGTTTGCCTACAGAATTGGGTATTGAGCAAAATAGTTATTTTTTTTTATTTCTCAATGTGTGACAAAGGCTCTTGTTTCAGGTTCTTTTGATTAATTGTTTTTGGTTATGAATTCATGTAACTTATATTTTTTATGTTATAAAACTTGGTGAAATCAAGCTTGACCCATTCTGGGTACTCACAACAGGGATGCCTGAAATCATTTTCAAGGTATAATGGAAAGGGGTGCTGGGTAAGTTTCCCATGTCCCTTTTTAGTGGTGTTTTACACCCTTCCCATGATGGTTTGTAATGGAAAGGGGTGACTAGTAAAAATTCTTGTCCCTTTTAGTTTAGTTTAGTTTTGTTAACTACCCTTCTCGGGTTGGCTTTAGTCTGGAGTTTCGTTTGGTTATCGAACATCCTAGGTCTTCATCTTATTACCTCTTGGGTTTCAATTTTATTTTATTTTAAAGGTTCTCTCGAATATTTGTTTGTTGATGAGTTTCGTCTGCTGGATGTCGATGTTTGGTATCTGATTCTTGTTTAAATTTTAGAGAAATTGTGGATACTGGGTCAACAGTTGTTCACATGAGCCATATTATTTAGTGACTGAAACTTGTTCTTTATTGAATTTTATCATTTTGCAAAACCTCTTAGTGGAGATTGTGCTCTTATTTCAAATTGGTTTTAAGTGAGATGGGAGCTGTGAATTTTGTTGTGATCATTTTTAAAGGGAATTATAAATCACTAAGTTTGGATACCTAAACATTAATAGGTGAAGGTAGTACTCTGCACATTTGAACTTTGTGTTGTTTGGGTTTTATCATCTTGTAATTTTTTTAGTGAGAGTTGTTTTGTGAATTCAACCGTTGGTTGAATCTTTGGTACTTGCGGTCTGGTTATAACCCTTTTATTGACTGGGTTGAATTGAATTGTGTTGATAAATTTTGATTAGATATATTTTTCGTTATGTACAACAAACCCTTATTGAGTTCTTATCTTTTATTCAAATTCATTTCAAATTTGGGATGGATTAACCCTCTTTTATAATGTATGGTGCGTATATTCGGTCCTATCGAGTATTTTATTTGTTTTAGTGACATCCTCTTATGGGATAGTGACAAGGATTTGGTTAGCGGGATTTATTGTGACAGTATTCTGTCCATGCCAAGTCATTCATGTTTATATATCAACCTCTTTTGGATTGGTGATGGGTAATTGGTTTGTAATAAAATGGAAAATTAAGGCTTGGTGAATTAATTCTATATTGATGAGGATTGATCATGAATTTTTATTAATTATCTTCTATAATAGTTGGTTGCAGTTTTAAATGTTATCATGTTTGAAATGATTATCATGACTGTAACATAGATGAAATTAATTTTGTTGGTTTACTTAACTTATTTTTGAGAAATTGGGTCTTAAAGTGTCTTAAAAGACTTCCTTTCTATTTCTGACATTGTGGCTTTTTGGGAAGACTTTTTAATTGTTCTTATTTTGAATACTTGGAATATTTTCATAACCAACATTGTTCCTTTTACAAAGTGGTTAGATAAAAGCATATTGTGTTAATGTTTTAGTACTTATCATGCTCAGTTATTGTGAACTGACTCATGTTAACAATTTTGTAGATGGACTTTGTGAAAAGTGAAAGGAAAAAGACTTATAAAAAGTTGCATTTGATTTATTAACGAAGTCATTTATTTTATTCAGATACTTAATGTAATTAAATTCTCTTGAAAGGAACTTGTTGGAAAAATTATGTGGGCATATCACATTAGTATTTTGTATTGCAGAGAAATGTTTTCTTAAAGTCTATGAAATACTTATTAATTACAGAATGAAGTGAATTCCTTTTCTGATAAATGAATTGTAGTATGAGTGGTTTGTGATAAATGGCTTATAGATGTTGCATATATGAATTAGATATGATTAATATTCCTAAAGTATTAACATACATGACTTAATAGTTATCTAAAGTATAATTTTTTGTTTGGTTGATAAACTATTTATTTGAACCAATTAATTAAGGGGTAATGGTTAGACTATGATGATTATAATATATAAACCCTTATTCGAAAATGGGAATAAGAATAGTATACTATAAAGATGGATGTGGCATTCTTATTGAATTTTTTTTCTTTATGTTTTCTGAATTAATGAAAAGGACATTAGTCCTTAATTAGGAAGAAGAAAATACTTCCTTATCATCATTAAATAAAAACCAAGTATGTTATCCTTATTTATGTGATAAATTATAGATCAATATTGTTGTTAGGCTGCATGCTCTACTTTATGGGAATGGTAATGGTAATTGGAAAGTGTATAAGAATTGTAAGATGGATTAAAATATATGAAAAAACTAAGAATAATTAATGATTTTTCAATCAGAATCATTTACATTGATAAAATTAAGCAAAAAGACTTAATGTTCTTACTTATTTGATTCTAAATGAGATTTAATGCTCAATGAAAATAATGGTTAAGGATTAAAGAGTTCATAAGTATGAGCACAACTTTTATCTTCATACCTTCAGATGGTGTAAAAGTGCATTTAAGATCCTTTCTTATTGGATAAAATGTAGATAATTAGTGGACCCCTAGGTTCGATGTGCAATTATTAATTAAACAAATAAATAAGCTGAAGGTTAATAAAATTTAATGAATCTTAAGTATGTCAATTCAATTAGAGGAACTTAGTAGGTTATTGTAGCATAGTTACTGCTGTAGAGTACCCTCTTAATGAAGGATGTCATTAGGAGGATACTGTGAAGCAGTCACTAGGCTTCAACATCCCACTCAGTTCATCTAGCTCAACTATCATAAGTGGAACTTCGTTTCATAGTCTTACTCTAAATTGAGATAGGCATATGGACAAGTGTAGACATCAACTCATCTTGAACTAGGGTAAATAAACACAATCAAATCGATGAGAGTTAATTTGAGTATGTATATTTATCCTTACTCACAATGAGTGGACTGTAACTCTAGTGTATGTGAGTTGTCCCTATTTAGTGTGAAACTCTGACTCAGATTTGGTTGAAATAATTCAAGGAAGACCAATATAGATAACAGACCGAGTGGGGTGAAAGAAATATTCCTTTCGTCGAGTATTCCATCTTAGAATGTAAACATGGTAAACACGTTTAGAAATTTGGCCAAAGTATTTCAAATTTCTTATTGCATTTTCTTATGTCACCTAGTCTAAGTTACAGGATTTCAAATGAGTATTAGTAATAGATACTCAGATAGGATTCTTAGATAGAACACTTGAGTGACCCATAATGGGTAAAGGAACCAAAGTATACATTGTATAGACAAGAACAAGTTAAACATGAGAGATCAGTGTAACACTGAGTCATTACTGCTGCATATGGGTTTCTATTATGAGATGGAATGACAATGGAATGTGTATTTTGAATTGTATGAATTTAGAATAGAGAACATTATGTATTTTTTTTATTATTTCTAAGTGATAAAACTGGATGTTACATTTTTGTATTAGAGCCGAGGGTTGCAGCTCTTGGGCCTATTGAGTCCATATATGATAAAAATAAATTTATTATTAACAAAAAATGGTTAAAACAAGGGGAGGTGCTGCAAATAATCCACCTTCAGGTGGAGAGAAAACTACCACAAAAAAACTTGATGAGATTCTTGCTGCCCTATTGGACATAAGAGATCGTCTTGTTGGGCAACGAAGAGGAGGAAGATGACGATAATAATAACAATCGGCCACCTCTAGAAAATAATGCCAATGGTGGAAATTTGGGCATTGGTAATGAGAATGCAATAATTAACAATGCTGCAAATGCCAATTATAACACTGCAAATGCAAATGCAAATGCACCTAATCTGATTGAAAATAAAAAGGAAAGATTGATAGTTGAACTTACTAATGACATAAAAAGAATAAGTCGACCAAAATTTTAAGGCACTACATTGGGGGATGAGGCTTAGAATTGGATAAGTGAAATGGATAAGTACTTTACAATAAGGAACTTCTCGAAAGAAACTAAGATAAAATGGGGAGCTTACCAGCTTTCCCATAAAGCACCCTCTAGGTGGGACAACCGTAAGGCTGGACTGAACATTGATGAAACATGAATTACATGGGTTCAATTTAAGGGATAATTTAGGAAACACTGGCTACCACAACTCTATTATGATAAAAAAATAGTAAATTTTCAAAATTTAGTATAAGAAAAATTAACTATAACTGAGTATTGGGAGAGGTTTACCAAACTTCTTAAGTATGTTACACAATATCAAATTGATGAAAATTTTAGGATACACAAGTTCATCATGGGGTTGAATCCTATCATTGGAGGAGAGATATATGTACACAACCCAACCACCATAGAAGGGGATGTAGAAAAATCCATAAGGCAAGAACAAACATTGAAGGAAATTTCTGTAGATAAAGAGGAAAATCGAAAGAGAATTACCAATTCTTCTTCGTCACTTGCACCTAAGAAGATGGCATGGAAAAAGTTTGGAGTTAATTTTTTTTTTGTGGCTGATAAAATTAAGAAAACAACAACAAATAAACCTACTACGAACAATAGAAATAATTTTGTAAAGAATAACTATAATAGACATAAAGCTTATGGAGGTCAAAATAATAATTTCAAGACCGGAAATAAGTTTGAGCCAAAAAGGGGACATGTTGGGGGTTGTTTTAACTGTGGTAAGGATCACTATGCAAATCAGTGCCCTCTAAAGAAAGATGATAGCAACCAGCAACATAAGATACATGTTGCGGTAGCTGATAAGCAAGCTAAAAAGCAAGTTACGCCCATATCTAAGTGCCAGGTAAATTATTTGGTATACCTGTTACTATGATTTTTGATAATGGTGCTACAAAATGTTTCATTTTTAATAAATTAGCTGCAAAATTAAAAATAAAATATGGAATAATGGAAAAATCTTAGACTATTCATTATGGTAATAATGTTGTCCATACTTTTAGTAAATGTCTGTTTGGAGCAGTTTTAGAATTACCAAGTTTTTCTACCAAAGTAACCATTTATGTTGCTCTTTTGGGGTCATATGATGTCATTATTGGTGTTAACTTGTTTGCTGAACATAAAGCAAAAATTGATTGTTTTGAAAAACACATTAGATGCCTTGATGATCTGCATAAAACAATAAACATTCAAGGGGTAAAATAAGAAATTTCAGTTAGGAAATTGTCAGCTATGCAACTTAAGAAGGCCAAAAATAAAGGTTGCACGTTGTATGCAGTAAAAATTTCTGAAACATCACAAGGAGATTGTATTTTCTTGGAAAAGTATTCGCTGTTAAGGGATTTCAGTGATGTGTTTCCGGAAGAACTACTTGGTCTTTCACCTAAACGAGAATTTGACTTCAAAATAGAAATCAAACCTGGAACTAAACCTATTTCCAAGGCACCTTACTGCATGACTGTAATTGAACTGCTATAATTTAAGGAAAATTTACAAGAACTATTGTCTAAAGGCTTGATAAGAACGAGTGTCTCGCCTTTAGGAGCACTGGTAATATTTGTGAAAAAAAGGATGCAACACTTAGACTTTGTATTGATTATCGAATGTTAAACAAAGCAACAATTAAAAAAAAATAACCTCTTCCTAGGATTGATGATCTGTTTGATTAGATGAGTGGTGCATCAGTTTATTCAAAGATAGATCTTCATTTTGGATATCATCAATTGAGAATTAAGGACGAATATATTCATAGAAAAACTTTTAGAACAAGGTATGGACATTATGAATTCACTGTTTTACCTTTTGGATTGACAAATGCACCCGTAACTTTCATGAATTTGATGAATAATGTCTTTTAAGAATACTTGGGCAAGTTTTTACTTGTTTTCTTGGATGATATTCTTATAATTCTAAGAGCATTGAGGAGCATTTGAGAATTGTACTTGAGATTTTGAGAAAGAGAAAATTGTATGGTAAGTTGTCCAAATGTTCTTTTTATGAAAAAAATTTGCATTATTTAGGACATGTCATAAGCAAAGAAGGAATAACAGTTGATCCATTAAATATTTCTGCCATAAACGAATGGCCTGCACCTAAAAATGTACATGAAGTTAGAAGCTTCATGGGGCTTGCCGGATATTACAGAAAATATGTTAAGGAATTTTCAAAAGTCACTGCCCCGATTAATTCATTACAAAAGAAAGACAAAAAGTTTGCGTGGAGTGATAAATGCGAGTCAACATTAAAAAATCTAAAGGAACAAATAAATTCTACACCTATTTTGACTATTCTAGATCTAAATGGAAGCTTTACGATAGTAATAGATGCTTCCAGAGAAGGACTAAGAGGTATACTATTGCAATATGATCATGTTATAGCTTATAAGAGAAGGAAACTCAAGATACATGAGTTGAATTATACTCCCCATGACCTAGAGCTTTCTTCCATAGTTCATGAGCTTCAAGTATGGAGGAATTATCTCTTAGGTAGACCTTTTGAGTTAAAAACTTACCACCTTGGGCTGAAGTATATTTTCAGTCAGACAAATCTGAATGCAAGACATTGAAGATGGTTAGAGTTTTTGGCAGAATATGATTTTGACATAAGTAACATTAAAGCTAAAAAAATAGTGTTGAGATGCACTAATTTGTAGGAAACATATTTCCACACTTGTAACTTTGAGTTCACTCAGTTTAAGGATGAAGTAAAGAGTACCATGAATTTTGATTCATATTTTTAGCAAGTAAAAACAAAACTTGCTATAGATCCTAATGATATAAGATACAAAGGTTTTAACTTTGATAATGAAGGAATTTTAAGATATGGGAATCAAGTGTATCTACCCTTAGAAAATGAGTTAAGAAAAAAGTTAATGATGAAATTTTATAATTCACATTACTCAAGACATCCCGAAGTTACAAAAATGTTTGTTGATGTAAAACAACAATATTTTTGGAAAGGGATGAAGAAATACATAACTGATTTTGTTGCACATTTCCTGGAATGTCAGCAAGTTAAGGCTGAGCATATGCACCCACCTGGTTTATTGTATCCTTATAGCATACCAAAATATAAATGGAAAGTAATAAGTATGGATTTTGTTCAGGGGTTGATGTATAAGAATAAACATGATGTTATTTTATTTTTGGTTGAAAATCTAACAAAGGTAACACATTTTATCGCTGGTAATCTTAAGGATTATTTATCAGTTTTAGCAAAAATCTTTGTTCATGGAATTTTAAGATTACATGGAGTACCTGAATTGATTATATTTGATAGACACTCTATAATGACATCTTTTTTCTGAAAAATATTAAATGCAGCCTTAGGAACAAAACTAAAATTTAGTACCGCATACCATCTGGAAACAGATGGTCAAACAGAGAGAGTAAATCAGGTTATGGAAGATATGTTAAGAATGTACTGTATGGACCAACAATACAAATATGAAGAATACCTTCCTTTATTTGAATTTGTTTATAATAATACTTATCATTCCTCACTAAAAATGGCACCTTTCGAAGATTTATAAGGAAGGAAGTGAAAAACCCTAGTTAGTTGGGATAACATTGAAGATAGAGAGGTAATTGGACCTAAAATGCTTATTGAAATAAAATAGCAAGTGAAAGTAATTTGTGAACAATTAAAAGAAGTTGCTGGTAGGAAGAAAAGTTATGCAAATCTAAAAAGGGTGGATAAGAAGTTTGAACCTGGCATGAAAAGGTATTTTTAGGTTTCAAGCCAAAAAAGAGCTTGATTACCTTTGGTAAGGAAGCTAAATTATCACCTCATTTTGTGGGACCTTTTGATATTGTATAAGTGATTAGCCATGTAGCTTAACGCTTAGCATTACCTCCCACCTTGGCACAAATGCATGATGTTTTCCATATTTCTTTGCTTAAGAAATACGTTTCAGATTTATCACATGTATTAAATTGGGATTCATTTTAGGTCTAAGACCCATGAATAATCGTGGTTGAACCCATAAGAGTCCTGGAAACTCGCTAGTGATTCAGGCTTGCATTTTGGGGATCACTGGGGCATCCTATAGCATCTTAAGGATGCATCCTTCTATGTGATCTAATTACCATGTTTTGATAAAATTACTTAAGGTAATGTCTTTTGATTTTTGGTTTGGAACCTAATTAATCTAAATGCATTTGATTATTTACTTTACCCTTAATGTAAGTTAAGGTGGATATATTTTTAAAGGATATTAATTCCTAAAAGGATTATCCTAAGTCATTGATATCAAATTACCCTAAGCCAATAACAAAAATGATTAAGGTCCTAAGCTACAGTTATAACTAATGCTAAGGAAGCCTAACCTAGGTGGCATCAAACTAAGGTAAGGGAAACCGTGGTTAGCTTGGATGGTAAGTTAGGAGAATGGGTGGTGGCACCATTCCAAGGGAGATTTAAATGAACCATTAAATATTTGGTTACCGCCAATTTTGGCCGAGGCATGGGTGATGAAGAAATGTGCTAAAATACAACTCTGCTAAGCTTGGGTAAAGGAATTATTAACTGTTAGTGGTAACTAAATAATGGTCAAACATTGACAGGAATATGAGAGGCCACTGAAAATATAGATGACATTAATGAGTCTTGACCCTTGAACAAAAAACACCTAGGAATTGGCAAGATGGGTTTGGGGAAAAAGGAATGGTTTGGTTTTGTTTTGTATTTGGATTTTTTGAGCTCCATGGATCTGCATGTAGTATTTTCATTTTTTGAACTATAAGTTTGATTATGTTACAAATTAAATATTGCCATTGCATGGTGGAAATAATGGAAAAATTGTATTGTGGAAACTATAAAGTAAAGATGGGGAAATTTTCAGAAGATTTGGTTGGATTATTCAGTGGAGATATTTCAGTGGAAGTTTTGCAGGTAGTTTAAAGCGTGGAAACAAAATCAAGAGTAATACTAGACATGATAGGTTCTATCTCTTTAATATTTCTTTCTTTTTTTAACTATTTCATATAAAGAACTCTACTCTTCGTGAAATCGCTTCTGAGATTTGGTTTCATGTTTGTGTGTTGTTTGTTTTTCCTTTATTTTGTGGTTTTCATGAAAGTTATTGGGTTCTGGTTGTTAGAAAAGACACTCTATTGTATGAAGTTTGTTATACTTTGAAAATGGGTCTTAAAATGGTTTGGAAATGATTGTTTTTGTAAGATATGAAACTGTGAATGATTTTTTAAATGGATATTGTGCTATCTATGCTACTATTGATATATCTCCTTGTATCTACAATATTTTGGTGTTAAATTATAGCATTGGGAACAAGTCAAAGCCTTCCTAGAATTTTGTTGGTGATTCAATTTGCTTGTGGAACTGGGTATTGAGAAAAATAGTTATTTTTGTCGACTTCTCAATGCATGATACAAGATCTTGTTTCGGGTTTTTTTATCAATGGTTTTTGGTTATGAATTTGTGACTTCTCTTTTTGTTATAAAACTTGGTGAAATAATCTTGACCCATTATGCGTATAGACAACAGGGATGCCTTGAATTAATTTTGAAGGCATAATGGTGAGGGTGTCAAGTAAGTTTCATGTTTCCCTTTTTAGTGGTGTTTTACACCCTTCTTGAGCTAGCTTGTAATGGAAAGGGGTGACTGGTAAAGATTCATGTCCCTTTTAGTTGTGTTTTGTTTTGTTAACTACCCTTCTCGGGTTGGCTTTAGTCTAGATTTTTTTTTGGTTATTGACCATCCCAGGTCTTCATGTTATTAGCTCATGGGTTTCACTTTTGTTTTGTTTTAAATGTTCTCTCGAAGCTCTATTTTTTGATAAGTTTTGTGGGCTAGATGTCGATGTTTGGTATCTAATTTTTACTTATATTTTGGAGAATTTTTGGATACTGGGTCAATAGTTGTTTACAGGGGCTGTATTATTTGGTGACAGAAACTTGTTCTTTATTGAATTTTATCTTTTTGCAAAATGTCTCAGTGGAGACTGTGCTCATATTTTAAATTGGATTTAAGTGAGATGGGAGATGTGAATTTTTATGTGATCATTTTTTTAAGGGAATTATAAATCCCTAAGTCTAGATCCCTGAACATTAACAGGTGAAGGAAACACTCTATGCATTTAAACTTTTTTACTCTTAGGGTATTATCATCTTGTAAGTTTTTTGTGAGAGTTGTTTTGTGACTTCAACCATTGGTTGAATCTTTGGTGCTCGCGGTCTAGTTATAACCCTTTTGTTGAATGGGTTGAATTGAATTGTGTTGATAAATTTTGATTAAATCTCTATTTCATTATGTATAATAGACCCTTATTGAGTTCTTATCTTTTATTCAAATTCATTTTTAATTTTGGATTGATTAACCCTCATGTATAATGTACGGTGTGTAAATTGGGCCCTGTCGAGTCTTTCTTTGTTTTAATGACATCCTGTTATGGGATAGTGATAGGGATTTGGTTATCGAGATTTATTGTGATAGTATTATGTCCATGCCGAGTAATTCTTGTTTATATATCAACCACTTTTGGATTGGTGATAGGGAATTGGTTTGTAATAAAATGGAAAATTAAGGCTTGGTGAATTAATTCTATATTGACGAGGATTGATCATGATTTTTTATTAATTATCTTCTATAATAGTTGGCTGCAGTTTTAAATGTTATCATGACTGTAACATAGATGGAATTAATTTTTTTGGTTTACTTAAATTCTTTTATGAGCAATTGGGTCCTAAAGAGACATAAATTACTTCCTTTCTATTTATGACATTGTGGCTTTTTGGGCAGAATTTTTAATTTTTCTTATTTTGGATACTTGGAACATTTTCATAATCAACAATGTTCATTTTACGAAGTGGTTAGATAAAATCATATTGTGTTAATGTTTTATTTCTTATCATGCTTATTTTTTGTGAAGTGACTCATGTTAACAATTTTACAGATGGATTTCATGAAAAGTGAAAGGAGAAAGACTTATAAAAAGTTGCATTTGTTTTATTAATGAAGTCATTTATTTTATTCGGATACTTAATATATTGAAATGCTCTTGAAAGGAACTTGTTTGAAAAAATATGTGGGCATTTCACATTTCTATTTTGTACTGCAGAGAAATGTTTTCTTAAAATCTATGAAACACTTATTAAGTACGAAATGAAGTGAATTCTTTTTCTGATAAATGAATTGTTGTATGAGTGATTTGTGATAAATAGCTTATATATGCTACATATGTGAATTAGATATGATTAATATTCCTAAAATATTAACATACATGACTTAATAGTTATCTAAAGTACAAAGTTTTGTTTGGTTAATAAACTATTTATCTGATACAATTAATTAAGGGGTAATGGTTAGACTATGATGATTATAATATATAAACCCTTATTCGGAAATGGGTAAGAATAGTATACTATAAAGATGGATGTGGCATTTTTATTAAATTTATCCTCTTTATGTTTTCTGAATTAATAAAAAGGACATTAGTCCTTAATTAGAAATAAGAGAATACTTCCTTATCATCGTTAAATAAAAACCACTATATGTTATCCTTATTTATGTGATAAAGTATAGATCAATGTTGTTGTTGGGCTGCACGCTCTTTTTTATGGGATTGGTAATGGTAATTGGAAAGTGTATAAGAATTGTAGGATGGATTAAAATATATGAAAACACTAAGAATAATTAATAAGTTTTCAATCAAAATTGTTTACATTGATAAAATTAAGCAAAAAGACTTAATGTTCTTACTTATTTGATTCTAAATGAGATTTACTGCTCAATGAAAATAATGGTTAAGGATTAAAGAGTTCATAAGCATGAACGAAGATTTTATTGGCATACCTTCAAATGGTGTAAAAGTGCATTTAAGATCCTTTATTATTGGATCGATCGTACGTACTTACTGGACTCCTAGGTATGATGTGCAATTATTAATTAAACCAATTAATAGGCTAAAGGTTAATAATATTTAATGACTCTTAAGTATGTCAGCTCTGTTAGAGGAACTTAGTAGGTTATTGTAGCGTATTTGCTGCTGTAGAGTACCCTCTTAATGATGAATGTCATTACGAGGATAATGTGAAACAATCACTAGGCTTTAACAACCCACTCAGTTCATCTAGCTCAAATGTCATAAGTAGAAGTTTGGTTCATAGTTTTACTCTAAATTGAGATAGGCATATGGACAAGTGTAGATGTCAACTCATGTTGATCTAGGATAAATAAACACACTTGAATCGACGAGAGTTGATTTGAGTATGTCTATTTATCCTTAGTCACCATGAGTGGACTGTAACACTAGTGTATGTGAGATGTCATTTAGTGTGAAAATATGACTTATATTTGGTTGAAAAAAGTCAAGGAAGACCAATCTAGATAATAGATCGAGTGGGGTTAAAGACATATTCCTTTCGACAAGTATGCCTTCTTGGAATGTAAACATTGTAAACATGTTTAAAACTTTGGCCAAAGTATCGTAAACTGTTGGTTGTGTTGTATTAAGTCACCTAGTCTAAGTTGCGAGATTTCATATGAGTATCAGTAACAGATACTCAGATAGGATTGATAGAAAGAAAACTTGAGTGACCCATAAATGATAAAGGAACCAAATTATACATTATATAGATAAGAACAAGTTAAACATGAGCGATTGGTTTAATACCGAGTCATGGAATGAGAGATCAGTGTTACACCGAGTCATTACAGATGCATATGGTTTTCTATTATGAGATGGACTGACAATGGAATGTGTGTTATGAATTGTATGAATTTAAAACATAGAACATTATGCAAATTTTTTCCCTTGTTTCTAAGTCATAAAATTGGATGTTACATTTTGGTATCAGAGCCGAAGGTTGCATCTCTTGGGCCTTTTGAGTCCATATCTAATAAAAAAGTGATTTGTTGGTAACATAAAATGGTTAGAACAAGGGGAGGTACTAAAAATAATCCACCTCCAGGTGGAGAGTCAACTACCACAAAAAAACTTGATGAGATTCTTGTTGCTTTGTTGGACACAAGATATCATCTTGTTGTACTTGAACAACAAGTAATGGGAAATGAAGAGGAGGAAGATGATGCTGATAATAACAATCAGCCACCTCCAGAAAATAATGCCAATGCTAGAAATATGAGCATTAGTAATGAAAATGAAGAAAATAAAAATGCTAAAAATGCCAATAATAACGCTGCAAATGCAAATAAAAATGCACCTAATCTGCCTAAAAATAAAAAGGCAAGATTGACAGCTGAAAAAAAAGAATAAGTCCACCAAAGTTTGATGGAACTATATTGGGGGACGAGGCTGAGAATTGGCTCAGTGAAATGGAGAAGTAATTTGGAATAAGGAACTTCTCGGAAGAAACTAAGGTAGTATGGGGAGCTTACCAGCTTTCCCATGAAGCATCCTCCTGGTGGGACAACTGTAAGGATGAAATGAACATTGAAGAAAAAAACATTACATGAGATTTGTTTAAGGGATAATTTAGGCAATGTTGGCTACCTCAACTCTATTATGATAAAAAAAATGACAAATTTCAGAATTTAGTACAATGAAAATTAGCTGTAACTGAGTACTGGGAGAGGTTTACCAAACTTCTTAAGTATGTTCCACAATATCAACCTGACGAAAATTTTAGGATACTCAAGTTCATTATGGGGATGAATCTTGTCATTAGAGGAGAGGTAGATGAAAACAACCCAACCACCATGGAAGGGGTTGTAGAAAAAACCATAAAGCGAGAACAAAACATGAAGGCAATTTCTGCACATAAAGAGAAAAATCGAAAGAGAATTACCAACTCTTCTTTGTCACTTGCACCTAAGAAGGTGGCATAGAAACAATTTGGAGTTAAAAACAAGTTTTTGGCTGATAAAAATAAGAAAACAATAGCAAATAAAATTACTGCGAATAATATAAACAATTTTTTAAAGAATAATTATAATGGACATAAAGCTTATGGAGGTCAAAACAAAAATTTCAAGATCGAAAATAAGTTTGAGCCAAAAACAGGATCCGTAGGGGGTTGTTTTAACTATGGTAAGGATCACTACTCAAATCAATTCCCTTTAAATAATGTAGCCAAATTAAGAACAAACCAAATATGCTGCAAATATTATGAACTCCAAAAGAAAATAGATCTCCTTCTTTGTTATCAAATAATGAATTACAATGTTTCCTAAATAGGAAAACAACTCCCAATTCGAGTTGCCAAGTAAACTCTAGCTAACTCTAACTAAATCTACTCTAGGTGGCGGAAATTACTATTTTTAGCAGTTTACTAGAACCTGCTATTCTTAGTAAGTTCGCATGCTTATTCCTACGGGCACAGAAATTGCCACGCATCTTCTACATCCCTAAATTAGAGGAATTTCCAACTTTCTAACTCATAATGCAATTAATAGACTAAAATTAACTAATGCTCAAAAATAGGAAAAAACTGAACTATAACTTAAATCCTAATTTTCAGCCTCAAGATGGTGGATTTAGGGCCCGAAAACATGTCGAAAACTTGCCCCAACTAGTAGGCCGGGTTGCCACTGTGTTCATCTCATCGAAACACGTGGTTTCAAAAAAAAACGGACTCAAATGGACACTTGAAGCTCAAGTTATGACCTTGTCAAGTTCCTGCTAGTTTTGGCGCATCATTCTCCCCTGCTTGAAAAAAAAGCAGCTCCTGCAAGTTGTCTTCTTCAAACTGTTTCCATTTATCTGCATCCAACTTCTAAATCTCCCACTCTGTGACCCAAGTATTGTCCTCTTGTTCCATTCCTTTCCAGTTTACCAAATATTTGTTATATTTCCCATTTCGTGTGTCCATTGTTTTCTTATCTAGAATCTGATCCACTTGTTCTTTCTTCTTCATCGGAACCTGTTGCCTCCAATCTACTACTTCATCAATAGAATCTACTTCTGCACCATCCCCATGAAAAGAATACAAATCTGAAACATTAAACACTGGAGAAATATCAAAATTCCTTGGCAATTCTACCTCATAAGCATTATCGTTTTTTTTTCATGATTTTACAGGGACCAATCTTTTTGTACTTCAGCTTGTTATAGGTTCCTCTTGGAAACCTTTCCTTCCACAGATATACCATAACCAACTCACCAATTGTAAATACCTTTCTCCGTTTGTGCACATATGCTATTTCTTTATACTTATCATTACTATTCTGCAGCTTCTTCCGCACTTCTTCCTGCAATTGTTGTATATGTTCAGAAAATGCTTCTGCATCATCACTGAATCTGCCATCAATTGGTAGTTGCACCAAATCTAACACCCCATTTGGATTACTCCCATACACAATTGAAAATGGAGACTTTCCCATGGATCTGTTTATGGAACTGTTATATGCAAACTCAGCTTGTGGTAATGCTAAGTCCCATTGTTTCGGCTTTTCCCCAACAATGCACCTTAACAGGTTTCCCAAACTCCTATTTACCACCTTTGTTTGCCCATCAGTCTGCAGATGATAGGCACTACTGAACTGTAGTTGAATTCCAAATTTCTTCTATAAAGTCCACCAGAAGTGACTTAAGAACCTGGTGTCCCTATCTGAAGTAATAGTTTTTGGAACACCATGCAAATGAACAACTTCTCTGAAAAATAAATCTGCGACGCATGTTGCATCACTTGTTTTCTTACAGGCAATAAAATGAACCATCTTAGAAAGCCTATCAACAACCACAAAAATGGAATCATTACCTCGTTGTGTTTTTGGTAATCCCAAAACAAAGTCCATACTCAAATCCATCCACAACCCTTTAGGAACAGGCAATGGCATATACAACCCTGTATTCTGTGCATGGCCTTTTGAGACTTGGAAAATTTGACATCTTTCCACATATCTTACCACATGTCTTTTCAACTTTGGCCAATAGTATTTGTCTGCTACCAAGGCTATCGTCTTATCTTTACCAAAATGCTCAGCTAACCCTCCGCTATACAGCTCTTTCACTATATTCTCTCTCATAGACCCAACTGGAATACATAGTTGGCGTCCCTTGAATAGGTAGCCATCCTGTAAAATATACTCATCCAGGACATCTCCTACATTGTCTGACAATGGACTAATTAGTCTTTCAACAATATCCTTGAAATCAGAATCATAAGAATACAAACCCTTTATTGCTTCAAAACCCACCACCTCATTTTCCATAGTGGTAAACAAAGTCACACACCTACTCAATGCATCTGCAACTTGATTCTGTTTTCCAGATTTATGTTTTAGAGAAAAAGTATATCCCTACAAAATGATACCCACTTTGCATGCCTACTATTCAACTTCTTTTGGGTATTCATATACTTCAGGGCTATGTGGTCTGTAAATAACACAAAATCCTTAGGCACTAAGTAATGCCTCCAATGCCTTAATGCTTGTACAATTGCATAAAATTCCACATCATAAGTAGAGTAGTTACTTCTTACCTCATTCAGTTTCTCACTAAAGAAAACTACTGGCTTTCCTCCTTGACTTAGAACAGCCCCAATACCCACATGTGAGGCGTACAATCAACCTCAAACACTTTATCAAAGTCTGGTAGTGCCAAAATGGGTTCCTCTGTCACATTCTTCTTCAAGAATTGAAAACTATCCTCAGCTGCCTTTGTCCCCAAAAACTCCCTTCCTTTTGTGCAATCTGTTATAGGAGCTACAATACTGCTGAAAATTTTAATAAATTTTCTGTAAAATGTTGCTAGACCATGAAAGCTCCTTACCTCTGTTATACTCCGTGGAGTAGGCCATTCAATAATTGCATTTATCTTTTCTGATTCCATCTATAACCCATCTGCTGAAATAATAAAGCCCAAGAATACCAAACTCTCTTGCATGAATTTGCACTTCTTCATATTTGCATAGAGTTTCTCTTTTCTTAACACTTCAAATACCAACCTTAGATGCCTCAAATGTTCTTCTTTAGTTTTACTAAAGATCAAGATATCATCAAAATAAACCACAACAAACTTACCATTATACTCCTGTAGCACGGTGTTCATCAATCTCATAAAAGTACTAGGTGCATTGGATAACCCGAATGGCATCACCAACCACTCATATAATCCATTTCCCGTCTTGAATGTTGTTTTCCATTCATCTCCTTCTCTGATTCGAATCTGATGATAACCACTTTGAAGATCAATCTTTGTGAAATACTTAGATCCAGCAAGCACATCCATCATATCATCAAGGTGAGGTATTGGGAACCGATACTTGATTGTAATTTTATTGATCTCTCTGCTATCCGTGCACATTCTCCATGTTCCATCCTTCTTTGGTGTTAATAAAGCTGGTGTTGCACATGGACTCATGCTCTCCCTTACGATCCCCTTTTGCACGAGCTCTGCCACTTGCCTATTCAACTCTGCATGCAATGTCGGGCTCATCCTATAAGCCGCTTGATTTGGGAGTGAAGACCCTAGAATCAAATCAATGTGGTGTTGAATATCTCTTTTGGGTGGTAATCCATCTGGTAGCTCATCAGGAATAACATCTAAAAATTCTTCTATTAATTCTAATGTTTCTATTGGTATTTGAGCACTTACAAGTTCATCCTTATTTTCAACTAGTGCATAACAAAAACCGGTTGCCTTTTCCTCCTTCACAAATTCCTTTTCAGAAAGCATATTTTCAGCCTTCCCCTCTTCTTTAAGAGGTAGCAAAACTATTTTTGTGCCATCCTTCCAGAAAGTATAAGTATTCTTTCCCCCATCATGAATAACTTTTCTATCAAATTGCCATGGTCTTCCTAGCAGCATATGACATGCATCCATAGGGATAACATCACACCAAATCTCATCCTTATAACTGTTCCCAATAGAAAAGCTTATTAAACATCTCTTATCAACAGTAACTTCATTACCCTTATTAAACCATGCAATACGATAAGGGTTAGGATTCTTCTCACAAGGCAGACCCAATTTATCAACCATCTCATTTGAAACCATGTTCTCAAAACTACCACCATCAATAATAACATTACATACCTTTCCTCCTGAAGTGCATCTTGTTTTGAAAATATTTGTACGCAGCCATGCATCCCCCTTGACCTCTTTTCTTGGAGCAATCATCGTCCTCTTGATCATCAAAGTTTCTCCAAAATCTGGTGGGATTTCAAGGTCCTGTTCATCTTCTACTTGCTCAGCTTCAACAAGATTTACTCTTGGAGCATCTCCTTTCCTTTTGTCATGTGTATAATTACGGGGGCATTCAAAAGCTCGATGCCCTTCTTCACGACATTTTTAACAAACAAATGGTCTTCATGGAGCCTCCCATCCTCTATCGCCAGCATATCCTCTGCCCCTAGGAAATCCTCTGCCTCTTTGTTGATTCTACAAATCTTGTCTCGTATCCTCTTGCTTTTCCAATCCATGAGATGATTCTCCCCTACCTTGGCTAAAACCATCTTGTCCCCAAAAGGAAGTTGAGGCCCCCCTATTCATTCCAGGTGATCTCCTAAAACTTTGACGATTTTGTTTTTCCTCAGCCTTTAAGGCTAATTGATAGGCATCCTCCATGCTTTTAACCCTATGCATATTTATCTCATCTTGAATAGAGACTTTTAATCCATTAACATACCTTGTAGCCATTTTTTCCTCAGTTTCTTCATGCTCTACACGAATGGAAAACTTATAGAACTCATCTGTGTATTCTTGCACTGTTTGTAAGTTCTGTCTGAGATTCTGAAACCTCCTGTAAAGGGTTTGTGCATAATCCTCAGGGAGAAATTTATCTTTCAGCTTCTTCTCCATCTTACTCCACGTCCTACTTCTTTCTTTCCCCTTTCTTGACCGTTCTTTCTATAGGTGATCCCACCATAACATAGCATGAACTTTCAATTTCGTGCATGCAAATTTTACCTTCTTTTCTTCTGACATAGTCTTCCACTCAAAAAAATTTCCCATGCTAGTCAACTAGTCTATTAGCTCCTCTTGTTTTAGACTATCACCATACTCTGAAACATCAACTCTTATCCCATCATTCTTTCCTTCTAATGCTCTAAGCATCCTTTCTTCAAAAGCTAATGGTGGTGCTTGCGTTTCCTCCTCTTCACAAACTTCTTCTTCATCTGTGTCATCTCCACCTGGATTTCCTCTCTGGGTTATCATTGCGGCAAGCGTAACAACTTGTCTCTACAGATCTTGCATATTTCTATTCATCTATGCAATACCGCCTCCTCTTCCTCTTCCTCTTCCTGCCATTTTTTTTTAAAATACTTCGAACTAGCTCTGATACGAGATAATGTAGCCAAATTAAGAACAAACCAGATATGCTGCAAATATTATGAACTCCAAAAGAAAATAGATCTCCTTCTTTGTTATCAAATAATGAATTACAATGTTTCCTAAATAGGAAAACAACTCCCAATTCAAGTTGCCAAGTAAACTCTAGCTAACTCTGACTAAATCTACTCTAGGTGGCGGAAATTACTATTTTTAGCAGTTTACTAGAACCTGCTATTCTTAGTAAGTTCACATGCTTATTCCTACGGGAACAGAAATTTCCATGCATCTTCTACATCCCTAAATTAGAGGAATTGCCAACTTTCTAACTCATAATGCAATTAATAGACTAAAATTAACTAATGCTCAAAAATAGGAAAAAACTGAACTATAACTTAAATCCTAATTTTTGGCCTCAAGATGGCAGATTTAGGGCCCGAAAATGTGTCAAAAACTTTCCCCAACTGGTAGGGTGAATTTCCGCTGCGTTCGTCTCATCGAAACACGTGGTTTCAAAAAAAAACGGACTCAAACGGACACTCGGAACTCAAGTTATGACCTTGTCAAGTTCCTACAAATTTTGGCGCATCACTAAAGAAAGATGATAGCAACCAACAACATAAGATACATGATGTAGTAGCTGATAAGTAAGCTAAAAAGTAAGTTACGCCCATAGAAGTGCCAGGTAAATTATTTAGTACACCTGTTACTATAATTTTTTATACTGGTGCTACATAATGTTTCATTTCTAATAAATTATCTGCAAAATTAAAAAGAAAATATGGAATAATGGAAAAATATTGGATTGTTCACTATGGTAATAATGGTATCCATACTGTTAGTAAATGTCTGTTTGGAGCAATTTTAGAATTATCAAGTTTTTCTACCAAAGTAGACCTTTATGTTGCTACTTTGGGATCATATGATGTCATTATTGGTGTTAAATGGATTACTACACATAAAAAAAATGTTGATTGTTTTGAAAAACACATTAGATGCCTTGATGATCTACAGAAAACAATAGACATTCATGGGGTAAAAAAAGAAATTTCAATTAGGAAATTGTCAGCTATGCAACTTAAGAACACCAAAAATAAGGGTTGCATGTTGTATGTAGTAAAAATTTCTAAAACAACAGAAGGAGATAGTAATTTCTTAAAAAAGTATCCGCTGTTAAGGGATTTCAGTGATGTGTTTCTGAAAGAAGTACCTGGTCTTTCGCCTAAATGAGAATTTGAATTCATAATAAAAATCAAACCTGGAATTGAACCTAGTTCCAAGGCACCTTACTGCATGACTAAAATTGAACTGGTATAACTTAAGGCACAGTTATAAGAAATGTTTTCTAAAGGCTTGGTAAGACTGAGTGTCTCGCATTGGGGAGCACCGGTAATCTTTAAAAAAAATGATGGAACACTTAGAATTTGTATTGAATATCGAATTTTAAACAAAGAAACAATAAAAAATAGATATCCTCTTCCTAGGATTGATTATATGTTTGATCAGATGTGTGGTGCATCAATTTATTCAAAGATAGATCTTTGTTTTGGATATCATTAATTGAGAATTAAGGATGAATATATTCATATAACAACTTTTAGAACAAGGTATGGACATTATGAATTCATTGTTTTACCTTTCTGTTTGACAAATGCACCTGTAACTTTCATGAATTTGATGAATAATATCTTTCAAGAATACTTGGACAAGTTTGTACTTGTTTTCTTGGATGATATTCTTATCTATTCTAAGAACATTAAGGAGCACAAGGAGCATTTGAGTATTGTACTTGAGATTTTGAGAAAGAGAAAATTGTATGGTAAGTTGTCCAATGGTTCTTTTTATGAAACAAAAATGCATTATTTACGACATGTCATAAGTAAATATGGAATAACAATTGATCCATCCAAGGTTGCTACCATAACTGAATGGCCTACATCTAAAAATGTACATAAATTTAGAATCTTCATTGGGCTTGACAGATATTACAAAAAAATTGTTAAGGACTTTTCAAAATTTGCTGCCCCGATTACTTCGTTACAAAAGAAAGACAAAAAAATTGTGTAGAGTGATAAATGTGAATCAACATTTAAAAATATGAAGGAACATCTAAATTTTGTACCTATTTTTACTATTCCATATCCAAATGGAAGCTTTACGGTAGTAACAGATGCTTCCGAAGAAGGACTAGGAGGTATATTGTTGAAAAATGATCATGTTATGGCTTATGAGAGTAGGAAAATCAAGATACATGAGTTGAATTATGCTCCCCACGACCTATAGCTTGATGCCATAGTACATGCACTTCAAGTATGGAGGCATTATCTCTTAGGTAGACCTTTTGAGTTAAAAACTAACCACCTTGGGCTGAAGTATATTTTCAGTCAGCCAAATCTGAATGCAAGACATTGAAGCTGGTTAGAGTTTTTAGAAGAATGTGATTTTGACATAAGTTAGATTAAAGGTAAAGAACAAAGAGTGACATATGCACTAATTCATAGGAAAAATATTTCTGCACTTGTAACTTTGAGAACTCAGTTTAAGGCTGAAGTAAATAGTACCATGAATTCTGATTCATATTTTCAACAAGTAAAAATAACACTTACTGCAGATCCTAATGATACAAGATACAAAGGTTTTAACTTTGATAATGAATGAATTTTAAGATATGATAATCGAGTGTATGTACCCTCAAAAAATGAGTTAGGAAAAAGTTAATAATGCAATTTCATAATTCACATTATTCAGGACATCTCGGAGTTACAAAAATGCTTTCTAATGTAAAACAACAATATTTTTGGAAAGGGATGAAGAAAGAGATAAATAATTTTGTTGCATATTGCCTTGAATGTCAGCGAGTTAAGGCTGAGCATATGTACCTAGTTGGTTTACTGTATCCTCATTGGATAATAATAAGTATGGATTTTGTTTAGGGGCTGCGTATGTATAAGAATAAGAATGATGTTTTTTTAGTTGTGGTTGACAAATTAACAAAGGAAACACATTTTATCACTGGTAATCTTAAGGATTATTCACCATTTTTAGCAAAAATATTTTTGCATGAAATTTTAAGATTACATGGAGTACCTAAATTGATTATATCTGATAGAGACCCTAAAATGACATCCCGTTTGTAGAAAACACTAAATGCAGCCTTATGAACAAAACTAAATTTTAGTTTTGCATACCATCCAGAAGCAAATGTTCAAACAGAGAGAGTAAATTAGGTTATGGAAGATATGTTAAGAATGTACTGTATGGACTAGCAGTAAAAATGGGAAGAATACCTTCCTTTAGTTGAATTTACTTATAATAATACTTATCATTCCTCTATAAAAATAGCACCTTT
Source organism: Taxus chinensis (assembly GCA_019776745.2). Lineage (NCBI taxonomy): Eukaryota > Viridiplantae > Streptophyta > Pinopsida > Cupressales > Taxaceae > Taxus > Taxus chinensis. The sequence continues at coordinate 60,268,466 of CM034152.1, read as the reverse complement.
CGAAGCATTATATGGAAGGAAGTGTAGAACCCCAATTAGTTGGGATAACATTGAAGATAGAGAGGTAATTGGACCTAAAATGGAATAATAAGTGAAAGTAATTCGTGAATGATTAAAAGAAGCTACTGATAGGTAGAAATGTTATGCAGATCTAAAAAGGGTGGATAGGAAGTTTGAACTCAATGAAAAGGTCTTTTTACGTATCAAGCCAAAAAAGAGCTCGATTACCTTTGGCAAGGCAGCTAAATTATCACCTCATTTTGTGGGACCTTTTGAGATTGTAGAAGTGATTAACCATGTAGCTTATCAATTAGCATTACCTCCCACCTTGACATGAATGCATGATGTTTTCTATATTTCTTTTCTTACAAAATAAATTTTAGATTTATCACATGTATTAAATTGGGATTCCTTTTAGGTCCAAGACCCATGAATAATCGTGGTTAAACCCATAAGCATGTTGGAAACTCACCAGTTGCACTTGTGAAATCGAAAAATTAGTTAATACAAGGTCCAGTGGGACCAATTTAATGAAGAAAGTGCAACATGGGAAAACCTTGAGAATATAAAAAACTACTTTTCCTCATCTGTTTGAATAGAATTAATTCTAATTTTTGTGATAATTAAATACTTTGATTGAAAACTATCTTTAATTTCTACCAATTTTGGGAAGGTACTATATTTTGCTAGTACTGGGAAAACAAATTTTGATGTTGTAATAAGTTATGAAAGACTTGAATTTCTGCAAATCTTTTTTTCTATTTGAAAATTGTGGATAGAATATTTATAATTATAATTACTTTTCTTGAATATGAATGTGGATTAAGTTAATCATTGAGACGATGATGCTTTTTAGAGGGGATGTATGTAATTCCTCTTCCATGGTTGATATCCTTGCTTGCTTCTATAACTGAAGTTACAAATTTTTATAGTTGATTCTTGTTTTGAAGGTGGTGTACTATTTAAAACTGATTAACCATGTTTGTTGTAGATGATATGTTTTATCTTCTAAAAATTAGATACAATCATACTATGGAAATTATGAATTGATATTGAGGTATTTCATATACTCTTTATACTGAACTTTGAAATACATTTTGTATACTGGTGAAGGAAATAAATTTAGTCTTATAAGAATATGCTAGTTCATTGTCTAATTTGGAATAAAGAACTACTTCTCAGTCTATTTCATTGCTAATTCAGGAATAGCTATACCTTGAATCAATTGCAGTGATCCAAGGAATGTTTATGATTACTATGATGTTTTAATCATTTTGTTAATCCAGGTCACCATATTCTATAGCTGAGATATCTTCATACTTAGGCTTGCATTTTGGGGATCACTGGGGCATCTTGTAGCATCTTAAGGATGCATCCTTCTATGTGATCTAATTACCATGTTTTGATAAAATTACTTAAGGTAATGTATTTTGATTTTTAACATGGAATCTGAATAATCTAAATGCATTTGATTATTTACTTTACCCTTAACCTAAGTTAAGGTGAATATATTTTTAAAGGATATTAATTACTATAAGGATTATCCTAAGTCATTGATATTAAATTACCCTAGGTGGCATCAAACTAACCTAAGGGAGACCGTGGTTAGCTTGGATGGAAAGTTAGGAGAATGGGTGGTGGCACCATTCTAAGGGCTTACTAGGAGATTTAAATGAACAATTAAATGTTTGGTTACCATCAATTTTGGCCGAGGCATGGGTTATGAAGAAATGTGCTAAAATAAAACTCTACTAAGCTTGGGTAAAGGAATTTCTAACTGTTAGTGGTAACTAAATAATGGGTTAGCATTAGCAAGAATATAAGAGGCCACTGGCAGTCTGATTAGCATTAACGAGTCTCCTTGAGTGAAAACCACCTAGGAATTGACAAGACAAGTTTAGGGAAAAAGGAATGGTTTGGTTTTGTTTTACATTTAGATTTTTTGAGCTCCCGCTGCAAGATATCCTCAGAATATCAGCTCCAAAAACTCATACAATGTTGAAGAAGTGTGGTGCACAATGTGGTCTGAATCCACTGCTCAATCATAGAACTCAACAAAAACTAACATTAGGCTTCACCAGAATAACTCCATGTAAGGAGACTGTCAATGGAGTGATGTCAAACATGAAAAAAAAAACACTAAACATAATTTGATCAACTACTTCAAATAGGTGTGCAACGATCCAAGAACAACGAAGGCAACAAGGCACGAACACGAGATACAAATAAATAGGAGTTCCACTATCCAAGAAAATCCAAGGTACCAAGGCAAGGACACAAAATCTGAAGAAACAAGATCAACTACTATAAATAGGTGTGTCATGATCCAATAACAATAACCAAGGCAACAAGGCAAGGACACGAGATCCAAATAAATATGATTGCCTTGTTGCCTTGGTTGTTCTTGGATCGTGGAAAACCTATTTGTAGCAGTTGATCAACTTATGTTTGGTGTTTTTTTACACTTTCGAAATCACTCCATTGAAAGTTTCCATGAATGGATCTATTCTAGTGAAGCCTAGTGTCAGTTGTTTTTGAGTTCTATAATTGAGCAGTGGATTCAGACCACCGTGCGCACCAAAATTGTTCTACATTGTACAAGTTTTTGGATCTGAGCTTCTTAGGATATCTTGCAACGGGATTTTTCTCTCTCTAATTTATTATTACTGGTTTTGGGTACCTTGCGGTGTTTGATTTTCCCATTTATTGTACGTGGGTACCTCATCATGACTTGTTGCCGGGACCCACCTTCTTTTTCACCCACCTAAGATATGCTTATGGGAGGGTGTTAGTGTAGGTTATTATTTATCCTTTTATTTATTTATCAGGATAATTCTTACACTTGTGTTAGTCCTACACTTGTTGGGTTAGCTTCCTATAAATATGTTTCATGTAATTCCCATTGTTAGTTTTCAATATATGTTCTTTTTAGCTTCCCCTAACCCTAGCTTAAGCTATCAGGACAACAAAAATGAAAGTTTAACTTTAATTTTGCAAATAAGGTATATGCTCCAAACCATCACCTCAAACTTGGCATACACTTTCTCCCTTTTCCTTGAAAATCTACATTTACGCTGTTTTTACTACCCATGCTTCCAAAAATCCTTAAAATCATCAAAATCAACCTTCATGACTGTATATGACTGTGTATATGAAAATTTACTATCTATTTATGAATAATTAATGAAAAAAATAAAAATAAATTAATCCATCTTTGAAACTTATCTGAAACCTCGCTTATTCACTATTTAAACCCTGTAAATGATTTCTTGTGCAAGAAAGTAGACTTCCATACAAGAAAACATGTAAAATTTATGAAGAACTTGTAAATCTTTCCTTCTAGAGGATTTCATACATCATTCTTAGTATGAGAAAAAATAAATAAACAAAAAAATCTTGATATACCTAGAAATTCATTCATCCCTCAAGCTAAACGATCAAGATAATGCATACAACACAATATTTCTTCTTTATTCATCATTTTCCAAACTTACAAAGGTTCTTTCAGTAGATAACCTACAAATTTTATAATATTTCTATGAAAAAATACAAAATCCCATGCATTATTAGGGTTTTCTCTACCTACTTACCCCCTCTTTTTCCTTTACCTCCTTTCTCTTTTTCATTTAAATACTTTTTTGTTTTTTCATATTACTTGGTAGTTAACAAAAATTACTACACCCTAATTAAGGTGGTGACCCAAATTGCACATGTGGGAGCTCATAAAGAGTTAAAAACCATGTATTTTATTCAAATTAGGCTTTAATAATTACTCCATAAATTTTCATGACATCACATGGAGTATATCATGAGAAACATTTGTTTAAACCCTCTTACAAATTCACATTTTCAGAAAGACAATTTTAGAGGGAAAACAAAATTTTAAATATTTACAAATAAAGGAGGGGAGATATGGGTTGGAACCCATTCCTAATAACCGTAAATGACCTCTAACACCCACTCAAACAAAATTTGTTTAAGAAAACCAAAATTTCCTTCTTAAAATTAATGCTCCTAAATTAGACGATGACATTTGGAAAGAGGAATCTATACGATTGACCCTATAGAAAACCTATATAAGGTATACTGATATTGGGAGAGAAGATGCATGTTTAGACTATATTGGATGTGCAATAGGGTTTTGCATAGTAAGATTCATGTCAGGTTCACAAGAGAGTATGACATGTAAAAGAGAGGTTCCTAATAAGTTCTCAATTGTAGGGATTTAATCTAAGACCAACCACATCGTATAGATACAAATGTGCTCAAGGAGAGATAATGTCATAAATATAGAGGATAATAGTCCTAAATCTAGGATAGCTATAGGTTTTCAATGCCTATAACCAAGATAAAGAAACATGTACTACAAGGATTTTAACATATAAAAGAGATAACCAAGGGGTGAATAAAGTTAAAGGGTGTAATAGTAATAAGAAAACACCATAGATCACTATAATATATAACAATTAATGACAAACACCAACAATAAACATGTACATACATACAAAATAAGAGACTAAAGAGAGTTAGAAATACTTACATGTAGCATGCATATGACCATTGATGCATAATCCTCCCCAAAGACAACAACACAGAAAATCACTATGGGTGGGGAAGGGGAATGCTCAACAAGAATATATTCATTCCTATGTCACTATGGTAGCCCAAATATAAGAGAGGTAATGTGCGACTAATTATCTAATTATCTAATACTCCCAAAGTTATCTAAATGTGCAAAATAGTATGAGAAAGAGTAATTATGTATAAATAGTACGTAAAAAGTGGTGTTATGGTGGTACTACTCAGAAAAATAAGGGGGAAATTTACTCGATGCTATCACCCATGAGTGATGGTGTCAATGTTGGGTGACACCCTAAGGTAAAATATTGAAAACATGAGGAATGGAGGTCAAGGAATAAATGACGATGCACAACGAAGGTCCAAAATGAATGAAAGTAAGGATAATAGCTTGAAATAAGAAGTAAGCATACATGACGGGGGGATAAACATAATGAGTGCAATGTGTGAAAAATTAGAAATAAGGCAAACACATGGTGACTGAGGATAATAGTGACATCTCTCAAATGTTTTAGTCTAACCTACATGACCAAGTTTTATCATACCCCAATCATAGTAGGCCCCTTAAGGAAGCTTCTCAGGAGGCGAATGTATCAAAAAACCCTGTACAAAAGAAATGGTTAGGAAACATCAACAATATGGTGTATATAGATGTGATGGAGAAAATAATAGTATACATAAAAAAATTAGGCTTTAATATGATTTGGATGAGAATTGGTCAGTAGTGTTAGAAGCACAATGGACTAATAGGGAGTGAATCAGTCCTACAAAACTTATTTCATTTACTATTCATCATTCATTATCATTTATACATCCATTTAATGAACCATGAGTCATTTGTGTGATTGGTTAAACATAGAAACAATCATTCATAGTAACAAGAACATTAGAGTACAAAAGAACACACAATATAAGTGGGAAACCCTTAATGGGAAGAAAAACTACTGAGACTCTGCTTATATTACACAAAGAAAATATATTTAGTGAAGAACCAACTTCATAAGGAACACCAACCCCTAGTTTAGTAGAGCTCCAACCCTACAAGGATCACTAACCCCTAAATTTAGTGAATCCCCCAATCCACAAGGATGCTAAAACCCCCCAAGATGAAAAAACACCAAATCAACCACATGATGATCATTCTATCTGATTTTTTTTCTACCACAGATAATGGAGATCTCTAATTCAAATCACACACTCATCTTCAGACCTTCTTTCACACAACTCGTTCTTTTTCTTCCTCTTGGGCTTGTCCTGGATCTAATCATTTGCACACATGATCTCTATCCTTCCTCAAGTAGTAAAAAAATATTTCAGCATTCATATCATGCAATAAAACCTGAAAAACTTTTCTTTGGGTCGCATTCTTCCCTCCAAAAGCATTAACACTCAAATGGACTCAAAACACTAGCTTTATATTCTTTTCTTCATCAAAACATGAGAGAGGCCAGTCCCTAATGATATTTTTGACCCACACAACATTATAAAATTAAAATAAACTCATTATAATGGTCAAATATGACCCATATAGGTCGGTCATGGGGTAAGTGCACCAAGTTGGGGGCCAAAAGGGGGTCTTAAGTGGATGTATTTTTTTGAAAAATAAAAAACTTCAACTTGTACGAGTTTTTAGAAATAGTTACACTCAAAATTGGAAGATGTTGTAGAAATATGAATCATAGCATTTTTAGTCTAGTTTCTAAGCTACTAAATTTTATTGAAAACATATAAGTTCAAGTGGGTTAAACAACTATAATACAAACATGTTCTCCTGCTTTTGTTAAAAAAAAATAATAGAGTGACTTTCATGCCCCCCACCATTTTTTGAGCACCATTTAGTATTTTTGAAAACCCTTTGGTAGAAAGATAGCTAGGAGCATCTAGTTTGTGTTAGAATTTTTAAAGATTTTTTTAGCGAATATTTTTTTATTTATGATTTTTCTAGTACAAAAATTTTATGTTTTGAAAAATAATGGAGCTCCGACCGTGCCCCCCTAACTACCTCAAAAAATATTGAAAATGATTTTTTTTTGTTTTTGAATATGTATAGAATTACAACTAGTTTGTGTTAGTATAATTGTTTTTCAATTTTGATCACCCCAAAAAAAGATACACCATGAAAGATAGACATATTTAAACTTCCAAAATTATCTATAAAAAGGCATAGTTAGAAAAAAAATAATATGGAAACCTTATATTAGTCAGAAAATTTGAAAAATTATATTTTTAGAAAGAAGAAACTTTGCTCTACGTCATGGTATAATTGTTTTTAAATGGATCAATTGTTTTATTTTGATTTATCATAGAGGAAGTGGCGTTTTTACATTTTCCTACAAAAACACGTTGTTTGCTATGTTTGTACAGGTCCATGCCTCAGGCTTGGGGATCCAATCCAGATCCTAAGCCTTAAGGCATGGCTTGGAAAAAGAGAAAACAAAAAATGCGTATGCGCTATTACGTGTACGCGTTCTGTATAGTGTAAGTTTTTCATTTATTATTATTTATATTTTATTATTTCTTATACTTTAAATTTATTTATGTAAATATAAGAAATTAGGGTCACTCTGCACCTTATGGAACTAGTCTCACAACTCCATTAGTCATGGTTTAGGAGATAGTTTTTATAGTATAATCTAGTTAGTACATAAGTAATTTCCAGGCTTTCAGCATTCAGCCTAAATATTTTAGCATTTAAATTCTACAATCGAAACCCTAAACCCTAAGTCTTAAACCCTAAACCTGAGACCCTAAACCTAAACCCTAAACCCTAAACCATGATCCCTAAACCCTAAAACTTAAACCATAAACCTTAAACCCTAAATCCTAAGCCCTAAACCTAATCCTTAAATATTCAGCCCTTACCCATGAGCCATAAACCCTAAACCTTGAGCCTTAAGCCCTAAACCATGAACCATGATCCTTAAATGTTAAACCCTAAACCCTAAAACCTGAAAACTAAATCCTAAACCCTAAACCCTAACCCATAAACCATAAAACCTAAACCCTAAACCCTAAACAATGAACCCTAAACCCTAAAGCCTGAGCCCTAAACCCTAAACCACAAGCCATAAATCCTAAACACTAAACCTTAAACCCTAAACTCTGTGACCTAAACCCTAAACTATAAACCCTAAAACCTAAAACCAAAATAATAAACCCTAAACCCTAAACACTAAATCCTAAACCCTAAACCCTGAGACATAAGCCCTAAAGTTTAAACACTAAATCCAGAGCCTTGAGCTCTAATCTCGAAACCTTAAACTAGTAACTCTGAACCCCGAACCTTAAGCCATAAACCATGACCCATGAACCCTAAACCCTAAACCCTAACCCATAAACCATAAACCCTAAACCTTAAGCCTTGAACCCTACACTCTAATCCTTGAGCCCTAAACCTTAAAACTTAAACCATGACCCCTGAGTCTTAAACCCTAAATATAGAGCCCCATGCTCTGACCCCTAAATCTTAAACCCGTAACTAACCCCTAAACCTTAAACCTGTAACTCTGAACCCCAAACCCTAAGTCATAAACCCTAAACCATGTACCCTAACCCCTAACCCCTAAACCTTGAGCCCTGAGCCCTAAACCATAAACCTTAAACCTTAAGCCCTAAACATTAAATCATAAAGGTCCCTAAACCCTAAACCCTAAACCCTAAAAACTAAATCATAAACTCTAAACCCTGACCCCTAAACCATAAACTCTAAACCCTAAGCACTAAATCCTAAACCCTAAACCCTAAACCTCAAACCCTAAAAACTAAATCATAAACCCTAAACCCTGACCCCTAAACCATAAACTCTAAACCCTAAGCACTAAATCCTAAACCCTTAGCCCTAAACCCTGAACCCTAAACCTTAAACCCTAAGCCCTAAGCCCTAAACACTAAACCCTAAAACCTAAACCATGAACTCTATGACCTAAACCCTTAGTTCCCTCAACCCTTAAACTGAGACCTAAACCCTAAATTATAAGTTACCCTAAACCCTAAAATAAAAATAATAAACCTTAAACCCTGAACACTAAAACCTAAACCCTAAACCCTAAACCCTAAATCCTTTACCCTAAACCTTGAACCCTGAGCCCTGATCCTTGATCCATAAACCCTAAACACTAAATCCAAAACCCTAAGCTCTAACCCCTAAACCTCATATATTTCCAGTAGGTCTCATGACTGAGTTCATTTTTTTAATATCTTAGGACCATATTTCCTAGTCTTGTGCCTAGAACCATCATTAAATCTACTTTTACAACTACCTTGTTTATGAGAGGTGGGCAGTTTCCTCCTTCAAAATATCAACATATGAAAGACATCAAATTTTGTTCCTATGAAGTTGATGAACCCTTTTAAGTTGAATACTTGATGCAGGAGCATCCTTACCAGTTAAAATAGATGAATAATAAACTATGTTTTATTTGTTTTTTTGTTTTATTGGTTTTGGTCAATTTGTCTTGTAAGGGGATGGAAAAACGGCTCCATGAGCTAAATAAGGCCAATTTGTTTTTTTTGGCTAAATTAGAGATTTTATTGGGATGGAGAGGAATAAAATAGGAGGGTGTGTTCCTCTCCTTGTTTCAGGGATTTTTTCTAAGTTTAGAGGATCAAGCCTAGGTGGGAAAAAGGGAGAAAATCAGGGAAGTGGGGATAGCAGTCTAAAGAAAGATGAAAATTTGTTTTTTTTTTTATGGTTGGAGATGTGATTCGGATGGAAGAGAGATAGAAAGAGGGATGTAATAAAAGGACAAATTCAGATGAAAATAAAGACAGTCATTTTCGTGCATTCTTTTAACTGTTATTTGTTTTTCTGAACATTTCATGGTGAACCCGTGTCAAGGCGTGGGAAGGAGAAAATTACAGTCGAGTTTTCCGGCTGCCTAACCGCCTGTAAAGGATGGAACGAGGGTAATCGACCCCCCTGAGCACCATAAGATCTTCTACAGGTCGTGAAGGAGTCGATTTGATGGTTTTAGGGCCGAATTTCTCCTGCTCTGGCCGTATCTAGGGCTCGACGGATCTTCCACGTTCCAGGGTCGAATCACTATATTCTTTGGAAATCCTGATGCTTAAACGGTCGCCTAACGTTTCCCAAAGGTGTAGAATGTAATTCGAACGACGGGTGTTATTTCCACCGACCCCTGTCACTCCAGCTCGTGCTGACCAGGGACAGTCGCGCGTCCATGTTTTTGAGACGTTTTTTTTGTCGATTGTCAAGAACAAAAGTGCTTACTAATACCTTGTATACGAGCAGCTTCATATTCTCCATGTTGAAATTGATAAAATGTGTTTAAGAATACCTGTCTATAAGCAATTTCATCCTCTCTATGCTGAAATCCTTCATGGTTCGGAGCAGGACAACCTCTGTCAGTTTTGAGAATGAACCCTGAAGATCATTGAGGTAATGGTGTATCAGATTTTCTTTGAATTTCTGTTCCATTAGTTTTATATTCATTGAACCAGTCCTAAGTTGAAATAGGACAGTGAAGGGGCAGTGGGAGGATATACTAAGAGACTAACTCTGGATCCCTACCTACACTGTGTAAGTCTAAAAAAATGGATTCCGGGATTGAGGGTTGGGATTACCTTACCTGTAGCACGAAAGAGTTTGACCTGGTCACTGGAATAGGACAGGACTTCAAGGCCTTGACTGTACAAAGAAGTGGCATTGGGCCTTATGGCCAATCTTGGGTGCTCTGAAGTCCTGATTTCCTCTAATATAGGTATAGTGTAATGTGTGTTAGATAAGAAGGAGTGAATGTTATACTACATGTACCAGTGTTTGCATTTTCGAGTAAGAGGAGTGTGATGGGTAGGACAGTGTTGAAATGATTGATGAAATTTTCTTGTATCGAGAAGGTTGATCAACCTTGAGACATATCAAGGACATCAGTGTGTTTCGTGGAAGCTGCAGATTTATACACCAATACTCTTTTTCAATAATAATAAGAATGGGTAATACACAAAACATTACAGCGACTGAAATAGTTTGCATGCAATGGGAATTTCCCTCCTTTAAAATATCAGTAGATGAAAGGCATCAAATTATGATGAGCCCTTGAATGTTCTTCCTATGAAGTAGATGAATCCTTTTTAGTTGAATACTCTTTTTCAATACTTATAAGAATGGGTAAGACATAGAACATTATAGTGACTTAATGGGTGAGCCTAATCCATGAGCCTTAAACCATAACCCCTAAACCCTAAACCTTGAACCTTAAACCCCAAACCCTGAACATTTTTCCCTAAATCTTGAACCCTTACCATTAAACCTTGAACCCTAACTCATAAACCCTAAACCCTAAATCCTCAACCCTAATACTTAAACCCTAAGCCCTAAACCCTACTCCCTGAGTGTTAAACCCTAAACCATATACCATAAAACCTAAGCACTAAGCCCTAAAATATAATCCCTAAAACCTAAACCCTAAAACCTAAACCCTAAGCCCTAAACCCTAAACCCTAAACCTTGAGCCCTAAACCTTAAGCCATAAACCCTTGGCCCTAAGCCCTAATCCCTAAGCCAAGAACCTAAACCTTGAACCCTCAAACATAAACTCTCAAACCTAAACCCTAAATATTAAACCCTCAACTCTCAACCCTCAACCCTAATCCCTATACCCTATACCCTAAACCTTGAGCCATAAATCCTAAACCCTCAACCTTGATCCCTAAACCCTAAACCTTGATCCCTAAACCCTAAACCCTAAATCCTAAACCCTTAACCCTTAATCCTTAACCATAAACCCTAAACTCTAAACCCTAAACCCTAAACCCTAAAATTTTAAATATGAGCCTTAAACACTAAACATTAAACCCTAAACTATAAACCTTGAGTCCTAAACCATGAGCCCTGAACCCTAAACCCTGAGCCCTAAACCCTAAATCATAAACCCTCACCCAAAGGAAAGTCCTAATAAGATCATTGAACATGTTTCAGTGTGTAGCGAATAATGTCTAAAGTGATCAATCGAATCATTTATTTTTGATGAGATACTACTTCCTATGAAGGCCTAACAAGGCATTTTGGCCATTATGTAGTTAATTGAACACCCTTCAGAACAAGCTAAAATGAGCTAGTTATGTCACCGAGCTATCAAGGACCATTATTTGTGAAGTATTAAGGCATTATTTGTCTCCATAAGAGAAATATGAGAAAAAACATGTATGAGAATCATGAATTTGATTCCATGAAAGGATGCTTTTAGAGCTAGGAAAGGTGAGGGGATGATCTCTATATGGAGCACCATGTTTCTAAGAATGAGAAATCATCTAAGTTCACTTGATGTAATTCACTTGGTACTATTCATAACAACTCATTCAACACCTAGTAGTGTTATCACCCATTAAGGAGGAGGCACATTACAATAACCTCATTTTGGCCATAGGACAAGAATCCCATTCAAGGAACAATCCTCTATCTACAAACTGAGGATCTCTTTTTAGAAAGAAGTAGACAAGCATCATAGAGTTGATTCATGCCCACTAAAGTGAATAATGGACCAAATTTAAAAATTGGTACCAATTCAAGCAGTGGTAGGGCGAAAATCCAATTTAGAAGGTCAAAAAACCTAAAAATGACTATATACTTTCCCAAAACAAAGACCGACTACAATATATATGCCCTGAAAGTTTTAGGTCCTTTGCTGAAATCTTGAAAATGAGTAAGTACTGACCAGATTAGATTTTGAAAAACTATCTTCTAAATTATAATTGTTCGAGATGTGGGACCACTTCCATCAGGTACAGAGTGACCCTAATTTTTTATATTTATGAAAATAAATTTAAATTATAAGATTTCTTTTATTATTTCTTAAAATCCTTTATTATTTCTTATACTTTTATTATTTCTTATACTTAAACATAATTTATTTTTGTAAGTATAAGACACCCAAAAACACATACATGGTCCATACTACTCAAAATGCGTACACGTTTTAACTTCCCTAAATCGCATACATTTTTTGTCTTATCTAAAATGCGTACGCATTTTGTCTTCTTTAAAAAGGCAACGTTTATAGGTTTGGTTAATTACCAAGCCAAGAAAAATTAATAAAAATGAACGCGTTTCATCTTTTTTCGGTTTTTTTTCACTTTTGGCCCCCCCCCCCCCCCACACAAACTTATGCACTACCAATGCCTAAACTTTCATACATGCATTAAAAATACTCAAAACCCATCACCTAGGATGAGAAAAATCCACTCATACAAAAAAGCATGCTTAGTTAGATCCCATATTCACACAATGTGTAATATAGAATAAAAAAAATCCCATGCATGGTTGTACATTTTATGGAACAATTAAATATTTATTAATATGGGCACCCACTGGCCATATCCTTCATAAAATAGTGTTTCGTACCCTGTATTTACCTTTGGGCCTCAAGATCACCCAAGATCAACTCAACATGGAATGTGACCACTCTATGTAACCACCTGACCTGTAAAATCACATAATGCATATATATCTCTTGAAACTCCACTATTCCCAAAACAAAAAAAATTTCCTTTCACCAAAACAAGCTGACCAAAAAGAAGTTTTGCACCAAATCAGCTTGTTACCACCTTTATACAACTTTCAAGACTAAAAATTCACTAAATAGGAAACAAAATTCATACCTATTCACTTTATAGGTGATAGAAAAATATTAACACATCCATCTCACGCATCAACCAACTCAAATTTAAGTAAAAAACAATCATCTCCTTAAATAAAAAACTTATTATTCTTCAAAAATCAACCTAAAAGATCCATCAAATCAACTAACCAAGGACATAAAACATATACAAGGTAAAAGATTATGAATAAAATTCTAAAACACATTTAACCTTCAAATTTAAGGGAAGGCATTTAAAACCAAAAACATCTCTACAACCTACCTCTTATTGCATTCTAGGACATCAAGAACTGAGTATGAGCCCAACTGCTCCATCACACCAAAATCCCACTTTCCAAGATTAACCAAAGCACGCGAACATAATTATTAAGATGTATAGTACTCAAAAATCCTTCACTAATAAGAAAAACGTCATATAAACCATCACTTACCTTATGACAGTCCAATTGCACCTGCTAGAGTAGGAATTCCCTTCAATCTGACCGTAAAAGAATGAGTCAAACACTTCTGCATAGCATATGTCAAATCTCAAAGTTTGAATACAATGGAAATACATCTAAACCATATTTAAAAAAATGAATAAGCTCCTTAATCTCATGGAGCTCAGACATGTCAGTTTCTACAAAGATGACTTTAACTGCCCCAAAAACTTTATCCATAAATAGGCACACTTTACCATTTTTAAGCCAAACAATGCCCGAAAACTCAAATTATGAAAATTAAAATTTAATTATAAGATTTCTTTTATTTTCTTACATCCTTTATTATTTCTTGTATACTTTATTATTTCTTATACTTAGAAACATAATTTTATTTTTGTAAGTATAAGACACCCAAAAACACATACATGGTCCATACTACTCAAAATGCGTACACGTTTTAACTTCCCTAAATCGCATACATTTTTTGTCTTATCTAAAATGCGTACGCATTTTGTCTTCTTTAAAATGCATACGTGTTATAGGTTTGGTAATTACCAAGCCAAGAAAATTAAAACGCATACGCGTTTCATCTTTTTTCGGTTTTTTTTCCACTTTTTGGCCCCCCAACTTTATGCACTTACCCCATGCCTAAAACCTTCATACATGCACTAAAAATACTCAAAACCCATCACTAGGATGAGAAAAATCCACTCATACAAAAAGCATGCTTAGTTAAGATCCCATATTCACCACACATGTGTAATATAGAATAAAAAAATCATGCATGGTTGTACATTTTCTTGGAACAATTAAATATTTCATAATATGGGCCCACTGGCCCATATCCTTCATAAAATAGTTGTTTCCAGTACCATGTATTTACCTTTGGGCCTCAAGATCACCCAAGATCAACTCAACTATGGAATTTGACCACTCTATGTAACCATCATGACCTGTAAATCACATCCATGCATATTATATCTCTTGAAACATCCAATAGTTCAAACCAAAACAAATTTCCTCTTCACCAAAACAAGCTGACCAAAAATAAGTTTTGCAAACTCAGCTAGTTTACACCTTTTATCCAACTTTCAAGACCTAAAAATTCCTTAAATAGGAACAAAATTCATACCTATTCACTTTATAGGTGATAGAAATTATTAACACATCCATCTCACGCCTCAACCAACTCAATATTTAAGTAAAAACAATCATCTCCTTAAATAAAAACTTTATTATTCTTCAAAAATCAACCTAAAATATCCATCAAATCAACTCACCAAGACATAAAACATATACAAAGGGAAATATATATGAATAAAATTTCTAAAACACATTTTAACTCCTTCCAAATCTAAGTGGAAGGCATTTAACCAAAAACATCTCTACAACCTATTTCTTATGCCTTCTAGGACTCAAGAACTGAGTATGAGCCCAACTTGCTCCATCACACCAAAAATCACTTCCAAGCTTAACCAAAGCATGGAACATAATTATTAATGATGTATAAGTACTCAAAAACCTTCACTAATAAAGAAAAACTCATAAACCATCACTTACCTTATGAAGTCACTTTGCACCTTGCTAGAGTAGGAATCCTTCAATCTTGACCGTCAAAGAATGAGTCAAAACTTCTGCATATCATATCAAAATCTCAAGTTTGATATACCAATGGAAATACATCTAAACCATATTTTAAAAAAATTGAATAAGCTCCTAATCCTCATGGAGCTCCTGAAATGTCAGTTTTACTACAAGATGCTTCTAACTGCCCCAAAAAACTTTATCCATAAATAGGGCACACTTTACCATTTTTAAGCCAAACAATGACCCGAAACTCAACTTACAAAATAAAAACAATGTTAATTTAATATTTACCTTCTTTAGGAAACTTCTCCTTAAACCGAACTTCTTTAGAAACAAGCATTTGCAAATGGGGCCCACAAATGGTCACATACTATAATATATATTTTTAGAAATCTGGAGGAGTCTTATACATCATCAAATCATAAATTTTGTAAAACCAATCAAAACTGGTCAGGTACAAGCAATCTTCGCCAAGTCACTCCTAGTTAGGGTTTAGTTAGGGTTTCAAACCACTTTAGCTTGATAATGATCGTTCATAAAAACGTGATGATAAAACCACCTAATTATTTTTGTTAAATATTCATAAATGAACTAAGAAGCTATGTAAAATATCTCAGGTCCCCATGTAAATCATACAATTAACAATGAGCACAAGAAGGTTTACATTTGCTTTACAAACACACTGTTACTTACCCAATTTTTCCAAAACTTGCATATCTTGCAATTCCCATGTTAGAATGACCTAAAATTTTTCATGAAGCATCATGAAAATATCCTCTAACTGTACATACTAAGCATATAGCACAAATATATTTCAAACTCTCTATCTAATCTCATTTACTTGTGCTTTCTTGTCTGTTTCCCATTGTTTGCTTCCCAATGACCTCATAAATGCATAAAAACATTGAATAATAACTGAAACACACCATAGATCTCAAGTAAACTTTCACCATTATTTTACCATGCTCCACCATCAGTGATTGGCTCCATTTCTCATACCTCCATACCAATCTGCATGCTCTATGACAAGAAACAAACCTAGAATGACCAGACTCAACCATGCCATCTCATGAACTAACCATGATGACCTTATGCAGATCCATAAACACCCATGAAACATCACACAAACCATTTTTACCTCATGAGAACACACAACCAACTCAAGATAGATCATACAGTGAATCAATTCACTAGATCATGTACCAGGACCTCCTAGAACTCACCAAATATTGGCACTACCGATATACCTTCATCTTTTACACATGAGTAACATCACATGGAGAATCATATGACCCCATGACACCATTTACCATCAATGGGGTTGGTATAAATGATAACACAAACACATAATGGACAACATGTATTATATACAATACAAGAAACCATGGAAAATCTACTACACCACTTGGCTCCATCCAAACAAAGAGACTAAAAAAATATGCAAGGAAACTATATACAAACTTACAAAGATGTATAGTTAATGATTTTTCAAATAAAAAATGTGGAAATGAGAGAATAAGTTCAAGCAAAAGGAAAAATAATTGATATCCGTGTTGGGTGATGTCACGTCATACTGCATGTATTTTTTGGGTTGGTTGTTTGTGACCCAATGGGAGATATAAGAAATTGATGCCATTGAATACGAGTTAATGAAAGAATATACATAATATGAAATAAAGATAGATAAATTTGGAGCTGATCAGAAAAGGTTGGTATAATTAGGGGATGAATATAAAAGAAAACAATTTGTAAGGTAGGAGACAATAAATGACATGGAAGAATATGGTATCTTGGTGCATGCACAAATGAAGAAGTTAGAGGAGGTGGCTGATCTAGAAATAGAGATCATGTCAATCATGTAATTATTGATTCCTTTTGTAATTATACAGTTAGCTATCCAAAATTCCTAATTATAAAAACATAACAAATATCCATTACAAAAATCAAGTAATGGAAAGAGTTTCAAAAGCGTATGACTACTTGATTTGTTAAGTATCAGTAGAAAGGGGTAAGTTAAGCCTTGTACAGGTAGAATAATTTTTTTTAATGATTCCTGCATCCCAAATCCAATAGGGAAATTCGAGTCAATGAATTTATTTACCTCCTTATTCAAGATGTATAAGTTCTATGTGGTTAATGGCGGACATTCCCTCGAAGCGGTGTTGAAAACAAATATGAAGAGCTAAGGTAGTGATTTTTTTTTTTGGAAAAGTATTCATCCCTTAGTTGTCTTGAGGATGATACAATCGGTGAAGTTTGTGAATGATGCTGGTTTGAGATGATCAAAATATATTAAGCATGGGCCACATAATGATACATAGTATATCGCGTGTTGGAGATATTTACACATCAAAGGAACTAGGCTTCATGGGTTAGGATAGAAGAAAATGCTTGTACAAAAGGCATGTACAATAGACATGACTATTTTTAATGAAGATAATGTGTGCAAATACAAGAGGACATGGTTGGTATGTAAGAGATAGAGTACAATGGGTGTATGTGTTGTGTTGTGTTGTGTGTGCGTGCGTGCATGTGTAGAGTGGAAGAGAGGTACGTACCTGAGATGATAAGGTAGATTAGTATAAATTAGTGAGGAAGATTGAGATAATGCATTAACATTTTATAATTTGGAGCATCCTACTATTTATTTGATATAAATATAACTAAAGAGAGAGTCGGAGTAGGATATTATGTCTATGCTCATTTTCCTTATCACCATGTTATGATATATATA
The DNA here is from genome assembly GCA_019776745.2 of Taxus chinensis. Taxonomy (NCBI): domain Eukaryota; kingdom Viridiplantae; phylum Streptophyta; class Pinopsida; order Cupressales; family Taxaceae; genus Taxus; species Taxus chinensis. Next base: position 60,250,530 of record CM034152.1, on the reverse strand, counting down.
TGCAAATATGTAAACTCACTTAAAAATTTTGTTTGTTGTTGTGTTAAGTGTTTATATCAAATATATCATATCCACCTCTCTGTGCATTAACTCTATGTAAACAAAAAAAACTTATTAAACTCACTAAAGAATATTGTTTATGTCAACAATATCAACTTATATGCCTATGGTGTCCACACTTATTAATACTCAACTTAAAGAAATATCACCTAATATATTGAATAACATACTTAACTAAAATTTAAATAAAAAATAATAATTATCTATTGGGAGCAACAAATGAACATTTAGATATTGAACATGAAGTTTCCTTCAATTCAACATTTGATTTTGTCAATGTGTGCCTTGAGATTCATTATTATAAATATGTTCAGAAGATTTTTTTGACCCTTCAAGGAGATATATGTATATAATCTATCTTAGATCGCATGGAGGAAGGTGATGGTGAAGAAAATGTAGAATTGGTTGGTTTTGGAGTTTTGACCTTTGGAATCGATTACATTAAAGATTTTTTAAAAATGAAAATAAACTTACATAGCTATTGGAATAGGAAAGATGAATTCAATCTTTTGGAATATTTGAATATACTTTGTATAAATATTTGGTCACTTTCGAAAGGGAAAAACACACCCCATTAAATTTAAGTGACGATATCATTTACAAAATTTGAGTTGAGCTAGTGGTACATAGAGGTAGGTGAAGGTGAAAATGTAGCACTTTAAATATTGTGTGTGTTAAGTGTTTATATCAAATATATCATATCCACCTCTCTGTGCATTAACTCTATGTAAACAAAAAAAACTTATTAAACTCACTAAAGAATATTGTTTATGTCAACAATATCAACTTATATGCCTATGGTGTCCACACTTATTAATACTCAACTTAAAGAATATCACCTAATATATTGAATAACATACTTAACTAAAATTTAAATAAAAAATAATAATTATCTATTGGGAGCAACAACATGAACATTTAGATATTGAACATGAAGTTTCCTTCAATTCAACATTTGATTTGTCAATGTGTGCCTTGAGATTCATATTATAAATATGTTCAGAAGATTTTTTTTGACCCTTCAAGGAGATATATGTATATAATCTATCTTAGATCGCATGGAGGAAGGTGATGGTGAAGAAAATGTAGAATTGGTTGGTTTTGGAGTTTTGACCTTTGGAATCGATTACATTAAAGATTTTTTAAAAATGAAAATAAACTTACATAGCTATTGGAATAGGAAAGATGAATTCAATCTTTTGGAATATTTGAATATACTTTGTATAAATATTTGGTCACTTTCGAAAGGGAAAAACACACCCCATTAAATTTAAGTGACGATATCATTTACAAAATTTGAGTTGAGCTAGTGGTACATAGAGGTAGGTGAAGGTGAAATGTAGCACTTTATAAATAAACCTTTAAAAATATTGGAATGTAAGGGGTATGTTTAATATTTTCACATATAGTTTTAATGTTTAGATAAGTTTTATTTTTGATAAAAATATGAAATAACATCTATACTACTAAAGATAAAACAATATAACTCTTCATATAAAAGGTTTGCATTGGAAAAACATGTCATAAAATTGTCTCGTGGTATGAGGTTATTTAAATCCCTAGGTTTTTACAAGATAAATATTAGTGATAGAATGGGACAATTATTCAATACATACAATCGTAGAAAATTGAAGAATATAACATATATTAAGACTAGTTAGGTATAATTAATTTTATGTAAGATATATTATAGAGATTTCCTGAATGTATTTATTTGAAAAATGCTAATAAATATCAATTCAAAGTTATTATTTGGATTTTACGTATATCACATTGATTAATAATTCTATTATTTTCTCTAAAAAATTGTACTAATTGGTGAAAATGGTACCAATCTAGCTACATCAATGTGTTGGACTTGGAAAGAAATGTATGATAGTAAAATGGAATTCAAATTTAAAGATGAAATTATATTGTGATGGCCAGGTAGACACAAAGTTTAATATCATTATTATTTGTTTATACATGAAAATTACAGCCTAACACCACCCCCATTGTAGAAAGCCTATCAATGTAATGATGCAAATAGTTAATAACCCATGTTAAAAAATTTAAGACCATTAACATTAACATAACTCAATTACTAAAAAATTAACATAATTAGTATAATAAAATAGAGAGAATAACATAAAATAGAGTAAAAAAGGAGCGTGGAAAGAAATTATAAAAACAAAAATTGAGTATTTAGAAGCTTAATCTTGTTGGATAGTATTATTAGTTTAATCAATTGAGCATCAAGAAATAAAAATTGGAGAAATTAAGGGGTGGATCGATATGCATGATATGATTTATATGTTAGTAAAAATATACAAATCAAAAAACAAAATAGACACCAGAAGAGGTAGCTACATATTATAAGTATCCATGATACATTCTATATATATATATATATATATATAATTCATGCACATGTAGCGACAACATGAGGAGGAGGTAGTGGAGTTTCCTTTGAAGGAAGGACACACAAATTAGAGGGATATTTTGAGGGGGATTCAGGGATATCTACCTATCTGGAACTTGTGTATTATCTTACAAAACTAGAGGAAAAATTATTTACCACTTGGGTGGCATGGTTCCAACCATTATAACACCTTGCATTGGTGATAACCATTGAGAAGATGAGAAAAACAATTGCTATGGGGTGGAAGGATTTAGTATGTCCACTAAGGAGAAGTGTACAAATGACCATGGATGGGTCAAAAAAATGATTGTGGAGTGACTCTTCTTATTCCTGTTGGCTAGATGTAGATAATTCAATAGAGGAATATTCGATGGGAATAAACTCATGGTGCATGGCATGTTTCCCCATGATTTAAAACCTCTTGCAAATGATGAAATTCAATAGATAGTTTCTCACCTTGTTCTTGGATCTAAAGTTGAACAATAAATATAACTATTATTTCATCAACAAGGTATTGCTGAGAGATAACATCATTATATAAGATAGAGAAATTTCTATATTTTTAGACTTAAAATAAAATAATATCTCTGAAAATTTTCCCAAAAAACTTTATGTGTGCTAGCCACTAAGAGTAATTCTTAAACAAATTTACTGTCTAATTGATGGGCTCATGATGGAAGGGATGGAACAGATAATGAATCCAACTATAGGCATATTTAGCACAATGACAAGCATGATTCATTTTAGGGGCGAATACTCATAAATTGGTGAATATTAAGATTTTGGAAATTTGAAATTGGCAAATTTTTTACCACCATATGAAAGTACGTTCACTATAATTTTATGGGTCCCAAATAAATTTGACCCTAATTTCACCTAAGTGTTTCCAGTAAGGGTTGACCAATGTTGGTATATTTTCCATTATATTATATTTAACTACTATATAGTTTTAAGTCACCATAATGTAGAAATAAAATATAATTACAAAATTCGTTAATTTTGAGATCTGGAGTTGAAGCCGAAGGTTAAATAGAATAAGATAACGAAAAAACTAAAAGCATAAGCCAAAAATCTGAAGGTATAAGTGAAAAAGGTAAGTGAAAAAGTTTGAATTGTTAAGGCATTTTTTCATAATTTTTACCAGATGACAACCGATATACATGATACCGCCCGATAATATGATTGCACAACACTAGATGGTAGCAACCTCATGTTATTGGATGGTAGAAAGGAGTTACCATTCAATGGAATATAAAAATAAAACCATGTGGTATTATGATATCATGTTCACATAACCTTGTTCGGTAGCTTAAGTCATGTTACCTTGTTATCATGTAGCATGATATTTATTTTTTACAATGTCTTGAATTTATTGTTTACATATTTTATTTTAAACTTAAATATTTTTGTCACATTATAGACTTCAAAATACCCATATGATGGCCCCTAGTGCAAATGAGAAAAGAGATCAAGGTAAAATCAAACGTGACATGGAAATTTCAAAATATTCTAGATAGCCCAAAGTAAAACCAGTGCCAATAGGTAATTTTGACTCTTACTTATTATGCTAATTTACTAAAAGATGCAATAAACAACTCAATTTATTTCAAATCCAGAAAACCCTACCAATGATGACTTTACTAGATGAATTTCATAATCAACAGAGTAATTTAATTCACATTAATAGCAGTGAAAATCCCAATTTCAATCAAACTCAAACTTCAGATAAAAATTCCAGATACAGACACCAGAAACATAAGAGTGGGAAGTGGACTTTAGGAAGGACTTATAAATTTGCATGGTCAGCCAAATATCCATTTATTGAATCTATTGAGATAGAAAACACTATTGATACTCCAACCAAATGTAGATGTACTATATGTAGTTGGAAACTATGAAAATACCACAAAATGCAATTGAAGTTGGACACAATAAAGAAGCATCGTGGAAAAGTATATGAGATGAAAAAGAAAGAAGATGGAACTGTAATAAAAAAATCTAGATGGAAAACCAAGGAAGAATGTTTACATATGGAATATGTAGCAAAATATTACAATCATCATAAACATCTTCAAGACCTTGTTGAGAAAGGTGGAACTATAAAGGATAAATTTGTAAAACCTGCTGATATAAGTCTTCAGAGAAAAATTATACAATTCCAAAAAAAAAATCACATTTAAAAAAAGGGCAGACCTATTTCAAATATCATTAATTATAATATATTCTTTTAATCTAATGGGTTTTGAAACATTCCAGCAACACACTGGTTAGATACCAGTGCTCAAGAAATGGAAAAGTGTATTGTAGAAATTGAAATAACTGATTTGAGAGAAAAGGTTGAAAATGTGAATTTTATCTCATTGTCGATTAATGATGTCACAACACTAGATGAAACATATTGGGTTTGTATGCATGTCTACACTTTAATTTTCAATAACCATTTGAGGGAAAATCATCTACTAGCAATGAACAAAATGATGGAGAATTGTAATTCTAAGAACCTCTGCAAACTAGTTATTTAAATTTTGAAAGAAATAATTAGTATGGACAATCATTAAATATCTACAAAGCTGATTTGTGTTGGAGATGATGGGGGAATATTTCATGCAAGGTCACAAAAATAGGCTTTGTGTTCACCTTCAAATAATTATTTCCTCGTACATGATACTTATTCACTGCATGGCTCATATAATGAATCTCGCTTAAGATATTTTAAGTAATTTTGAAAATGTTGCTAAAGTGGAAGAGCTTATACGCGATTTGTATTCATACATTTCAAGAAGTCCTAAAATATTTTTGGAATTTCCGAATTTTTTTGTTGGAATTAAAAATGGTAAAAAATTGTTGAAAGATGTTGACACAAGATTGATATTGTCGTATGATCTAACTTGCAGAATGTTTGAGGAATACATGTCATTAATAGGGCATATATTCAAGAATCATAAAGAATTTGACAAGGAAAATGATCTGTTATATCTCTTGAATGATTTGGATAAATTATTATCATTATGCAATATTTTACCAATGTTGAAGGAAATAAACAACTTGGTGAAACAAGCTCAAGTTAGATCTATATACAATGTCGATTTTATCAAATTAAGGAAACATGTATATATGATTTTGGATAACTTATATTCCATCCAAGACTGGTTTCAGAAGCCAATATTCAATAGATGGAAGGTTTTAACGGACACAAAATATGCCAAAAACTATTTAAAGTTCAATATCAATGGTCATATTTGTATCTCATTTGATGAAAAAAAAACCAATGCACACTTTCCAAATAGATCCTTATGTCCTAGGTTCTAATGTTGAGGCATTACCAGTGAAAACCCTTCTATTTGATGGTGCAGTATCTGATATAAGGAAAAAATGATAAATATATCTGAAACATTATCTTCTGAGATCAAATAATGATTTAATAATAGTGATATGCTTGGGGCCATGGGAGTTGTAAATCCTAATTTCTAGAATCCAATGGTAGTTAAGAACAAATAATTCAACTTTTTGTATAATACATATATAGACTAATGGATCACTTTTGAAAATATTAATATGTTTATGGAGGAAAATTGAATGGTATATTGAATAGAAAATTACTCATATCACAGTCAACACATTTTTCCTTGACAATGAGTTATCAATATAAGAATCTTATTGAACCAATAGAAAAGGGAGCTATCACACTAGTGTGGAGAAAGATGTATCACAGTAACATACTGAGGGAAACTATGAGTGAATACTTAAAAATATATTAACTCATATAGAAAATGATTTTTGGGTCAGTTGAGTATGAAATATTTTTCAATGCATTAACATTTGTTAAATCAAAACTTCACAAAAAATTGGACAAAAATATGGAAACTTGTTTGAGACTATATTTTTCAAGATATGGAATGGAGACATTTCCATATGAAAGAGAACTAACTATTTGGACATCCCTTGCATAACAGAGAGTTGTTAATCAAATATAGACTAATGGAGAATCATATTATAGTGAAATTGACTTAGACTCTGGTGGACCAATAATTGTACAAGATAAAATAAGTGATGAAGGACCATTCAGGATAGGGTTGTTTCAGTTACCAGAAAGTTGAACATTTTCATTTCTTGAAATATATAGATTATGACTCGTCATTTTGATTTAGTTATTTTTCCTTTACATATATTTTGTACATAATTTTGGAAATTTTAAATTGCTTCTATGCTTTTATAATGTTTGGAAATAACAGATAGTAACTAGTTGTACTAAATGCAAACTGGATAATGTAATTAAATTTAATTGCATTACTAGTAAAGTATGTTCAATATTTGATTTATCAATATCAAATCCACACGTGTTCACAAATATATTATAATCCATATGTCCCATCAAGATTCTGGGGATTAATAAAAACATAGGAGTCTAGAGATATTTTTTTATTTAATTTAACAGATTTGAAAATAAAATATAATTATAATCAGAATCTTTCTATACATGAAGAATCAACTATCAAGATTCAAGAGAAAAATGTACATTGTAAATCAATGTTTTCAATATTAAGTTAATACATGTTTGAAACTAAATTGTAAAATGTAAATCCATGTAATATTGAAAGAAAAATAATGTTTTCATTAGATAATAGATATGAGACAAATATAATGATTGACATCAAGATAATGTTTTCATTTGAAAAATACAATGATTTACACCAATACTTTTACTTCATTTGGATCCTTGTCCTTGAAAAAATTCTATAGCATCAACATTTGAACTATCTTTTATAACACCAAACTTGACTAATTATTTTACAACTGCATTACTATTTTCAATATTTTTTCTATCCTCACTAGCTACATCTCTTACTAAAAGGAGATTAGTATCCTCATTATTTTTTTCTTTAGTAGAATATCAGGATCCAGTCCATTCTCATTTATAGTAATTTGCAATATATTGTTATGCTTGTTTAACATAACAAGTTTCTATTTAAAGGTGATTCCACTGTGAACACTTTCTCTCACTTTTTTCAGGTGCTCATCCAACACCTACACTTCAGTCTTCAATGTTTGCTATTTTGCTTGCACGTAAAAAAACCATAGTTAGAAATTAGATAAAATATATAGTATAACAACATAAAATATAATCTTCAAAATATTAAGTACTGACCAAGGCCAAGTTTTTCTCAGAATTTGCAATAGTGATAAGTTTTTGTCTCTATTTCACTTATTGTAATAAAATTGTGCCTTGGAATTTAATTTTGCTAATCTATTAAGAATTATAGTTAAAACATTATCATTATTGTAAATGTTTTTGGTGAAAAAATTACCATATTGTGTTTGAGCAAGTAAAGCATCAATCGTCACCGGTTCATTTTTAATAAACGAATAAAGTTTTTCCATGTGTGAAAAATTATAATATATTTCATTAATTTCCTTTATATGAAATTTCAATATGATCTAACATATCCTCAGTTCCTTAATACCAGGAATGAAACTTTTCGTTAGAAGGGTTGTAGCATTATCAACCACAAGAATGTCAATCGAAAATATTGTTTTCTCATCATCATCCAAATTTTCCTCTGCAATGGGGGAAGGAGGATCTGAAGAATGTTGTTATGGCACTGAAAAATCCTTTTGTGTGGATTGAATAAGATATTCGCTATGTTTCCCTGCTAATACCATGTCGTAAAGGCTATCAAAACCAAGATACTCCTCATCCATATCTATATTATTTAAAACAAAAGTGCCCTTTTCAAAAGTTTGGGGAACCCGACACTTTAATTGTGCACTCTCATTCACGCTACCTATTTCATCTAACATGATGTGGAAGGGGAGGTGGGCACCCTTAAGCGCTGAGTAGTGGGGGTGGTCTCCTGAAAATGAAAGGTCCCAAAAATTTGGGGAATTTATCTCAAACAAGACACTGTATAATTGTGTGTCACCCTTCTCATTCCAGGGAACACTATCCTATTTCATCTACCATGATGTGGAAGGGGAGGTGGACATACTTTACTCCTTAAGCGCTGAGTAGTGGGGGTGGTCTCCTGAAAATGAGATTGAGGTCCCAAAAATTCTCAATAATTTAACAATATCAGTATGTTGTATTTATGAAGTCAAACAAGAGAACACAAAGAACTTAAGAGCATCAATAATTTAATAAATATTCCAGTATGTTGTATTTATGAAGTCAAACAAGAGAACACAGTAAGAACTTAAAAAGAATGAAATAAATATATATTTCTTACACTGTGACTGTTGTTATCCATAATCAATAGACAATGACACTAGATGGAAGGAGATTGGTGGTATGGAAAGCCCTAATTTTATGGAAAACCAGTTAAATTGAACGATAAAATCCTAAAAGAAAGACTAATATGAATAAAATTTAAATATATGATTTATTCATACATAAAATTAAAGGGCGAAGAACTTGTGCAGGCTGAATCTCCTATTGCTTAGGAATATAAATAGTGTTTTCAGTAGTAGACACCATGTGTTTAGGTGATGCACTGGATAAGGCTGAACATTAGAAAAATGACATATTTCATTGTCAAGACTCATATTATCAGTAGTCTATAAATTTTTTTAATAAAAATTAAAATGATTGTGCATTATGTATGAATTAAAACCTGGATTAGTCCTTAATATGTCTTCTGTCTTGGTTGTGGGTCGAGTCAAAAGAACCACACATCCATTTTCTTCTATTTCTAGGTTATTGGGTCCTAGTGACAACTATAAAGTCATCGGTCATGGCGAGATCAACCAAAAAATTCTCACCATACCCCTCAGGCCCAACAGGGTTATGTGTGCAAACTACCGCAATACGTCAAGTCAATGTTTTGCCTTCTTTGACCTATTAAAAAATAGATTACATATTTTTGTAGAATTGATTTAAAAATGATTATTTTTATGAAAATAACCAAGATAGAATGATTTTTAAACAAAATACTCACCAAATTTTGGTCCATATACATTGCATATTTTTCCATCTTCTCATGCAGAGTAGTTGTAATACATGTTGATTTCACTGTGTGAAAACCACCATAATATAAAGCTAGAATAAAAAAAGAAGAAGAAATAACTGCACTAGGATTCACAATGGCCTTATCAAGGTAAGAGTTAATCCTTGTTGTAAGATATGCACACCAATTGAATCTAACACCAGAAAGGGTTTAGATAAGGTAGTACTCTACCCACTGAGGAAAGTCAATGTATCTTCCCTGTAAAATGATGCGGACTTGAAAAAATTCCACCATGGCCAGGAGAAAGGGGTATTTGATTGATTGTGTGATAATACCTCTTTTGGAAGGATCATAAACCTCATCATCACCAACAAGCTTGTAATGAGACTCTAAAAATTTCTTTTTCTCATCAGGTAGAATGGTTTTTATGGATACAAGCAATGTGTTTTGATGGGGTAGCCCTGTTAGACAATGAATATCATCAAGGGTTATTTTTACGATTTTTTTTTGTGATGGTAATGCAACTGTGAAAGATCCATCAGAACTATTATTAAAATTCATTAAATTTTCTAACAACTTGGTTTATGTCTCATACCGAGGCATGTAAAGAATTCCATGGAATCCTTAGTTTTCGATCCAATCAGATTGACTCTTAATTTCTGGCTCTTCTAATAGTGGTATTAACTTTGGATACAATAGATTTATGTAAACAAAGGATAGATTGCTAATCGATTTTTTTTTGGTGCCATGGTTGATGATTCTTGAATATTGATATTTTGAAAAAGGGACGTTGGTAGATACCTGTATCAGTACTATGTACTTGTGATGTGAAGAGTTATTCATGTCATGTGTACCTAATACTGGAAGTGGACGAGGATCATATAACAAAGTGTTTGCAATAGTGACAGATGCTCTGAAAAAATATAGTCCAGAGAAACATTCAAGTGAAAATGGGAAAAAATGAACAGGGATGGGTATATATAGGTAAGGGCCCAAGTTGAGGATATGAACATGGATTCAGGAACGTTTGGTAACAATGGAATGTTACTGGGTGGAAACACTCACACGATACCGTGCGGCAATGCATTTAAATGAAATCGAACAACCCCTTTGTATTTATTGATGACATAATTATCTTGAGTTGTTACAGTCCAGAATTATGAATTCATAGACATCCAACAAGGTGTTAAAGATCTTGTATGCCAATAATCCTTGTATCACAAACCAAACAAAAAAAAATGTGTTATCGGGTGGCAACGTCCATGAACCTATCACACAAAAACTTGTTTTTGTTACTGACCGATAACAAAAACACGTTACCAATTGACAACTCAAAGTTTGTTGTCGTCTAGTAATTGATACATGTTACCATATGGTAACAAAGTTAAAAAATTGGATTATCCTCCATCTTGAAACCCTCCTTTCCAAGATTCGCCAACAATGCAAATAAAGTTTTTGGCACATTCGCCACCCATTATATAATAATGTTTTGGAGTGGGGGTCTTAAAATGAAGCTTGATGATAAGTAAAAATAAATGTTTGAATGTTTTTGAATGGGCACAAACATATCACTTAAGGCTAGAAATTCGGATATGTTTAAGATATTCCCCAAGTCTTTATGGACCAAAATATAAAGGAATTGAACAATTTTAGGTTCAACCTTAGAAATCTAAATATGATTGAGGAGAATAAGCCATGTCGTGGGAGAAGAATTCAAACTCCAATGAGAATAAGTTTTACCAAGGGATAGGGAAAAGGGTCCCATAAGATGATATGCCAATTTAGATGAGTAAGTTTTTAATGGAGTGTCAAAATTTCACCTCTAGTCCTATCACCAAGAAATAAGGTGTTGTAGTGTAAGATTTTGCAACATAAAATTTGATAATAGCTCCTAAATTCTCAAAAGGGAAACAAGGATGGAATAAATTTGAAATGTCACATAGGGAAAAAATAATAGAAATATTGATTTTTCAATAAACCCTAATAAAAAATAACAAGATGATTTCCTTCAATGTTATTACAACAATCCTTCAAAACAAAAATAACCAATTGCTGAAAAAGTAGTGATAAGCCCTTTAAATATATACATTTGAGTGAAAATATTAGATATGCATAAAATACATTTTTTTCTATTTTATTAGCAGGATGAAAATTAGTAAAAGTACATATAACCATATATAGGAAAAATGTGAAAATTATAGTCCAGTTGATTGGAGATGGTGTTTTGGGGAGAGTTCATCTATTCACATGCCCCATAATCTATTCCCAACATTACCACATACTGCAACAATCACCAATGGTTATGTTATCCTCTATGAGGGTAAAATTGACCCTTAGGATGAATTCAAATGAGGGTAAAAAACCTTCCCAAATGTTTTGTTCTAACCTAAGATGACACCCTACATTTAAACTTTGAAAATATGTTCAAAATGTGCCCTAGATGATGAATCTGAATTGAAACTAAAAATATTTGTTTGTATTTACAAATGAAACTCTTTGATGAAGTTAGCGCTAAATATTGAAGGGTTTTTTCCTCAAATATAATTATAATGGAGAGTTTTCATCCTCAAATGCAGAATTTGGAGAAATGGATCAAAACCTCAATGTAAAAAATATTATGGCCAAATGAGATGCCCAAAATACTACCATTGACCCCCTTTTATTAATTTTCATGGTACAAATTCTGAGAAAAGGTCCATAAGTGAGACATGCCATGTCTAATTTAGCATTTGGCATTTCTTTATTGACAAGTTAATTTTATTTTAATAATAAGATATACATTTATTTTATAATATAAAGTTACTTTTGGTAATTTAAATCACTTTATTAAAATAAAATATTTCCCTTGTAACACCCCCTTAAGCCTATGGGAAATAAAAATTAGGATAAGGGAAATTTTACAAATTAATTTTGAGAAGAGAAAATTATAATCCTCCCCTCCAAAAATTGTTTTCCCTTAAGAAATTGTAAGTTAGGATGCTCTAAAATTATCGCACCTTCCCATGTAGCATCCTTAAATAACAGATCCTTCTAATGAACTAAGTAATCCTATATGATCATTTTCCTTAGATTTATTTCTTAGACATCTATGATAGCTTTTTGGATTAAAATCAAATTTCCCTCATCATCTAAGGGAGGAAACTTAGTAGAATGGATAATATGTTTTCCTAATACCTTTTTTAGGAATGAAACATGGAAGACATTGTGTATCCAAATTTTCTCTAGCAGCTCTAGCTCATAAGGAAATGCTACCACTTTTCTCTTTACTCTATATGGTCCATAAAATCATGGATTGATATTTTCAAATCCACTTTGTTTGAGGGAATATTGTCTATATGGCTGCAATATTAGGAAATCCATGTCTCCCACCTCAAAATTCCTCTCAATCCTATGCTGGTTTGTATACAAATTTTTCTGATCTTTTACATGCTTGAGATTCTCCTTGAGAACCCTCAAGGTATCATGACTATGTTGGAAAAAATCCTCGGCCTCTGACACTCTACTATCTAAAATGAACAAGTCAATAAAAGAATGAGCACCATAACCGTATAATTCCTTAAAAGGAGACATAAAAATTATCATATAATATGAAGTAATGTAAGAATGCCCCCCATTTAGAGCCATTTGACCCAAGATGATTGCTTCCCCTCAACATAGTTCCTCTAGTAGACCTCAATCCATTTGTTCACTATTTATATTTTTCCATCCATTTGGGGATGATAAATAGTACCATGAGTCAATTATGTACCTATTATATGGAAAATTTCTTGCTAAAATAAAGTCATGAACTTTCTATCCCTATTACTTACAATATTTTTAGGCAAGATATGAAGTTTTAAAAATTATCTAAAGTATATATCAGACACTAGTGGTACATTGAACCTAGCTATAATATTGAAACAATGAGCATACTTAGTGAGCCAATAAACCACCACATAAAGAAAAATCTAGTGTTAAACTATGGGAAGTTCAGTGATGAATCAATTAAAATACTTTCACATTTCTAAGTTGGGATGGACAAGTTTTGTAAAAAAACATGCGATAAATTTCTGTTGAGACTTATTTTTTGGAAAATGATGCACTCCCAAATGTATTGAAGGACTTATCCCTTGATTCCTGTCTAAAAGAAATTTTCTCTCACTTTCTTATGCATTTTGAAATACCCTAAGTGACCAACCAAGGATGTGTCATGTATTTCCATCAAAATATTATGGTTCATCTTTGATTCTAATACAAAATGGATTCTATTTTTGTAGATAATGAGATCGTAAAATAATTCTTAACTATAATCCTATATTTTCCCTTCATGGAAAAAATTATTAAAATCATTCTTTTCATACTCAGTTGTTATAAAAATCATCCAATCAATTGTGATTCTAAACATGGAGCAAAGAATTGGTTTCCTTGACAAGGCCTGAAATAAAGTATTTTTTCCCATTAATATATTGAACATCAAATTCATAGACCCTAAGTTTACTCACCCATTTTTGTTTCCTATCATTCAAGTCCCTTTGGTTGAGGAAGAAATTCAGACTATTGTGATATGTTTTTATAAAAAAAAATCCAAAAATTAAGTACTGTCTAAATTTGGCCAATACATGCATGATGGACGATATTTCCTTATCATAAATGGATAAACCCCCACTCAATATATTTGAGTTTATAGATCTCCAAGGTTATGAGATGCACCTTTTACATCAAAAAATACCCAATAACTTCACTTGATGCATCAATTTCCTACACAATATGAATAGAAAAATATGGAATAACAAGTACTAGAAATGTTCTCATTACCATTTTTAGTTTGTGAAAGATAGTTTAGACTGATTTAGACAAGCTGAAAGATCCCTTCTTTTTTAAGTAAGTCAATGGGATAGCCACTTGTGAAAATCCGTTTATAAAACTTCTATAGTAACTGCAAAGTCCTAAAAATCCTATCAGTTGTGTCATGGTGGTAGGAGGAGGTCAATCTAATATGGTTTGGATCTTCTATTGGTCAACATGAACTACTTTGGCATTGATGACATGGTCAAGATATATAATTTCACTCATGCCAAACTCACACTTTGATTTCTTAGCAAAGAGAGATTGTTCTAAAATTTCCACCACTCTATCCATTTGTTTTAGATGTTCTTCCCATGTTTTACTATACACCAAAATGTTATCAAATAACACCAAGACAAACTTCATCAAATGCTTACTAAAAATAGGATTCATATAAGATTGGAACATAGATAGTGCATTAGTTAAATCAAAAGGCATGACAAGAAGCTCAAAATACCCAAAGTGACACGTAAAGGTCATGTTTTTAACATCTTCATCTCTTACCCATATTTAATGATAACCAATTATCAAATCAATCTTGTAAATGAATATAGATCCATACAATTCATCAATTAAATAACCAATATGAGGTTTGCGATACCTATTTCTAAGGGTATTCTTGTTCAACAATTGGTAGTGAATAAAAATCCTCATGGTTCCATCATTCTTCTTCACTAGGACAACTAAAGAAACAAAAGGACTAGAACTAGGCCCAACATGACCCATCTCTAGTAGCTCCTTGATTTCCTTTTTGATCTTCTCTTTTAATTCTCTCAAGTGGCAGTATGGATGATTAATAAATGGTTTGGTGTCGGGTTCCAACTCATTAATGTGTTGAAATCCTCTATTTGGTGGCAACCCATGGGGTATACTATTGAAAATTTGTCATGCTTATTAAATATGGTCTAATAATCCTTATGATACGACCGTTGTTCTGAAAATGGAGTTATAGTACTTATCAAACAATGTGCTTCCCATGAGACCCACCCCATACTTAAATCCCTCTCTATCCTTTTTTCAATGACCACTTGAGGAGATCCATTTGAATACCTCAAAGTAAAACCTCTTTACCATCCACTTTAAATTTTAGATCCACTGATCCGTAATCGAAAAGAAATTTCAAACACACTTTAAAATTTCTTTAAAATACTATTTTTTGGATTTAATTTTAATATTATGATTTTATATAATTTAATATTTGAATAAAAACTATGAGCTAATGGTGAGAATAAAGAAACTAGGAAAATACAGAGAAACATTGACACAATCCATTGATAATGGTGTTTGGCATGAATCCTACATCTTTGGGTTCATAATAATGGGACCGATCTATTAAAATAACCTCAAACACTTACAATTTTTGTGTATAAGGAAAATTTAGATCTTCCTAAACTGTCACAATGTTCTACCTGCAAAAATAACCCTGGTCTCCTTTGGAAAAGTTCCACAAAAATGCCTTAAACTCTCACAAAATCCCTCCAAGCCTTCATAGACATGAAGATTATCTTCTTCATATAGCAACTCCATTATTTTATAACATGTTCACCTCTTATAGCCCAATGATAGTCTATTTTTTTAGTATCCACGTGGTTAGGGGGTTGATCCCCCCAACCTCCACTAAAGCTTTGTTAACTATCTTGGGACTTAGTCCCACATTAATTGGATAAAGGATGGACGGTGTGTGTATAATTAGCTCAGACGGTATGCTAAGTTGGCTTTGTCCCACTTTTTTTTGACACCGCATTGTCGGACGGTGGATGTTTGGATATGTTGGGAGGTTTTTTGGTGAGGATTGAGCTAAGTATAGCTTGATGGGAGAGATGGAGGTGTCAGTGGGAGATAAGTGAGGGTGAGGTGGCTAAGTATGGAGTCAGTAGGAGTTGATATGGTGGACAGGATCCGAGTGGTGTGGGATATATAATGAGGTAGAAATTGAAATAGAGGCATGTCAGCTGATTTATTGAGCTAACTCTACAAGTCAAGATGATAGGTTAAAATCATGATAAATATGCATGGTAAAAATTCTTATAATGATTTACAATGCATGAACTTAATTCCACGTGCATAGTGTGGTAAATAAAAAATCCATTCAGATACAAAATCTTGATAATGGTAACATGAATAAATGGAGGCAAAGGCACCCCTCAACAAAAAGAGTGTGTCGACCATGGATGAGGCCCTCTAGCTAGCAAATAGTGTGGCCCATCTATATGATAATGAGTGTCAAAGTATGGAGGCAAAAAAATCCTTTTTATCCAATACCACATTGCCACTTGTTTCTGTTTGATTGGTTCACATGGAAAATGTGCATGTGTCCATGTCATCTTGAACCTGCGTGTAGTCCCATATTTTTCCAGATTGACCAAAATTTTAGTGTGCAATAAATTATGCATATTACCTTTGTTCAACATTCAATATACCACCAGAAAGATCTCGACCTGCTCTACGTAGTGAAACTAATTACAATAGATTTAGGGAATATCATAGACCAATGTTTCTTAGTAAAGATTCTTTGGATCACATATCTCCACAGAGAAACTTTTGGACCTCCAAAATTACTTTTAATTGGTAATGAGGTGAGGGTAATTTTCCTTCACCTTTACAATTCCCATCCATTTGGCCTTGTTAAGATGCATTCCCTTAAAACCCACATGAATAGATTCAACATCAACTCTTCACAAAGTTCTTACCTTCATGTCAAGAATGATATCTTCCTATAACTCATCCAAATACCCAGGAGAAAAATCATCAACATAATGTTTTAAAATGTTATCATCATGATCCATAATCATAAGAGGCTTATACAATTTCATATTTTCAACATTCACAATTGAATAAATATGCATGTAAAGAGGTAAATCTAACTGGAAAACATTATTAAAAAAATTTTCCAAGATTAAAAATGGACCATACCAAATGGGTTTTAACTTTTAACCTTCACCTGTCAGTATTTCCTTACTGATGTGAAGCCAAACTAAATCAACCACTTGGAATTTTTGATCAGTTTGATGTTTATCATGCCTAGCCTTGTATTTTGCTTGACTTTTCTCCAATTGTTCTCAAACAAACTGATGTACTGGTTATATATTCTACACAAAATTATTATATTTTTTAGTATTATTATGTCCATTAACAAAAAATTCTTGTCAAAAAGATAAATATAAAGGAGATTTATTCAGATAACCAAAACAAGCCTCAAAAGGAGACTTCATAGTAGAAGAATGAAGTGCACAGTTATAAGCATGATGCACATAATACAAATGTTCATCTGAAAACTTAGGATTTTTACCATAATAACATCTAAGAATATGTACCACTATGCGGTTTATGACCTCTGTTTGACCATAAGTCTGTGGATGAAAATACATAATTTTATTCAGCTTGGTGTCCATCAAATCACACAAAGTTGACTGAAATTCCCTAAGAAACCTGTAATCCCAATCAAAAATAATATAAGTGGGAAAATCAAAATGAAGCCATACATGCTAGAAGAATACGTGTGTAATACCTTCACCAATAATTTCCTTAGTACAAGGAATCAACATACACATTTTTCAAAATCTATCCACAACCACATATAAATAGTCATGTTTTCTCTATGACATGGGAAAGCCTCCTACAAAATCCATGGAAATACTTTCCCAAGGATGAGTAGGGATGAGAATAGGAGTGTAAATTCCTAAATTCCTATTGCTAGGCTTGCTAATGGCACAAAGAACACATCCCTTTATATATCTAGTAACATGCTCCTGCATACGAGGCCAATAACAATGTGTTTGTAAATGTGCAACTATTTTACCGACACCAAAATGACCAGATACAAGAGAAGTGTGAGCTTCCCTAATAATATGCACTCTTCCATCCCGCGAAATAAATAGTTTATCAAAATGATACAAGAGTCCATCATGAATATGATAATCCAATTCTCCTAATTGTTTACAACTCATCAAATCTTCATACACTTATTTAAAATTAGCATCATTAACATATTGTTCTTTGTAAATGTCACAAACTAGAGAACTATGTTGTAAAATAACAGATGTAACAACAATTTAATGTCTAGATAACATATCAACAAAATTATTTTGTATACATTTTTTATACCTGATCACGAGATGAAAATGTTGTAGGAAACCCATCTAATGGAATTGTCTAGACTATTGCAACTTGATCTGTGATTGGATATACTAGAGGGGATGATGATATTTATGAATTATTGTTTCCTTTCCCATCAATTAGTGTTTCCATTTTTCACACTGTAGACACTAAAATTAGGTCACACTCCCCTTTGGTCCCTCGACAAATAAATACCTTCACCTAGCCATGACCCCCTTCACCCCACTAATATTAATTTAATTAAATTAATGCATTATCCTCACTATATTTATTATTTAAATATATTGTTTGAATAAAATTCTACACATATAGTTCACTTAGACACCTCAGCAAGTTAACTCAACCTAAGACCTATTCTTAGGAAGTTCCCATAACTAACTAAGACTTACCCAAACCCTAAAAATCAATGTCTACATTCCCTCTAACCACATTCCCGCATGCTCACAAGTGGCTTTGAGTCTAATCCATAGATAACAACATGAGATCCAAGAAAATCAGGAGGATCTCTGTAAGTTTGGTAAAACCCAGGAAATCCCGCCTTGACCGACGTCGGTTACCCCTAACCATCGCCGGTTAACCCGGACCGCCGCCGGTTACCCTTTTAACCCCAAAACAACCTTATTCTCAAGGTTGGAAGTCAAAAAAGTTGGTAAAAACATTGGGAGAAAGTTGACGAGAAAGAACATATCTCAGAGAGATAATGCATCTTCAAAGAGCCAATTCTAGCAGAAACTCACATCCAGCAAGGGAGATTGAGCATCTTCTTCTGCACAACCATCTCAGCCACAGATGTGATCTATCCAAGCAAAGAAGAGTGTTGCATGAATCCCATGAAAAAGCTATTCTTCAGTTGGTGATCACTTGCAGCCCTCAAACCTATCATCAGATCACCTCCATCCATCACACACAAGCCTTTAGAAACAAAATCCAAGTAAGTACAATATCATACTTTCCTGGTTATTTCATTTCATCATTATTTTATAACCCATTGTTTATCTTTCTTCTTATTTACCTTCTCCAACATTTTCACCTCCATAGACCCATTGAAACCTCGTAAAAGTCCCACTTTCCGTCATCCAATACCTTGTCTCAACCAACCAAAATCCTTTATACAATCAAAAAGGAGACCAAAACCCATTTTGTGACATTTCTAGATCTCACAGTAACTAGCAGCTGGTTATACCTAACCACCATCAGTCACCCCTGACCGACATCTGTCTATATGTTTTCCCACACAACCTTAAACAGAGACCTACCCACCTAATCTTACCTCACCCTCACTTAAATGTGACCTACCCGAGACCTTTATCAGACCTGTAGAGACCCAGAACCTATCCCTTTGACCTTTGGATTCTATTCTAGCTTAGCCTGTTAGATTAGATCTATTTTCTTATTGTGTCTTTAAGTGAGATACCTAAATCATTTCAAAATAACAATAGGATTTAATTTGTTTACCGCATTAATTTGTTTAAAACAGTGGAGCTGACAGCCATCTAGGAAGTATCATGCTTCCCGGATCTAGCTCACGCTAGGCAGTTCACTGCCCATATTGTTTATTTCCTTTTGGTGGTCTTATTTTCATTACAGGTAGTTCCTTCTAGCCAAAAGGAAGCTCTCACGGTTAGCTGTGGATTTGGAAGTCATCTGCGAGCAACAATCCATCAACCGAAATTTGAGCAAGTATTCCTCCTATGCCCGTTACCCTATCTGTTTCGTAAACAATTCAAAGAAACAATCTAAGAAAAAGGTGAAACATTTTGGCACGCCCAGATGGGACCCATCCGGGGTTCCTTGCATTTCATTCATTCCTAGTAAAAATTTGTGTGTTTGTTTCCCTTCTAAAAAGCGTACATACTAATTTTCTTCCTTGGTAATCCACTCCTTCTTTCTATTTGCTCTAAAGGAAACTTTTATTTTGGTGTTCTTAAAAAGAATCACCTCTTCATGTTTTTTTTCATTGTAGTGAAAGAGCATCCCTCTTCCTCTTCATCTTATTGTGTCATCCAATTTCACATTTTCGATTTGGGTTTAAAACAATTGCATTCCATTTTGATTCATTGCATTAGCTCACATTAATTGAGGGAAACCTATATGCTAGAGGTCATGACCAGCTAATGGTTGACAAACCAATAGTAGAAAA
The DNA here is from genome assembly GCA_019776745.2 of Taxus chinensis. Lineage (NCBI taxonomy): Eukaryota > Viridiplantae > Streptophyta > Pinopsida > Cupressales > Taxaceae > Taxus > Taxus chinensis. Next base: position 60,230,048 of record CM034152.1, on the reverse strand, counting down.
GAACTTATATCTTTTCCTCTTTCTTTGATTCTTACCAAACCACACAAAATTTCAAAATACATACATTATTAAACAACATCTTACCTGGAAGAAGCTGTAGGTGATCACACAATCACGACACAGTGGGCACCTAGCTCGTTGCTCTGTCGAGTCATACTTCAGAGCGAAGCCCGCCCCCACCATAACATACCTGAAACCTCACCTTTTAGATATCCTTCTTTGTAGGAAGCCATCCTCACCAAAAACTCTATTTCACAATTCATGTGTCAGTCCCTAAAATAACATAAGCTACATGAACATAATAGAAAAAGGCACTCTTAGGATCACATTTTCTTAGAGTTTTTACTTGGCTTGCATTTTGAGGTGAAAGATCACGTTCATCACTTTTTTGTTCATCCTTGCATGCTCCTCATCATAGCTAGTGTATTACTAGCTTCACCTGAGTGTGCCTGGGCCATATCACCATCATTCCCAGAATTCTGGGTTTGATTCCACATCAAATTTTAATTCACAACCACTTTTTCTCATCACTGTTTCAATTTCACAGTAACCGTCATCAGTTACCTCTGACCGCCATCGGTTATACCCAACCGACATTGGTTCTAGGTTCTTTTGCTAACCTACTCAAAAGGACATTTTCACTTCACTTTCTTCCACTTTCCACAGTCTTTGTCACTGTCACTTTTTCCATTGAATTTTTACACATCCCCAGATTTGGCATTCTTGTCAGATCTTGCCTTCTGCCTCACTGTTTACTCACTGTCCATTTTCTACAGTGACCGGCAGTGGTTACCCATGACCGACGTCAGTTTTTCCCTAACCGGCATCAGTTAGCCTGTTTCATATTCCACCCACCATTTGTTACTTCATCCATTTTTTTATCACCAGATTCACATGTTCCTGTTGTTCTTTGTCTCATTTATAGAGAAGCAACTCTACCCGATCAATACCGGTTCACATGGTGTTGACCCGAAGACAAGCAAATGCCCTCATGTTCTATGCCAGTCGCCAACCACTCCCACCCAGCCCTTCACCACCTTCTATCTTATCACTGGCCATGGACCCCATCCAGCCTACTACTATGTAGTTATCGAAGATGAGGAGTTCACATGACTCCTTGACCAGAACCCTGCTCACCTTGTAGTTTTACCTCTCCCAATCATCCACTCGAGATGCCTTGGATTAGTTGATATGTGGCATGCCCATATCTATCCCATCGACTCTTGCAGCCACTTCCACATCGGCCCCATCGAGCTCCGCATGCTACCCACATCCATCTTACCCCCAGTCGTTTCACAGTTAGGTTCTATACCCGCTATGACTTTCGTGCATCTGTTACCTCTATGGTACCCATCACATCCACCATACCCTTGATGACTACCCCACACACAACCTCATCTGCCCCTAATGTCTCATACATACATATAGCTACATTATCACCTCCAGTCCCGGTGACCCCTACCACATTTCAGAACGTAGTTCTTCCCATTCCACAATCATTAGCCCCTATTGCCACTAGGGCTACCATAACCCTTCCACCCCCGTATACATACTACTAACAACCACATATTTCATCTATTATTCATTCCGGGTATGTACCCCCTATTTCACTATCTTCTTCTCCAACACATTATATGGCAACCCCATACCACTGGAATGCCACCCCCATTATATGCCCAAAACCAACCTCCTCACGCTATAGGAGGCATCCAATCATCACAACCCACCAATGACCTAATTAAATTGATGTTGGACAAGATGCAAACATTGGAGGCATCGGTTTCCGGCTCCCGCAACACTCTTACCTATGATGAGATTTGCAATGAGCCTATTCACCCATCCATTCTTATTCGTTCATACCCTGTGCATTGGGAAATGCCTAAATTCAACCGCTTCAATAGTAAGGAAGACCCACAACAACATTTGTGCTCGTTTAAACATGGGTGTTATCTGATTACTCATGATGATTCCTTACCTTTGAGAAAATTTCCCATGTCCCTTACTGGGCCAACATTAGATTGGTATAGTGGGTTACCTAAACACTCTCTATTTTCATTCAATCAGGTAGCCCAAGCTTTCTTGGATCATTTATCTATCAATATCGCTAAGAAGGTTACCATGACCAATCTATATTCCACATGTCAGTACGAGGACGAATCTATCACGGATTTTTTTGCTCGCTGGCACAACCTGATGAACCAACTTACCTTCCAATTGCCACAAATTAAACTCATCAAGCTCTTCACACTGAGCTTGTGCCAGACATATCTCCCTGACCTTGTAGGTCCAAACTTTCTAAACATTCGATGAGGCATTCACTATGGCATGAAAGTTAGAGATTCGGGCCATCGAAGACCGAAGAAAATCCAATTATGAAACAAGAATTCAGCATTCAAGTCGAATGAAACTTCTTCTTCTTCCAAACCACTAACCAATTATTCAAAGGATAAGGGTACCGCTAACACAGTGGTACTCAAGGCCGGCCTAGCACATCCATCCAACCAAGCTACACCCTCATCCAATTTATGACCTGTCCAGGCTTTTCGATTCAGACAAGAGTAGCGAAAATATACCCCAATTGGGGAACCTTACTCTTCTGTGTTAGAAAATCTTATCAAAGCTAGACACCATCACCCTTCCACCCATAAAACCACACACTTGGTTTTCATCCTGCTCGCCCCATGCCCATGTGGTATAAGGAACACAGATTTCTGTAACTATCACCGAGTGAAGGGTCATAGTGATGGCAACTGCATCACTTTTAAGAATATTGTCCAAGAAATGCTCGAGAAAGGTGATTTGACAGTGGATAATCCCAACACCACACCCAACCAAAATCTAAAAATCTTAAAAAAACCATTTCCCAGTCGTGCCCCTTCATCCAATCAAACGGATGAGACATCCACTCACGATACCCATACCCGTGAGGTTCACGCAATCTTTAACGAGGTACCTATCACTTGTCAATTACCTCACATCCCTTCCATAGAGGAAATCCTAGCCCGAAATCCTCCTCCCACATTGGAACCAACCGTCATTGTTCCTTCACCAATAGAAGAACACCTTTTATCTCCTACATCACCTACGGAGGAGTCTTTTGCTAATATTGAGACCATCTCACCCCTAGCTTCTCCACTTAGAGAACCTTTACCTACCATACCTCCTCAACCCATAGAGGAGCTCCCATTACCTCCTCCACCCACAGAGGAGCACCTATCTGTTCCTCCAATCCTAGAGGAACTCCCATCATCTCTTCCACCCATCATAGACCCGGTGGAGATACATTTTCCTCTTGGCGAGCATTCTTTATAAGCTACCCAACATCCAACAGACCTACTTTTAGTTCTCTTACCCACGGAAGCTGAAGCTAGCCGATTCCCCATCTCTAAGATGTATTTTACGGGAATTCCCATTAGGTCCTCACCAACTCCACCCACAAATGTGCCATTCTCACATTTAGCCGATCACTTGGATTATGTGGATAGGGCTTTATTATGGGGGCGTCTCTTACTCCCTATCTCAACACAGATGCAAAGATCCCTCTATGACACCTCCACTATCTACCCAAACATATTTCCACCCATCAAACCACATATAACCACTACTGTTACAACCCCTTCCACGATACCCGTTAGCACTCAGACCACACCTATAACCTGAACCACATCTAAACCCAAACCCATACCCACAACATTTTCCTTCACTAAAGCTATTACCACTTTAGGGGTCACCCCGACAACCAGCCTTACTCATCTGCCTATTAAACTGGATTTAGCTACATCCTCCAAAACCAATACCACACCTACTCCGACACCCAAACCAAAGAAACAAACTCATCAGCCTCATACCCCAACCGAACCAATCACACCCACACTCGTCCTGTCTACCTTAAGACCTCAGCTACCCAACAAGGTCAAGCACCCTTCACCCATCCATAAACTGATAACACAACTACCCATTCCTTCCTCACATACCTCTAACCTACCAGGGAACACAACACGACTTATACCCACACCTGTAGTCTCTTTGCCACCAATACCTCAAATACCTTCAGCGATTACTTCACTACCCACTACACTTCAGTCATTTTCCCTCACATCCCAAGCATGACCCATGTCATCTACCTTCACAGCACCCCCATTATCCCCGTGGGTAACTCACCCTCTTCCTCCATATGCTTTTCCTTCTAGACCTTGTACACCCACATCACCTTTACCCAAGAAGGTGCAACCTAAAGACAAAACCCCACAACCCCACAACAAGGTAGTCCAAAGAACCTGGCACCCTCCTACCCGTCCATCTACTATACCCCTACCCAAATGAACCCAACTGATACCTCAAACCACACTGGCACCTAAACCCATTGCTCAACCTGTTCCTACTCTTCCAAAAACAATTCCCAGACAACCAACCACACCTACACCCAAACCCACATTCACTTCCCATTGTGATCCACTAGCAGGGTCTTATGCCAAAATTTTAACCAACCTCCTCAAGACTTTTGTTATCACATTACCACAACTCCGACCTTACGAACCCCTTAAACCCAAGACAAAGGGGTTTGATGATACCAAAATTTACGCATACCATCGTGTGCCAGGGCATGATGTGGAGAACTACAAGGCCTTGAAAACTGTCCTTATCCAATTGTGTCCACCCGAAACCAACTTTGATGACGATGACCTTCTTGACAAGGTTCCTACTTCACCAACACCCATTCCCACACTGCCCACTCAACAACCACAATCTCCACCCTCACAGCTCCTAGAAATACACACAAAATTTGAAATTAACATGGTTCACATCAAAGAACTTACCATGCCACCACCCAAATGTCGTTGCACCCAACTGACCTCACATGGATTTTCTCCTCCAGTAGGTTTTTGCCCTTCATGTCATTATACCACTTACCCTACACCTTCTCCATTTGACAACTTCCCTCAAATCAACATGGTACATGTCACTACGCGTGTGCAAAATGGTAAATAAAAGGTAGCTGACCCACCAACCAATCCTATACCCAACATACCATCTGCACCCATACCTAAAATAACTATTCGCAGCCCCACATACCCCATTTCTAATGGCATCACACATCGCACCATGCTCAAACAACTACACCAATATCCCCTCAAAATGTTCTTATACGACCTCATCCAAACCTCAAAATCCCATCGTCAAGCTCTCATGGAGGTTCTTCAATCTATTGAGGTTTTACCCAATGACCCTACACCTGTAGCCTCCATTATCACACCCCATCATGTAGCCTCTCTCACCAAATTACCACCTTCATCCTCACCTCACCTTGTCCACCAAGTGGCCTCCCTTAGCTTCTCAAAGGAGGAGATCGCGCCATACCAAAATGATCTCTGTCCATATTGATGACATATGGGTACATCGTGTGATTATTGATGGAGGCACTAGCATTAACATCATTTCAACCCATGTATTTTCTCAAATGTGCATACCTGACAATTGCATGCATAAACATCCGGTCATGTTACGTTCGTTCAATGATGCCATCACTTCCACACTCAGCACTGTCATCCTTCACATCTGTGTGGGCCCCCGTATTGTTCCAGAATTATTTTACGTTTTGGAGGGGGAAGTCCAATATAACTTGTTGCTCGGTAGACCCTAGATCCATGTCATGGGTTGTGTTCCTTCCACTTTGCATCGGTGTGTAAAGTTTGAACACGAGGGACACACTTATACCATTCCAGCTGACCCATCACCTTTCAAAACATGCAACCTACTTTACCATCCCAATGATGTGCTCATACCTGTCAAGCCATTTACCTCCGCAACCACTACCGCTTCACCTACACATCCACCTACTACTACAGCCGCTGCTTTCACCGCACATACCTCCTCTATTCCTACCACTGTTATAACCTCCACATATGACCCAGTAGCTTCCCAATATGTTAACTCCACCTCTGCATCGAACTCCGACACATCATCCATACCAGCTACCCACATACCAACCACTGATCCCTTGGAAGGTGTTTTTCAACACCTTACTCTGGGGGAGTACCGCCTATATAGTGTCAACACATTCCTTACTCCACATGAGTATGGAATTCTTCAGCAACACCCTCGCTATGATCACCATATGGGTGAATGCCTCCTTTATGGTCCTCCTCATCTTCATACTGGTTTCACCTATGGGGGACTTGATACTACTACTTACACACCGGAACCACCATCACAAACCCACCCATTTTCCGCTGACTTCCAATCACTTACCAATCGCCATTTCGCTCACACCTTCTTGCACCACTGTGCATGGAAGGGTTTTGGTTTTGGATTTTACGAGCAAGGCCTCCATATCATTATTCCATGTACCACCCGCAAAAATAATGACCGTAGTGGTATCAGCTTCCCCAAACCTCCTACCAAACAAGCCCACATTGAACTCATTGAAGATCCTAGCCCTCCTCCACCTTCATCACCACCCTCACCGATGGAGTCGATGGATCCTGAATCTATCCCTCCTAATTTTTTTTTTTCATAAACACCATTTCTTTGGGGCCTTTAAATTATCAATGCGAAGGCGAGGCCCCTTCCACTCTCCCATTCCTATATCCTGAGATGATCGATGACGACACACCCACCATTAACATCATTAAATGTCAGGATGATGAATCCATACTCACCTACCTTGGTTCAGAAGACTCATATATTCATCAGTCGTTACTCTCTGAGATGCAAACCATGTTAAATGAATCGACTATCAAGATCAACATTCATATTCAGGATGACCCGCACATCCTAAAGATCAGACAATATTTATATGCTACTGAACAGGAAGCCATCACTTCTTTTCTTTGAGATCATCACCACGCTTTCACTTGGTCTTACACAGACATGCCTGGTATTGACCCCACCATAGCGGTCCACAATATTGTAATTGTTCCCAATGCAAAAAATATCAAACAAAAGCTGAGGAAAATGCACCCTCACATTGCTCTTCTCGTCAAAGAAGAACTTCAATGCCTTCTTTCCATTTCCTTCATCTTACCCATTGATTATCCTCATTGGATTTCTAACATTGTCCCTGTTACTAAAGCAACAGGGGGACTCCACATTTGCACAGACTTCCGTGACCTCAACCTCGCCTGCCCAAAGGACGACTTTCCCTTGCCTAGTATTGATCAACTGGTTGACCTAACCACCGGTCATGAGATGCTCTCACTCATGGATGGCTTCTCAGGCTATAAAAAATTTTTGCTTACCCCGGAAGATCAGCATAAGACCGCATTCATTACCCCTTGGGGAACCTTTTGCTATCGAGTCATGCCTTTTGGCCTTAAAAACGCTGGTGCTACATATCAACGTGCTATGACTTACATCTTCCATGATATCATGCATCACATATTGGAAGATTACGTGGATGATCTCTTGGCCAAATATAAATGTCACGCTGGGCACCTAGCCATTCTTGAAACCATCTTTGACCGCCTCATTAAATATTGCATCTGCCTTAAACCTAAAAAGTTCATCTTCGCGGTTCTCTCAGGAAAACTCCTGGGATTTATTGTTTCCCTCTGTGGTATAGAAGTTGACCCTGCTAAAGTCAAGGCCATTCTGGAAATGCCTCCGACCACTAACCTTAAACAACTTCGTAGCCTGTAAGGTAAATTGCAGTCCATTTGCCGTTTCATTTCACAATTATCTGATCAGTGTCAACCATTTCATCATCTTCTTAGGAAGGATGTCTCCTTTCAATGGGATGATGATTGTCACAAAGATTTTGAGGCCCTAAAACAATACCTTCTCCAACCACCCGTACTCATTCCACCTAAAGACGATCAACCTTTTTACCTATACATATCAGCCACCGATCATTCCTTGGGAGCTATGCTCGCTCATCATGATGAATAACATAGGGAGCAGGTGGTTTATTACATAAGCCGTACTCTTTTGGACTATGAAACCCGATAAAACCATCCAGAAAAACTTTGCTTGGCCTTAGTTTTCATTGCCACCAAACTCCGCCATTACCTACTCAACCAAAAAACATATGTCGTGACCAACACTGATCCTTTACACTTCATGTATGCCAAACCTTATCAAAATCAATGTGCCACGTGATGTCTTATGCTTTTAGCTGATCTTGACCTCGAATTCATTCACCAAAAATCCATTAAGGGCCAGGCTATCGCCGACCAACTAGCTGACGCACCTATTGCCAGGGACCAACCCTCTTATTTTGACTTTCCCTATGAATCCATTGCTACCCTTTCCCTAGATGAACCCCCTTACCAAATGACACTTTTCTTCAATGATTCTAAGTGTTAGCGAGGGGGCGGGGCTAGTGTTATCCTCATTCCTCTGGATGGAGAACCCATGCATTTGTCTTTCAAGTTAGACTTTGAATGCACCAACAATATTGCAAAGTACGAAGCGCTCGTACTAGGTCTCCAAGCCGCCTATGCCCTAGATGTCAAATCAATCCACATCTTTGACGATTCACAATTGGTCATAAACCAAGTAAATGGCATGTACCAATGTCGTAACGAGATACTCCAAAAGTATAAACATCATGTAGACATAATTTTGACCACCTTTGATCGTTATACCCTTCAAACCATCCCATGATCAACCAAAAAAATTGCAGATACCATGGCATGCTTAGCTTCCCAAATACCTTCTTCCCCTGCCGATTCCAAAATATTCATCACTGTACAACACCTCCATTCACCTTCTTATTTACCTCACGATGTTTACTCAACCAGGACCAACACCCCTGACCCACGTGACCTTTGGTATAAACAGTACTCCAACTACCTTTCCATCTCCATCTTACCTCCTGATCTCACCCGTAATGGACAACGCGCCTTCCTTAAAAAGGTTTCTCGTTTCCTTATTATGGGGGGACTCCTCTATAAGCATGGCTTTGATGGTATTCTCTTATGATTCCTCACAAGTTATGAAATTCCTTATACCATTAAGGAGGTTCATGATGGCATATGTGGAGGTCACTTTAGTGGCCTTGCTGTTGCTAAGTGTATTCTTCGCCTAGGCTATTACTAGCCAACCCTTAACCATGATTGTTGCAACTATGTCAAATGTTGTGTGAAATTTCAACAGTATTCCAACCTTCATCATACACCGAGTCATGCCTTACAGGTCATTCGTGACCTTTGGCCCTTCTCTCAATGGGTTTAGATCTTGTCAGAGAAATCAATCCTCATTCTTCCCAACGCCATCAATGAATCATAACTGCTACCGAATACTACATAAAATGGGTGGAAGCCATACTACTCATCTCCATGAAAGCTAAGAAAATATGTGATTTCATTAACCATCACATCATTTGTCACTTTAGTGTCCCTCATCGCCTCATCACTGACAATGGAAAAAATTCAAAAACAAAACCTTGCAAAAACTTTGCGACGCCTTTGGCATTCAACTTAGTTTCTCATCACCCTATTACCTGCAAACCAACAGCCAAGCCGAATCGACTAAAAAAACCCTCAAAAAAATTCTCATGAAAGTGGTTGACGATACTGGGAAGGATTGGCATACCCACATTCCTTTTGCCCTATGGGCATACCGCACAAGTATTCACACTTCCACTACAGCCACACCTTTTTCTCTAGTCTACGGTACAGAGGTTGTTCTACCTCTTGAATTCCAGATCCCTTCACTCTGCATTTCTCTCCAGGACATGCTTACTGATGATGACTTTCGTTAGGACCGCTTAACACAACTAGAGTTATTAGATGAACATCGTCTTAATGCTCTGGATCACTTTCAATTTTATCAACAACGTATCAAATGTGCTTATGACAAACGTGTTCATGAATGAACCTTCCAAGTCAGTGACCTTGTCTTGAAATAAAATCAACACGTAACCAAAGAAAAAAAAAGTAAACGGGAAAAATTCACTCCTAATTGGCTTGGACCATACATCGTAACTCATACCTATGGATCGGGTTCCTATCGTTTGTCCTCACTTGAGGGTAAACCCGAACCTAAACCCCTTAACACATTGCATCTTCAACCATTCTATTGTTGACTCATTGTCCTACCTCACCCTTTGTCTCTTTACAAGCTCATCCCTTGAGCGCTATCCACTCCCTACACCGCCCCAATGATTAAATAAGAATCATGTGAGTACCCATCACTTGTTATCTTCTCTTGAATATGTGTACCACGACACTGCTCATAGCATGATTCTCATGAATATTTTTCATCTACCCTTAGATGAGATCCTGTCACCTTGGTCTTGTCCTTCACCTGTCCATGATTTCTAAAACCTCCAATGAGACCAAACTCCTATAAATAGGCTGCTCTTGCGAAGGATAGCTATGTGAGATTTCAATAAAAAGGGAGAAAACCGAAGCTTCCCGCATCAATCAGCTTCACGAAGACCTCAAGGAGTACCATATTATTTATCCCATATAGACTTCCCACATCGATCAGTCTATCCAAACATAAAAAAACTTTTTAGTCATGGACTTGCCCATTGTGACCTCGGACCTCTTGCCCAAAAGCCTTGTCACTCCAAACATATACAATTAACCACCTTTCACCAACCTTACCATTTCCACTCTCGTTTCCTAAATCACCTTAAGGGACATCTTGGAATTTAGACATTTGGTGATCCTGTGACTACCTTCATCGTAGAAAAATTAATCGTGCAATGCCTTTTGGGTCTTATGTTCATCACCTCCTCTAAGGTATGACCTACTCGGTATGATCCTACCCAATAAGGTGGCTTTATTGCCTCCCTCTTATCTTTCAACCAACTTTTTTTACATTTTGATTACCTCATATAGGACTCGGTTCTCACCGCTTACCTTTGGGGTAATCCTCCCCTTTCACCATAATCACCTTCACCTACATCATTTTTACCTATAATCTACCCACACATATTCAACATAAATCCACAAATTGCCCACAAACCTACCAAATCATTCTCATATTCTTCCCTATCTCATGGGAGAACTACATCGGCCTGAGGTCCCTTTTTCACCGGGACTATGTAGGTAGCACTCCGAGGGCATGGGGCCCTTAGAGGTTAGCTCGGCCATTCTCTACCCTAAATAATTCCTCAATCATTCCTAACTCACCATTTACCCCACATTTCACTTAGTTCCCCTTTTTCTAACAACAATGGAAATTAAACAACATACATAACAATTTGTTTTATATTTTATCATCATCACAACATACATTTATTACAACTACCATTTCTCTAACATCATCATACATATAATATACCACATCTCACATATGACCCATATTATCATTCATTGCATAAAATACTGAATCACAACTTCACCAACTTTGAACTCGATCCATGCCTATAACCTGACTCAACCATGCCTAAACCAACCTGACTCAATCCATGCCTATAACCTAACTCAACCATGCCTAAACCAACCTTACTCGATCCATGCCTAAACTAACTTGACTCAATCCATGTCTATAACCTGACTCGATCCATGCCTATAACTTGACTCAATCCATGCCTATAACCTGACTCAATCCATGCCTAACCAACCTCACTCAATCTATACCTAAGCCCAACCTAACTCGATCCATGCCTATAACCTGACTCGATCCATGCCTAAACTGACCTGACTCCATCATACCTAACTTACCTAATTTCTATCCATATCAAAATAACAACTCCATATCTCATCTACCACAAGCCATACAACCAATATCTCATGAACCCATTAGCACATCACAAAATACCATGAATCTCATCATAAATAAATAAATAAATGTGTGTCTCAAAATACATGTCTATCCCAAAAGTGGCCATAATCTCAAAAATGTCGGCATGCAGGCCGATATACAATACAAAATGTCATCGACACATAGGCCGGTCTCATATATAAAAAAGAACGAATGAATCAATACAAAATGTCTTCGACACGTAGGCCGGTATATGCTCACAATATACAAAATCACTCGTACATCCTCTCTTTCTTCGGCACATAGGCCAGCATATATATAAAAAATTATCACTAATATACATAAAAAATCAAGGTGGCCTCATATCAAACATCTCGTCGGATGTCCTCCATCTCTGTGTCCCCTACAGACTGGCCACCTGTACCCAGAGCTCTGCTACCTCTGCCTCTGATCCCTCCAGTTGTGTCTGTAGTATCCCTATCTGTGTGATCAGCGTCGCTACCTGCCCCTGTAGGACGTCTCTCTGCACTTTCACAGTAACTAAGTCTGGCTGCCCTGATCTGGGGGTATGGCTTGTAATTAAGCCGCCCACCACTGCCTATACCTATCTGTGCATACGACATCATCAATCCACCGGTCCAATGGTTTCTCCTCCTCTCCTGTAGGAATTGTAGGCTGTGGTAGAGGGAGAGGCCTCTCCATGTCATCTCTCCTATACTGTGGGAAGGGCAGAGGAATGTCCTGTATGAGCCCGAACTGCCGTCAGACCCTGTCCACCAGGATCATCTCATCCTCCCTGGCACGGTGACCCTGTATTCACCTCTCTAGGTAGAGCTTAGCTAGCTCCTCATGCATGTGCCTATATGAGGGAAATCCCACATATGGTCTCCAGATAATGTCCACTTTGGACAACCCCTCCAATAACTACCAAAAATGGGCCACATCATATGTCGGCCTATCTAATCTCCACTCTCCTATCACCGGAACCCATCTCCTATATCCCACCTGCATAGATCTCACTGTAGGGAATACATCTGGTCGGAGGCATCCCTATAGGTTGAACACATACTATGTAGTTCGTAGGCCCAGCAGTGCAGTATAAATGTACAGCACAGGCTAAACCTGCGCAAACTACCCATATGCCCACAGCTCTCGATATAGCTACACCAAGAATGACTGGTGCCTAGGCGAACCAAGTCTCCTGCTACTATCATATCATGGAGCACCCCCATCAGCTATTGAGGGAAAGCATCCACCCTCTACATCTGGTAGTGCATAGCAACACACTACCTCCATTAATATAAACTACTAGCCTCGTCTCATCTGGTCGGGCTAGGTACATCTCGCCATAGCTCAAACTAGCACTATGGATGCTCATATCTGCATCGCCCCCTCACCAAATACTATCTTGATCATATCCTCTAAGGCCTCGGAGGAGATAGAGTAAACCTGGGCACCCAATATGGGTAATCACAAAATCTGGAACACATCCTTCTAGGGTGATAGTTATCTCACTCGTCGGAAGGTGGAACATGTTGGTCGCGGAGTCCCATCTATCGATGAGCATGACCATCAAGCTGGGATATTGAACAACATGTCGGTAGTGCCGAATCCCACTCAATGCCCACTACCTCCACGTGTGCATAGCTCCAAAGGGGTCGCTAAGCCATGTGTAGCAATGTCACTAGTAGAGGCGGAACCCTGTCCCGCATGTGTAACTGTGACTCTCCCCTGCATCCAATCCAAAGCATGACATTAATCCCTATTTACCATGACCATATTCACCAATTATCATTACCCTCCACCCTATTTTTACCCCTACCCATCTCAACTACCTAACCTACATCACTTTTGCACCCTTGTGCCTAAAATCCTAACTGGTACCAGTTTATTCTAACCGACTTCAGTCACCTTTAAACCGGCATCAGTCACCTATTTGGTGACTACTACCAGTTCATCTTTATCGACCACAGTTACCAATTAACCGGCATCTGTCACCTATTAGGTGACTGATCCCAATTCTACCCAACCGATGTCGGCCAAGCTTGACCGACGCCGGTCACTGTCGTGGAAAATTCCTCGACTTCCCAAACCCCCCTTTTTTTCTAAAACTCTCCCACCTTTCCCTTTTACCCCACCTACAATGACCTACACTACCCCAATACCCCTACCCACCCCACCTATACATTTTACTACCCTCCCCCCCCCACTCTTTTTTTCCCATTATTCCCCCCATACCCACATTTTTCCTTTTTCCTCACCCACAAAAACAAAACCCACTCGCAAACCCTAGAAACATATACAATCCTTGCAAAACCTCTAATCTATCTAATCACCATTATAGAGTTAGGCGCTTACCTCGTCGCGCTGCCACCGTCTCGGTGGCACGTCTAGCCATTGTGCCGGTTGCCCGCCCAATCCCTCTCTAGCCTCTGGCATCACCAAATAACTACCCACAACCTCCGACCAATCAAATCTCTCACCTTAAGATCCTATGGACCCGTTACTCACCAACCCAACCCTCTTCTAATCAGACTTGCCAGCTCACTGTCCCATTTCCTCTGGACACTTTTCTCTCTTTTCTCTCATTTTTTTCATTTCTTCACTTCACAAATAACAAATGAATAATAAAAATGTGGATTTTTTGTTTTTATAACCCACCTGACCTAACCGACATCGGTTACCATTGACCGGCATCAGTCACGTGCCCTACCTAACCATCGTCAGTTTTCCTATACCAACATCGATTATCCATGACTACCATCGGTCACCCTCACCTACACATTGCCCTTACTTTTCCATTTTACCCCACCCTTTACCTTGCTCCTTTACCCCATCCAACCTTTACCCAACCTATTACCTTACCTTTCCTGACCTCCTCACTTACTACCTCCATTTGTCCTCCTTTGGGGACTTCTTATTCTTTTACCCCTACCTTCAGCCTTACCCATGCCATGACCTAGATATTTGGACCTGGACCATCGCTAGTGACCTTTGACCTCATGTGTTTACTATACCTTACAGCACTGTTACCTATGTTGATTGACCTAATGACCTTACCTAGCCTATTGTCATGACCATTTATCCTGACCCTACCTTTGGTGTACCAGAACATACCTAAATGTTCCTGCACCTAACCTACGTTGTGTTTTCCTGACCATATCCTATACCTTGGATACCGGATTCACTTCAACCTTGTTTGAGATAAACCTATCGACCTTAGACGATGTAGAGTTTTCATACTCTTCAACCTGGTAGCGTGCTATAGTTTATACATGTGCGTGCGTTTTACTGTTGCTACCTTTGACCCTAACCTATTACCTAGATTGCACCAAGTAGACCTTTTCTTTTTTTTTCCCCTCGTGCCCACCTGCCTTTTCTTCACATTTTCCTTTTATCAAACCACTCACCACTTCAGCCTGCTACCTTGTCAGTTCTTGGTTTGAGGGGGATCACCTTCACCGACACATGGGGCAACCACATCTTATTTTTTTTGTTAGCGTCGCTTACCAATACAAGCTACGCAACAAAAAGGGGAAAAATGTAGACACTAAAATTAGGTCACACTCCCCTTTGGTCCCTCGACAAATAAGCACCTTTATTACATTTACCTAGCCATGACCCCCTTCACCCCACTAATATTAATTTAATTAAATTAATTAAATTAATGCTTTATCCTCACTATATTTATTATTTAAATATCTTATTTAAATAATATCTACACATATAGTTATTTTAGACACCTCACCAAGCCAACTCAACCTAAGACCTATTCTTAGCAAGTTGCCATAACTAACTAAGACTTACCCAAACCCTAAAAATCAATGCCTACATTCCCTCTAACCACATTCCCACATTCTCACAAGAAGCTCCCAGTCTAATCCATGGGATAACGATATGAGATCCAAGGAAATCAGGAGGATCTCCCTAGTTTAGTAAACCTAGGAAATCCCGCCTTGACCGACGTCGGTTACCCCTAACCATCGTCGGTTAAGCCGACCTACCGTCGGTTACCCTTTTAACCCCTAAACTAACTTATTCTCAAGGTTGGAAAACATTGGGAAAAAACATTGAGATTGACGAGCAAGAACACATCTCAAAGAGATAACGCATCTTCAGAGAGAAAATTCCAGTGAAAACTCACATGCAAAGAAGGAGATTGAGCATCTTCTTCCTACACAGCCATCCCAGCCATGAACTTGATCTATCCAAGCAAAGAAGAGTGTACATGCAGCCCATGCAGAAGCTTTCTTTGCAGTTGGTGATCACTTACAACCTTCAAACCCTCATCAACACCTCCATCCCTCACACACAGGCATTCAGGACTAGAATCCAAGTAAGTATAACATCATACTTTCCTGGTTTATTTCATTTCATCATCATATTATCATCCATTGTTTACCTTTCCCCCTATTGACCTTCTCCAACATTTTCACCTCCATATACCCATTAAAACCTTGCCAAAGCCTACTCCAGTCACCCAATACCTCATCTTGACCCACCAAAGTCTTCTGTGCAATCACAAGGGAAACCAAAAGCTTGTTATGTGATATTTCCAGATATTACAGTAACTGGCACAGGTTACACCTAACTGCCATCAGTCACCCCGGATCTGACACCGGTCTTTTGTATTTGACTATACAGCCTAGAATATATACCTACCCACCAAATTTCAATCTTACCCTCATTCCCCTGCGATCTATCCGTGATCTCTATCCAACCTGTAAAGACGCAAAACTAATCATTTAACCTTTGGATTCTATTCTAGCTTAGCATATTAGATTAGATCTATTTCTTATTGTGTTTTTAAGTGAGATAGCTAAATCATTTTAAACTAACAATAGGATTTACTTTGTTAACAACATTAAATTGTTTAAAACAATGGACTGACATCCATCTAGGAAGTATCACACTTTTTGGATCTAGCATATGCTACGCAATTCACTACCCATATTGTTTAATTCCTTTTGGTGGTCTTGTTCTCATTACATGGAGTTCCTCTTAGCCAAAAGGAAGCTCTCACGATCAGTTGTGGATCTAGAAGTCATATGCGCTGCAACAACCCGTAAACCAAAATTTGAACAGGTATTCCTCTTACACCCGCTACCCTATCTGTTTCATCAACACTTCAAAGAAAAAATCTAAGAAACAAGTGAAACATTTTGGCATGCAACTGATGGGACCCATCTGGGGTTCCTTGCATTTCATTCATTCCTAGGAAACAAATTATGTGTTTGTTTCCCTTTTGAAAAGTGTACACACTAATTTTCTTCCTTGGTAATCCTACCTATTCTTTCTATTTGCTCCAAAGGAAACTTTTCTTTTGGTTTAATTAAAAAGAACCATTTCTTCATGTTTTTTGCATTGTAGTGAAAGAGCATCCATCTTCCTCTTCATATTATTGTGTCATCCAATTTCACATTTTCGATTTGGGTTTAAAATTAATTGCATTCCACTCTGATTTATTGCATTAGCTCTACATTATTTGAGGGCAACCTATACACTTGAAGTCATGCCCAGCTAATGGTTGACAAACGAATTATAGAAAAGCACTTCTATCCTCTTTTCTATTTCTTTGATTCTTACCAAACCGCACAAAATTTCAAGCTACATACATTCTTAAACAATATCCTACCTAGAAGAAGCTGTAGGTGATCACACGATCGTGGCATAGTGGGCACCCATCTCGTTGCTTTTTCAAGTCATACTTCAGACCGAAGCCCGTACCCCTACCATAACATACCTAAAACATCACCTTTTAGATATTCTTCTTTATAAGAAGCCATCCTCACCAAAAGCTCTATTTAAAAATTCATGTATCAGTCCCTAAATAACATAAGCTAAACAAACATAATAGAAAGGGTACTCCTAGGTTCAAACTTTCTCAGTGTTTTCTACTTGGCTTGCATTTTGAGGTGAGAGATCATGTTCGTCACTTTTTTGTTCATCCTTACATGCTCCTCATCACAGATGGTGTATTACAGCTTCACCTAAGTGTTCCTGGGCCATATCGTCATCATTCTTAGAATTATGGGTTTGATTCTACATCAAATTTTAATTCATAAACCAATTTCTTTCATCACTGTTTCAATTTCACAGTAATCGTTATCAGTTACCTTTGACCACCATCAGTTATACCCAACTGAACGTCAGGTTCCAATGTCCTTTTGCCAACCTACTCAGAAGGACATTTTGCTTCACTTTCTTCTGCTTTTCACAGTCTCCTGTCACTGTCATTATTCCCATTGATGTTTTAAACATCCTCATATTTTGTCATACATTGTCAGATTTTACCTTCTACCTGATTGTTTACTCATTGTCATTTTTAACAGTAACCAGTAATGGTTACCCCTGTCCGGTGTCGTTTTTCCCTAACCGGCATCGGTTATCGTGTTTCACATTTTAGCCACCATTGGGCGCTTAATCTACTTTTTGTCACCAGATTCACATATTCCTGTTGTTCTCTATGTCGTTTATAGAGAAGAATCCCTATCTGATCAGATACTATTTCACAAGGTGTTGACCCGAAGACAAGTAAGAGCCCTCGTATTTCACACCAGTTGTCAACCACTCCCACCTAGTCCTTCACCACCTGTTCTATTTTATCACCAGCCATGAATCCCATCCAGCCTATTACTATCACTACCGGAAGATGACGAGTTCGCATGACTCCTTGACCAGAACCCTACTGCCTTACATTTTTACATTTCCCACTCGTCCACTCAAGACACCTCAGTTTAGTTGATATATGGCATACCCGTATCTATCCCCCCAACTCTTGTACCCACTCCCGCATTAGCCCCATCTAGCTCGATATTACCTGCATTCACTTTACCCCTAGTCGTTTCACAGTTAGGTCCTATTACCCGCTATAACTGTCGCACATCTACTACCTTTGTGACACCTCGTTACATCCACTGTACCCTTGATGACTACCCCAAACACAACCTCATTTTCCCCTAATGTATCCCACATACTTGTAGCTACATTACCACCTCCAGTTTTGGTGACCCCTATCCCATTTCAGAACGTGGTTCCTTTCTATTCCACAATCGTTAGTCTCCATTGCCACAAGGGTTACCACGATCCTTCCACCCCCATATACATACTATCAACAACCTCCCATTTCATCCATTATACATTCCAAGTACGTACCCCCTGTTTCAATGCCTTCTTCTCCACCACCCTACATGACAGCCCCATACATTGGAGTGCCACCCCTATTGTATTCCCAAAACCAACCGTCTCACACTACGGGAGGCATCCAATCATCACAACCCACCAACGACCCAATCAACTTGATGTTGGAAAATATGCAGACATTGGAGGCATCGGTTTCTGGATCCCACAACACTCTCACCTATGAAAAGATTTGCAATGAGCCTATTCACCTATCCATTCCTATCCGTTCATATCCTGTGCATTGGGAAATGCCTAAATTCAATCGTTTCAATAGCAAAGAAGACCCACAGCAACATTTTGCGGTCATTCAAACATGGGTGGTATCTGATCGCTCATGATGATGCCTTGCTTTTGAGAACCTTTACTATGTCCCTCACTAGACCTGCATTAGATTGGTATAGTGGGTTACCTAAATACTCTATATTCTCCTTAAATCAAGTAGCCCAAGCCTTCTTGGATCATTTCTCTATCAATATCATCAAGAAGACTACTATGACTGATCTATATTCCACACATCAGTATGAGGACGAATCTATCATCAGATTTTTTTCACTCACTGGCGCAAGCCTGATCAATCAACTTACCTTCCAACTGCCACAAAATAAACTCATCGAGCTCTTCACACACGGCTTGCGCTAGACATATCTCCCTGACCTTGTAGGTCCAAACCTTCCAACATTCGATGAGGCATTCACTATGGCACGAAAGTTAGAGATTTCGGGCCATCGAAGAGAATAAAATCCAATTACGCAATAAGAATTCGGCATTCAAGTCGAATGACACCTCTTCTTCTTCCAAACCACAAACCAATTATTCAAAAACTAAGGGAACCACTAATACAGTGGCACTCAAGGCCGGCCTAGCTCATCCGTCAAATCAGGCTACCCCCTCATCTAATCTCTCACCTATGTCCAGACTTTTCAATTCAGATGAGAGCAGTGAAAAATATACCCCAATTGGGGAACCTTACTTCTTTCTTAGAAAAATCAAAGCTGGAGCCATCACCCTTCCACCTATAAAACCACACACTAGGTTTTTTTGACCCTATTCACCCCATGCCCACATGGTATAAAGAACATGATTTCTGTAACTATATCATCGAGTAAAGGGTCATAGTGACGGAAAATGCATCACTTTCAAAAATATTGTAAGAAGAAATGCTCGAAGAAAGGTGAGTTAAACTATGGATATAATCCCAATGCCACCCCAACCAAAAAATCTACAAATCTTCAAAAAATTTCCCAACCATTAATCCCAAATAAAGCAACTAGAAATGGGTACATGTCACATTACCTTCTTTGGGATGATCATATCTTCCCATAAGCTCGTACAGCCTTTTTACCAATTTCTTTGGTTTTGAATCAACCACAACAAGCTTCTCTGAAAAATTGTCACAATGTTATTACTACTGGATTTCAAACCTGACCATTCCCTTAGGTAATCGTTTTTTTGATGCATGTGGTAAGAGAATTATATAGCTATAGAAAAAACCTCAGTCAGATTCAATCCATGAGAATATATTTGTAATCATCAACCAAATTTTTTGATGTATCCAAAATGAACAAATGATTTCTCTTTCAGAAAATTACAACCATCTCGAAGATTGCTTTACTTGATAGGTAGGCCTCCACCCATTTTGAGAGTAGTTTAAATAGATTTTAGTACATAAGAATGGATGGACCTTGAGTGGGGATTCACATACCAATAAAACTAAGCTTCCACTGATGAAAGGTTCCTCTATGACCACAGTGGCCAGATAGGGAGGGGAAGCAAGTTGGGTGTCTTCCTAAAGTGTTGACATGGCTCCAACCCCTAAAAAAAAACCATTTCTGAGCATCTAAAAAATAAGTAGGCTAGTAGTCCTACCTCAGAGATTTTTGGTCAGTTACCATGGCGAAAAAGTGTCCACCACAAGCCTTGTTGTGATCGGCATTTAACAATTCTCTTGTTTCTCCTATCAACTCAACTCACTTAGAAAAACTCCATCCAATCATCTTTTATACAACACATGGTTGCCATATGATTTACCTACATATTTCACGTAATATTCTTCTTTATTTGTAACCAGGTGTGTCAGGAACAACCCATAGAGGAGGTAGTGTGAATTTAGAGTAATACATCACTGGTGTTCATAAAGAGAACTTATGGAAGCTTGCTTAAATCTTATAGCAACTGAATTCATCTTTCATTTATGCCATGTGTGCAACCCTCTCCTCTCCTCCATCCTCGTCCTCGGCCATTAATCTACCTACACCATTTCATCTGGCAAATTTATGTTTGAGTTCCAAATCATACTCTTGAAATCCCATGCTTAAACAACTCGATTACCTCTTTTTGCCTCTAGATCTTGGTTGAGTTAAATTGACTTTATCTTGTTGATCCTAAACCCATAAGTGCATTAAGAGATTGATAATATAGAATCTAAACTCTTGAATTTTTCTTTTATACCACAACATATACATGTGTTTCTTTCTTCGCATAGATTTTACTTTCAATTCATGATCCTTCAAAGGGCAACCTCAAGAAGAATTGGATCTTCAATACCTTCCTTCATTTTTTCTAAAAAAACTAGGATAGTTGAAAGATGTGGTTTGGAAGTATAACAATATAAATAAATACTTTATCAAAAATTGGGCATACCAAGTCGGTTCTTTTTCGTTTTTGGGTAGGGGAATTTTGTATTTTTTCCTTGATTCCTTTGAACTCCTTCCTTATTACTCCAACCTAAAAGATGTATGATGCTTTCATCATTACTATTTAATATGCCTCATTAGTTTAGAAAATTTTGGAACACAATGGGGAGAAAGTTTACCTTGCAAAGATCTTTTATGAGGAATTTTTTAATCCTAGCTGCTTGTGGGCAAGGAGAGCCCTCAATTCAATTTATTTTATTTACTTGGATCTATCTGGCTTATTCCTTGTTCATGACATGACAAGGATTTTAATTAGTGACACCAAAATACCTTTTTAGATTTCAAAGATATCTCGTGTTTTCGGCATCTGATCAACACTTGCTCCATATGTTTTAAATGATCTCCCCACTTTTTAGAAAATACCATGAGATTGTCAAGATAGATGACGATAAAATTCTTGAGATTATTGAAAGCAAGATCCATTGCCCTTTGAAAACTATCCCCAAAATTAATGAGACTGAAAGGCATTTTGATGTAGGGCGGTGTGAAATCCCCCACGTATGTGAAAGTAGTTTGTGTCATTCGGGTCTCGGCGGCTGTGTACCTCAACTTGATTGTATCTGAAAATACCTCAAGAAATTAAATAATTCAGATCTAGTGAATTCCTACAATAAATGGTCCTGAATGGGTAGAGGGTAGTTTATCCTTTAATGAGTTTTGATTAAATTGGGTTTGGAATTGTAACACACAGGGGGGGTCCTTATTTCACTAGTTTGTGTGGGGGTTGTTCAAGTCCAGACAATGGGGGTTCGCACGTGGGGCCCGCCACCACTGAAAGTAAAAGTGATGATGGGGAATATAATTCTAGAGCTTAAATATTTTAGACCTTCATCTTGCTCAGTCCAATTTTTTTTGGTTTGATGGCTTTGTTTTTTGCTTCCTGTAGCATGGCTTAGCTTCAGCTATAGGACATAATAGATAATAAATAGTGGAATCATCCCTTACAGAATCTCCACATAGAAGCCAATATGCAAAAAATATTAACAGATCTCATAAAAATGCAGAATAAATCACACAACATAGAGAGACATATTTAATGTGTTCACCCATATTGCTATGTCCCACCAAGAACACTGCTCAGTTTTAATTACCAGCCTTCCACTTCTCTGAATACAATACCCAGATTCCGTGTTGGAGCTATGCCAACAAACTCTACAAGATTCACAGCCTGAAATTCAAAGCACATCTTGTTAATCCATTTACTTGTATTTCTATCATATGCATAAGACAATATAACTGCCATTGCTTAAGCAGTGTGATACAAAACCATGGTAAACCAAACCATGGTAAAAAAACGTGGGTAATCAAAACCATGGGTATCGAAAACACATGGGCCCAAAAATAGCCCATAACGGTTACCCATTACCCATCGGGTTAATAACCACCCATGAAAATTACTTTGAGGGCTTTTCGACCGAACCCCCTTTGATTGGGGGTCTGTCACCCTCCCAAACCCCCTAACCTGCTCAACCGGGGATTAGGAAACCCGCCCGCCGTAAAAATCCCGAGTGTAAACACATAGAAGGTGTACCACACTCTAACATGAAAACAAGGCTCCACAAACATAACACTCTCCCACTTGGAGACTGATGTTTCCACTAAGTAAGCTCTTAACCCTTCACTGTCATCTGCAAGGCCAACCAAAGCTGAACATTAGCTTTAGTTTATCCCTTGTTGACCACCTTGGTCATCATGGCCTTAGGCTTCTGACTGGTAGAATCTTCTCCACTTCACCTTATCTTCTTCCAAATTTTGGGTCCTGATGAGTTATATCTCAACTATTATCCTTCATCCGAAGTGTAAAAGCAAATCTTAGCTTAGTGTGTATACACTCTGACTATCACTATGCCTTAAAAACATACATTCCTTCTGCTTATGCCCACTGCCTCAAGCAATTGTTTGTAACCATCATCTCTTTTCTTTCCTCTGTGGTAGCAACATACTCAGCCTCCCATGGTTGATAAAGCCACCAGCGTTCTGTAAGTCCGTGAATCCAGCGCACTGTGTGTCCCCCTCGTGTAAATATAACAAGGTCTTGCTCCTCCTAGTGTAACATCTCTCCAGCCTGTCTAATCTCCATACCATTAAAGTTGTGTCTGAATCCATTGTACACAAAACTATCCCCATGGGGGGCATCTCAAATACCGAAGGATCCACTTTACTGCTTCCCCATGCTCTTTACCTGGATCACTCATAAATCTACTCATAGCTCCCACTGCATGGGCAAATATCAGGCCTAGTGTATACACTAGCATACATCAACTACCAAATTCTCTGATGAGTAAGGTCCCTGACATCGGTTTCATTTTCTTTCTAATCTTATCTTAGACACCGATCTTTGATACTTAAAATGGCCTGCCAAGGAGTCCCAACCGGTTTTAGCATCCTGCATGTTAAACCTATCCATACCTTCTAATGTATTCTTCCTGAGATAAATCAAATTTTCTTCCTTCCTATCCCAATTATCCTCATACCACGGATTTGTCTAGCTACCCCCCAAATCTCTTCATAGCAAAGGATTCATCTTGCTGTTTCTTGAGTACTTTTATTTCCTGGCATGTTTTTACCTGCAACCAACATGTCACAACATACAACCATAAGATCATAAACATCCATCCTCAAGTATAACCTGTCGTGCCTCCTCCTAGTGTCAACATCTCTCCAGTCCAGTCCTGATCTACATAACCTCGTAACGTGGTGTCTGATCCATTGTACACAAACTATCCATCCCCATGGTCCCCCTCTCAAATATGAAGGATCCACTTTACTGCTTCCCAATGCTCTTTACCTGGATCACTCATAATCTACTCATAGCTCCCCACTGCTGGGCCATAATCAGGCCCTAGTGCATACAATAGCATACATCAAACTACGCAACTTCTATGAGTAAGGTACCATGGACATCTGTTTTCCTTTCTGCTTTGTCTTATGACAATCGATCCTTTGATAACTTAATGGGCCTGCCAAAGGAGTCCCAACCGGTTTAGCATCCTGCATGTTAACCTATCCAATACCTTCTTAATGTCTTCTTCCTGAGATAAAGTCAAATTTTCGTTCCTTTCCCCCCCCCCCTATCCCAAGTTATCCTCATTACCAAGGATTTGTCTAGCTACCCCCAAATCCTTCATATAAGGATTCACTTAGCTGTTTCTTGAGTACTTTTTATTCCTGCAGGTTTTTTACCTACAACCACATGTTCATCAACATACACCATAGGATAAACTACCAACTTCTGATGAGTAAGGAACCATGGTACATCTGGTTTCTTTCCTGCTCCTTTCTTAGACACCGATCCTTTGATAACTTAAAATGGCTTGCCAAAGGGTCCCAACCGGTTTTAGCATCATCCTGCATGTTACACCTATCCAATACTCTTAATGTATTCTTCTGAGATAAGCAAATTTCGTTCCTTCCTATCCCAAGTTTGCTCATACCAAGGATTTGTCTGTCTACCCCCAAATCCTTCATATCAAAGGATTCACTTGCTTTTTACTTGAGTACTTTTATTTCCTATGTCATGTTTTTGTTAATCATGTCAACCAACAGTCTCAACATACCACTAGGCATAATATAACAATTCATCCTCACCTTTTCTTTGTATACACGCAGGGTTAGAATGACCTCTAATATACCTCGCTCCATCATTGAAGCTATCAAACTTCTTAACATTGATATGGAAGCTTGTTTCAGGCCATATGCAACAAGATCTTCCTTCAGTTTGCACACCATCTTCCTCTTTACCTTTGAAGTCCATATCCTTATGCTACTGAATATATAGCTCCTCCTCCAAATCACCATGGAAACTGTAGTCTTTACAATCTCTAACTATTCTAAGTGCATTATTCTGCTGCCAATATTCGCAAGAAACAGTTATGATAGAAGTCATTTTTACTACAGGAGAAAAAATCTCATCAATCTATACCTGTTTCTCTGTGCAAACCCTTACTAAACCACCACCAGGGGCCTTATATCTTTTCCTTCTCCTTTTTCGTCTTAAAGCTATACAACCCACGTGTTCTGTAATGCTCTTTTCCTTCTGGTAGCTTCACCAAATCCCAAGTCTGGTTCGCTCCATAGAGACTTATGCTCCTCTCCTGGCTTGCTCCCATTCTTCCTAGCATCTACCTCTACCTGCTTGCTTCAATCAAAGCTCTCTATGCTCTCCCATCATTGAGTAAATAATAAAAAGAGAAGGAAAAAAAATGTTCAGGTTCTCTTCTACCCTAGAAGACCTCCTCAACAAATCGGAGTTTGGGGTTCCTATTGAGGGGTTCTTGACTGATTCATGTATCACTTTCCCCTCCGGAAGATCCTCTACTGCTGCATATTCTTTCTTGGATTCGTCCCTGTTTTCCTGCACCGCTGCTTATACATGACTTTCCTCATTAAAGACCACAATCCCTAATCGAGATGATGTTTTCTTTTCTTGTCCTTAATACTCCACTTTATATCCCAAAGTCATCACACCAAACAATGAAGTACTTTTCTGATTTAAGCCTCTAGCTGTCCTATCATTCCTTTTCTATATGAACAACCCTCACATCAAGACTCTATAATGAATATCAAATTTCTTACCATACAACCTCCTCAGGTATGCCTCCATCCAACGGCAATTAAGGGTACCCGGTTTATCAAGTACACAAAATGACTCACCGCTTCTACCCAAAAGAGAAAGAGGCAGTCCTAGGTATCCTCATGCTCACCTAGCAGCATTCCCATTATTGTCGTTCATCATTTGGATAATCCATTCTATTTCGGACGTTCCTGGAGCGTCTTTTGCTACGGATTCACATTATTAGAACTAATAATCATACAAATTCATTACTGCAATACTCCTCCATTAGCGGCCGACGACACATTTAAATTAAGACTGTTTTGCATTCGCTAACAAGGCTTCATTTAACAAAAGTATCAAATACAACAGATTTGTTTTAATACAATCAAACCCAAACTTCCTTGTTGATAATCAATAAAAGGAACATCAAATTGAACCCCCAAGAGATGATAACCGAGCTGTCCCCCACACATCAGATACCAGGCTCCTAACGTACTCTTTTCCTTCATAGATCCACCTGAGAAACCTTACTCAGATTCTATTTCACAATATATGTATTCTCAAATAAAATACAAACTGTTTCAATATATCCTCGGAAAATTATTATTTATGAGTCATTGCCTTATGGCTCATATGGACCAGCCTATGTTGGCCATAATGTTGTATGCATCTGAAGCAGCCACAATATTACAATCATAGTACTATCAGTGGATAAATATAAAGTAAATCTTCTACCTCTTGCAACCCAAAGAGACCCTGTGGTAACCCTTCAGAGTCAGTTGTAAATCTCATCGTATACCGACATCACTTCCAATTGGCACCAATGATATCAAATTCTCCTTAATGTAGGCACATGTCTGAATCACTTCAATAGCCATTGTATTTCCCATTCTGATATAACCTGAACCAGACCCGTTCACTATAATGTAAGGCTCATCATCACCAAGAAAAAACATGCACAAATCACCTTGAACATAACAACAAAATAATGGCTATGTGAGTAAGTAGCATCGAAAAAGAAGCCCCTGAATCTAAACCAGATTCAGTAAATTATGAAAAGAAAGAATCAAAGCATAAATGAACATAAATTACCGATGCACATTTTCCTCCTTGTTTTCTTCATGGTGTTTCTTCTGTATTGAAGCTCCCAAAAATCTTCTCTTGCATGCCAGAATTCAACAGCTTCCATTACAACAATCTTTCTCGTGGATTTTGACTTGGCCCAAATGCTCTTCGATTTTTCCCTCACGGTTTCCTCTATCTTTGTCTCATCTAGTTTCCATTGTCAAGCTTCCCTGAAGTAAAGATTCCCCGAAGATTTGTTTTTGCATTTCTGATTGAGATCACACCACCTACAAATCTCAAACTTTAACTTGAGTTAGCTGGAACTGGTTGCTTACCGCCAATTACCAGCTTATTACCCAACTTCAGGTAGAGCACAGAATTAATAAAGCCCTAACTTCTTCATCAAATTTTTGTAACTCAAGCTAGTATATTCACAACCATAGTGAAATCATTTAAATGATCTGCTACTTTAAAAACCCTGTTCTTAGACATCTTCATATTAAACCAAATTTTTCTTAAAATATCTGTTAGAGGTATAGGGGCTTCATACAACTTCCCTAATGAATATTATTTAGGATCTTTTGTCATCTTTTCCTTGAAACATACAATATGAAAGAGGAAAGACACAAGACCAATCATCAAGTGCCTTCTGAGCAATAATCCCATTCCGCATTCCATCATACCTCAAGGGTTTGTTCACCTTCTTGACAACAGAGTATAAAGAATCCTTCTGATAAGGTAATCTTCCATCTGATCTTCCAAAGACGGAAATTTTTCTCGTTAGTTGTATCACCTAGATTTTTTTCCATCCTCTACCATGCTCCAACCAAAGATAAAAATTCCCTGTGATTCAAAACACTTCAACAAAACAAGCTAGGCCTCTGATACCAATTGTAGAAATAAGGAGATAAAATATGCGAATACTCCGGTTACAGATCGCATAGTTAGAAAATAATATGCAGAGAAAACTTTATAGATCTCAAATATAAAAGTCAGACTAAATACCACAACACAGAGAGGGACAATTATTTAACATGTTCAACCAATAGGGGCTGCGTCCACCAAGAATCCACTTGCTCAAATTTTATAAAGCCTCCACTTCTCAATACAATACCCAGATCCATTTGGAGCTCATGCTCAAAAAATCTATAGATTCACACCGATTCCCAAAGCACATTTGCAATACCTTGCTTGTATTTTATCATATGACATAAGACCATATAATAGATATTGCTTAAGTAGTTGATTCACCAAAAACCGTTGGGTACCAAAAACAGGCAAAAAAACCGTGGGTATCAAAACAATGGGTACCGAAAAACCATGCGCCAAAAAATAGCCATAACGAGCTACCCATTTACCCCATGGTTACAAACCACCATGAAAATTTCGTAGGGGGCTTCACCCCCGAACCCCCTTGACCTGCTCACTGGCGGAGTGGGACCACTGTACAAAAAATACACCGAGTGTAAAACATAAAGTTGCTACCACACTCTAACATGCCAAAGATCCACAAAAACAAACACAGGCTGAGAGGAAACTCGGATTGTGCATTCCGTTAAGCTTAAAAGGATTTCAACTTCACCATATGAATATGATTAGAACATCAAAGAATTTTATTAATAAAAAAAAATCCTTTATCTTTGGTGAACAAAATTTTCGGATGTTGCCATTCTGGCCTGCTCCGAAGTGTCCAATGTTCCCTTTTGAAAAAGCAGTAGTGCAATGAGAAGATTAATTTTTATTTTTCTTGATAAATCATCATGTTATCAAAAAAATATTTCAAGAGCAACTTTCCTTTTGGAATTATTACCTTTAATTTGATGACCCACTCTGAATCAATTCATCGATCTCACCCTTACCCTCCTTGAAATGGATCGCGGTTTGTAGAGATTTCTTCATCATAAAAGATATTATTTAACAATTATCCCTTTGTTCCAGGAAACGAGAAGATGATTTCATCAATGA